>JAQQTP010000068.1:8750000-10000000 GCA_029884605.1 Ormosia emarginata
TATAATCCAAACCATATATCTGAGTGTATCCCTTTGCTACCAGCTAGGCTTTCAATCGGCCCACCTGCCCAGCAGGACCAACTTTAACAGCCAACTGTAGATTTTCCAGGAGGAGGTGAAACAAGGGTCCATGCATTATTAGATTCCAAAGCAGTCATCTCATTAATCATTGTCTGTCGCCATCCTGGATGGGATAGTGCTTCCTGAACATTCTTAGGAATGGTAACAGATGACAAAGCAGACACAAAGGCACAATAGGAAGGTGATAATTGATGGTAACTCAGAAAATTGTAAATCGGATGGGGATTGAGAGTAAAGCATTTACCTTTATGGAGTGCAATAGGTAGGTCAGCGGAAGTGTCAGGTGGGACTGCAGTGGGAGAAGCTATTGGAGTGGGAGCTGAATCATGAGAATCAATAGTAGGTGTGATCTCTGGAATTCAGGATTTCGGCTCTCATAAGTAATACCAAATCGACGCAACGGACGATCATCCTGTGACTGTGAAGCTTGAGGTTTAGAGGCAGGTGTTGTAAAAAGAGGAATGGGTAGTACCTGAGATAGAGTAGAGTCAAATGTAGCTGATGTGACAAAAAAAGGAGTATCCTCAAAGAATGTAACATCTGCAGATACATAAAAGCGATGTGTAGAGGGAGAATAACATCGATATCCCTTTTGAACTCGAGAATACCCAAGAAAGATACATTTAATAGCCCGAGTAGACAATTTATCACGGCCAGGAGAGAGATCATAAACAAAACAAGTGGAACCAAACACACGAGGGGGAATAATATAAAGAGGATCTTTAGGAAATAAAAGAGAGTGAGGAATTTTATTACCCAAAACAGAAGATGGCATTCAATTTACCAGATAACAAGCTGTAAGGACGGCATCACCCCAAAACTTAAAGGGTGCATTAGTATTTATTAAGAGAGTCCGAGCTGTATCAACAAGATGACGATGTTTGCATTCAACCACACCATTTTGTTGTGGTGTGTGAGGACAACTGGACTGATGTATGATGCCATGAGAACTCATAAAGGATTTAAAAGACGCAGAAAAATATTCTTTTGCATTATCATTGCGCAAAACATGAATTGTTTTTCTAAACTGATTCTTTATTTCAAAACAAAAGGTTTGAAAAGCATCAAATAACTCAGAACAATCTTTCATTAAAAATAACCAAGTACATCTTGAAAAATCATCAATGAAAGTAACATAATACTTATATCCTAAAACAGAAGGAACACGACTGAGACCCCAAACATCATAATGAACAAGATCAAAGGGAGACATAGTTTGACTATTGACACTACTTGGAAAAGATACTCTAACATGTTTTCCAAGTTGACACGACTCACAGTTCAAGGTCTTCAAATGTGAAAGATGAGGGACCATCTTCTTTAACTTGTCCAAACTTGGATGACCCAGACGATGATGTAGGAGATCAGCAGATTCTGAAACAGCACATATGGTGGAAGAGGAAGGTTGAAGGTAGTAGAGACCCCGTGATTCAGATCCAGCTCCAATCGTCTATCCCGTACTCCGGTCCTGTATAAGGAAGGAATCAGAATTAAAGGTTATGGAACAATTTAAAGTACGATTAATTTGGCTGATTGAAATTAAATTAAAGGGACAACTAGGTACAAACAAGACTGAATTTAAAGGTAAGGATGGAAGAGGTGAAGCGTGACCAATACCAGTAGCCTGTGCCTTAGACCCATCGGCAAGAGTAATATTGTGAGATGTTTTAAGGAATGACAATTTAGAGAAAAGAAAAGGTTTACCAGCTAAGTGATCAAAAGCACCAGAGTCTAACATCCAGGATCCAAAGATGCAGATTGAGAGAGACAAACTGTAGAATTATCGGTGTAAGCAACGGTGGCCGAAGAAGAAAAAGCCTGTTGAGTGGCTTTAAACTAAAGGTACTCCTTATACTCATTGGCAGAAAGTAGATGATCTTTTTCGGACTCAATCTTGTGCTCAACAGCTAGTTCAAGAGACTGAGCTACATTGGCAGTTTTATTCGGGAATCAATGTAAGGAATAACACTGATCTTGAGTGTATCCATCTCGCTTACAGTAAGAACAGTGAAGATTACCTCTACCACCTCTGCCATGATCACCACCTCTACGACCACGACTTCGGCCTCCTCAGTCAGTTGAGTTTGAGACAAAAATCAAAGACTCAGATGCTGTTTGAGAATCATCTCCAAAGGAAGCTGTCGGAGAAGGAACTCGAAGCAAACGATCAATGAGTTCCTCCACCGTAAGAATATTAGGATTTGTCAGAGTCTGATTCCGAACAGATTCAAAGTCTTTGTGGAGGCCATGAAGAACAAATACCATGAGCATGTTATCAAGCTTACCCGACATCTTTTGTGCATCATCATTAACCAGCATCAATTTAATCTCCTCACAAATGGATTGTGCTTTATTCAAATAGGAGGGCAAGTCAAGATCAATCATCTGCATTGTCACCAAATTATGAATCGTTTCATATAGCCGTTGTATATCATTAGCATAACCAGTTTCAGCCTTCTTCCAAATTTCGCAACATGTCTTGTAAGGACGAAAATGCACCATTAATCTTGGTTCAATAGACTGCCACAACAACGATACAAATTGATAATCTGCCCGTTGCCATTCATCCTTCTTAGATTCAGCAATGTCAGTAGCCCTTTTAGTGAGATGATCAGACAATCCTTGACCCAGAAACCATATCTCTACAGCATTACACCAATTCAAATAATTCTTACCATTCAACTTTTCGGTAGTAATGATGGGGGACCCAGAAAACGCAAAAGAAATCAGACTCTTCTTAGTAAATTTAGCCATGGAAGAAGTTCAGAAGAACAAAAAAAAGGAAAATGTACCCAAAAACCAAACCAAACAGAGGCAGTACACAGCGGTGAACAGGGGATTCAACGACAGACCCAAAAACCAAACAGGAGCAAAACAGAACCAAGAGGAGACGGCAAACACAGCGGCGACGTCAACGGCAGCCGAGATGGTGGCGTGGGGATCACACGCGCCGGAAATGAAGTTTCTGAAGATAGCGCATGAGAGCGCGTGAAGGCGGCGCTGGCGGCGGCGCTTGGACGAAAGGCCAGTCGGCGGCGTCTGAGGTGAACCCTAGTGTCACTTTGGGCACCGGGCGACTACAGGTAATGGATCAACACTGACAGCAACTGAAACCCAAAAAAAAAAGGATAACGGGAACGAACCTCTCTGGTACCAACTAAAGGTTAAATCTGAATATTTCTCTCTATATATTATTCACATTGCAATATGAGACTACAATATATATATAAACTTGACTACAAGATAGAGGAACCTGATTCCTAGATCATTAATTATCTATGCTAAGTCCTAGAAGTGTAAATACAACGAATACATAGATACAATGAATAAAACTCCACCGTCCACATATTATGATTATAATCAACAGCGTGATACTGATTACAAACTAAAAAATTCTGAGACTTGAACATTGTTATTCTAATTGGTATTCTGGTCAATGGTTGTTCAGTATCAAGCAAGTTTCTCATACTTGTACTTTTATTAGGAAACTTGATTTCCGAACTTATTTCTAATATGTTGAAAAGTGTCTAGAGCATAATGTTTCTCTACCATAGTATTATTAAATGAATCTGCTATTAGTAACAATTTGTCTGAAATATGATTTTATTATGTATAGATGATTTATGATTATAACATGATTGGCTTTACATTATTGTTGACCATCAGTACTCATATTGCCCACAGATTGCAAGCACTTTGATTTAAGATTATAGTTGCTTTGCCAGAGGATATTTATAATTTACCTGTTCCAATTCGTGACAGTGCAAAAGCACACTCCTTGAATGATATTTATAATCTGCTTCTTTTTGCTTGGCAGGTTATGCAAGTGAGCCTTCAGCTGTATTAGGGGTTGTACAGACCTGGGATCAGAGGTGTGTACCTGATCACGCTCCCAAACGGTTGTTGAAGGTTGAAGACGGTGGCTTTCCTCGTTGCGCGGCAGTGGCAGTGGCAGCGGCAGCGGTGGAGAGGGGGTCATGTATCTGTAAGGCAGTCTGACACTCAAGTTAGGGTTACGCACTAGGAGAGAAAAGCATGTCAAAGTAGATGCATATTTGAGTGGTTTAGCCAATGAGTTTGCTTGCAGGAGAAGTAATATATAAAGAGATATTGTTTAGATGTAATTAGGATCGGTAGTTATGAAGGAATAAGATCCCAAAATATCTTCATTATAAAGAGATTCTGTTAAGATAAGATGTTCAACTTATTGAGCAAGTTACTAACCATAAGGGTTGCATCAGCAAGGGGCCATGATCGGGCCAGCTAAGGTGGGCCGCTTGTGTTGGACCTCGATCTGGCATACGGGTCTAGAACAGAGGTCACTGTTTGATGCACGCAACTTCATTATGATCGCAGGGAACTTCATAGTAGTTGGTTCAATGGAAGCTTCCGTAGAAATTTGGGACCTTTATTTTGTAAGTGGATTAAGTATATAAATCTCACTGCACTGTCAGATACTCCATTTAAAAAAGTAGAGGCCTTTTTGTAGAATACCTTGTAAATCTTGTTAATTTGGATCCGATTAGAAGTTAGAATTATATGGTTACCTCTTTCATTCTCAAATGACAGCACACTTACTAAAGTTGCATCTTTAGATTTCTTTTTTTTTATAATTCTTGCCTCCCTTTTTATTTTCTAGTATATATGATATATAAATATGGTATACAGGTTCGCATCTTTAGATTCAAACCTGTTTCTGAATTGGTTTCATGCAGAATTGGTTATTAAACTGGTTTTGATGGTTTTCGAACCTGTTCTGAACCAGTTTTATATATGATAGAACCAGTTCTAATGATATAAAACTGGTTAACCGGTTCGTTGAACCGAAAAATTAGTTCTGAATCGGTTTGGTTCTTTTGAACCATATGTTTGGTTCGGTTCAATTCAATTTTTTATGTCAGACTGAATTGTACCCGGTCCTATACAAGTCATGAGTTAGGCAAGTTAGTTCACTAGCTCAAATTATCTTCTTTTTTTAATATTTCTTCCTTATGTTTTTAGCACTTAAAAAAATTTATCCTTATTCTTCATTACTATTTTTGTGTTTGTCTTTTACTTAGTTTAAATCTTAACAAACATAAAATAAAATAATAGTTGTAATACAAATAATAATTTACATTAAAAAAAGTAAAGGTAAAATTTTTTGCATATCATATAAATTATTAATAAAATAATTAAACATCAAGTCAATAAGTTTGTCTGACCCATTATGGGTTGACCCAAGTTAAGCCAGGCCAAAATTAGGCCAGTCCGAATCAAGCCAAAATCTATTATGACTTAAATTTTTTTTGCCTAACTCATATATTTTGTCAAGTTATTCGAATTAGTCTATTAGACTTGGTTCATTTGGTCACACTTTTAAGTGTTAATAAGATGATTAATCTCTTTATGCGATTCTATCGAGTCAAAGTTAAAGGTCTGATTAATTTAGCTGTTGTCCAAGACAAAAGTAATCTGAAATAACATTAAAAGTACTTTCAAACGAAGTAAGATTATTCAACAATAGTTTGTTACAGTAAAAGTAGACTGTTATTTCAGACAATTTTTACCTGTAATGTTAATGATTTAAATCTTAAAGTCATCACTTTAAAAATTTTTTTTACTTAATCATCACCCCAACTCTAAATTGTTTGAGCAATTACAGTGTAAAAAAAAAACAGAAACAATTTTTTTTTCTTACCGCGTGGAGCAAAAGCTTAAACATAAAGGCATTTATTAGTTATGTTGTTATTAATGATTAAAATGTCAAGAGTAAAAAATCTCTCTATTTGTATTGTAAAAAAAAAAACTCTCTACGGCAGCGGATGTATGTGTCAAGGCTAAATTAGCCAAATAAATGTAAAACAGTGTGTCCATAAAACGTGGTTTGGGAGTCTTGTTAGAATTTGGAAGGGAGAGGAAGGAAATCGTAATTTTTATTTCTAAATTAAGAAATTATAAAATATTTATAAAAAACAAAAAATAATAATTTAAATGTTACATAATAATATATCTCATTTATTCATCTTATTTTAAAAAAGTGAAATATTTTTTAAAATAAAAATTATTCATTCCTTCATTTTTCTTTCAAATTCTTCTGCCCAAACATATCATTATCAAGTTGGGTGGATATATATAGTCCTAACACTGAGTGTTTGTGCTTAGATACCCAAATGAATTACGATAACTTTTTTTTTTCTGAAAAAAATCTCAAACATAGGATATAAATTGAAATTAAACTAAACTATAACATAAGTAGGCATCAGATTTCTCTATAAATACCAGTTGCTACAAAGAAGAAAAGAAGTGAGAAGAAATAAAACGTTGTGTTCTTAGTGGAGTATCATCTTGTAAATATCAATTGAGCTTATATAGAAATGTTCATATCTGTATTTGAGAGTTTAGACTATTTTTTTTAAACTCCGATGAGAGTGAGTTGTTATAGTTTGGAGAGGTTAATGTTGAAGAAAATTATTCGGTTTTTAGCTTAAAGAGACTAGTGATAAAGAAAATTACTTGATTTCTAGCTTACTGGAGTTAGGGTGAAAGAAAACTACTAGATTGTATCTTAGACAAACTAGGGTGGATCAAAGCTATTTGTATATAGGTGAGAGGCTAAGGTTGTGTTTCCTAAGAAACTATTCTCAGTTTAATATGACCTATACAATCAAATCCTGGTCTAAACTTAAAATGTCGACAATTTTATGTTCGAGAGGAGAGAGGGATTTAACTCTCGTAGTTGCTTTATTCGTGTGTTAGACAAGGGCTTTAATTGTTCGTTTATAAAGATAAGAATCAATATTCAACAAGAACAATGTGTAATTGTGTTAGGCATGCATTGAATATAAGAGAAATAATGTTTGATGTGTCATTCAATAACAAGTATTGAAAAGATCTAATTGAATTAAACTTATGTTGTGCTAAATCCGCAAGTGCACGAGTCGTCAATAAGTAATAAAATGATGAATAGAGTATTATTCTCATGAAGATAATGTGAATACTAAATTACAATAATTTTAATTATTTAAGCGATCAAAAGTAAGAATAAAGTGAAATTAAATAACAATAGTATAATAACTAACAAAAATAACAAATATAGGGAGAATAAAGTTCAACCAAACATTAAAGACCTAGAATTATGAATCCACTACATTTACCCACCTTGATTAACATTGATTCTTCTTTATTAATGATTATTATGTTTTGAAGGCAGTTTATTCTAAATTATTTAAAGTTCAATCTCTTGCCACTAAAAATATGTTAGAACTAAATCAATCACATTCTTATGACAATTAAATTAGTTAAAACTCATTAAGTTCTATGATATCTCGTTAACCTTTAAAGGATCAAGTATATTTCTAGGTCTTAATTCCCAAATTCAATTCATATATTAGCAAGTATTCTTCATCTCTCAATCATTCGTCTAATACCTAAGATCATGCAAATATGATACGCAATATGTCCTAAACATTAAGAACCTTAGGAAAGAATCTAAAGCAATAATTAATTCATTAACAAAGAGAGAAATCAAATATTCAATATAATAAAGTAAATAGTGTCATCCTAACCCTAGAAAAAGGGAATTTAGCCACACATGACTATTAAAGCACAAACAAGATTAAAAGATAAATATACAACAATGAATCAATCCTAGAAAAATAAAAAATAAGAGTAGAAGTAGAAGGAAAAAAGAAAGATGTCTTTAATGGATGTCTCTTCTCCCCCAATCTTGCCTCCAACCCTTGTTATTCAATCTTTGTTGCCTCCAATCTCTCCCCATTTAGGGTTTGTTTCAACCATTATGTGTGTGTTCCCTTTGA
Organism: Ormosia emarginata; assembly: GCA_029884605.1. NCBI lineage: Eukaryota > Viridiplantae > Streptophyta > Magnoliopsida > Fabales > Fabaceae > Ormosia > Ormosia emarginata. The sequence continues at coordinate 8,757,881 of JAQQTP010000068.1, forward strand.
GAAAGTAGCAAAGGGGTATATATAAAATCTCCCTTGAAATCACTCTTTTGTCCCTTTTAATTCTCTTCAAGGATCCTTATCCAATATTCAATTATCATTATCTTAAAGTTTTCACACTCAATTGGGACATTGGATGAGATATAACACTATAAGATCTCTTTAAAATCTTATTTTCAGGATCTCCTTATTTCAACAAAAAAAATCATTTAGATTTATCTTGAAAATTAGAATAAAATATTAAATGACTAGGAGAAGAGATAATTAGCTAAAACTTAAATAAATAAAATGAGATTAAATAAAATTAAATAAGAAAAATCTTAATAAATAAACCTAAAGATGTGTGTATTTTTACACATATCAACTTAAGAAAACACTTACAACTTCATCCCAAGTACAAACTAATTGATAAGCTACGAGCTACTTCCACTCCTAGAAAGCAAAGATAAATTCCTATCTAGAAAAGGAAAAATGAAAAGAGTGGTCATTGGTAACTCGTTTTCTTCCTACAGATGAAAAGTGTAGAGTGTTCAAAACCCTTTGGAATGTTACCTAACCTCTTATTTATAAATAAATGTGGTAATCGCTTTCAATATACAATAATCTTACAGAAGTCTGATGCCTCTTAAGATTGTGCTATGTGTACATCGCAGTTATTCCTTCTTCTCCATCAGCACAATACTTCTGAGAGTGTGTACATGTGGTTCTTCATGCATCTAAGTGGATGTAATGAAGATAACTTCTCCATCATGTGTAAGCTTCACGATCAATGCCATGTAACAGAAGATCTTCTAGAAGGTCACATGTGTGTTACATGTTTCATACAACTAAGCCTTGTTGAAAACTTCATCTGTAACATCAATATTATCGCTATGCAACATTACAAATCAGGTTTCAAGGACTTAGCTAATTCTTGGAGTTGTCTTCAGCAACGTTAGTATTATTGTTATGCAACCTTTAGTTCCAAACTCTAATAACTCTAAGTCGACCTTGCTAAGATGGTATTAACCTTATAGTAATATCAGTATTACCATTTCCTTTACTTTTGATAGCATTAGTACCATCAAAGATCATGAGATAGTGTCAATACTATATTGATGGGTAACTTCAGTACTACTATAAATTACTTCTTGACTTGTTAAAACATGGCAAGACTTAAGTAATTCATCTTTAATGCTTAGGCAACATCAATATTGCCTTTATTCGATAGCCTCAGTACTGTCGACTAGTAGACTTAATGTCCACTTGGCACTTCCTTAATACTCTCAGTATTGTCATGTGTCACATGATGATATGTGCATCTTTATAGCATGTGGGCCATAATAAATTTTTTATTATGCTTCTAATAGTTTGATTAAAAGAACACTATGTTAAGTGAAAAATATTAACTTAGTTGGGGAACTGGACATAGACTCCACATTGGAGATCTAACTAGTATGAAATTTCTATATGCAAACTCTCTCTAACCCTTCTCTTTTATGATTCCTGCTATGCATTAGCATTTTTTTCTAATTTAGATTATGTACTATTTTCAATTTTCTTATCTTTTATCATGAGTTGTTTGATCTGTGTTTGTTTTGTGTTAAAAGTGTTGTAGCATAAAATTTCCTTTGAAAGGACTTAATTCAACCTTCTTCTCTAGTCTTCTTTTATCAATAGAAACAACTCAATGCTTTGAGCAAGGTGAAACTTGCAACCCATTTTGGTAAGTAAGCTAAGAATTATTGTCCAAAGAATCTCAAGATGCCTTAACTAGGTCAATTTATACAACAAATAAAGACAAAGTCTAATAGTGAAATGTTACAAGGATATGTTGTCGTGTGTCATGTAGAAAAGACAACATATGTAAGATGTAATTAAAGAAGAATAATTTGAATTTTAAGTAATAATAAATTATGGAATATATTTGAATTCGAATTTGAATTTGCAACAATTTTATTGAGAACACCTAACTTGGACATCAAAAAGTGAAACTACTATTTGCCTAAAGCCTTGGTGAACATATTTGCAGGCTTCTGAGTAGTAGAAATGTAATATGTGGCAATATCATGGGATTATATTTTCTCATGATCAAAATGATAATCTACTTTAATGTGTTTTGTATGCTCATGGAATACCGAACTTGCAGCAATATGAAGAGCAACTTGGTTGTCACAGTGAAGAAGTGAAGGAGATGTGCAAGGAATTTGCAAAGAAGTAAGTAGGGTACAAAGCCAAACAAGTTCACTTATAGAATTAGTCATAGCACAGTATTTATAGCCTCTGCAGATGATCTTGACACGACTGTTTGTTTCTTAGTCTTCCAAAAGATAGGTGCATCCCCGAGAGTCATGAAATAACTAGAAATAGAATGTCGGGTCATGGAACATGATGCTCAATTCGAATCACAGTAGCCTCTCAGTTGCATATCATTGCTTTTAGGAAAGAAAAGGCCTTGTCCAAGAAAGGATTTTAAATAATGCAAAACTCGAATGGTAGCTTCCTAGTGGTCTTGTCGAGGATTCTACATAAATTGGTTGAGTAGGTGATTTATGGTCATATAATGGTGAGGTAATTTAAGTGTCCTATGAGTTATCTGTATTTAGATGGCTCTACACATAACTCTTTAGTTTCTAAAATTAATCGATTATGTTGATCTATGGGAAAGGAGCAAGGTTTGCAACCCAACATACCACGCTCAGTTAAAATGGCGAGTATATATTTTCTTTGACAGAGAAATAGTCCCTCGGAACCTTGTGCCAGCTCAGGACCAAGAAAATTCTTAAGTTACCCAAGGTCTTTCATATGAAAACATTGTTCTAGATAGACTTTGGAGGTGCCATGTTCTAGATAGACTTTGGAGGTGCCACAAGCTTCATTGTTATTCCCTGTAATAATTAGATCATATACATATACCAACACTATTAGAAAAATATCATCTGTTGAGTAAGTGAACAAACTGTGATCTGCTGTAGACTGAACAAAGCCATATCAGAGTAATGCATAGGAGTAAGGGTGTAAATTGGTTCAAATAATCTGACCAACCCGATCAACTCGAACTGAACTAATTAGATTGATTTGGTTTGGTTCGGGTATATTAATTGGTTGTCACGACCGAGATCGCGGCGGGATAGCAGCTCGCGATGATTTTAAAAAGATAAAAATATGGAGTCGCCACCAATTTTATTTAAATTTAGGAAAAATTGAAAAACCTTTTTAAAAAAATGGTCTTTGGAACCAAATCAGATTCGGGAGTCGGTTATGGATAGGGAAGAGTGGAAACTTAATCCCACTGCACCCCCATCACACCCGTCCTGAGACGGTACCTTAAGTCAGTTGTGCAAAAACTTAATAATCTCAAATTTATTTATTTTACCCCTATTAAAAAGACTTTGTAATTATTTTATTTTTTTATTTTATTTTTTATTTTTTAGGAAAAAAAGAAAAGAAATAACCAAATTGTGAAAAATTAAATTTTGGCTTGACAGAATGAAAATTCTGCTCCTACGTACCCTCAGGTGCAATGAAGAACTCAAAGTCACGTAGTTCTATATAAAATATTTGTAAGTTGATTGATTTTAATTAAGGAAATATTTTGAAAAGGAGATTTTACTTGAAAAACAAAATCGTCCTTATACGGGGTTCAAGTTAGCACTAGGCTAATCAATAAACCCTTATGATCCAAACGACGTTGAAGATAGCATCCGCTATTCAATCAACATTATTGGTCATTGCATTGATTAAATTTTTTTATTTTGTTTTTTTTATATTTTTTTTATATTTATTTTAAAAAAAGGAAGGTACAAAGACAAACATAAAGTTTCCATAATCCAAATGAATAACTAAAAAAACAAGATTAAATATAAGTATCAAAAATCAAATAACTCAAAAAAACAGCATCATTTTTTACTTTTTATAACAAATTTTGGATTTTTTCAACTTCCTTTTTTACTTTCCTTCATTTTTTTACTTTTTAACTTCTTATTTATTCGCAAAAGCCTAACATAAAAAAAAAACACTATCAAGTAAAATAAAATCTACTAAACAGAAAAAACCAAAATCAAAACGCATACATTTATTATTTATGATTATTTTCATCCTTTTCATTGAAATAAATAAATAAATAAATAAAAAGCACAAACCCCTTTTTATTTGTTATTATCATCCTATTTCCTGACAAAACACCAAACCCACATAAGGTGGGCTGGCTTCCAAGCTACAATTTTAACTTCTTCTAAATTTATTTTAACTTATTCCCCTCCTTTTTTTTTTTACTTCAGCAACCTAAAAAAAATAACATAAAATAAAAATAAAAAAGGAAGAAGAAAAGAAATGACCCTAACTCAGTGACTTACAGCAGTTGGAAAACAACGTAAAGAAAACAAATCAAAGAAGAAAGAAGCAAAAGGGAAGTAAAGTCATGATGAAGAGAACTGGGACTGCGCACCTCACTCACTAGCAACGGCAGGGGAGGGCTCGACGGCGGCGTGGGTGGTGGCGCACGGTGTTGGGTCGTTCTGGTGGTGATGGTTAGACGTGGGACGATGGCTTGGTTGCAGGTGGTGCTGGTTAGAGGGCTTCTGGTGAGCGGTTAAGAGCTCAAGGATGATGAAGCACGGTGGAGCTTGAGTTAGTGGGTGGAGCTTGAGTTGGCAGGTGGGATGAAGGGAGGTTTTCACGTTGAGGGTGGCTGCATGGTGTTTAGGCTTGGAAGTGGTGGTTCACGGTTTGCTTGAAGAAGTGAAGTCTGGTGAAACTAGGTGGTTGTTTGTGATTATGGAGGTGAGGGGAAGATGGAGATGGTTGCTTGTGAGGGGTGGTAGGAGATGGTTGATGATGGCTCACGATTGGATGGTGGTGAGAGGATGGAGGAGTGGTACCGTGTGGTTGTTATGGCTTCACGTGGAGGTGAGGGAAGATAAAGATGGTTCTTTGTGGGGGTAGGACATATGTGAAGATGATGGTTGCTGGAGATTGATGAAGGGAACCAAGGTGTGGTTGGGGCATTACGGGTTGGAAGCCATAGAGGTGAGAAGTGAGTCTTTGCTTCGAGTTGACTCATTGGGGTGGTGTTTGGTGGCTTTACGTGGTGGTTCGATGCAAGGGTGAAAGGTTGGTGAGGTGTTAAGTTTGACGTGGAGTCTTGATGATGGTGGTTAGGAAGCTATGGATGGCTTGGTAATTATGGTGGAAATGAAAGATGGTGAGTCAATCCGGTTTAGGTGTGGAGAAGGTGGTGAGGGTGGTTGAGAGATGGTGTGAGGGAAGATTGCTACGGTTTGGGTGATTATGGGAGATGAAGATGAAGTGAAAGGTGGGTTGTGAATGAAGGTGGTGAGGAAATGTGTAGGTAATGAAGATGGTGATGGTTTTTGGTGTTGTGTGTGTAGGTTCTCCACGTGAGAGGAAAGTGAAAAACTGTGTGGGAGTGAGAGTGATAATGGTGCTTGGGTAAGTTAAGTGGTCATGGTCAGGATGAAAATTGTATGGAGGAGATGGTTATGGTGAGGTAGGGACTGCTAGCGTGGTGATGGAGGGTGAAAGAAAAATGGTGAATCTTGATGCTGCTTGAATATGAATGATCGTTAAAACGTGGGTATGGGTAGCTTCCTTGAGGTAGAGTCAAGATGGTAGAGGATGAAGAGAATAAAAAAAAATCACGGTTCCCTTGATGGGGGAAAAACCAATGGAGAAAAAAAAAGGATCCAGAGTCTTCTCTCTGTTCCCTCCTCCTGCCAAAATTTTTTTTCTCCCTTTGATGCTTGCCGGGTGAGTAGTGTGTGGCAGTGAGTGTAGCGTGTGTGCAGTGTGCTGCAGTGGGTGAGTGAGACTAAGGTGAGTGGTGCAGGTGAGTGAAAGTGAGTGGTGCAGCAGTGTACAGTGTACAATGCAGGTGTGCTGTGTTTGCATGGCCAAAAATGAAAAAAAAAACCACATAAAGCAAGAAAAAGGAATTGGTTCCTGAGAAATTCTTACCTAAATCATGGGCATCATAGTTGGGTAAGAATCTCTCTTGGTTCCTAACTCAAAACAGAAACACCAAGCAGCATGTTACTATCCTTTTTATTTTATTTTATTTTTTTGTTTTTTTTGTTTTTTGTTTTTTTTGTTTTTTGTTTTTTTTACTAGGCTAAGAAAATATACCACAAATTAATTTATTTTTTTTTTTATTTTTTTATTTTCATTCTTGCCTCTTTTTTTTTAATATTTATACTTTTTGTCCGGTCAAAATTGGGTGTTCTCATTGGTTTGAACAAAATCCAAACCAAATGAGATTTAATTGGTTTGGTTCTTGGATTGAAAGTTTCAAACTCAAAAATCAAACCAAACCAAACCATATATATATGATGTGGTGTAAATTTGTGGCACTAATGAAGATGAGGCTTCGTCATCTTATTCTTGTTTTGTCTCTTCAAAATGATGTGGTCTAGATTCTGTCAAAGGTGTTTTCAATTATAGTGTGTGACCTTAATGCATTGTGTCCTGCGTATGAGTAAACACTGTAACCTCTGGGAAAATGGGATTGTGTGCATCTACATTAGTGTCCTACACATGGATCATATAAAGGTACACATGTTCATAAAAGATCACATCTGTTGAAACAAATATCTCTCTAGTCTTAAGGTCATAGACTTGCCATCCTTTTTATCCTTGAGGGTAGCCAATAAACACGCATCTACTAGCTCTTTCATCAAATTTGTCACGTTTCTTATGGTGTGTCTGAGCATAACATAAACATCCAAAAATCCTCATGTGAGTATATGATAGTGTGCACCCAAAAAGTATTGCATAAGGAGTCAGTCCATAATTTGTTGTTGTGGGAGTTCTATTAATGATGTAGGCTGTTGTCAAAATGCATTTACCCCAAAAACTAATTAGTAAATTGCCTTGAGAGCGTAGTGCTCGAGCCATATTGAGGATATGTTTATGCTTTCGTTCCACCCTCCCATTTTACTGAGGACTCGTAATGCAAGAAGTCTCATGAAGGATTTATTATTGTTGGAAAAATCTCTATAGGGCAGAGGATGCAAATTATGTTCCATTGTCATTGCAAACACGTCTTACTCTGGAATTGAAATGTGTATTCACCATAGAGTAAAAATTGATCAGATGATGGTATGTTTCAGTTTTATCTTTCATTAAGTAAACCCATACAACTTTGGTATTGTCATCAACTATGGTCAAGAAATAATGAGAACCATTATGAGAAGGTGTATGATATTTATCCCATAAATCACAGTGAATTAAAGAGAAAGGATGAGAAGCTTTATTATCACTTAAGGGAAAAGAGTTTCTACATTGTTTAGCCTTATGACAGACATCACAAAAGGTCAATTTATTCTTAACAATTTTAAAATCAAGTGTTTTAGATAGTATAGACAAAGTCTTGTGTCTGGGATGACCCAATCTTGCGCACCACAGAGATGAGTCATTTCCATGAGATGCCACCATGGATGAGCCACACACAACCTCTTTGAGAACATATACCCCATCCTTTATGTCACCGTATCCAATCGTTTTCTTTGTGGTTTGGTCTTATATAGCACATATTGAGGGATGATAAATAACTAAGCAATTCATGGTGCTTGTCAATTTGTGCACAAATATAAGATTGCAAGTAGATTATGGAATGTAAAGAAAATCATGTAGAGTTATGTTGTATCCCAAAATTACTTTCCCAGATTTCTTAACAAGAACAGTATAACCATTAAGAATCGTGATGTTGAAAAGTTGAGGTATAATATTCATATCTTCAAGAGGAGATAAGATCAGAGTCATACGATGAGAGGCCTCACTGTCTAGAATCTAGTGGCATGTTAAGAAGGGATAACCAGACATGATATCTGTATTTTGAATAGTCTTGATCATATGACCATGCTTGTTGTTGCTTGATCCAAACAGAGCATGGCCTCATATGGAGTGCTATTCAGGTGTGTTTATCGAACTCGCAGTGTTCTTGGTCTAGGCAAAATGAACCCCACCTTGTATGTTGATCGTTCTATAATGATTAAAGCATATATTTTCCCGATGTGGAGGATAACCTACCAGCTCAAAGCACTTAGCTTTCTCATATCCTGTTTTCCCACAATGGTCATATTTGGGTATGGCTCCATCACGGGGTTTGTATTTCCCAGCATTGGAAGCAATAAATGCAACTCTCATTTCTCATTTGGGTTCTCTGCTTTTCTCTGCCATCATTCTTGCTTCTTTTCGCAGATCATGATTAATAACTCACCTCAGGAAAGGAATAAGATTAGTGTTAAGAATGGTACCCTTAATGTGTCCAAAACATTCAGCATCCATCCCTCCAAGGAAGAGATGGATGCGTTGATCCTCTTCATGTTAAGCTAGCTCCTTGGACGCTCCACAAGTGCATTTAGGCAGGGGTTGAAGATTGCTTTCATCAAGAAGGCTCTTTATGGTATAATAATCTGTTACAGTCATGGTTGCTTCCGATTTGATGAGACAGAAGTCACGCCATAATTGATGAATACAAGGAGCATTCATTTGGGCAAAGCGTTCTTCTAGATCAATCCACACATCCCTCACTAGATTTGCATGAGAAATGCTACTATAAAGAGCATGATTAATGGAATTAATGAGCCAGACAATGACGAGAACGAAGCGGGGTTAAGCAAAAAACTTTATTCATGTCTCAAAATGAAGCAACAAGAATGAAAGAGAGAAAAGGGAAAGGATGACACCATAGTTGGAAAGTGGAAACAATAGGAGAAGAGGCTGCAACTATTTTGAAACATGAAAGATAGAATAAAGTAAGGTGGGGTTTTCTAATACATATTTAAGTGTAGGTCATTTTGGTCATAAGCATTCAGCCCAAATGTAAAAATACTTTTGAGCTAAATGTTTTTATATTGCATTTTTTTAACAAGCTTATCTTGATAATAATTGCATTCATTATTATTTGAATTTTTATTTATATTAATTATTTATATATTATTATTTAGATTAATTTCTTTAATTATTTATATAAATTTGTATTAATTATTTGGATTTTATTAATTTTTATTTATCTATATTAATTATTTATATATTAATTTTATTTTATACGATTCGACTAGTGATTTACTGGTTGAACCAATGACTCATTAACCCAATGGCTCGGTCGAGTTGATGACCGGTCCGATTTTAATAACTATAGGGTAAATCTTATCCTTATTATAACTATTTATGGTTATTTCTATGTTTTCATGGCGCAATTGGCATATGATTATAATTTTTGGCCATATTGTTCATCTACAAGAAAACATGTATGTTACCATGGCATAGCATCGACTGCCATAACGTTCAAGCCTATCCACCGCAACATGACATTCCACATTTCCAAAAATCGAACTTCTCCTATCATTGTGGAAGGAGAATACTTACTATATTAGTTATACATCTTGGTTTTGTTCTTTTATTGTTGAAAGATAAATATCTTGATATATCTAATCTACATTTGTAGGTTTTTTTTTTTGAAGGAGAACAATGGCTCGTGAGATCTTACTATTTCTGGTTCACATTTAGTGGTATGTTGATATCTTGCTAAGGCTCATAATATCTTGTTGTTTTTGCTTCACATCTAGTGGCCTACTCTTTTATTATTGAAGAAAAATATCTTGCTATATTTTATCCACATATTTTGGTTTGTTCTCTCATTGTTGAAGGAGAACAGTAATGTCTTATGATATCTTGTTATTTCTAGTTCACATCTGATGGTATGTTAATATCTTGCAATATATGATTCAGATTTGGTGGTCTGTTCTTTTATTGCTGAAAGAGAATATCTCGCTACATCTGATCTATATGGTTAGATATCTCACTATATATTATTTATATCTGGGTGCTTAGTTGGATATATCTTGCTATATATGATTTACATTTAGGTGCTTATTCTTGATCCTAGCCAGGATTTCATCAATTCTTTTATGGAAAACTTGTATTACTTCTTTATACACTTCATCAATTTCATCTTAACGACTAAGCCCTAACCTCTAACTTAGGCACGAAGACTAAGTCTCGACCTCTATTTTGGGTGCAAAGATCAAACTCTCGACCTCTAGCTTGGGCGTGAAGACGAAAGTCCCGACCTCTAGTTTAGGCATGAAAATCAAAGTCCTGACCTTTAGCTAAAGCATGAAGACTAAGCCTTGACCTCTAATTTGGGCATTCATGTTTGTTTTATATCATACAAAGTTGGAAGCAAATGTGTCTCTCATCTCTCTTTCATCCTGACATGAAACTTTGGTAAATACTTGATACTTTTCTTGCTCTTTGAGAATCAAATGGATGAATACTACTAACTGGTGACCTGCGACCTATATCCACAATGAGATGGTTCTTTGTTTCATGTTTTCAACAATCTCAATGGCACTTCTACTCCATTTCCATTAGTTCTTTAAGATAGCATAATCATACATTACTCAGCTTTCTTATGTGAGAATATAACTATCTCTAAAGTCTATTAATTATCATTAAGTGTTCATGAAAACTCCCAATATCATCATGCAAGGAATAATATAAAGGAATTAGTTTCTTAATTATTTTTCATCAGTAATTGCTATCTTAATTATATGTGAAGATTGGCATACCATTGTGCGCACTAGGACTTTATAACATGCTTTTCACTCATCTACACCAAGTTGTTACCAATTTGGTTGTTGGTTACTTGTTATAGCACTTTGCAATTACTATTGTGTATCTTATATTTCTAGCACATTTTCCATATCTTGCTTCACTGTGACACTCTAGCTTTAGAACTTTGACTTATGCTTCTTGATCGTGTATCTTGTTGCCTTTATTGTGAGAGTGAGGCATATGGCCAGTTGATCTTGAACATGTTATGCTCGGTTATTCTTGAGCTTACTATAGTCTTCCCCTTATTCTCTTGATATCATTCATGTTTCCAACAATTTATCTATGATAGCCAAGGATGTTTTATCAATGATTGTCAAATGAAGTATATTGCATATCAAAGAACTCAAGAATATACCAGGTTATCTCACTTGTGCTAAACATGTTGGAACCAAACGACTTGCTCCCTATTTATGTTCAAAATGTTATTGATGAGATGAAAACAAATATTGTTGCTTTTATTAGTATACTTGGACAATGTGCAATATCTCATTGATTCTATGAGGTCGACACTGATTATAATTGCTACTTTATATTACTCCTGGCATTTCTTGGATTTCCTTCTCATAATTTAGACAATTATTATTGGCATCTTGACATTATATGGCATATTTTTTTTCTCCCTACACTTATAGCTTGGCACTCAACACGCTCGGCCCATCGACGCCTAAACTAAGGGGTTATGGACTGCTTATATACCTTAGCACTCAATATGCTCAACTCATTGAGTACCAAGCTAGAGGTTGTGGGCTAGTATGTCCTACTGGGCTGAAGCCTTCAGGGGTCTCACTTTCTATATAAGCACAGTACCTCAAGTATATTCTCTTTCTCTGCCTATACTCTTACCTCCATTCTCGCTTTGGGATTGACTTTAGTGCAGAGTATCTTTGCAAGTACCCCCACCCAACTTCCTATCAGTGAACTGCCATTGCTGACTGACATGAAGTTCTCTGACATGATCAACCAATTTCAAAACCATTGCTCAAGTAGAAGACGAAACAAAAGTTAAACAATTATATCCTTAATAGATATGATGTAAGAGACATTTGAATTAATTTAAAATTTAAAAAGTAAAAATAATTAATTTAGTATTATTCAAAGAAATAAAACATATGTTATCACTTAAATGAAATAATTTATAAGGAAAATTAATCTCAAAGACTATTAAGAATAAATATTTAATTTCAAGGGATATAAAAAGAAATTATTAAGAAGGATCATATAAAATTTATTTGGAGAGAATGACAAATATATTTCACTTAATAAATAAAATTATCCGTAGTAAAAGCAATAGACACTTAATGGAAATAAATAACTATTCATTAACAAACAATACCTATTTGTGAATTATCATATAACTTAATATAGAACTTTATGTATTATAATTAGCCATTTAGTGAGAATAAATAACCACTCAATAACAAACAATAATCATTTATAAATTTATTCTTAACTTCATGGATCTAATATAAAATTTTATTTACAACTGTTAGTCATTCAATGGGAGTAATCATTCAACAAAAAGCAATACTTATTTACAAATTTCTTTTTAACTTCATGTATTTAATATATAACTTTATTTATAATTGTCAACCACTCAATTAGAAAAAAATAACCACTTATTAACAAGTAATAGTTATCGACAATTTTTTTTCTTAATGTCATAGATCTAATATAGAATTTTATTTGCAACTACTAGTCACTTAGTGGAAACAAATAACTAAATAAGCACTCAACAAAAAGTAATGATCATTTGAAAATTTCGTTCTAACTTCATGTATCTAATTTATAACTTCATTTACAATTGTTAACTACTTAGTGAGAATAAATTATTGTCCACTTGTAGTTTAATCCTTGAATTTAATTATTGTACAAATAAATTCTTAAATTTACAAATATTGTATCAAGTTATTCCTTCCTATGTATTAAAGTGAGATACAAAAAAGAATTAAGTTGATACAAGTTCTATAAAATTATAGAGTAATTCATGCATACAATTAAATTCGAAGACTAACAACGTGTTTGTTTCAACTTATAAGTTAAAAAAATTATTATAAAAATATTTAATCATATTTGATAAAATTAACTTTACTTTTTGCATTTAAAATTAACATTTTTAAAGTTTTTTTTTATAATATTGAAATTTTAGCTTTTAATTTTAGATTTTAGATTATTCCTTATATTTTGAGATGTAAATATAATTTTGTCTTAAATTAAATAATTTTTTAATCATTATATACTTATTTTAATAATTTAATATATAAAAATAATTCTTTTTTATACCATCTAAATAAAACAACTTAACTTAAAATTACTTTTAACTAATATATTTAAATATAATCAATTATTAAAATAATCAAACTTTCATTATCTCAAATACGCACTAAATGAATAATAACTTTTCAGGGCTAAGTTGGTAATTTACTCTAATGTAATTGGAAATAATTTGTTAAAAAAATTAAAATAAAAGTTTTATATAAGTAAAACGAAATAAAACTATAAAGTGATACCCAGCACTCGGCCATCTCTTCCCTTCCCTTCCAGAAGAATCTAGGAGCAAGCCTCCATTCTTAAACTTGTTGGGTTCGCGATTTTCGCATTTTCAGCAATCAAATCAAATCAAATGGTTAGTAACTTAGTACTATCTCCGTCTTCGCCTTGCGTGTTTGTTATCCTTCAACACAGTTAATCTTACTCACCGTGGTTTGGTTTTGGTATGTTGTGAATTTTAATTCCAGTCGGTGACTCTGCACACAAACCTAGGCGACATCAAGTGCGAAATCTTCTGCGACGAGGTCCCCAAGACCTCCGAGGTACCCAACTTCTTCTTTCTTCTCCTCTCTTCATTTCAATCCCAATGTTTTCGTGCCTGCTCTGCCCTCTCTTCAAAACAATTAATTAACCAATTAACTTAAATAAAATAATTAGTTAACTATCCCATACACCAATAAGGTTGGGTGCGGTGGTAATCGAGTTGTGCTCGGACAAGAAGGCAATTGTTACGATGGCCTTTTAGTAGTGATAGTACTCTAGGAGTTAGTCTCATATTAATGCTTGTGCGGTACTGATCAAAGACAAAAAAAAAAAAAAAAAGATTAACTATCCCATACTAAATTATCTAGGAAAAAAAAGTGTGAAATTCATCTTTAAACATTTGCTCACAGATTCAGCTTAATTTAAAATTGGATTTACTCTGTTGCTTTTGTGGAGAATGGTAGTTCTTGGTTAAACAAAAGTGATGATTGTGAATGAAACAACCACTGCGTCACTTGTGTATTGCAGTTTATTACCTTAAGGGTCTGTTTGGTATGAAAGATAAGATAAGACCTAATAGTATTAGGCTTGATAGTATAAGGCCTGATAATATAAAGTCTAATACGTAATGGTTGGAGATGTCGGAGTGTTTAAAATTGTAATGGAAAAGTCTTTATAGCAGCTTATACATCAAAGCCCAATCAGACCTAATCCCACCCCTCAATGCTTGATTAAGTTATCCATCATTTTAATGTATAAAAGAAATTTGATAGATAAGTTTATATAAAATAGTATTTGCACCAAACAGCTAATAAAGTCATAATATATTGTATTAACTTATCCTATCAGTCTAATACAGCATGCCAAATAGGTCCTAATAATAGTTAAACATAATCATTCATTCTTTTCCTTATTATCCAATCCATTGGTTGTTCTATTGAAGGGTGCTGCACTGTAACTAACAATTCAATTCTCATGCGTAATGTATTTCAATCCAGAATTTTTTAGCGCTATGTGCAAGTGGTTACTATGATGGGACTATATTTCACCGCAACATTAAAGGTTTTATGATTCAAGGTGGAGATCCAACTGGTACTGGCAAAGGGGGCACCAGTATATGGGGCAAGAAATTTAATGATGAGATAAGAGAATCTCTAAAGGTGAGCTCATCCACCATGCTAATTAGTTACTATGAAGGCATGTCATTGGCGTTATATGTTCCTTTAGACTACATGTCTGTTATACTTGTTTTGACTCTCAATGCCAATATTGGAACTATCAAATTCAGGTATAGAAATGGCACATTGTTTCTAGCTTGTTACCTTAACTAAGATTAATACCTCATGTTTTGTATTGCTTGTCAAGGGATAAATAATTAGAAGGTGCTAGTTGGTTGAGTCAAATTCCGCCTTCACCCATTTGCGACACAAAAGCAAAGCTCAAAGTTGCCTTCCCCTCCCAAGGTGTAGCGTGTGTACATTGGGGTGTGTGTGTGGGCCCAGGTGCCTGAGTGAATTCTTAGTTGAAATCTATAGGATTTCCCAGATGTCAAACTATCTACAGAAAAAAAAAAAAAGAATAAATAATTAAATACCACATTTGTTAGCATGGCCTAAAATTAAGATTACAATTGAGATATACTGTTATCAAGAGGATGCAATGGAGAAGCATCTTCGCATGCAAAATAACTTTTTAAATTATTCCAAGCAATTTCATCATATTTGAGAATTATTTCTCTTACAAAAGAAAAAAAAAATACTCCAAGCAATCTCTATGGCTAAAATGAGAGTTATTTCTTACACCTTTTAACTCTGATTTTATGAGAACTTTTATCATATCTGACAAAGTATCAATTTCATCATAATCTAATTGGCTGCATTAATATGTCAAAAACTTCATTTTTCTCGAGTCTTATATACATTATGATTGGCCAACACTTAATTTTCTTATCGGTGAAAGTCAACTTTAGTGTATTGAAATATAATTATCTTACAGCTGTTACACTAGAATCTCAATGTAATTACCTTTTTGGTTTGTGTTGGTAGTGGGGGGCTTGGGGCTGGCATAAGCAAAGCATAGCGGGACATTTCTGGAGATTTTTTTTATGAAGCAATAATTATAGACATTTTTCTTCATCTGATGATTGTAGTAGTTAATAGTTTGCCCTTTTGTATGTTCCAGCACAATGCAAGGGGGATATTGTCAATGGCTAACAGTGGTCCAAATACTAATGGAAGTCAGTTCTTCATAAGTTATGCAAAGCAGCCACATTTGAATGGACTTTATACTGTGTTTGGCAGAGTGATTCATGGATTTGAAGTTCTTGATCTAATGGAAAAGGTATCTTATTCTGCTGCCACTATTAAATTTTTTTTTTTTTCAAGGGTTGAAGCTCAAGATGAGCCTTTTACTTTTAAGGTCTTGGCAACTCAACTTTTAAGACCTTTTTTTTTAATTTGGTGTCATATTCGTGCATTTTGTCTTTACCCATGTACACTCACATGGCTCATCTAGAAAATATATATAAAGAAAAAAGAAAGAAAAAGAAAATAATCAGAGGAAAGAATAAATAATATACTTATATTTTTATTGTGCAGACTCAAACAGGGGCAGGTGACCGACCACTTGCAGAGATAAGACTCAATCGTGTAACAATACATGCTAATCCACTCGCTGGTTAGACTTGTCTCAACAGTTCTTGGTTATGTAAAATTTAATAGACTATTTTCCAAAAATTGATCTAACAAAAAGGGGAGGACAAAATGAATTCTTACATACTGAATTTGAGAACTTGTTCATACTGACTTTTGATTCAGAGAAGCATTTTGATAAAGTAGTAAAATGTACATCGAATTGACATATTTGTGAGATTTTATGGAATACGATAAATGCATTTTTATGGATTAGTGTTAAGTGGCCAAAATTTGTAATGTTTAGGGCCAAGCGTATATATATCTGCCCGAGGACCAAGCCATGGTCTCTTGGTGTTGTGAAATGCCGAGTATATATAACATGATGCCAATACTCCTTTTTGTCTTGATGGTTAATTGGGTATCGTACTGCCATTCACTTACTCCATTGAATTTTAATGGATGTTTTTAAGCTTGAATAGCTCTCAGGTGTAAAAATTACATGACCAATGATCTGGAAATGCAGCAAAAGACATTTCCTAGGAAATGTTTGAGACAAGCATGTACAGAAGAAAGCTTTGATGGTTTGAGTTGTTTTGAACCAATTTCTGTAGGCCAAATTGAGTTTGGGATGGAGGGGCGGATAGGTTTGTTATGATATATCCTCATAATGATTGAGGGCTTGTTTATTTTATATTTTTCACAATAGGCCTTTTGACCGAAGTAAGAAAAATCTTTTTTTCTTTTTCTTTTTTTGCTGAATAATTAAGAAAAAACTAACTTCTTACATAAGTGTTTCGGAAAGAGTGGTTTTTCTGTTTCTGTCAATAAAAATGTAGAACAAACATACTCTCAACTAGTTTATTTGCTTAATCAGGGGTATTATAATAAGCGTGTGAATCCGTGCCAAAAAACTTTGGTATGGTCTATGTATTTATAGGTAAAAGTGGTGTGCAAGAATTTGGCATATCTAACATCATTCTCGATTAGTGCAATAACCATTCTTACAGTTACAAAAGATTACTCAACCGGAACCATCGCGTGTTGAACTCATTGTATTTAGAACCGCACAAAAGTGATAATCTGCTAGATTGATAAGGCACCCGACGTGATAAAAGGAACCCTGATAAGATTGCACTTACAATGTGCATGGATTTGAATTTCTTTTTTGAATAGTAATCCGGCTTGATTGTCATCTCTCTTCTCAGAGATCTTTATGGAATCTGGTTCTTCTGCAGTTTGAAAAAGATCATAGGTACAGTTTCTAATCTAAGAGTTTACTTGAATTATGTTTGCCATAATATTTTACCATAAAATAAAACAATTTTTAAGGGTTAAGATCTTAAAATTGTAGAGGATCCCTAGAGGTTAGTTAAGTAGCTTCCTTTTAAATAAAAGTCCATAATAATCTAGGTGGGGACTTTATCAGCATCTCTTATATTCTCCGCATGTCACTGGCACTCTACTACCTAGTAGTATGTAGTTATATATCTTTAGTCTTTACTGTCATTTTTCTCATTAAAAAAAATTGATATTAGCAAGTGTGATATGTTTGTCACTTTTGTGATGGATAAATAACACTTTCTATTCCGGTTTTTATATGAATATATTCATGTAAAATCAAGATTCTAACATTCAGATCGGTCATTGATTCGGTCAAAGAACTGATTCAAAGTTTAATAGTTTAATTATGGTTATATGTATGGTTGAATTAGAATATAATTTATATATAATTTTATATTTATAATTAATTAATTTTTATACATAAATTATTTATTTAGATATATTAGTTAATGATGAAAATTGGTTTAGTTTACGCCACTTCCACTATTAAAATCACAAATAGAAAAATTAATTGGTTTGGTTAACTCTTGGATTTAAAATTACAAGAAAATCCCAAATCAAACTTTATATATATATATATATATATATATATATATATATATATATATATATCAAACGAGGCCGTTATTGGATCTTCTAATATTTTGTATAAAAAATTTAAAAATTTGATGTCGTTATAAGGTGTTGTTTGAAAATTGATTGCTGAATATTAGACGAAGTATTGACCTGTTAAATTCAAGTACTGGTTTCCGGTTAGGCTAATTCAAGACCGGTAATATATTAATATTTAACCGGTTTTGATCATATAATTTTTTGATTATAACTTTTTACCAACTATGTCACTGATTTTTTGTCCAATCTTATTTTTTCAATCATGTGTAAAATCCATATAATGTTTAAAATAAATTCAAAAATTAAAAAATTTCTCTGTTATGGTGAAACTTTTACCATATACTGATGGTGATTATTGTGATTTTCAAAGACCGTCACAAGATAATTTCATCACCCAAATACACGCACGAAAGGATATGGAGGGTCTCACCCAAAAAGTAGTCACGTCGCACTTAAATCAATATCATGTGTGAGAGTAAACATTCATTTCAGTTTCTATTAAATTTATAGGATAAAACAATTTAGATTTAACAGGAAAAATTAATGATTATTCATAAAATTTGGATAAGTTAATCGCGATATTGAGAGTGATCTTGGAGGACCATAACGTTTTCATTGTTAAATCTTTGAACATTGGTTATTGAAATGAAGATGCATGACCATAATATTTTCATTTGTGCTAATTGCAGGATGTAGATAATGTTCAAAGATTAATTGGATTTGATGAATGATGTTTGATGAATCATATTTTTTTTATGTTTGGGTGATTTTAGATTGAGTTTGGATTAAGTTTGCAATTAACTTTAGGTTTTTCATATTCTTATATTATGCTACATGTTTTCTTTTAATTACCTTTATATTAAGTTTGAATAAGAATGTTATATGCAATTGCTTTATAATATTTATCCATTTTTACATATATATTAATTTTATTTGTTCTTAATCTCCCTCGATTTCAAACTTTGCACGCATTGTTTATGCAAGGAATAAATAAGTTTGATTTTATTTCTAAAACTTTTTTATAACTTTATTATGTTTTTTTATAAAAAACTAATTATTTAACTAATTTTTTTGAAAAAAAAAAAATTATCACCAAGGATCCAAACTAATATGTAAATGTTCGATTCAGTTTAATTCAAATTTAACCATCAAAAAATGTAAAAATTAAACAAAATTAAATTAATTAATTTTGATTTATTTAAATTTATTTTTTTAAAAAAACCGAAATCAAATCTCCTACTTACACCTCTGTATACTAGAGGTTATGATAGGAAGAGTGGAAGGTGGAGGACGCCACTTCCACTATTAAATTGCACAAAGAGACAAAATTGGCTAACTCTTGGATACAAGAAAGTCCCACGTCAAAAATTTAAAACATCACTTATGTATAGACTATTTACAAAAGGCAAGAGCTAGGTCCGTTTCTACATCTTTCATTGCCTTGTATTGGCATGTCAATGTGGGCCAAGGTCATTGGCTCAAACGAGGCCGTTGTTGGGTTCGATTTTTAAAAAAAATTCAAAACTTCTAGACTACATCGTTATTAGGTATTGTCTGAAAATTTTGCTGAATCATTTAACGAACCATTTGACTTGTCAAACCGGTACTGGCTTGACCGGTTAAGCTAGTTCAAGATTAGTTTTTGACCGATTTTTTATCATGTCAATTTTTGTGACATGACCATACCAACTATGCCACTGGTTTTTGGTATCCGATTTTCAAAATCATGTGTAAAATCCATATAATGTTTAAAATAGACTTAAAAAAAAAAATTCTACAAAACTTTGTACTATATACCAATGGTAAACTTATTTGGATAAAGTCTAAGACCATCACCCAAGAGCACGCACGAAAGGATATGGAGGTCTCACCTAAAAAGCAGTGACGTCGCACTTAAATCAATATTATGTGTGTGAATAAATTTATATTTTAATTCTATGTACGGATCACATTTATCTTTAACTTTAAAAAATTAATAACTTAATTCTTGAAATTTCAAAAGATTGGTCACGTTAATTTTCGCATCAATTATCGTTAATTAAAACATATAACTTACACGTGTAGAAATAGTTTGATCAACTTGAATACTGATGTAGTTTCTTATCTGATCTAAAATGACATAATTTTGACTGTATATGAAGAAATAAAGTTCTCAACCCTAAAATGATGTCATTTTAGACTAAAATTGCTCAAGACTAACTTTCCTAACCCTAAACCCTTAAATGGCACCTAACTCAACTTTTTCATCTTCTTCAAGAGCTCACATGCCAAATTCGAGTCCGACATTTTACAAACAATTTGAATAAGAATGCTATATGCAACTGCATCAAGATTTAACCCTCGACCCCTCACCTCTTCAAAATAATTATCGGTCTTCTCAATCTTCCCTCCTTTCAAACATGCACGCATTAGGACATGCAAGGTAAAGCAATCACCATAGATTTTTCTTCAAACCATTTCATCATACAAGCCACGTGCATCATCAATCAAGTTTCTTCTAACCTTTGCAGTCAAAATGATATTCATAATCAGAACCCACATAAACACATCATGCTCTAACATCGTTCTAAAACACTCAACAACATTTGTAATCTTATTAGCTCTAACATAAATATTCAGCAAGTAATTGAAAACCCGTAAATTAGATTTGAAATCGTACCTTGCTGCACATTCTACCAACTGTTTCACAAGCACCCTAGTAGTAAGACCAGAATCTCCGAAAGCACAGTTATTAAGCAAATTCCAAACAACCCGATCAATGTCAGAGCTTAAAGCCATAATATGAAGTAATAAACAGAAAACATCAACAGTTTTTACAAATCCTCGTTTTCTCTCTACTCCTTTGAAGAACTTCAAACCTGTTTTGGGGTAGGAGAAAGTTGGTCTTGAGGAATTTTGGTCCAAAACAACATCATTTTAGGGTTAGGAACTTTGTTTCTTCATGCACAATTGAAATTACGTCATTTTGGATTAGGTAAGAAGTCACATTAGTATCCAAGTTGACACTTAACGTGTCACATATACGTCTCCTTCAAGTGACACGAGGACTAACGTGACCAACATTTTAAAATTTCAAGAATTAAATTGTCAATTTTTTAAAATTAAAAGTAAATGTGACTGATGCATATAATTTCAGATATTAAAGTAAAAGTTTACTCATATTCTTCTCTACAGGGGAACGATAAAAAAAATTCAAACATATCAAATCATGTAGTCACAATAAATATTTTTTTATTTTTACAAGTCCCAACACCACTTTCTTAATATAAGGGTTCAAATTATAGTAATAAAATCTTTCTCTATATCTTCCATACATAAATTTAAGTATTAAAATATTTTTTACAATTACTCACCATCCTGCACATGACCTGGCTTGGAGCAATAGAGAACTTAGAGTTTAGGAGAATCAAGACACAATCTTATTCTTAAACTCTTTCTCCCTGCAAGCTTAGATGAAGTGAATTTATGTAAGAGAAAGAAAGCAAATGTTAAAAGAAACAGAGGAAAAAAAAAGGTTTTGTTTTTTAAATTATTTTAAATTTATTTTAAATGTCATGTGCAAATAGTAATAGAGAACACGATTTATACAATTTCACAAATTTAGGAAGTTAATTGTTCGAGTAGTGGTAGTATAGGTCATATCTCTATATTAATGGGAGATTTATTTAATTTAGTCAAAATATTAAAATACACTTGAAATCTTTTTAATAAAAAAAATTACAAGACTTCCAAGAGAAGCTGGAGAAACAATCACATATATCCTATACGTTATTCATATGCTTTTATTTTATAAAATCTTAAAGTAATAAAAGTCAACTGGTTATTAATGTTATATTTTTTAAAATTTAGAATAAGTGAGGCTTTTTTCTTTTTAAGTTCATGATAAATTATTAATTTTAGCAATTTACAACTTGTTTGTTATAGTTGGTCAGAGTAACAAAATTTTGCTTCTTCTAAAAGCACATAATAAATCGTGATGATGGTATTTGCATTGAGATAAACCTCAACCAAACACATTATTATTGTGTGAATCCTATCAATAAAGACATCTTAATTTAAACTCAAATTATGTAATTATTGTGAGTAAAATGTCAACTAAGTGAATAATCTCCCTCTACATTCACCTTAAAAAAAAAAAAATCTCCCTTGACATTTTTTTTAAAGCCTCCCTTGACATGTTAAGATCATATTATAAGAAAGAAAGGTACATAAATTTATAAATTAATAAAACTTAGGTAAATAATGAGATTAAAAACAAACAAACAAATAATGGTAATCTTTCTCTCACATCAACACGAGAGGCCATTGCTCACCATCACACCTGTGTTGACTAACCAAACTCGTCGAGCTTTGCACCAAAATCAGGTAACTAGGGTTTCAAAATCCCCGCCAATTCTTTCTCTCTCTCTCTCTCTCTTTCTGTAGCAATGGCCATACAGGAGGAGGAGGAGGGGAAACCCAACGACGTCGTCTCGGAGACTAGCTCCTCCCCAAAGAAGCAGCGACAGCCATCGAGCCCCGTAGAGTTCATTCTCTCTGTTGCCTCAAAGATCGCTTCCCAATCCCTTCACAACTCCGACCCTCACGTTTGGGGTGTCCTCACCGCCATCTCCAACAACGCTCGCAAACGGACCCAGGTAATTTCATTTCACACTTAATTTACTTGCATTCATTTTTTTATACTTAGCCTTACTTACATTACAATGTAGGAGAAGTAAAAGGGATAATTTTTATAGAATATGTGTATATATGCCCATTTACTTGCATCCATTTATTCTTAAGGTTACACTTACAAACAATGTAGGACTGGTAAAAAGGGTAATTTTTATATGCCCATTTACTCAACTAATTAATTTTTGGTGAATTCAATGTTGTTGTTATTATTATTGTTATTATTATTATGGAAAATTGTTTGAATTTCATTTGATTGATACAAAATTGTAACCAGGGAATAAACATTTTGTTAACTGCTGATGAGCACTGCATTGGGCGGTTGGTGGAGGACGTGCGTTTCCAGATTGATTCGAATTCTGTTAGTGCGAATCATTGCCAAATATACAGGATGAGGGTTACCAATGAAAATATGGAGGACACCATGTCGGTATTCTTGAAAGATACGAGGTGGTTGCCCATTCTATTTTCGGCTTGGGTCCCCTCCCCCTCGTCCCCTTCCTAATTGAGAGGAAGAAAATAGTTTTTTTGAGTAATTGTTCATTTTGGTCCTCCAAAGTTATACGCAACATCACATTGGTCTTTCATTTATAAATACGCCAATTTGGTCTTCTAAAGATATGCGCGACGTCAAATTGGTCATTTAGTGTCACATATTTGTCATCAAATCAGTCCTTAAAATTATATCAAATTGGTCCTTGAAGGACGGAATCAACAGTATTAGTTAGCATTGAAAGGCCAATTTGATGTTGCTGATAAATGGAGGACCAGTATGATGTCGTGTATATCTTTGGAGGACCAATATGATGTCGTGTATATCTTTGGAGGACCAAAATGAGTGTTCACTCTAGTTTTTTTCTTCCTTTTTCCCCTTATATTCTGAATTTTATAAAGCCTTGTTCAGCACGAATGGAACTTATCTTAACTGGGAGAGGTTGAAAAAGAATAATGCTGCTGTCAATGTCCACCATGGGGATATTATATCATTTGCTGCGCCCCCTCAGCATGGTAATATGTGTTCTTTCCAATGGCTCAATATTTCCATTCTTTTCTCTTTTATTCCAATTCCACTTTTCTCATCGTAGTTGTAGGTTTTTTTCAAAAAAATTTTGGTTGATGTTTCAGTTCCCTTCACTAATTGAACATATTTTCTCTTTTAATATCCTTTAACTATGAAAAAGTATTAAAAAACTGAAGAAAATATTATATGAGAATTGAGAAACAAAATATTTCGGTTCTCTTTTCTTAGCAATTGGCATTGAAAATTTTGTTATTTTATATTTATTTTATCCTTTCTGTTTTATAGTTTTAATGTTATTTGTCAGAAGAAACAAAATGATTATGCTATATATATAAGATTTTCTTATAATTTTTATTGTATTACAACTTCTGTTGCCTTTACTTTTGCTTCTAGATCCTGTTTATTACCTAAAGTTGAGCTATTAAAATAGTTGCTTTGTTAAAAGTTTAGGAATTGCTGATTTTGAGTATTAATATTTGCAAGGCTTTGGAAGTATGTGCATGTTCTCTTTCCAAATTATTATAATTTTTGTCTTATCTTACAGAGCTTGCATTTGCTTTTGTATATCGAGAGGTGCTTGTGTCCACTCCCATGCCAGATAATGCAGTTGCTAAACGAAAAGCAGGTAGTGTTATGATCAGCAGCACACATGCTTACTATTTTTATTCATTCTTGCATTCTACTCTGATCTACGCTCATAAGTGGAATTCATACTTCTAATTTTATGCAGTTTTGAAGTTTAACATATGTGATGATATTCATAATTTGCTATACATCAGTGATAGGACGTGGCTGTTAATTACTTGATTGTGACTTTTGCGATTTTCTTAATAGTTATAACATATTGACATTGATACTGATATTTGTTTTTGCTTCACTTTCTTGTGCTTTTTTCTTTCTTTATGCCTTTCCCTCTCTTTTCTTGAATATGTAGAGGAGTTTGTTTCTGAAAACAAGAGATTGAAAGGTTTAGGCATTGGTGCTCCTGAGGGCCCCATATCTCTTGATGATTTTCGAAGCCTTCAAAGATCAAACACGGTATGTTAATTTAGAAGGATTGAAATATCATTGAGTGGTGCAAACCTTTTTCTCTCTTTAATGGTATCCAATGTTCTTGTTGGCAGGAACTGAGAAAGCAATTGGAGAATCAGGTTGTTTTAATTGATACTTTGCGTAGTGAAAATCGTGCAGCTGTTGAGCTCCATGACAGTGTATGTACCTTTTGTTGAATTTATGACTTCTCTCTCCTTGTCTCCCAAAGACAAGAATGTGTGATATTTAACAACTATCTGTGCATTTTATGGATTCTAGAAGAAATTTTTGCCTTGATTTCAATTTATTTATTCATATTACTTATAACTTACAATGTCTTACCTAATTTATGATCCATTCTATAGGAATTAAAATCAGTCAAAGAGTCAGCTGCAAAATGTTACCTTGATCAAGTAAAAGAATTACAGCTAATGGCTGATCTCAAACAGAAGGAACTGGTGGAAGTCAACAGAGTATCTGCTGAACAGAAACATGCCATGGAAGACCTTAATGAAAGGCTTAGTGCTTCTATGCAGTCATGTGCTGAAGCAAATGCTATAATAAGTAGGTATGATTTGTTCAACTCTTTCAATAGATTGATCATTGATGTAAATATTGTAGGATATAAGTTATTCATATTATATAGTTTCAGCTGTGCCCTGGTTCAGGTTGATTGATTTTTATATTGCCATCAAATCAGACATTATGGAAATCGTTCAGCTTATCCTTTTATGTTGAAGTTGTTAAATTAGCTTTGAATCACTTAGTACTTTGACTGTAGTGGGAGGTTGGGCCTTTTGGAGATTAATTTCTCCTAATTATTTTCTGATGGTTGAAGGTAGTAATATTTAGGTTGGACAGGATTGTAATTCTCTCTCTTTCTCTCTCTTACTTGCAGTCAAAAGGTAAACATAGCTGAACTCAAGCAACAATTAGATGAAGAGAGAACTCAGCGAAAAGAAGAGCGAGAAAAGGCTGCAGATGATCTAAAAGCTGCAATACATAGAGCCCAGTCTGAGGCTCAAGAGGAATTAAAACGACTCTCTGATGCTGCCTTAAGAAGAGAAAGAGAGCAACAAGAAGCAATAAATAAGCTCCAGGTTTGAAAGTTTTGGTACTAAAGCAGTAAAAAAATTTCTCTCTACTTTAAGGGGCTTACAAGTTGTCTTTTATTTTCCGTTGTAGGAGTCAGAGAAAGAACAGTCTTTACTGGTTGAAACCTTGAGGTCCAAGCTGGTATGGTTGCAATGTTGATCCTGCTAGCCTAACCCTAAGGCAAAGTTTTTTGTTCTTTTGAAAATATTATTCATTCTCTGTTGCAGGAGGATACTAGGCAAAAATTGGTTGTTTCCGAGAATAAAGTTCGCCAGTTGGAAACTCAAGTACATCAAGAGCAGCTGGCCTCTGCAAAGGGGATAAAGGTAATCAGATGATCTTATATTGAGTTGTATGTTGCTTTTGCATATTTTGGTTGATATTTAGCTGCAAGTAATGCTAATTCACTGCTAATTCATGGAACAGAAAGTAGAAGAACTTGAACAGGAGACAAGAAGATTAAGGAAAGAGCTTGAGAGTGAAAAGGTAGAGATGAGAAGTTTTATGTCATATAATACAGGGAATTTTTTGATAGAAAACTGTTTTATGGAAACGATGTCTGCTTTGCACCCATACCTGTGTGTTCTTAAACTTATCTTGCTAATGTCACTTCCATAAGACTGCAGAGTAAGTTATTGATATGACAAATGCCATGACTTTAAGTGACTATTGCTCATGGTCCGAAGAATGAAGAATCTCATAGTTGATCTGTTGCTTCAGCTTTCTGTTTGATTCTGATAGGTACCAAACAGATTTAATAACAGAAATTACTAACACAGCAAGATGAACTGAATAGTCCAGGTGATATCAATATGATATCACAACCAGATTTGTGTATTCTTGTAAAAGAAAGATAAAATAATTACAAAGAAGAAAGAAAAGTAGCTCTAGACAATTATAGTGTCTAGTCCCTCCTATGCCCAACCCAATTCTTGCCTACCTCACGTTTCCCCCCCCCCCCCCCCCCCTAACAGCATATAAACCATTCTAACAAACTTCCACTCACTTTTCCCACCCCACCTAGGCTAGCTCAACAGTTAGTTACTGCCTCCTGTGACAACCTCTTCCTAGTGTAAACTTTTGTCACTTTTGGGCCTAGACC
Organism: Ormosia emarginata; assembly: GCA_029884605.1. Lineage (NCBI taxonomy): Eukaryota > Viridiplantae > Streptophyta > Magnoliopsida > Fabales > Fabaceae > Ormosia > Ormosia emarginata. Next base: position 8,784,753 of record JAQQTP010000068.1, read on the forward strand.
TCTATCAATACGGCCTGGGTCTCTATCAATACTTCCCCCCCCCCCCAAAGATTCACCTTGTCCTCAAGGTGAAACTCAGGAAAATTCCCCTGGATAGCAGATAACAATTCCCAGGAATTCTCAAAATCTGGTAAATCCTGCCACTTGACCAGAACCTCCACTTCCCCTGCTGCATTCTGCCTGCAATCTATAATATCAGCTGGCTGGACCTGCAATTCCCAATCTTCAGCATGGAACAATGGAAATGGTTGTGTGTCTACCATGGGACAGATGGACTTCTTGAGTAAAGATGCATGGAACATCGGATGAACCATACTGCCCTGAGGTAATTTCATCTTGTAAGCTACCGGTCCTATTTTTTCCAATACCTCATAGGGACCGTAGAACCTAGGACTCAACTTCTGGTTAACTCTTTTGGTTAGAGTTTTCAATTTGTATGGTTGAATCTTCAAATAAACTATCTCTCCTAGTTTGGTAATCCACCTTACGCCTGTGCTTGTCAGCTTGCATCTTCATCCTATTCTGAGCTTTGGCTAGAGATTCCTTTAATTCATCAAGCATCTGATTTCTCTCAGTCAAGAGGTGATTCACTTCCTCCACTGCTGAAGGGACTCCATGTTCCCGAATAAGGACAGGTGGGTCTCTGCCATACAAAGCCTTGAAAGGAGTCATCTTAGTGGCTGAATGATAATTGGTGTTGTACCAAAACTCAGCCCAAGCCAACCACTTGGGCCACTGCTTAGGTTTAGAACCTGTTAGACATCTCAAATAGGCTTTCACACACCTATTTACTACCTCTATTTGGCTATCTGATTGAGGGTGATAAGCAGTGCTATACTTCAACTTTGTCCCAACCATCTTAAATAATTCTTCCCAAAAAGAGATGAGGAAGACCTTGTTCCGATCTGATACAATTGATGAAGGATACCCATGCAACTTGACTATGTCCCTAGTGAATATCTCAGCAATATCCTTTGCTGTATAGGGATGAGATACAGCTACAAAATGAGCATATTTGGTGAGTCTATCCACAACCACGATGATGGTATCAACCCCTCCCACCTTTGGGAGTCCACCAATGAAATCCATAGACAAATCAGTCCACACAATAGATGGATTAGGTAGAGGTTGTAATAAACCTCTAGGAGTGAGGGTTTGGGACTTACTCCTTTGACAAAATTCACATGCTTGCACATATTTCTAAATGTCTCCCTTCATCCCTTCCCAAAACAGCAACCCATAAATTCTTTTATAGGTCCTGAAGAACCCAGAATGCCCCCCTACAACTGAGTCATGGAACTCCCTAAGCACCAAAGGAATTTTCTGGGAAGTTTTAGGAATGACCATGCTCCCTTTGTAGAACAACTTGCCCTTTTTAAGTTGAAAACCTGTGTTAGAATATTGGAAATTAGCAATGTATAGTCAGGTTCATGTATAATGTCATAGGAAATAGCCATACTCATTATTTCTGTCTTATAAATTGTAGATGTATTTAATCTCCTGTTACCTATAAATAAAATGAATGTTAAGTGTTCAACACTTAAGCACATTCAGTAAATAATCTTTTCTTCCTCTAAATTCAAGTTGGTATCAGAGAGGGTTTCGACCCGTCTCTGGTCCGCTATCCCAACCTCAGTCGCACGTCCTACTGCCAACCCAGCCTCCAACCTCCGCCGCGCATCCTCCTGGCATCTTCCGCGCACTGTTCACTACGCACTGTTCATCGTGACTGTTCAACGCGCACTGTTCACCACCGGCGGCGACTTTGGGTCCTCTGTGTTGCTGCCCAGAGCTCTTCCTAAGGTGATTTGGGTCCCTTCCATTGTTGCCCAGCCATGAGTTCCTCCTCCTCTGATCAGAAGGAGCAATTTTCCCTTTCCAACCTCTCTATTCCATCCATCACAAGTAAGAAATTGACAGGTTTTGCCACCTATAGGTCATGGTCATCTTCAGTAAAAATTTGGTTTGCGGGGCAGGGCAAGTCAGAACACCTTTCAACCTCACCAGAGGATGTTCCCGCAGAAAAGTCAGCCAAATGGAAACAAATTGACTCAATTGCTCAGTATTCTTCTTCTTTCCATTGATCCATCAATTGTGGACCTCTTCCAACCCTTTGAAACTTGTTATGAAGTATGGCAAGAAGCTTCTAATTGTTATTCAAATGATATCCAGCGTCTATATTCTATTGTTTCTGACATGATAGCACTACGACAACAGTTTACCAAGATGGAAACTTTTCTTGGCAAAGCTCGTTCTTTGATGTAGGAATTTTCGGCAATGATGCCCTATGCTAAAAATCAGACCGAGCACAAGAAACAACAAGAAACATTCTTTATGGTCTTGACTTTATCATCCCTTCCATCCGAATTGGAAAATGTGCGACAACAAATTTTGACGAGTGCTGATACTCCGACATTATCCCAGACTTTTCGCAGATTACTGAATATTTCTGATATGGCATCTCCTCCTGTTTCTGCCTCCCAAACTATTCCATCAGAATCCTTGGCTCTTGTTTCTCATACTGATAATTCTGGTGGTCGTGGCCGAGGTCGTGGAAGGGGATGTGGTGGTAACAGGCCTAGATGTACTTTTTGCAATAGGTTGGGGCACTTGGAAGAACGCTGTTGGACAAAACATGGTAAACCTGCTGCTGCCAACTTTGCTCAGATTGAATCAATTTCAACGCATCCGACTGTGACTTTCACTCCAGCAGACTATGAGGCCTTCCTTCGCTTTAAGGTCAGCTCTCAGCCTTTAACATCTGCCACAGTGGTTGAACAAACTGGTAATCCTGTCGCCTGTATCTCTCAATCATCTCTTGGACCTTGGGTAATTGATTCCGGTGCTTCTGATCATCTCTATGGTAATAAAGATCTCCTTACCTCTCTATCCTTTTACAATTCCTTACCTTCTGTCACACTTGCAAACGGGACCAAAACTCCTGTCCTTGGTATTGGTCAAGCCCAACCATGTCTTCTCTTACCCTTAACTTCTATTCTTTATGCCCTTGGTTGCCCTTTCAATTTGATATCTGTCAGCAAATTAATTCGATCACTTGAGTGTTTAATTACCTTCACTAAAAATTCTGTTCTTGTGTAGGATCCGAATACGGGTAAGACGATTGGAGTAGGTTGTGAGTTTAAAGGGCTATATCATCTTGACATGCCAAATTCCCTAGTAGCATGCACCATAACAGAATCCTCAGTTGTTATTCATAGTCGTCTTGGACATCCTAGTCTTTCCAAACTTCAAAAGATGATGCCACATATTTCTAGTTTAAAGTCGTTAGAGTGTGAATCTTGTCAAAAAGGAAAACATATTCGTACCTCTTTTTCTAGTAGTCTCAATAAAAAATGTGAACATCCTTTTTCTCTTATCCATTCAGATATTTGGGGACCAAGCCGTGTTAGTTCTGCTCTTGGGTTTCAATATTTTGTTACATTTATTGATGATTTCTCGCATTGTACTTGGGTCTTTTTAATGAAGAATCGTTCTGAGTTGTTTTCCATTTTTCAAAAATTTTATGCTGAAATTAAAAATCAATTTGGTCAAACCATTCAAGTTTTACGCAGTGACAATGCACGTGAGTATTTGTTTGATCATTTTCAAGATTTCATGGCAAAACAAGGTATTTTACATCAAACAACCTGTCCTCATACTCCACAACAGAACGAAGTGGCTGAATGTAAAAATCGTCATTTGATTGAAATAGCCAGGACTTTACTTATTCATATGAATGTTCCTTTACGTTTTTGGGAGGACGTTGTTCTTACAGCTTGTTATTTAATTAATCGGATGCCCTCCCCTGTTTTGGATAACAAAATTCCTCACTCCTTATTGTTTCCTAATACTCCAGTCTATAATATTCCTTCATGAATCTTTGGTTGTACCTGTTTTGCTCACAATCTTACTCTTGGAAAAGACAAACTCATTGCTAAAGCTTTTAAGTGTCTCTTTCTTGGTTATTCTCGTCTTCAGAAAGGGTACCGTTGTTATTCTCCTGATCTAGGACGTTATCTAGTGTCTGTTGATGTCACCTTTTTTGAACAACAACCATTTTTTACTTCGTCTACAGAAATTTTTGAAGTAAACACTATACTTCCTGTCCCTGTCTTTGACCCTTCTCCTGTTGTCTCATCACCTAGCACAGAGAGTTCATCAAGTCCTAGTCCCTCTCATGGTCCTCCACGGTCCCCTATTGTCTATCGTCGTCGCCCTCGTCCATCGACTAGTTCCATGCCTACTGTGGAAGATGTGCCTAACAACTCACCAACTTCACCGACTACTTCTCTTGCTTTGGATCCTGCATCAGAGAGTCCTCCCATTGCTCTTCGAAAAGGTACACGGTCTACCCGTAATCATCATCCTCTTTATGTTTTCCTGAGTTATGATCGTCTTTCTCCTTCATATTATACTTTTGTTTCGACTTTGTCCTCTATTTCCATTCCCAAAACCACAGGAGAAACACTATCTCATCCCGGTTAGCGACAAGCTATGATTGATGAGATGTCAGCCCTACATTCTAATGTGACATGGGAACTAGTTTCTTGGCCTCCTGGTAAGTCAGTTGTTGGCTGTAAGTGGGTGTTTACAGTGAAGGTTGGTCCTGATGGCTTTATCGATCGGTTGAAAGCTCGTTTGGTAGCTAAAGGTTACACCCAGATCTATGGCCTTGACTATAGTGACACCTTTTCTCCAGTTGCCAAAATTGCTTCTGTTCGTGTACTTCTTACCTTGGCAGCAATTCGTCACTGACTTCTTTTTTCAGCTTGATATAAAGAATGTTTTTCTTCATGGTGATTTGCAAGAGGAGGTCTACATGGAGCAACTATCTGGGTTTGTTGCTCAGGGGGAGTCTGGGCTAGTCTGTAAACTTCGCAAATCTCTATATGGACTAAAGCAATCACCCCGCGCTTGGTTTGGACGTTTTAGACTAGAAGCGAAGCTGACCACTCTGTTTTCTACCAATGTCAGTCTCTTGATAAATGCATATATCTTGTTGTCTATGTAGATGATATTGTTATTACTGGTAATGATTGTGTTGACATTGAATAGTTGAAACAATATCTATTCAAGCATTTTCAGACTAAGGATCTTGGTAAGCTCCGATTTTTTATGGGTATAGAAGTTGCACAGTCTAGACATGGTATTTCTATTTCCCAGAGGAAATATGCCTCGGATATTCTTAAAGAGGCTGGTATGACAGGGTGTAAGCTTATTGATACTCCCATGGATCCCAATGTCAAACTTCTTCCAGGACAAGGGGAGCCATTATCTGATCCCGAACGATATCGGAGAATGATTGGAAAATTGAACTACCTCACAAAAACCAGGCCAGATATTTCTTTTGCAGTAGTTGTGTTGAGTCAATTCCTTGACTCTCCATGTGACTTACATTGGGATGCTGCTGTTCGGGTACTTAGATATATCAAAGGAGCTCTCGAAAGAGGATTGCTCTATGAGGATAAGGGTCATATGGAGATATGTGGTTATGCAGATGCTGATTGGGCAGGTTCTCCCTCAGACAGGCGTTCTACCTCAGGATACTGCGTTCTTTTTGGAGGTAATCTTATATCATGGAAAAGTAAAAAGCAAACTGTTACCAGATCAAGTGCTAAAGCCGAATATCGAGCAATGTCAGTGATAACATGTGAACTTATATGGTTAAAACAGTTACTGAAGGAATTAGGACTCTTTAAAGAGCAATCAATGAAACTTGTGTGTGATCACCAATCAGCTTTGCATATAGCCTCAAACTCAGTATTCCATGAAAGAACAAAACACATTGAGATTGATTGTCACTTTTTGAGGGAGAAAGTTCAATCCGGGGAAATTGCTACTGCTTTCGTCAATACCAATGAGTAGCTGGCCGATATCTTCACCAAATCTCTCCGAGGTCCTCGAGTTAACTATATATGTAACAAGCTTGGTGCATATGATATATATGCACCAGCTTGAGGGAGAGTGTTAGAATATTGGAAATTAGCAATGTATAGTCAGGTTCATGTATAGTGTCATAGGAAATAGTCACACTTGTTATTTCTGTCTTGTAAATTGTAGATGTATTTAATCTCCTGTTACCTATAAATAAGATGCATGCTAAGTGTTCAACACTTGAACACATTCAGTAAATAATCTTTTCTTCCTCTAAATTCAAGTACCTGAATGAGAGTCCAATTGTCTTAACAAATCTTGCAGAATTCCCTTCAGTCGTGTATCAGTTTGGATCTCATCCTTTAAGTCATCCCAATCATTGAATTGCACAGAGGAGATAACTGAAACTTACAATTTTCTTGACAAAGCATCTGCGGCCCCATTCTCTCTGCCAGGTTTATATTTGATTTCAAAATCATATCCCATTCATTTGGAGGCCCATTTTTGCTGTTCTTCACCCCATAGTCTCTGGTCTTGCAAAAATCTGAAGCTCTTTTGGTTAGTCTGAACTAGGAAATGCCTCCCCATCAAATAATGCCTCCATTTCTGAATTGCCATTACTATGGCCATTAATTCCCTCTCATATACTGACTTATTTTGAGCTCTACTTGAGAGTTTGACTCGTGTATGCTACAAGTTTACCCTCTTGCATAAGTACTCTTCCAACTCCCTTTCCCGAAGCATCAGTTTCTAACACAAAGGTTTTTTCAAAATCTGGGACAGCCAAGACAAGTAATGATTTCATGACAGTTTTCAGCTCCTCAAATGCTGCTTGAGCCTCTATTCCCCATTTAAAACTGTCTTTCTTGAGCTGCTGTGTTAAGGGCCAGGCAATCTTGTCATAGTTTTTCACAAACCTTCTATAGTAACCTGAGGTCCAAGAAACCTCTTAGGCCCTTGATATCAGTTGGTTGTGGCCAACTTTGCATGTTTGCCACTTTTTTGGGGTCTGCTACCACCCCTTTTGCTGAGATGATGTGCCCCAAATATTCAAACTGTTTTTGGCCAAAAGAACACTTATTCCTATTCACCAACAACTTATTCCCTTTTAGTAATTGCAGCACCATCTTGAGATGTTTGCCATGAGTTGGTTGATCCTTGTTGAAAATTAGGATGTCATCAAAGAACACCAATACAAACTTCCTTAGATAAGGTTTCAGCACTTTGTTCATTAATGCTTGAAAGGTAGAAAGGGCATTAGTTAAGCCATATGGCATCACCAAAAACTCATAATATCCCTCTGTGTTCTAAAAGTTGTCTTGGGAATGTCAGACTCCTTCATTCTAATCTAATGATACCCAGATTTAAGGTCCAGTTTAGAGAAAATGACTGCCCCTCCTAGTTCATCCAGCAGCTCATCAATGAGTATTGGAAATTTATCTGGTATGGTCAATTTATTTAGAGCCCTATAGTCCACGCAAAATCTCCACCCCCAATCCTTCTTTCTGACCAAGATAACCAGGCTAGAATGGGGACTTGTACTTGGTCTGATTATCCCTGCAGTCATCATTTCATCCACAATTTTTCTATTTCATTCTTTTGGTAATAGGGGTACCTGTAGGGGCGTAAGTTAGGAATGTTGGCTCCTTCCTTGAGGAAGATGGCATGATCTTGCTCACGGTAGTGAGGTAGCTCCTGTGGGGTCTAAAATAAATCCGTGTATTCCTGCAGAATTTCATGAATATCTTCTAACCAAAACTCCTTAGGGTGCTCCTAGGATGGCAGCTTTTGATACTCTATGTAGTACCCCTCTCCCTCATCTCGTAAAGCTTTTAACATGGCTTTAAAAATGCTTGAGTCTTACAAAGGGATGGTTCTCCCTTCAATGATACCTTGTTTCCATCCTTCTCCCAGTGCAAGGTAAGGTCTCTAAAGTTGGCTTGTATATCTCCTAGGCTCTCCAACCAGTCCATTCCCAAGACTGCCATAGCCCTTCCTAGTTCAAAGAGGAAGAAATTTTATTGTATATCCACGCCTTGAATTGACATCTTTACATTGCTACATACTCCCTTGCTCCTCACCTTACAACCATTACCTACTTCCACTGTGTATTCAGGAGTTTCTTCAACTGCTAGGCCCAACTTCTTCACTAACTCCTTCAAAATAAAATTATGAGATGGTCCACAATCAATAAGTACTATTAATTGATGCTCCCCAATTTTTCCCCACAACTTCAGGGACTTAGAAAAAGTTAATCCCATTATACTTTTCATAGATAATTGTAGAGCTTTGTCCTTCAGTTCCTGCTCTAAATCCTCCTCTTCTATATTGGATTCCCCTTCATCATCCTCCTCTCCTTCCAGCATAAATAGCTGATAGTGTTTAAATTTACAAATATGCTCTCTGCCCCACCTTTCTCCACACTTGAAGCATAACTCCTTTCTGCTCCTCTCTTAGAGTTCTTCCTGAGATAGCCTCTTGGGTCCTGTGTATTTCTTTTCATCTGCCGCTCCATCAGGGAATTTAGGTTCTGCTGGTTGCCTTGGACTAATGTTGGTTCTCAGTGCTGTTTGATAGTAACTCTTTCCTCCTTCAGATCCTCCATATGGTCTGAACCCACCTTCTCCTTGCACTTTTTTAAATGGAATTCCTCCTTTCATAGATGACCCCCCTTTTGTAAGGCCCAATTCTTTTCTTCAATTAGCTGAGCTCTGTCCATGAGGTTGGACAAGGAGTTTAAATCATACAGTTTCAACTCAGCCTTTAATTCCTCCCTTAACCCGTTCAAAAAGGTTCCCTTCATCACCGTGTTGTCCCCGATCTTGACTGGCCCTGCAGCTAGCTCGAACTGTTCACGGTACTCCGTAACAGTCCCCGTTTGCTTGATGCTCAGCAGAGGTTCCAAGGGATTTTGGATAATTCCAGGCTGCAACCTGCGAATTACGGCTTCCTTGAATTGGTTCCAACTGGGGTTGTACATCTGATCCTCCCACCATTGGTACCAGTTCAGTGCTCTCCCTTCCATAGCCACCATTACTGATTCCATCCTTTCATTTCCAGTCACTCCATTTACCTTGAAGTACATATGCATCCTCCCTCGAAAATATCGGAATCTCTAATTTCCTACCTCCTTCATTCCTTTCTGGAGGTCGGCTTCCTTCCGAAGACTGTGTCTCTGAACTCCGAGACTGTCCTCCGTCTCTTCGAGAAGAATTCCGCCTTTTCTCTGGCCCTGCCTTGCTTCTCTGGTCTCTGTCCGTGCCATCCTCTTCATCGCGCAGTGGGGATCGCTTCCTGTAGCGTGATCGTCCCTTGGAGTTTCCCTTGTTTCTCGCTTTGAACAAGCGCACTAGCTCGTCCAATTTGGCCTCCGTCTTGTCTTGTTTTGTCAAGCTTTCCATCAGACTCTTCTCTACTGTTTCTAATCGTGACTCCATGTTTGCTCTGGTGTTGACCATCACAATGCCCAGAACGAACAACTTTGATACCAATTGATAGGTACCAAATAGATTTAATAACAGAAATTATTAACACAGCAAGATGAACTGAATATTCCGGGTGATATCAGTATATCACAACCAGATTTGTATATTCTGGTAAAAGAAAGATAACAGAATTATAGAGAAGAAAGAAAAGTAGCTCTAGACAATTGTAGAGTGTCTAGTCCCTCCTATGCCCAACCCAATTCTTGCCTACGCCATGTTTTCCCTCCCCTAACAGCATATAAACCATTCTAACAAACTTCCACTCACTTTTCCCACCCCACCTAGGGCAGCTCAGCAGTTAGTTACTGCCTGCTGTGACAGCCTCTTCCTAGTGTAAACTTTTGTCACTTTTGGGCCTGGGCCTCTTATCAATACGGCCTGGGTCTCTGTCAGATTCTTTTTCTTTCTTTTTGTTTTCTATCTTATCCTGTTTTTTCTTTAAAACTGTTTTTAGTGGTTTCTTTTTTTGTTGCCGTTGTTAGCAGGCAGCTCGAGAAGAAGCATGGGCTAAAGTTTCTGTTCTTGAGCTTGAGATAAATGCTGCAATGCGAGATGTTGATTTTGAGAGGCGGAGATTAAAAGGTGCCAGGGAAAGGCTTATGCTTCGGTAAGGATTTTGGGTCATTGCTAATTATGATCGACATCTGGGGTTTGAATAGTGTATGTAGAATGAATCAACATGATTATCATATTTCCAACATAATCTAAATGCACAGACATGCTGGCATAGAATATCAGAAGACATAGGCATCATTCTAGCTGTCATAATTCTTCCACCTACTGGTTTATTAGTTTTCTCTCATTTGTTACCCCCAAGTTTCTTATCTGTCATGGTTTATTGTCGGGAAATATTGTTTGATTGAGTTGTTATATAATCATGCATAAACAAAGCTGCTAGACCTGCTTTTTAGCTTCGAAACAGTGATTAACAGAAAGTAAGACTTATAGAAAATTAGCTGGAAGCAATCGAGGGAACAAAGGGAAATCTAGGGTTTCACAGCCCAGAAACCATGATAAAACATCAGAAAGCCTGAGAGACTCTATTGATGAACTCCCAAGTATCAGTGTGTTTACTTTGGGGACAGTACAGCATATTTTCTTTCAACGGGGTATATGAATAAAGATGTTTTATAAGCGGTTAAGCACATCCTTGACAGGTGTTTAATGTGATTGGAGGAAGTTGCATTAGCTAATTTGATGATCAACTTTTATCCTTCTTATCCTCTTATGTTGTGCAATTCTTTGTTTTTTCTCCCCTTATAATGACAATTCTTTTTTGGAGATTAAAATAGAAAGTAATTCTAAGTTGACTTAATAAAAGTCTTCAAAAGAGTGTATATACATTACAATCATGGATCTTAGACTATTTTTAAACTACTCTAAAAATAAAATGGGATATAAAGAATGTAGAAACATGAGTTCACTAATAGGATTATCCAGTGGCTTAGACAACCTTATTTGGATATGAGACCTTCAGAGTAATTGCTACTTATAAACCCTTGTTCTATTCACGCACCCTTCCTCCTTTATTAATAATTGAGGGCAAGATAAAAGGGTGCTATCTCTTTAGGGCATATCTGTGCACATCCTTCCTCCTTTATCTATAATTGAACTCTTTTGATTAGAATACTAGCGTATTGAGTGGCACTACGTGCCTGTCAATGCACATTTTTTAATTTTTTTGTTAAGATAAAAAATTAATGATAAAAAGTGTCTGAAGTTAATTCTAACTATATATGTGAGAAGTTGAGAAGTGTTTGAAGAAAACTATAATTGGAGAGTAGTAAGTATTTAAAGTTTAATTCTTTTTATGTTTCTTTAAATCTTTAAATGAGTTATAAAATGTATTTATAGTTTTATCATGTTTATATTTTTCTTTGAAGTATTAAATGAGTAACTGATAATGATAGTTTGGAAAAGCAAAAATTGGACACCAAAGTGGGTTATAATAGTATAGGCACTAGTTAACAATAAGTTATTTCAATTGAAATTGGGGATCCTGGTGTCCATAAGTATGTCATTCATGTTCATTTAATTCTAGATATATGTTTACAAGTTCCCTTGGTCAACATGCTGCTGCACTGTAGTTTGTGTGTCAAATGCTGATTGATAGTTTGGCTTTCTGATGCAACATGTATGTCTGCCACAATCTTCATGGTGATGATAGATTTCTAGATTTTAGCTGAAGCTCAGTGATTAAATAACCATGATTATGTATCATGCAGGGAAACACAGCTACGAGCATTTTATTCCACAACTGAGAAGATACAAGTATTGTTTGCTAAGCAACAGGAACAGTTAAAGGCTATGCAGAGAACTCTAGAAGATGAAGATAATTATGAGAATACATTTGTTGATATGGATGGAGTCATAGGTGGAACCTCAGGCAGAGAAAAAGAAGTTGCAGGATACCATAGTAACAATGCTGCAAAGGCAGGATCAACTACTTCTGCACAGAAGGTTAACAGAGATCAAGTTGAAACGTCAAGCAATGAAGCCAGTGTTACTGAGAAGCATGACTGTGATATAAGAAGTGAAGGATGCCAAAATACACAAGAGGCAGAATTCACCAGTGCGGATCATGACCATGGTGTTAGAGGTGGCTTTGATTCTGATGTTGGTGTTGGCACAGCACCTATGATGGAGGGAGATGCTGTAGACACTGAGCGAGTTCTCGAAACTGAAAGTCCTGCAAATTATGGTGAACGAAATATTGATTTGAACAAGTGTGGTGCTTTAGCTGGGGACACTATGCAGTTTGATGATGATGCCAGTGTACATGAAACCGAAGAGCATGCTCAAACAACTTGTCAGGAAGTTTTACATCACTCACAATCAAATAATCCTATAGACACTCAAAAGACCATTGAGGACACACAAGATGGAGGCGCAATCAGAACAGCAGACCTTGTAACTTCTGAAGTTGCTGGTAGCTGGGCTTGCAGTACTGCCCCATCTGTGCATGGAGAAAATGAATCCCCAAGAGGCAGAGACAACAATGAAGGTTCTGGGGCATTGCACAATTCAAATGGTATGGTGGCTGAGAGTCAGAGCACTCCTTCTTCCGATGCTGCTGCCAACCGACGGAAAGATGAACAGCGAGCACTAAGCGAGATGATTGGCATTGTTGCTCCTGATTTGAGGGAGCAATTTGGAGGTAATGCTAATGACTGTGATCAAGAGAGAGAAAAACGTGGCAGTTCATCTGACTCAGAAACTGAGAGTTGCAGCGACACTGGCTCTGATGATATAGCTGATGCAAAAGGTGGATCAATATCTGATGCAGAAATTGAGGATGGTGACCATGTTGAGGAGGATCAAAAGCAGGATGATGCCATGGATGAAGATGTTGAAGCCACCCAAGAAGATTCTCTTGGGTAGTAGGGAATGTGGATTATACAGTCTTTATTTCGGTATTTAAGTTGTAGATAGTATAGAATCTTCTGTATTTCTATTCTAGCGATCAATGTATCTTTTTTTCCTCCCCTCTAATTATATTTAAGGCATTTTATTTTTTTGGTTACATATAATTTTATTCATATGGATTTTCCTGCCATTTTGCTTGCATGATTTTGTCAGCGAATGTTCACTCAATACAAATGATGTGTGAATGTGGTATGAACATGGCTGGTTAACAACATGCATACATCTTGAAAGGCCAGCAACAAATAATCCAGTTCGTGGCCCTTCTCAACTTTAATTCTCCATCTAGGAAACCACATCCTTATTTTGAAGCATGCATCAGATTGTTAAAATAAGTTTGCAATTTTTTAGCCGAAGAGTACCTGTCAATTCATATATATACACACTTGGAATCTGAATCTGAAATTGGCCAGGCTCAGACGCTAATCTTGCCACTCAGCCTAACGAGTTTGTCAATTAAATAATCTGGTCCAAGTGAATTGCATCTAACAATAGAAAAGTCTAAAGTATTTATAGATGAGTTTAGGTTTGATCCATTTTAATGGTTTGATAATATATGATTAGATATAGTGTAAATAAATTTAAGAGTGAATCAAAATATTAAATTAAAGGTTTTGGAATGAATAAAAAAAGAAAATAATTTGATTTGATTTGATTTGATTTAAAAATCAAAAAATTTTTTTAAAAAATAAGATTTGAATTGATTTAGAAATCAAATATTGTGTTTAGAATTCATTAAAAAGAATTGATTTGATTTGATTTTATTATTTTACATTTTAACCCTTATGAAAAGTTGTTAGAGGTAGTTACTAAGGGTAAAATAGTATATTTATTTTAAATCAAATCAAATCCTAACAAATCCTATCAAAATTGATAGAATTTTTAAAACAAAAGAAATGAAATTCATGAGATTTTAGAAATCAAATTATTTTTTATTTTTAAATATTTCAAACACAAAATTTAATTAAATTTAATTTATAAATCAAATCATTTCTTATTTTTTTACATTCCAAACACACTCTTACAGAATTGCAAGTTGATGGTTCAGAATAGTAGCTGTGTTTTTGCATCTATATAATATTTATGGACAGGATAATTCTTCAATTTACTTACTATCCTAGCAACTGTAGTTTCTCACTATTTCTAAGCTCCAAACGCTTTCAGTATCTGCGCACGAATAACAATTTCTAAAATTTGTACCAAAGGAAGATTCCTAAAATTTATTGATGAAAAATATGACTGTGTTTAGAAAAGGTGTTGGAAAGAGGAAAAGGATAATGCGGCAAAATATGTTAGTATGTTATGAGAGTAACTAAATGAGAGAGAAATTGATTCTCGTGAGTGCCATAAAAAAAGATGAGGGGAGAAATTTTTATATACACTAAGAGGGAGAAATTTTTCTTCCTCCTCACCATTCATGTGATGCCAACTCAATTGATTGGTGTGAAGGAAGATAATTTTCTTCCTCGTGACGTACATAAGAATTTCTCAGTTCAGGGTGATTGATGTGCGTCCAATAAAATAAATTGAGGCTAAAACAAATCATGTCACATCATTTAGCTTTTGCCAGGAAAAATGAGTCACGGTTAAGTTTCTTAGGTGTTTTAGCCTTTATCTAATATATATCCCCTTTTAAACTCTTGATTTATTAAAAAAAAAAATTAAGGATTAAAATTGAAGATAAATAACTTTTTTAACAAAAAATCTGTCATCACCGCATTCCAAATCGCCGGTCATCACCCACCACTTCGAACCATCAGCTTCCATTGTCGTTAACCCACACCAAACACGCGTTGAGAGCCATCATTCCTGTCAATGTCATCGTCATTTTCTATCTCTTACTCACGAATCCGCAACCATCCAACCAAACGAAGCCGCCACAGCCCAGATCTGCAAGTCTTGCCACTGTTATTGGAAGAGAAGGGTGGTGCACAGATTTGTAAGATCTCCTACCAGCCATAGCCGAAGTCCTCCCTTCCCCCAAATCTGTAAGTCCCTTTGTCCAGATCTGTCCCCAACCACTCGATCTCGAGCTCTGCTGATTCACAGACGATTTTGGTTGAACACCACCACACTCGAATGGTTGAAACTTGTGGTTGTCTGGTAGTGCGTGGTAGCTCCGAGGACAACGACACCAGGGTTCCACTACTAGAAAAGGAGGGTAGTGTGCAAATCTGCAAGATCTCCCACCGGTCATGGTCGAAGTCCTCCCTTCGCCCAGATCTGCCCCCAACCACTCGACCTCGAGCTTTAGTGGTTCGCAAACGACGTCAGTTGAACACCACCATACTCGAATGGTTGAAGCTCGTGGTTGTTTGGTGGTGCGTGGTGGCTCGGAGGACAACGTCGGCTCGAATCCCAAACTGGTGGTGGTGGTGGTGGCGGCTAGTTCGCGGGCTGGTGGCTGGTGGTGACATCAGCGCACCACCGCTAGTTAGATCTGGCCACCACAAGTCAAATCTGTCCACTGTGAGTCAGAGGGCAAGGGTGGTAGCACTGGCTATTGGTTAGGCATCACTGTGGCTTGGATGTGGAGGCGAGGGTGGCAGTGATGGTGGTGGCAGTAGATGGAGGAAGGGTGGTGGTAGTAGTAATGTGTGTAAAAAAAATAAAAACAAAAAAAAAATACTGACAAACCTGTTACTGCATGTCATTTTGAATTGTGTATCATACACCATAACTTAGGAAGGAGCACTATAGCATCTGCCAGTTGTTTTATTGTGACCAAGTTACAGGGAGATGGGAAATAGTTTTTGTTTTGTGCTATTGTATATTATTGAGTAGTATATGTACCCAAAATTAGAATGACAAGATTGAAACTTAAAATAGAAGATCAAAACATAAAATATCAAGAAAAACATTGAGTATCAAGTGAATATAAGGCTGGGGAGAGATGGTCTTACTTGTTTGTTTGTAATGTCATAAAAAAAAACTTAAACTCTTTCTTCACCACAAACTCCCCTCACTCTCTGCTAGTGGTTTTGCTCTGTCTATCCTCTTAATCATTTTCTATCGCCTATTTATGAGACCACAAAAATTGAAAGTCATATTTGATCTTTACCAATATTATGTTTCTGACTATTGTCCAGTTATTGCCTGAACTTTCTTATTGTATATTCTATTTTTCTTTTGTCAAGGTATATTTACTGGCAAATGTGGGACAACATTGGACATGGGTGTTGTGGTTGCGTTATAGGTATGTTCACTTATAGATTTTAAATAATTCTTATAAAGTTGCAGATCAAGTTCAAACCAATGTTGAGTCAACTCAATTTTTTTTAAGATATATAGCAGCACAAGGGATATTATGTACAGTTTTGATACTTATGAAATTTTCTTTTCTCATTATTTTGACATTTTGGGTTTGATATAAATAAGAAATCTTAAAGACCAATATTCGGTGATTCAATTTGAAATTGAATGTTCATTACTTGATAGAAGAGCAAAAATTAATCGATGTTCTAATATTATTTAGAATTTTAGATACATTATATGTACTTTTCTGTATTGTATATATAATTGTTTAGTTAATTTTGTGTTAAAAAAATAATGATTAATCTAATCACCTATACCAAACAAATCTATAAATGTTCAGTTCAATATGATTCGGATTTAACTATTAAAAAATAAAAAAATTAAATCAAATCAAACTAATTAATTTTAAATAATTCAAATTTATTTTTTTTTCAAAAATTGAATCGAATCACCCCATTACACTCCTATGAAATTACACCCCTATGAAATAGCACTACTCAAAGAAAAATACCAATAGTCAAAAAATAATTAATTTTGTCAAAATAAATTGACATTTTTATTAACGGATAATTGAGTAGATGAATAGTCCTATCACTTTGACTTATCCTATTGCCAACTTTAAATTTTGACAAATTCTAATTGAATTATGTCAGTTTTTTTTTAGCTTAACATTAATCTTTGGAAAAGGCTTAAATAAGCCATGAAAGTTTTATTCAATGCTTTTCGTTGAAATAGAATAAAGAATATTTTTTAATAAAAAATCATAATGTTCTCAACCATATAAATTATCTTTACACCCCAAAAAAAAAAATTCTTAATAAGTTGCTAGATTCATTGCTTTTGCTTTTTTTCTTTTTTTCTTTTGTTGTATCGTAAGGTTATTTTTTAGTTAGCTTTTACATTAACCACGATTAAACCCCTCTCTTTGTAATACTAAGAGCAATCTCTCAGTTGACCCGGTGCATTTTGGAGAATTAATTATCTTAAACACTGACCAAAGGTTTGAAATCTAGTAGCTAGTCAAGGGTAATAAAAAAATGAGTATACAGTAAAATAATAAAATAAATAAATCAACTATATTAAATATATGAAGGATGTTTATAATTTGATGCAATAGATCCAAGAATATAATAATGATGATTACTTAATAGCCCAATATATATTATTGCTTGGGAGAACAACTTCTCCCCCTAGGGTTTGTGTAGCTAGGGAAAAAGTGTTGCTTCTTCCGTCTTGTATGGCTCCATTAGATTTTGTTCTGTATTATCGGTATTCTTCGTCTTTTATTTATAAATAAATAAATCAACCTCCACAGAATGTTGGTGGTGCCGCTAAATCTCAACAGTAGTCACTCTCCACAGCCCTCTATCGCGTCCTGGTTCTTGTTCCTTGTTGTGATCAATTTGAAAAAGTGAGTATCTGCAAGTTTTGCTATCTCTCTAAGTATGGCCTCATCTTATTCATCCTCTCCATTATTGATATTA
The DNA here is from genome assembly GCA_029884605.1 of Ormosia emarginata. NCBI lineage: Eukaryota > Viridiplantae > Streptophyta > Magnoliopsida > Fabales > Fabaceae > Ormosia > Ormosia emarginata. The sequence goes on from JAQQTP010000068.1 coordinate 8,802,274, forward strand.
GCCGATGAAGAGGTCGTCAATTTCGACAATGAGGAAACTCTTGTCCTCCCCCCGATGACTGTTTATATGTTCTAGTAAGAGTAGTTTTTTTCATAGAGGAGTTCTCTTTAGGAAAAATCCATGGGGCTTGAATTAGAAAGCCTATTAGTGGAATCCCTATCCAATAGTTCTCTTATGTCATTCTCTTTTCAACTATGGTGAAGGAATTTGCTAAACTTATACAACAAAAAGAGGCAAGATGCACACCTAACTAGTTCACTTAATGGTGTGGCTCAATTGGCAAATTTGGAAGTCTAGAAAGGAGGTTATCTTTAATGGAAATAGGTTGTCTCATGTTGATTCTTTTTGTATTGCCGGATTGTTGTTTTGGGTTTTCTACATCCTGGGTTGTCAGTTGAATATTAGATGTCATTTCCTCCTTGTTGGAGTGATGTTAGGTAGTTGCCCCTTTTGATGTATTCTAATTGGGTTGTTTCCCTCTCATTTTTGTTAATGAAATCTATGTATATATATATATATATATATATATATATATATATATATATATATATATAGAGAGAGAGAGAGAGAGAGAGAGAGAGAATAAAGTTTAAATTAAAAGATTTCATTAAAAAAAAAATCATGCATTAAAATTAAATTAAAAAATTCTTATGATTACAAAGCGTAATAATTTGGAGTAACACAATATTTATTTGTACAATGTACCAAATTTGAAAAAAGTTTTTGTAAAGTGAACTTATTTGTAAAATGAATAAGTAAAAGTGTATTTATCGTTATTTTAATTTATTAAAAAATTTAAAAATAAATACGCATTTACTTACTCATTTTACACATAAACTTATTTTAGAGGAGGCTTATCCAATTTTGATTTATATGCATTTGGCGCTACATGTATCAACATATTGTTAAACTACATAAGTATAAGCAATTATCATTATTCTTTTACAAATGGTAACAGAAATAAAAGTCAATGAACCCCAACAAGCAAGGGAGTCTAGTTACCTTCCTGACTCCAAACATAATGTAGATGAGGAATGACTGCAAGATTTAAGGATGCAAACCCAAGTGTAAGTTGTCTTAAGTAATAAATTTTTCGGAAGCCTCTTTGATGTGGAGTAGATCCATTAGAGGAATTGATGAAGAAAAATTAATTGTGAGAAAAGATTTGTCCTCACCAAAAGTAATAAAAGATGTTACAAATGAATTTAAGAACTTGTTTGGGTTAGAAGATCCACTCTTAGTAATAAATTAAATGAATTATTTCTTTATAACTCAATGAAATATATATATATCGAGAAAATATAACATATATATATGCAATATATATGATTCCTTTAATTATCTACCAACATTTGTAAATGAGTTCAAACATTTTCTATTACAATAAATCAAGATACATTATACAAAGAAGGTATCTAAATTAATTAGAAACAAAAACAACACATATAAATTTAATAATATATCTTTTACAAGAAATAGAATAATCTAACCTTATTTCATTACCAAAGCTTCACTATTTCACCCAAGTAAGATGAAGATTTAGTTACTTATAGATAAGAAGAAAGAAGAGAGAAGAAGAAGAGAAAGATGAACATACTTCACTTTAGAATAAGAGAAAATTACAACAAAGTAAATTTGAAACAAAGCATAACCATAACTTATAAAAACTAAAATTAAGTGCCCCAAATGATCAAATTTATAGAGGATTAGGGTACAAAATAAATAAATGGATGAGTGAATTGGATGATTGGTTTGGTTGGATTATTGAATTAGTGGTTGGATTATTTGTCTCTGAAATCATTCATTGCTGATCTCATGGATGAATGAAGCAACATGGTCTTTGAAAGTTTCAGCTTTCCAATGGCACAAAAATCATCTAAAAAAAATAGATATACACATTTAGATTGTTTTATTCACCTTTGTTTTGACTTCCAGACCCAATTTCACCTCCAACTATCCAAATAGCTCTTGTATTCTTCATGAAAGTTGTAGATCTGGGTCTTAACTTTCAAATATCCAAATTTCAGCATTTGGCGCTACATGTATCAACATATTGTTAAACTACATTAAGTATAAGCAATTATCATTATTCTTTTACAAATGGTAACAGAAATAAAAGTCAATGAACCCCAACAAGCAAGGGAGTCTAGTTACCTTCCTGACTCCGAACATAATGGAGATGAGGAAGCTATCTACTATGCTTCATTCGAGGATTAATTGGAGCATCGGTGCTCCATTCAGAAAATCAGTTATCACAAGTATCAACCAGATACTTGATTTTTTTATTATATTTTTGGTAAAATGACATATTTATTTTTAAGTATTGAAGTTTATAATATTACACTTTGGTCCCTAACCCTCTGTTTGGTTCTTGAGAAAATAATAAGAAAGGAAACAGGAGAAGAGAAAATGGATGGAAAATTAACTTTCTTCACTCATTAATGGCGAGATCAAAGGCTGAGGCTGAAAAATTATAACTCTGCCCCTTAAGTCTTCTCTCCCAGACCCACCAAGGTGGCCAAGCCAACATAGTCACATTATCAGTGTCATAGAAGGGAGACAAATGTGAAGAAATCAAACTAAATATTGGATGCATAGGTCACGGGGAGGGGAGGGGCGAAGAGAACAGTAAAATTATATTAAAAAAAATAGAAATTTCTAATGAGTTTTATTTATTTATTTTTTAAACTGTGAGTTTTACATATTAATAATAATAGTTAGTGTTCTTTTTGCAAAACCAATAGATAATTTTCCTTCAGATGAGGGAGTTAGCTTGAATTACTCAAATGTGTATTCCATAGCACGGGTCACCAGTAAACAACATCATCCATTGATGAATTTTTACCATAAATCAATGGTTCACATCAGCTGGAGCATGGGTGTGCTCCACTTTTTGGCTGGAGCATTGTAGATGTTGTCATAGTCGAGACTCATTTGAAGTGCTCATGTTGTGAATAAGCTAAATAAATAAATGACCAAATGAAGGGAAGAAACAAACAAACAACATCCTACAGTCAAAACTAGTGAGATTGTACCAATAAGGGTTAGGTATGATGGAAAACAAGTCGTGCATTTAAGGAGGATTCAAGTTCAAATCATAGAGAAGTAATTGGTGGAAGGACTTATTAATTGTAATAATGCTGGAGAGATTAGTCACGTAAGAATGTATGACCCTAATCAAAGATTTACAAAAAAACAAAAACAAAAAAAGAGACTCTAGTGAGTTTGTTGGGATTGCTAGGCTACTAGTAAGGTAAAAGTTAAAGGGGTAAGAGGTAGAAAGTTGAAATAGGAGTAGAAGCATATTTAGCAATCATTAAAATCGTTGCCAACAACTTTTGGCAACAATTATATTTGATAAAATTAATTTTAATTTTTATATGAAATTTAATATATTAAAATTTTAATTTATAATTTTAAATTTTAAATTATATTTTATATTTTGAGATATAAATATTATTATTTTTAATTAAATAATATTTTTAATTATTTATATTTATTTTAATAATTTAATATATAAAAATAATTATTTTTTATATTATTTAAATAAAATAAATTAATTTAAAATATTTTTTAATTAATATATTTAAATATAAAATTAATTCTGTTATAATTAATTATAATAAAAAAAAATTATATAATAATTAATTTTTAAAATAATCAAATTTTTGAAACTATGTACACAACTCTATATCAAAAGTCAAATAACTATTTACATTTAAAAAACTTTTGCCTTTTTTTTTTTAATACCTAGGTTTCACCTGGTGGGACTTTATCGAGGGGTCCTTTAGTAGGGTACTTGGGTGGCCTCTTAGTGAGGCTAGGAAATAGGCTAAAGGAGAGATGGAAAGATGAGAGGGTTGGAAAGTAATAAGAAGAAATCAAACTCTCCCCACTTTTTTTAATATCTACGGCTCTTAACCAAGTGAGCTTCATCCCCATGCTTTTTGCCTTTTCTTTTGTAGAAACAAGCTTTGTTGTTTGGCAAACAACTACATTTAAAACCTAATCTATTAAATGAAGTTAATTTATTAGATACGATAAGAAACTAAACGTTATTTTCTCTTTGTTCCCATTATTTCATCGCTGTGAACTCTACGACCACCTGTTATCACTGCCTATTATTACCACTGCGATCCTATCGCTATCATTATGACTCCACCAAGTACATCATCCCTACCACAATCATCTTTGGCTTGAATTGAGAACAAAATATACTTTTATATGAATAAATATTTATGTATACTATCAGCTGCTTGTATAGTTACGCACAAAAAATGGATGTATAACTTCTCCTATATATTCTCTTATAATATCTTAGTGTACTAACCGATTTTTAACTTTTTTTTTTGTTTTTAAAATATTTCTCACTCGATATAAGAGAAATTAATCTCTTAAAATACAGTCAAAAACTTAAGTGAAGACCTCTCTCACTTCTATACATATGAATCTTATGATCAAATCTCATACTATATGCTTAAAGAACTAAATTTCTTTTTACTCAGGTCAACACACATTTGTCAATAAATTTTAAATTTGAAGCACAGACAAAGCACATGTTTTCTCTTAAGAAAAAAAAAAAAAACCTCCAACTTCTTATCTTATGCTTTCTCTTAAATTATACTAAATTAATCTATAGAGATCAAACTCTAGAGTACTGGATTAAAGAAATTCTGAAATCAACAGTAGCCTAAAAAGCTCAAGTTGAAGCAGGTGGAGGGGGGATCAAGATCTACAGAGATCTCAACCATTAGTTTGGTTTTAAGGGATAGAGAAACTTTGGTTTGGATGGTTAGATCTTCACCTGCACATCCTGAAGTTTTTTTTTTTTACAACTGCAAGGGATCCATATCTGGTGGGGGCTGTTATCAATGAATAGTTTCAGCAGCAGCGGGTTAGTTTGTCTCCTGATAAGGCAGAAATGACAGTTTGTAAACTCATTTTCAATATGCAATTTTTTCCTTTGTTTGTTTTGCGACTCAAATATGTTGCAAATGCAGAAATGATATCCCGAGAAAGCTAGTTAGAGCATGCCTTCTAACATATTCAATTTCATACAAATTTGAGATCTAGGACACCTAACAAAAACTAACGCTATTAATTGAAGGACTATAGAGGAACGTGCAGCAGCTAGAATTCACTCCCACATTGAAGAATTGGTAGACAATCTGATGCTATAAGAGAAGAAGGAATCGATCGATAAGCAACTCTATCAACTTATCATAGAATGGTTAATAATTTCTAGTTCAAATTATGTTCCAACAATATGTTTGAGAGAAACATATAATGTTCGTTAAGAGTATATCTGTATGCATGCATTCAATTAATTTCTATAACTATAACTATTCTAAATTTGTAACAATATATGGATGCTTTAATTAAGTTTACATTGTTCAAAATACTATATATTGCAATGTGATCTCCCAAAGGAATATATTAATTTCCCAGTGCTGCATGAGATTCCGCCTATCCGGTCTCGGTATCTATCTACATCTGTTACTAATTCATATAGAGCTATAATTGTACTGTTTAAAAATGCCATGATGATGATGTTAATAGAAGAAGAAAGCTACAAGTTTGAAAATGTCATGATGATGATGTTAATAGAAGAAGAAAGCTAAGTGATGATGATGATGAGGATGTATACCAATTTTGAAGGCAATCAATTAATGGCAGTGGATAATTGAGTGGCAGAGAGAAAGACCATAGATTTCTTATTTGAATTGAAGGGAAATGGTGATGTTGAGGTGGACCACAAGGTTGATGGTGAGAGATGCATGAGGTAGCAGTCAATACATAAATAGTGCATGTGAAACTGCTGCTGCTCTCCAACTCACTTCAAGTTAGTTTGTTGACATGCATCCCTGTCCATGTATATTATATTAGCTTATTTTATGATACATTGTACCGCACATTGATCAAATACAAAAAGGAGTTTCAGATATTACCTCAATAAATTGGAATCAATTGAAATCCTACCAGGGTGTAATATTAAAATTGAAAGCCATAAATTCAACCCAAGGTGAGACAAACTAAGAAGAGGTGAAGGGGGATATTGGAGAAACTAAAATAAAATAGAACTGAACATAATTTACGTGCTCAAATCCTACACTTTTATATACGTATATACAACAATTTCTTAATCCTTGTTTAGTTGATGTGTCATTTAAAAGAATAATGAAACTTAAAATATTTTTGCAAGCCATAATATAATTCAAAATATTATTTTCAAAAATGAATTTTATTTGGATTATTCATCTCTAATATTCATCCAATACATGAGCATATTTCGTATATTCAACAGAAGAGTAACTGCTCTTATGTATAATTGTGCAAGTGGTATTTAAATTTAAACACATTTAGTATGTGTTTGGATTAGAATTGGTAAACTTCAGTTTAGTTGAAAATGTGTTTGCAAACTTAAATTTAGTTAAAAATGAGTTTGTAATAACGTAATTTATGTTTGAAAACTTTTATCTTAAAAGTGAGTTTGAAAAAATAAATGTTAGAGATAAAAATCTCTAACAGACAAAACTACAATCAAAAGCAAGAAAAACTTGCTTTTGGGCAAACATACATTGGAGGCTAAAAGTGAGTTAAAACCAATGGACTTATGATTTAGCCAAACAATTTTTTGTTTCGTTCGAGAAGTTCTAACTACCGTTTGAAACTACAAATGAAAAACCAAATATGCACTTACTTTTTGGAATAAAGTTCATTAAGATGCGTGTTAGCAAAGATGAGAATAACTATATGGCTTTTGTTTTAGCAAAAGTAAAATAGAGTATATGTAATGTATGTTAAGTAAGATGCGCGTTAGTAGTGATTTAGAGGTAAAAATTAGAGATCACATTATACTACAAGTTATATAGTTTAGGTATCGTAGATCTATCATACAAAGTGATAGAGAAATAAAAGGAGATAGATGTAAACTATAAGATTCAAGTTGTGTGGATGAAATTGAAGAAGGTTTCAAGTTTTATTTGTAATCAAAAGGCATCTATCAAGCTAAAAGGAAAGTTTTACCTTATAACCATAAGATCAATGATGCTTTATGGTATTAAATGTTGTGCAATAAGTGTCAACAAGATCATAAGATAAGTGTGGCAAAGATGAGAATGTTACATTAGATAAATAGACATATAAGAAAAGATAATATCAAGAATAAATATATTAGAGGTAGAGAAAGACTGAGAAAATTAAATTCTAAGTAAAATCATTAAAAATGATTTAGATCTAAATGATCTCTCGAAAGATTTGGTTTACGATAGAATTTAATGATGTTGTTTAATCTATATAATCGATTCACTTAATATGAAAGGTTTTGATTGTTATTGTTATTATTTTTTGGAATAATTCAAACCCAAGCCTTGAAGCATCCAAGCAAACGCCATTATCACTAAACCACAATATGCTTGTCGGTGGAATGGATATATTCTATGAAAGTTTTTGTTTTGTTTTGTTTTGGTGTTTTTTTAGTAAATTGGTAGTAAGAACATGTACCTCCAATACTATCAGGTAGGGTACCATTGACATGCTAGGATCGTAAAGGGCAAGCAGATACCCAACTTGGAGGATACTTGCAGCAACTATGAAAGTTTTTGTTCAGTTTTGCGTACCATATCAAATTTATCAAGCCATATTTATGATATTATATATATTAACAGCGGCATAAACAAGTCTTTTGTATGATTAACTAAATCTGTTATGTAAAAGAAATTTTTATATGAACCTAGGGTCTATTTATACACCCAAATATTGCTTAGATATATGAGCAATATATTTGTTAAATCTGTACATCTTATGCGCGACTTGAATTGAATCATAGCTATTAGATCCGTGCACACATTTTTTTTCCTTGTATAGAATCTTATCCACAAAGTTCTTAGGCAAATATTTAATCTGACATACAACCTTTGGTAAGAAAATGTAATTGTTCAATTTTTTTTTTAGCTTTGCAAATATATATATATATATATATATATATATATATATATATATATATATATATATATATATATTCTTTATTCAAAAATTACTTCACTTTTTAATCAGTTGAACTATCTGAAGCGGCGTAAAAGGTTGATAGATCAAGATAGAGAAAATATACCTTTGGTAAGAAAATGTAATTGTTCAAATTTTTTTTAGCTTTGCAAAGATTTATATATATATATTCTTTATTCAAAAATTACTTCACTTTTTAATCGGTTGAACTATCTGAAGTGGCGATAAAGGTAAAAGGTTGATAGATCAAGATAGGGTTGGTGCAATGCATTTACAAAATATCAAAGGCCCCCAAAAGAATCTTAAGTTAGAGGAAAGTGATCGATATAGATTAGTTTTAAGTTGTGCTCCAATTAATTATACACCAAAAATATAGGCAATATAGGATCATCTTGAAAATATGGAGTGATTTTGATATCATTGTTGACTACTAACATCTTCATCACCCCGTAGTGCAAGTATTTTGGTGGTAGTAATACAAGAAATGAGTGAAGGCTAGTGGTCCATATCCTCATCGAATGGCTCAACCTTCCTTGTTCAAAAGGGCATGATGAGGGATTCAAGAAGCCATCTTTAATTGGAATCTACTTTTGTACATATCAAATATGTACACGTATTTACCCAATATAATCTAGCATGAAAAAAGATACATATCACCATCAGAATGTGAAGTCATACGTAAATTACTTTTGTTCCTTTCCCTCTGCTTTGCCTTTATAGCTTCTATACTAACAGAAAAGGACTCCCTTTAAACTCAAAGTAACCCCACAAGTTTTGCCCTAGTATGACAGTTCACTTTCCTAGCTAGCTTCTCCACATTAGCTATATGTTGCATCCTTGCCTGAATTACTTTCATGTACCTAGACACAAAATCAATTCATGATTTTCACTATCTTGGTTGTCACCAACTTACTATCAAGGATAGGGTGAAGTTTGGAAACCATCTCACATCACTTTTCACTATTCTCTTTAATGATTGTGATTAAGTAAAAAAAAGTGATGTGATTAATAGTATTAAAAATAATGTAAAAAATCATTCAAAAAAAAGTATGGTGAGAAAATCGGAGTTAGTGACGTTTAATCGGTACACCATACCTACACTAAGCAGTTTCATTCTGTTTTTGAGGTAAGATAGTTTTTAGTCCTTCAAGTTAGCTACAATTGTGGATTGGTCCTTTTCGCTGAATATGATGGCAAGTTTGACGAATTCTTCCATTTCCAACCTTAGATTGTGGAGGTCCTCTATGCTTAGCTGGTGGACGTGTTATTCAGCAAAGAAAAAAGAAAAAAAGCTCGTGGACGCGACAACGATAACAATGGTAAAAATTGTATCCAACAATTTGGTCCTAATGGGAAACAACCTGAAACTTAACAATCCTGATTGCTTCTTCTAAAATTGTAAACTTTAAGCTGCCTTAACTCCAAACAAGCGTGCCACCCACAAATACTCAAGCTGAATATTAGGGGCACCAAAATGCAAACCTTTAAAGTAAGCAACAAGCTCAAAACACAACAACAACAGAGACAACCACAGAAACACTTTGATGCACGAATAGAAAAACTAGCATCGTTGTCGTTGTCAGCATAGGTTCTTCTAGAAGCTACACGTCATTTCACGGCTGAGGCAAGGTTGAACAATGCAGGGGTAACATAGGCAAAACAAACTGCGGCTCTGTGTGCTTTGAGGAGAAGAACCTAAGTGAGTTGCTTTGCATTTTAGCCTCTGCCTTTATCTGTGGGAACTATACCCAAAGATGGGTCTATAATGAGAAAGTCTTTCTCTGAGCGACCCTACCACAACAATAATAGAAAGATCGGTCCTTTTTATTGCAAATTCAGACTTTCATTGTATTAATCTGCAAAAGAACAAGTTGCACAATTTTACCTAAGCAACAAGTAGCCAGCACTGGATGGCATCCGTCGATTACAAATAACTTAAATCCGACGGTGTTTAAGTTGGTAGAGTACTGGTGCACTTTTTTCTCAAGATTTAAAGTTTAAGATTTAAAGTTTATGATTTAATAAAGCATTAATGTACCCATTTCTTATTGGTAAGATTTGGTGGAGCTCTAGTGCACATTTTTCTTAGGGTTTAAGGTTGAGGATTTGGTAGAGTACTAATACATTTCTTTCTCAGGATTTATAATTTAAGGTTTAGTGGAGTACCAATTGATGGGTTTCCCTTCTTTAGTGGAGAGATAAAGAAGGAGATATAAAGAAAAATAATAGTAAATACAAAAAAAAAGTGTTACGGGAGGTTTTTAAGGAGAAGAAATGGAGAAAAACTCTCCTTATATGATGGCCACCAATTAGCTTAGAGTGTTGGTTATAAAAACCTTGTCTTTGTTCATTTGTAATCATCCCAGAGTAAAACAAAAACAATAGCGTTTTGAGAGAAAGAAAAGAAATCCTCACTTGTGTGAGAGAGAAATTCTTTTGAGAGAAAAATCAAAAGAGAGTTTAGCCACTAATATTTTTGTGAGATTATTATAATTATTACTTTTGTAATCTCATTAATTTATAATAGAAGATATTTTTGTTGTCTCATTGTGATTATATAAAGTGTGAGAAAAGACTATTAAGAAAATGGTTTTGGGTGCTGTATTGATATCAAACAGGGTATAAATACACAGCCCTATAACTAGGTTACAGACTCTCCTTGATTATAGGAGATAAAATATCAAAACATAATTACAAGACATAAATGAGAAGATATACAAGGATCTGGATCAGTTACAATTTGAATTCAAATTGCTAATCCCTAAAATTAATCAATTCCAACACCCCCTCTCAAGTTGGTGCATGAATATCACACATTCCTAACTTGTCAAGAGAACTACTAAGAGCCCAGGATGCTATTGCCTTGGTAAGCATATCAGCAAGTTGCTGTTCTAATTTTACAAAAGGAAAGGCAAAAATACCAGCTTCAATCTTTTCTTTGATGAAATGCCTGTCAATTTCCACATGTTTCGTGCGATCATGTTAGACAGGGTTGTGAGCGATCTCTATAGCTGATTTATTATCGCAGTAAAGCTTCATCACATCCTTTTGTTCATATCCAAGATCTTTCAAAAGATTTTTAATCTATAACAGTTCACATATTCCTACTACCATCCCTCTGAATTCCACTTCTGCACTTGATCTAGCAACTATTTGTTATTTTTTACTCCTCCAAGTTACTAGGTTTCCTCCCACAAAAGTGAAGTAGCCCGCAGTAGACCTCTTATCATCTGTTGATCCGGCCCAATTAGCGTCAGTATAGCCTTCAACTTTGAGGTGACCATGGTTTGAGAATAACAAACCTTTTCCTGGAGCAGATTTTAAATACCTCAAAATTCATTCAACAGCATCCATATGCGGTTTTTTTGGGTCATGCATAAATTGACTCACAACATTAACTGTATATGTTATGTCCGGCCTAGTATGAGACAAATAAATTAGCTTCCCAACCAATCTTTGATATCTTCCTCTATCTGTACCGGTCGCATCAGCACAATGAAAATTCTTGTGATTTTGTTCTATAGGAGTATCAATTGGTTTACATCCAAGCATTCCCGTCTCAGTTAACAAGTCTAAAACATATTTTTTTTTAGAAAGAAAGATACCATGTTTGGACCTTGCAACTTCGATTCCTAAAAAATATTTGAGATCTCCAAGCTGTTTCATGTCAAATTCAGAAGCTAAATATTTCTGCAGGCTTAAAATTTCATCAAGATCATTTCCAGTCACAATCATATCATCAACATATATTATCAATGCAGTGATTTTACCTTGATTATGCTTAAGAAACAAGGTGTGATCAGAATTACTTTGTGTGTAACCAAAAAACTTCATAGATTTTGTAAATCTTTCAAACCAAACTCTTGGTGATTGTTTCAATCCATATAGGGCCTTTTTAAGCTTGCACACCATAGGAATATTTGAGTACTTTCGTATACTGGGAGGAGGATCCATATAAACTTCTTCCATTAAATCTCCATGTAAGAAGACATTTTTTACATCGAATTGAAGAAGTGGCCAATCTTGATTTGCTGCTAGTGATAATAACACCCTCACTGTATTGAGCTTTGCAATTGGTGCAAAGGTTTCTTGATAATCAACACCATAGAATTGAGTGTAACCCTTTGCAACTAGCCTTGCTTTATACCTCTCAACACTTCCATCAGCTTTATGTTTGATAGTAAACACCCATTTACAACCTACAGTGCTCTTCCCAATTGGTAGGGGTACAAGTTCCCAACTAGCATTTTTCTCCAATGCTTCCATTTCTGCTGCCATTGCATGGATCCACCTAGAATCTGCTAGAGCTTCCTGCATATTACTAGGTGTAGAGGCAACAGATAATTGAGATGCAAAATTGGTATATGACTTGGACAGTTTTTCAGATGACACATAGTTGTTTATAGGGTATTTGAGCTTACAATTAGGATCAGATTCATACCTAATTGGGGGCTGTCCTTTATTAGTACGAGGTGGAAGAGTGTAAGGGCTCATTATAGGATCAGAGTTTGACTGATTAGAAGTAGAGACATTGCTTTGTATATTAGCGGAAACATAGTTTTGTGTATCAGCAATAGAATGAATAGAAGCAATAGTTTCAAGTGATACCTCTGCAGAATTTTCCAAGGATTGGATTAGCAGTGGATTTGAGGTAAAAGAAGAGATTATACTATCATCTTCGGCCATATTCTCACTTCCATTATCTTGAATTTCATCCTCTTTTTCTGTTGGCATAGCATCAAATAACCTAATATCTTGGTTAAGCATATCATGATTCTGCACCTCTACATCACACCCCTTATGAGGTGAAGAATGAAGTATTTTTGAGGGAACAAACATTTCATGTTCATGGAAGGTAACATCCATTGACATAATAAATTTTTTTAAAGATGGATGATAAGTTTTATATCCTTTTTGAGTGGTGTTGTATCCCACAAAAATACATTTCATTGCTCTAGATTCTAATTTTGTTTGTTGGTGAAGATGCAAATGCACATATATGACACAACCAAAAATATGGGGTGGTAAATTATTAACAAAATTAAGTGTGCAATGATTAGAAAGAACATCAAGTGGTCTCCTAAAATTTAACACACTTGATGGAACTCTGTTAATAAGATAAACTGCAGAGCTTAAAGCTTCACCTCATAGGTAAGAAGGAACATTACTACCAATCAAGAGTGATCTAGTAACCTCCAAAAGGTGTCTATTTTTTCTCTCAGTCACTCCATTTTGTTGGGGGGAATTAGAACATGATGTTTGATGAAGAATACCAACTGATTTCATAAAATTTGTCAATTCTTTATTATTGTATTCCCCTCCATTATCATATCTAACTATCTTTATAGGAGTATTAAACTGTGTAGTTATCATTTTGTGAAATTCTTGAAAATCATTACACACATCACTTTTGTGTTTAAGAAGATATAACCAAGTCATTCTTGTACAATCATCCACAAAGGTCACAAACCATCTCATTCCATTATGTGTGGGAAGAGGGGCTGGTCCCCAAATATCAGAGTGAATAATTGAAAAAGGAGCATCAGCTCTACTATTATTTATAGGAAAAGTAACACGATGACTTTTTGCCATTACACATGTTTCACATTTAAAATCAGAGATACTGCAACAGCTAAACAATGAAGGAAACAATCTCTTCAGGTAGCTAAAAGATGGATGTCCTAATCATTTATGCCATAGCCAAATCTCTTCTTTATTTTTAGCTTGTAACTCATCACTCATAAAGTGAGCCAGTGTTTTTCCTTTGGAATGTTGAGAGTTACCTTCAAGATAGTATAATCCTTCACTTCTTTTACCATTGCCAATCTTCTCCTTGGTATGTATATTCTGTAGAATACAATATGTGGGAAAGAACAAGAAAGCACAATTATGGGACTTGGTTAGTTGACTAACAGAGAGAAGATTGCAATTGAGAAAGGGAACAAAAAGCACATTAGAAATGGATAGCAATGGTGAAATGGATACTGTACCAATACCCATAACAGGGGAAGAAACACCATTAGCAGTTATAATGACTGAAACAGGACTGTTAGATGATAAATGTGTGAACATATGTCTATCACAAGTCATATGATCCATTGCACCCGTATCAATTATCCAGTCACTACCCCTAGTAACAACAGAAAAACCACAAGCAGATTGAGATGTACCTGACTTAGCAACAAATCCATTAGCAGTGGTAGGATTGTTCTTGGGAACCTCCTCCTTGTTCTTGAAAGCCTCCTCCTTTTTTCCTTTTGGGTGCCACTCAGGATAACCATGTAACTTAAAGCAAGTATCCACAGTATGATTGTTGCCATTACAATGTGTACATTTACAGTTTCCTTTCTTGGAGTTGATTGTCCTTTTCATAGCCATGGAAGTGCCTTCATTCTGTGTTCCACAAAGCATGGCTTCTTGGCAATTTGCCTCAACACAAACATTTGCATATATAGTTTGTATACTTGGGAGTGGTATGGTTGCAAGGATTCGACCACGTACCCCATCCAAGTGTGAATCAAGGCCTGCAAAGAAGATGTATACATGTTGGGCATTCAATTTGTTGGTATATGTCTCCACATCTTTAGTGCACTCCATGGTACAATTCTCAATCTCATCAATTTCCTGCCACAGTTTCTGTAATTTTGCAAAGTAAGAAACAACAAAACCACCATTCTGTTTAACAGATAGTACCTTACAGTAAAGCTGATACGCTTTTGATGCATCTTGACTAACTGAGTAAGTCTCCTTGACAGAGTCCCAGATCTTCTTGGCTATAGGTAAACGGATGAAAAGCGACCTAACATCTTTGGTCATTGCATCTAGGAGCCAAGATTTGACCATACAGTTCTCATCTTCCCAGGTTTCATATTCCTCGGAGGTTTTCTCTTTAGGTGCAACCTTATTCCCGGAGATGTAACCCCAACGCCTACGCCCTCTTATCTTGTTCTCTGCATTTAGGGCCCATTCAGTATAATTCGTACCATCAAGACGCTTAGGTGTAAGGGCTGAAGACAGATCCTGCATATGTGGAGCAGAATCTGATTTATCTGACCTGTTCTCCATTTTCGTACTCAGAAGCTAATCTCCAATTCCTAAAAACGTGAGGTAATTGGAGTTGGCTCTGATACCATATTAAGAAAATGGTTTTGGGTGCTGTATTGATATCAAACAGGGTATAAATACACAGCCCTATAACTAGGTTACAGACTCTCCTTGATTATAGGAGATGAAATATCAAAACATAATTATAAGATATAAATAAGAAGATATACAAGGATCTGGATCAGTTACAATTTGAATTCAAATTGCTAATCGCTAAAATTAATCAATTCCAACAAAGACGAATCCTGGGATAATAAATTATCCGTTGGCCTTGTATTAGGTGATTTTATTTGGTATCTTTCCCAACAAGTGGTATCAAGAGCTTCGGTTCATTACGCAATTTAACTTGTGTTATTCACAATGGAAGAGTCAACCTCGACGTCATCAGCAATAATGATTAAGTTAACCTCTTCAAACTACTCCATTTGGAAGCCTAGAATGGAGGACATCCTCTACTGCAAAGATCTATACCAGCCTTTGCAAAATAAAAGGACGAAGCCAGACGGTAAGTCTGATGATGAATGGAATTTGATGAACAGGAAAACCGTTGGGCAAATTCGACAATGGATAGATCAGAGTGTCTTTCATTATGTAGCACAAGAAACAGTTGCGTACACGTTATGGACGAAACTAGAGTCCTTGTACGAGAGAAAGACGGCCCAGAATAAAGCCTCTACAATTCGACGATTAGTGAACCTCAAGTATAGAGAGACCCGGAGTGTTTCCGAACACTTGAGCGATTTTCAAGGATTGGTGAATCAACTCACCAATATGAAGATGGTGCTTGATGACGAATTGTAAGCATTGTTGCTTCTCAGTTCCTTGCCAGACAATTGGGACACACTTGTGGTTTCATTGAGTAATTCAGCACCACAAGGTGTTCTAGCGTTGGACATAGTAAAAGATAGCATGTTCAATGAAGAAACAAGAAGGAAGGAACAAGGAATGCCGACAGAGTCTGAGGCGTTTGTCACAGAGTATCGTGGAAGAAGCAACAACAGGAAGTTCAATACTAGAGACAAGTCAAGGGGCAAGTCAAGAGAAAAGTTTAGAGGAAAATCGAGGACAATA
This sequence comes from Ormosia emarginata, assembly GCA_029884605.1. Taxonomy (NCBI): domain Eukaryota; kingdom Viridiplantae; phylum Streptophyta; class Magnoliopsida; order Fabales; family Fabaceae; genus Ormosia; species Ormosia emarginata. The sequence goes on from JAQQTP010000068.1 coordinate 8,818,453, forward strand.
AAAGACGTATAATGTTATTACTGTCACAAGAAAGGCCACATGAAGAGAGAATGCAGGAAGCTCAAAAGAGAGCAGTAAGAAAATAGTGATGCGAGTAACATAACCGCTACCATTTTTCATGGAGATGAGGTAATCTTTGTTTGCAATGATGGTCATATTAATTTGACATCACAAGATACATGTTGGGTCGTGGATTCCAGTGCATCATTTCATGTAACCTCACGAAGGGATTTCTTTACCTCCTATACAAGCGGTGATTTTGGTCATGTGAGAATGGGGAATGATAATAGATCCAATATTGTGGGAAAAGGAGATGTTTGCCTAGAAACAAACATCGGTTGTCGCCTAACATTGAAAGATGTGAGACATGTTCCTGACATGCGTCTCAATCTAATATCCACAGGCCTACTAGACGAAGAAGGCTATACTAGTGTGTTTGGGGATAGGAAATGGAAGCTAACACAAAGTTCCCTGGTGATAGCCCGAGGCAAGAAAGTAAGCACTCTTTATGTGATAGAAGCCAAAGTCAATAATGAGTGTGTTAATGCTCTCGGAGAAGACTCCTCAGTCGAGCTATGGCATAAACGGCTCGGACATATGAGTGAAAAGGGGCTTCAAATTCTAGCCAAAAGAGATACATTGGCAGGTGTGAAAGGATCGAAAATGTCTCTTAAGCCATGTACACATTGCTTGGCTGGAAAGCAACATAGAGCTTCATTCCGCTACAAGGCCCCACATAGAAGACCCAATGTTTTAGATTTGGTGCATTCTGATGTTTGTGGTCCAATGACAACTAGTACTCATGGAGGTGCAAGGTATTTTGTTACCTTTATTGATGACCACTCCAGGAAGGTTTGGGCGTATGCCCTCAAAACAAAAGATCAGGTGTTTGCAGTATTCAAACAGTTTCATGCTAGTGTTGAGTGAGAAACTGGTAGAAAATTAAAGTGTGTTCGCACTGACAACGGAGGAGAATTTATGGGAGCTTTCAGACATTACTGCATGAGTAATGGAATCCGGCATGAACGATCTGTTCCGAAGACACCTCAGCACAATGGAGTGGCTGAGAGGATGAACAGAACTATTGTTGAAAGGGTGAGAACGATGTTATCTCATGCCAAGTTACCCAAGAGTTTTTGGGGTGAAGCTCTGATGACTGCAGTTGACTTGATCAACTTATCCCCTTCAGCTCCGTTGAATGGTGACGTTCCAAACAAGTTTTGGACTGATAAAGATGTATCCTACAACCATTTGAAGGTATTCGGTTGTAGAGCGTTTGTTCATATTCCAAAAGATGAGAGATCAAAACTCGACTCCAAGTCGAAGGAATGCATCTTCGTGGGATATGGAAATGAAGAATTTGGGTACAGGCTATGGGATCCTGTCAGGAAAAAAGATTATTAGAAGCAGAGATGTTATCTTCTTTGAAGACCAGAATATTAAAAATATTCAAAAGGGTGTTAAGCCTATTAGTTCTAGAGAACATTCAATCAACTTGGATCTCGTTCCTCTTCTAGAGCTTTATGGGAGAGATGCAATAGAAGATATTGGAGATACAGAAAATGAACCTTCAATTGATAACGATCCAACTGAAGAAGTAGCTGATAGTAACAGAAGCGGGGTACTGATTATAAGGGCAGAGAACAGGATATTCAAGAGCTCCAGTTAAGAAGGTCGGTCAGGATACCTAAACCGTAAACCAAATATCCTGCAACGGAATATGTGCTACTCATTGATGGGGGAGAACCAGAGTCTTATGAAGAAGCTATGGTGGATGACCACAAGGAGAGTGGTTGAAAGCCATGCAAGAAGAAATGCAATCCTTGCATGAGAATCAGACCTATGAGTTGGTAGAGTTACCAAAAGGTAAAAGAGCACTCAAAAACAAATGGGTATACAAGTTAAAAACTGAGAAGAATAACTCACGACCCAGGTACAAGGTGAGATCAATCGTGAAAAGCTTCAGTCAAAAGAAAGGTATTGACTTTGAAGAAATTTTTTCACCTGTGGTAAAGATGTCGTCCATCCGGGTGGTGCTTGGTCTGGCTGCAAGTTTGAATCTAGATGTGGAGCAACTAGATGTGAAGACTGCATTTCTTCATGGCGATCTAGAAGAAGAGATTTACATGGAGCAGCCAGAAGGATTTAAAGTCAAAGGCAAAGAAGATCTAGTATGTCAGCTGAAAAAGAGTTTATATGGACTTAAGCAGGCACCGCGTCAATGGTACAAGAAGTTTGACTCCTTCATGATTGAGCATGGATACCGAAGGACTACTTCTGATCATTGTGTCTTTGTCAAGAGATTTCTTGATGGTGAGTTCATCATACTACTTTTGTATGTTGACGATATGTTGATCGTAAGATAAAATAGTGACAAGATCAGCAAGCTGAAGGAAGAAATGAAGAAGTCTTTTGCTATGAAAGACTTGGAACCCGCAAAGCATATTCTTGGTATGACCATCTTTCGTGTTCGAAAGGAAGGAAAGTTGTGGTTATCACAAGAAAAATATATCGAAAAGGTATTAGAGCAGTTTCACATGGAGAAAGCAAAACCAGTTGTTACTCCACTTATTAGTCACTTTACACTTAGCTCGAAGCAAAGTCCTACAAGTGAAACTGAAAAGGAGGAAATGCGCAAGGTGTCATATGCCTCAGCCGTTGAAAGCTTAATGTATGTAATGGTATGCACACGACCAGACATAACACATGCAATTGGTATTGTTAGTAGATTCTTGTCTAAACCAAGAAAAGAGCATTGGAATGCTGTAAAGTGGATTTTAAGATATCTCCGAGGAACTTCGAAAATGAGTTAATGCTTTGGGAGGAGAAGACCTGAACTGATCGACTACACAGATGCAGATATGGCTGGAGATATTGATTCCATAAAATCTACTTCTAGATTCTTGATTACATTTTCAGGGGGAGCAGTATCGTGGCAATCAAAGCTACAAAAGTGTATTGCTTTGTCTACCACAGAGGCAGAGTTCATTGCAATAACAGAAGCTTGCAAAGAAATGCTATGGATGAAACGTTTCTTGCATGAGTTAGGGCAAGAACAACAGAAGTACATTGTGTATTGTGATAGTCAGAGTGCAATCCACTTGAGCAAGAATTCGAGTTTTCACTCGACGTCGAAGCACATCGATGTGAGATATCACTGGATACGTGATATATTGGAATCCAAGCAATTACAACTTGAGAAAATCTATACTGATGACAATAGTTCAGATATGATGACAAAGTCCTTACCTAAGGACAAGTACAGTTTTTGCAGAAGAACAGCTGGATTGCTGGAGCCCTCCACCTAAATCGGGAGGGGGAGATTGATGGGTTTCCCTTCTTTAGTGGAGAGATAAAGAAGGAGATATAAAGAAAAATAATAGTAAATACAAAGAAAGAGTGTTACGGGAGGCTTTTAAGGAGAAGAAATGGAGAAAAACTCTCCTTATATGATGGCCACCAATTAGCTTAGAGTGTTGGCTATAAAAGCCTTGCCTTTGTTCATTTGTAATCATCCCGGAGTAAAACCAAAACAATAGTGTTTTGAGAGAAAGAAAAGAAATCCTCACTTGTGTGAGAGAGAAATTCTTTTGAGAGAAAAATCAAAAGAGAGTTTAGCCACTAATATTTTTGTGAGATTATTATTACTACTTTTGTAATCCCATTAATTTATAATAGAAGATATTTTTTTTGTCTCATTGTGATTATACAAAGTGTGGGAAAAGACGAATCTTGGGATAATAAATTATCCATTGACCTTGTATTAAGTGATTTTATTTGGTATCTTTCCCAACAATGCACTCCTTTCTCACCCGTAAACCTCTTTTTCAGGGGTGCATAGTAAACATTGCTTCAAGAATAGGACTTGCAATGTAAAATTAGAAAGAAAAATAATTTCCTTCAGGTCCCAAATTTATTGTGAACTTAGACCAAGGTGATTTTTTTCAGCCAACAAGTTGAAGGTAACATGTGAGGCTTAGCCGAAGTTGGACAAAAATACTAGCTCTCCCACTATATACCATCATGATATAAACAAAAACCACATCTAATGGATGTGAGAGGGGAGCATGGTGGACATAATGATAGAGAAGAAGATGAAGCCAAATTGGGGTTCATTTTCCAAATAAATGAGTATGGCTTTGGTACTCAATTACTTGAAGAAAAGGGACAAAGAAGGGACCTAACCACATTGACTACTACCCCTTTCATCCTGATTACCTGTACCCTCTCTTCCAATACTGCACTCATTTTCAATTGGCTTATTCTTATCCACATGTGACTTTCACGTTCAACTCCATGTGCCTCTTCTTTTGAAGTTGGACTTAGATAATAGATAGGTGACTCTAACGTAACATACCCAAATTTGGTTGTTATATAATATAATAATGTAGTGCAAAAGAAGGAATATAATTGGTTGCAGTTTGTAACTCCAACATTTAATTAATGGAGTGATTACGTCTCTAATGGGATAACTAAAAATAATTAAGATGTGTGCGAATCCAGTCAAGTGGACTATGATAAATAAAATACTTTGGATTATGTTTTCAAATTAAGCAAATGATTAATCATAATGACAATGTTTTAGATTTTCATTGCTTGAACTTAGAGAAACCTAACATGTAAAGACATCCATAATGTGAAATCAAAGAAAAAAAAAAGGATTAGACAAGTCGCATCTGCTTTTCAAACAAAACATTTTTTACGTACTTAAGATTAGTCTTACTTATTATATGAAACAAATCACAACTTTTTGACCATATAATGTTAATTTTTATTTCTAGCTGGAAATCATCTCCATGGCCAAATAAATTCAAAAGATGGAATTCTTAATGAAAGCATGTTTTCGGCTTAATTCTTAGTTGCTCGCTAATGTCAACAGATTTCAATGATTCTGTTATTTGTCTACTTAAGACAATAGAAAACAAAGGCGTGTACGATACACAAATTTACATGATCATTGAGATGTTTTGTTTGGGACTTTGGTTTTGGGTACAATCTAGCAGCCACACGTGCACCGAATCAAGAATATTGGGAAATCAATTAATTGATACTTAAAGGTTTTATATCTAAATCTCTTTGAGAACAAAACGAGTGAATTAATTTCTAAGAGAAATGCTACACAGTTGTGTAACTTAAAAGAAATACAAACCTCAAAATAGATCCATTAAAAAAAATCACGGTATAATAGTTCATCTCTATGCAAGCTTGTGGGGCAAAAGCACTTTAGATGACTGTAGAAGCTATTACTAATCTATGTAAAGAGTTTGTCCAATAAAACATTGTTTCATTTCCTCTTAAGAAAGAGGCAAATCAAAGCAGTGTGACATTCTACATTTTTTAATCAGTTCACTTGTCCATGTCACTCAACTTAAGTTAATTAGTATTCCTTATGGTTCATAAGAAAAACCGAAGCTTTTTCGACCCATAATCTTCGAAGATTTATATAAACTATGAAACAACAAAATTTTTGCTTTTCTTTATCAAGATGTCCATTGCAGCTAGCAATTCTGTCCGTGGCACTTCCACTGCTTGGGATTACCTGAAGAAAGTAGGTATGCAACTATGCAATACAGGAACTGTTTAGAATATTTGTGTCTATGTCGCTCTTCTAATGACCCAGGAAAACTCACATGTGATGATCCATTTCATGCAAGACACATGTGTAGCAATAACTATTGAAACTATAAGCAACCATACAATGGTCCATTTTGAATGAACAGGAGTAAATGCAGGTTGGCCCCAATTTGAATATTATGTCAAAATTGTCTTCTACCATAATTATCACAACAATTTGGTTACACCCTACGTGATATGACTATTTCCCCTTTGAAGTTTGAAGATCGTGAGGACCTAAACGGTCTTGAAACCGAAGGGGAAAGTTCTAAAATTCGAAGAAGTGTAACTCAACTTCAAGACTTGGGTGGGGTGCCCTCATCTACACGTTACCCCCCCTCAAGTTTTGAGCCTTTTAGACTCTGAAACTAGGCAATCAAAAAGGCCAAGAAAGAATAGAGGCATTTTTTCTTCACCCCCTTCTGCCTTCCTCATCTATTGCTGCCTTTTGTAATCATGAGTCCTTGTGTCATCATTGCTATGAAAAGTCTCTCTCTTTCTCTCTCTTGTGCAGATACAAACACAAAATCACAGCTATATCACTTTTCTTTCCCTGTAGTTTCTTACCAAGTTTCTCACCTATGTGGCTATATATAAACCCCTTGAAGCCTAATTGTTACACCTCACTTTCATCACTTGGCTTCCCATTTTCAAGTATTTATATATTACTCTCTTTTGCAAGAGAACCTTATCTCTCAAGCTTGTAAACCTTCTCTAAGAGACCCCAAGTTTTAGAGAGAAACGGTATGTGCTCTTTCTCTTCAAAACAGACCCCTTATGTTCCTCTTGCTTTTGCACTTCAGCGTCCATGGTCATCCAAGAGAAACCACAGGCACCTTCGGTTGGGCCTGCTCAACAGGTACTTTTCTAGTTTCAACCATATCTCTTTTGTTGACTCTTCTAGCTTGTGTATGCATATTTTGTTATGGAGTTTAATTGATGGAATGTTAATGTAAAGTTTTTAATACTATCATTTAATGATGTATTCATATATTTTTTAAAGAGTTAGACGTTTTATGCAGTAGTTGTGATAGTTAATATTTTTTTAATGATTTGACAATACATGATTGGACATAGTGTAAAGAAGTTTTATACTGGCAGCATCAAAATTAAATTCTTTATTTTGCTCGGTGGTATTGATTCTTGTTTGATGATATTGAAATTGATACAGAAGGAGAGCACAATTGAAAGAAGCAAGACAAAGGAAAAGGATGGTTGTGGTGAAAGCAGAGATTGAGATGAGAAACTTGAAATTGTACATAGAGAACCAAAGCATCATAGAGGAGAATGAGAAGTTGAGGAAGCAAGCCGTGCTTCTTCACAAAGAGAATCAGGCACTCTTAGCTCAGCTCCAAAAGAAGCTTTCTGAACAAAATAACAACAAAACCAATCACTAGCTTTTAGCTAATAAGTTTATTTGTTATGGCCAAAGAGTACGTAGGAAAAATTAAGGGGTCTGTTGTTATTGATCCATTTTTATATGGAGCCCTGAATCTTATCTCTCCTTCTTTTCTCTTATTAGTTACTTTCGAGGTTAAATTAATTTTCTTGCAATAAGTTTTAAGAGTTTAATTGTAAACCATTACAAGGAATATAGTATTGAACAATGTTACGATTAGTTTTAATTTGTCAATTCCTGTTAGTTTTCCTGATATGTTTAGAGATGACTGTACAATTAATCATGCCTTGCTTTTTATAATCACATAGTATTATGTTTTTTAGCAAAGATAAGATAGGATTTCATTAATTAAAATGAAGAGGAAAATAGATTTCCAACAAATACAAAGACACAACCTTTTCAATATCACCTCCAACATGTCAGGAAAGATATGTCAGGAAAGATAGCAAACACACACTACAGGTTCACTGAGTTACCTCGAGAAAATATTTGTGTAGATCTTGTCTTCATAATTTTGTAAATTAAACTAATCGACACTTAAATAATTATATAAATTATTATGCCATATAATTATTTTATATTAAAAGTAACAATATGTTAATTGTTGGTTAGTTTAGTGTATTTCTTGATATACCTCTACGGTGCCTCAAAACAAAATCGTTTCCCTTCCATTGCATTTTCAATGTGAAGAGCACTCATTTTGGAGTTGAGCAATTCTCTGACCTCTCGGATAATGACTTGTGTCAGCTGATTCTCCGCAACTTGTGGCTGGCTAACTTTACGTGCTGTTAATAACCTTTTCAATTGAATGAACATATTTTATAAAATATAATAACACTTATAGCATGTTAAAATTTGACTTTAATTTATAATTATTTTGACGACAAAATAAACGAATCTAAACACACAAATAATATTTAGCTTACATGTCTATGTAATTACACATTTTTTCCTTCTTTTGTTTATGTATGTGTTTGTGTTTGTGTGTGTGTAATGGTCGAGTTGGGAAAGAGGAAGTCCCTTGTTTCAGAAGTTCTAGAATTCAAAACCATATGTTCAACTCTGCAGAAATTCAATGAGCATACGAAAACTGGTGTAGATTACAAACAGATTTACTACCCAAGATCTTGTACATATAACCCATGGAATCTGTTTGCACTTTGCTTTTGTACTTTGCAGTGTCTTCCTATCACTAGATGATCTTTATTACGCTACAAATCAAAAGACGCTAATTATCCGCAGGAAACCAACAGATACAGATTTCAGGGCTACGAACTCAAACGTCCATTAGGCACAACACTCTTTTGACATAATAAGAAAAAGATTGGCCATTAATGAGAGAAAACTAAGAAGGGGAAGGATAGCAAAAACTTGTCCTTCACTTAATACATCACTACTTTTGCCTCCGCCTTCTACCTTTCTAAGGAGATTCTAAGGAGGGCTCAGACTGCGACAGATTTCAGTCACATCTTCATGTGTGTGCACAATAGGTGTTACTCTGTTTTATGGTTCTTCTGAGAAAATACTGAGATCTGTCAAACACAGTAAAATACAAGGGAAGACAATCAAGGATATGTTCTTCATTAAAATGCTTCCCCACTTTGATATCCCTCCCCCGTCTTCATAAGCTGAGTTCTGACTTCTGCAGTTATATCAGTATGAGTTTGTGTCTGATAAATGTTTGCCAATATTTAAACAAGGTTCATACAAAATGCATAAGCAGATATACTTGGGAAATATTTTGAACCAGTTTCCAGCTACAAATAGTTACTGAAAGAAACCAAATCTTTATTGAGTTTATTTTAACTGAAGCTATTGTACATCATCTGGTTTTTGAACTTTGTGAAAACCCTGGAAGGGATACAAAACCCCACACTAATAGTAACTTAAAATGACACTTGAAGAAGGTAATATAAATTAATATCGACCAACTAAGATAAAGTCATCGTCATCAAGAGCCTTAACATCTTTTTCACCAACAAAATGCTCTCGACCAATTTCCTTCACCAAATTGACAAACTCTATCCTCTTTTCCACAGGGAGAGGTACATATGGTAGCCTGAAAACTGGCCTGACCACCCGAAGTTGAGCAAGAGCTGTGTTCAGACCAACTGGGTTTGGCTCCTGGAAAAGCCAGTCAATCACAGGCATGACCTTTGAATTCAGCGTAGGATTCTTGCCCCCAAACATGAGTTCTCTCATTAAACCAGGAACCAGGTTGCTGGTAACAGATATCACTCCAGTAGCCCCATAACCCCATCTAGCATCATGGCATTGATCATCATTCCCACTCCACACGACAATTCCATTACCTGTATACTGTTTGATCCGGTCATTTCCCACACACTCCTTGACACCAGCCAAGTTAGAACTTTGAGCCAAGGTTTGAATTACATGTGGAGGAATATCTTGACCAGTCCGTGAAGGTACATTATATATGATGGTAGGGCCCATGGAAAGCACACTATCAAAGTGAGAAACCAAACCATCCAAGGAGGTTTTGCCATAGTAAGGGTTTATATGAAGGGCAGCATGCATTCCAACTGCAAAACCCTGCTCCGAGGCATGAATTGCTTCCCATGTAGAGTTGCTTCCAGTGTTACCAACAACCTTAATTTTCCCACCAAAACAATTGACTGTGTGCCCAATAAGCATTATGTGCTCATCCCAGGTCATTAATTGGCCTTCACCAGTTGTGCCACCAACAATAATACCTTCAACGCCATTTTCAATCTGCATATTCACCAAGTCATCATATGCTTCAATATCAAATCGGCCATCAGGTAGGTATGGAGTTTTAATGGCAGTTATCAATCTCAGACACTTTATGTCCTCAGTCGATGTCCTGTAAATACAGTATATATAAAACTAAATTCCCATTAACAAGTTTTCATAAAGCTTCATTTTTGTAGATTCTTATCATGTTTGCAAACAAATTGTGAAAATTTGGTTCATTAGCTCATATTTGAAGCTAGAAACATATATCAACATTTTTTAGCACAGTTGCAGTTTTTCTATATAATTCACTATAAAACTGCTTCATAGATCAAAGATACAGATCCACATGACATATAAGCCTTATATATCCAAACTAAATCTCAAAGTGAATGATAAAGGAAAAAACAAATACATATTAAGTTCAAAGTGAAGATTAGAGATATTGTTTAAAGCTCCGGATGCTTTTGTCACAAGTTAGATTATAAAATCACTTCCTGCAACTTTACCAGAAATTCTCCTAAGAGCAGAGATACCAAATGTTCCCACCTAATCTACACAATAACAACAACAACAACAACAACCACCAAAGCCTTTTCCCACTAGGTGGAGTCGGCTATATGGATCAGACGACACCATTGTGTTATATCATAAATCATGTCCTTAGAAAGTCACCTAATCTACACAATGCACGTACAGATACACATACACAAAACTTACAAAACATATTGGAAATGAAAACAAATGGAAAATATAGAATTTAATAGGAGAATGAATCAATTTGGAACAGGACATTCATTATTCAAACCCACCTATTTTTCATCTCAAAGCTGCGCATTGGGAGGTGGAAATTGGGTATCACAGCTGCTTGTGGAGGCTTCCAGTATGAGTTCCTGGGTCATGTAAACAAATATCAAAATGATTAAACAAACCGAATTTGGATTAATGGCTACAAGATTTGGTACCTTTCTGCTGCACAGTTAGCAGTTGCACCAATCACTGGTCTTAAGACTTCTGAAAATAAAACCCTAAATACAGGGGAGGAGCCAGGTTAAGCCACCTCCCCCCCCCCCCAACATACTCAACAATTTTTTAAATCTCAACTTTTACCCTTTTTGTGCAAAGTATGACTTTAGCAGTCCTAAAATCTTGATTTTGCCCCTTCCCACTCTTAATAGAATTATAATCTTACAAGAACAAGACTTAACCTTAACCAAAAATTAAGAAATTAAGAAAAGTCACCCAAGAATATGCAGGTAGATGGATGGATGCACATTATTCACTCTGATACATTATTTTACTTGTTTTGAATATGGCAAACAGAAAGTATTCTTGACCATGAAGAGCTGAAAAGAGGTAACTAAGAGGTTCCGTTTAACAATGTTTGCACATTGTAACGGATAAAAATTCAAAATAAATCATCCACACATTAAGAGGAAGGCAAGAGACGTCTTTTAAACTCATTTGGCTCCTTATCATCAATTATTTTCTCATATGGCTAGAATGTAAACAACAGCATTAGCTATAAATGTTAAAAGACCCAAGTACCAAAAAAATGGCGTTTTGAAAAATAAATTGGTTGAACGGGTTTGATGAACAATTTCACCAAGCAGTTAATTTTATTAAAAACCTACAAACTATATCATGTATAACAACTCCTAAAATGCAGTGACTAAACAACCTACCAACAATGATCATATTTACTATATGCTAACCTTTTTTCCATGAGATACAAACGAAGCAACAAAAATATAAATAAACCAAAATTAGAACTATAAATGTTCAAAAAGATAAGCCATCTGAAACCCATTATGATAATATATCAATCAATCAAATGGGCATTTCGGTTTTCAATTTATAGTAAAGGAGAGGGATTGTATCAATGTACAAACCAAAGGGAAAAAAAAACAAAACAAAACAAAACAAAAACAAAAATCATGAGAAACAAACATAAGATACAAAATACAATAAAAACAAAATCATCAAATAAAGTAAGTAAGCAACAGATTAAATGAACTAATCGATTATTTATCTACAAATAAAAAAATATATTTAAAAAAAAAAAGGCTTTAACCTCTTTGTCCCATCGCTGGCATTGTTGGATTGGCAAACCGGGAAACCTGATCCTCTCAAGCACACACTACTACTATAGCTCTTCAACATGGCCATCATTCAACGCAGTTCCGAAACAAATCACCAAGTCAAACTCCCGAACCCGACAATGAGACGAAGACCCGACCCGATTAAAGCTCCGAAAAAAAAAGGGTTTTGCTTTGAATGTATTGGAATAAGAGAAAGGAAGCGCAGGGTTTGGCCTGAGATTTTAGATAATACCGATGGTAATGGTGGTGGTGGCGGCGGCGGCGATAATGGTGGCGAAGTGGATTTGGGAAATGGAAGAGAGGTGGTAGACGACGGAGCTCCGGTAGAGCATGACGTCAGATTCCGGCGGAGGGTGTGGGGAAGGGAGAGAATAGGGTTTTCAGGGTGTGATGATGCTTCAGTGATAACGAAGCTGAGGTGTATGCATTATTATAAATATATAGTCTTTTTTAGGTTATTTTTTATTTTTTATTTTGGAGACTATGAAAATTCTTATTGTTGACTTCATCAAATTTGGTTATTTTATTCTTTTTTTTTTTTAAATAGGGTAGCAAAACCTTTTTTAAATAACAATTGTTATATAAGGAAAATTATAATATGATGATATCAAAATATTCAACTCAAGTTACTTAAATACTTATTATAAGCATTTTATCTTTAATAAATTTGTATTTATTAAAATAAATAAATAAAAAAATTGGACCTAATAATAACTACGAAAAAGTATATCAAAACTCTCTAAACTTTAATTCATTTGCTTCTAATTTAATCGTGTAAACTATAACAATTACCGTAACAAGTCCCTCTATCTAAATTCCATTAAATTGCTAAAAGTTATAGAAGTTATGTGATCCACACGTACAGGTGTAAACAAGTGAAACCAAATCAAATACTTCAAATTTGGATTTAACTTATGAAAATAAATACTCTAAAGCTGGGTTTTTTTTTTAATTTCTTAAAATATTGGATCATTTGATAAGTAAAAAATTTATCTCTTATGATACGATTAAATACTTAAATAAAAATTTTTCTTAATAATATTATTTTTATATATATGAATTTTGATATCAATCTCAAGATCACATATTCAAAAAATTTAAATTTTTTTACTCAAATCAATACATGTTGGTTGACTATTTTTTTTTAATGAGTTAAATTTAAATTTTAGATTTAACCTATTTAAAAATGTGAAAATTGAATTTAACTTGTTTAATTCATTTATAACTTAATTTTTTTATGTTCTATTTACCAATTCTCCTCTTGAAATATTTTTATAGTTTATTTTTTTAGTATTTAGTAAACATTTTTATGTTACAAAATGAAATAAAAATAAAAGAGAATAAAAAATTATTTGAAAATTATAATTAGATAAGTGATAGATGATAAAAATAAATTATAATTCTCTAGATAGAATTACAATTTATTTAGTAATATAAATATATAAATTATTATTGTCTATACCTTTCTTTTATGAATTTACATTTTATATATATATAACTTTAACTTTAACTTTATATTCAAAACTTGAACATAAACTTTATAAGTTTAATATTAAAAGTTTTGAGGTAACTTATATATATATATAAAGTTACCTCAAAACTTTTAATATTAAACTTATAAATTTTAAGTTTTATTTATTTATATAATCAAATATAAATTAAAACTCAAACTTATTTATTTAATTAAATAGATGAATTTAATTGAATATTTAACAACTCGACATTCAATCATTCATAAGTATCTCAACTTATTTATACCTACACATGCTTACTTATTGTCGTGGCAAAATATGGACATGCCAAAATCAACAAGCAACTATAGTAATTTCATAATAATCACACAAGAATTCATGAAGACTGTATGAATGTCTTTGACAGAATATGGACCTGCCAAAATCAATTAACAAGCAATTTCATAACGATCACAAGAATTCATGAAGACTTAATATCTTTTATGAATGTCTTTGACATTAATTGTTTTAAATCAATGATAGAAAATCAACTATTAATTAAATATATCTAAAAGAAAATAGAGTAAATATCAATTTTAATTCCTAAAAGATGAGATTAATATCTCACCTTAGTCCGAAAGATATATGTAATATTAATTCAGCTTTTCAATTTTGAAAAATGATATTAAAATCATCATTTTATGCACAAGTTGTGAGATTAAGAAATTAAATTAATGTTATTTTTGTATTGTTAAAAGGTTAAATTGATGCCAATTTTTTTAAAGGACGAAATTAATGTCATTCTTGATCAAAATTGATATTTTTCTTTATCTTTTACGAGCCAAACTAATATTAATTCAACCTTTTCACGAACCAAAATAATAATTTACTCAAGAAAATATCACAGCCTCCAAATCTGAAAATGCAATAAGAGTGGACAGGGTCTATTTTTTTTTAATTATTTTGCTTTTGTTTTAATATTGGTCTTTGATAAGATAACCCACAGACATTGATTTTGTTTTAATTTATGATAAAATTATAATAAAAATAATTTATTATGAACAAAGGATTTATTGACAGATGAAAGGCTCTAATCATGTCGTATCACTTCTTTATTAGTAAATTAATAAATAGGTAATAGAAAGAACTATTATAAGATACTTTTTCCCATAATCTATATATTATCTATTTATTTATCTATCTATTATCTAAAAGTTCTTTTACTTGTTATGTAGCATTTTTTTCTAAATTTTGGTTTTTAAATTTTTAAATTATAATATTATTTATTTATTTTTTGACTTTTCATTTTTCCCATTTATATATTTCTTGACTTTTCATCTCCTTTAACCTTTCAAAAAAAATTTCTTTTTTCGTGACTTTTAATATTTCTATGGCTTTTAATTTTTTTACATCATTTTATTTAATTTTTAATTGTTTTAAAAAATAGCAATCAAAGTGTAATTTTTAATAAATTATAAAAAATGCATGTTTTATTTCATAAATTAATCTTAAATTGAAGAAAATAAAAATATACATTAATAAAATACCCTATTGCCTTTTAATCTTAATCTTGCAAGTTTTAATAATAAGAATAATTGTATAGTATTATAATTTTATTTAATTTCTGTATATGATAATATGTACTTATAATATTAGCATAAGATATATTTAAAATTTGAAAAATTATCATCCTACCGCAAACAGTACCACATCATTTTTAATACAAGTACTGTTCATGGGTCTCATCTTGTGAATAGTGCCAAAATCATTTTTCTGTCTTTTTTTTTTAGTATATGTTCATTAATTAACTTCTCTACGTCGTTAATCACTTTTTTTGTTTTTCGTTAACTAACTTTTTTCACAAGCATATAAATCATGTAGTAAAATCTTGTGTCATTAACTAACTTTTGTAGGTCATTAACCATGTTTTTGTTATTTATTAACTAACTTTGTTTCTATGCTCGTGAAAAAAGTTGATTAATGAAGAACAAAAAAGTGGTTAATTACGTAGAAAAGTTGGTTAATGAATATATACTAAAAAAAAAGACAGAAACATGATTTGACACTGTTCACAGGTAAGTCCCATAAACAGTAACGAGTGTGGAAATGAGTATGGACACTGTTAAATATAAGAATATCATTGTTGTTAAAATTTTATAAATATATATAAGATAAAATAGTAAACAACGATCTTGCTTTAGTGAATGATGTCTTTATTAAGAAAAAAAAGTTATCAAAATATAATTAAGATTGTTAAAAAAGTATTTTGTAAAATTAAAAATAAAAGATAAAGAATAAAGATTATAAAAAAATGTATGTTCTAAAAAAATTCACTTAACATGTCAAAATAAATATAAAGTCCTTTTTTATTTAAATTATGTATATAAATTTAAAAAGTGCATTTAAATATTGTTACAAACAAACAAAACAAAATCAATTCAAATGATTATTAAATTTTAAATATGAGACTCTCTATTATAATTCATAAAATTCTAAATATATTTATTTTAATTTATTTTACTCTCAAAAAGAACTTCAAACCAAACATTTTCTTTAAAATATTTCAACTATATAAATTTTACTTAAAGTGAATTAAGCTAATTTAAACATGTATTAAATATTTATTATCAAATAAAAAACTCATAATAATATATATTTAATTTTAAAAAAAATAGTGCAGCGCACAAATAGCATAACTAGTAATATCCTATTATCATAAACATAGCACTGATATTTATTTAATTAATCTTTTAGGCTATAAATCAAGAATATAAAATCATCATAAGTGAGCTTGTTGGTTGTTATTATATCATATCATATAATCACATCTTATTACTTTTTCCTATTCTTCTGTAAAATATCGCAACTTCCATAATTAATGGTTGTTATGTCATATGATACTTTTTTCATAATAATATCATATCATGTCATACTTTTCCGTAGTTTGTTTAGATGTATCTAATTAATGGTTGATTTTATATTATTAACTTAAAATAATTAGTGTCAAAGATATTCATATAAATAGGTAAAAATTAATTTTATAAACAATTTAAATAGATTAAATATGTAGAGATATTTTATGGTCTAAAAAAAAAAAGAGATATTCATACAAAATATTGAGTCTTATGAATTCTTGTAGGATTGTTTAGGAATTACAATAGTTATTTGTTGATTTTGGTAGGTGCAGATTTTGCCACGTCAGTAAATAAGCATTTGTATATTATGTTATTTCACAATTGTTAGCAATTTAACGAAAATGGGATGAAATGACCTATTATGATAATTGTTATAATTTAGAGATTAAATAAGAAAATTTTATAATTTAGGTGGCTATTTACAAATAGATTAAAGTTTAGGGGGGTTAGGTGCAGTTTTCCCTTATAAGTATAAAATTAAAAAAAGTAATTTTTCACTAAATAATAAGAATATTTTGAAAAAAGTAAACTTGCAACCAAATAAAAGACAGATAGTAACGTACATGCCAATCCACATTTAGCCCTTGAATTATTTTATTCAATTATTTAAAAAGTTTTTCAATTATCGATAAAGTTATCATCAATTATCCAAAGAGTTTTTTTTTCAAGGGAATTATCCAAAGAGTTGATAAATTAAAAAGAGTGATAATAGTATTTTTATATTTTTTTCCTTTAATCCTTATTTATTTTTTAATAAATTATATTAGCATTTGGAGAATAACCAAAATAGGGTAAAAATGGAACAATGTCTTATATAGATATAGCAGGAAGTAAAATCACTTACTTAAATTTGATGTGTGATTTGATGAGTCACATTTTTAAAAATTATTTTTAAAATAAATTTTAAAATATGATAATTATAAAAATATTTAATAAGAATATTTATTTTATTTATAATTTTTTTTATAATTTTAAAAATCAAATTTTATTATAAAATTATGTTTTTTATTGTTATTTTGTATAAATATTTTATTTAATATCCGCTCCTATTAAATTAGAGTACTATTTCTTAAAAGTGACATAATCTCTTACTCTACTCTACCTTAATGACATATCACACATGTCATTCTTAACTTCTCTTTCTTTAAATTTCAAATTCAAATTTTCTTTTAAATTAATCATGCATCTCTTTTATAATTTTAAATACTTTTTATTTTAATCATTATTTTTTTATATCCTACCTGATTTTTTTTAAAAAAAAAGAACCGTACAATGCATTAGATACTTGATGGTTTTTAATAATTTTCAAAACAACAATAAAACATCAAAATATGCCATCAAACAACAATTCTTTTCCATTTTATTTTATTAATACTAACTAATTTGTTGCATTCTTTGTGAGTGTAACATAATTTGAGGACCTCAACTTTTTATGATAAACTAATTAAGTGACTGAACTTTTGTTATTACCAATTAAGGACTCAAGCTTTATTAAAATATATCTTTATTAATAAAAATATTGAAAGACAAAAATATCTAATTTGTTACCTGATAAGAGGTGAATATGTTGTCATCGTATAGAATTCACCATGAACCCGTATCTATACAAATATTACTCATAGATAAAAGAAAATAATTTATGATATGATATAACACATGACATATATTCCAGAAATTTAGTTTCTAATTGATAAATATTATTAAAGTATTTTTTTAATTAAAATTGAGGTCTTTAAATAGGTAACTATAAAACAAAGTCTAGGTTATCATTGTGTATTGGTATGAGTAAAAAGAGTTTGAGTCTTTTAAGTATGTAATTCTAAATTCGATTTTAAGATTTATGTGTATAGAAATAACATTGTTGCGAGGAATCTCTGCTTAAAAGTTTCACTGTATCCCTGGAGAATAATCTCTAACCTATAGGATGGAGAGATACTCTGAAAAATTAGAAAAAAAAAATTTAAAGTTCTTAATTGATGTTTTTAAGTTAAGATCCTTAATTGATCATTACAATAAAATTAAGGTCATTCTGTAATACTTTTCTTCATATGAAAATCTATTGTTATTTTTGAAACAAAAAATATAAAATGGACAAAATAAAAATTAATGGAACCCTAAAATCAAAATGTTGAAATCATGCAATTCTTAAAAAAAAAATTAAAGACCAGCTTGCATTGTTATTAAATCGTTTGCACTTTAAAATCTTAAAGTAAAATTAGGAATGTTGATAGAAATTTCACACAGCTTTCGCAGCAATCCAAGCTTGTTTAGGTTGAATTTGCCTCCAATTTTCTAGATTTTAACTTCAAATATGTAGTATTTAACTATATATCTCGTTGACACTAATTTGAAAACTACAAACGATAATCATTCAATAAGAAAATGTTTTCCAAAGACAAATAAAATTAAGGTTTAAATATATTTTTAATTTCTTAAAATATATTACTTTTTAATTTTGGTCTCTTTAAAAAAAATTTCTTTGGTTCTAATTAATTTAATTTTTTTTAGTTCTTGTTATTATTAGAGCTTCCGTTAAGTATTTATATGACAAAATAGAGGTTTCACTTAGCAACTCTTATATTCTTACATCAAACAGTGCATACACTTCTTTTTACACTTCATCTAATATCATTCATTATACATACTTTTTTCTATCATTTTCTCTCACTCGATTATATCCATTGAAAATGGTGTGAATAGTATGATTATTTTCCTTCACCTAGTGATGTCACTTATCAGTATCTAATGACTTCATTTGCTACATAAATACTTAACAAATATTTCATTAATGACAATGACTTAAAAAAAATTAGAAGTATCAAAACTAAAATATATATTTTCGTGACCAATAACATATTTAATCCTAAAACTAAACAAATTGTATTGAAAAATTTATTTGGCACACCCTTGGAGGAAGAAAAGAACGGCATAATAAAAGTGGTCGGCAACTCCATGTTGAACTATAAGTGAACATTGCAACTGAAGTTATGTAGATTTCTTCCACAGCAAACCCTCAAAAAGCAAATAAAGACTTCAATCTTTCCAGTTCCAACAGACGGCGATGTTAAAAAGAACAATAATCATACACAAGTTATACTTATTAACCGCCATGAACATGGCTAAGTGTGAAATGACTCTATCTGATATAATATGGTGTTTGTTTTCAGGTAAAATATAATCTGATAGACATAGTATAAAAATATATATATTATTGTTTACACTGCATTTTTTATTTTCCTGCACTTTTTTTGTGTTTAACATCCAAATAATGATAAAATAGGAAAACAAAATTTAGAGACTAAATAGGAGGAATCCCCTTTATTTATTAGTATATATTTACACTTAAATTCATATACTTTTCCTTCCGCCTATCATTTTTGATTAAAAAAAAAATAGAGAGAAAAGGAGGAGAAAAATGAGGCTAGTTTTTTTTTTGTTCTAAAAGGAATAAATATAAGAGACAGATGTATAAATTTAGGTGTAAAAATAATATTATTAAAAAAAGAATTCTAAACAAATAGGTTGTGGCTCAAGCAATTGATTCATCTTTGACATATGGGTTGTAAGTTGTAAATTAAATAATAGAAAACACCAACTTAAAATATTCATCTATCAAAAGTAATTGAAAAAAATCATTCATAGTCATAGATGAAAACTTTAATTTAAATGCTAAATTGGAATATCTTATTCACTGCTGTGTTATCAAAACTATCTTCCTGGATATTGCTAGTGGAACTGGTCATAAATGGCGGCACTTATATAATTTCAAAGCACAACCTAAAAATTAGATTAGTTTCCTTCTCATGTACATACTTGTTCCATATGTTTCACACCCAACCTCCGTGTCACTATTTCCTAGATAGCACATTTTTTTTGGGTACAAGATAGCACTTTTTTTTTTGGTGCTTAATAGCACTTTAATTATACATAGATTACTCTATTATCAAATAACAACTATGTTCCTCGCCATCTAAGCAGTTTACGGCTTCATTTAAAAAAATATTATGAGCTAATACTTCCACTCTTTTAAAATAATTGTCAACTTGTCGTTTAGAGACTTTTATTTTATTTTATTTCTCATTTTAAAAAATTAAAAAAGTATTAATTATTTTTTTTTATTTTTATCTTTTGATATCTCTATTAAATGAAATAAGTTAAAACATTAATTGAAGGAGACGGTAATTTAGTCAAATGTAACTATTATTTTTCAAAATTGAGAATATTTAATAATTTTTTTAATTTATAAACAAAAATCTTAAAAGACAAATATTGTGAAACGGAGATAGTATCACCTAAAAAGAAGAATTCTTACATAAATCTAAAAGCAATCAAGTTGAATGTCCTAAACTAATTATATTATTAATTGTGATAAATAGTTATTAACTAAATATAATAATTATTTATTAATTAATGATATAATTAATTTATTACACTCAACTAGTGTACTCCAGATTTATTCAAAAATTTATCTCTTAAGCAAGGCCCAAATATTTCTGACATGATTTCGTAATTTTTATTTCCTTTTCTTGTCGGCTAATAAAATTTATACATTTTGCCCATAGGCTGCCGATGTCATTGATGTTGAATTTAATTACCACCAAACTCTTAGAGATTTTCTCCATGAATATGTGTTGATTCTCTATACATTAATCTTCAATATCATGTTAAGAAAGAAGTTCATTCGTGAATTTCATTTCTAGGGTATATTACACATTATTTTCCTGAAGTTAATTCAATTTTAAATTTTGTACGTGAATTTCATTTTGTATTACATAACCTCTTAAAATATGATTAAAAATTACGTTAAAAGATATCAAATACTTTTCACATGTAGACTCCTACCATTAAAATTGATAGAAAACACAAGTCTACATTTTTTATTATAATTTAAAAAGATCATGTGTTATTAAAATAAAGTTCATATATAAAAAGTAAAAATAAAGAAAATTTTCAGGGAATAATGTGTAATTTTCCCTTTTTTCTATCGCCAATTACATGCTCAGCAATTGAGTCAAGTATTGTGATCGGGGAGAAGTGGCGTTGGCAATTTTTTATGGCTTCATGCGAGATCTACGTTAAACAAAGGCACACTCACTTACTTTTATGGCCGTAGCTATGCGTGGAAAGCAGGACGACGATTTTTGTATGTAATTCATCAATACGAGAGAGCCATATTATGAGTTATGTTTCTAAAATTGACCGATTTTTTATTTAGTAAGAAGAGAGATTTAAAATTTTAAGGTCGAAGCGGGTTATATCAAGATCGAATCAGAATTTTATACATATTGTTAAGAGTCTCACATTATTTATCTTGGATACTATTTATATATATGTTAGGTCATTCTTCTTAATACCAATTGGTTTTAAGTTGAAATCTCATATGGTATCAGAGCAAAGATCTCATCTTCCTGTGTCGCTTATTTTGTTAGGCTCGTATGTTCCGTCCAAACATCTATGGAGAAGGGTGTTAAGAGTCTCACATTGTCTGCCTCAATCTTCCAGATGTAATTTATATATCTGTTGGGTCACTTCTCTTAATTCCAATTAATTTTAAGTTAGAATCTCAAGCATACTTCTATAATTTAGAAATGAGAGTATCTATTACTATTATTATTTGTCTATTGTCACTCATCGTTAACTTTTTTTTGCTTATATTTCTAAAATGCCCTTTTAATAAATGGTTGAGTTAAACTACTAAATTATTTATCTATCGCCACTCTTATACTAAATTAAAATTTTAATTAACAATTATAATAATTAATTTTTACTATAAAAACCATATCCTTATTGTAGTACTTGGTTTATTTTTTTGGGGAGGTGTTCAAGGTGTTTCAAGCCAAAAAATAAAAATAAACACTATAATACTAGCTAACTAAAAAAACAAAATCAAAATTGGAGTAAGAATTTTACTTTTAATTATACAGGTGTTGATTAATCTCTCTCACACACACGCACATTTTTAAGATCAATTGATAAAGTAAATTGAGAAATTTTTATGCGCTCTAAGAGCAAAATAAAGTTTTTATTTTATATTATTTAATGTGCGTCATTTCATTTTAATTATAATATTAAAAATATTATTTAATAAAATACAATGATGACTTACATAAGTAAAATAAAATACATTATTAAACAGTACAAAAAAGAGCATGTAAAAGAACTTCTCAACGTATTAAAACATTTTTAATGAACAGAGATAATAATATTGCATTTAATAAGAAAGAGTGTTAAATCCTTATCTCTTAGTTTTTAAAAGTGAAATATAAAAAGATTACAGACTTTTTTTAAATGAGAAAAGAATGCATTTTTAATAAAACACTGTCAAATATTTTTATTAAAAAGATCCTTAAAATTTTTACAGTGTTTAGTTTTATTTTTTTGGCTTAAAACAACTTGAATAATAAAAAAAAGTAATAAAGCTTGTATTACAATTATGATATGATTTTTGTAATTGAAATTAATTACTATAATTATTAATTAAAGTTTTATATTAGTATCAACCAAAAAAGTAATAGATTAATATAGGAGTGATAATAAACTACTAGTTTAGTAGTTTAACTCAACTATTAATAAAAGGACATTTTAAGAATATAATAAAAGAATTAATTGAAGATAAATAATAGACAAATATGAGTGACAATAAATATCCCTTTAAAAATATATAACAATATGTAATAATTATATACATATAGTCAACAATTTGCTCCATTATTATGTCATATACATAGTCAACAATTAATGAGAATAGATTTATTAGTTTAACCATCCATTTATTACACCAAATACCTACTTAATCTTTAATTAAAATTGCATTCATTCATTTAACCATCCAATATCACATACTCCTTCAACCGTCTCGCCCATTCCAATTCAATCCTAATAGTTATTAATTCACATTAAAGACAATGAATATTAATTCATTTTCATTCAAATTTCAAACATAACTATTATTGTGATTGGACCAATAGCTCAATATCCATTTCTTCCCTATATGGCCTATTAATTTTTTATTTGTCTTTTAAAGTTATTGCATAAAGATTTAAAAAGTCATTAAATAGCTTTAATCATAAGCAAAAATAATTAGATTTGAGTAAACTACCCTTCATCGAAATATGCAAAATATTATTATCAATCTTCTCTCTCACTTATTAATATGAGGAGTGAAGTTAGAAAAAATAATTAATGCTTCATTGATTTTTTAAATTGACATATAAAAATAAATATTTTTTTTTTAAAAGAGACAGATAAAAAAGAATGAAAAGAATATTTTATATCACCTATATCCGAGAGTTCATTCTCCTTGTAGCCATCTAATGTTTCATGCATAGAGCAAGAGAGGGAAAGAGAGATGGCAAAGTAGAAAGAAAGACTCAAAGGCTCACACTCATCCAACAGCCATCACTCATTCACCATAGTAGTAGATTCATCCAACAACCAAAACTTATTTGCCATAGCAGTAAGCACTAAGGATGTAAATTGGTTCAGATAATTCGACAAATTCAAACTAAACCAATTAAATTGGTTTGGTTTTGTTCGGATATATTGATTGGTTCGGGTAAAATCCAAACCAAATAAAATTTAATTATTTCGATTCTTGAATTTAAAATTTAAAATCTAAGAACCAAACCAAACTAAACCAAATATATATATATATATATAAACGGGTTGGCCCGGCTCGAAGGCTATGTAAGTTTCGAGTTGGTATTTTACTAATCGAAATTTCAACTTTATGTAATATTTCGGGAGAATTGGTAATAATCACATATTTTTACATTAATCTCCATTTTTAGTTTTTTCTAATATATTCGGGTCGAATTGGTGATAATCACATATTTTATACATTAATAAACTCTTATTTTTAGTTATTTACATTATCCATGTACTTAATTGATTAAGCCTGATTATGTTTTGTAGGTTTGAACTCAAATTGGACTTAATTAACCCATATCTTTTTTTGAGAATACAAAACTATTTTGGTCTTATACTTATGTATATTTTAATTATGTTTATGGCATGAAATTATGTTTACTTTAGACTTTTAAGACAAAATTCTACAACTTTCATGAAGACCATGTTTTATAAATTTTGCATCGAATGATTTGTTGACAAAGAATCTCAATAACTTTATAGTGTGTTTATTAAGATAAATAAGTTTGATTCTATATCTAGAAAAAGTTTATAGGTTTATTTTTTTTTTTACTATGAAAAATTAATTATTTAACTAATTTTTAAAAAAATGGTCTTAAATGATATATCTATCAGTCATTATAACCAAACCAATTTAGAAACCCTCCTTGTAGATATTGATTTATTTGGATTTTTAGTTTAGATTTAAATCCTCCTAGTTCTTGAAAAAATACAAAAATCAAATCAAATAAAATCAATTAATTTTGATTAATTCAATTTTTTTTTAATTCAAACTAAACTACCCACTTATACTCCTAATAAGCACGCAAGCAACACAACTGGAAAAATGAAGGAAAAGATGGCATTGCATACAACAAAGAGGCCCACATGGCTGGAAAAATGGATAAGTTCGAGAAGGGGCTTCTAAGCACCAAGAAAACAGTATCATTTTACATCTAGAAATTAAAAGGAAAAAAAAGGAATCTGAAATAGTTGAACCATCCAAACTGTGAACGACTCAAATGGTTCATTTGGTTCACACTCGGTTTTGCAGTTTTATTTTCAGTTTTTAGGGATTGACTAGATCGACCAGTCCGACCCGATTTTGAAAACCTTAATTATGAAAAAGAAAGATACAAAAATAATTATAGAAAAATTCATAATTATTTATATAAGAATCATTAATTTTACTTTCATTTCTTTCTTTTTAATAACATAATCATTTCATGTTAGTAAGTAACACGAGATGATCCTGATTCATAAAAAGCATGAACCTTCTCTTAACTAATTACATTCTTTTATCGTATTCATTTAGAAAATAATACAATTGATTATTCTTTGGTGTTGATTTAGGCATATGAACACTTTGATCCTGGGGTACTCCTACGTTAAAGGAACCTATAGGGTGAATATTTGGTTGGTATGCTCATATTGGGTACTTGGAAATCAGCTACTCCAAAAACTTCTCCTGAGAAATTTAAGAGGATTATTGCTAACTTTTCAGGGCACGGGGTTTAGCCTACTAATTATTTTGAAATGGTTGAACTTGGGATATGAAGTATGACAATTTTCTCCACCCAAATTTCCATTTTCCTTGTTAGGCCTAATTGATAACTCGCAACCCAGGACAAACGACAAAGTTAGAATTTGCATGTTAGTGGAGTCAGATATTAATATTGTTTCTTTTCATATATATATACTAGATCGACCAGCGAGGATCATTTGAAAAAGAAAGATACAAAAATAATTATAGAAAAATTCATAATTATTTTTTCATTAACTTTCACTCTTTTTTAATAACATTTCATTTCATGTTAGTAAGTAACACGATTGACTGATTCATCATGAATAACTAATTACATTCTTTTAATTCATTTAGAAAATAATACAATTGAATCTTTGGTTTGATTTAAAGATATCTAACTATTAAAAAATAGGGTGAAAGTATAAGTTGGAAAAAAAAACTTACACTGAGAAATATAAACCGATCAGGGCACGGGGTTTAGCCTATATATATATATATATATATATAATGGTTAGGGTGTCAAATGGACCGAGTTGGTGAGTTGGTCAACCTCAATAACTTATGGTTAGGGTGTCAAAAAATAATCTAACAAAATATGCGAGTTAGACCAATAAATTTAAAGTCTAAATATATTTTGACTCGACTTAAGTTGGCCCAATTTGACTCATCCTATGCAAATTCGAAAAATGTTAAAACTAATTATTAGAATTATTAAGTTTCTCTTTGTTAAATTTACCTAAATGTCATTTTAAAACAAAACATATATATATATATATATATAAAGAGTGTCTTGAATGGTTAGGGTGTCAAATGGATCGAGTTGGTCAATCTAAATAACCTAACAAAATATGCGGGTTAAGCTAACAAATTTGAAGTCTAAATATATTTTGACTCGACTTAAGTTAGCCCAATTTGATTGATCCTCTGTAAATTCGAAAAATGTCAAAATCAATTACTATAATTATTAAGTTTCTCTTTGTTAAATTTACCTAAATGTCATTTTAAAACAAACATCAATTTATTTTAAGTAATAATTACTTTTAAAGTTTAATTCAAATTAATTGTATTTTAATACAATCAATCAAATAAATTATTAGAAATTAACAATTTTGAACTCTTATTGTATGAATAAATAAAGGAAATGTTGACTAGTAAGTTAACTCAAATAACTCGCAACCCACATAAGACTAGATCGGGCCTAACAATTCTGAACTACATTTGGTCCTATTTAGTACGACCCGCAGAGGACTAGCTCAAAATGGACCAATTGGCCCAAATTGACAACCCTAACCATAGTCCCGCCACCTCCCTTGACTCTGTCATTGTGGCACCATAAGATTTCTATTAAAGGGTACTTAGTGGTGGTCTTGATCTCATTTATGACGTTCCATCCCAACAAACCCAAAATAATCATTAAGGCCTGAATAGTCGTATGACTCTTATTAGTTATGGTCAGCTCTTAGAACTTTTTTGTTTTTAACCAATCTCCCACGTACATTGAGATTTTGTTTGATATGAATTTAGAGAAGGGAAAGAAAAGGAAGAGGGTAGAGCAAGAGGCTTATCCTTTGTTTGGTATGTATTTGTACATGGAAAAGAAATGATTTTGAGGGATAATATTTTTGTGAGTCTTACTATTTTTTCATCTTTTCCTTCTTATATGAAAATGAAGGAGAATGATGCGAAGAGAAGTTTTTTTTGTGGATACTGCCAAATATTTATATACATTTTAATTCATTCACATGTATTTTTATTATTTTTCTTGATGAAATCAAATAAAAAAAGCAATATATCTCTTCTTTTTTATTAAATGATATCAAACAAGGAAAATGATAATTTCTCCACATCTCTCTTTCTTTTTTATTACTAGATTTTGCACCCATGCAACGCATTGGGATAAATTAAGATTAAATGATAAAAATAAATATAATTATAAATAAAAATAATTTTATTAAATAAAATTTATGTAATAATTCATCAATAAAAGCAATAATTATAAGTTTAGTTTAAAAATACCTAAATTATATCTTTTATTATATTTACATGATAAGATTTTACTCTAATATAAATACTAAAAAATTTAAATATAAAAGGTTATAAAACAACCTATATGCTTGGAAAAAAAATATAATATGTTAACCATGACAACCATCACTAAAAAGGGTGGTGAATTAGATGATTACAAATTTTCAAAGCAACTTTTAGAAATTATGTATTTTGATATTTTCAATCAACACATACAACGAAACATGTATAACAAAGGTACAACTAATAGAAATTTCTCAAAAACCACTTGGACTATAGGATAAATCAAGCAAATAAATTAAATATCAAATTCAACTCAAGCATATATAATTAAAGCACAAATGTAAAAGAGATAGAGTTAGGAGAAGCAAACATAGTATTTATCCTAATTCAGCCACCAACCACTTGTGACCTACGTCTAGTCCTCAAGTAAATCACTTGAGATTTTTCACTAAACCTTCAAGCTTGAACATGTGCTTATGAAAACTTTTATAACTAAAAACACTCAACACACCTCTGGGATGTCTCACCTTTTGTGTTTGAGCATCAACAACTAGGGATACTTTACCCTTACAAATCAGAGTGTATAGAAAAAAGAAACTCTCACAAGAATAAATGATACAATTCGAAGCTCTATGAAACTCTGTAAGGATATCTCAAATTTGGCGAAAACAGAACACTAGAGATTAAAAATAATGATTCACGAATCAATGCATGAGAAATATGTTTCAGGTTGTTTATTCTATATAAAAGATGACCCAAAAACATATATTTATAGAGTTTTATGAAAAAGAGTCATTGGGTATCATTTATTTCAACATTAAATGCATAGAAAATAGTCATTGCGTGTTTCTGGCTCGTGTTTATTCGAATAAGCAAAGTTTTATTTGAATAAATCCACTTATAGTACACCAGGAAGTGTTTTATGGAACTTATTATTTGAATAACCTTTTAGTTATTCTAATAAATCTTTAAAAAACATGTTCTGGAACGTTTTCAGTGGTGTTTTATTAGAATAAATATGTGCTTATTCGAAGAAGTCACTCTAGTTTCAAAGTTTGACTTTAAATGGTCATATCTTCTTCATATCTCATCTGTTTTAAGCAAATAATCATTTATTGGAAAGATCTTTAAGTCTATTTTTAAATGAAAAAAGTTTCAGAATAAAACTCAAAGTATTTTGAAAGTTATGATCAAAATAGAAACTGAATTTCAGTTTTTCAAAACTCAAACTTGACTATTTTTTTATAGTTTTAAATTACCACCATGACTAGCTTTTCAAAATATGTTTGTTGGGCATTTTAGCATGTAAAAATTATTTGTAAAGATTTGAAAACATATTTGAACCATTTTCTTATAAAGCCCATATCTTTACATAGGAGAAAACCTTGAATCCATGTGTGGTATTTGAGTTTTTGAAAAAAAAATAGTTTAGAGCTTTTTCAAACACATTATAAAATATTTGAGATATCCAGAAGGCTTCTTACATAAAGACACTAAGTCCTATAAGCTATATAATTTAATCTTCCTTTGGACTTAGTTTTTGGCTTAGCTTTGTTATCATCAAAATAACTCTTCGATGAGCAATAGCCAATTACATTCTCCCTCTTTTTGATAATGACAAACTAACATTTGAGAAAAAAGTTAGTTCTATAAATTAGAATTCACAGAGTTGTTTAGAAATACTTACTCTCCCTCTTTTTCGTAAAAGGTGAATTTAATTTAGAGATATGCGCAACTCTCCCTTACTTTAGGAATCTCAAGATCCGTTTTACAATAACATGTCTTTTCTCAAAAACATTATCAAATCATAAGTATTCTAGTCGATTCGTGTTTCTGGCTCGTATTTATTCGAATAACCAAAATTTTATTCGAATAAATCACTTATAGCACACCAAGAAGTGTTTTATGGAACTTCTTATTCGAATAACCATTTAGTTATTCGAATAAATTTTTAAAAAACACGTTCTAGAATGTTTTCTGGGATGTTTTATTTGAATAAATACGTGTTTATTCGAATAAGTCACTCTAGTTTTGAAATCTGACTTTAAATGATTACAATTTCTTCATTTATCATCTATTTAAAGCAAATGATCTCTCATTGGAAAGATTTTTAAGTATTTTTTTCAAATGAAACAAGTTTCAGAGCAAAACTCAAAGTATTTTGAAAGTTATGATCAAAATAGTAACCAAATGTTAGTTTTTCAAAACTCAAACTTGATTATTTTTTATAGTTTTAAACTATTATCATGACTAGTTTTTTAAAACATGTTTGTTGGGAATTTTAACATATAAAAATTATTTGTAAAGATTTAAAAATATATTTGAGTTCTTTTCTTATAAAACCACTATCTTTACATAAGAAAAAGCCTTGAAGTCATGTGTTATTTGAGTTCTTTGAAAAATAAGTTTAGAGCTTTTTTAAACACATTATAAAACATTTGAGATATCCAAAAGGGCTTCTTACATAAAGACCCTAAGTCGTATAAGTTATATAATTTAATCTTCCTTCTGACTTGGTCTTTAGTTTAACTTTGTTATTATCATAACAACTCTTTAATGGGCAATAACCAATTACATAATATAAATAAAAATATTTGTCTTTTAAATATATAATTTAATCCAATAATTTTATAAAAAATATTTTAATAAATTAATTTCACTGAAAATTACATATAATAAATTTAGATATGATATGTAAATTATTATTTTTATAGCTATAATAAATTATTACATATAATTGTTACATACAATAATTTATTATATTTTCATTTTCATGTAAGCTTTTTGTTCAATAAAATGCATATGCTAAAATAGTTAAATTTTACAAAACAATGTATATATTAGAATAAAAATAACTATTTTTAATAAACATAACCAACTATTCTAATTTTTAATAATAAATTATATTTTAATTAATTTTATTATGTATTCATGTCATGTTTTTTACCCCTTAAGATGTTAATTATAATTTTATGTAAACTTTTCATTCCATGAAATGTAGACATTAAAATATAATATATTAATTTTTATTCTGTAAATTTATTTATTTATTTATGAAATTTCTTTCGATAAAATTAAATACTCCTTATTAAAAATAGTAATTGCATATAAAAATTTGTAAAACAAATATAAATTTAAATGAAAATATCATATTTTTCAATATTTTCATAATAGTTCTGCATTTCATATTTAATATATATATATATATATATATATATATATATATATAACCCAATTGAATAACAAAAATAATCTGCCCATACTTCACTTCATATAAGTGTTTTACTCATTGCCAAATTTAAGTAGTGCGAATTTCATACAAGATCAAAGAAGAAGATATAAAATGCTAGAATATTGAAGTTGTTCTTTAAGAATTTTCATATATATAAGAAACTTCTACTTTTTCTTTATTATATTTGATAATTCCTGTATAGTCTCTCTTTAATATAGTTTTTACATTTACCTAAAGTTATGTAACGGTACTCCTTTTCTCAGTTGTTACAACAATTACTTTATATTAAGTTCCCCAACTTTAGTTGGCATAGGAATTCACAACCTTATTTAAGCCAACAAATTGAAAAATCATACTTTAAAAGTATTGTAAGTAAAGAGAAAAAGCTTCAAGAGATAAATAATGAAAACTTAAAAACTTTCAAGCATGCCTCACAAATGAAGAAAAACAATATGAATGGATAGATGAGGGGTTGGTAAATATTATTTTTCAATGAATCTTATATGAGAAGCTAAACGAAAATGCAAGAAATTTTGAGAATTTCAGATTTTTGATTTCACGTGAATTATTGACAAAACTAAAAAATTGATTAAGTATACTAATTCTTAGCAAAAAAGAAAAGATTAAGTGTACTATTTAATAATGTAAATACAAAAAAAAAATGATTTGATATTAGATACTAATTAATAGTGACGTAAATCATAATATAAAAAAGAATAATTGTATTAAAAGATAATAATGTAAATCAATAAGATATAATTATTATTGATTAAATATACTAAATAATAACGTGAATTATTGAGTTTTGATTTGATACAATTGATATAGTATATTAATAGTTTAAATTTCAAAAAGATAAAGTATACTATTTTCATATATTTATTATTTCGATTTTCATCCTTTCTTAACCCATCCACCAATCCTTCCAAATTTACATGTGCACTACTAATATTTTAATCTCTAAAAATTGAATATTATGAGTTTGATATCAAATCATATTTAATATAGCACAAAGAAATGCATAATGACTATAAATAGTAATATATATTCTGAGCATCATGGTACTCATAGGTTTCTATAATAGAGTTCACATAAGAGCAATTGAAATGTAAATAAAGTTTGACATCAGGTGGGGATATCTTCGTTTGATGAATACCTTGATCCATTTGATCTTTAAAAAAAATATAAAATAATATATATAATTAGATATGTGATCATTATACTCACTATCACGTAATAACTTTTCATCTATTTGAAATTAATTTTATTTAAATTTATACAAGTAAGTATAGATATCAATTATAGCATAAATTTTAAAACGTATCAATTAATACATTATTTCCATTTTCAAAATAGAAAAATCAAAATCTAATTATTTGAATCATACTAGGAAGCATATGTTTTGACTTAGATGATTAAGAAGGAAAACCCTAGTAAGAAGGAAAAGAAAACCTTATTAGCATCAAAATTAACAATAAAAAATTAAAAATATTATCTTCTTCAATGTTGTGTTGGTGGACCATAGCAGTTGAACAAAATTTTTTTCCCCAAATCCATAGTCTATTCCACATTTTTCCCCTTAGCTAAATACATAGCAAATAAAAACTCTATCCCTCGTCCACATATTTTTCCTCTTTCTCAATTTTTTCTCTTCCTTTTCTGCACCTCTCTTCCCAATTACTTTTTGAAATCATGAAAATTTAGAAGAAGAAAAATAAATTACCAAGAATGATTTTGGTGTTCTTTTACGTGAGATATGTTGATTGCTCTAAAGAAGAAAAAATTATTAAGAGCAAATGGTAATTTCTTCATACAGGTCAAATACGTAGGTCTCTGCTCTTTGTATTTTAACCAATGATAGAGTCATTTACATATATGTTGGTTACAATCAAATCTTTTTCTACAACCCTCTTCCCAAAGACATAGGAGTTTTTGAGATTTTGATTGCAGACAAATCAGACTCATGTAAAAATATTTTTGATTGCAGACATATAAGTTTTTGCACTTCTCTTCCCAATTCCTTTTTTTAAAAAAAAAAAAAATATTTTTGCTCCTTTACGTGGATCTAAGATTTTAAGTTTTTTTATTTATTTTATTTATTTACCTATTTGTGTAATTTTATTTTTCATTTTCTTCTCAAATGATTGTATTTTTTTTAATTTTATTATTTTCTATCTGATTATATATGAAGTGTTTTTATTTACTTTTGTTACAAGATTTTTAACATTTGAAGACTTATATACATATTTTTTTAAAATTATAATATGAAATATTACAAGCCAGTTATTATAATTATATATTTGTCATTTAACTTTTAAACATGTTATTTTATATCAAAATAACAAATATTAGAATATGAAAATACGTACTTCTCTTTATATATTATTATTATTATTATAATATAATATATGATGATTGTATTCATTCTTTTTCTTTCTCTTCTTTGATACCAATCGAGTCTCTAATGTAAGACTTGAATTATTAAACGAAATAAAATTGTTAGTTTGTTGGATTTCATCCAATAACGCTTTCACTTAAATTTGCATTAATTATTCGCAGATGCAATAGTATTATTTGAAGTCAACTGACAATGCTCGTGGCATGGCCAGAGCAACCCAACTTCTTGAGTACGTGGGCCAACCCTAGCAATATACACATATAAGTTTGGGCTGTCACCCTAAGACCTACTAAATTAACATCTTGACACACACACAAAAAAAAAAGTTGAGCCAAAAAAAAAAAGACAGGAAAAAAATAAAGAAACCGTTCGTTTAACAAATGTCAAAATTGTGGCAATGAAATCAGCTCTTCAACGGCCGAAATGGTGAAATTTCATCTCAAACAAGCTTGTGAGGTAGTATATTACTTGAAAAATTTTGCCCTAGATTAGGGAATAATTTTCAAATAGATTCATTTTTGGTAAATTGCTTTTAAACCATAGTGTTGAAAAGGCATAAATGAACTGAAAATAAAACAAATTGAACATACATAGCAACCTCGAAATAGTCATGAAATAATAATGATGATGTAAACTTTATCATTACAAATTCCTAATAAACTCTCATGCAAGCTATTAAATAATGCTTTAAACCCGCTATAAGTATCGTTTTAGAGTCTACAAAGATAAGTATAAGTCACACAGATGCTATATTCTCTCGGTACTAGACAGGGGTGGGACTTCTTTGGGGTGGGTAGGGGCAGCTCCCTGCAAAAATAGTTTTTGTTTTAGTAATGATATACGTATATAATTTCTTTTTTATATAACCTGCACACATAAAATAAGTAGTTGAGAAATAAGTAAAGTGTAAAGTAATTGATAAAAACTTTTCAACTACTCATGCATGTTATGTGTATGAGAATTATTCGTGAGAAGATTTATGTACATCTATCATTAATCTTTTTGTACTACTAGTATATTAATGATAAAAAAAATTAATTGGACATATTTGTGTTAATTCACATGCCAATTAATGTCACGTATATTAATCATACTATTTTTCAATGAGATTCTTTCTCCCATAATTAATTTGTTTTTCACTCTCTACTCGAGGTAGCCACCTCCTTAGCGGCAAAAGATTACTTGGCATTACTCCATTGTTTTCTTTCTCTTAATTTCTTGAATGTTAGTGTTTTATCATTTGATAATTGCTTCTAAAATTGATAATGCTACAAGAATAAGAAAACGTAATTGATGACTAAATATACTAATCTATAATTGTTATTTGCTAGTTATTGTAGGAAACTAGTAATAAATGTATTTTGAAAATTAAATAGTTAAGCACGAAGTATTTAATAATTTTTTAAGAGAAAAAAAAGGAGAGTTGGAACCTGAATTAAACTTTTTGTCCTCCCAAAATTTTATGTCAGACTTCGCTACCTTGAGTACATGAACATCTAAATATTCATATTTTTGCTTTTTTTTAGTACATTGATGGTCATGAAGTTTGAATATATGACTTCACCTTATACAAAGTACCCAAACCCTTCACTACTAACTTAATTCTAATGACTTTCATATTGTTTCTTATTAAAGTTAGTCTAATGGTTTATATTCAATTACATGACATGTGTCTTACAGTTTGTATAAAGGGTCGCGTTATCTTATTCCTAAGGATGTGTTTGTTTCAAGGTTTCTAATTTTGTTTCCAGGAATCATATTCCTAGAAATAATATGGCTAGGAATGTTGTTATTGGGTATTTTAAAAAATCTGTTTGGTTAGCATTTTAAATTTATGGAAATCCTTTTGGAATTCTTGGGAATAACTTAAAAGTTTGTTTGCATCACAAAGTATATTTCCAGGAGGAAATATGTTATAATTCTCAAAATGTCCCTAATTTTTGAAATAATATTTAAATATCATTCTTTTCAATGTACGTAATTGATAAAGAATGGAATTAAAAAAAAAAAGAGATGGCTATTATACTCATACTATAAAATACTTTTTTTATTAGATTAATATTAAGTTAGAATAAATTTTATTTGCTTACATACAAAATAATCCACCTTGTGAAATAAAATTTATAGTACCTATGTTGCCACGCAGATGATGGGGTGGGAGATGCGGTGGTATATTTTGTTATCTCAAATCAATATAAAAAGTATTAGTAATAATTGTGAATTGTGATTATAACGATTGGAATAAAATATTTTTTGTTTCATCTAAAACGAATCACTATTTTATAGTAAAAACTATAATTACTATATTCTTTTAAAAAAAACTATAGTTACTATATATCACTAAAAGTTAAGTTGATATATATATATATAAAACATAATTCTTATATGAGTGTTTGAATAGAGCTTATGAATGGCAAATCAAATATCAGAACTGTTTTTTTTTTTTTAATAAACGGGACTAACAGGTCAAAGCAAACAAAATTAAACAATCATATATAAGTAAGTAACACCCATAGAGAATTGCTAAAGCAAGGTGATTAAATTCTGAGGGAGATCTTCAATAGTAGTACATGAGAAAGGACTTGAGTGATCAAATTTAGTAAGGAAATCTAACACATTACTTTTCCCAAACTGCATAAGCCATAATTACCACCTAGTCATCCTGTAGCAATAATTTGATATCCTCAATAAGTGAAGCATAATAGTGAGAAGTCAAGTAGCCGTCAAGAACAAGGTTAATAGCTATCACAAAATCTATGTTGACTATCATCTTTCAAACCTTTAGTTGTTGCGCAAATCTAAGACCATGATACAAGCCCCATATTTCTGCTTTGAAAGTCGAGCAGATTCCTAAATTACAATAGAAACCCCTGACGAATGTCCCAACATCTCTCACCAAACCACCACATGCTGCTTGCATGAAGTCTTGACACAAAGACCCATCCATATCAAGCTTAATTAAAGCCACCTAAAGGGAAGGACCAAGCTATAAGCCTTTCAATCCTATGGTTCACCTAGTCAACTAATAATGAATTATCAACATAGCTCTCCATGACCACTTGGGTATAACTCATAACAAAGTGTACCAGCTCAAAAGTAGGCTGCATGGTATGAGAAAACACCCATTCGTTGTGATTCTTCCAAAGCAACCAGATAGTAACCGCAAATAGTATATATTCTAAGCATATCCAACCTCATTCCCCTAATCTTCTGACAGATTCACAGTCAACCAATCATATAATCCTATGCTGAAAAAGGAGCTCCAGACATGAGATTTGATAAGTTGATACCACAGTTCCAACGAATACTCACAATCACAAAGAAGGTGTATAATGGATTATGTATATTGTCCACAATGAGGACAAAGATCATCAGTCAACATTTCTCTTCTCTTTTGCTCCTCATTAGTAAGGATACGTCCATGCATCAATAACCATAAGAAAGTCCTATTTCTCCGTGGTCCCGACTAGGACCATGCTTTTTTAAAGCATGAGATGGTAGAGACCACTTGCTTATGCTAAATAAGGACCTTATATGCTGAACTGAGGCTCAAAGCCTTATCAGTAGATAGCTTCCAAGATGGAATATCTCGACCAGTAGCTGGGGAAGTGGTTTAACACTTGCTATTCTCCTACAAATATCCTTAGATAGGTATTTGGAAATTAACTCCCAATTCCAACTACCTTTCTGATAATAAAATACCACTGGATAATTTTCTACCCAATCCAGGATCCCAACCATCATCACATTTTTAAGAGGTCTAGTGTTTGGGACCTAAGCGTCAAGTCAGAACTGGGTTGTAGTACCATATCCAAGAATCCACAACACATTCTCCTTCACTCGTTCCTAGTTTCTAGTAATTCTATGCTAAGAAATAGAGCAATTGGATTTACTACGCACCTTAGAAAGAGCTTGTGTGCCACAATTATATTTATCTCTTAGAACTTGCACCCAAAGAGCTTTTGGATTCCTCACCATTCCCCATGCTAACTTCAAGAGATAAGCATCATTGGACTTAAGGCCCAAACCTCCACCATCTTTAGATAGACAAATGTCATCCTAAGCAATAAGGTTGCATTTCCTTTTATCAACTAGATTACCCCATATAAAGCTCTTATAAATTTTCTCAATATCCTCAAACACTCACTAAAATCTTAGTGGTTTGCATGTCATAGCCTGGTAGGTTCATTATTGTTGACTAAGCCAACGTTATTCTACTCGCAAGGGACAACAAGCTAACCTTCCAAGCTACAAGACATTTCTTAATTTTGTCCACCATGAAGTTATAGTCATCCTTGGGCACACAATGAGGCAATATTGGTACAACTAAATACTTACCCAAGTTAGAAGTCATAAGGATACCAAGGTAATGGCTAAGTCCTGCTACCTTATTATGACCCACGTTTCTCGAAAAGTAAACTTTAGACTTAGCAAGACTCATTTTTTGACTAAAGCTAGTGCAAAAAGAGTCCAAAACCCCTTTGATGAGGTCCACTTGGGTCATCAATGCCTCTGCTCCTAGAATTAAGTTATCGACAAAGAAAAGATGTGAGAGTTTTGGTCCACTTTGTCCTATGGAGATGGGTGAATATCAGAATTGCCCTTTTTTTTTATCTAGAATTTGAATTTATGCAATACTCAAATCCAAAGATAGTAGTTCAGCAATACAAAAAGGGGCCTTCTCTAACAAAATGCTAGTACCAATCGATTTGGCAAAGGAAGCCAGAATGTCAATTGTTGGGAATTACGGATACATTACGTAGCAAAAAAATAAAAATTTCCACCAAGGATCTATGCGAAAAAAGACCATAATCCTTATTTTTTGAGTTTACCTCTTGAAGCGAGATGAAAAACGATTAAGCAAATCACAAGCACCGCAACAATAACAATGCCTCTACGATATCCACACGGACAGACTTACAAAACATCCAATGTCTGCAGTCTTAGAGCCTGACCACTCTGCCACAGTGCTAGCTGCAAAGAGAAGAGAAACCTGTCAATCTCTCACTCACTGTTTCTGTCAAGTGCAGCTAGGGTTTGTAATACATGCCTTGACAACCCCTTAGCAATGCTAGTTATAATAATTGCTGCCTTATGAGAGTGAGAGCAACAACAAGGTAAGCTGTGCAACCCTAAACTCATCTGTTATGAGTTTGACCCACGATTGAATATGAGTCCAACTTGGATCCTTATTGCTCTAACTAAGTCTACTCTAAGTGTGCGATCCTGTAGATTCTCATGACGTTGGCAATAATATTAAATTCTCATTTTAATATTACAAGCGGTGAGCGGTATCTAACAACACATCGCTACCACCCAAGTAATGAGAATGTCAGTGATTTGACATAACCTTTTCGTGATCAATGTTACCATGTAGTTTAGTCCCGTTGTCCAGATATCTAGATTGAACATAAGGCATGGAACATGTCACCCATTGTATAGTTCAATCTTCTATTTCCTGATACTCGAGTAGACATAGTAATAACAAATAAGATCAATATCTCATATTGACTCATTTGAGCATGGTCATGCATTTCATAATCTCACTTAATCAGGGCCCCGGAAGATATCACTTCTGTTATGTATGAGGGACAAATCTCATCTAGGTCACTCACATCCATCCGCATGATCCACGATATATCAAATAACTAACTTTATAATCACCTTGTTACAGATGACGTTTGATGGCATTAAAACATACAACTCCTCATGTAGAAATCATAATGATTTCAGGTCAAAGGACCACATACACTATTATCACAATGAGAATCACTTATGACACTCACGTAACGATCCACACAGCATTCTCATGGCGGGTCAGTCCAATACATCATTACTCTAATATGTATACATGTGAAGACTCAATATCTCATATCTATGACCCGTGAAATGTAGCCATCAGTCTACGCACATACTAGTCTCAATGCATTATTGTCGTCCTGATTAACAATAATACTTGAGTAGGGACATTTAAGAATAGTGTTTTGATTCTATCCAATAGAATCTCACGATCAAGTCATCCACTTGATGTCTTATGGCATAAAACTTACTATTCTAAAGATTTTATTATGTTTATCATAAATAACACACAATAAATGAAATGTCTCATATATTAAATAAATAACATAATACAATGTAAGCTAGTATGGTCAAAATAAATTGGACTTCATTAATGGTTTACATGTCATAGCCCGGTAGGTTCATTATTGTTGATTAAGCTAACGTTATTCTACTTGCAAGGGACAACGAGCTAACCTTCCAAGCTACAAGACGTTTCTTAACTTTGTCCACCATGAAGTTATAGTCATCATTGGGCACACAATGAGGCAATATTGGTACACCTAAGTACTTACCCAAGTTAGAAGTCATACGGATACCAAGGTGATGGCTAAGTCCCGCTACCTTATTATGACCCACGTTTCTTAAAAAGTAAACTGTAGACTTAGCAAGACTCATTTTTTGACCAAAGCTAGTGCAAAAAGAGTCCAAAACCCCTTTGATGAGGTCCATTTGGGTCATCAATGCCTCTGCTACTAGAATTAAATCATCGACAAAGAAGAAGTGTGAGAGTTTTGGTCCACCTTGTCCCATAGAGATGGATGAATATTAGAATTGTCCTTTTTTTATCTAGAATTCAAATTTATGCAATACTCAACTCCAAAGATAGTAGTTCAGCAATACAAAAAGGGGACATTCTCCAACCAAATGCTAGTACCAACTGATTTGGCAAAGGAAGCCAGAATGTCAGCAAATTTATTCAACTATGAGGCATATAACAAGCCTTAAAAACTGAAAACCTAGAAGCAATAACAAATATGTCCTTAAGGATGAATCCATAATGGGAGAGGTCCTAAACATCCTTATTTATACAGCTGTAAACATTAAACACATCACCCTTCAACATAATATACTTAAATCTAAGTTTGTAAACAAAAATTAATCCATTTTTGGCTGTAATAAGCTCCACTCTATGTGTATCCATAGTGCCTTGAATTTTTAGAGATTTACTAGTTATGAACTCACCATTACAGTCATAGATAACAATGCCCACACCAAAGGCATGATCCTCATCACAGATTGAAACATCTACTTTAACTTTGTAGAAGTTACTAGAAGGGACAAACCATCGAGTTTGTATGGACTAGTTACTGCCCACTATTATATTACACCTCTTAGCATTTTGATAGGCATGTAAAATGAGCATAAGTTGTTGTACTAGATTTGTTAGAATGAAGTCAAGCTTCCCCTACCACACATCGTTCCTCAGTTTCCAAATTTTTGTTCAAACCATCATCATCAGTTTCAGCTAGTTGGCAAGTTTGCTGCAAAATAGATGTTGGAGATAGAACAACCATGACTGCATGTCCACCTCTTTTTCTATACCTGCAACAACAAGATTGTAATTGAATAGAACAATCCTTACAACATTGAAATTTAAAAATAAATGCCAAATATCTTTAGTTTGATTCCCACATAGATAATAGCCATCACCAATATCAACACCTTTAGTTAACAATCGAGGCCTTGTTGAGAGAAAATTTCTATAGAGTCTCCACAAGAAAATCCATGTTCTAGGTGGCACATTCAGTTTCCATTTTTTTTGTCCAAAGAGCCTTAAATTGAGATAGGAATACATAAGGATCCATTATCAAGACTGCTATTCCCACGTATTTTCCTATTCCAACCTACCTTATAACTACTTTTTACTAAGTACATACCTCTAGAATTATGTGCCTAACAAACTGAATCAGGGATGTACTTGTAAGATAAAAGAAATTGGAGGATTTGATCAACATCTTCCTGCAAGAAAACTTATCTAATGAGAGCTTCACCAATTGTTAGTCTCCTGCTTGATTAGTTGGGAGACAAATTCTAGTGTAATATTATGAACTCTAGGTGCACCAACTTTGAAATTTGGCTTGGATGACAGCCAAGGATCTTGCCATATATTTGTTGAAACTTCATCCCCAATTCTGCCAAGAGATCTCATTTCTAATTTTTTTCATACTTTCTATCATACTTCTCCAGGTATATAAGGGATTTGTATGTTAAAGCCCATTTTTTTTTTTAAGCATGTGATCAGCCAAGATTAGGGACTAGTGCCCTAACCCCGAAGCCTGTTGAAAATATGTTGACTATAAACTTAAAATATATTAAATAATAACTAGAACATTTAAATTTACAACTTTCTTTCATGATTGCAAGGAAACTAAAATTATTCAAATTACAATTTTCATAAATAAATAAAAAATAATTTTAATAATTCTTCTGCTACGCTACTTTGATATCCTCATCCTGTAAATCTATAAATATCCACAATGAATTGGAGTGAGTCATCTAGACTCAGTTAATAGCCAAGCTATCTAAAAGGCTATGCTAAGGTCCTCCATGATTATATTACAATATTGCATATACATTTCATTTAAACCATTTTAAGGCCAAATCTCAACCTAAATTTCTCTAATATTCAAAATAGTCTCTAATATTAAATAATACACACTTCTTGCCACTACACTATCTAAGATTATACCTTATAGAAATTCATATACTAATAGGATCAATAAGCTAAATTGTTGTCATTTAAATGCATAGCTAGTAAAATACATTACAAACATTTTATAAACAAATGCATAATTTATTTGCAATAAAATAATTACTTTTCATATTAAAAATAATGTTCTCATGTACAAGAAATGATGCTTATGTACTCAAATAAATTTATGCAACTTCAATTTCAATTTATCCCATATACATGCACAAATAAAATATAAATTGATCGAAAAGAATCATGGCTTTCCATTTCTTATGAAAACTGGGTATTAAACACCTATAGCTAAAACTTAATCACATACCCTCCATCTCTGTCTCCATCTCCATTCACCCACCACACCATACCTCTTCCCTTATTACTCCAACCAATGAAACTGCATCATGGCACACATAAACATCATTTTGGGGTCGTGCCCACAGAATTTATCATATATCTTAATCCAGGGTCGTGCCTACGGATCTAAACATCGGTGGTTGTCTTTCAACCCCTTGGTGCACCAAGTATATACTTAAAAAAAAAACAATCCTCTGATTCTATCCTTACAGTCACTTGATTTCCCAATTTTTTTATTAATAATAAAACATGTTAAAAAAGACATCTGCCCATTTTTTCCCTCCCTTTTTCATACATATTAAGTTATAAAACATAAAAAAAATTTCATAGTTTTCAAGTAGATAAAAATAAAACTATTTCATCCATAATTCCTTTGTTAAAAAACAAGAGACAAAATGACAACATTAGCCTTACCATAGGCACAACTATAAATATTATTTTATATCCCAATTTACAACATGAAACCTTAAGGTTGACCATTTCATAACAATCTTTTTGCTCAGTATTAGATCAACGCTAAAACAACTCAAAGAAAGTTCTCATATTACAAGCTTATTGGATATCAAACCTGAACTTAGTTATTATCTATTCCCTAAATTCAGACATTCTAGCCTAAATATACATGTACTACCTTCCTCATTATAAATTTTAACTCAAGCATCATTTACTCTCTAGTTATAAGCGTCTTAAAAAAATGTCTAAAGTATAACTAAGACAAGTAACTAATCTTACTAAATGTAATTACCTCCTCTTTACAACAACTTTTATTTTATTTTATTTTATTTTTAGCAGACAAATATATGATAACCACAAATTTCTAATTTCTAAAATAAATACATTAGCACCTATAATCTACATTTATTGAAATCTCAATGCACTAACACAAGATATTAACATAATTTACCACATACAACTTTACTTAGATATACAGATACTTATTTCATAACTTTAATTAATTTAATTTCTCTTTTGCTAAAATACTTAATGGTTCAAGAATTACATGACTATACATTGTCTAACTTATCACATAATCAGCCCATAGTCAAGCTTAACTAAATTATGATCATTAACTTAAAAGCCTCAAAGATAGGCATGGTACTCACCTCAACTAAAGTAAAGGAGGGGGTCATGGTTTGGGCCTTCAAACCAAAGTTACCTGAACTATTAAACTCTAATCTCAACCCTCATAGCAGTTTTCAACACTTTCTCATGACATCCACACTTGACTCCTTCAAAATATCTTGCACAAAAAGATTGGAAACTTGACCTTCATTTTCTCACCACGGTAGCTTAGTGAAAAGGAGAAAAAGAAAGAAACTGAGAAGGCAAGGTAAGGAAAACAACCATGACAGTAAGTGAGGGTGTCTAGAAATTTCTTTCCAACCATTTGCAAAGATGACCAAAACTTATTCAGGAGGTGAAGGGGCAAAACAACAATTCCCCCCCCCCACAAGATTATTGTGGGCCAACATTACCCACTTGAGATGTTTTGTAAATAGAAAAATTGATTAAAAAAAAAGAAAATAATCCTATTGTCATATTGTAGAGCTTACCAAAAAAAGTTATTATGAGTTTGTGTCTTCTTTCTCTCATCAAAAACAACTAGCTGTGGGCCCTAAAATG
Organism: Ormosia emarginata; assembly: GCA_029884605.1. Lineage (NCBI taxonomy): Eukaryota > Viridiplantae > Streptophyta > Magnoliopsida > Fabales > Fabaceae > Ormosia > Ormosia emarginata. Next base: position 8,861,964 of record JAQQTP010000068.1, read on the forward strand.
TACAAAACTAAGACTTTTCTTTCTTTTCACTTATATACAATGTAAATTAAGGAGAAATTATTCTTGGTGGATATATTTGACACTCAAGAAGTTGCCACTTGCTAACCAAGTGTCATGAATAAACTTATTTTGCATTTCTATACATACCATAACCAATGTTCTAATAAGTTCCTTAATTAATAGGCCTAATTTCATTTTATTTAACATTTAACTTAAACTTAAATAACAAGTTGCTCCTTTTTAAGTCTATTTTGTTTACACCATAAATCTTATTTTTCATTTGTCTGATAAAATATATTTATACAAAATAATTTAATTTTTTTCTCAAAACTATCATTATATAATATACCTTATATTTCTAAAAATCAAAATTTACAGCGTCATCGTATTGTACCACAATGTGCATTCAAAAAGTTGCTAGCAGCAAAATACTTTGTTTTAAGGACTTTGACAGTCAAGGAATCTGGGTTCATGAGAATTCTCCATCCTTGTTTAGCTAACATTGTCAAGTTGAATATGTGAATGTCTCTAAATCCCATATCCCCGCCTTTTTGGGCCAGTAAAACGTCTCCCCTGAAGCCCAATGAATTTTCCTATTATCTGTTTAATCACCCTACCAAAATCTTCCCATTTTATTTTTCATCTCCTTACAAAGTGAAATGTTAATTTTAAAGCAAGCCATGAAATATGTAAGTATAGCTTATGCCATTGCTTTAATCAGCACCTACTTTCCTCCCTTAGACAAAAGCTTTTCCTTCCATCCTTGAATTCCCGTCCACACTATCTCTTTAAGAAACTGAAATGCATGATTTTTTGATCTCCCTACCATAGATGGAAGACCCAAATATTTTTTTGAAAACACCACTGAATTAATATTACATGCTTGACAAATATGATGTTTGACACTAGGATTCACATTTGGACTAAAAAGTAAAGCTGACTTATCAAAATTCACATAATGACCTGAAGCTTCTCCATAGCTCTTGAAGGATTGAAGGATGGATTAGCAATCGCTCGTAAAAGCTCTAGAGAAGATTAAGTTGTCATCTACAAAAAAATAAGTGTGCTATCCTTGGAGCTACTCTACAAATTCTCACCCCTGCAAATTTATTTAGCTCCTTTGCTCTTTACAGTAATGCCAAGAGACACTCAACACAAATAACAAAGAGATAAGGAGAAATAGGGTCCCTCTGTCTGAGTCCTCACTGGGGACTAAACTTGGGCCTGGTTTACCATTCAACAAAACAATAAGAGACAAATGTAACACACTATATAACAAGATTAATCCATTGACTTGTAAACCCAACTTTTTCATCATCACCTCCAGAGAAACCCATTCAACCATATCATAAGCTTTACTTATATCTAAATTCATGGCAAAATACCCCTCCTTCCCATATTTCTTAGACTTTAGAGCATGAACAAGGTCATAATCAATCAGGACATTATCTATGATATGTCTATTCTGCACAGAGCCACTTTGAGACTCTAAGATAATACTAGTAAGGATAATATTTAGTATGTTAGCTATGACTTTGCTATTTATTTATCACATCTAGAGACTCACCATTGTTCAAAAAATTCAACACCGCTTAGCTAACATCATCTCCCACTACATGCTAGTATTTATGAAAGAAAAGAGCATACATTCCATATGGAGCATGGGACTTAGTGAGGCCATTTGGAAAAGAGCTTCCCAAACCTCAAAAGGAGTAAACGCCATAATGAGAAACTCATTCCTTTCATATAATACCTTCTGATTCACCAAGAAGAGCTTTATCAATTCTAATAGGATGTGAGGTTGAGAATAAATTTCCAAAATAATTTTTGGTAAGACTTTCCAATTCAGCTGATCCACTCACCCAATTATCACGTTCATCCTTAAGCTTTGATATTCTTGTGTCTAGTCATGGCCCTTCCATGAAAGAACTTTGTATTCGGGTCTCCTTCCTTAAGTCATTCAACTCTTAACAGTTGCTTCCACATTATCTTCTTTCTCTGTAATAGCCCATTCATATTTTTTTTCTTTTCCTTCAGTTCCTACATATTATCTGTCGTGGGAGCTTTCCTGGCTAGCTTTGAAATAGATTTCTGCATATTCTTAATTTACTTATTTACATTCTCAAAGTTGATTGTATTCCATGATTTTAAACAATTACTCATCAAATGAATCGTGTCAGCCATGTTCTCCACTGAGGAAATATCTCCCATGGATATCCAAGCTGAGCTAATGATTTTTTGACACTCTAGGTCTCTAGTCCACACCTTCTCAAAACAAAATGGTTTTTCTTTAGCTTCTTCACTATTTCTGCTTACCTCCACGTCCAATTCCAATAATAATGGCAAATTGTCTGAGTGAGATGAATGGAGATTTGTTGCATTACATTGTCTCCACCTTTTAAGCCATTAGGAATTTACTAAAAATAGGTCCAATCTACACTAAATATTCTGACCTTGCACACATCCATTATTCCATGTAAAAGCATGTTCCATCTATCCCAAGTCAATTAATCCATAAGTATCCATAACATCCCTAAAAGCATCAATTTGACCACTGGCTCTTGGCAAACCACATTGTTTCTCCAAAGGGCTTAGCACTTAATTGAAATCTCCCTCACCAACCATGGGATCTCATTTGTTAGCTTCAGATCTTTAAGCATTTGCCAAGTTGAGTGTCTTTAGTAACTTCCGGGGAACCATAGAAACTTGTAAATTTCCATTCTTTACTCTCGCTAGCATTTGATATTTTAACATCAACAAAATGAGCACAATAAGCTTGAAGAGAAACATCCAGATCCTAACATCATAAGAGACCCAAGCCACCTCTTAGTTATATCATCACTACTAAATCTAAAACCAAAAGGAAAGCCAAGCTTTCACTTTATTCTATCAAACTCATTATTAGATAATTTTGTCTCACTTAAGAAGACCACAACGAGATTTGTTTGCCTCACCAGGAGGTGAAGGGCCGAAATTGCTTGTGGGTTCCTAAGCCCACAACAATTCCATGCAAGGATTTTCATGGTGATTGGTGAAGCTACTAAACCAGCTCTGCCGTTGTAATTATGATCGAGTTATTCCCTCCCTCCAACATATTCAACATCTTACTTGCTACCCTACCTACCTCTATTTCTATATCCTCCACGTCTTGCATGAATGTTTCCAAAGACCTTTTTGCTAAAATCCCAACCTGATTCTCCATAGTGTATCACTTTTCTTCCTCGCCCTATGTTTCCATTTTTTTCCATTGCCTACTCCTTTTTTATTTTTGCCTTTATTTTGCTTCTAATCCCCAATATTAGTGAAATGATGATGATGCTAAACAAGAGTCTCCTTCTTTGAAACAATAGTTTCTGCCACTAATCTCCGCGACATAGTTTTCTTTATGTTACTCCCACTCATAATCTTAATATGACTACTCGTACTTCTTTTTGAACTTGCACCTTTATCCGTGGGAGACTCGCTTTTGCTAACTTCATTGGTGATCATTTTCTTCCCAATTTTTGAAGCCCTAGTTGTATACCAAGAATTCCCATTCGATCCTTTTACTCTAAGCCAATCACCATACTATTCTACTACATCTTCATACATCTCATAGTCCTCTAGAGTATGCTCCAAAATCCTGCATCCATAACAAAAGTTAGGGAGTCTCTTGTATTGGACTAAGAACCTATGTGGTTCTTTGCTTGTGTCTATTTTTAGCATCACACCTCTCCTTAATGGTTTCTTGATATCAATCATGACTTTTATATATAAGTTCACACCCATTGCTTGTCCTTGACCATCTACGTCCACCCCCAAGCAACTTCCCAAGGTATTACCAATCAGCCTTCCCGTCTCATAGTTCATCATACATAGAGGCAAATCCTGCACACGTATCCAAAAGGGCGTGTAACATCCTCATATCCTAATGATCCCAATTAGGGTTATAAAAGCTTGGTAATACTGGTAAAAATTATCTGTTAATTCAGGTGATTTTCTGAATTAGTTTGAGTGTAATTCTATAACACCGAATACAATGAAACAACTAAAGTTTCTGCATAAACAACTAATATAAGGGGAATAAATATGAAAAATTTATTTCCTAGCTATAAACCATGGATAAATGTTGTAGTAAATTTTTGGGAAGTATCTGAGTTAGTTTGATATTTTTAAGGATACCGAAGAGAAATTAAGGGAACAATTATGGAACAACTAAGTATCTTAGAAAATTATGAAATTTTATGGAGATAATAAGTAAGATATGAAGAATAATTTGGTATAAAATACCAATTAAGATAAGTATCAGTAAGCATATTTACTTAATTTCTAGGTTTAACTTAACTTAGGATAAATTAATGAAGCTTAATTAGTAAACAACAATATATGAAAAATTCTAAAAAAATAAAACCAAGGATTAAATTGAGTCCTAAATTTTTTCATAATACTTATGGTAACTTGAAAACTTAGCTCTAGAAGTATTACGATGTCACTGATCTTAATAATATTATTGATAATTAGTTGAATTCTCACCCATTTTCTGTTCTTATTTCTGTAATATTTCCAAGGTCGAGATCTACAGCAAGGAGGCTAAAGTAGAAGACATAGAATAGTTTTGAAATTATATTGTATTGTATTTTGTATAATTAGTATTATGTAAAAGCTTATGTAAATTATTGTACTATAAAGTACGTTGTATACTATGTTTTAATGTACAAACATTATATTATTCTGCGACAGACTCATATTTTCTGTATATCAATTAAATAAAGTATAAAAAGAAATAATTTATTGTTTTACGTGACATAGTTAATTTTATTTGCTAATATGTAAATACATATACGTTATTAGCTAGGAAGGACGTTACAGACACGGATACGACATGACAAGCGACACGGAACATTTCAAAAATATAGGACACGACACTAAGTTAGGATACGTTATATAATAAAACATAAAATAAATGTGTTATAATTATGAAAAGATATATTCTTAATATAAAAACCCAAATCCTTATCATAAAGTAAAAAAAATATGGCTTCTAAATCTGTAAATGAAAATACTACTAATTTATATGAATAGTATCAATCTCTTCTCCTCCGCGTCCATCATTTGAAAATAATACGGCTTTCAAATCTGGCTCATCCAATGATAATTTTACAACTTCAAGAAGACCAGGACCATTATCACATGGTTCAGATGCATCTCCACTAATATCCCACATCTTAGTTTCTCTAACTTTATATGCTTCACTTCTCCTAGACAAGAGTCGAAGATTAGTATGTACATATACTAAATCTTCTGCCCTTGTTGGATTCATCTTGTTTCTCCTTACAGAATGAATAAAGGAATACGTACTCCAATTTCTCTCACAACATGATAAAGAACAAGGTTGCACAAGAAGCTTTAAAGCTAGTTTTTGAAGTAAAGGTGCAGAAGCTCCATAGTTCACCCACCAAGATTTAGGATCTAACTCCCACCTATCTTGAATGAGAATCAAAACTAGAAAACACATCCTTTTGATGAGAATCTAGAAAACTCAGCAACTTTCTTTCTATCATCACAATTAGGAAAATATCTCTTAATACACTTGTTCTCTAATACGTAAATTTCATCATCTTGATGAGGAGGTTTTCCCACTTGAAGCCATTGATTACTATAGTACCTACAAGCAAAGCAATAGTTAATAATATGTTACATTGTTATAAATTTTAATAATAAACCATTAAAGTGTAAACTTACTTTGGGTTCAAAGAATGTGCCATGCAATGTAGTGAGGTGTTATTCTTAGTCCACCTATCAATGAGAATATCAAAAACCACTTCATAGAATGTTGATGACTCATTTCCCCTCTTTCCTTCATGTCGATAAATTGCTACTTTTACTTTTTCTATCATTGTATCTCACATTTCATATGCCAAATGAAGAGTAGGAACATCTTTGTCACAGAATCGAAGCATGTCATATATTGGATCTGTAAAAGAAATGATGTAGTTAATTTTATCCCACCACAAATCATCTAAAATAAAAGCCTTTGTTGTTGCCTTTCCCACATCATCTTCTCTATATAAGTTCCACTAGACTAATGACCATTTCTTGTAAAGCATGCTTTATGAGTTTGAACCTGCTTCAACATCACTACAACGATGCAAATCGTGTATCGCTATGGCAAGTAACTTTAATGGCACAAACACATTGAAGATGGCTAATCTCATAGAGTGTTTCATAATAAAATTTTTGATAAATGAAACATCATAAAGCAATCTGTGATCCAATGACACTCAAAGATATGTAACCTCATTCTTTTTCAAGTATTTTTAGCAGGATAGATATATTCTTTAGCACGAGATTCAAAGTATGTATCACACAAGGAGTCCAAAATATATGAGGAATAACTTCATCAACATCCCCACAGACTTTACAAACAACAAGTATTGTGAGTTATGATTTGTACTACATTTTCACTTCATTAATTACATCTCTAATCAAGCTAGCCATATAATGTTTATTTTTAATCTCCTGAGGCATTAATAGCCTTCAAGAAAATAGGAAAATGTACCATAAAATTTATCAAAGGTCTTCTTTGTGCATCGGTCCACCTATGGGAACAATGCTAACACCTTTTGAAACCCACAAACCTTTAATGGGTGAAGCAATTTCTCAACATTTGCTTTCTCTTGTTGAAGAGGGTTATTCTCAAAGCATTATAACCAGGAGGTAAAAAACTAGACAATGAATGGCTAGCAAAGAAAAGCAAAAGAACTCATATAATAAGGGTTTCTTGCAAGATGAAATGGTAAGCATAGAATAAAACATCATAGCAACAAAAGTAAGTTGAACTCTCTCTTCATTGTTGTCAAGTCCAAATGACCTATTTTTCTTCTTTTCCCTATCAAACCCATGAGGCATTTTGATAGGCAATGGAACATGAGGTGGTTTGATGCCTTCCCAGACTTCTTCATCAATTTTTTCAATTCAAATAATATTCACCTTAATTAATCCCATTACAGAGATTCTAAGCAAATGAGCTCTAACTCTAGAGTATGAACCACAAATAACTTTAGAACAAAAATTACAAGACCAACTCTTGTTTCACCGCATTGAACTATTTTCTATAGTCTTAACATATGCCCAAAGAGGATTTTTTGATCAATAATTTCAAGGTATTGCAAATCTACTAGTGATAGTAGAACTAGAGTTTGCTGATGTAGTCATTGTCCTATTTATCAAAGATTAAAATTATCAACACTAAAAATGAAACATATAAACATTTATACATTATAAAATAAACTTAAGAATTAAATTTTAAGATATAAACAACACTCACTTATTAATTATTTTTACTTGATTAATTATCATTATTTTATTTTACTGAGTTTGAGTCCTAAAAATAAAAATAACCGATTTTAATAAGTCGATGTTAATGTAATATGAATGATATTATACTGTGTAATCATTCTTAGTGAGTAGTGACCCACCATTAAAATCGTGAAAACAACATTTAATAATTTTTTCTAGAATTGTATTCAATATACTAGTAGTGAGAGATATAAAAAACTAAAAGTCTAAAACAATATATCTTTCGTTTCTGTTCATTTCTGAGTATAAAAGACTAAAAGTAAGTAAACCACAAAAAGACAAAATTAAAATAATTTAAAAACTTTTCAGATTAATTTTTACTTTTTACTTTCCTTTCAGATAAATCAATAAAGCATTCATTCACTTTCTTTTTCTGCATAATTGAAACCGACTTCTTCTTCATTTATGCCCTTACCCGTGCGTCGTGGAGTAGCACCGTTGTCGCCTTTGTACCAGCGCCGGTTGTGAACGTTATGTCGAGGACGACGAACGTTACTGCAAGAAGAATTTAGCATGGGTTTCAGAATGGAGGTCCCCCGGACGATGAAGTAGGAGAGGTACTTGAAACCGGGAACGCACGATCACAGTGTTGGTGGGCCGTTGTGGGCTGAGTCTGAGCCGTGTCGGAGGACGGCGAAACAGGTAAACTGGAAAAAGGAGGCCAGACACCTTAAAATAAACACACCACAAAAGATAACATATAATCATACTTTCTCTGAAAAGAAAAGGTACTAGGACAACAATGGAGAAGGATTTGGTTTTGATTGCAACTGGGCCTGATCTAGTTCTGTGAAATTTTTGATGTCAAACAACATTTGTTTAGGAGTCTTTCTATAAAGAACAACCCAAACTAACTTCGTTGTATCCTATATTATTGAGGTTATTATAAGTATGAAACCTATTAACCAATACGTTCAATGATGGGGCTTTTGGGTTAACATAAATAGCAATTCAAATCAATTCACTCATTTTATTATGATTTACGTTTAGATAAATTTGATTCATTGGTGAAACTTACATGCTAAACCCTCCCGAATATTTTCCTTGATTTTTAACCTTCTAATCAATGGAGTCATTATAATACTCTTTATATATTTTTCTGAGATCACACTTCTCTAATAATTCTAATTTTTTCCCCCATTTTCCAACTGAAGTGATCAAATACCTAATATGTCACTCACCAAAAAAAAAAACCTAATATGTCACTGCTAGATATTTTGTCTGAATTTAATTTAATACAAAAATATTATAGCTAAATGAAAATGCTTACCCCCCTTTTCTAGGATTCTAACCCAAGTTGATCAAATACTACTTGTCATTTAGTCACCAATTCGTTTGTTATGAAACCAATTAACTTTTAACCTCAATAATAAAAGATGTTTTTCTTTTGGTTAATAGGGAACATATAAACAATGCTAATTCTTTGGTAAAAAAACTAGAATGAAAGTCATTCCATGTTGTTGTAGCCCATTACGTACTCTCTCCAAATAATAGCTACTTTATCGAACATGATATTGACTACTGAAAACTGAAAATTATATCTTCAGATCATGTGGGTCGCTTATTAAACACTGCGTAGGAGACTACAATTATTTATATGTGACACGGAAAGTACACGCAGAAATAGTTGTAGTATATAAAAGCATAAAATGCAAACAATTCTTTAATTTGTTTCGTTATATATAGTATTTATATTTATATTATGTTAATGATAGCAAACAAATTTATAAGTCTCTATTTAAAATAGAATTTATGTAAAATGGAATACATTCTTAAATAGAGTGCACATGTTTCGTTTTACTTAATTTTTGCACAAAAAAAAGTTTTTAACTATCTTTTGAGTATTTTAATTATATTTTTTTTAAACACATAATAAACTAATCTAAACACACATGCAATTATTAGGTTTTGGACTTCGATCCTGGCATATCTCCTAAAGCCTTAAGACTAAATTTGTGTCAATATCTGCAAGGTTATTGTCAAAGAATTCTTCAACTTTTACTTTTATTATCATAAATAATCTCGTGTTTTGATTTTAATAATTAATTTTCTCAAACTTTTAACAGTCTATTTGCTTGAGGTAATTTTGAACGCCATTGCAGTCATTGAAAGAAAATAAATATGAATTTTGAAAAAATGTTATTAAAAAGGCAAATATTATCTCATAAATTGTGAAAAATCCTATTTGCAGTGGAGACGTCTTACATGCATCCTATATTTACATGCTGCATAGATGCACACTCAATCCAAGTTATTAATACATTAAAAAAGTAGTTAAAATAGATGTAAAAATTTTACATTAGTTACCTGTTAAATAGGTAAACCTTAAAAATTAGAGACTTTGCCACCGATAATAATCTCATCGGAGCTCCCCTGCACCGATCAACCACCACCACGAAAGCTTTGCCACCAGACTTAGACGCCAGCCTCTGAACCAAGTTGCACTAGATCTAGACCCACTCTTGCTGCCACCAAATTTGTCACACCAATCCACATCACCAACCACTACCTCAAGCCCAGTCGTCGGTGACTTACGTGCCAAAACCATCTTAGCCACCAAACTTGAACTACCTTGGACCTCGCATCTTCTCGTTGCTGGCCACCCAATAATTAAACGCCTTGAAACCTCTTCATTTTCAACCACCCATGATCGAACTCAGACCCACTGATTTTTCATCATGTCTCCTCATTGCCGATCTACCTAGATCAAATCCCGGACCATCTCGTTGTCTGACCGGCGCCATTAACCCTTGCCATCATCCACAACTTCATCGACGACTCTAGTTAGTTCCCCCACGTCCTTTTTCGCTCTCCTCCCGCAGCTATCATTTTAGATTTACACATCTGAAGTTCGTTTTTTCTCTAACCAACCCTTCCACCTTGTTCCCCCACCTTTGTCTCGGCCAACTATCTGATCTGCGCTACCACCAGAGCTCCAATGTGGCGCCACATGTTGTTAGCCAAAATATGCATAGTCACCTTAAATGGATCACTTTACACCTATTAACCAGTGAAACCTACAATTGCATGTCATTGTGCACCACACTAACAAAGGGTGCATTGCAACATTTGCGGTTTGCAGTAACACAAATCTGAAACAAATACTCCCTAATACAGTAAATAATACACAATTACTATTGGTTGAAAAATAGTTTTTTTTTTGTTTTATAAAAAAACTTGTTACAACTTTTCTCTTCTTTTTTTTTTGGTCAGAATTTGTTACCACCTTAGTTGCAGATTTAAGGCATGACCAAGACACCAACAACACCACCAACCAAATTGGGGCAATTGAGTGGGTGACTTGTGAGAATGAGTTGCGACTTCCTTGTCTTTCAAGTCGTTTGTATTTATTTATTATTTATCTCATTTTTTCTTTCACAATTTAAGTTAAAAAAATATTATTTTCAACAAGTCAAAATCTCCCGCAGTTGAAAGAAAACTGCAGATGATTTCAAGAATAATATGTTTTATATTTTTTTTAGGGATGTAAATATTGTATATATATTTTTTAAGGATGTATAATTAAAAAAAATAATAAAAAATAAAAATAAAAATAATATTAAATTAAATATAAAAAGAAGTATATAAATATGCATAAGCTTTCACAGTTAAATACTTACACTATGTTTAGATGATAGGTAATGAGGAGAACGAAAAAAAATAAGGAGAATAGAAATAATTTTTTGCATTTGAAAGTTTTAAAATGCATAGGAACGGAACGGAACACATGTGAAATTATTTTCCTCCTCTTCCCTTCAAATGCTTAATTTTTGTTTCTCCTAAAATTGAGGTGGAATGGTGAGAATACATATTCTGTTTCATTCCATTAATAAATCTTCCAAACAAAAAGAAAATAAACTATGTTTCATTTTATTCTTTTTTTTTTCAATCTATCTCCATCTATTTTGTTTAATTTCATTAATAAAAAATATCTAAACACAAAGTTAAACATAGGAAGGATAGAAAAATGAAAAAAAAATCCATTTTCATTTCATATAAATTGAATTTGGTTTATTATCGGAGTGGGTCCCAACCACTCAGCACCAATCTCTTTCGCTCACTTTCTCCCAGTATGGCCCACCTAGTCCCCTACTCGTCCCTCGTCCCTCGCGACTCGCATCCACGTTTTCTGTGTCTCTGTCCTTTTTCGCGTCTCTCTCCTCACTACACTCACTTTTCATTTTTCATTTTTTCTTTCTCTGCCTTTGAGAATGAATTACGAAATGATTATGAAAATGTTTCATTTCAAAATGAGCCAGTGACTACTACTGGCCAATGCTTCCTCTCTCCTCTCACACTAAAACACAAACCACAAACACTTCCATTTGAATTCCCAAGCTCACTTCTCAGCGATGGCTTCGAATTCGAACCTTCACCGAAACGGCGTTGCTCAACCTCAAAGAGCAAGCGCCAAGTTCGATCGCCCGGGTTCCAACCTCAAAACGGCATCGCTTAAGCCCCGCTTCCCTGCTCCCCCGGGATCCGCCCTCCGCCGCAGCAGCCCCGCCTCTCTTGCCGCCAGAAACGGAGACGGAGGTTAGTTATTGCCCTTGTCATTTTTCTTTCACATTTCAGAATACCAAATGCAATTGAGAGAGAGAGAGAGAGAGAGAGAGAGAAAGAAAGTAATAGTAGTAGTGTGACTAGGTTTGAAGGAGTCGGTGAGGCTGAGGAGGGAATGTAGCTCTAAATAATGAAAGACTATATGTGGAGGATAAGGATTCTTCTCGCTTCTTCTGATTATGACTTTCAAGTTACTGATTTAGGAACAAGGGCTTCTCTATGCCAACAATTGGCAGTTTCCTGCTTATTTCTCTTATAGTATTCAAATTTATTATCTGTGTTTTTTCGGGTAATTCTAACCTGTAGACTATGAATTAGAAAGCATACACGTGATATTGGCCCAACCGTGTCATAAATATGATGCATGCTAGCTAGACCTTATTTTAGATCCGGGGTAATTTACATGCCATTGAACTCAAAATGAGGATAAGTTGCAGTTGAGAAACAGAAGTTGAGAAACAGTGCAAGATTTTTATTTTTATTTTTTCTAGCTTTTGCTGATTTTGGATTATGAAGGTTTTATATTTAAGGGCTAAGGCGAACTTTGAAAGATTTGTTCTCTGTGATTTTCCTTCTCGTTTTAGATACAATAGGTTCCTGCTTACATGCTTCTTATTCTCTAACTTTAGCCCTTCTTCCTTGGTGTAGTGTGTGCCGTGTTTATTTTTCTTGCTTCTAAGGAGAATATCTCATGCTCCCATTCTTTATCTACTTCTAATGAAGCATCTCTATTTGAGTTAGTAGGTGTCTATGAAGTAATGCGAATTGTAATAAAAGCTTAATTATTGATCGATTATGTGTTGTTGTAATTTATTATTCAATTCATGTTATTAGAAGTGATTTAAGGTGTTGGTTGCTTCATCCTTTAAATCATATTGAAAAGAAGGAAAATGGAGGTTAAATATTAAAATTCCCAATAATTTGGTACTTTATATTCCGATCCAGATTGTATAAGTGATATCTTCATGTCATGAGACGTTGGCTTCAGATTAGCCTCTTAGATGTGAGTTGTGTAATGAAATTCAAATTGAGATCCGGAATATATAAGTGATATCTTCATTTTATGAGAAGTAGGACTCAGAGTAGCATCTTAGATGCATTTTTTGTAATCAAAGCCGAATATCTATTACATGTTCTGTTTATGCAAATTTAAAGATTTGGCCAGGCCATTAAGATCAGAGAAGCACATGATGTCAATTGTTTTTAATTTTATATTTTATATTGCTGGGAAAATAATGATGTGGGCTAAGCTGAAAACCTCAAGCCAGCTGATGTAGAGGAGAACCCACTCCAAAAAGCCAGGTTGACAAGAGTTGAGAGCCTCTATTATAAAGGTCCCTGTCCACACCCAGTCGATATGGGACTGAAAAGAGTGGTCCATCCACACCTGGTAGTGGACCAAACTGGCTCTGGTTCCTCTTGATGAAGAGGAGAACCCATTCTCAGGGCCAGGCTAATAAGAGGGTGTAGAGCCTCTACTTTAGATGGGAGTTGTGTGTCTATAACCCAACTTATATGGGGCTCATACTCCTGCACTGCACCACTTGCCTTTTATTGCAATTTGATATGTGAATATGGGGATAGAGAAGATTTTGGAATTGATGATGATGGTGAAAAGGCTATAGAACAGTTCATCGCATGAAGGTTTAGGGTTTAAGGGCACTTACGGGCCATTGGCCAATATGTCTAGAAACTCTAGATATTTGGCTTGAATTTCCTTGCAGTATCCTTATACTTATGTTATGTCATTTATTTTGAAAGTCATTTTTTGAAGAGAATGTGTCTATTCAAATATATCTCTTTTCAGTTGTGCTTTCTGCTATTGCGGTATTGTTACACTTGTTTTCTTATCATGCTTGTGCACAGTGCCTGGAAGAGTTCGAGTGGCTGTAAGATTGAGACCTCGAAATACTGAAGAAATGATGGCTGATGCTGATTTTGCTGACTGTGTTGAGTTGCAACCTGAGGTGCATTTTGGTCAACTGTCTGTAGATTCTGCATTTTACTTTGATTATAGATATACTTTTTCAATTTTTTTATGCATAAGCTTTGTTTAAGGTTTAACCTTTTTTTTTTTTATTTTTTTAACATCTTTCAGCTTAAAAGACTGAAACTTCGGAGAAACAATTGGGATTCAGACACTTATGAGTTTGATGAAGTGCTTACTGAAGTTGCATCACAGAAGCGTGTTTATGAAGTTGTAGCTAAGCCAGTTGTGGAGGTCTTGCATTTCCTAATTGTTCAAGAACATCCTTTACTTAGCCATCAATTTTTACTTTATTTAGTGTCATTTATGATTTGATTAGATAAACATCATTCTTAGTGGTAATACACCATCTCCATCAAAGGATTGTCATGACTCACGTTTTTAAATGTTCTATGACTCAACATGTCTTTTGATATCTGGTTTGTAGAGTGTTCTTGATGGATATAATGGGACTGTGATGGCTTATGGTCAAACTGGAACGGGTAAAACTTTTACTCTTGGACGATTGGGGGAAGAAGACACCTCTGATCGTGGTATCATGGTTCGTTCCATGGAGGATATTTTAGCCGACCTGTCTCCAGAAACTGATTCTGTCACTGTCTCATATCTGCAGGTTGTTACTGTTACTTTTAAGTATATTACTGCATTTTTCATCATGTGCATGCTTTGGTTTTCATACTTCTTGCATCATACTGGTCTTATATAACCATTGAGGTTGTGCCCTATTTGGTTTGATCATGCTAGTGTTCTCTGTTTATATCAATTTTCTAGGGTATTTTAATTTTTGCAGAAATGTTTAATCATTTTGTGTCCTCCAAAATGTGTAGCTTTACATGGAGACTCTCCAGGACTTGCTTAATCCAGCAAATGATAATATTCCCATAGTGGAAGATCCAAGAACTGGTGATGTGTCTTTGCCTGGGGCAACTCTTGTAGAAATCAGGGACCAGCAGAGTTTTTTGGAGCTGCTAAGAGTAGGGGAAGCTCATCGAGTTGCTGCTAACACAAAGTTGAATACTGAATCTTCTCGGAGTCATGCTATTCTGACGGTAAAATAATGAACTGTGTTTTGTTTACTTTTTAATTTTTTTTACATGTCATGAATCAAGATATCCTATTAGCCACTGTTTTTCATTTCATAAAAATAATATCCAATAGGTACATGTTAAGAGGTCTGTCGTGGAAAGTGAAGATATTGTTTCTGCTGAAAATGATGATGCTTCTCACTTGACTAAACCTTCAAAACCACTTGTGCGAAAGAGCAAGCTGGTTGTGGTAGATTTGGCAGGATCAGAGCGTATCCATAAGTCAGGTGTATACTGAAACTGAACTTTAGATTTTGTGAGTGTGTTTGCAAATATTATTGTGAATACTAAACTTTGCTTCTTTTTTTTTTTTTTCCCACCAGGAAGTGAAGGGCACATGCTAGAGGAAGCTAAATATATCAATCTTTCACTTAGTGCACTGGGAAAATGTATTAACGCTTTAGCAGAAAACAATGCTCATGTTCCCTTTCGTGATTCAAAGCTTACTAGGTTGCTCAGAGATTCCTTTGGAGGTAAGATGCTTTACTCTGTTTTGTTAGATATAATGCTATTAGCCTTCATTTCTTCAACATCATGTGATAAAATACTTTAGTAAGATGTCATTTATGGTTTAGGTAACTGGTTTCTACATCCTTGTCTGACATGTTGACAATATCATTCTCTTAGTCTCTGTATTTCATGTTATTCTTCTTCTTGGACATTATTCCTATTTGTTGAAACCTGCAGTGGTTTTAGTTATATTATTCTATATTCTATGCTTTATGTTTTCCAATCATTTGCAGGAACAGCTAGGACTTCCTTAATTGTGACTATTGGCCCATCTCCACGCCATCGAGGAGAGACTTCTAGTACTATATTGTTTGGCCAAAGGGTCAGTTTTCTTATCTATGAATGTCTGTACTTCAATATATAGTTTCTATTCATACAATATGTTAGATATAAAACCATTACTAGGCCTCCACCTAATAGCTTAAGCTTTTAGAGAGTTGGTTGTAGTCTTGTTGACATGGAATTGGTATCAGAACTTCTATGACCAAGTGGTAAGGAGTTTGATCCTTGCCTCCCCATCATTCATAGCTAATTTTAGATTTTAATAGAAGGTAAAGTGGGCCTGTGCATTATCCACAGGGCTCTTGGATGAGGGGGTGTGCTATAGATATAAATCATTACTAGGCCTCCACCAAGCATCTTAAGCTTTTATGAGAGTTAGTCACTGACACAATATGCACTAAATATCATTATCAAAATTTAGACACCTTTGCATTCCTGTTGATTTTGTATTTTTCAAGGTGTAAAGTAATTTTGATGTCAATGTTAGAAAAAATATTTTGAAAAGTGGTTTTCCCAACCCCATTCTTGGAGATCTCATGTACCAGTTATTATTAAATGCATTAATTTGACTGACATAGATTTGCTCACCTCCTTGTGCCATACATTAATCTACTCTTGCTAGTATCTTAATTTGCATATTCTGTCTAGTTAATTTTCCCCCTAACAATTTCAAGTATCTTAGTTAATTCATCACAGTTTTTGATTGACTTATTACTGATATTTTCCCTATTATATATCTTATTATTATTATGATCACTGATTCGAATGAAAAAGCTTTGTTAACAATTGATATAGTTGGCTGTGCATGGATGTTGGATTGATGTGTATTTATGTCTCAGGCTATGAAAGTTGAGAATATGCTGAAAATAAAGGAGGAGTTTGATTATAAAAGTTTGTCTCGGAGGCTTGAGGTACAATTAGATAAGCTTATTGCAGAAAATGAAAGGCAGCAGAAAGCTTTTGAGGATGAAGTTGAAAGAATAAATTTGGAGGCACAATGTCGTATTGCTGAGGTTGAGAGGAACTTTGCAGATGCATTAGAGGTTTGTTGTATTTTCTATACAAAAATAGCACTATCTTGGCCAGAATACCTTGTTTTTTAAATAAAATATTTTAGTTTTGACATGCTTTATATTATAAAGTTTATGTAACATGTCATGCTGTGGTGTTTTTCTAGCCTCCCTGGGCTGCGAACAGCACCTACAGGCAGTAATTCTGAGGTTGCATAGAAATTAGAACAATTTGTATGATAGATTAGGGTAGGGTTTTGGGCTGAGTAAACAGATCTGAATAGGGAGTTTAGTTGGAATAAATTAAACTAGAAAGATGGAGGTATAGAGAAGGCCTAGGCTTCACCGCTAGGATTCTTAGGCATTAAGACCTTTGAGACACATCATCTAAGCCACTAGTTTGCAATGTGGGTGTGGTAGCACCAAGTGCCAAATTACAAAAATATTGCAGTTTTGATCAGTTCATGAACACCCCTAATACATTGTACTTCTGGAGGAGAGATTAGACATGGTGCACACCTTTACTTCATATTCTTTTGAGAACCTAAGAGTCTGCTTGTGCTAACTGTTATATATATATATATATATATATATATATATATATATATATATATATATATATATATATTATATTCTTTTTAACAACCTCTTTCATCTGTACATAATGTCTCATATTGAGTTGTTTCCTGTAGAAAGAGAGATTGAAATGCCAGATGGAGTACATGGAATCAGTTAAACAGCTGGAGCAGAAATTGGTGTCAAGTCAAGAAAGACATGGCTCCAATGGTTTTGTGGATGGTCGTGAAGAGGTATTCCATTTCAAACAATATAAACTATTCTGGAGTTCTTGAAAGTGATTCTTTTTCCATGTTTTTTATTGATGGTGGATATTTTGAGATATTAACATGTGTGACTGTTTCCCAGGATCCATCAGTCTCTTCCAAACTCTTTTTATTGTGTGCATGGGTTGTTGTGAAAAGTTTGCTTTTGAATATAAAGTAATTACCCTTGTTAATTTGTGTCAAAGACCAATTCTCCTAAAAGCTTAAATTGTTAGGTGAAAGCCCATGAATGATCACACCCCCTCACACAAGAGTCCTTTGGCCTTGAAGCATGGACAATGCACATGCCCATTTTACCTTGTGCTGAAATTCAACTTAACTCTAAAGAATGGGGGGTGGCAAGGATTGAACTCCTAACCATTTGGTCGGAAAGCTCTAATACTATGTCAAAGACCAACTATCCCAAAAGCTCTACCTATTAGGTAGAAGCCCATGAATGGTTTAACATCTCTTAACAATTTGCATTGCATTTGGTTCTATCTATCAGTATGCTAGACCACTCTTACTGTTTAAGCATTTTGCTTTCTGTTTTGTAATTTTTTTTTCCAGATCATTGTGTCAGTTAAGCATAATGTCTGAAAAAATATCAGCTGTGACTATTTAGACACATTCAAGATGCAACCACACTAAAATTTTTGCAATTTGGCGCTTCGGTGAATTTGCACTTCCTCTTGCTCTTCATTCTGGTGACTTATCATGTATCCCTTCCTCTGGCTGTTGTTCGAGTGTTAGGCAGGATGTAGACAGACCTTGGAGTTTTTGTGTTTCCATACTGAATGCATTTGCACTTTTCTAACATCAAATTCCATTAAGCCAGACTGACTGCATTTGGATCATGCTAATATAGTAGCATGGTAGTTTTTCTGTTATATGTCTGCTTAATTTTTAGATAATTAAAGAAGTCCATAAAAGATGAGAATTGAACTGTTTTACCTTGCCTATATATTTCAAAATTTATATCATGCCATTTCCTATTTTAGGATTTTCCTGGCTGCCTTCCCTTGTCTTTGTTTCAGTCTTCATGGCCTGTGCTAAATTCAATATTAAATTAACACTTCATTGTTCACTGGTCCAGATGTTAAAGTTTATGTTCTGAGTCTGACAATTGGCTTGTTGAAGTAGCATAGCTAGTAATATCCACAACAACAACAACAACAACTAAGCCTTTTCCCACTAGGTGGGGTCGGCTACATGGATCAGACGACGCCATTGTGTCTTATCATGAACCAAGTCTTCAGAAAAGCCATTCAAATCTAGATCTTTTTTAACCGTTTCACCTATAGTCTTTTTTCTTGTCTTCCTCTACCTCTAGCTATTGGGCTATTCTCCATCCGATCTATTCTTCTTAGTTAGTTCCTTACATGTCCAAACCACCTAAGGCGAGATTCTCCCATCTTTTCCACAATAGGTGCTACCCCTACTTTCTCTCTAATGCATTCATTCCTAATCCTATCTTGTCTAAGTATGGCCACACATCCAACGCAACATCCTCATCTCCGCGACACCGATCTTGTGCTCTTGTTGGCTTTTTTACCGCCCAACATTCAAGCACCATACAACATTTGGCCTTATACCGTGCGGTAAAATTTACCCTTAAGCTTGAGAGGCACTTTCTTATCACAAATAACTCCTGAAGCACACCTCCATTTCATCCATCTAGCTTGAATCCTATGGTTTACATCTCCTTCTATCTCTCCATTATTTTGTATGATGGATCCAAGATACTTAAACCGTGTAACTTGTGGTATGGTATGATCTCCAATTTTTTTGCTAAGCTAGCATTAGCATGTTTCTTACCGAACTTACATTCCATATACTCCGTCTTACTCCTCGCTAGACGAAAGCCATGTTCTTCCAAAGCCCGTCTCCATAACTCTAGCTTCCCGTTTATTTCCTCTCTCGACTCTCCAACTAAGACTATATCATCCGCAAAAACATGCATTTGGCACTCGGCTCTTGGATATGCGTCAAGACATCCAAGACCAAGGTAAAAGATAAGGACTCAAACCGACCCTTGGTGCAAATCCTATAGTTATAGGGAACTCTTCGTGACCCCACTCTGTGTTCTCACACCGGTTTTAACCTCATCATACATATCTTGGATTGCTCGAATATAGGCAATACGAACTCTTTTCTTCTCCAAAGCCTTCCACAAGACTTCTCTGCATTCTATCGTAGGTTTTTTCCAGATCAATGAAAACCATGTGTAGGTCTTTTTTGCTTCCTTCGATACCGCTCCGTCAATCTTCGTAGAAGATAGATTGCTTCCATGGTTGACCTCCTGTGCATAAAACCAAATTGATTCTCGAAATATGAGTCTCTTGTCTTAGTCTTCTTTCAATGACTCTTTCCCATAACTTCATAGATGACTCATGAGCTTAATCCCTCCGTAATTTGCACGATTTTGTATATCTCCTTATTCTTATAAATAGGGATTAAAGTGCTTCTCCTCCATTCATTTGGCATCTTCTTAGACCTCAATATCTCGTTAAACAACTTTGTAAGCCACCTTATACCTTTATCTCCTAGTGCACTTCCATAACTCAATAGGTATATTATCCGGTCCAACCGCTTTTCCATTATCCATCCTCTTCAATGCTTCTTTTACCTCAAACTCCTAAATTCTACGATAAAATGTTTTATTTTGGTACTCCTCTCTAGTGTTTAGAATGTCTTAAGTCCCCTAATGTCCCATGTTCCTCATTAAATAACTTGTGAAAATAACCCTTCCATCGATCTTTGATGTCTTGTTCCGTAACCAAGACTTTACCCTCTTCATCCTTAATGCATTTCACTTGATCCAGTCTCTTGTCTTCCTTTCCCTACTTTTAGCAAGCTTGTAGATATACCTTTCTCCGTCTTTGGTGCCCAACGATTGATATAACCCATTAAACGCTTTAGCTTTCGCCTCGCTCACCGCCTTCTTAGTATCTTTTTTGCCTTTATATTTTTCCCAATTTTCATCATTTTTACACACGTGCCAAGCTTTATAACATTCCCTTTTAACCTTAACCTTATCTTGTACACTTGTGTCCCACCACCAAGATTCTTTATCCTTGGGTCCAAAGCCCTTGATTCACCGAGTGTCTTTCTTTTGCTACCTTCCTAATCCCTTTAGCCATCTCGTTCCACATATCATTAGCACTCCCTTGTACTTCCCAAATCTCTTCCTCCATAACCCTCCTCTGAAAGAGCATTTCTTTTCCGCCCTTTAGTTGCCACCATTTGATCCTTGGCTCTCTGTCTCGACAATTTCTCCTTACTCTCATCTTAACTCGTACATCCATAACCAAAACCCCGTGTTGGGTAGTCAAGCTCTCTCCAGAGATGACTTTGCAATCCATGCAAATCTTTCTATCGATTTCCTTAATAGAAAGAAATCAATTTGAGAGAAAGAACCCCGCTTCTATACGTGATAAGATGCTCTTCCCGCTTCCTAAAACAAATGTTAGCTATTGTAAGATCAAACGCTACCGCAAAATCTAGAATCGCTTCGCCCTCTCGCATTAACTACTCCTAGACCATAACCCCATGCAAACCCTCATACCCCTAGATTCGCTCCCCACATGACCATTTAGGTCCCCACCTAGAAAAATCTTCTCTCCCAATGGTATTCTCTCGCACTAAACCTTCTAAATCCTCCCAAAATTTAAACTTGTAGTGCTCGTCTAACCCTACTTGGGTGCATATGCACTGATAATATTAAAAGTCTCCTGTTCCACAACAAACTTCAAAGCTATAATCCTATCTCCAAGTCTTGTCACATCCACAACATTATTCTTCCAATTCTTATCTACTATTATGCCTACCCCGTTTCTAGATTTTATCTTGCCAGTGTACCAAAGCTTAAAACCCAAAGTGTCGAGTTCCTTTGCCTTTTCTCCAACCCACTTAGTTTCTTGTAGGCACATAAAATTAATCCTCCTCCTAATCATGGTGTCAACTATTTCCATTAATTTACCTGTAAGTGTGCCTATATTCCAAGTTCCAAAACGCAACCTACTCTTGTGAACTAACTTCTTTACCCACACCCGTTCACGAGAATGTGGGAACCCTTGCTTATTTTTCACTACACCCAAGCGGGGATGCAGCGGCTCTTGCTCATTTGACACTGTACTGAGCCATACAAGCGTTGCTTAGGGGCAACGACCTAGCATTAACATTACTTCTTTGATCCATGTCATAAAGATTCGACAAAGTTTTACGTTGGCTGTCGACTGCCTAACACAATCTTCCTCTTTTATCCGGGCTTGGGACCGGCTATGTAGGAATTTGCAACAAAGCTCAGCATAGGCAGAGTTATAGCTAGTAATATCCAATCTACAATTTTTATTTTCTTGCTTATTTATTTATTTAGTTAGTTTTTGTTGGCACAGGGACCTACTCCATCTTCTGCAGATGAAGTTGCTGAGGTCAAAAGGCTGTTTGAAAATGAAAGCAAAAGGAGAAAGGCAGCTGAAGAAGAAGTAGAACATCTAAAAAGTCAGCTGAGGAAATATACACAAGCAGAGGTAAATTTCAGTTAAACGACAAATTTATCTTGCTTCTTTATTTTCCAAGCATTGATTTCTGTATATTGGGGACTTTTTGGTGTACTAGGCAGGAGGGGATGTGGAGATTATAAAGCTTCACAGCATGCTGGAGGATGAGGCTAATCAGAAAAAGAAACTTGAAGAAGAAATGATAATATTAAGAAGTCAGCTATTGCAATTGAACTTTGAAGCTGACCAGGTATTTGTGTTACTTTGACCCATCATGCAGCATATGCGTGAATGTTAAGTACTAGCTTGGAATCTATATATTGACTTTGCAGTGATGTTTAATATTTTAATGCTTGATAAATTAGTAATTTATGAGTCCACATATGTTTGAATACATTGTAATTCAAAGCGCCTACCTGATTTAAAGACATGATTCTTTTATGCAAGAAAGAGTTATTATAAAGAAAGGAGTAAAAGTACAAGTGTACAACTGAGGGCAGGATAAGAAATCCTCCTATATTGAAAAAGAAAGAAGTGGCTAAAAAATGCACAAACCTCGCCAATATCTTTGTATGCCAGTAATAAGAACTCTCTTGAAACAACCATGAGCAGTCAGTAGAGCACCAAAAAGAGGTCATAAACACAATCCTATGCATAAAAATGTAAGAGAAAAGGGACATCCTTGAAATTTGTATGTTTCTCTCAAACTAAATACTCCAATGAATTGGAGGATGGTACGGTTGTTAGGGACATGGGGGTCATTGCCTTTGAAATTACTAGGTTCTACTCCGATTTATTTGCTGAGGATACGCTTGTTAGACCCTTCATTGAAGACTTAGATTGGTGCCCCATCAATCCAGATAAGGCTTGTTGGTTGGAAAGGCCTTTTGAGGAGGATGAAATTTGTAGGCTGTCTTTAGTTTGGGGAAAGACAAAGCTCCTGGTCCAGATGACTTTTCTTTTTTGGTTTTTTTCAAAAGTGTTGGGATATTGTTAAACCTGACCTCCTTAGGGTGTTGTTTACTGAATTTTTCAATAATGGTAAAATCGGAGTTTGTATGAACTCCACTTTCATCTCTCTCGTTCCTAAAAAGGATAGGTCAGTGAAAGTAAAGGACTTCCGCCCTATTAGCTTGGTTTCTAGTGTTTATAAAATCATTACGAAAGTTCTTACTTCTAAGTTGAGTGAGGTCCTTTCCAATACCATCTTGGAAAATCAAAGTGCCTTTATTCTAGGTAAACAGATTCTTGATGCTGCTTTAATTGCTAATGAGGTGGTGGATGATGTTAAAACCCAGAGGAAACAAGGTCTGGTGTTTGAGCTAGATTTTGAGAAAGCTTATGATCGCGTGAGTTAGGGTTTTTTGGATAAAGTTATGGACAGGAAAGGTTTTGGGGTCAGATGGAGAAAGTGGATTTCAGGTTGTTTATCTTCTACTTTTGCTGTCATTATTAATGGAGAACCAAAGTCTTGGTTTAAGGGCTAGAGGGGTGTGAGGAAAAGGGATCCTTTATCTCCTTTTTTTTTTTACTATTGTGGTTGATGTGCTTAGTCGTTTAGTTTCTAGAACTGTTAATAATGGGTTGGTTAAAGGGTTGTCAGTTGGTTTGGAGGGAGTGCTTGTTTCCCATCTTCAATTTGCTGATGACACTGCTTTTTTCTTGGAGCCACATGCTAAGACTTTTGTTAATATTTTGTCTATTTTGACTTTCTTTGAGATCATCTCTGGTCTTAAGATTAATTGGGCCAAGAGTGGTTTAGCGAGTGTGAATGTGGATAGTCAAATAGTGATCATTTTTGCTACTTTGGCAGGATGCCAATCTCTTCAATGGCCTCTCACTTTCCTCGGCATTCCTCTAGGAGGTAATCCCCGTGTCCTATCTTTTTGGGATCCCGTGGTTTGTAAGATTTCCAAGCGGTTAGATAGTTGGAAAGGTTCTTTTTTTTCCTCTAGGGGGTAGGATCACTCTTATTCAGTCGTGTTTGTCCAGCATCCCTTTATATTTTCTTTCCCTTTTTCGCATTCCCGTGGTTGTGGACTAAAAAATAGAGAGAATTATGCGAGATTTCCTCTGGTCAAGGGCAGGGGAAAATAGTAGAGATCACCTCGTTAGTTGGGAGGTTTGTTATAGACCTCAGAAGGAGGGGGGTTGGGTGTTGGTAACTTGGTGTCTAAGAATATTACTTTGGCAGCTAAGTGGCTTTGGCGTTTTCCTTTTCAATTGTTTTCTTTATAGCATCAGGTGATTAGAAGTAAATATGGTTTGCATTCGAATGGGTGGGACACCAACTCTGTAGGTAGAGCGACTCATGCTAGTCCTTGGAAATTTATTTCTCAAGGATTGCCTTCTTTTTTCTCTTTTATCCCTGCATTTGGGTGATGGATCTCGTATAAAGTTTTGGGATGATGTTTGGGTTGGTAGTGTCCCTCTTTCTCAGGCTTTTCCAAGGCTTTGTCACCTTTCTTCCTTACACAATGTTCCTATTTGTCAATTTTATTCTCAGATTAATCTCTCTTGAAATTTTCATTTTTTCAGAAACTTGCTTGATAAAGAGGTTATTGAGCTTCAAACTTTGTTGTCTTTGATTGAATTTGTTCATGTTTCTTTTCTTCCTGATACTAGAACTTGGACTCTTGAATCTTTTGGATCTCTTGAATCTTTTGGATCTTTCTCTTGTAAATCTTATTTTCAATTCTTGACTCATTCTCCTAATAGAGAAAGATTCCTTTTGGAAAAGCCCATTTGGAAGTCTAAAGTTCCCTTAAAGGTTAAAGCTTTTGTCTGGACTGTTGTTCTTAATAGAATTAACACTAACGACATGCTTCAGAAGCGCAAACCTATCACTGCTTTGTCTCCTGATATGTGCTTAATATGCTACTCTGCTTCGGAATCAGGGGATCACCTCTTTTTGCATTGTTCTGCAGCAAATTATCTCTGGAATAAGTTGTTTGGTTTTTTTGGAGAGACATGGGTCTGTCCTTTGGATTTGCATCATTTTATTCTAACTAAGTTTAGAGGTTTTGGCTCCTGCAAAGAAGCAAAGATCCTTTGGCAGTGCTCTATCTTTGCTATTTTGTGGTGTTTATGTTTGGAAAGGAATGCTAGAATTTTTAAGGGGCTTTCCTCAAGTTTAAACTTTATTTGGGATAGGATTCTCCTTTTGGCTTCTCTTTGGTGTTCAACTCATGGTTTCTTTGTTGGTGTTTCTTTAGTAGACATGCAGAGAGATTGACTTGCTTTGTTGCATGATACAATCTCATAGGTTTTAGCTGTGATTTTTGAGAGGATTACTTATCCTCTTTCTTTGTACTTTTCTTCTCTCTTCTAATAATATTTCTTTTTCTATAAAAAAAATGGTTCAGACTTCAGCAGTTATTAAGAGTTTTGTATTTTAGAACTGCTGGGACACAAAATATAGAGCACCAAGTTGGAACGTTTGGTTAGCACATTTAAACCAATAAATATAATAATAGTTATAACTTCAAGTTTTCTTGTCTCTCCATTCCCTCTAGATGCAGTTACCCTTTCCTTTTAGCATAACTTTGATACAATATTGTTTAATTTCTTTTTTGTGAATTTAACTTAATGTTATGGCCATAGATGAGAAGGTGTTTAGAAAGTGGAAGCTCTGGAAATGCATTTCCTGCCATGGATTCCTCCATGTCTCAAGTTAGGCATTCCCAGACTGGAAATGGTCAGAAGGCATCTATTGCTACACTCTTTGAGCAAGGTACAAGTTGGTTAAGTTATAACTGAAACTTCACATCATCCGTGTGTATATGACACATTATTTTAACAGTTGGATTGCAAAAAATTTTGTCGTTGCTGGAGTCAGATGATGCCAATGCACGAATTCATGCTGTGAAAGTGGTGGCCAACCTAGCAGCTGAAGGTAGTTGCTATCCTCTTCTTAAGGCTGTTATTTGATCTTCTGATTTCTACTTCTTGTTTGTTGATGTATGGCTTGCAAAATTTAAAAAAGAAGCACACTATCGTGATGGTGATACTGATAATTTTGTAATTGGTGGTAGTGGAATCCGGATACAAATTACCTGATCATTTTATTCTTATTTTTGTTGCATTTGTCTTCGCGTCATATTATGCAAAGTTTGGGAAAGAACAATTCATTCAAAAATCAGCATTGTAATTTTTTTTTAGCGATATTGTTTTGTTCAGAACATTCAGAGCCTAATATTTATTCTATGTTTTGTCCATGTTGACCAGTTCGTATCAACAATTTGCAATGCTCAATTTGCCAGTCCTGAGTGGTGCATTGTCACTCTGTTTTGTTAGAGATATAAATCAAAACCATTCATGGGCCTACAAACATATCTATCTCTTAGGATGAAATGGTTCTTGACATGTTTCTTATCTGGCAATCATAAGAATGTTATATATTAATCTTATCTGGATCTGCTTCTTGTTAAGATAAATGATCCTTTTTTATACTGTTTTATGTTAGACTATCTTGAGATTGTCATATATCTTATGAAGAAATTTATTTTATCACAGTAGATCTTGGCCTTTGATTTAAAAGTTTTGGTTTTCCCTTGACCTGCTGTCCCCATGAGCCTGGATCATCATAGTCTCTTCTATTGACTGGTTGTGATTCATCAAACATTCTATTTCTCCAAAAAAAAAATGAAAAAGAAAAAACCTTATTGCTCTGTTAAGTTTCCATAAACAATTGGTCTCTTGTGGGGATGAATGTTGCTGAAGTGCAGTCATACTTAAGTTTTCACTTGGTCATTCATACTCAATACTTCCAAAATTTTCAGAATATAGTCTTCTTGATAGTATATAAATATTTTATTTAGTAATTTGTCTCAATGTAATATGCAGAGGCAAATCAAAGAAGTATTGTTGAAGCTGGTGGTCTTACTTCCTTGCTGATGCTTCTTAGAAGATACGAGGATGAAACTGTTCGCAGAGTAGCAGCAGGCGCAATTGCCAATCTTGCCATGAATGGTGATTGTTGATTAGCAGCTTTTTTCTATATGTTTGATTTAACAGGATTGTACTTCCTAGTTTGTTACTATTACTAATTATTAGTTGTTTTGTGCATTTAGCTACTTTTAGTTTTGATATTGCTTTACTTTCTTTCATGGCAATTCAGAAGCCAATCAAGAACTAATAATGGCTGAAGGAGGAATTACTCTGTTATCAATGACTGCATCTGATGCTGAAGAACCACAAACTCTTCGAATGGTTGCTGGGGCCATTGCTAACCTATGTGGAAATGGTATATTTACTTGTTTTCTAATCATTCATGTAGCTAAATCTCCGAAAATATATATTTTAACTACCAAATTAAGACACTGGAATAAATACTTAAAGATTCATAAAGTTGGTGATGAACTAATAATAATCCAATCATGATGGCATGTTTGGCTACTATGCTGATTCCATAATCTGTTAATGTTTTAGTGACCTTGGTGATGTTCTTTCTACTTCACATTCATACCAACCTTATGTTACTAGATGCTGCATCTTGTAATGTGTTTGTCTAGAGATATTTAATTTGCATAAAAGTATACATCAACAACTAACCCTGAGCCTTATCCTACTAAGTGAATTCGGCTACATGGATTAAACAACGCCATTGGACTGTATCAAAGACCAAATTTTCAATAAATCCATTTAGATCAAGGTCTTTTTTAATGGTTTTTCTTTGGTGTTCCTCTACCCCTTTTAATCAGACTATCTTTTATTTGATTCACTTTTATCACTGGAGCCTCTGTTGGCCTTCTCACATCTTTTCTTGTAAGTCTACTAATCTACCTCAACATTCTCATCTTTGCTAAAACTTGTTTTTGGCTCTTGTTGGCAGTTGGCACTCTATTACCCAACATTCACTACCATAGAGCATCACTGGTCTAGCTGTCCGGTAGAATTTTCCTTTGAGTTTGATGAGCACCTTGTGAAGAAGAATTTGCATAATGTTACAAAATATATCAAATAAAGTTGAAGCGTTTTGTGGCTTTCTATTTTAGAGATTATAAGAGTATTCTTTATACTTTCTTTATGAAATGTATTAGGAACTTACCATGAAATACTAAAACCTTGATGCTAGCTTCATGTCATTGTTCTTCACTCTGGTGTCTCTGTTACACTCTGGTGTGTACTGTAGAGAGAGAAAAGGGTCGTAGAGTGAGAACCCTTATTTCTGGGAATGTACAATAAATACCCATATATTCAAATAGATAGCTATTATTTCAATATGGTGTACTGAAAGATTGTGCTTTCGTTTGTGGATTTTACATTAGAAGGCATGATTATTCTTCATATTTCCATTACTAGATATCAACTCAACTATTCACAATTTTGTCTTCGCATTCTTTATCCAGATAAAATATTGATGAAGCTGAGATCTCAGGGAGGTATAAAGGCTTTACTGGGAATTGTAAGGTGTGGACATCCTGATGTTCTTTCACAAGTTGCACGAGGAATTGCCAACTTTGCTAAATGCGAATCTCGAGCTTCTAATCAAGGTTTGCTTTCTTCGTTGTGAGTATCTGATTTTCAATGATGATAATGTTATAGTGGAGATATGTTAAATTAGATAGAGAATGGACTTAGTTGCTACTTGACAGTTGCAATGAAAATCAGTGCCATTGACTAACTTTAAGGTGAATTTTATGTTTCTAAGCAAGTCATTGCCATCAATTTGCCCCACTCCGCCCCATCCCAGTTCTGGCATCGCCATATTTCTTGCACCAAAGAGAAATTTATGATATAGAGGTTTTTTGTTTGTAGTCTGGTAATTATATTTTGCATTGACAGGGATAAAAAGTGGCAGATCTTTTTTGATAGAAGATGGTGCACTTCCATGGATAGTGCAAAATGCTAATAATGAAGCTGCACCGATCAGGCGTCACATTGAGCTTGCACTCTGCCACTTAGCACAGTATGGTAATGGGATTTCTTGTCATGTTTTGAGTTATTCAAAAGTACATTGTTGCAAAAATTCAAACAATTGAGGTTATAAATATTGCAGAAGTGAATGCAAAAGACATGATCAGTGGAGGTGCCCTTTGGGAGCTTGTTCGGATTTCACGGGATTGTACACGAGAGGACATAAGGAGTCTTGCTCGTCAGACTCTAAGTTCTATCCCATCATTCAAATCTGAATTGCGGCGATTACGTATAGACTATTGATTGCAGATCTTACCTGGGACTATTCATATTGATTCTTGTTCCACAGCTGATGAGACTGATCTACTGATGCTTCAGAATTCTTCTGAATGGCATTTGGTGAGTTGATGCATACCTTGCTATTTTTATGTTAGAGAAGCAGGGGTTTAGCAAGTACTTTGCGGTTATCACTGACCTAGAATGTTGTATATGAAGATAGAAGGGGTAAGAGATGAACAGAAATGAGATTTTTGGGTAGGGGAGAGATGGTAAGGATATGTTTAGATAAACATGGTGTAGTCAAACTGACTGCCTGAAATTACATGGAGCTGCCCAATATTGTATTATTTGATTTGTGTAAGTAATGAAATCATTATTTATTTATTTTTTGTTTACTGGAAAATCATTATTCTTTTTTTTTTACTGGAAAATCATTATTCTTTTTTGGTAAATGGCCGAAAGGTGTTGTCTCCTGGGAAAATTGATTTCTGAAGAGCTTGAACTTTCCATTTTCTATTAAAGTCCTAATTGTACTTCGATTTTGGTCTTTTTAATTATTTTAATTGTTATAATCTTATCATTATAATTAAATTGAAGCAATTAAGTTCTTTTCTAATGTGAATATTTTGTTGACATGATAATGCTTTTATGACTGATGTGGCAAAAAAATAATGAGGTTAAAAAAAGTGTAATTAAGCAGTACTACCCATCTTCTCAAGAAAATAGTAATAATATCATTACTTGATTAAGAATGAATGGAAATAAAAATGCTAATTAAAACATAGTAATGTTGCAATTTTAAGTCTGTCTGCTCCTATATATATTGATGTATATGCAGCAACAATAACTTTAAAAATCATGGTTGTTAGAATTGGACTAGAAAAATGGGAAAATGGTCTTTTGATTCTAATCAACTTGAAAAAATCAGATCTTAAGGAAAATTGGTCTTGAATTGGTCAACTCGATTGAACTGATCATGGTTTACACAGTTGAATTAATTTATTATTTTGTTTTTTTTTTTTAAAAAATAATTTTTTTAAATTTTTTTAAATATATTGATTATTTGGTTTTTAATTTATAATTAAAATTTATTATTTAAATTTTTAATTTGTCTAATATAAGATAAATATGAGCTTGCAATACAATAAGAGTTTGATTTCAATTTATTGAGAAACTTTACTTTTTATCTTTTTACTTATTCGATCTAAAACTATTATATATTAGAAAATTATGCTAATAATAATATAATACTTAGTTTAATATTTATTTACATAATAAATTAATTTAATTATATTGGTAATATATTTTAATATTTTTCTTTGATATTATTTATACAATTAATATATATATATATTATACTTTTTATAT
This sequence comes from Ormosia emarginata, assembly GCA_029884605.1. Classification (NCBI taxonomy): domain Eukaryota; kingdom Viridiplantae; phylum Streptophyta; class Magnoliopsida; order Fabales; family Fabaceae; genus Ormosia; species Ormosia emarginata. The sequence goes on from JAQQTP010000068.1 coordinate 8,892,567, forward strand.
ATTATTATATATTTATATATAAAAAATTTGGATTAAATCTTAAAATCTTTATTTTCTTTCTTTTCCGATTCGATTCTAAAAACATTGTTAAAAATTCAATTAGTTTACGGTTGACAATAGTTTTGGTAGTAATGGGAATTAGGTTAATAATATAGTTTTAAGAGTACAAATAAACACTTTATTGAAAACGTTTTTTTAATTATTGGTACTTCATTCTAGTTGAAGCATATTGGCTTAGGGAAGTGTTTTATCAAAATTGATTAGAGATTCTTGCATAAGGGTCAACATAACTTGTGTTGACTAAATTAATTAAAAATTATAATGTTAAAATAAACTTAAAGATAGCAGTTTTCGAATGAATTATAAATAATTGTACATTATATCTACATTTTGTGTCTTTTATTTGTGTAGAAATACTATTGGTCTCACTTTTTTCTTTAAAGTTTAAATTCAGTTCACCAAATATTTCAGTTTATGATTAGTTAAGTCTACATAAAAAAAAATTATTCAAAACACAATAGTAGTTTTAATTATATATCAAATAAAATGGAGGTATGGCTAATTCTTCTTTTGTTTTTCACACTAAGTATATTCATCCCATATCAGATCCAAATGTACGAGGTTGAACTACGCCCAAAGCTTAGACAACAGTAAAGGCAATCCAACTAGCTGAGTTGCTGCCAAATTTATAAAGGCAATCCGCAACCATATTAACTTCTCCCTAAATTTAGGTGAAAGTCTAGTTTGATTGAACTTTACTTCATCAGCAGAATGCAAGACAAGAGTTGAATATTGCAGATGCAGAACCCATCTCCACGTTGAAATGTATATGTGATGATGATGCCTAATAACAATCACTGCCACAAGAAAACCAACACACACCTAGTCACCTAATACGTGACAAAGGGCCAGTTTAGAACGATGCCAAATGGATAAAGTTATTGTTCATTGTCTGAAAATGTGATGAGAATTAGATTCCTCCTTAGTTTAGGCAAGGCAAAGACTTCATGCAAAGATAGAAGGTGGCAGCTGGTCGAAGGAGATTGTGCAATTCACTGTAATCATTACTTTCAATTTATGAAGCACGAATATTTCATAATGTCTGTCATATTTGTATTAGATATGTATCTGTATTTATATTAAATATTTGAATATTTGATAAATATTAATTCAATTTTTTAACAAAAATTATATTTCCGTATCATACGTACCCATATTGTATTTGATATTCGTACACATATTCTTACATTATAGCTTTCAACCAAGTCTCTACTCCCCAATTGATTTTCAATATTCTCCTTCTTGAATTTTTTTCTTTCCTCGCTCACTTTTTTTTTTTTTCATTTTTGTTTCTCTTTGTATCTCATCTCATAATTTGAACTTCCTTTCTCAGTTTAAACTCTTAATGCTTACCTCTCTTTTATGTGTATGTAATTCTTCAACTTAACTTGACTCCATAATAACCAATTCAAGTAATCACTCTATCAAGTGTTTAGTGCCACGATCAAAGTTTAGCTTTGAATTTATCGCAATATATCGCATTCAGTTTTGGATCCTCATCCTCTATATATAATCAAACTTCAACTTCTTTTGGTTTGACTCTTATATGCGGCGGAGGAAGGAAGGCTGGTGGGATCAACGGTCATTAATGTTCAAAATTTTCCTTTCAATTTTTTTGAAATCTTCTGTAAGATTTAGATTTTATATTTAACTATTTAGAAAAAAAGTAAAATCAGTAATTTTCCTTTGCCATCAAAATAAAATATCAGACCGTGCGGACTGAGCATATAAATGTAACACCGAGTTGGTTATAAATTGGCATAGTCCATAATCTTCCTCCCATAATTTTAAATTGCGATCTGTAACTGTAATTACAGTCATAATATTATAATTTTAATAATTTCTATAATTGTATCGTAATTACAATTACGATCATATCGACAGCAACCGCATATAAATTGCGGTCGCATCTCCGTAATAATATTACGATTTTTAGTGGTCTCCACAACTGCAACCGCAACTGAAATTTAAAATGATGCTTCCTCCTATTTCTTATGTTTAAGCTTACACGCTGTCTGAACTTGTTTCATCTTCTCATATTGAATAGTAATAATTTTTAGTTAGATATGACATGTAAAATATGAAAGTCAGAATAAAATTCATTAATCTATAAATATATTTTTATATATATTAAATAATAATTTAAATATTTAAAAAATAATGTTATAAATTGTACTTACATAAGAATTTTTCAATTGAATAGACTGACTTATCTTTTTGTACGATTCACTTAGATATATACTTGTCAAATTCTTCCTAATCGAGAGGAAGTGATACAACGAGCCTAGTATGCCAAAAAAAAAAAAAACAGAAGAAGATAAGCACAAAATCCACCTAGCTGCCCTTTTCACTCTTTTAGTTCCCCAAATATGACATGCCAAAATATGAGAGTGAAAAATGAAAATTCAAAATTAAGTATCTGAGGAAGAGAAAATCAAAATATACTTTTTATATATATTAAATATTGTTCTACTATTTATATAATGACAAGGTAACTAACTACTTAACTAATTAACTACTTAATTAACCTTATTGATATCACCAACGGTGGAAAATTTGGTTCTGGAAATTCATAATATGTAATGGAAAATGATTGCAATATAGGTGGTTCTTCTTGGGATTGGGTATTCAGCTTAGTGTAAGTCTAGCAGTGATATTATCAGGTTGAGGTTGCTTTAAGAAGAAGGTTTGCTGGTGGTATATGCCTTCAGACTGAAGAAGAGGGTTCGAAATAGATCCAACCCTTGTATGAGGAATGAGAGCCTAGTTATATTTTGGAATAAAAAAAAACAAGAATAGATTATAGAAAGATAGATAAAGATAAAAAATCCAATTAGTGTAAAATTATTAAAAAATTAATTTTAAAAAACAGACGACATCATTTGATTTATTTAACTAATCATATTTAGTGAAAAAAAAGCTTTATTGTTATTGTTGTTTGTACTTACATTATCTTTAGGTTAATAATGAATTGTGCATAATATAACGTTAAAGAAAACCGTCGTGCATGAATGGGGGCGTTTGGGGCCAAGTCCTTAGCGAAATAGAGAGTGGATAATGGATAGCGGCAACAATACTTTGTACCTCTGCTCCAAACGGTTCTAACAATGTTGGGTTAGGATATAAGTATAACGTTCACTCGTTTAAGGTAGCAGAAGCCTGTCTTTACAATGTAGTAAGAGATGAAATAACTTCCTCGTACAAAGCATAGAACCAAACCAAGTTACTGCAAACGCAGATGAAAAAAGTGGAGAGCTTCTGTGACCGTGAGTGTTTATGTTGGAGATAAGAAGCTTTGATGTCTATATATACAGAAGAGGCGATAAGGAAGCCATGACAGCCAGTTTAGGTGAAAAGCTTTGTGTAATGTAGGTCGATATATGTTTGGATCAAGTTATTTTATATTGAAAAAAATTTAACTAAAAATTTTCTTTGAATGAGTTTTTAGAAAACAATTTTAAAAACAGAATAATTTAATTCAAACATGTAATTCGTGTTCTTTATGCTTTTATTCAGTTCGAGGTATGTAGCTCATGGAATAATTGAGATTTTTTTTTTTAACAAAAGTAATAATAAAATTTGAACCTAAGTCCTCATGCAAATTATCTAAAACTCTCATCACTAATTCAATAATTCAATCCTAATGGCTTAGAGAAATTGAGTATTATGCGCTAGTAGCATAGCATTTACTTATATATATATACCTATCTTTTTTCTCTTACTAATTATCTTAAAGTCTTGGAACTTCTTTTGTAACTATAAAAGACAAATATTATTTCAAATTCACTTACTTGCTAAGAAAAAAAGTCCACATTGACATTATTAAAGGATATAATTAAGAGGTCACACGCGATGTGACACAAAAAAGTATAACATATATACATTTTAAAATAATAAATAATTTTCAAAATATCGCATAATCCAAACACAGATACATTTTTTTTCTCTTACTAATTATCTTGAAGTCTTAGAACTTCTTTTGTAACTATAAAAGACAAATATTATTTCAATTCAATTACTTGCTAAGAAAAAAACTCCACATTGACATTATTAAAGGATATAATTAATAGGTCACACGCGATGTGACACAAAAAAGTATAACATATATACATTTTAAAATAATAAATAATTTTCAAAATATCGCATAATCCAAACACAGATACATCCTTTTCTTTAAGTGTTGACCATTTGTATTGAAATTAATTACTTTAAAATATGTTACTAAATAATGTGTTTCGATAAATGAGCTTGCCACGTTTTATAAACTAATCTGTTAAAATGAATTAATTAATTAATTAATTTATTTTCTGAATTTATGAGTGTTAATACCTACTGAATTTATAATTTACAAAAGCCTTGAAATAGAATCTTATGAAGGGGATCCAAGCATGATAATATATTTGGTAAGGTCCTAGGAGGTATATGTTGCAGTTAACAATGTCTAATTCATGATCTTTCAAAATGTGGTTAATTACTAGCTAGTATCCCCAAAAAAAGAAATTATTATGAATATCAGAAAAAAATGAATAGAACTTTGATTCAAGTTAGCGAAGCAAACAAAATTATAACTAGGTATATATGTGCATTATGCTGTGTCTACCCAATGAACACTACCACGGGAAGGACTTTGAGCCTGTCCTGGATAAGTGGTTTTGAATATTACTATCAAAGAAACCAAAAGTTGTCCTAAATATTAGAAGTTCACCTTTAATACAATAGTGTAGATAAAATAGTGTTTCTAAAGTGAATAATACTACTTACCTGTAGAGGGTAACTCGATTAGTATTTTCCTTCGCTTCACCAATGTTGTGGTTATGTGGAGGGGCCGATCCTTCATATCTCTATTTCCCTTAAGTTTAATAAAATCTCCCTAGGATATTAAGGAGGAAAAAAAAACTACTTCTGTTATTGCATTCACAGCTGTAACAATGGTTTCATGGAAGCTTAAAATAACTAGGTTATCTATTTTTTTTTAAAAAAAAACTAGGGTATCTGGATTCAAATTGTATAAATATCATTATTCATTTATTATTCCAGGATTAAAAGATCAGACACTCGTATTACATCAGAAACTTGTAGATCTAATTTTCTTCAAGAAAGATATATACAAAGAATATAAGTTCTTTGTTTCAAGATTTCAAATTCTAACATAGTTTTACGAACTTGTGAGTTGTTACTTCGGTAAATAAATTAAAACTAGTTAAAGCATATATTTTTAGTTAGTTCAAAAACTGAGATGCAAAAACCATTTCAAAATATACTACCTAGGTAACACTTGTATTTATAACACTACTCAAATTTTATAATTGTTTTATCTGAATTTACAAAAAATTGAACCTGAAATGGAATGTAGCTTCAGATTTATTTCTTTGTGAATTTAATTAAAATTGTGCAGGCTACATTACCAAAAATAATAATAATAATAATAACATTAACAAACAAAATAACAATCTCATGATCGAAGTCAGTTTAACTTTTTTTATACTCTTCAAGGTTTTTTCCCCCCCTAATCCTCGAATTTGATAAGTTTTATTTTTTATTTCTTTTTTCTTTTTCATTTCATAATCTAGATCATAAACTTTCCTCCATTCAATTTCACAGGATCATCCACAACGAACTAAATAGAACATCACTATACAAAGGTAGCCAAGAAATTGGGATAGATAATGTTAATGGAGTTGGAGAATGCCGGCCTTGATCTACATATTAAATAGCCAAGGATTTATCATCAAGATAATGAAAAGCCGAGTAAATAAGCAGGAGAAGGAAGATATTCATCATAATGGAATCTTATTATCTTATAAATTGTATATTATTAAATATTATAATGTAGTTACAAGTTCCAAGTGATGCTCACCATGATGAAGCAGAAAGGTATAATCGTCTAAAGCAAAGTGGTCATGGTCCACCAATATGTACATTACACATCTAAAAACATGTATAAAAGCTATTAAGTATCAAATTAATAAAGATAAAGGACAACAAAGAACCAAAGCTACGTGTATTTAGTCTATGGTTTTGATGCTCTTAGCTAGCTAGAAGTGAGTGATAATTAAGTTGGTCTCGCTACAAAAACAATAGAAAATATTCGTTGAAACCAGGCAAGGGCAGTTTCTGATTCTGAATGAAAGGAATCAAAACAATGTTAATAGATGCTTCGGTTTCTTTCTTTATTGTAAGACCGTATATAACTAGCTACAATAAAAAAACGATGTGGAATTCAGTGTAATTAATTTACCGATATACATTTTATTATTAGTCATAGGATATGTATATTGATGAAATAATTCAGAAGTCCAATATTATTGCATGTTGTTTATATGTGAAACTATGAAAAGTGACTGTGACTGTGTCCAAAATAGCACCCTTAACACCAAGTAGTTCTATATATAGACTTTTTTCACGCAGTGTTCATTATTGAGAATGATCTTTGGGAACTGCTGATCTATAAGAAAACTCAGCTAGAGGAACTGGACAAGGTAAGAATAGCATCCGAGGAAAGGATGGATATTAATAAACAAAGAACATTTTGGCATTGGTGGAAAAACAGTGTAAATAAGCAGAGAGCTAGGGTTTCAAGGAGCATCTATTCCATAATCAAGACAAAACTCTCAGTTTATTTATCTCTCTTTCCCCTTCTTCCCCTTTAATATATATATATTACTACTAACTTACCTCAACTTTGATTTTTTTACTTCCAGCCCTTTATTTCTCTAGTGCCAATGACACTTAGAGAGATGCTTTAAGGCTTGCTGTTGACGTCTGTTTGTTCTGGTTGTTGCCTCGAAAAGGAGCTTTTTTCACAGAGCAGCGCACGTGTGACCCAACACCCAATGCTCATCTCGGCCTCCATAATAAACCCTAATCACAGAGAGACAGACAAACAGAGTGAAGCCCATAACCCCCCATCCTCCTTATTCCTTGAAATGAATGAAATTTACTGTGTCCAACATCTGTTTCTTTCTAAGAGTTATCAACTTAGAAAAGAATCTTAAATTTAATTAACGGCACAAATAAAAGAAAAGAAAAATGTTAATTGCACATCACATGCGCTCATATCACTTTCATATAGAGTTATATGACAAAATTAAAGTATAAATGTATAAAAAATAAAATAAAATAAATTATAATTAGAGGTAAAAATTATGTGACAAATTGTAATTAAAAGTGAAAATTGTGTATAAATATGTGTGAATATTATTACTCACAACAAAATGGGTAATAATATTGTAGTAATTTGTAAGACTAAAAAAAGAGACAATGTTCAAGACATAGTAGTAATGATAGTGCTAATTTTAAGAACATGGGTGTGAAAAGGATGGGAGTTTGGATGTAATGATGAGTATTAGTAGCAGAGAAAGTGAGAGTGTATGGTAATGATGGCAGAGTTAGTGTTGTTATTATAACTACAAAGGAGTCTAATTATTGTGTCCTAGACTTTTCTTGAAATAGATAAAATTTAGAATGAGTTCATATACTATGTTTTCTGTGGGGTTATTTGTAGATCGTGTACTAGAATCTGAATCTAGGTTCGGAGTCCTAGAAATCACCCCAAACGGAAAAAAATGAAAAAGCTGAAAAAATTGATAAAAGAAAATAGGTAACCCTTCTCATTTTCCTCTGCAAAGATTGACTGATAAATTATGAGACAAGGTACTAGAATTGCAGCAAGACATTGAAGGGAGAGAAAGAATGAGAGCACACGCTAGCTGCTTCTGCTTCATCTTGAAGCAACTATATACGAACACTTTAATTAGCTGAACTAGAAAAAGAAAAAGAAAAAGAAAAAGAAAAAAACCATTTAGATGAAATCATCAAACCCCATAAAAAATTCATGGATTTATACATCCTTCTTCAATTCAACACTGATGATATCAATACCACGATATTCAAAGGCTTTAATTAAGCGTAAACTAAGTTATATGGAAGAAGGAGAATGAACAGTGATTAAGAGAAAGTAGTAAAAAGAAAAAAAAAAGAAAGAAAAGAAAACAAGATAAACGAAAATCATGAAACATTTTTTGTTAAAAAGGAGGGCGAGCACTGCCACCCCAGTAACCCTCAGCAGGTAATTGGCATGAATTGAGAAGATTTTGAGGCACTCCATGGAATAGCGAAGTGTTAGGATCTGGCACAAGTTGTTGCTGCTGGTGTTGATGTTGTTGTTGTTGCTGTTGTTGTCCCACAATCCCCGGTGACCCTAACCCTCCACTTCCAGGCACAGCCACCGGAGCTTCCTCCTCCTCCAACGGCAGCCTCTCATAAGCAGCATTACCAAACGAAGCAGCCATGATAACAACCGGACCCGAAGCCAAAAGGGGCCCCACCACACTCCCACCAACTACCTGTCCTTGTCCGCCTGCCAGGTATATTGCCAGCCCCGATGCTGCAGGAGGCGCCGGGGGTGGCAAAAAGGATCCCGACAAGGACAGGATCTCAAACCTTCCATGTAAGGTCACGACGGCACCCGGTGAAGACGGTTGCCTAAGGGTGACATTGGTGACGGTGCCACTCCCGCTGAGGATGCAAACGCCGCGCTGCCTGCGCCTCGCAAAGGTGGTGATACTCTCCATGATGTCGCAGCCGTTGGCGATTTCCATGACATGAGATCTTAGGGCATTGGCACTGTCCCTTGTGATGATGATGGGTGGCTTGGGCTTGTTCTTAGAACCTGCTGGTCTACCTCGTGGTCTTCTAGACATCTCGCCACTTTCTCCTCCTGAACCTGCTGCACCTGTGCCTGAGCCTAGTTCTTTTCCTTCCCCCGCGGCGGTGGTAGGGTTGATGGGAGTGGTGGCGCCGGCGTTTTCGTCTCGATCTCGTTTCTGGCCGCGGCTTAAGCTGCCATTGCCGCTTTGCTCGTCTTCGCTGTTTTGGTGATTATGGTGGTGGGGTTGGAATTGGTGGTGTTGGTGCAGGTGAAGATCTCTACTGAGAAAAGGAGGTGGGAGAGGACGTCCTTGTGCTGTTACAGGATCCATTGATTTGCTTCTCTGATGATGATGATGATGATATCCCTCACCAACCCTAGAATATTGTTTCCTTGAACACACACACAAAAAGAAAGCTCAAGCTAGAAAATTGAAGAGAGAAAAAGGAGAGATAGGTATGATCTAGGTGGTGGTGTTGTTTTTTTCTTTTTGGGGTTTTGCTTCTTTGGTTTGTTTTGGTTACTTTGAGGTGCTTTGAGAAATGGAATAAGAGAGCTAGCTAGCTAGGTGTGAATAGCATACTACTTAGTACTTACCTTCACACAAGAAATGGAGAGAAAAAAGGAAGGCTTTTTACAAAACCCACCAAATTTTGAGCTGAATCAACCACCATTTGCTAGCTGATCTCTCATGCTTGAGGGACTTGGAGGTGCTTGGTTGAATATTTGTTGCTTGGCATCTGAAGCTACCCTTATGGAAGTAAGAACTGGTAGTTCAGGGTTTGGAAGAAATATGGTAATAAAGAGTTCTAAAGAAAAGGAAAAGGGGGAAGAGAAAACGAGTTGGGGGGGTTTTTGTATTTGGTTAATAAGGGGACTGTGTGTGAGTATGGTTGTGGTATTTGATTTTTTATTTTTATTTTTTAATTTTTCATATTTTTTGTTTTTTCCTTTTTTCTCTTCAAACCTTTTTTGGGTTATTACTGCGTTGTTGGGTTAGGGTTAGGTCCATGGAATCGGATCGATGATGGGTTTGATACTGGTAAGGCAGCGTGCGCATGGGCGGTGATGTGGGCCCCACATTTCTCTTCTTCCATGGAGGTGGAGGGCCCCAATTATTCAAGACCATGCCATGCTTGCCCTTCTCTTATTTTTATTTTATTTTTCTCTTTCTCTTTCTCTCTCTTTAACTCTTCTAGCTGAGTAAAACTTCTTCATCCAAAAGCCTGCAAAATAAGAACACATTTTGTCCTTCACTTATTGGCCAAAAACCCTAATTACCTCATAATCCTTAATCCTTAGCTCTTTCTCCTTATCTTTCCCTGCACACCTTCTTTTCCTACACTTTCAGCCTGCAGCTCTCTATCTCTCCTGCCTTTGGAATTCATTATTGCTTCCTCTGATGGTTCCCAGAATTGGCATACTTCAAAGTTCAGCCATATCCCATGCTTCAGAACTTTCTTCTTACTTATAAAATAATATATATAATTAAACTTCCTCTTATTAAAATTTCATCTTTTTCATAATTATAGATTATATTTATATAGTAAGAAAAACAACTCTTTCTTCTTTCTAAAACTCTACTCCCGAGTAAAGCATGAAATTCAAACCATAACTTTTATAATCTATTATTATATTTATCACCTAAGTTGCGCAATTTAAATACACATGAATAATATTTTATACCAATAAATATACACACTTATCTTTTTATTTTTGGTATATATGTAGAGACTTTCTTTCTTAGTCTTTTCATAAAACTTATAAAATGAGATTAAAAAGTTTAAAATCAATTGATTCACCATATACTAGGAGTTTCATATAATTCTTAGAGGTGTATGATGGTATTCTTTTTGTGACTTTCTGTATTATTAATCATGAAATTATGAATAATTTTATTATAATAATATAACAGTTAATATTATTATCAACCGCACAAAAACATCACAAATATAATTATAACAGGATTTACGAAATAAAATGAATTTTTTTCACTTTCAATATATACCGCAGCGAAGTATCTTGTACTGAACTAATTCATTCTTAGTCAATCTAAATATAGAGAATGAAAAAAAAAATCTAAATATATAGAAAGATTATATATATAATTTTTGTAGCTGTATCTTTTATAAACACAAATTTTTCTTCTGTTAAGGAAAAATATTCATAACAACCTTCAAAACGGTCTACTCACTTCTCATTTTGATAGCTTCTAACCACTGCAATGTTTTGAAAACTACGAAGTAAAAGAAAACTGTTCATTCAATTAATTAGGAGAAAATAGATAGTAAAACTGATATTAAAAAGGGAAAATTAATATGAAGAACCGCTAAGCAGAAGTATTTAATCTTGAGAAACATAAAAACTTTATATTATTAAGAAGGACACACAAGATTTATTTAAAGAGAGAGACCATGAGATTACTCTTAATGAAAATCTCTTTTGGAAGCCATTCAAGGAGAATAAATAATCATTTAATAAAAAGTAATATTCATTCATGAAATTCTTAATAACTTTATCTATCTCTACATATATAAATTTATTTATTTTTATTAGCTACTTCCTGAGAACAAATGACTACTAAACAATAAACAATAGTCATTTACAAAATTTTTCCTAACTTCATGTATCTAATGTAAAACTTCATTTACAACTGCTAGCCTCAATGAAAATAGATAATTACTCAATAAAAAGTAATAATATTCATAATTTTTTTTATAACTTCATGTATCTTTACATAAAGAACTTTATTTATTGTTACTAGTCACTTCAAAGAAACAAATAATCATTCAATAATAAGTAATATTTCATCTGATTTATTTTAAGTGTCGTTTTGGTAAAAAAAAAATATTGGTCAATTATTACTTATAAGCTGACATTTTTGCATACCAAAAAAATATTAATTATTGTTTTCTCAACTTTGCCCTCATACTTTAAAATCTCTCAAGTCTCCACTACTCATAGAAATTGGATGCACATGATAAAGTGAAGTAATTAATTGTTTTGAATAAGGGTAATTTAATAAAAAAAAATTCTCATAATTAAGGCTTCATTTTGTATATTTTAATTTTGTACTTTACACCAAAATGACACTTGAAAAGACAAATTAGTAATTTTTACATAAAGAACTTCATGTATCTTTATGTATCTTTACATAAGAAACTTTATAATTTTTACATTCATAATTTCATGTATATTTACATAAAAAGTTTTATTTATTGTTATTAGTCACTCAATATAAATAAATGACCACTCAATAATAAGTAATAGTAATTCATAAATTTCTTCATAACTTCACGTAAGTAATATAAAATTTCATTTATAATTGTTAGCTATTGAGCAAGAACAAATAGTCATTCGGAAAAAAAATTATTAAGAGTATTTTTATCCATTAAATGAAATTTCATGATAATTTTCTCTAAATAAATTTTCTATAATCCTTTTTAATAATATAAACTTTTTATGTTATTTAAGATTAAATGTTCCTTCTTTACTGTCATTGAGATTAATTTTCGCTAATAGATAAACATTCAGTAATTAAAGGCCAAGCTAGCTAAGCAGCCGGCAATCAGAAGAGCTAGTCATATTGAACGAAGAGAACAAAGAGAAAAGAAAAAGCCAATCATTTATGAATTACCCTTATGTCACGGAAAAAAAAAGGAACATAAAAAGTGATTCTCTAACTATGAATAAGAGATCGATTAATTTATGCCTCCATATTATAAAGGAAAATACGCAGTCAGGCATACATTCCAAAAGGTTGGATACTTGTTAGTTAACCGGCTGACTTTTTAAACAACTATGTTATATATCTCTACATTTGAAATTCTACACTTGGCTTACAATTAATTATTAATGAGTTAATTATTGATAATTAATATTTACCATTTGTTAACATTTATCGTTTATGGCTAAAAATTATATTATTAGTTTGTTAATTAAACAATAAATGTTTGTTTTACTAAAATCAAACAAAAAATGTTATTAATTAATAAATGTAGTTCTGAATTTGATTTTGTAATTTATGTGTATGAAAATAATACTGTTAGAATAAATTTTCGCTTAAGCGTCTGCCTATATTATGAGAGATTAGTCTCTTACTTCTAAGGTGAGAAATACTCTAAGGCTGCGTTTGGTTGACAGGATAAAGATGACATGATAATATTAGCTATTACTATTAGACTTTATCAGGTATTTGGTGGTTTAACCTGATAGTATAATGAAATCAGGTTAAATATTTTTATCCTACTCTAACTTGATAATAATATTCTCCCTCTCACCTCATGATAAGACCTGACAGGATATATCTTCTCACCATATCCCTCAACTTCATCCTCTCAGTTCAAGTTTATCCTTCTCTGTCAAGAACCCCATCCCCACCACCTGGAACAACCACCGTCTCGCTGCTGTGAAGCACCATCTCCTTCTCTGCAACCACGCGAATTAGGAGACCACCGGATTTGCACCATCCGTGCTGGATTTGCAACCACCAGATTCGCCACCGGCCTTCGTCGTATCCCTCTTGCTCTAGCCGGAAACGATGGCGTGTGATTGCTCCAGCCATCTCTTTCTCTGTAACCACGTCCTAATTCCTTCGTCATATAAAATTTATCATCTGCATTGTCCAGAGAAAGACGTCCTGACTCCCAAACAAGATGATTTGGGAGGTTTGGGTGTTTTTTGCATTTCTTAGAGAAGGTTTGGTATTTTTAGAGGGGGGAGTAGGTAGAGGAACTTATTAAAGTTGGATGACAAGGTTCTGTTACTAGTGGAATTGGGTGAGAAGTCGAAGGAGATAGTGAGGATGGTGAAAGGTAATATGGTCATAGTAGATAGTTACATATACTATCAAGTTGTTTATATTATGTGCACCAAATATTTAATAATATAAGAGTTTATCAACTTATTTATACTATCAGATATTATCCTGTTATCTTATAATATCATTTTTATATTGTTAGATGTATCAAACGCAGCCTAAGAAATTAAAACAAAAATTAATAATTAACTTATCAATAACCAAATGTAAACCAAGTGTAGATTTTAGATGTAAAAGAAATATTTTCCTATTTTGAGTTCGTTTGTTTTACATTTTCCAAGCCTTCAAACGTTCCGTTTGACTGAAGGTAACCCACTCATACTTCATACGAACGTGCATTGCGAAGCCTAATTTCTCCATTTTCGTTGACATGAATGTGAACCAAATATGCTTAAATTAATTAAGAGTAAATTACACTAATCTCTCTAGAAGTTTGTCTTAATTATACTTAATACCTTATTTGTTTGTATCTTTACATTGACTTCTCTTAAAATAGATAGACATAAGAGATAAGTTTAATGATAATATAAATCTTAAGAGGAGACAAGTGTAATGAAACTATAAATTTTAATGGAAGTTGGTATAATTTTTGAAATAAGAATGATATCAGTTATAAGTAGATCAAATTTTAAGGAAGATCAATGTAATTTGACAATTAATTAAAGTTGTTCTATATTGATTTTTATCATTTTATCTGGTTTAATCCCTAGAACAATTTTGTAATTGAACTCAGAGTCACAGTGCGACTCGTCTGATTCAATTTTTTTTAAAGGACAAGAGTCTTTTAAATGTTTGTTTGTAAAGTGAGTAAGTATAAATATATTTATATTTAATTATTTAGTAGATTAAGATTATAATATATTTTAAATTAAATTAAAAATAAGTATAATATTGCTTACTTACTTTAAAAAAATTATCTTAAATTTTTTCCATTAATGGACTAATGGACAAAAGTGTAATAATAAATAAAATAATTTAAAGAAAGACATTTATTTCGTAGTCAAATAAATTAATTGGGGAAATAGTGAATGTGTAGTTTAAAATGTTTGTTATATACTTCTTCCATTCTTTTTTTTTTTATTTGTTGTTTAAGGAAATGACACTAGTATTAAGAAAACAATTAACTAGTCTTGATTTTAGGAAAAAATAATCGTAAAAGATAGTATTATCCTTTGACTCATTAGAAACTAAATTGAAAAAAATATATAATTAATCAATAAAAGAAGTGATAAGAGAGAAAGAAATTAGATGAGTAAATATTAGGAGATTCTAAGAGTTAAATAATCAATAGAGTAAAATAAATAAGGATAAAATTAGTATAAAATACTCACTGTTTTATTTTTATTTGTTCATTTAAGAATCTTGATTTGTTTAATATTATTTGTCTATTTAAAAAATCAAAGAGTATATATTAATCTTTTTTAATATTACCCACATCTTTTATTATCTTCACTAAACTCATTAAATACATATTAATTAATTTTTATAACTTTTTAAGATCAATTACTTTACTCAATTTCTGGAATACTTACCTTTTGTTATCAATGGAATGAGAGGACGAGATAGAATGTGAGATTAATGAAGACAGAAAGAGAAAAAAATATTAATTAAGTAAGAGAAAAAAATTTAATCATATTAAATTATTTTTTTATCATGTAATATATTTAACAACTTTATTAATATGTGCATATTAATCTTAATAAACAAATAAAAGTGGTTGAAGAGAGTAATTGATTCTATGTTAAAATTTTAAAATGACATCTATTATAAAATATAAAAAAATTTCTAGTATGACATATAAAAAGAAATTGAAAAATTAATAATTAGGTATCGAACGGATTCGTTACAAATTTACAAGAAAAATATTAATAACAAATTTTTTTAGATATTCATTTTATTATTAATCTAAAAATAAATATTGTTAATTTTTTTTTTAATAATTATTTTATATATATAAAATAAAATAATATATATATATATATATATATATATATAAATGTATTACTAATATTCCTTAACTTTCACTAAAGTATGTGTGATAAGCGTTTTTGTGTCGTAAATTGCGGTGTAATAACGGTTAAAAAAAACTAGCTTTTTTATGACTGAAAAGGACTATATATATAATTGAAAAAAAAAAGAAGAAATTAGATAGATAGAGGTGGTAAAATGGATTAACTCGTCTCCATCATTCCATAAAAAAAGAAGAAATTGAAAAGATAGAGATGACAAAATGGACCCATGACCCATCCGCATTTAACTCTCAAAAATACGGAAAGAAGTTAAGTTAAATTTTTGAAAATTGGGTTGGAAAATCAACCCACATCGCTTCAAGACGGGTTTGGGTTGATTGACGCTACGATAAGAATAAAAAAAAAAAAAAAAGTGAAGTTGATTAAAAAATAAAACAAAATATATAAAAAATAAAAAATTATAAAAATTAAAAAATAAAAAAATTATTATTTATAAAGATTAAAAAAAAAAAAATAAAATAAATTTAATATATACTTATAAAAATATCATAAATATAAATAATAAAATTAATTTATAATACTTTTTTTAAAAAAATTAAATCAATGGACAAACCCACACCTATCCCACTTAACACGAGTTATGTAAGTTAAAAATTAAAATTAAATTAAAATTTTAAACCAAACTCACAAAAAAATAACAAATTGACGTTAAACCTGTTTTACCACCCATGAAGAGACATGTGGTGTGGGTTCATGGGAAATTGGAGAGAGGACCCACTGGAACAATGAGCTGAGGAGGGTCAGGAACTGTCCTTTAACTCTTAAGAGAGACCCACTTGTTTTTTAGGAATGCTATGAAATGCAATGTTTTTTCTCTCTCTCTCTTTGTATGTGGTTTTGGCGTTTCTAGGTTTGTAGGGTCCATTCCTTACGTGTCTCTTCCCGGCCTTCCAACTCTATCTTATCTTCTCTAACTTGACTCAATGCCAGGCGCCTATCACACGCTCCAAACGCCATTCAATTTCAAACCTTTGACAAAAATTAGAGTTTCATTTTGATATATCTGATAATGTATTATTATTATTTTTTATCAGTATTATTATTATATTATTAAAAATCATTACACTATTTTTTAATAATATAATAATACATAATTAAATAATAATATACACTATACTAAAATTAAATAAAAAATACTTTTATATTATTATTTATTAATAATCACATATTTTATATATTAATAAACTCTCATTTTTCATTTACACTCTTTATGTACTTAATTGATTAAGTCTTGTTATATTTTGTAAGTTTAGTAATTTAAATGAACTTAATTGATTTTTTTCAAAGATTATTTTGGCCTTATACTTATTTTTTTATTTCGGTTATATCTTGAGTTCTAGATGTTTTATAATTATGTATTTTATCTTGTAAGAAAGATAAGAGAGAGCTCTACAATTTTCATGAGAGCTCCAGGGAAAAATTGGACATCTAGTGGAACTAATTAGGTTTGGAAGTCAGAATACGAGTTTTGTAACTAGAACCCGAATAGTGTACAATAATCATTGCATAATTCGAGTTTAAGAAACTGAAATAGGCTAAAAATTTGGCATCTGAAAGCTAAGACCCATATCTACAACTTTCATGAAGAATACAAGAGCTCATTCGGACAACTTGGAGGTCATATTGGGTCTGGAAGTCAAAATAGATGTGTTGAAAATGGACCTGAGCAGTTTGCAATAATTGGTCATATCTTGAGCTGTAGGATGAATTTTTAGATGATTTTGGTGGCATTGAAAAGCTAAAACAATTTTATAGAACTTTCATGAAGACCACTTTGCTTCATTCTGACGTTATCCATGAGTTCATCATTGAATGATTTCGGAGACAAAAAATTTCAATAATTTTTCACTTACAAAAGTTCTTTGGCATTTTCCACTCATCCACCTACTCATCCACTCACTCATTAACCAATTCCCTTGTCATTGTGTATCCTTAATCCTCTATAAAAGGGACCATAGGCAGATCATTTGGGTAATCTTGGATTAGCTTAGATTATGTTATTGTGTTATTTGTTGTAATTTTCTTTTGTTCTAAGTTGAAATTATGTTCATCTTTTTCTTCTACTCTTTTTCTTTCTTCTTGTTTATGGGTAACTAAATATTCATCTTGCTTAGGTGAAGAAATGAAGCTTTTAGTAATAAAATAAGGTTAGATTAATTTCTTTCTTGTACTTAAATGATATATTATCAAGTGATCATTATACATGTTGTATTTTGTTTCCAATCAATTTAGAAATCCTCCTTGTAAAGTGGAGTTCTTGATTCATTGTAGACAAGTGGTTTGGCACAATGAATGCTTGAACCCATTTATAAGTGTTGGTGTTGGTAAATAATTCCTCCTTTTAAAGTGGAGTTCTTGATTCATTATATACAAGTGGTTTGACATAATGAATGCTTGAACCCATTTACAAGTGTAGGTGTTGGTAAATAATTAAAGAAACCATAATATAACTACGTATATAATTCTAAATAGACTTTGAATGTTTTATTTTCCTATTGGAACTTCCATTGTGCGTGTATTTCAATTGAGTTATAAAAAAATTAATCTTGCCCTTAATTTATTACCAAAAGTGGATCTCCTAACCCAAGCAGATTCTTTAATTTAATTGTAAACAAGTTTTATTATCTTTATTATTGTGGTAAAGCCTTCTTTTACCTCAAAGAAATTTTCTTCATCAATTCCCTGTGGATCGACCTCGAACTCCCAAGAAATTTATTACTTGAGACATCCTGCACTTAGGTTTGCATCCTTTAATCTGCATCAAGTTTTTGGCGCCGTTGCCGGGGACTTGATTTGAAGTTTTAATTTATTAATGTTCTCTTTCTTTAAGTAAATTTCATCATCTTGTATATTCATCATCTGGTAAATTTCATCTCTACTTTTTTAATTTACTTACTAACTTACTAACTTTCTAATTTTTTATTTATGTCATTTATTTATGTTTACTAACTTTTAATTTATGTCATTTATTTTTCGCTTCTCTAATTTTTTAATTTCTATTATTTATTATTACTTTCTAACGTAATGAAATAATTTTTCTTCTTCTCTTTTCTTTCGGCTCTGATGGGGCTCTCCTCTCTTCGATTTTCATATTTTAAATTTATTTTCTGCAATTTACTTTTCTGCACCTTATTTTCTCGCACTTTATTTTCTGTATTTTACTTTCTCGCACTTTTTAACTAACTAATTATTAACTCTTTAATTATCTAACTTTTTAATCTATCGTTATCTAACTTTTTACTTTATCAATTATCTAACTTTTTACTTTTTAATATTTATTGGGTGGTTGGTTTATACCACATCCTTGTTAATATTTAATGACTGGTGTAAACTGCCGACTTGTACATTATTTTTTCTATTTTAAGTCATTTATTTATGCTTAATTGGTATCGCGATTTAAATTTTAGTCGTTTAATTAAAATTAATCTTGGTACTTTATATATTGATTTGTTTGAATCACAATCACACACAATTGACATAACGGCTGAAAATGAAAGTGTACATGATGAACATGAAAATCAACCGTTGCGAATCATGTGTGAATATTTGTAACCACCTCGAAATTCTAGTCTATCATGCTTTATCTTTCCACTCAATGCCAATAATTTTAGATTTAATCCAGATATGATTTCTTTACTTTCTAATTTTCATGGTTTAGAATCTGAAAGTTCATATTTACATCTAAAAGAATTTGAAGAAGTATGTATTTCTTTCAATGACCAAAATTACACTGAAAAGATTGTTAAACTTAAATTATTTCCTTTTTCTTTAAAAGATAAAGCAAAAACTTAACTTAATACATTGAAACCAAGATCAATTGGCACATGGGAAGAAATGTAAGGTGAGTTCTTAAAGAAATTTTTTCCAACACATAAAACCAATGCTATGAAAAGATAAATCCAAATTTTTTTCCAAAATTCAAACGAAGCATATTTTCAATGTTGAGAACGGTTTAAAGATTTGTTAAATTCTTGCTCACATCATGGTTTTGAAAAATGACGTACTATAAGCTTCTTTTATGAAAGTTTAACACATGAAACCAAACAATTTGTGGAAACAATGTGCAATGGTGAGTTTCTTGATAAAGAACCTGATGAATCTTTAGACTATTTAAATTAGCTGGCTGAAAAATCTTAATCTTGGCATAGTACTAACCCTTCTAAAAATTCAATTAGATCTAATCTTACAAGTGCTAATAAAGGAAAATATCACCTTAGTCAAGAGGAAGATCTAAATGCTAGGTTTGCCAGTTTGGTTAGAAAAATTAAAGCAATGGAATTAGGAAAAGCAAAAGAAATCAAATCTATGCAAAATGAAGAAATTTGTGGCATTTGTGATGACTACGGACACTCAACACATGAATGTCCTAAGATTCCTGTTTTTAAAGAAGTTGTACATGAGCAAGTAAATGTAATGAATAATTTTAAAAAGTCATTTACTTCTTTTTCAAATACATACAATCTGGGTTGGAGAAATCACTCGAACTTCAGCTGGAGGAATAATAATCTGTCACAATTCGTGTAACCACCACCTCTTCAGGCACAACAGGACTCTCAAAATTCTCAATGATATGCACCTTATGTCCCACCATATAGGAAAAACCTTGAAAAAATACTAGATGCATTCATAGAAAAGTAAGAGGTCATTAATAAACAAAACAATCAAATCATGATTGACATAAAAGAAACTATTGCTAAACTTTCTTCTACACTCACCATTCACGAGAAAGGAAAATTTCCTTCTCAACCTCAACCAAATCCCAAGGGTCAGTATAGTCTAAATGATGGGAGTTCAGAAAACTAACAAATGGACTAAGTCAAGTCAGTGATAACTCTTAGGAGTGGAAATGTTGTTGAAAAATTAATTTCCAAACCTTGTGAGAAAGAAGATGAACTAATTCCCCAAGAAAATGAAGAAGTTGACCAAAAAGAGACCAAACTCTCGCTTGCACCCTTAGTTCCTCAAGCA
The DNA here is from genome assembly GCA_029884605.1 of Ormosia emarginata. Lineage (NCBI taxonomy): Eukaryota > Viridiplantae > Streptophyta > Magnoliopsida > Fabales > Fabaceae > Ormosia > Ormosia emarginata. The sequence goes on from JAQQTP010000068.1 coordinate 8,913,094, forward strand.
TTAAATAATTCAAGGAAATTGAACTATAACACTAAAATTTTTGAAATTTTGAAACAAGTGAAAGTCAATATTTCTCTGTTAGATGCTATCAAACAGATTCCTTCTTATGCCAAATATTTGAAGGACTTGTGCACTGTTAAAAGGAAACTAAATGTGAAAAAGAAAACATTTTTAGCTGAACAAGTAAGCTCCATTCTTCAGAATAATAATGCGTTGAAATATAAAGACCCTGGTTGTCCTGCTGTTTCATACATTATTAGAGAACATAAAATTAAAAAAGTTTTACTTGATCTTGGTGCTAATGTCAATTTGCTTCGATATTCAGTTTATCAGCAATTCAACTTGGGTGAGTTAAAACTAACTTATGTAACTCTTCTACTTGTTGATTGATTAATTAAAATTCCAAGAGGAATAATAGAAGATGTGTTAGTTCAAGTTGATAAATTCATATATCCTGTGGATTTTATTGTCTTGTATACTGAACTTATAGTTGATAATTGTAAGTCAATTCTTGTTATTTTAGGCCGTCCATTTTTAGCAACATCTAATGCTTTGATAAATTGTAGAAATGGAGTGGTGAAGCTAACATTTGGAAACATGACACTGAAACTCAATGTTTTTAACATGTACAAACAACCACAGGAAGTCCTTAATGAAAAGGAGGAAGTTGAACGAATAGAAGCCATTATAGATGATCATCTTCAAACAAGGAGTTCTTCTGACCCATTAGAAATTTGTTTAGTCAATTCATTTGATTCAGGCATGCAATTAGAAGATAATATCTTTGAAATATGTTCTTTGCTTAATTGTACACAGGTAATGGAGTACAAGGGATGGAAGCCAAGATTTGAAGAGATAAAACCCATGAATGATAATGCCCATGAAGAAGTACCTACGCCGGAACTAAAGCCATTACCTGCTGGGTTGAAGTACACATTTTTGGAAAAAAGGCAAAGCTTTCCAGTGGTAATTTCCTCGTCTCTTACTGAAGAACAAGAAGGTATGTTAACAGAAGTACTTAAAAGGCATAAAAGTGCAATTGGATGGACATTAAAGGACATAAAAGGTATTAATCTATTAATTTATACACATAGAATACATTTAGAGGATAATGCTAAAACTTCTCAACAACTTCAAAGAAAATTAAATCCACACATGAAAGAGGTAGTTAGAGCTAAAGTCCTTAAATTACTTGATGTTAGAATTATCTATCCTATCTCTGATAGCCAGTAGGTAAGTCTTACACAAGTTGTGCCTAAGAAATCTGGAATAACAGTGGTTGAAAATGATAAAGGTGAATTAATACCTATGCGAGTCTCATTTAGTTGGCGTATGTGTATTGATTTTAAAAAATTAAATGCTGCTACTAGGAAAGATTATTTCCTCTTGTCATTTCTTGATCAAATTCTGGATAGGGTAGCAGGATATCCATACTACTGTTTTCTTGATGGTTATTTGGGTTATAATCAAATACCAATTGCATTAGAAGATCAAGAAAAGACCACTTTTACATGTCCCTTTGGTACTTTTGCATATAGAAAAATGTCTTTTGGCCTTTATAATGCTCCGGCAACATTCCAAAGATACATGTTAAGCATTTTTAGTGACATGATTGAGTATTATTTAGAGATTTTCATGGATGATCTGACAGTTTTTGGAGATTCATTTGAATTTTGTCTTGATAATTTAGAAAAAGTTCTTAAAAGATGCGAAGAAAAAAGATGTGTTAAATTGAGAAAAATGTCATTACATGGTTACCTCAAAAATAGTGTTAGGTTATGTGATATCTTCTAAAGGAATTGAAGTTGATGAGGCCAAAGTTGAATTAATTGCCCATTTGCCTTTCCCAAAAACAGTCAGAGAAGTTCATTCCTTTTTAGGACATTCAGGATTTTACAGAAGATTCATAAAGGACTTTAGTGCCATGTTTAGACTCAAGAATGTCAAAAATCTTTTGAAAAATTAATCGGTCTTCTGATATTTGCTCTTATCATGCAATCTCCTGAGTAGTCTTTGCCTTTTGAGTTGATGTGTGATGCTAGTGATTTTGCTGTGGACACTGTTTTAGGCCAAAGAAAGGAAGGTAAGCCTCATGTGATTTGTTATGCAAGTAGAACTTTAAATAGTACACAAATGAATTACACCACTACTAAAAAAGAACTACTTGTTGTAATTTTAGCACTAAACAAATTTCGATCTTACTTAATTAGTTCTTCTATTGTAATTTTCACCGATCATGCTGCTGTTAGATATTTGATGTCTAAGCAGGATGTCAAACCAAGATTGATACGGTGGATCTTGTTGCTTCAAGAATTCAACATCACAATAAAAGATAAGAAATGAGCCAAAAATGTTGTCGCTGATCATTTGTCCAGACTTACAATAGACTCACCTTTTGATAGCACACACATCAATGATTCTTTTCCCGGTGAATTTTTATTTTCTGTCAATTCCATGCCTTGGTTTGCTAACATAGTCAACTTTCTTGTAACAGGAAAGATGCCGCCTCAATGGACGCACCAAGATAGAAGGAAATTTTTGACAGAAGTGAAATTTTTTTATTAGGATGACACATACTTGTTCAAATATTGTCCTGATCAAATCTTTCGGAGATGTGTGTCCGACAGTGAGGTAGGTAGTGTCATTAAATTTTGTCACTCAGAAGCATGTGAATGTCTATTTTCTTCAAAGAAAACAGCTGCGAAAATCTTGTAGTGTGGATTTTATTGGCCCACTTTATTTAAAGACTGCTATATTTTTTGCAAAAGTTATGAAAATTGTCAAAAATTAAGCTCAATTTCAAAAAAAAAAAACATGATGTCTTTGAGCCCCATCTTTGTCATTGAAATTTTTAATTGTTGGGGAACTGATTTCATAGGCCCATTTTCATCTTCATTTGGATTTATATATATTTTGGTTGCAGTTGATTATGTCTCAAAATAGATTGAGGTGATTCCATGCCGACACAATGATCATAAAACTATTCTCAAATTTTAAAAAGAAAATATTTTGTGTCGATTTGGAATCCCTCGAGCTATCATCAATGATAGGGGAATACATTTTTACAATAAATCATTTGAATCTTTAATGAAGAAATATGATATTACACATAAAATTATCACCCCTTATCACCCTGAGGCAAATGGATAAGTTGAATTGACAAATAGGGAGATTAAATAAATTTTAGAAAAAATGGCTAACCCAAATCGTAAAGATTGGTCTTTAAGACTAAATGATGCACTTTGGGCTTACCGTACTGCTTTCAAAACATCTTTGGGCATGTTACCTTATCGGTTAGTCTATGGAAAACCTTGTCACTTGCCTGTAAAATTGGAACATAAAGCATTTTGGGTCATTAAAGCTTTCAACCTAAACGTTGATGATGCTTGCAAGATACACAAATTGCAATTAAATGAACTTGAGGAATTGAGAAATGATGCATATGAAAATTCAAAGATTTATAAAGCTAGAACAAAAGCTTTTCATGATAAGATAATTTTGAGAAAATCTTTTGAAATTGGTTAAAAAGTTCTGCTTTATAATTCTCGTATGCACCTATTCCCTGAAAAATTGAGATCAAGGTGGAGTGACTCTTTTGTTGTCAAACATGTGTATTCGCATGGGGCCATAGACATTGAGAATCCTAAGAATGGTAATGTGTTTAAAGTCAATGGACAAAGACTCAAACTATTTCTAGAAAACTAAGTTGATGAGGTAGAATTCATCTTTTTTTTTAATCCTTTTTATGAATAGAATTTACTCTAATTTCATTGCCTTCTTTGTGCAGTTCTTTGTGTTGCCAGTTAAGTGGCGGATAACGGTACTCCATGGCTCTCAAGTCAGTTTGTTTTTCAGTTTCTCAAAATAACTGAATCATTCTCTTTTAAAATGGATGTCATTCTTTCAAACCTGAGAAAACATTTTCCTTCCCTCCTTTAAAATGCTCTGACAAAAATTTGCAAAGCTAGATGTGAAAGATTGAGACTGTTAATGCACAAGGGTATGCCAGAAGATGTACGCTGGATAATTGAAGCAAAGGTCCAACTAGCAGATGAGTCGTCAATTTCATTTGACTCATACATGTCAGGTCTTGGAAGAAGTTCGTATTCTAAAAGGAGAAGAGCAAAAAGGTTACAGTATGTCATAAATGTGCACGATAGAATTATAACAAGCGATGTCGTTCTTTGGGGATGGTTTCCGCAAACAGAGAAGATAAAATTTTATTCATTAAGAATGAACTGAGTAAGGAGTCATTAGATGATATCTTATTGACTCTTAAGACGCATTCTTGCGGATTTGTGCATCACGAACTTCTTAATTTGTTGAATCTCTTCAAGGATGATGAAAAACGTTACAGTCTTGGGAATTTGACTCTAAAAGACCCTATTTGCTAATTTATAAGAAAATTGAATGGGAAACTTATCCTTAACTCATAGAAGGCGTTTAAACCATTACTGGACGTGAAACCAGAGGCATATGTAAGCCATATCCACAACAATTTGTACATATTATCTTCTTCTTCATGTTTTCTTTAAAAAAAAGAAAAAAAAACAAGGTTAAAAGAGACAAAAATGAGAAAAGGAGGGCGAAACTTCGGTTTAACTTGGTCTTTAATTAGATTAGGAGTCCCGGATGGATGTCCGTCTTTTCATATACTCAGGAGGAGACCTTCACACACCGATATATAAATAAGGTTCATGTGTGATAATCACATATTTTATTCATTAAGAAACCCTCATTATTAGTCATTTACACTCTTCATGTACTTAATTGACTGAATTTGATTATGTTTTGTAAGTTTGAACTCGAATCGGACTTAATTGATTTTTCAGCATTATTCGAGTCTTACACTGTTTCTGTATTTTGGCCATATCTTGAGTTCTAAATGTCTGATAATTATGAATTTTACCTTGTAGGAAAGATAAAAGAGAGCTCTACAACTTTGATGAAGAGCTCAAAGTCAAATTCAGACATTTAGTGGAGCTAATTGGGCATGGAAATCAGAATACGGGATTTGTGACTGGAACCCGAACAGTGTGTAATAACCAGAACATAATTCGAGTTTGGGTTTATAGAATGGGCTGAAAATTGGTGATCTGAAAGTTAAGACCCATATGTACAACTTTCATGACAAACACAAAACTTGATTCGGGCTCCTTGATGGAGATATTGGGTCTGAAAGTCAAAACAGAGGTGCTGAAACTGGTCCTGAGCAGTCTGTAGTAATTGGGTCATATCTTGGGCTGTAGGACGAATTTTTGGGTGCTTCCAGAGCCATTGGAAAGCTTAGACAATTTCCTAGAACTTTCATGAAGACCATTTGGCTCAAAAATGACGAAATCAATGAGTTCAGCAATGAATACTTTCGGAGACAAGGAAGCTCACCTACCAAGTTCACCTACCAAGCTCACCTACCAAGTTCACCTACCAAGCTCACCTACTAATTCCACCTACTAATCTCATCTACCCATCTACTACTACTCTGAATCCTCTATAAAAGGAAGCATATGGAGAGCTCTAAACACAACATACACTTGGTGTTAGAAATAGCTTTTCATAGTTCTTGTATATTTTTCCTTCATTGTAATGGAGAGCTAAGTCACTTCTAGTCAATTCGGGACTCTTGAAGAGATTGTGGCTTGGATTCTTGAGACCTTGGTTATGTAATGTATTTGATTTATATTTGAATTCCTCTTCCCTTCTTCTTCTGTTCTCTTGATCTTGAATGCATGAATGGTGATTCTGTTTATGTTTGATCTGATTTGATCTTGGTTTAAGATTAAGTATTGTGATGAAATTTAGAACTGATTGATCTGAATTAATCACATAACTGAAGATTGAGATTTGTGATGAAACTTAGAACTGATTGATCTAAACTAATCACGTAATTGAAGAGGTTAGGTTACTGATTTGTGCCTAGGTTAATTGAATTCGGTGCTTAAATTGACATATATTTATATGAATGGTGCGATTGCAGATTTGTGTTTATCACTTGTCAATTGAATTCTGGACGATTGTCTAGTATGAATTCTGGATCTAATGCAGAGATCTCGGTTAGATCCAAGTTAACCATTCAAATGTATTTCAGGTGTTTGTTGAAAGGTCTATGATTGAATCCACCCAATCTCGGATAGATTTCTGAATTGACTGTTCTTTTAATTGTTATTTCTCTTTAAATCCTCACATCGCGATCCTTGAACCATCAAAACCCCCTTTTTCTAACTTTCACTTGATTTGATAAAATTGCATCTACGATCCTTGAGGAGACGATCCGGTGTTGTTCACTATACTACAAGTTTAGGTAATAACTTCGGTTATAATTTTAATTGAGTTCGGTATTCGTCAAAATTTTGGGCGAATTCTTGGGAACTCGTAGGTGTAATCTTTTCATTTTGAGTAACCTTACTAATTTTTGTTCTTTCTTACCTATTCTAACAGTTTTTTTTTTACTAACATTGTTCATACCATATTAACATTTTTATCCTAGCATTTGAATTTTTCTGATTTAGGAAAGACGGAAAACAGGTGATTACGGGTAACTATTGCAATTTTCGAACTGCAACATGCCCAGAATGAGCTGAAACTTGGTCGGTTGAAGGAAAACAGCCTGATAAACAAGACTCACAGTGAACTGTGAGGTCACCCCTGGTTTTTCGAAATTCTATCATTTAGACCACTTTTTCAATTTTTTAATATTTTTTATTGCATTTTCTAGTTTCATTTTTATGTAGATTTTGTTCTGTGTTGATTCCATAATTTTTAAAAATGTTTAGACATATTAACTAGATTTATTTTTGCATATTTTGAGTGTTGTTTAGTGTATTTTGCTTAGTTGCGCTTTTGTGTTTTTGTGCTTTAGTTGATGCATGACTAGGTCCAATCGATATCTTGCTTGATCTTGATCCCTGAGATTGATAGGACCTTGCATAGATTAATTAGAGCTCGTGTGATAAATTCAGAGTTAATTTGAACCTAATTTTGGGAGTGAACCCGATAACTTAAGTAATCCCGAAATCATGGTCGATAACATGCATAATAGAACCCTTAAGGAACTTGTTGCTCCCGATGTATCTTACCAATCTTTGTGCATTCAATATCCCGATCTTGATGCAGATTTTGAGTTGAAATCTGGTTTGATACACTTGTTACCAAAGTTTCATGGTCTTGCGGGTGAAGATCCTCATAAGCACCTGAAAGAGTTCCATGTTGTGTGTTCAACCATGAAGCCACAAGGCATCTCCGAAGAACACATCAAGTTAAGGGCATTTCCTTCTCACTTGTCGATGCACCAAAGATTGGTTGTTTTATCTTTCACCAGTTCGGTCGAAGTTGGAATGACATGAAGAGGTTGTTCCTGGAGAGATTCTTCCCGCTCGAGAGCTGCCGCAATTAGGAAGGATATATGTGGCATCAGACAGATGTCTGGTGAGACTTTGCATGAATATTGGGAGAGATTCAAGAAGTTATGTTCGAGCTGCCCTCATCACCAAATTAGTGACCAGCTCTTGATTCAATACTTTTATGAGGGCTTGCTGCCAAATGATAGAAGCATGATCGATGCTGCCTCTGGAGGAGCCTTAGTAGACAAAACTCCTACCGCCGCAAGAGATCTGATAGCAAACATGGCAGCCAATACCCAACAGTTTGGCTCGCGGATCATCACCGCAACCAGAGGAGTTAATGAAATTCAAGCATCTCATATGGACCAACAAAGAATGGAACACGAGACTAGATGAATTGACTTCTTTGGTAAGACAGATAGCGATGGTCAACAACCACCAATGCAGATGACTGCATCAGTGTGTGGAATTTGCTCTAATTCATCTCATCCTACTGATTCATGCCCTACACTTCAGGAAGATGGTTCTGCTTTTCCAGATCAATGTGTTGCTGCAGCTGATGTTTTTCCTTGTAGACCCCAATATCAGCAACAACAGCAACAATCTAGATATGATCCATTTTCTAGCACTTATAATCCTGGTTGGCGAGACCATCCCAATTTGAGATATGAGAATTCTAGCTAGCAACAACAGCCCCACCAAAGAACAACAAATGACCCCACCAAAGAAGAACAACAACCCCCACCAAGAAGAACAACAATTTAGATACCAAGTGCAGTCCAAGCAACAAATACCAACAAATACCCCCGCATTCGAGACAACAACAACCTGTTCGCAATAGCTCGGTCTACCCACTCCGTTGAGCCATCATTGGAAGACCTGATGAAACAAATGGCCACAAATAACATTCAGTTCCAGCAGAACGTCAGTGCCAACATTCAGAATTTACAAACTCAAATTGGGTAGCTGGCAACCACTGTGAGCGAGCTAAAGAGTCAAGGTTCTAGCCAATTGCCTTCACAAACAGTCAACAATCCAAGAGGCAACGTAAGTGCAATTACCTTGAGAAGTGGCAAAGAAGTTGATGTTCCAACCTTACAGAATCAGAAATTGACCAAAAACGGCAGAAATGGATAATTCAGTCCATAACTGTGCCACTGAAGAAAATTGCAGAGAATTCAGATGTTACCATTCCATTACCTTTTCCAAATAGGATCACACAATCCAAGAGAACAATGCAAGCAGAAATGGAAAAAGAAGTCATGGAGACATTTAGGAAAGTGGAAATCAATATTCCCCTCCTAGATGCAATTAAGCAAATTCCAAAATATGCTAAATTTCTCAAGGAGTTGTGCACTCATAAGAGAAGGTTGAAAGGGGATGAGAAGATCAGCATGGGAAGAAATGTTTCTGCAATGATTCTGCCAAGCATGCCACAGAAATGCAAAGATCCTGGAACTTTCACAATTTCTTGCACAATTGGCAACTCTAGATTTGAGCATGCAATGCTAGATTTGGGTGCTTCGATCAATGTCATGCCCATGTCAGTGTATAAGTGTTTAAACATTGGTACTTTGCAACCCACTGGTATCGTGATTCGGTTGGTAAATAGAGCCACTGCTCATCCCGCAGGTGTCTTTGGAAGATGTGTTAGTCCGGGTGAATGAGTTGATTTTTCCAAAGATTTCTACATTCGGACATGGAAGATGAGTCTCCAACAAACCATGCTCCATTGATTCTAGGCAGACCATTCTCAAGACCGCCAAGACCAAGATAGACGTGCATGCTGGCACCCTTTCTATGGAGTTTGGCGACGATTTGGTACAATTTAACATTTTTGATGCCATGAGACATCCCCTAGAGGAGCATTCTGTTTTCCATGTTGATATGATTGAGATGCTGGTTGATGATGTCTATACTGATTTATATGCTAAATTCCCTGATATTGTTGACTATCTTGGTTTTGTTTCTTGTGATACATGTGCCACTTGTGATGTTGAACCATGTGCTGCATGTGCTGAGATTTATTCTGTTATGAGTAATGATACACACATTGCCGATGATGCAATAATTGAGAATGAGAGTCAAGTACCATGTCGAAATTAATGTTCTTGAGTTTAGTGTTTCAGATCACTTGTTACCTTCCATTGTACAACCTCTATCCTTGGAGTTGAAGACTTTACCAGACCATCTTAAATATGCATATTTGGGAGATGGTGAGACACTTCCTAAGTGATCATTGCTAAAAACCTACAACCCGATCAAGAAGAAAAATTACCGCAGATTTTGAGGCGAATAGGCAAGCCATCGGATGGACTCTTGCGCAGATATTCCTGGTATTAGTCCCTCCACATGCATGCATAAGATTTTATTGGAAGAAGGGATCAAACCGGTTAGATGAAATTTACCCCAAAGGAGACTAAATCCCCCGATTCTAGATGTGGTGAAGAAGGAAGTTACAAAGCTACTTCAAGTGGCATTATTTATCCTATATCTCGATCGTCAATGGGTGAGCCCCGTGCAAGTGGTTCCCAAGAAATGCGGGGTCACGGTGGTTGCGAATCGAACAATGAGCTTGTGCCCACACGAGTTCAAAACAGTTGGCGAGTTTGCATTGATTATAGGCGGCTTAACCAGGCTACAGAAAGGATCATTTCCCGCCGCCCTTCATTGATCGATGTTGGAGCGGTTATGCGGCAAGTCACATTATTGTTTCTGGATGGATATTCGGGCTATTTTCAGATTCATATAGCCCCGGTAAGACCAAGAGAAGACTACTTTCACTTGTCCATTTGGCACATTTGCATATGGGAGGATGCCCTTTGGTCTATGCAATGCTCCGGGCACCTTTCAGAGGTGTATGGTAAGTATCTTTTCGATTTTTTAGAAAATTGCATGGACGTATTTATGGATGATTTTCTTGTCTCTCGGATCTTCCTTTGATGCATGTTTAGATAGTCTGGCTCGGTCTTGCATAGATGCATTAAGACTAACCTCATTCTAAATTTTGAGAAATGTCATTTCATGGTAGAACAAGGTATAGTCTTAGGGCATGTGATATCTCATGAGGGTATTGAGGTAGATCCTGCAAAAATAGATGTTATTTCATGCCTATCTTACCCCACATGCGTGCGGGAGATTCGTTCTTTCCTTGGTCATGCGAGGTTTCTATCGGCGGTTCATAAAGGATTTCAAAGCAAAATTGCACTTCCGCTATCCAACTTACTTGCAAAAAGATGTGGAGTTTCACTTTGACAAGAAGTGCCGTGGATGCCTTCAATCAATTGAAGCAGGCATTGACCAAGACACCTATCATCCAACCACCGGATTGGACACTTCCATTTGAGTTGATGTGTGATGCCTCTAATTATGCATTGGGAGTGTTCTTGCACAAAGGGTCGGTAAAGTATCTCATGTCATTTCCTATGCTTCGAGAACTTTAGATCCTCGCACAAATCAACTACACCACAACTGAAAAGGAACTTTTAGCAATTGTTTTTGCTTTAGATAAATTTCGATCATATTTGCTTGGTTCCAGAGTGGTTGTGTTTTCAGATCATGCAACATTGAAGTTTCTCCCGAAGAAGCCCAATGCCAAGCCCCGGTTGATTAGGTGGATGTTGCTCCTCCAGGAGTTTGATATTGAGATCCGTGACAAGAGTGGAGCGGAGAATTTGGTGGTGATCACTTGAGTCGAATTGAAAGGGAGGCGATGTTTTTCCCATCCATGATGTTTTCTCGATGAGCGGCTTTTCAAGTGCAAGGCAACATCCCTTAGTTTCTTGATTTGATTAATTTCTTGGTTGCTAAAGCAATACCGCACATTTCACTAAGGCTAAGATTGATAAATTGAAAAGTGAGTCAAAGTATTATGTGTGGGATGATCCTTACTTATGGAGATTTTGCAAAGTGACCAAGTAATTAGGAGGTGTGTGCTCGATGATGAATTCCATTCCATTCTTAGCTTTTGTCATAAACTTGCATGTGGCGGCCACTTCGGTCCTCAACGGATGCTAGGAAAGTTTTAGACTCGGATTATATTGGCCCACTCTATTTCATGATGCATATATGTTTTGCAAATCTTGTGATCAATGCCGAGAACAGGGAATACTTCTGTAGGAATGAAATGCCCCGAAACCCTTATTATTCGTGAGATTTTTGATGTTTGGGGTATTGACTTTATGGGTCCTTTTCCGTATCATTTGGTTTTGTTTACATTCTCGCTTCATTGTGGATTATGTATCTAAATGGGTGGAGGCTAAGGCCACTCGGACCGATGATTCTAAAGTTGTTGTGGATTTTATTAGATCACGATTTTACGTAGGTTTGGAGTCCCGAGATCCATCATTAGTGATCAAGGTTCACATTTTTGCAATCGAAGCATGGAGGCTTTGATGAAGAAGTATGGAGTCCAACACAAGGTTTCTACACCCTACCACCCCCAAACCAATGGGCAAGCCGAGGTCTCCAACAGAGAAATTAAGCGTATACTCCGAAAGACAGTTCAACCTAACGAAAGGACTGGAGCAAGAGGCTTGAGGATGCTTTATGGGCTTACCGGACGCTTATAAGACACCAATCGGGATGTCTCCGTATCGGATTGTTTTTGGAAAAGCTGCCACCTACCGGTGGAAATTGAACATCGAGCATTCGGGCGGTGAAAAGGTGCAACTTGGACCTAGATCAAGCGGTATGGAGAGGAAGAAGCACTGCAAAGAATTGGAGGAGATCCGCTTGGAGGCTTATGAAAGTTCCAAACTTTATAAGGAGAAGACCAAAGCCTTCCATGATAAGTTGATTCGAGGAAAACATTTGAGATTGGTCAAAAAGTTCTCCTCTATAACTCCCGCCTCCGACTCATGCCCGGCAAATTAAGGTCTAGATGAGATGGACCATTTATTGTTACTAATGTTTTTCCTTCAGTGTCGTTCGGATTAAAAGTGAGGTCACCGCCAAAGCTTTCATCGTAAATGGACACCGCCTCAAACAAGTATCATGAACTTCCAGAGAATGCGAAGTGGAGGTGATGAACCTTCTCCATCCGCATTATGAATAAAAAAAAAAAAAAAAAAAAAAAAAAAAGAAAAAAAAAAAAAAAAAAAAACATTTGTGTGCCCGACAATGAGGTAGGTAGAGTCGCTCGAAGCATGTGGAGGTCATTTTTTTCTTCGGCGACAACAACTGCGAAAATCTTGCAAGTATGGATTTTATTGGCCTACTTTATTAAAGGTACTGTTACACCTTTTGCAAAAGTTGCGGAAATTGGTCAAAAAGTTTCGCTTTGAGATTATCATCCGCACCTACTCCTTGGAAAATTGAGATCTAGGTGGCGCGGTTCTTTTGTTGTCAGACACGCGTATTCTCTCAAAGATATTGAGGATCCTAGGAATGGTAATGCGCTTAAGGTTAATGGACAAAGACTCAATCATTCCTGGAAAACCAAGTTCTTGAGTTCTTTGCGTTGCCGGTTAAGTGGCGGATACGGTACTCGTGACTCTTGAGTCGGTTTATTCTTCAGTTTCCCAAAATAATTGAACCCTTCTTCTCCTTCAAAATGGATGTCATTCTTTCAAACCGAGAAAATATTTTCCTTCTCTTCCTCAAAATGCTCGAGAAAAATCTACAAAGTTCGATGTGAGAGATTGAGAATGTTAATGCACAAGGGTATATGCTAAGAAGATGTACTTTGGATAATTGAAGCAAAGGTCCGATTAGCAGGTGAGTCCTAAATTTCATTTGACTCATATATGCCCGGTCTTGGAAGAAGTTCATATTCTAAAAGGAGAAGAGCAAAAAGGTTACAAGTCTGTCACAAATGTGGACGATGGAACTGTAACAAGCGATGTCGTACTAAGGGGATGGTTTCCGCAAATAGAGAAGATAAAATTTTCTTCATTAAGAATGGACTGAGTAAGGAGTCATTAGATGATATCTTATTGACTCTTGAGACGCATTCTTGTGGATTGGTGCATCGTGAAATTCTTAAATTGTGGAATCTCTTCAAGGATGAAGAACAACGCTACAGTCTTGGGAATCTGACTCTAAAAGACCCTGTTTGCCAATTTATAAGAAAATTGGATGGGAAGCTTATCCTCGACTCATAGAAGACGTTTAAGCCGTTACTGGACGTTAAACCAGAGGCAGATGTGAGTCATATCCACAAACAATCTGTACATATCATCTTCTTCTTCTTCTTCTTCATGGCATTTTACAAAAAAAAATGAAAAAAAAATGAAAAAAATGAAAAAAAAATGTATACTTCTTAGGGTTGGCTTTGGTAACACAAACCGTGAATGGGGAAATGCATGCATCCATCTGATCCAGCCTTCTTAATTGAAAAACAAAGAAGGTAGATTGTATCCACATGTGAGGCAAATGGTCGTATTATGGCCACTTGTCCCTTTTGGGAGCCCTATGTTGCGCTGGTCTTGAATGGGTCGAATCTTGGTCAACAATGCTTTGGCACAAAGCCGAAAGAGCAGACTACCTCCTTCCCAATCTTAAGTAAGTATACACTCATCTTTCATCAAGTTTTTCTAACAATTTCAAAAAAAAAAAAAAAAAAAAAAAAAAAAGGACGTGATGTCTCATCGCACTCATGACGCTAAAGTATAAAGATACGCATGGAGACTGCATACATACTGGTATGTCATCATTTTCTATTTCTTTTATCTTTGTATCATTTTGTTGTATTTTGATTTTTGTACAGACGATCCTTTGAGCAGGGTCCTTCGGGGTTTCTAGACTTCTTTACCTTGATGGTTTTCTTGAAGTCAAAAAAAAAAAAAAAATAAAGATTTTGTGTCTCTTAATTTCAACCTTTTTCGACAACCGCCAACCTACCCTCATAGGTGCAATTATTCCCCTTTCCATTCTTTTTCCTATTTAAACACTCCATTTTCTCCATTTTCCTTCAAACTCGAAACACTCAAAGGGAGGAAGAGTATAGAATGGGGCCTTCTATTCGTAACCTCAAAAATGTCTCGTGTTTTTTGTGGGTCGAGTTATGGGAAGGGATTAGAGTTTGTAAACGCAGCTAGCACTCTTGGTCGATCACTTGCTGCGAGGAATATTCATCTTGTATATGGGGGAGGTTGTCGTGGGTTAATGGGGGCTGTATCACTTGCCGCCTTTGTAAGAGATAGTCGGGTTTTAGGTGTCATTCCGAAACTTTAGCTCAATGAGTAACATCAATGGAAAGACAATTGGGGAGGAACTTAAAGTATCATCAATGCATGAACGCATGAAGATAATGCTTGAAAACTCGATGCATTCATTGCCTTACCAGTGGTTTTGGTACTTTGAAAGAAATTTTTCAAATTGTCTCTTGGGCCGAATCGAACATCCACCATAAACCCATTGGTTTGTTGAATGTTAATAATTTCTTTGATCTTTTGTTCTTTTTCTTGACAAAGTCAGTGGAACGTAAATTTATCACTCCTTCTAAGAAGACAACTTCTTATCTCGCCTCCACTATTGATGAGTTCATTGATAAATTAGAAGCTTTTGAGTATGTACTGATCGTATGTATCTCGAGATAGATTGGTCAACAACAGAAGCGGCGAAGGAAGTAACAAGAAACAAGAGCCCGATCTGAAACTTTCTTTAATGGGTTTGATTTAAAAAAAAAATTGTTGTTGTTTTGTTTAGTATGATATGGTTGTCATGGACTTATTAAACCAATTAGTGATGGCGAGTAAGGAGTAATTTTACTCTTGAGACGCATCTTAATTGGTGGCAGAGTAAGGAGTTTTTTAGGTAGTAATTAATTAGTATTGAATTGTAGAAGTACTAACGTTTTCTTGTTTGATTTCTTTTCAGTGTCGACGATAAGACCGACAAGTGTGTTTCTTTTCTCGCTTAGCGTTGATTCACTTCTTATCAGGTTGTGTTGCTCTTTTCTATCTCTTTCTTTCACATTGAGGACAATGTTCTATTAAGTGTGGGGGGAGAGATTTTAGCATGTTTCTGTTTCTTTTTGTTTGTTAAAAAAAAAATTCAAAAAAAAAATTCAAAAAAAAAAAAAGGTTCATTGCATGATTGAATAATTTTTCTCCCTTCTTGAACTGATATGCTTGGTGATAGATGATTGAATTGATGGATTGAGTTTGATGGATGCATACCTTGTGAGATTTTGAGCCTAATGGATGGATTCAACATATATGCCATTCTCTTCTTTCTTGTGTGATTTTCACTCATGTTAATGACCACTTTAGAACTTGCTTTGATTCTTTTTGAGGCTACATTTCACTTGCATGCATGAACATGATTGAGGCCCTCTTTCTTAGCTAGTTTAACCAAATAGCCAACCTTGTTTTCAATATAATATCAAGCACTCTTTTGACCTCTCGAAAATTCTCTGATTCCTGCCAACCTAGTATACTTTCCTTTGCTTAACCCCTTTGAGCTTATTTGACCATTCCTTGTTTCTAGCTCATTATGTGCCTTAAATGAAAAATCCTGTTCTTACTGTACCTTAGGGAATAAAAGAACATTAGCCTGGTTAATGGATGAGTTTTTGAACAAGTGTAGGGGTGTGTGTACAAAATGGTTGTTGAAAAAAAAAAAAAGAAAAGAAAGAGTGCCTAGAAAAAAAAAAAAAAAGAAAATGTATGTATGTATATAGTTATGTTCATATATATATATAAAAAAAAAAGAGAGAAAAGGATGGGGAAATGAATATGTAAAGGGATATACATTAGAGTTGAGATGAACTTTTATGCTCGTTATTTGAACTCAGCTCTCATTTGCTTTTATTCTCTTTGGTATTTATCTTCTCATATCCATTTTATCCTCTTCTGTTACCTTGACCTCACTACAACCTTGAATAAAGTCCTCATGATTTGTGTGTGCATGTGTTTTGAGTAGTGGAGAAGTAGAAGATAAGCAAGCTTATGGTAGTGCAATTTTCATGGGTTGAATTGAGTGAAATACCTACCTTTTAAACACTTGAGAGATTGAGAGGGAATATTGTGAAGATCCATCATTCTTAATTCATTCTTTTCAACGGAAGTTTCCTTGCATTTTGGTTTGAGATGTGAAGAAATGTTACCTCATTTATGCTTTGATCCCTTGAATTTCTTGTTGCTCTTCTTGCTTCATTGAGTCCTTTAGAGTTTTTAACTTTTAAGTTTGTGTCGTTTGTCTTTGTCTTCTAACTTTAGTTTTATATGTTTTGCCCAGGAGTGCAAAAAGCTAAGTGTGGGGAATTTGATAATCACATATTTTATTCATTAAGAAACCCTCATTATTAGTCATTTACACTCTTCATGTACTTAATTGATCTGAATTTGATTATGTTTTGTAAGTTTGAACTCGAATCGGACTTAATTGATTTTTCAAAGCATTATTCGAGTCTTACACTGTTTCTGTATTTTGGCCATATCTTGAGTTCTAAATGTCTGATAATTATGAATTTTACCTTGTAGGAAAGATAAAAGAGAGCTCTACAACTTTGATGAAGAGCTCAAAGTCAAATTCAGACATTTAGTGGAGCTAATTGGGCATGGAAATCAGAATACGGGATTTGTGACTGGAACCCGAACAGTGTGTAATAACCAGAACATAATTCGAGTTTGGGTTTATAGAATGGGCTGAAAATTGGTGATCTGAAAGTTAAGACCCATATGTACAACTTTCATGACAAACACAAAACTTGATTCGGGTTCCTTGATGGAGATATTGGGTCTGAAAGTCAAAACAGAGGTGCTGAAACTGGTCCTGAGCAGTCTGTAGTAATTGGGTCATATCTTGGGCTGTAGGACGAATTTTTGGGTGCTTCCAGAGCCATTGGAAAGCTTAGACAATTTCCTAGAACTTTCATGAAGACCATTTGGCTCAAAAATGACGAAATCAATGAGTTCAGCAATGAATACTTTCGGAGACAAGGAAGCTCACCTACCAAGTTCACCTACCAAGCTCACCTACCAAGTTCACCTACCAAGCTCACCTACTAATTCCACCTACTAATCTCATCTACCCATCTACTACTACTCTGAATCCTCTATAAAAGGAAGCATATGGAGAGCTCTAAACACAACATACACTTGGTGTTAGAAATAGCTTTTCATAGTTCTTGTATATTTTTCCTTCATTGTAATGGAGAGCTAAGTCACTTCTAGTCAATTCGGGACTCTTGAAGAGATTGTGGCTTGGATTCTTGAGACCTTGGTTATGTAATGTATTTGATTTATATTTGAATTCCTCTTCCTTCTTCTTCTCGTTCTCTTGATCTTGAATGCATGAATGGTGATTCTGTTTATGTTTGATCCGATTTGATCTTGGTTT
Organism: Ormosia emarginata; assembly: GCA_029884605.1. Classification (NCBI taxonomy): domain Eukaryota; kingdom Viridiplantae; phylum Streptophyta; class Magnoliopsida; order Fabales; family Fabaceae; genus Ormosia; species Ormosia emarginata. Next base: position 8,930,721 of record JAQQTP010000068.1, read on the forward strand.
AAGATTAAGTATTGTGATGAAATTTAGAACCGATTGATCTGAATTAATCACATAACTGAAGATTGAGATTTGTGATGAAACTTAGAACTGATTGATCTAAACTAATCACGTAATTGAAGAGGTTAGGTTACCGATTTGTGCCTAGGTTAATTGAATTCGGTGCTTAAATTGACATATATTTATATGAATGGTGCGATTGCAGATTTGTGTTTATCACTTGTCAATTGAATTTGGACGATTGTCTAGTATGAATTCGGATCTAATGCAGAGATCTCGGTTAGATCCAAGTTAACCATTCAAATGTATTTCGGTGTTTGTTGAAAGGTCTGATTGAATCCACCCAATCTGGATAGATTTAATTGATTGTTCTTTTAATTGTTATTTCTCTTTAAATCCTGTCACTGCGATCCTTGAACCATCAAAACCCCCATTTTTCTAACTTTCACTTGATTTGATAAAATTGCATCTACGATCCTTGAGGAGACGATCCGGTGTTGTTCACTATACTACAAGTTTAGGTAATAACTTCGGTTATAATTTTGATTGAGTTCGGCGCTCGTCAATGTGTCATACGCTATAGAGAGTCGTTCTCAGTGTCCCAAAGTTTACCTTCTAGGCAAGTTGAGATGATGGGCAGAAAGAAGCGCCTCGTGTTGGCATACTCGCGTGACTATGCAACTGAGCTGGATCCTATGATTTAATGCCATGGGCTCTCTAGCGACCTCTCACTGGCTATGGTCCTTAGGTGGTGGCTATCAGATTTACGCACTTTAATTAGTTGCGTTGTAGCTCAATCTAATATATTCCACAAGCGAGATGGAGAAGAATTCCAAGATTGGCTAAGCTGTCTTGGTATTTCTGCACTACTGCACTCATGACGCGCAGTATAAAGATATGCCATGAAAACTGGACATAAAGGTATATCATCATTTGCTATTATATTTTTTTTATCTTTGTATGATTTTGTTGTATTTTAGTTGTGGACAGACGATCCTATGAGCAGGGTCCAGCAAGGGTTTCTAGACTTCTTTACCTTGATGGTTTTCTTGAAGTCAACAAAAAAAAAACAAAAACAAAAACAAAAAAATTAAAAATTGAAAAAAAAGATTCTATATTTCTTAATTTCAAACTTTTCTGACAACAACTAACCTACCTTTATAGGTGTTATTATTAACCTTTCCATTCTTTTTTCTATTTAAACACTTCATTTTCTCTACTTTATTCCAACTCAGAATCATTCAAAGGGAAGGTGAGTATAGAAATGGAAAGTGTTTTTGTTCGTCAACTTAAAAATATCTGTGTATTTTGTGGGTCTAAGTATGGGAAGGGTTTAGAGTTTGTAAACGCAACTACTGCTCTTGGTCGATCACTTGCTATGAGGAATATTCATCTTGTATATGAGAGAGGTTGCCGTGGGTTAATAGGGGTTATATCACTTGCTGCATATATATGTGACAGTCAGGTTTTAGGTGTCATTCCTGGACCTTTAGCTCAATAGAACATCACTGGAAAGACAATTGGGGAGGAACTTAAGGTATCATCAATGCATGAACAAATGAAGATAATGCTTGACAACTCTAATGCATTTATTGCCTTACCAGGTGATTTTGGTACCTTGGAAGAAGTTTTTCAAATTGTCTCTTGGGCTCAACTGAACATCCACCATAAACCCATAAGTTTGTTGAATATAAATAATTTCTTTAATATTTTGTTACTTTTTATTGACCATGCTGTGGAACATAAATTTATCACACATTCGGTAAGACAACTTATTATCTTTGCTTCCACGATTGATGAGTTGATTGATAAATTAGAAACTTTTGTTTATAAACCTGACTTAACAATAGCTCAGATAGATTGGTCAGTAGGAAACAATGAAGGAAGCAAGATGAACAGAAACTTAGATTTGACACTTCGTTTATAGCTTTCCTTTACCTTTGATTTTATTTATCGTACTTTGTTTCTGTTTAAATTTGTGTTAGATTTCTCCAATAGGTGATATCTTCTATCCTTTACTCATCTATATTTTAACATTGAGGACGATGTTGTGATCTGGTTGGGGGGGAAGGATAGTTGACCAAAAAATTTTTTTTTAGGAAGTATGATATGATTGTCATGGACTTACTAAACTAATGAATGATGGCAGAGAAATGAGTAATTTTACTCCTAAGACGCATTTAAATTGGAAAGTATGTTTAGTGATATGACTGTTAGAAACCTATTCGTAGTAAAACTAATTAAGGATGGCAAAGTAAGGAGTAAATTTTGCCTTGGAGGTAAATTTACTCTTGAGACGCATCTTAGTTGAGGAAATAATTATTTTGTGTAGAAGTAGCAAATGGATTCTTAGATCTTAGCATAAATTGTCTTATTTCTTAAAAATCACAAGCTTGGATATGAATGTTGATATAGTGGATTAAGAATGATAGAAATATGTCTTGTGAGATTTTGAGTCTATTGATGAATGAATTGAACATTTGTACCATTCTCTTCTTTCTTGTGTGATTTTCACTCATGGAATTGTTATTCTAGAAGTTGCTTTGATTCTTTTTGAGGCTACATTTTCACATGCATACATAAATATGATTGAGGTATTTTGAAATAGCTACTTTGACCAAATAATCATCATTGTATATTTTTCTTTGTGTAACCCTTTTGAGCTTATTTTACCATTTCTTATTTTTAGCTCATTACGTGCCTTAAAAAAAAGAAAAAAGAAAAAAAAACATGTTTTTACCCAACCTTAGGGAATAAGAGAGTATTGGCCTTGTTCTTGAATAAGTGTGGGGGTGCGTGTGCAAAATGAAAAAAAAAATGAATTGACCACTATTGCAATCAAAGGATTATCAGAGTCTAGAATAAAGGTGGATACTTGGAAATAACATGAAGAAAAGGAAAATGTTCAGGCCTAACAATGAATTCAATTCACCAATTTGGGATTGATCTTCAACAAAATATTAGTCAAATATTGGTCATTGTCTTTTATGATGAATGTTCTCAAACATCTTCTCCACTATAATTGTACCATAAAGCTTTTTTATTCTTTTTGGCATTTATCTTCTCATATCTATATTATCCACTCTCTTTTACCATGACCCAATTACAACCTTGAATAAAATTTTCTTGATTTTTGAGTGCATGTATTTTAATTAGCAGATAAGTAGAAGATAAGCAAACTTATGGTAGTACAATTGTTCATGGATTGAATAGAGCGAAATACTTACCTTTTAAACACTTGAGAGATTGAGAGTGAATTCTGTGAGGATCTATCATTCTTGATTCATTCTTTTCAACTAAACTTTCCTTACTTGTTGGTTTGAGATGTGAAGAAATGTTACCTCTTTAAAACTTTGATCCCTTGAATTTCTGGTTGCTCTTCTTATTTTATCGAGTCTTTTAGAATTTTTAGCTTTTGAGTCTGTGTCATTTTTTTTTGTTTCCTAGCTTTGGTCTTATGTGTTTTGCCCAGGAGTGTAAAAAGTTAAGTGTGGGAAAATTTGATAACCACATATTTTATACATTAATAAACCCTCATTTTTAGTCATTTACACTCTCTATGTATTTAATTGATTAAGTTTGGTTATATTTATAAATTTGGACTCAAATTGGACTTAATTGATTTTTTAGCACTATTTTGGTCTTGCATTGTTTCTTTATTTCGGTCATATCTTGAGTTCTAGATGTCTTATAATTATGTTTCTTACCTTGTAGGAAATATAAGAGAGAGCTATACAACTTTCATGAAAAGCTCCAGGGAAAAATCAGATATCTAGTGGAGCTAATTGGGCTTGGAAGTTAGAACACGAGTTTTGTGACTAGAACCCAAGCAGTGTGCAGTAATCATTGTATAATTTGAGTTTAAGGAATTAAAATGAGCTAAAAATTTGGCATCTGAAAGCTAAGACTCATATTTACAACTTTCATGAAGAACACAAGAGCTTATTCGGACAACTTGGAGGTCATATTGGGTTTGGAAGTCAAAACAGAGGTGCTGAAATTGGGCCTGAGCAGTCTGCAATAATTTAGTCATATTTTGGGCTGTAGGACGAATTTTTGGATGATTTTGGTGGCATTAGAAAACTGAGACAATTTCCTATAACTTTCATGAAGACCACTTTGCTTCATTCTAACGTATCCATGAGTTCATCACTGAATGACTTTGGAGAAAAGAAATTTTAATAATTTTCCACTCACAAAAGTTCTTTGGCATTTTTCACTCATCCACCCACTCATCCACTTACTCATTAATTATTTTCCTTGTCATTTTGTATCTCTAATCCTCTATAAAAGGGACCATAGGCAAATTATTTGGGTAATCTTGGCTTAGCTTAGATTATGCTATTGTGTTATTTGTTGTAATTTTCTTTTGTTCTAAGTTGAAATTATGTTCATCTTTTTCTTCTACTCTCTTTCTTTCTTCTTGTTTATGGGTAACTAAATCTTCATCTTGCTTGGATGAAGGAGTGAAGTTTTTGGCAATAAAATAAGGTTAAATTAATTTTTTTTGTGCTTAAATGATATATTATCAAGTGATCATTATACGTGTTGTATTTTGTTTCCAATCAATTTAGAAACCCTCCTTGAAAAGTGGAGTTTTTGATTCATTGTAAACAAGTGATTTGACACAATGAATGCTTGAACCCATTTATAAGTGTTGGTGTTGGTAAATAATTCCTCCTTGTAAAGTGGAGTTCTTGATTCACTGTAGACAAGTGGTTTGGCACAATGAATGCTTGAACCCATTTACAAGTGTATGTATTGGTAAATAATTAAAGGAACCATAATATAATTACATATATAATTCTAAATGGACTTTGAATGATTTATTCTTCGATTGGAATCTCCGTTGTGCATGGATTTCAATTGAGTTATAAAAAGAATTAATCTTGTCCTTAATTTATTACCAAAAGTGGATCTCCTAACCTAAACAAGTTCTTTAATTTAATTGTAAACAAGTTTTATTATCTTTATTGTTGTGACAAAGTCTTCCCTTACCTCAAAGAATTTTTCTTCATCAATTCCCTGTGGATCGACCTCGGACTCCCGAGAAATTTATTACTTGAGACAACCTGCACTTGGATTTGCATCCTTTAATCCACATTATTTATTTTTATACTTTTATAATAATATTCGAATCTCGTTAAAAAGTATTTTGTAATTAGTCATACTATCAAATGTTCAAGCTTATGAAGCACGAACACGTCGATTATGAGACGTGTCTGCATGTCGGACACGTGTCCGTGTCGGATATATGGAGACACCTGTACGACACATGTGTCCTGCGTGTCCAAATGTGTCTAATTAAAAAGATTTTTTTTTTTCAGTTTGGACACGTCTTGGACACGCTCGAACACTTCTCAAACACGCTTGGACACGAGTAGGACATAACTTGGACACGACCCTTTAATATTTTTTTTTAAAAATTAGTTTTCATGACTAACGTTCAATTAGTAAGCCTGTAACCCACTAAAGTCCAATCACATGACTGACATCCCAAGTCACTCTTTTCACATACTAGTATTTTAAGTTTTATCTTTTCACATGTCACTATTAGATTTTTAAGTTTTATTTTTTCACACACCACTATTTTCATCTACTCCTTCTAGCTTTACTCATACCAAACTGTCTACTTCGTCGTCACCGAAGCTAGCCTCACACCAATATTCCCTCTAGTTATTTTTTTTATGTATATGTACTTGTACATGATTAGTTCTATTAGGAGAAGTTAGTTTAAGAGATTTTTTAGCATATGTCAATAGAAATTATGCTCCATATTTTTTAGGAGAGGTTTACTAGGTAGCAAATATTAGCATATATGACATATAATAAAATATTGTAAATCTCTAAGCTTATAGAAATGATATTAATAAATTATGAATTTTTTTCTTAAATTTTGTATTTTATATATATATATATATATATATATATATATATATATATATATATATATATATATATATATATATATAATTTATAATTTTTGAATTTGGTGTGTCCCCGTATCCGTGTCGTGTCCCGTGTCCCTGTCTGTGCTTCATTGGTTCAAGCAAATATGTGCCATATATGACCTCGAGAAGGGAATCATCAACGAAATCCTGAAACAAATTGAGGTTTGTAGACTATTCGAATTGCTAAGTGCCTTATATACATTCACCCACCAATTTTTTTATTTCATCATGAGCGTAATGCTCGCCAAGGGATTTAAAATCCTAAAAACATTGAACCCTTCGATGGAATTACAAATTTATAAGAACACTTGGAGTCTTTCAACTCATCGCTGCTTGTCAGCGAAAGCGAGTCTATCATGTACCGTGTCTTTTCGGGTACTGCACATTAGGAGTTCTATTAACCCTCATTCATTTTGCTTGAGGTGAAGTACACCCTAGCCTAAATTCTTGAGCGGAACAATGACATTGTTTGTGGAAAGAGATAAAAATTCACCCATTTCACAGAACTCTTTTATCATGGCCTCAACCAAAGAGTAATCCAAAAATCTAGACACTATGACACCGCTCATGAAAACACCACTTCTCCATGAAAAACAATCCAAATATTCAAACACCATGACGCTGCTCATGAAAAAACCTCTTCTTTAAGAATTGTTATAACCATGATTTTAAATTGCAGTTGCTGTCATAGTTGCAGTTATGTTGCGTTTATCGCAATTGCTAAGAATTGCGAAAAAATACAATTGATGCGACCGCAATTATGGTCGCAATGCTATTGCAAAGACCACAAAAATTATAATATTGTGACCTCAATTGTAATTACAGACCGCAATTTAAAATCATGCTTGTCACGAGAAGGAGGATGAACACTTTAAAGCAAATGATTTTCAATCTCATCAAGTTTGGATACGTCCAAAAAAACATGAAGCAGAATATAAGGGAAGTAAAACTAGTGCCTCCCATTCTCCATTAATTGACATGTTACATTGACATTCATTATCACATAATGTTGCTTACTTTCTATGATAACCCTGTGTTAATTGACTTTAATATGCAGCAGTTTAATTTCCATCACTTCTTCCAAAATGTCGTGTGTGAGATTCGACAAGGAAGGATTGCCATTATTTGGCCAATGATTCAAATCATGGCAATAGACTTTATGGATCGGATTCAAATAATGATAATAGATATTATGGATTGGCACAAGAACAACTCTCATTAACATAACAATGACTGCTTACCATAATGACTTATTATTATTGTCGTTATCATGGTTTCCTTATGTAATTATATATAATTGCTCCCAACATGAATTGCCACGGTACAATAACGGAGATATCCATAATGGCTCATTCAAATAAATTGGCAACAAATACCATAAATTATCACGACTCACATTTGAGAGACTTTTTTTAGCATTTAATGACAAGGCAATGCCACTTGATACTATGAAAGGGAATTGATGTTATGCCATCAAAGGAACGGTTTCCCTTGCCTTTGGGATATACAACAGAATACTTTGATAATTTACCACATTTTTTTAGAATGAGAAAAAATATGAAAAAGATTGGGTATGTGCTCCCAACCAAAATGCCACATGAATTGGACCATGCTTATGCCGCCAACCGATTGCAACCTTTGGAAATCATCATGCTACAGTTCAATGAGATAAGTTGCTCTCAACTGCATGGATCCTGTGACAAAGCATGTAGCTTTCAAAATTGAGGAAACAAAACCTACAACATTAGCTAGGACAAGTCCTCAAGGCAGCACCGCCATTGATGAGATAACTACCACAATCATCCTTATAAAATATCATATTTATGGTTCTATCATTCAGTGCCAAGCTATTTTGATCCAAAATACAGGCTATCAATCCTACCTCAGTAATTAAGCCAAAAGGAAACTGAAGTTCACAAAAGGATAAAGCCCAATGAGGAGACTAAATCCTCCCAAGACATTAGATTCAACAAACACCTTGATGAAAAAGGTTCCTATGCCTGTACCTCGACTTGACCTCACCTAAGCTAGTCTCTTAGCCTGATCTCACATCGACTAGTACCTCGACCCAATCTTACCTCAACTAGTACATCAACTCGATCTTACCTCGACCAATACCTAGACTTTGTCTCAGCTAATACTTAAGTTCGAGCAGTACTTCATCTTAGTTGGTAGGATCCGACCTCGACCTGTACCTCAACTTGAGCAGTACTGTATCTCAGCTAGTACCTCACATTGGCTAGTATCACAACTTAACTAGTAAAGTCCCCAAAAAGCAGACTAAAGTCCTCAAAGCGGTAAAACCTAAAAAGGAAATTAAAGTCCTCCAAGTGGTAAACTCCAAAAAAGATACTAAAGTAACCTCAGAGGCATAAACTCAAAAAGACATAAACATAATTCAAGAGGTTAAATCCTAAAAGGAAACTGAAGTTACATAAGAGGCATAAGCCCAAAAAGAAGACTAAAATCCTCCAAGTAGTAAAAGCCCAAAAAGAGACCAAATTCACCTATGATGTAAAGTTTAAAAAAGATATTAAAGTCACCTATGAGGCACAAACTCAAGGGAGACTAACGTACTCCAAGATGTCAACTAAAAAGAAGATCCCGATGACGATGTTCAATCTCTATCCCATCCAACATCAGATCAAAAGAAGATCTTGATGGCTATGATAGATTTATATCCAGTCCAACATCAAATCAGAAAAAAATTAATCTCGATGATGACGATCGATCTCCATCCCGTCTAATGTTGAATTAAAAGAAGAATCTTGATGGTAACAGACAATCTTCATTTCATCCCACACTAGATCCAAAGAAGAATCTTGATGATGATGATTAATCTTATCCTAACCAATGTCGGAGTGAAAGAATATCCAAAAGATGACATTCGATCTCTATGCATGCCCAAATTACGCGTTTAACCATCTTGGTTGCTTAATGTCGCCTTGCCTTAGGTCTTGCGACAAAGATCCTCCTATACATACCTAGATTATGCGCTTGACCCTCTTTGCACTGAGTGCCACATAGCATCAGGTCTTAGGACATTGACCAGCTTACATGCTCAAGTTCTTAACTACGAGTTTGATCCTCTTGACTATTTTGCACTGCCTTGTCTTAGATCTCAAGACCTCGTTCCCCTGACACTCATCCACGAGTACAAAGCACTTGATCTTTTTGGCTGATTTGTGATGCCTTCCCTTAGATCTTATGGCCTTGGTCTCCTAATGTTCAGCCATAAATTCAAAGTGCTTGATCCTTTTAGCCACTTCGCACCACCTTGCGTCGGATCTCGGGACCTCGTTCCCCTTACATACACTAGAAATATCCGAGTGTATGAACCCCCAAGTTAGGATCCTCAATTTAGATGAAAGGGATTTTGGTCCTAGCACTTAACAAAAAATACCCAAGTGCGAGGATCTCCCAATGCAAAGATCCCCACTTTAGAAGAATGAGCTTTAGTCCCCTTAAGTTAATTTTACCCAAGTGTGAGGATCCCCCAAAGCTGAAATCCTCACTTGGAAAGAAAGGACTTTGGTCCCCTTAAGTTGGTCAATGGATTCTAGTCCCTCCAAATTAATTAAATTACCAACTGCACGATCCTAATGTTATGATCCCAATTCAGACTAAGGGACTTTAGTCCCAAACTCACGAACATTTGGACTGTGGTCCAATGTGCCCAGAGACTTCACCATGCCAAAGGCTTACTACTAAAACACTTACATTAAAAGAGTTAAACAAAACGACTAAAGAACTTTGGCCCCTAGTTAAACTCACCAAGTAAAGAACTCATTTGCATGTTTTTACTTCAATTCCATCTTCACAAGTATGGAACCTCTAAACTATAATTCCTACTTTGGAATATTATATCACCCAAGTATGAAACTCTCGGTTGATTTTCCTACTTGAAGTCATTGTCGTCATCAAGGCTCCCCAAAATCAAGAGCCTCAAGATACTCTGTAGCTGTAGTTTCAATATATAATGAAACCACGGGTTAAGAAAAAGCACGGGAAATAGAGAAGGAGAAGGTTCATGCCTAACAATGAATTCAACTCATCAATTTGGGATTGATCTTTAACAAAACATTAGTCAAATATTGGTCATTGTCCTTTATGATGAATGTTCTCAAATATCTTCTCCACTCTAACTGTACCATAATGTGCTTTTATTCTCTTTGGTATTTATCTTCTTATATCCATATTATCCACCCTTCTTTACCTTGACCCCATTACAACCTTGAATAAAGTCCTCATGATTTTTGTGTGCATGTGTTCTGAGTAGTAGAGAAGTAGAAGATAAGCAAGCTAATGGTAGCGCAATTTTTTATGGGTTGAATTGAGTGAAATACTTACCTTTTTAATGCTTGAAAGATTAAGAGTGAATTCTGTGAGGATCTTTCATTCTTGATTCATTCTTTTTAATTGAAGTTTCATTGCTTGATGGTTTGAGATGTGAAGAAATATTACCTCAAAAGTGCTTTAATCCCTTGAATGGTTGCTCTTCTTGTTTTATTAAATCTTTTAGAGTTTTTAGCCTTTGAGTTTGTGTCGTTTTTCTTTGTTTCTTAGTTTTTTCTTATATGTTTTGCGCATGAGTGCAAAAGTTTAGTGTGGGGGAATTTGATAACAATGTATTTTATTCATTTTATAATCCTCTCACTAGGCTTTTTAAGGTTCAATTCGACTTAATTAAGTTGATTTTGTCATATTTTATGAAATTAAGCTTAATTGGATCATTGAAGAAATTATTGCTTGAATTATCATTAATTTAGGTGATTGCATTCTTAAGTAAAGTGGTCACAATTTGAGTTGCAATTATCTGATTAATGTGATTCTGGTCTTGTTAAAAAGATAAGATAATTTCTTAATAACTATTCACTTGATAGCAAAAGCCACATTGATAACAATATATTTCATTCATTGTATAATCTTTTCACTTGACTTTTTCGGTAAACTAGCTATAATTTGAGTTACAAATATCTGATGGATGTGATTTTAGTCTTATTTTAAAGCAAAGACAAATTTCTACAACTTTCATGAAGGCCTCAAGAATGGATACACACGTTTGGATAACTCAAATTGGAGTTGAAGCAAAATCTAGAGTTTTGAATCTGACAACTTGACCTCTATGCACTCATTAAACTATATCTAGGGCTATAGGAGTTCAACAATTCTGATATTTTGACAGTGAAAGGTTAAGACCCATATCTACAACTTTTATGAAGAACACAAAATTCAGTTCGGATTCCTTAAAGGTGATATTGGGCTTGAAAGTCAGAACAGAGATGCTAAAGTTGGGCCTGACCTATGAGCAGCAATTAGGCCATATCTTGGGCTGTGGTTGGTGGATTTGGCTAAACTCGATGTCTATCGAAAGCTGAGACAATTTCTTAGAACTTTCATGAAGACTACTTGGCTCAAAAATAAAGGATGCCATGTATTCAGAAGGGAAACATTTCAGAGACAAGAATCCACTCATCAAACAACTATTTTGGCATTTTGTTCTCATCATTCATCATCTCTTTTGGCATTTTGAACTCTTCTAACTCTATAAAAGGAGGCAAAGGCTGATCATTTAAGGGTGTTAGCTTAGCTTAGAGTTTACTTTCATGTTTGTATGTTAATTGCTTCCTTTGTTTAGTTTCCTATTGTTCTTAATTGAAGTTATGTTCATCATCTTCTTCTTCTCTCTTTCTTTCTTCTTGTCAATGAGTAACTAAATCTTCATCTTGCTTGGGTGAAAGAGTGAAGCTCTTGGTAATGAAATAAGGTTAGATTATTCTACTTCTTGTGTTAATTTGAATAATATATTTTTATGTGATCTTTATACGTATTGTATGTTGTTTCCAATTAATTTAAAAACTCTTCTTGTATAATGAATATCTTGATTCATTGTAGATAAGACATTGGCACAGTGGATGCTTGAGACTATTTACAAGTATTGGTAGATAATTATTGAAACCATAATATGATTACATGTATAATCTTAATTGAACTTTGAATGTTAAATCTTCCGATTGGAACCTTCATTATGTATGATTTCAATTGAGTTATAAAAAGAAATAATCTTGTCTTTAATTTATTATCAAGAGTGGATCTCCTAACCCAAACAAATTATTTTAATTTGTGAATAACTTATATCATCTTTAGTATTGTGATAAATCTTCTCCTTAACTCAAATAATTTTCTCTTCGTCAATTCCCTATGGATCGACCTTGGACTCCCGAGAATTTACTACTTAAAACAACCTGCACTTGAGTTTGATAACAATATATTTTATTCATTTTATAATCATCTCACTAGGCTTTTTAAGGTTCAATTCGGTTTAATTAAGTTTATTTTGTCACATTTTATGAAATTAAGCTTAATTGGATCATTGAAGAAATTATTGCTTGAATTATCATTAATTTAAGTGATTGCATTCTTAAGTAAAGTGGTCACAATTTGAGTTGTAATTATCTGATTAATGTGATTCTGGTCTTGTTGAAAAGATAAGATAATTTCTTAATAACTATTCACTTGATAGCAAGAGCCACATTGATAGCAATATATTTCATTCATTGTATAATCTTCTCACTTTGTTTTTTCGATAAACTGGCTATAATATGAGTTACAAATATCTGATGGATGTGATTTTAGTCTTGTTTTAAAGTTACGACAAATTTCTACAACTTTCATGAAGGCCTCGAGATTGCATACACATGTTTGGATAACTCAAATTGGAGTTGAAGCAAAATCTAGAGTTTTGAATCTGACAGCTTTACCTCTATGCACTCATTAAGCTATATCTTGGGCTATAGGAGTTCAACAATTCTGAAATTTTGACAATGAAAGGTTAAGACCTATATCTACAACCTTTATGAAGAACACCAAATTCAGTTCAGATTCCTTGAAGGTGATATTGGGCTTGGAAGTCAGAACAGAGGTGCTGAAGTTGGGCCTGACCCATGAGCAATAATTGGGTCATATCTTGGGCTGTGGTTGTTGGATTTGGCTAAACTAGGTGTCTATGGAAATCTGAGACAATTTTCTAGAACTTTTATGAAGACCACTTGGCTCAAAAATAACGCATGCCATGAGTTCAGAAGAGAAATATTTCAGAGACAAGAATCTACTCATCAAACAACTATTTTGGCATTTTGTTCTCATTATCCATCATCTCTTTTGGCATTTTGAACTCTTCTAACTCTATAAAAGGAGGCAAAGGCTGATCATTTAAGGGTGTTAGCTTAGCTTAGAGTTTACTTTCATGTTTGTATGTTAATTGCTTCCTTTGTGTAGTTTTCTATTGTTCTTAATTGAAGTTATGTTCATTATCTTCTTCTTCTCTCTTTCTTTCTTCTTGTCTATGAGTAACTACATCTTCATCTTGCTTGGATGAAAGAGTGAAGCTCATGGTAATGAAATAAGATTAGATTATTCTACTTCTTGTGTTTGAATGATATATTTTTATGTGATCTTTATATGTATTATATGTTATTTCCGATTAATTTAGAAACTCTTCTTGTATAATGAATATCTTGATTCATTGTAAATAAGACGTTGGCACAGTGGATGCTTGAGACTATTTATAAGTATTGGTAGATAATTATTGGAACCATAATATGATTACATGTATAATCTTAATTAAACTTTGAATGTTAAATCTTCTGATTGGAACCTTCATTATGTATGATTTCAATTGAGTTATAAAAAAAATAATCTTATCTTTAATTTATTACCAAGAGTGGATCTCCTAACCCAAGCAAATCTTTTTCATTTGTGAACAACTTATATCATCTTTAGTATTGTAACAAATCTTCTCCTTACCTCAAATAATTTTCTCTTCATCAATTCCCAAATGGATCGACTCTGACTCGAGAATTTACTACTTGAAATAACTCGCACTTAAGTTTGAAACTTTTAATTATCCCATTAAGTTTTTAGCCGTTTTGCAGGGACTTGATTTGAAGTCCTAATTCATTGAGGTTCTCTTTCTGTAAGTAAACTTCACCAACAAGATATATTCTTCATCTACTCTTTTCACTTTTTAATTTACTAACTTACTAATTTATTAACTAACTTTTATATTTATGTCATTTATTTTTATTTTTTAACTTTCTAACTTTTATATTTGTGTCATTTATTTTTACTTTTTATTTTTTTTTTATTTACGTCATTTATTTACGTTTTTTTATTTTTTATTTACTTTCATTTTTTTAATTTTTTTTATTTACACTTTCTTTTTTTATTTACGTTTTATGCTTACTAACTATCTAACTTTTTAATTTACGTTATTTATTTACGCTCTTTAACTTTTTAATTTATGTTATTTATTATTACTTTCTAACGTAATGAAATAATCTTTCTTTTCCTCTTCTCTTCTCTCCCGCTCTGGTGGGGCTTTGTCTCTTTCAGGTTTTCATATTTTAAATTTATTTTCTGTACTTTACTTTTCGTACTTTATTTTTTGTATTTTATTTTTATTTTATTTTTATTTTATTTATATATTATTAACTCTCTAACTACCTAACTTTTTAATTTATCAGTTATCTAACTTTTTATTTGTTAATATGTATTGGGTGGTTGGTTTATACCACATCTTTGTTAATATTTAATGGTTGGTGTAAACCACCGACTTGTACATTATTTTTATTTTACGTTATTTATCTATACTTAACTGGTATCGTGACTCAAATTTTGGTCGTTTAGTTAAAATTAATCCTGGTACTTTATATATTGATTTGTTTAAATCACAATCACAGATAATTGACGCAATAGCTGAAATTGAAGGTGCACATATTGAACATGAAAATCAAACACAACGAGCTAAAAATGAAAGTGTACATGATGAATAGAAAAATCAACCGTTGCGAACTATGTGTGCATATTTGCAACCACCTCGAAATTCTAGTCCATCATGTTTTATCTTTCCACTTACTGCTAATAATTTTAGATTTAAGTCGGGTATGATTTCTTTACTTCCTAATTTCCATAGTTTAGAATCTGAAAGTCCATAATTACATCTAAAAGAATTTGAGGAAATTTGTATTGCTTTCAATGATCAAAATTGCCCTGAAGAGATTGTTAAGCTTAAATTGTTTCATTTTTCTTTGAAAGATAAATCAAAAACTTGACTTAACGCTTTGAAACCAAGATCAATTGACACATGGTAAGAAATATAAGGTGAGTTTTTAAAGAAATTTTTTCCAACATATAAAACCAATGCTTTGAAAAGACAAATCCAAATTTTTTTCTAAAATTCAAAGGAAGCGTATTTTTAAAATTGGGAACGTTTTAAAGATTTGTTAAATTCTTGTCCATATCATGGTTTTGAAAAATGGCAGACTATAAGTTTTTTTTATGAAGGTTTAACACCTGAAACTAAATAATTTGTGGAAACGATGTGTAATGACAAGTTTCTTGATAAAGAACCCGAAGAAGCTTTAGATTATTTAAATCATTTAGCTGAAAACTCTCAATCTTAGCATGGTACTAATCCTTCTGAAAATTCAATTAGATATAACCTTGCAAATGCTGGTAAAGAAAAATATCATCTTAGTCAAGAGGAAGATCTAAATGCAAGGTACGCTAGTTTGACTAGAAAGGTTGAATCCATGGAATTAGGGAAAGTAAAAGAAGTCAAATCTGTGAAATATAAAGAAATTTGTGGCATTTGTGATAAATTAGGACACTCAACAAATGAATGTCCTAATATTCCTGTTTTTAAAGAAGTTGTACATGAGCAAGTAAATGCAATGAACAATTTTTAAAAGCCATTCACCTATTCTGTTTCAAATTCTTACAATCCGAGATAGAGAAATCACTCGAACTTCAATTGGAAGAATAATAATCAAGCACAATTTATGCAACCACCGCCTCCTCAAGAACAACAGGATTTTCAAAATTCTCAAGGATATGCACCTTACGTCCCACCATATAGGAAAAACCTTGAAGAAATATTGAATGCATTTATAGAAAAGCAAGAGGCCATCAATAAACAAAAGACTCAAATCATGATTGAATAAAAGACACTCTTTCCAAACTTACTTTTGCACTCACCCTTCACGAGAAAGGAAAATTGAGATTGTTAATGCACAAGGGTATACCAGAAGATGTACGTTGGATAATCGAAGCAAAGGTCCGACTAGCAGGTGAGTCTTCAATTTCATTTGACTCATACATGCCAGGTCTTGGTAGAAGTTCATATTATAAAAAGAGAAGAGCAAAAAGATTACAAGTCTGTCACAAATGTGCACGATGGAATTGTAACAAGCGATATCGTTCTTTGGGGATGATTTCCGCAAACAGAGAAGATAAGATTTTCTTTATTAAGAATGGACTGAGTAAGGAGTCATTAGATAATATCTTATTGACTCTTGATACGCATTCTTGTGGTTTTGTGCATCGTGAACTTCTTAACTTGTGGAATCTCTTCAAGGGGAAACAAAAGTAATACAGTCTTATGAATCTGACTCTAAAAGACCCTGTTTGCCAATTTATAAGAAAATTGGATGGGAAGCTTATCCTTGACTCATAGAAGGCAATTAAGTCGTTTCTGGACGTAAAACCAGAGACAGATGTGAGTCACATCCACAAAAATATGTACATATTTTCTTCTTCTTCTTCTTCTTCTTCTTGTTCATTAAAAAGGAAAAAAAAAGATTATGTGTTTCTTAATTTCAAACTTTTCTGACTACAGCCAACCTACTCATATAGGTGTTATGATTACTTTTTCCCTTCTTTTCCCTATTTAAACACTTCATTCTCTTCACTTTCCTCTAACTCATAATCATTCAAAGGGAAGGTGAAATTATGGAATCTCATGTTCGTAACCTTAAAAATGTATGTGTTTTTTGTGGGTCAAGTTATGGGAAGGGTTTAGAGTTTGTAAGTGCAGCAAGTGCTCTTGATCGAACACTTGCTGCGAGAAATATTCATGTTGTATATGGGGGAGGTTGCTGTGGGTTAATGGGGGCTGTATCACTCTTTGCTTTTATAGGAGACAGTCAGGTTTTAGGTATTATTCCTGGACCTTTAGCTCAAAAGAACATTATTGGAAAAATAGTTGGCGAAGAAATTTAGGTATCATCTATGCATAGACGAATGAGAACAATGCTTGACAACTCTGATGCATTCATTACCATACCAGGTGGTTTTGGTACTTTAGAATAAATTTTTCAAATTGTCTCTTAGGCCTAACTGAACATCCACCATAAACCCATTAGTTTGTTGAATGTTAATAATTTCTTTGATCTTTTGTTAATTTTTCTTGACGAAGTTGTGGAACATCACACCTTCGACAAGAAAACTTCTTATCTTTGCTTTTACTATTGATGAGCTGATTGATAAATTAGAAACTTTTGTTTGTGAACTTGATAAAACAATAGCTCAGATAGATTGGTCAACAAGAAGCAGTGAGGGAAACAATATGCAAAGAAAGCCAGATCTGACACTTCATCTTTAATTTTCCTTTACTTTTGATTTTATTTATCATATTTTGTTTCTGTTTAAATTTGCGTCAGATTTCTCTAACAGGTATTATCTTTTATCCTTTACTCATCTATATTTTAACATTGTGGACAATGTTGTGATCTGGTTGGGAGGAAGGATAGTTAAAAAAAAGTATGGAAGTATGATATGATTGTCATGAACTTACTAAACCAAATAATATTGGCAGAGTAAGGAGTAAATTTTGCTCCTGAGACGCATTTTAGTTGAAAAAGTATGTTTAGTGAAATGACTGTCAGAAACCTACGACAAAACCAATTAAGGATGACAGAGTATGGAGTAAATTTTGCCCTGGAGGTAATTTTATTCTTGAGACGCATCTTAGTTGAGGAAATAATTGTTTTAGAAGTAGCAAAAAACATATCTTGGGTAATAGCATAAATTTTTCTTCTTTCTTAAAAATCACATGCTAGGATATGAATGTTAAATTGATGGATTGAGAATGATAGAAATATGCCTTATGAGATTTTGAGCCTATTGATGAATGGATTGAACATTTGTACCATTCTCTTCTTTCTTGTGTGATTTTCACTCATAAAATTGTTACGGTAGAACTTGCTTTGATTCTTTTTGAGGCTACATTTTTACATGCATACATAAATATGATTGAGGAATTTTGAAATAGCTACTTTGACCAAATAGCCATCCTTGTATATTTTCCCTTGTGTAACCTCTTTGAGCTTATTTGACCATTTCTTGTTTTTAGCCATTACGTGCCTTTAAAAAAAAAAAGAGAACTTGTTTTTACTCAATCTTAGGGAATAAAAGAGCATTGTCCTTGTTTTTAGACAAGTGTAGGGATGTGTGTCCAAAATGAAAAAAAAAAAGAAAGAAAGAGCTGATCACCATTACAATTAAAGGATTATCAGAGTTTCTTGATACACCATGTGACATATCCATACCTTGAATAAAGATGGATGCTTGAAAACAACAGGAAGAGAAGGAGAAGGTTCATGCCTAACAATGAATTCAACTCACCAATTTAGGATTGATCTTTAACAAAACATTAGTCAAATATTGGTCATTGTCCTTTATGATGAATGTTCTCAAATATATTCTCCACTCTAACTGTACCATAATGCTCTTTTATTTTCTTTGGTATTTATCTTCTTATATCCATATTATCTACCCTTCTTTATCTTGACCCTATTACAACCTTGAATAAAGTCCTCATGATTTTTGTGTGCATGTGTTCTGAGTAGTGAAGAAGTAGAAGATAAGCAAGCTTATGGTAGTGTAATTTTTCATAGGTTGAATTAAGTGAAATACTTACCTTTTTAATGCTTGAAAGATTAAGAGTGAATCCTGTCAGGATCTTTCATTCTTGATTCGTTCTTTTTAATTGAAGTTTCCTTGCTTGATGGTTTGAGATATGAAGAAATATTACCTAAAAAATGCTTTGATCCTTTGAATGACTGGTTGCTCTTCTTGTTTCATTAAATCTTTTAGAGTTTTTAGCTTTTGAGTCTGTGTCATTTTTCTTTGTTTCTTAGGCTTTTTTTATGTTTTGCCCAGAAGTGCAAAAGTTTAGTGTGGGGGAATTTGATAACAATGTATTTTATTCATTTTATAATCCTCTCACTAGGCTTTTTAAGGTTTAATTCAACTTAATTAAGTTGATTTTGTCACATTTTATGAAATTAAGCTTAATTAGATCATTAAAGAAATTATTGCTTGAATTATCATTAATTTGGGTGATTGCTTTATTAAGTAAAGTGACCATAATTTGAGTTACAATTATCTGATTAATGTGATTCTGGTCTTGTTGAAAAGATAAGATAATTTCCTAATAACTATTCACTTCATAGCAATATATTTCATTCATTTTATAATCTTCTCACTTAGCTTTTTCGATAAACTAGCTATAATTTGAGATACAAATATTCGATGGATGTGATTTTGATCTTGTTTTAAAGATAAGACAAATTTCTACAACTTTCATGAGGCCTCAAGACTGGATACACATGTTTGGATAACTCAAATTGGAGTTAAAGCAAAATTTAGAGTTTTGAACTTGACAGCTTGACCTCTATGCACTCATTAAGCTATATCTCAGGCTATAGGAGTTCAACAATTCTGAAATTTTGATAGTGAAAGGTTAAGACCCATATCTATAACTTTCATGAAGAACACAAAAGTCAGTTTGGATTCCTTGAAGGTGATATTGGGATTGGAAGTCAGAACAGAGGTACTAAAGTTAGGCCTAACCCATGAGCAGTAATTGGGCCATATCTCGGGCTATGGTTGGTGGATTTGGCTAAACTTAGTGTCTATGGAAAGCTGAGACAATTTCCTAGAACTTTCATGAAGACCACTTGGCTCAAAAATAACGTATGCCATGAGTTCAGAAGGGAAACATTTTGGAGATAAGAATTCACTCATCAAACAACTATTTTGGCATTTTGTTCTCATCATCCATCATCTCTTTTGGCATTTTGAACTCTTCTAACTCTATAAAATGAGGTAAAGGCTGATCATTTAAGGGTGTTAGCTTAGCTTAGAGTTTACTTTCATGTTTGTATGTTAATTGCTTCCTTTGTGAAGTTTCTTATTGTTCTTAATTGAAGTTATGTTCATCATCTTCTTCTTCTCTCTTTCTTTCTTCTTGTCAATGAGTAACTAAATCTTCATCTTGCTTGGATGAAATAGTGAAACACTTGGTAATGAAATAAGGTTAGATTATTCTATTTCTTGTGTTTGAATGATATATTTTTATGTGATTTTTATATGTATTGTATGTTATTTCTGATTAATTTAGAAACTCTTCTTGTATAATGAATATCTTGATTCATTGTAGACAAGACGTTGGCATAGTGGATACTTGAGACCATTTACAAGTATTGGTAGATAATTATTGGAACCATAATATGATTACATGTATAATCTTAATTGAACTTTGAATGTTAAATCTTCCGATTGGAACCTTCATTATGTATGATTTCAATTGAGTTATAAAAAAGAAATAATATTGTCTTTAATTTATTACTAAGAGTGGATTTCCTAATCCAAGCAAATCTTTTTCATTTGTGAACAACTTATATCATCTTTAGTATTGTGACAAATTTTCTCCTTATCTCAAATAATTTTCTCTTCATCAATTCCCTGTGGATCGACCTCGGACTCCCGAGAATTTACTACTTGAAACAACCTGCACTTGGGTTTGAAACTTTTAATTATCCCATTTGGCTAATAGGAGACAACTCTCTCACCAATCTTACATAGACAACTCTAACACAAATCATCAACAACCTTTACCAAACTTGGGGATAGAAAAGGAAAAGCTCAATAGATTTGAAATAATTACTGCATGCGGAACCCTAAAAGATAACGGTGCATTTAACACACAAGGCTCGAGCTTTGACTGACATGTGGCCATGATAAGACATATGCCAAGATGATGTGTCTCGGGCAAGCTAACAAGGAACTTTAGAAAAGAAATAACTAATCATAGGTCACGAAGGACTCACATGCCATCTCGAACTCCGCTGGGCTCTTTGACTCGCTATAAGAAGCATTCACCATCTTAGAAAACTGCTCATGACTCTGTACAGGAAGCAAGCTACCTTACTACAAGTCCCTAAAATCAGAGTAGTTAATCACGGGAAATAGTGTCGTTATCACTATAAAGCGAATAATGGCCACTACTAGACGTTGGTCGCGTCGCATTTTGTCATCGTGCCTGTTGTAAATTCATATAGTGGTTGTTCATGGAGACGATTGCAAGCTGCAACAGTGCGATTCCTCTCCTCGGTGTTGTGTTTTTGTTTTGTTATTAAAATATCTATTTTGCCCTTACTAAACCCTCACCTTATTCATATTGATGGGTAAAATCGAGATTATAACCCTATTAATGAGGGGCAAAATTAATATTCTACTCCTATTTTGTACATCTGAACTAGTTTTTGGGTTAGCACCCATCGCACACTCATCTTTCCGCTAATGTAAGAACGTCTTTATTTTGCCCAGTCCTTTTCCAACCAAACCCTAACAGCCTACACCTTTTTTTTTTACCAATCCTACACATTTTCTAGCCTCTATCTCGCAATCTAACTTTTGTTGCTCTATTTTTGTTGCAAGTTCCCATCCTTTGTTCTCTGTTTTTGGACAAGATCGTTTTCCCGTTGCTTTTTATTGCTCTGTTCTATTATGTTTCTGTTATTATTTACTTAGTATTATTAGTTATGTCTTAGATTAATTATGATTATGTCTTTAAAGTTATGTTTTGAGTATTAAAGATAAATATATTTTGAAGTTTTGAGCACTTTTGTATTGTTGAGCATCTACAAACGTGTTAAAAATGTTTTATATTGTATCCACTATCTTTGGTATAGCGTCCACTCTCCATAATTAACTACTATGCCCGAATTCTCCAAAAGAAATACCTCGATCTAATTAACTACTAACCCCAACAAAGATGGAGCTTGGCACTTGGCTACATCAAGCAAGCACCGAGCTAGGACAATATTTCATATTTGATTCTCGCATCTAGACTGGTAGCAACTAATGAACGCAAACCCAATGAATAGTTAATTAAAGGAGAATTATATCTCCTTAAATCTCCCAATATCAGGGAATAAAGGGATATAATCCCCCAAATCTGTAAATAACATGGATTATCTCCTAAATTGACTCATACTCCTCATCTACAAATATAAGACAACCCTCTTAGGTCACTACAACAAAAAACCCTTTTAGTGGTCATTATTTAGCAGCCATGAACTTATTGTCAATAATTCTTTCTCCTATATGAAATTCTCCCAGCAAATATTTATTAGCCATTAATAAGCCATCTTTTAGTGGCAATTATGTACAATGGCTAGGAAAAATGATATAATTTACGCGGCAGGCAAACACATTTCCCATTCTTTCTTTTCTCTTTTTCACAAAATTTTCGCGGCGGCCAAACACATTTCCCACTCTCCTCTACTCGTACTCTCTCTCAACAATGGGAAACCACCTAAACTGTGACCTAATTCCAACCCAGCCACCACCGTGAGACCACCTCTGCAACGCCCCAGCTGTGCCACCTTACTCTGCACCAGATCCAACACCACCTCGCAGCCTCTTTCCAGCAAATCACTGTCAGTCACTGCTGCCCTAAACACAATGAGCCACAACCCGGAATAGAGGCTCCACTGTCCAGCAATCCGCAACTCGTGAACGTCCTCATCAGTGCCGGAAATCGTCGTCCTCAACTGAGCCAGAGTCGCCAAACCTGGGAGTCGTGCAGATCTGCCACCGTTTGCAACAACCTCAGCCAAACTCAGGGCTCCAGCCGCTCCTCCATCGCGAACCAGGAAAGATCACAGAGGCCAACACCATCGTGCGTCCCTACCCGAGCTACGCGCTCCAGCCAACCCTAGTTGTGCATCCAAATCCATGAACCCAACAGGTTTCACCGCTCCATCTCCCGAACCCAAACCCAAACCCATTCTCCCCCTCCCTGCGTCTGCGTTTTTTGCTTCCAGAATAGTCTCTTCAATGTTCATGTCCCGGTCCTTATAAGTTGTAACCTCCACCAACTGTTTCTTTTTTTGGTTTTTCCTGTAAGAAACCCAAAACCTGTTGTTTCTGTTCAGAGACTTGCTTTGACAAGCAATGAAAATTACACATGGCTTTGTTTATTATTATTATTATTATTATTATTATTGGAATCTGTTCTTGTGATGACTTATTTGTCCATGCAAATAAAGACATTGGATTTCGAAAGTAGTGATACATTTGTACATTGGAATCTCTAGTTCAATATGTCTTCTGCTTCTGCAAGTAAGGGTGATAGGAAGGCTTTCATTGATGCAGCATCGTGGATGTTCACTGTAGTCACATCTGTTGGAATAATCCTTGTGAATAAAGCCCTGATGGCTACACATGGTTTTACTTTTGGTATAACCTCAATTCGTGACCTTTTTCCATTTTCACCATGAAAACTATATTTTTTTTTGGTACAAGAAAACTATTTTTAAACAACTTTTCATTTACATGATTTTGGTATTGAGATTGATAGGTATGTATTATTGTTTATATATATGCCACAACTACAACAGCCAAGTGCTGAGAATAGCGCTGGATAATTGATTAAAAAACTCTTCTATAACCAAAGAAGAATGTGATTTGTGGTTTCTTCTGATGTGAGGCAACAAATTGGTTCTAAACTTCTGCATTGCTTCTTAGTCTCGACATTGTATATCATATAATGCTACTATTCTGCAGCTACAACGTTAACTGGTCTGCATTTTGCCACAACAACCTTGTTGAGAGTCATTCTTAAGTGGCTGGGATATATCGAGGCCTCTCATCTTCCCTTGCTTGATCTCATCAAATTTGTCTTATTTGCAAATTTCTCTATTGTTGGAATGAATGTGAGTTTAATGTGGAACTCTGTGGGTTTCTATCAGGTAACTCTTGGGCTTTTGGTAGAATTATCAAATTTTATCGATCATAAAAGGGGTCTTTATCGGCACTTCATATAATGGCCGAGAAAACTTTTACTGACACTGGATACAATGACAAATAATTAATTACCGATAAAAGTTTTACGACAATTTTTATTGTCACTAAAAAGTATATTTATTGTCACTAAAAGTCTTTTTTATTGTAGTGGGTATGAACACCTACCATACACCCATATGTTGGTACTACCTCTAACTTGAGTGTTAGAATACCTTCTGCTAGTACGCCTCCTTCTCATTCTAGAGTACTAATAACAACGCCTAGAAGCATCTTTGCAGTTATCCAAGTATGCCTACACCATGTATCTAGACCACAACACTCCTATAATTTACTACATCAATGTAGTAATAAGGTTTTCACTTATAATAAGTACTTTTAACAAATTTAAAACGAGAAAAGATGCTTATGAAAGCTATGTGAGGTATGTGCATGATTTGGACCATTCAGAAAAAAGTAACAGTGGAACTACGATGTTATCCAATGAATTGCATGGGAATAAATGTGGCGTGTGTGAGGGTAAGTTTGAGCAAATATCATTACTCTTTTTATATAAATGATATATATAATATGATTTGAGTAATATTATTTTACATTAAAACTGTTTTTATGAAATGTTACAAATGATTTGGTATTGTTTTTAAACAGTGTTAATATAGACTCAATCAAGTTTATAGTAAAATTTATATAAGGTAATATATCCATTGTTTATAAATAAAATTTTAAAGGTTAAATTAATGTTTTGCTTCCTATGATTTACATTCATTTTCAATTTAATCTTTATAATTATTTCTTTTCAAATCAATATTCATACTTAAAAATGTTTTTAAAATAGCCTCTCTTATTAATTTTCGTTTTAACATCATTAATTTAATTCATACTAAGTATTTTATGGGAAAAAAGAGCATCTATAAAATCATTTATTTGACAAAAAAACATTTATTGAAAAGAAATAAGCATTTATTGAAATGAATAAAACACTTTATTTAATATTTTGCAGAGAAAATGTGCATTTAAAGAAATTTTTATTGAATAAAAAAATACTTATTTTGTTAGCCAACCAATGATATTAACGGTGTTATAATTAAAATTAATGACATGGATTATTTTAAAAACTTTTATAAGTGTAAAGATTAATTTTTTTTTAAAAAAAATTATAATAACTAAGTTAAAAATAAATATAAATTATATCTTAATGTGGGTGACGGAAAAGTCGACGCTGTAAGGGTATACAATACTCAAATATATATAATTTCATCAGCAAGTATTCTAATTTGTTTTGGTCCGCCTCATGTCCATTAAGGTCTACCAAACCGTTATCTTTTCTAGCTACAAACACGCATCTAAAATTTTTCTACCCACAAAAATTGTGGAGAAAATTAATGATAAGAACTATTAAGAAATGGTATTTAATTTAAAGGAACAAAAAAGTTAAAATTATTAAAAAGAACTACTCTAATAATTCAAGAGAATGATCATTTAATTTTACTTAATAGTCAAAATTACTTTTAATAAAAACTTCATTTGAAATATTAGTCATTTAGTGATAACAAATGACTACTTAATAAGAAGTAGTAGTTATTAGTAAATTTCTTTCATATAAAACTTAATTTGAAATTATTAGTCATTCAATAACAACTAATGACTACTTAATAAAATACAATAGCCTTAACAAATTTCTTCCTATTTGCATATATTTTATATATTGAACTTTATTTGAAACGTTAATCACTTAGTAAGTAGCAACAAATGACTACACAATAAGTAGTAGTCATTTACAAATTTTTTTCATATAGAATTTAATTTGAAACTGTTAATCACTCAGTATTAACTAATGACCACTCAATAAAAAGTAATAGTCATTCGCAAAATTTCTTTTTAATTTCATGTGTTTTTATATATTAAATTTCGTTTGAAATGTTAACAATTCAGTGACAATAAATAACCACTCAATAAGAAGTAGTAACCATTCGCAAATTTCTTTTGTATATAACTTAATTTGAAATTGTTAGTCACTCAATGACTACTAATGATAACTTAATAAAAAGAAATAATCATTTACATTTTTTTCCAATTTCATATATTTTATAAATTAAACTTTATTTGAAACGTTAGACACTCAGTAATAAGAAATGACCACTCAATAAAAAGTGTAGTGATTCACAAATTTCTTTCATATAGAATTTAATTTGAAACTGTTAGTCACTCAGTAATAATTAATAATCACTCAATAAAAAAAATAACTAATAGTCACTCATTAAAGATAGTATTGCCTATTATGTGAAATTAAATAGTCATTCTCTCTAATTAAAATTTGAATAATTTTTCTTAATAATTTTAATTTTATTTATCTCTTTAAATTAAATATTATTCCTTAAAATTCATTAGCATTAATTTTCCCAAAATTGTGCCTCACCCGTCCAGAGATTCTTGTTTCCAGCAAGAGAATTTTTCTCAAACAATACCAATTATAAGTATAATCATTGTATATTATAATTGGTTTAGATGCTATATCATATTAAATCATTTTAAAGTTAAAAATTGTTTGGAACGTGGTGTACCTATAATTTTAGTGTGCTTAATTTAATTTTTTAAAATTAATTATAACTGTTCAAATAGATTTAGTTTTTGGGTAAAAAAATTAAGATGAAATCTTGTAATTGTTTTAATGTTTTTATGAAAATAATATTATAAAGTAAGTTTTAATAAATGTGATCCACTATATTTGAATGTCTCAACTATTACAACTTAAAAGTAATTTTATTTTATTATTCAAATAAACTTAAAATATAAATATCAGTTTTTTGTATTAATTCTTTAACAATGTAACCGAAAAAAAACGTTTTGTAACTATATAATTATAACACAAAAAATTGAATAAATAGTAATAGTTGACTGTGTATTCATTATTGCGTATGTTGTCCATCTCCGCAAAAAAAAAAAAAAAAAAACGTTGTAAAAAATTATTTTAAAATTATGGGTAAGATGTCAGCGATGTGTCCGAATATTAGAGGGATATCCACAACTCATTAGAAAATTGTGATAAAAGTAGGCTAAAGATAACGATTAGACTATCCATCAAAGATTGATTCGAAGCTTAATTCATATTTCACCCTCAACACCAATGTTTCAATGAGATAATTTTTAATATTGGTACAACTTATCTTTGTGTTGATAAAATATCGTGAAATCTTCTTTCATAGCCTTAGTTAATTTTTTTTAGTTAAATGAGACATTACAATGATGAGATTGATACAGCATATTAACCTAAAATATTAAGATATTAAATTTATAGATTCATCCACCTAGATGATCTTCATTTTTTTTATTCTTTCTCGATGTGAAACTTCTTTTCACTTACACTTGAACTCTTAACAATCTCTCTTTCAAGTATCAGTTCTCTACATGAGAGTATGCTCTCCATCGAGCTAAAGTATTTTATGTTTCTCAAGTATCTTAACAGTATTATTGAACTTTTTTTTCTAGCTATTTTGGCATTAGACCTTGTTTTTCACCTAACTCGGCATCATCGGGCACGTAACCCAGTATCTAATAGTTGCATATATCTATATCACCTTAGTTCACACTTTGTCTGAGTGTTCAACTGTCAAATTCTCCACAACATGGGTTAGTGATGAACACATTGGAGCCATATCTTACTGCTCCACCTAGGCTTTGTTGGTTAATAGCTCTTCTTTTAGTTCTGGAAGCTGAACCATCCGCTCTGATATCACGTGTTGGTTTTAAGGGAGCTGAATCATCGACTCTGATACCACATGTTGGTTTTAGGGAGCCTAAAATATCAAAGAGATATTCTTCCATGGGCTTAACTATTCTTCCATAGATTAAGCGAAGAATTACAATAGTAAAATTGACACCACATATTAACTTAAAACCTTAAGGCATTAAGTTCATAGGTAAAAAGTGTTTATGTGTTGGGTTAGTTCAAATTTGTGAAATTTTTACTAGCCAATCCAAACCAAACCAACCCGGATAAAATTGATTTGGTTTGGTTTGAACCATCAGGTTATTCATCTTCTTTTAAAACAAGATTCAGTTTGAACCATTGAGCCATTCATCTTCTTTTAAAACAAAAAAGATTGGGCAAATTCTAATATTCCAAGATCGTACTGTCAATATAACTACCACTATTTTTGGGGTTTTGGCCTTTTGATTTTGGGTTGGTTTTTGAACCATTGGGTCATTCATCTTCTTTTTGGGATTTTTGATTTTGGCCTTTTGAACCATCGAGTCATTCATCTTCTTTTAAAACAAAAAAGATTCGGTTTGAATTATCAGGTCATTCATCTTCTTTTAAAACAAAAAAGATTGAGCAAATTCTAATATTCCAAAATCGTACTGTCAATATAACTACCACTATTTTTGGGGGTTTGGTCTGTTGTTTTTGGGTTGTTTTTCTAATGAGGAATTAGGAAATGGAAAGGTCTCTTAAGACAACAAAAATGCACATCATAGGAAATGAAGGATAATATATATAAAAAAAGGTTTGATCGAGTTATTAGGTTCAAAATCACAAATCTGAAAATCAAACCAATAGAGATTGATTTCTATCAAATTTGACTTGATGTAATCCGATTACCCAAAATAATTTAATTGATTTGGTTTGGATTTCTAGGTTCATCGGGTCGATTCAAGCCAATGAATACCCCTATTCATAGACCTATCCACTAATATGATCCTCACTTTTTTTTTAAATTTCTTCTCGATGTGTGAATTCTTTTCACTCATACTTAGATTCCTAACCAATGCTAATCGAACGTTTCATTCTGTACAATATATGAAAATCTAACTCTTGAATATGACCTTGCCTGTCAAAAGGTTGTAGCCAAGACTCTTTATCTTGTTCGATCCAATATTAATGTTTATGAGAGCCTCGACGACCATCTTGCAGGCATGTAAATCTCTAGGGTTCTATCTTATTTAAGACTCTTATATACATATATCCATATCTATAGTTGTATGACCTAGATTTACCCAATCAGTTAGACTAGGAAATCCATGACTCGGTCATTGGGTCAGTTCGGTTCATACTCATTACGAGTTTTCTCATCGATTTGATCAAATCCGAGTAACTCGAGTGACTCGTTCAGACTAGTTTGACATGGTTTTAATTTTAAGATTTTGAAAAGGTTATTTGTGAAATTTAAACTTAGTACATGAATTACCTTTGTGATGAAATGCATTATACTATTAAATCACACATTCCTATTAAGTTATTATCAATATTTTAATTTATATCATTATCTAACTAATTCGATTTTCAAACATAATGTTGACTATTATCACCGCTAGTTTGATTATATTATATAATATTTTTTCATATAAAGTGTTTTTCATATGATATTTTTTTTTTTTTTATAATTTTTTATATGATGTATTTTTTTATATAATATTATTTTTAATTTTTTTTGTTTAAGTTTTTTAATCGTTGACTTGGTAACCGACCTTTTGATCGAATCAACTTTTAGTCTAAATTATACAACTTTGCATATATCTTTCAATTTGTAGATAATTACTTCTAGTCTATCTATAACTTAATTACCCTTATTATATATCTATCAAGTTTATAATCCCAAATATATATATATATACATAGATTAAAAGAAAGCAAAGTTCAAATCTTAGAAGAGGCAAATTATTAGAAATATATTTTAGCCACGAAAATATCCGATAAAATAATATATGTGAGATATCTGGTCAAAAATAAAAATAAATAAATAATAGAAAGCAACGTAGACATTTCAGCATAATTTTCTTCATGTCGCAATCCTCATAACAATAATTCAAGCTAGTTAGTTAATCGCACTTGGATTTCAGAAGGATCTAGTCCAGTACTTGAGTGTCTTTCTCCACATTCATGCAAGATACCGCGTGGATGGACAAATATGAAGTGATTTTTTCTTTCGGTGTTTGGAATATATAAAAATAAGAAATAATTTAATTTGTAAATTAAATTTAATTAAATTTTATGTGTGAAATATTTAAAAATGAGAAATAATTTGATTTTTAAAATCTCATAAATTTTATTTCTTTTGTTTTAAAAATTCTATCAATTTAGAACGGATTTATTTGGATTTGATTTGATTTAAAATAAATAAATTATTTTATCCTTAAGAACTATTTCTATCAATCTTTCATAAGGGTTAAAATGTAAAATAATAAAATCAAATCAAATCAATTCTTATTTTAATGAATTTTAAACACAAAATTTGATTTCTAAATTAATTCAAATTTTATTTTTTTTAAAAGTTCCAAACACAAAATTTGATTTTAAATCTAATCAAATCAATTCAATTTAAATCAAATCAAATCATTTCTCATTTTTATTCATTTCAAACACAAACCTCAGGAATTAAACTTGGAAAAATTTGAGGTTATTCTAATCATAAATTAATTTCTCTTATGTCATAAGAATAATGATACAGATAAAAAAAATTACATAATCTTACACTCACATATTTTCATGTAAGTTATTGAATACAACATTCGGATTATAATGTATTTTTTTAAAAAAATCTGAATTATACAACACATTTTATATAATAGTTTCGTCTAATAAAAATATATTAAATTTTATTCAATTCACTCACAAAATCATAAAATTATTTTGTATGTTACAAAAATGTTATAATTATATATAATATAATTTAATATTTTTTTACATTAATATATAATATAAATATAATATATGTATTTTAATATAAATAAAACATTTTTTTATATAATTTGTGCAAATATTTTTTCCGTAATCATAACGCATCCCCTCTGCTAATCAATGATGCATTGATGGTGCATGTTAGATAGCACAGAGAACAAGGATGGGATCGAGGGATAAGCCCCACGTCCTGTTAGACGCGGATGTCAGGCGCCGTTGGATGTTGTCCCCATGTTGTGATGTTCTCACGCAAGCTTCCAACTTGTCGCACGTGCATGCATTATGCGTACCTATTGTATTCAACACTTCCCCCCCCCCCCCATACACACACACACACCAAACTCAATTTATGATTTTTCCTTCTTTTTTTAATTATATTAGAGTTATGATTAGGAATGGCAATGGGACGGAGCAGGTACTGTCCCCAGCTCTTATTTTTGTCATGGATATTTATTTATAATTTTTGTAAGTAAATTAGATATATCAGCAGGTAATTAATAATTTAAAATAAAATTTTAAAAATTATAATAAAAATATAAATAAAATAAATTTTAATATAACATATTATAATTTTATTTAATAATTTAAGATTTTTATAAAATTAAAAAAATATTATAAATAACAAATTAAATTTAATTATATTTTGTAACAATTAATTTAAATAAATAATTATTACATAAATAATATATATTTTTTTAATAAATTTTATCATTATAAACTCATTAATAAAAAAATTATTTTTAAAATAATAAAAAATATATATTTTTATCTAGTTCAAAGTAAAAAAAAATTATAATATATAATATATATTAAATAAAAAAATATAATTAATGAGTTTATAAATACTCACAAGATAAGTATTATAATTTTCGTTTCTGTTTCTATTTATTAAATGAGTACTTATCTTTTATTTCATCACAAATAATTCACATAAATTTTTACAAATATAAATAATTTTATCATATCTAATTATGATGTCAAACTTTGAGACTGGGTTAAAAGCTCCATAAGAGCAAGACCAAAAATTAATTAAAAAGAATAATAAAAGCTGTATACATGTATAATATTTTCCTCCAAGTTAACGGGGAATATTCCTTGGGTCATGGGTGGTGAATATGAGAAAATTATAATGAGGGAAAAGAACATATCTTTTCTGTCACTTCACAGCACCTCTGGTTTGGCTTAACTCTGGTTGCTTGGAATTCAATTCTAGGACTAGGTTAATTTGTTATTCTTTTTGGTTATCTTTTTGCTTCCTCCAACATTACAGTGCAAGTGCCTTACTCGTGCCGGCATCCTTCGTCTTGTTTGTGCTTTACGGTATTACATTAATTATACTAACCAATTAACCAACTAATGCTAATGCTACATATATAATATATATGTACAATAGCAGCATGCATAATTCTTTTTGCATGAATTACTTCCTTTTTTTAAATTTAATTAAAACTGTATCTAAATTATATGGATAATTATGAACGCAATAATTGCTTAACAAGCCGGGTCCCATGTTTAATATGTTCTTGATGTTGAATGTGATTTTTTTTAATCCCTTGCCCATTCATGCTACCACTTAATTTGAACATATTGTCACGGTCCC
Organism: Ormosia emarginata; assembly: GCA_029884605.1. NCBI lineage: Eukaryota > Viridiplantae > Streptophyta > Magnoliopsida > Fabales > Fabaceae > Ormosia > Ormosia emarginata. Next base: position 8,962,879 of record JAQQTP010000068.1, read on the forward strand.
CACTTGATCTTAGTTTTATTTTTGGGATTAGCCTTGCAAGTAGCTTGCTTTATATAACTTTTTTATTTATTTATTGAGCACATGTATAGTTCGGTCATTTTTTAAAGTAGATATAATTGTTGGTGTTCAATTTGTCTCAATATTAGAGAAACTATTTCATACAAGCGCTCTCGAACATAAAATGATTTAGTAGCATCCAATACTTTTATTTTCAAACAAATATGATAAGTTTTTAATTATAATGTTTTATTTATTTTTTTCTATTTTTGTCCCCATGTGCTCATTCCTAGATCCGTACCTGTTAAGAAACACATTATAACTTCAACTTTATGAGCAGATTATAAAAAAAAAAAAAAGATGTTATGAATTTATGTTACTCATTCTCTTTATTTTTATTTCTATATGTATAATTAATTTATTTTAAATGTATTTATGACTTCATTTGATTTCATCATTGATTTAATCATAAAGTCATTATTATGCTATCTGGTTATTCGGTTGAATAAATTTCTAGAACATTGGTTAGAACAAAATTGAGGATTGGGATTTTACAGCAACATTCATGTATAAGATGTTTGCTAATAAATTGGTTTCCGTCCAGCTGAAGCTTATACACATTTGTTGTAACTATTGGACCAACAAGATGCAATTTCTAAGGATTATATAGAGCTTGACCATGTTGCCATCTAGTTTTCTATGAAATGCATAAAAACATGGGAAACATTTTCAATGTTCCAAAATAGTTCTGGAGCATCGATGCTCCATTTTTAACACCGTTGATTTTGTTTAAAAAATGACTGAAAAACGATCAACGATTCATATTTTATGCTTGTAACCTTAATAACAAGTAATCTCTAATACAATGGGTAATTACAAGTTTTGTCTGTGAAATATTTCAAATTTACAAAATGAAATCTTGTGATTTATTGCAAGCTCCCTCCACACTCCAACTCATCTCCCTCAAGCTAGAGGACCCAGACCCCTCCATAATCCGCACCTTCCTATATACCAACATAACCCTCTTCCTCACCAACCCCAACTACATGGTGACCCCCATGGCTACCAACCGCACCCTCGCCCTCACCTGACTCTACGTCTATGTGGTCCTCTTCTACCCATGCGCCAAGATCACCGCCATCTCTGTCAGCAATGCCTTCCTCGACTCCTATTTGGAATCCATCACCAACCTTCTCCTCGCCATCACCAACCTCCACCTCTCCCTCCACAACGACCTCGACATCCGTTGCATCAAAATCCGCCGCATCAAAATCGTCGGGAACGAACTCCCCTGTGACCTGCTGATCTCCACTATACCACCTCGGAACCTGTAATCGGACCCAAATCGGTGACCCACCAAGCTAGAATCATCCTGTATCGAAAACACTGCCCAGAGTCCTTGTTCAACACCGCAAGCCACACTGTCGCCCAGATCTGTGCTTACCGCCCAGAGCCGCTATCCTCCACCATCGCGTCTCTGCCCCGCGCACCACCATGCCGGCTGGACGTCACTAGAGACCGCCACCAGTCTGCTCCTACTGCCGCGTGTCGCGCCTCCCTCCATCGTTGTCGGAGTTGCGCACCAGCTCCTCCCCATCTCTTGCCTTTATATGTGACTTTTCTTTTTCTTCGTTGCTAGGATCGGTGTGCTTCTTGATGAAGTTTTCATCGGCGAACTTGGAGCCATAAATGGACTCGCCACCAGTGTCGTTTCTGGCGGTGAAGTCACTGCCCTGGCACATGAAGTTGGAGATCTATTGATGGAAGGAGGATCCTTTGTAGTGGAGGGGTTGCCCAAAGAAAAAACTCAACATGGAAGAAGAACAATAAGGACTTATGGTCAAAATAAGAAAAATATAAGGTTTAAATAATAAATAACTATGTTTTATTTAAAAAAAAAAGATTGTTGACTATCTATTATTATAGATAATTATGGTTGGAACATTGATGCTTAAAACTTTAATAGGAGCGTTGTAAACGACTCCAAAAACATGAGAATATTTGTTTATGATCAATGAGGTGAGAAATACCTAAGTATACAACCATCATTGAACAAGTTCTCAAAGCTCATTCAGAGTTAAGCTATGGTTTTAATTTTTTCTTCTTCTCATCTAGTAACTTAAATCATATCCCATCAAAAGAAGAATCCAGGGTACCAAAAATAATAACAATAGTAATAATGATATGTAGTTTCTTGGTCCTCCTTGTATATATTTCATAGAGTTTAAGGTATGGTATATTGTGCTTATAGAGCCTACTTGAAATAAGTAATTTGTTATTCGCCATTCTCTAAAGAAAGACTGTCTATTGTTGGGAATTTAGGGTAGGAAGAGAGCAAATAGTGTTCCAAAGCGGTTTTGGATTCTGGTAATCCAGCTAAGAGATTTGTAGGAAAGATAAACAGATTTGGTTGAAAGGTCCTCAATGGTGGAATAACTCAAAATCAAGGTATCAAGTCATGCAAGGTTTTTTTAGGTACATTTTGCAAGGTTTTTAATTTTGTTGTTTTCTTGCGTGCTTGTTCACAATTATGATTTACCTTTATCAAATTTGATGATTCCTTTCTAGATTTGCCCCTTTTTTTTTGTCGTCATTGAACCTTAAGGAGATAATATTAAAAATGGCACCATTGACCTACAATCTAAGGTGCGGAAAAATAATGCAAAGGTGGATTGTCGACAAGATCGACATTCAAGACGCGGCCTCGTTGAAAATCCATGATTGATCCTTTCAGAATTTGGATCTTAGCATTTTTGAAGGAAATTATTGTTCTTTGTACGACTGCGTTGCATGTTTTTAAGTTTTCATGTATCTGTGATTCCATTTATGTAAACTTAATATTTTCATTGTAATATTGTATTTGAATTGAGATGTGGTCCAGGAATTTATGTTCTGATTCTCCATCGCTTTCTTGGTTATGGTCAGATGAATAAAACTTATCCTATCTTATCCTTTGTTAGAGTCTTATGTTGGGTTTGAACAAATTTCATTAAAGATTTGATTGATAGTTTTTTATTATATTGAAAATATGTGAAGATATGATATATTTGTAAAGATATATAAAAGATATGAGAAATATGTGAGATTTGTTTATAATAACAAATTATAAAAGTTATAAAAAGACTTGGAGACGAAGGAGAAATCTTTAGGTACTTCAAGAATAAAACATTTATCTTGTTTTAAACTATTGAATGAGTGTCACGTTAGACTTGTAAGTTATCATTGATTCCTATTTAAACTACATTTCTAACTATACTTAATGGTAACATGAAAGCTATAGTTTAAGTGGGAGGCAATGATGATCTATAAATCTAAAGTGACACTCATTCAATGATCTAGCAAGAGAAATGTCTTGCTCCGGAAGCACCTAAGAATCTCTCAAAGAAAAATACATGTGAATTTTTTAAGTGGTCACATGACTTTTAAGTAACTTTTAATTTTGATCATCTATATATACAGTATGTTAAGATTTATTTTTATCAGCACTCTTACAATAAAAACTTCTCTTATATATATATATATATATATATATATATATATATATATATATATATATATATATATATATATATATATATATATATCATATTTAGTGAGAAGAGTGTTTATTGTAAGAGATGAGAGGAGTGAATCTTGAAGATAATTACTAATGGATCTTTTCATCTTGATCACGTATGAATGATTATATATTAGAATATAAATGCATATAATTTTTTAAGTGATAAAAACTTTTCTAATTTTAATCTTATATATATAATATTATATATATATAAATATATATATATATATTATTTTCTTGATAAAAATTCCTTATTATGGTAGATATATATATATATATATATATATATATATATATATATATATATATATATATATATATATATATTATAAAAACCCAACTTCTTGTGTTTGGGTTACAACATGAACTCAATTTTGGACCATGAACAAAAGCTCACCAGTCATAACACGATTTCATGCAGAGAATTGTAAGAATAACTTGGAATAATAAATTATATAATTAATTTTTTTAAATATATCATATATTCATTATTACTAAATAGCCACAAATCACTGTGCTAATAGACTAATGATCATGCTATTGTTATAAATTATCATAAGAATTGAAAGTTTAGAGAAAAACTATTTTAAATAAAAACTAAAAATGATCACAGTATCATCAAGTGCCAGAAACATTATATTAAAAACTCGAATTTATTGCATAGAATATAGATGATGGTGCTTTACGCCATGAAAATATGCTTGCCCTCCCCTACAACTTCATTGAATAGAGAACCCCCATTTTTATCGATAAGGCTATGATCTGAATCTCGTTATTCATTTTATTAATTTGAAGTCTGAAAACAATATTTACTGTAGTAACCACCAATCTACTTGGTGGGACCTGCACATCAAATAATTAATAATATTGTTACAACACTTGTGATAACCTTTACCCAAAAAAAAAAAATCTCACAATCGTCAGAAAACATAAAACTCTTTTTTTTAATTAAAAAAAGTACAAGATTTTGTTAGATATATTAATCTAGTACATATTTTTTTGGGATGATTAATCCCATGAATTTCAGAAATATTTGTCCACACCTACAAGGAGAACTGCTTTCTTTCTTTCCTTTTTTTAAAAAAAATAATAATAAATCCAAGCATTGCTTAATTGCGTAATTAACTGAAGGGGTGTATGACATTGCAAAAACATAGCAAGTACTTGTGTCTCTTTCTGTTCTTACTTTATTGGAGAAAAGCTACAACAACGATTACATAACAACAACTAAAAGTACAGGATGTCCCTGAAGTATGTGCTATAGCTTTTTGTGAAATTCTAAATAATTCTTTCTTTTTTTATCTTATTCAAATATTCCGCCCAATTCATACCAAAATGAAAAATCATTTATCATTTTAAAACAATTGTCTTTTATTGTTTTTAAAGCATTAAGAAAAAAATTATAATATACCTCTAATTCGTGATATTTCTGTTTAGGTAAAAAATTCTTATAAAAACTTAGCCAATCATAAATTACCACAATAAAAATAGCCTATATTTAAATTGATTGAACAAGCTCAACACAAAAAAAAATATGTTTATTTACAAATGGTAGATCTAATATCCAGGCATAATATTAATATTTAAGTATCTAACTGCAATGTTCTCTGTTAATCTTCTCCAGCTTTAATTTAATCTACCATATGTGACAATTTCTTTTTTGTGCTTAATTCCCATGCAGTCACTACAACAATAAAGTGGGAGGAAAAAAAAAGGTATAATTCAAATTTAATTAGACCCGGTTTTCTTTTATCTCTTTTATATGTTCAATGGCTATAGGAAATCTGAATCTTTTAATTTTTTATCTATATTTTTTATATTAACAAAGTTTATATAATAAAGTTTCTTTAATCATAAAGAATAAAATTACTGATAAAATTAAGAGTGGGGCTATTGACACTTCTAATTATTTATTCACATTATCTCTTAATTGCTTTCAACTTTAATTACCTAAAATGACCTTCATTATTTTATGTATTTCATAACTCATAGTTTTTACTATTTATACTTTATTATTTATCCGACTTCTTCTTATATATATATATATATATATATATATATATATATATATATATATATATATATATTATATATATATTTTACACTTTATAAATATACTTATTTTTTACTTTATTTTTAATTATTATCATTAGAATATAACTTCAGCAATACTTTAAAACTTCACTTGAACTCAAAATGTCTTAAAGTTACATTCAATAGTTTTATATTTGAATCAATATATAAAAACAAATATTTCTCATGTAATTTCTTTTCAATTTTATTTTTCAAAATTACATTCAACACTTTTATATATGAAAAATGATTTTTTTGTTGCTACATATAATTAAAAGAGATGATTAAAACCTAAGGTGCTTTTTATTTTGGCCATGTACTAAATACAATATACTATTAGTAACAGCCTAACTTAGGGGGAGATCAGCAGTCCAGAAGCAATAGGTAATCGTTTTCTGGAGCACCATACAATATAAAAAATATTTTTAGTTTAACTTTTATAATATACATTATTCAAATATAAAAAAAGTATTGTTCAAGGATTTAAGTCTAAGTAACAGTCATAAAAAATATTAATATAATTCACAACCTCAAAACAATTTGTTATTACACTTTAAAATATATTAAGAGTTCGTTTGGATAGTGAAATTGAACTTGAAACATAAAATTTTAATTTCAATCTCAATTTTCTCAAAATTAAAATTAGTTCAAAATCTTAAATTCTATATATTTGGGATTGTCAAAAAATTATGATAAAAAATTGTAATTCTAAATTTAATTATAATTTTATTGTTTAAAAGTATGATATAAAATATTAAAAAATATTTATAAAATTAAAATTAATAAAAATATTCATACAATAATATTTTTATAATATAATAGTCATATTTTTTTTATAAAAAAATTTCTAATGAATTTTTTAGAAAAAAATAAATATGTTATTATAATAATTTTATATAAATATAAAAAAATTCTATATAAATTTAGAATATCAATAAATATGATTACTCATAAATAAATGTAGAGAGAGAGAAAAAGTTTAATTTTTAAATTATGAAATTAGTAATTCCTAGGGTATAGAGTGCGTGTTTGAGATAATTTGTGAAAACTTGATTATTTCAATAATCGATTATTTCAATAATCAATTTGTGAAAGTTTGATTATTTCAATAATCGATTATGTTTGGATATATAAAAATGATTTTCTAACTGTTTATTTGGATGATATAAAAAGATTACTTTTATCATTAAATTACTAAAATAGGTATAGAATGATTAAAAAAGTGATTTAATTGATTAAAAATTATTTGATTGAAGACAAAAGTATTTAATCTCAAAGTTAAGGAATAATTATAATCTAAAATCATAAGTGAAATTTCAAAGATTATGAAAAAAAGGTTAGAACATGAAGTAAAAACTAAAATTAATTTTACCAAACATGATTGAAGAATTACAACAATTTTTTAAGAAAAAGTTGTTGGTTCAAACTTATAAGCTAAACCAAACACGCTTCGAGTTTTGAAAAATACTTAACTTAGTTGTTTCAATTCTATAGAATTAGTTTATAGAATTATAATTCTAATTCTAAATGATATTTCAAATATAAAAATTGGAATTAAGAAACTTAATTCCAATTCTAAACTTTAATTCATACTTAATTCCAGAAGCCAAAGACACTAATATTAATTTTTTCAAGTAGATAAACATATTTGAATAATTTTTCATTTCTCGATTGATAATTTGATATATTTAATAATTTTTTATTTTTAATTTTATATGTTTTTGGTAGATGATTTTTAATTTTATATTTATCTTAAAGATTCTTTTTAGAAGTACTTGTTACCTTTTATATGAAATATATTCTAATTAATATTAACATAAAAAACTAAAATAGTCAAATATGTATATATTAAATTTATAAAGTTCAAAATATAAAAACATAAATAGTAAGATGTTTGAATTAAAATATTTTTGCATAAAAAATTGTAACTAATAAATTACATATATATTTTAGACTTAAATTGTAAATAGTCAAGTATAAGTAATAGAAATTTTGAATTATTAAATAAATAAGTTTATGAAGGTCATTTTTGGTAATCAAAATTTTAAAGTAATTAAGGGGAGTGTGAATAGACAAAAAAAGAGTGTCGATAGCCCCACCCTAAAATTAAATCTAAATATGGCTAAATTAAAAATATCATAAAACCTATGGCAAAAAAAATCGTAAAAACCTTTAAACATAAAAAAGAAAATTAGGAGTGAACACCCATTTTGGTCCTTTAAAGATGTATGCAACATCATATTGGTTCTCTATTCAACAAAAAAAAAATATTGGTTTTCCATTTATTGGCGATATCAAATTTGTCCAATGATATCAAATTTGTCCTCCAATGATAATTAATGCCATTTAATCAAGGATTAATTTGATGGCCAAAATGTGACATTTGAAGATCAATTTGATGTTTTATATATATATATATATATATATATATATATATATATAGAGAGAGAGAGAGAGAGAGAGAGAGAGAGAGAGAGAGAAATTGTATATACAAGCGATATCTTAATATATTTAAAAATGAAAAACAAGTTGAACCCTTAGAGTGTTTAAAATGTAAAAAAATGAGAAATGATTTGATTTGTAAATCAAAATTTAATTAAATTTAGTGTTTGAAAAATGTTAAAAAGGAAAAATGATTTGATTGCTAAAAAGATGGATTTTATTGGACCTCCTAATCATGATTTATAAATTTGATATCAAAATTTTGATGAATTTGAAGATTGATTTGATTTAAATAAATACTATTTTATATATATATATACCTATAACAATTTATAAGAGTTAAATGTAAAATAATAAAATAAATAATTATATTTTAATGAATTCCAAACACAAAATTTGATTTCTAAATCAATTCAAATCTTATTTTATTTTTAAAGTTTCAAACACAAAATTTGATTTTTAAATCAAATCAAATCATTTCTCATTTTTATTCAATCTAAATACAACCTTAAGGAAATGATCAAAATTCAAATGTTAAAGAAGATAATTTTTTGATGGACCTCCTAATCAAGATAGCGCCTGAAAGGTTAATGTCATAACAATACCTCTTAAGATATCATAATCAAAGACGACATAAAAAAACAAATTAAGGTATACATTCTTTGAAGGACCAAAATGAGTGTTATGTTTCTATAAAGAATACTATGCCTTTAGGATGACATGTGGAGGACCTTATTATTAGTTACATGTTTATATTTATCAAAGACATGTTCAAGGTAGAATGGAATTACTACATCACCGGAAAAATTATAACATCCACAAGCAAGTCAATTACTAAACTAATAATCAATATTTTGTTAATGATGATGTAGTATATATGTAGTAAAAGACATAATATTTTTGGGTCTACAAACAAATTAATGGATATATTTGTCCCAAGTTGATGATTTGGGACGTGGGTGGGATGATTAATGCCTAGCTGTTTGATCCTATCAAAAGATTTGACTAATTTATTATGTATACACTATATATGGCTATGCAGATGTTGGTAGTTGAAATTCTTTAATTGAATATATCATTTCTAGCTTGTCGTTATCCAACAATGAGCAAGAAACTTGGCCTTTTGGTCCTCCCAATTGGCAAATGAAGCGGTCAATCCAAAGGAAAAGGCAAGAGTTCAAAATGAACACTACCAATTTTATGTGTTCTTTCGTTGTGCAAAATTACTTAGCTTGACAGGGAAAATGATAGCTTATTGGGTGTGATTGAATAATGAAACAATCATCTTGTATTATAGAATGATTTAACAACCTAGTAGAGAGGCAGCTTATGAACACGATAAATGGGGGTTGTGTTTTTGACTGAGTGCATCGTCCACAGTGCTTGTAGGTTGAATGGCAAACCAAGGCGTGTGGGCGTGAATGGATGTAATGTGCAAGAGAGTTTGAGTTTGTGTTTGTATGTGTGTGTGTGTGTGCGCGTGTGTAAAAGCAGCAGGGACTGAAAGGGCAGAAGAGGAGGGTGTGGGTGGGGTTTTGGTGACAGAGACTCCTAACACCAAACAGCACGAGTGGCCTTTCCGTGCGCTTAGGGGCCCAATCAAATGCAACCTTACTGCTTCTTGTATTATCATTTCTCATTTTCTTATTGCAGACTGCAGATAGAAAGAGACACAGTGTGAGGTAGTGTCTCTCTCATCACTATCTCTAGATTCTCTACTATGCTAAATTCAACAATAATGTTGCACATATATTACTTACACATGTCATACATACATTACTTATACACGTTATTATTCCATATTTATATAAATTTTATCATTTAATTATAGTTAATGTTATCTTATTTTTTATATATTCACATTTTAATTCTGTCATTTTATTTTAACGTGAGGTGGTGTATATATCATAATGTTGTGCAACAAACATTATTGAATTCAATTGCAGTAAGCTTCATCACAAGAATAATGTTTGGTGTATAATTTTAAAATGCACATCACTTCACATTATAATAAGATGATAAAATTAAAGTATAAATATAAAAAAGACAAAATTAATTACTATTAAGTAAAAAATTATGTAAATATAAAATAATATATGTATAAGTGTGTATAACATTATTCTCATTACAATTGTAAATTGGTATATATTTATTTACTCACATAACATTCACATAAATAACTAGAAATTTTAGGTTAGTGTTTCAGAGCTCTCTCGGAAGGTAGTAGAACTAGAATATGAGTATAAAAAATGAGATAAAATCAATTAAAATCAAATAATAAAAATTATATAAATGTAAAGTAATATGTGTATAAATAACGTATCTTACATTATATTTTTTCAGAAATTTTAGATTTAATTTTGTTTCATTCATTTATTTTCTTTATGTGAAAATCTTGTGAGATTATTACATGTGCATCTACCATTTTTCATTTTGATTAGTTATATGTGTGTTTGGATTAAGTGTAAAAAGGATTATTTTAATAATAAATTATATGTATAATTGATTTTTTAATAATTAATTATTATAAAATTAATTTTACGTTAGATATATTAACTAAACAATAATTTTAAGATAATAATTTTATTTGAATTGTATAAAAAATCACTTTTATATTGTAAAGTATTTGCTAGGATTGCAAATTTTGATTGATTATAATCAAAATGTTGAAAAATCATTTTTACTACCTTCCACGATATCTGAGGACGAAACAATTATCGATCCGCACATCATTCATCAATTTACTAATCTCTCTTCTCCTTTCATACATGCAGATATAGTCACTTGTACCTGAGTGTGTTATTCATAGGTGAATCCGAAATCAATATTATCAACATTACTAATAATTGAAATTACTTCACTAAAAAAATAATTAATAATTGAAATTACCAATCCAGGGTATTTGCGATGATAGAGGTTGAGCCAATTCCAATCATGTTACCAAATGGTATTCAATTATAAATTCAATGTTAATTTCTTTTTTCCATATAGAATGCAGTTAGATGTTTATCTATTATTATTTTGTTAACCTTATAAAAATTTACATCATAAGAAGTTTTGAGTGAAAATAATAGCAAGAAAATTCATGATTATTATTTATTTTGTTTGTTTCTAGCTACCTGAGTTTGGTTAAGGGCGGCAATGTAATGCGTACCTTGGAAAGTTTTTAATCCTGTTCTTATTTCATTTAATTTAATTGCCCTACGCCTCACATTATCTTACTATTTTCGTTGAGGATTCATGGATTTTTTTTTCCCAGACAAATCTTGTCTCAAAACAACTAATTACAGACATCCGAGCGTGTCGTAAATAGTTCAAAAAAACAAAAACAAAAGGATAAGTTTTCAAAATTATATAAAGGATACTTTGGGATAATTTTTCATAATTATATGTAGGTTGAGTTAATGACGTCTAATTTCATTTTCATCTAATATCTTTTCATAATGCAATATTACATGATTTGATGATATATAGTGTATATAATTTTTACACTCATAGTTAATTATATTTAAATTAAATATGAAAATGAACACACAAAAGTCATCCATACGTTGGAGTCAAAAAATTGAGTTAATTAAAAGATCAAATGCAATCATATTAATGGTAATGATGAGGGTTGTCTCAATTGTAAGTAGGATTGAATTGTCTGAACTAAAAGGTCTTGAGTTTGATTCATGCTAGTAGCCTTTTATTGGTAGATTATATGTAATTATCATTCTAAGTTATCGTTAAAGTAGACTTGTGTTATGTCTTGTGACTTTAGAATGGAACAACCTTCCTTTCCTTTAAACTTTTTCTCATAAGAAAAATGCAATCATATTAATAGTTATGTAAATAGTATTATTTCTATTTAAAAAAATTGGATAAAGAAGATTGAAAATCTATGTCTTGATTATGAAAATATTTAAACTCAAAAGAAATAGGGATTCTAATAGTTAAATTCTTTTAGTAGTTAATGCATATATGGAGGGGATCTAACAAAGTTCAAAGGAACAAAGCTAGATATGATTATAGCTTTGACATCCAATTTGGGTTTAGACGTCTATATAGTTTAATACTAGGTTAATATACACACAATATTAAATTAGGTTAGTACAGAAAATTGGGATCCAAGTTTAATATCAATGTCTGCTATGCTACTAGATTTGGTCTATGTGGAAATCTGGAGTATTTGTTTTTAATGATGCAACTTTCCTTTTTGAAAACAATCAGTTCTACTTGATTTGTTTTCTTAACTAATTGATAAGATATGTTGTGAATTTATGGAAAGTATATTACAATTTATTACTAAGTGAGATTGGTTATTCTGCTGACTTGATGAGCAATTATGATCATTACATAACTGCGCAAGTTTTATTTTATTTTTTTCGTTACATAACTGCGTAAGTTTTATGCATGCATATAACCATGTAAATATTTACCTATGCTAATACATGTTTTATTATTCCCACCTTTTTGACACATATTTCGGTCTTCTGATTTCGAACCTGTAGTGGTAAAAGTGACACATGTGATAAGTCCCACCTTCTCTGTTACTTAGTCAAAACTCTAGTGGCTGAGATTAATAATATTGATTCCTGACTTGTTCACGACAATAATATATTTAAATGAACATATTTAGATTATAACGTCTAATTTCAAGGTGGTTATAATAATCAAACAATTAATTTCAAGTCTGTAAAAGTTATGCCATACAATTATTATGGCTTTATTCATATACAAGCTGGTTTAATAATTGGAAATATACCAACAAAAAGCAGACGCATATATAGTATTAAAATTTGTATATTATGTAACTAGTTATGCAAAGATGTTAGGTTGAATTGACACAAGTATATTAAAATTTTCATAATTCCTGGCTCCACCCTGTTTCACAAAATGAAATGTAATGATTAGCTGAAGAAGAAATACCCAACTTTCAACTGAAATACTAACTGACAATTAAAATCAAAATGAAAATTCTCACAGTTAAATCTCAAGAAGACTTAATAAATTGTCCATCTATTACCGAAACCTAGTGAACATAAATACAAATATATATTAAGGAAACACATAATTACTTTCAAAATTCTAAGGACAACAAACATACATATATGCATGACCCTTGATGTCATTCTAACCTTATATTGGTGACAATGATGAGTTTATCATTTTAGAGAGCTATTTCAACTCCTTTAATTAAAATAGAGAAAGATAAGAAGATGATGATGAAGAAGAATAAACAAACAATTTGTGGAGCTAGATTTTGGTGATTGGTTGAAGAATCTAATTTATTAAGGGTCATTCCCGGAACTACCGGTCCGTCTTCTTCTCCCTCTTCATGTTACTTTCGTCCTTCTTATCACATTATCAATCTCTCTCTTCTTTAAGAAGCAGACAGGTTGAAAAGAACCTTAGTATTAGAAAATAAGAGTGACAATACACCAAACCATCCCGTCTCTTTCTCAAGAAACAAACAAGCAATATATAAAATTAAATGGCAAGATTAAATTAATAACACAACAAAAAGCATCGGTTTCAAATTTGCAGTCAACGATTCCTTCACCAACTCAGTTCCGAGGTTCTAAAATCCAAGTTTCTTCATCACCATCTTCCAATGTTTCACCACGTACATCTCCACCCGTCAATTGGTTAGTCACTTAATCGTGCCCCTTTAAATATAACTTCTATTCCATCTCAAACATCAGCTTATTTTAACAGTCATATACCCACCACTTACCTCAAAAAGACAAATTAATTAATCAAAGAATAGAACTGCACTATTATTTTCTTTTTCTTCACTAGATTTTAGATGTCATTTCACTTAGATTAGTTGCATTATAGAGACGATAATGGTACTTTAGTGTTCAATTTAGTTAGTAAAACATACTTAATGAACTTGCTTTGGCCTAATTCACGCAGTTATGGAATTTGATTCACAAGGATAATTAGGTAAAAGGCTGGCGAATGACATTACCTTTCATTTTGGTGCTTTATATTGACCACGAAATAACTCTATTATATTTCTAAGTTGAACAGATGACACATAAACTATGTTAATTAGCTCAGCAGAGCTGGAGCACCTTTAATATGTGTGGACCACTAAGTTCATGTATATAAATAATAATGAAAGGAAAAGAACTTACCATCTTGCATTTATAGGTATGATTCGATAGGCATTTCATTAACTTTTTTTTTTTGTTGATGTTTAGGGAATTTATATTAATAATATGCAGTTCACAAAGTTTATTCTCATCATGTTAAGAGTTCCATTATAAGAAGTTGTTGAAGCAATCCCCAGCTTTCTCATAGGCTTTTACACCAATGAAGCAGCTTAAAGTTAGTGATCAATCATTTTCCAAATGAATTACAACATTTGCCATCTCAGGGATGAATAAAATTGCATATGCATATATATATATATATATATATATATATATATATATATATATATATAGAGCGTATTTGGTGTGAGTAATATATTTATTGTAAATAGTGAGATACATAGTAAATCTTGATCATTATATCTTACATGAATGGCCAAGATTAAAATATAAATGTATGTAAATTTTTTAAGTGATCACACGACCTTTAAGTATCTTTTAATCTTAACCATTTATATATGATTGTATGGTCAAGATTTACTCTTCTCACTCTCTTACAATAAAAACTTCTCTCATTAATATATATATATATATATATATATATATATATATGATCTTCTTCAAAGTGAGATGAGTGTTTATTATGAGAGGGTGAGAGGAGTGAATCTTGTGACCATTGGATCTTTACATGAATGATTAAGATTGAACATAACGCATGTGACTTTTTTTTTTAAGTGGTGGTGTGCACATGACTTTTAAGTAACTTTTCATCCATGATATAGTTGTCGGGTCAAGATTTATTCTTCTCACATTCTCACAATAACCACTCCTCTCACTAGATATATCCCCATATAAGAAGTATATATATATATATATATATATATATGAAGGGGGATCGACTTATATCAGTGTAAATCTTTTTTTACTTACACTCATTTTCAACCATTAGATTTACTTTCATTTGATGGTTGAAATTATTTCATTAAAAGTAACCATTAGATGAAAGTTGATCTAACAGTTGAAGATGAGTGTAAGTCAAAAAAGACTTACACTGGTGTAAGTTGATCCTCCCTCTATATATATATAGTAAAAGTATAAGTATCCATAAAGCTGAACTGAACAGTATAAATTTCTTTCTTTCTGACTTTAATTCTCCATTGCTGAACCAGTTATACTTGTATGTTTCTTCTAGTGTAAGCATAAACTCTTTCTGAGTACTGCACAAAAGTTGCTTATTGACCCCAAGCTAAAGCTGATTGAAATATCAAGACTCAAGGGTTCACAAAGTCTATCACAAACCAAGGTTAAACAACGTTTGGTTCACGGATTTAACTAAAATACAAACCTTGTGTATGTGTGTTTTGAATTTTGTGAATGATATATGTAGTCCTCGAGAAAGACATAGTATCCCTTTAGAGAGAAGAAGAAATGAATGAATGTGTCGATAGAAAAAACCTGTTGCAGGTCATGGTACTAGTGCAACAACAATTAATATAATTAATACGATGCTTATCTTAATCAACTCTTTAAAACTATACAAATGGAACCCACTATCTAGCCTAATTAAACAATTATTAGTAAAGTTAATCCAAAGAGTATGGACCACTTCCAAAGAAAAAAAAAAGAATAACTATCAATTCCATGTGAAGGGCACCTATTGCATCGAGCCTAGCACGATGGTGCATGTTCTCACTCTTTCACAAGCCGCTTTTCACTCAAAGTGGGTTGAGATTGTTGCACACACATCTCTTGTCCTCCATGGAAAGCCAAGCCAAAGCTTTCAAACTTATGTTAATTAATTCAAATCCCATTGAGCACCCGATTATTTTAAGGCTAAACAGCCGACCAAACTGAAGCTTCCATGTGATGGATTATGATAGATTTGGAACCTTTCTTGTCATCTATGCACTTGCTAGCTAGTTCAACCTCTTTTCAAATTAAACTTGACAAACGATTAGTTAGCATAATGTCAACGATTTTGCTTCAATTTGATTGGTGGGTGCATGGTCCTTGGTGCAAATGTTAAACTGTTCCCATTATGTACTTTGAATTTGAATTCATTTCACATTTATTGTTGGGTCAACTTTATTAATGAGCAATGCAGATTAAAACCTCACCCTCTTTTAAGCTTTAAATCAAGGTGATCTTGTAGAATTTTATGGTCAATATGGTACCATGCCTGCTATTAATGTGTCAAACAGAAATATGTATGTTCAAATAATAAGACAAAAGAAGAAAATGGATATTCTCGGTGTAAGTCTTATTGTAACGGGGTCGGGTGAAATTTATATAAGGGAAAGATCTCTTATCCTATTGTGAAACCCATGCATAATTCATAGGACAAAAACATAAAGAAGAAAAAAGAACTCCGTACTAGGTTTTTTGTACCGCAGTTTAGAAAAAGGCAGTGGTGATAAAAACATTATTAATTTGGAAATGAATTTTAATATTTAGATGTGTAAACTTATTTAGATATATGAATTATTCATATAGGCTGATACACACCTAGGGGAAAAAAAAGGAAATAGCAAGCGTTAAATAATTTAGTTCCAACATATTTGGAAGTGCATGCAATTATAGTTTAGAAACTTCTGTGACAAATTTTAAAAGTTTGCTAGTAATTAATTTGAACTTTGCTGGGGCTTAGGGAACTTATAATAAACAGGATTAAAATAAAAGTAACACTGCTATGACACATTGGTGTTTGATATCTATGAGAAAAGGAATTGTCTTTTAAAAAAAAATAAATTGCACTTGAAAGAATGATAACTTAGAAACATGACTTGCGAGGGATCTTTAGTACATCCTTGTTTTAAGTTATCAATGAAAAGTGTTTTTCTTTTTATTTAATAATTTTTTTGGCCATTAAAATTTCTATATGAAAGGAGTGATCGTTGGTAGAACCTAAACAACTCAATAGATTAATGTCTAAGATACTAGTGAAAGTGTCACAATATCGCGTATCTGTTTTAGGTAACTACATAAAAAAGATGTCGATTAAGCCACTTGAGATATTAAAACCATCATTAATAGAGTATGTTTAATTGGTTTTCATATTCTTTAATTTAATAACTGATAGATTTTCTCGAAGATATTGTCCTCTTATATATAATTATATTGTCCTTCTCTGTCCGATCAAAGCAACTTAAATAAGTAAAATTATGGGTTTTTTAATTAGTTATTATTATCATATTATTACAATAATATTGTATGAAGTAAAGCTCATGTTAGGATTGAGATGTATCTGAATGTAACAATTATACGTTTTGGATTTCATTTATAGAAGAAACTGTAGTTAATCATTTACAAAGATTTTTTCTTGTGCACGATGGATTAGATTTCCAAATAAACAATTTATCCAGTTCAGGGAATTCGAAAGAGATAGCTATGTGCGTTGATGGACCCATCAATAACTCACTAAATGGTATATATCATGGACATCAGCATGGATTGGTTGTAAGTTTACAGGTAGAGACAGCAAAACCTTTTGCTACAATATTTCAAATCTTCAAACCCTAGTTCCACACATCTAATCTTTCATAAAACAGTACTCTATTTATCTAACAAAAATTTAAAACAGAAAGTTTTAATATATATTTTTTAAAAAATATGACTATTAATAAAAAATTATAATAATTTATTAAAATACAGAAATTTGAAAATAAAATATTATTCTAATTATAAATTTAATTGAGGTGCAACTAGCATTACTCATGTTACAAGTTAAAACTAATAATTGCTAAAGCCTTTTCCAAATGGGCCCATAGCCCTCCTACTTATCTCTACTAGGTCCAGTATTCTTGATCCATTTAGGCGAATGATGGGTCTCAAGTGGTTTGAGATGAACCGGATGGAAGTTGTAACCCAATAAAAGTAACTCGCCTAAAAAGGAAATATACAGATCAAATAAAAGGAAATATAACTAAAAAGAAAAAAGATTGCCCCATTGTAGAATGCTTTGAGTAAGAGTTTATCATTTCTTTTTTTGGTAAACAGTTTATCGAATTTAATAGTGGATATGTTTTGTAGACGAGTAATAAGGGTTAAAATTTAGGACAAAATTTAAATTTATTTTCTTATATCTATTATATTTATTTTATCAATTAAATTATAATATATGTGTATTTATATTCGTTCTCCTATACATTAATGTTATCTCTTTTATTTTCTTTTTATAAAAATATACACATATTATAATTTAATTGATGAAATAAATATAATAGATATAAGGAAATAGACTTAAATTTTATCTTAAATTTTAAGGCTTTTCATTTGTTGGATATACAATCAACACAAAGACTTGTTTTTTGGCTGAGAACAATCAACACAAAGACTAATATTTTGCTAGTTAACAATGTAAATTATCCTTTTAACTTTTCATTGATACCAAAATTAACCCCTAGTTAACAATTAATTTTAAGAATAAAGAACATGCAAAACTAAATAATATTACACACTAGTACATTAAGAAAATAATTATACATACTATTTCGTTGATTTTTTTTTCTTAGTATCATACAATTAGACGTCTAAACGAGGACCATTTTCAACAGCGTTATTTCTATACACATAAATATTAAAATCGAACCTAAGACTATATGCTTAAACTACTCGAACATCTTCCACTTGAACCAACACACGTTAGTATTCTATTTCGTTGAATCTTAAATGATAGTTATTTAAACAAATAGTATGAACAATATATATTATATTGATATAATACATTAAATATTGATTATTTTAGAATAAACTTTCTCCATTTTCTCTTACATTTTGTTCTAGATTTCACATTAAAAAAAAGCTAGCTATGAGATTATTCTACTATCCCTTTGTGGCCCAAAGAGGCTTGCCATGTTAATATGCTAACTGTGCTGAAAGCAATACATGTACAAATAGGCGTTTATTGCATACTCCCTAGAATTCCCTAATTGTTATGAAATATTATTGGAAAGTATGTGTCCAACCCTATAAGAAATGGAAGGAATTATGACGGTTAAAAGTGGAAAAAAGGCGGTTCCAAAAATGGAAGTTACAAAACCCGTCCTAATCCACTCCACCATTATGGAAAAGACGGCGGTTTCTTACTAGCCACCGTTACAATTGCCGTTAATTTATTGTATACTACAACGGTAGCATTGCGCCCTTTAAACCATTGTAATGTGTGATAAAAACAGCGGTTGAACCGCCGTTTTGTTTTTCGAAAAATCAAATTTTGTGTATTTTACAGCAGTTCAACCGCCATAAGTTTATTTCAAAACTTGAATTTCTTTTGTAATTTATGACAGTTAAACCACCGTATATTTATCCTTTTTACGACAACAAATTTTTTATTTTTGTAAATATTATAATTATTCATTTTTAGAAATTTCTTGTTATTTAAAAATTATAATTATTCTTTTTTAGCTTATAATCACTCACATTCAAAATTAAGAGACTAGAAGTACAAATTAACTAAAAGTCAAAAGCAATATTTAATATTTAAATCCAAATTAACATCATGTGCATCATTAAAATTTGATCAAAATAAAAAAAAAAGACAACATAGTAGGAAAATATGAAAATTCAGAATCTCTCAAGCACAACTTAACATAATCAAAAGTCACGATGTCTCAAGTACAACTTAACACTAATTGTTTTGGAGCTAAATTCCTTAATCTTGGTTGTTAACATTCGATGATCTCTTTGCATTTGCAAGTGAGTCTGGTCCACTTCCTACATCTCCTGTAAATAATTAAGAATTATTAAGTCATATATACTATGAAGCACAGATACAAATACAAAAATAAAGACATACTAAATTTAAATAATTGTAGGATACACACATAAGTAAATCAAAGAACTTTTAGTTTATATATAGAGGAAGGATCAACTTACAGTGTAACTTAGTCTTTTTTGACTTATACTCATTTTTAACTGTTAGATCGACTTTCATTTAATGGTTATTTTTAATTAAATAATCTCAACCATTAGATGAAAGTAAATCTAACGGTTGAAAATAAGTGTAAATCAAAAAACACTACAATATCCTTCTTTATATATATATATATATATATATATATATATATATATATATATATATATATATATGAGGGGGGATCGACTTTACAAAAGTTTTTTTTAAAATTCATTTCAATTCATTAGATCTACTTTCATCTAATGGTTGAGATGATTTCATTAAAATAACCATTAGATGAAAGTGAATTTAACGGTTGAAAATGAATGTAAGTTAAAAAAGATTTACACCTGGTGTAAATTGATCCTCCTATATATATATATATATATATATATATAATTGTAAAATTGAAAAAAAATTATAATTCATTAATATTATTTCTATAAGTTTAAAAATTTATAAGATTTTAATATATATATATATATAAATAAAAGTAAATTAAAGAACATAGTTTATGTATATATATATAATTACAAAATTTAAGAAAAAAAATTCATAATTTATTAATATCATTTTTATAAGTTTGAACATTTATAATATCTTAATATATATTATATGTATCAATATTTACTACCTAGTAAGTATGCCTTGTAAATCCCTCCAAAAAATATAGAGCATAATTTCTATTGATATTTCTATTTGCAATTTTAATAGACATAGTACAGTAAGAAGAATTTGCTATTCCATCATAAAAAAGAAATGCCAACAGAAACAAAATGACTGCTAGATTAATTGTAAATATTTTCGACTTAAAGAGATGATATAATACACTTGTTTGGAATGATATTAGTTTAAGGAAGTGATGATGTCCAAAAGATATTACAAGAAATTATTATTATCTAATCTTGATTTTTTAGGATTTGATTATAAGAAAATTTGTATCTGGCTAGATTTGGTTATAAGAAAACTTGTATCTAATTAGAATTTGATTTGATATGGTTTTAGATACCTCACCCTTAGACTATAAATAATTTCTTGGTGCCCTATGTAATATATACTTTTGATATTGATCAATAATATTATTCTCTTTATTTCTTCTTTATTACTTGTGCTATTTATTATTATTTTCATAACACATTATCATAGTCTCTATCATTTGAGTGATAACTTGATCAACTTGGAGGTTCTATTAAAAGAATAACATCTTCTTTTCTCTCTTTTATTATGAAATATCCTTTTTGTTTCATCTATGAATATTTTATTATCAAATATTTGTGACTAACATATTTTTTCTTATACTAAATTTATTGATCGATTTTGATAAATTACGAAAGAAACTATGTATGGTAGTTCATTAATTTTGAGATTGCACAAAAGAAGAAAATAAAAAATCTCAACAGAATTGCACAAAATCAATATTTTCCTTGATAATTATTTATATGAAAAACTGTAGCATAATTTCTAAAGAATTAGACCTTTAGACAAACATTTTAATCCAAAAAAGTCTTGTCCATCTATGGAATAATTCAAAAGAATGATAGGTAAAAATATTCTCTACTCTTTGATGTGTCGAATATACTCATGCAGTAGCAATATCGAAAAATATATTTTAAAAAATCTTTAAATTAATTTCATGTCTTCTTATGATTAAAATATAATGATTTATTGATGAAAAATCACAAGCCATGCCTTAATTAGTTTTATTCCATTCCCTAAAATGAATGTGATAATTTATAATTTTGGACATATAATTTTGGACATGGTAGAAGTTGTGGTTAAGGCCACTGATGTGGTAGAAATTGGAAAAATGAGTGTGACGATGGTGGTTTAATCTTTTCCAATAAGAATACATTCCACAAGTGGAAATATAATACATGCCATATAGTCTTCACATGAAAAGTCACTGGAAATGTACCTACCATACATTTATCCATGAATATTTCCCAATTAATTCACTTCTATTCCCAAAAGTGAATGTACCAACATTTAAGTGAGTATGCAGAGTCAAAGATGTGGCTCTAGACAGCATCCCACTAGAAGTGGAGTGAAATGGATATCTTAACGAGATTGTAAATGAGAGAAACTTTGATACTTCTATAGTTATTGTTTCGGGGTAAGAAAATTGTCTTAACAAGATTACTCGCTATTTTACTCCAGCCTGTATTACACTCTGAGCGCAATTGAAACATATGCTATTATAAACTAAAAGTATACTAGGCCAAATAATTTTATTATTTGGCATGACCAATTATGACTTTATAGGTAAAGCGGATATCGAAATTTGTTGAGGTTTCATATGGATATCCATTAAAGAACCAAAAGATTTTTCAATTTATTGAGTTTTCATGTGCTGCTAGGAGTGGACATGGTTCGGTTCAGCTAGGAAAATTGAACTAGTTCTTTTTTGGGCCAAACTGGTTTAAAACCAGTTCAAAATCGGTTCAAAAACAGTTTAAGTTCAAAACCAGTTCAAGTCCAATACTGGTTCAGAACTGATTAACCAATTTTCCATGACATCAGTTCAATAAACTAGTTAAAAAAACCAATTCAGAACTGGTTTTCCATGTAAACCAGTTTAGAAAACTAGTTCAAAATCGATTTTCCATGTAACTAGTTCAGAACCGGTTCAAAACCAGTTAACTAATTTTTTTACATGGAACCAGTTTAAAAACCACTACAAATCAACTAAGAAACAGTTTTGAACCAGTTGTTGAACTGGTTCTGCATTAAACCAATTCCATACTCTGAAAATATAGAATTTTTTTCACCAAAAGGCAACTAACTTGTCAGAATAAAACAGAACCATGAGTACATGCAGTTAATCATGTAGATCAAATAAAAGCAACTTTCATATGCAGTTCATCGAACCGGTTTAGAATCAGGTTTTCGATTCAGTGAACTGGTTTAGAACCAGTTTAGAATCAGCAAGCTGGTTTAGAATCGGTAAACCCGTTTAGAACCGGTTAACCAATTTTACAAATCTAAAATTGGTTCAGAACTAATTAAATAGTTCTGTATGTAATCATTTCAAAGCCCCATTAAAAAAATCAATAGAAAATCAACTAAAGAAAACAATTATGAACTGGTTGAGAACCAGTTAACCAGTTTTGCATATAACCAATTCAAAAACAGTTAAAAAATAGATGAGAAACCAGTTAAGAACTAATTTTTTTTAAAATGGAACCAGTTCAAAATCTAGTTTAAAAACAGCTAAGAAACTGCTTCAGAAACCATTTCAATAATTAGTTTTCTTTTTTATACCAGTTTAAATAACTGCTTCAGAACCCAAGCTAAGAAACTGCTTAAGAAACCAGTTCGATAACTGGTTCTGCATTGATGATCTTCCTTATACCAGATTCTGGACAAAGGATAACTACTGAGATCATTAAACATTTGAACATCATGCCTAGAGTACCCATCTTACTAGTTTGAGTAGTCAATGTAGGAGTAACAGCTCCAAACTCAAAAAAACATTAACGTAGGCTAATGAGAAAGCTTAATACCAAGCTGAAAGTATCAGAATTATCCTTAAATAGAATTACATGAGCAAACTTCCAATAATCAAGCTTAAGCTGATTCATACTTCATCCAAGTTCAACCTAGCACAAACAAATTGAATGAATCACACTTAATTGAGCTAATTTTTAGATGAATAACTTAATAATGATTGAGACTTCTCTAAATCTTACTCAAACATGCATTTGTCTAAAAAAATAATGGTTCACAAACATGAGAGATATATCCTAGTAACAAATATGAGGATTATGTTTATCCCAAATCAGAACAACTTCAGTCTTCCCATGCTGTAGCACTTACCAAAGACTTGATGCAAAGAAGGCACTTCTTGGTATCACACAAGTTGCATATCTACAACAGAAGCAAAGTGTTTTAGAAACAAGTTGGAAAAAAGAGAACAAAGCTCAAGAAGGCTTCAAATCAAAGGCACATTCACATTTCAAATGTCATTTTGATAGAAGATACAACCTGTAACTCGGAGCAAAGGAACTCAGCGCGAAGGAATATCAATTAAGGTACCAATCAAATCAAATAATCAGATAATGAAAAGTGATCAAGCAAGAATGGTAGGCAGGATGGCATACCTTAAAAACCCAGTCATTTTTTATGAAATGTGAAGAGCTGGTTGGAGTGACATTTTTTATGACAGCAGACACAGTTAAGCTTAGAACCTGCAAGTCAGCTGACCCTAATCAAACAAAAACAAACCAGAAATATCAATCTTCAAAGGAAAAGATTCTGTTCATATCCATGTTACAAACAAAAACCAACAACAATTTCCATTAATATCAAGTAATTTCATATGATTATACTAGATTATGAATGAGACCCATCACTAGAAAAACAAAGTTACATATATGACACGGACTAGTGCTAAATCAGAAGAGTAAAACCAAGTAACCAAATAAATATAAACCATAGAATTTCATAAAACAAGACACTTCTATAGAGGCCCATGTATACTACAAAAAAGAGACACTTACATCATATCATACTCACGCCTCATAACAACAACTTGCCTTATCTATAATGAACCAAAATCTCATTCCTCACTTTTTCACTTCTAGAAAACGACCTAGTACTTGCATGTAGCACTCTGAAACAGAGAGAAGAACTAGCCATAATGTGCTCATAAACCAATAGAACTTACATAATGCTTCACAACAAGAGATTATCAATACAACATGGCAGAGAAATATCAACACAAAAAAATTTAAAATAAAATTACCAACAAGACCTTCTAAGATAAAAATTACCGAACAAGAGATCTTCTAAGATGAACAAGATCAAAAGCGAAGTGCGCATAGACAGAAAATTTGAAGATGAGCAGGATTAGAAGCGAAGTGCAAAATGTGAACGGATGGGAGTACCAATCGAGCGCGAGTCAGAGAAATCCACGATTAGAATGAGATCCATGAGCCATATAGATCAGAACGAGATCAATGAGCTAGAGAAATCATAAGAGCATCAACGATTTTGTGCGAAAATCGCTTACTGGCGTGAATTTGGGTTAGGGTTCGTATAGATGGGAGAAAAGTGATTAGAGTTCTCAACTGAGATTGGGTTTCGATCTCTCAAGATTGAGATGTGTATTCTGTAATGAGTTATGAATATGGATTGGTTATTTCAGGTTAACCACTCTGTTTTGATAAACCAGTGAACCGCATTATTTAAGAAAAAGAAATCGGTTCTTTTATAATAATCGGTTTGAATAAAATGGATTTTAGTAGTTTGGTTTGATTTGATTTGGTTTACAGTTCAATTGGGTTTTCTGCACACCCTTATGTGCTGCATGTTCTTGATATAAATGTAAAGCCATGATCACCAGTTAAAACTGGAGTTGAGTCTCTTGAATTTCTAGAACATATATTCAATGTGATATTTGTGACTAATTCATTCACCGTGTGGAGTGAGTCTTTTATAGTTTTAATTGATATATATAAGATAGTCACATGTGTGTTTATTATTACTTGTAATTTAGTATTTGTGAGGTTATTTGTGTAAATTATTCAATTAAAAGTATATTTTTTTATATAATATATAATTAAGATAATTTGTTTTGACAATATGGGTGAATATAATTTTTAAGTTTTTTTGTATGGCCACTAGTATAAATGTTAAATATTATGTTGCTTGTGTTTATATACCTCTAATAATTTAAGAGAACAAAATTGTCAATTCTACTTGGCAGTATGCTATTTTGAATGATGCAACACTTGTTGGAATAAGGCCAACAATTTATTAAGAACTCTCTCATCTACAATTAAGTTTTGGCTAAAAATTTAAATATTTCTCATATAATAATTTTTATATGTAGAATATAGTCACGATTGTTCTACCATATCACATCATTATGAATTTCTAAAGAAAATTAGGAGTATATGTTGGATATGATTCTCCTTCTATAGTCAAGTATTTTGAAATATGAACAGGAGATGTTTTTAAGGTTCGATTATGGATTGTCATTATGATGAAATAATATTTCCAATATTAGGGGAGAAAATAAGTTGCTAGAAAAAAGAAAATAGTTGAAATGCATCACCATTATATGATTTAGATTCTCAAACAAGGCAATGTGATAATATATTTGTAAAGGATAACAAATGAATTACTGGATACTTTTTTGACAAAAAGGATAGCCAAACCTATACTAGTTGTAAATGCTCCAGAGTCAAAAATACTCTAGAAGCGTAATTGATCAATCAATTCTAAAGATAAATACTCCAGGAAAGGAAAGCGAAGAAATAATATTGTTAAATAAACAAATAATTTCAAAGATAATACTCGTGATAAAGAGTATATAGAGACATAATCAGGACTCTTGCAATAGTTTGAACTTCTGAAATAGTTCACATGCTAGAAGAATTCAGGTACCTAAAAATAGTGAAAATGAGATGTCGATAAATTATATATCTCTATAGGAAAAAATCGAAAAGAAATAATTGTCAACAATATATCTACAAATAATGTAGCGTGCAAT
Source organism: Ormosia emarginata (assembly GCA_029884605.1). Lineage (NCBI taxonomy): Eukaryota > Viridiplantae > Streptophyta > Magnoliopsida > Fabales > Fabaceae > Ormosia > Ormosia emarginata. Next base: position 8,989,422 of record JAQQTP010000068.1, read on the forward strand.
ATTAAGAGAATGATGATCTTGAAATTAGAACCATCAAAGAATGTTGACATTGAAATGATTGATCAAAATAGAAAATGCCTTGTAGGCAAAATTTAACTCACTTGCAAAGTGTAAGGACTCTAAACATGTAGTTCAAAACCCATATGATGTTTTAATGGACCTCACGTCCAAACCATAGAAAATGCAAAATTTGTGGGTGCTTGTGAGAAAATAAAATGGGGATAAATAAGGTCATGAGATATATATGTATTGACTATGGAGAATTTTATTCTCCAATGGTGGATACAATTACATTTTGATATATGATAATGATATTTTCACACAAAAGCTAAATATACATATAATAGGTGTTGTTATATATTATGGTTTATTTGAGAATGATATCTGATAATCATATATTTTTTACATTAATAAACTCTCATTTTTAGTCATTTACACTCTTCATGCACTTAATTGATTAAGTCTGGTTATGTTTTGTAAGATTGGACTCAAATTGGACTTAATTGATTTTTTTCAGTATTATTTGGGTCTTACACTGTTTCTGTATTTTGGACATATCTTGAGTTCTAGATGTCTAGCAATTATGAATTTTACCTTGTAGGAATGAGAGAAAACTCTACAACTTTCATGAAGAGCTCCAGGTAAAATATGGACATCTAGAAGAGCTAAATGGGCTTGGAAGATAGAACACGAGTTTTGTGTCTGGAACCTGAATAATGTAAAGTAATCAGAGCATAACTCGGGCTGTAAGAATAATCTTGGGCTGAAATTTGGACATTTGAAAGTTAAGACCTAGATCTACAACTTTTATGAAGAACACAAGAGCTAATTCGGACAGCTTGGAGGTGATATTGGGTCTAGAAGTCAAAACAGAGGTGCTGAAATTGGGCCTGAACAGTCTGCAGTAATTGGACCATATCTCGGGCTGTAAGAATTATCTTGGGCTGAAATTTGGACATCTGAAAGTTAAGATCCAGATCTACAACTTTCATGAAGATGACTTTCTATTTGATGATGGAATCCATGACTTCAGCAATGAATGATTTTAGAGACAAGAAATCTCAATGATTTTTCACTCTTATCCTCACCATTTGGCATTTTCCACTCATTCATCCACTCATCCACCTACTCTTAATCAGCTCCTTTGTAATTTTGTATCCCTAATCCTCTATAAAAGGCACCATTGGCTGACCATTTGTGGCACTTGGTGTTAGGCTTAGTTTTTACAAGTTGTGGTTATGCTTGTTTATTGTTTTCCTTTGTTGTAATTTTTCTTGTTCCAAATTGAAGCTATGTTCATCTTTCTCTTCTTCTTTCTTCTTATCCATGAGTAACTAAATCTTCATCTTGCTTGGGTGAAAGAGTGAAGCTCTTGGTAATGAAATAATGTTAGATTATTCTATTTCTTGTGCTTAAATGATATATTATCAATTGGACATTATATGTGTTATATTTTGTTTCCAATCAATTTAGAAACCTTCTTTGTATAATGGAGATCTTGATTTATTGTAGACAATAGGATTGGCACAGTGAATGCTTGAACTCATTTACAAATATTGGTAAATAATTAAAGGAATCATAATATAATTGCATATATAATTGAACTTTGAATGTTATATTTTTCGATTAGAACCTCATTGTGTGTGGATTTCAATTGAGTTATAAAGAGAAATAATCTTATCTTTAATTTATTACCAAGAGTGGATCTCCTAACCCAAGCAAGCCCTTAAATTCATTTGTGAACTTGTTTTATTACTTCTGGTGTTGTGACAAATCCTTTTCTTACTTCAATTAATTTTTCTTCATCAATTCCCTGTGGATCGACCTCGGACTCCCGAGAAATTTATTACATGAGACAACCTGCACTTGGGTTTACATCCTTAAATCCCGCAGTCAAGTTTTTGGCGCCATTGCCAGGGACTTGATTTGAAGTTTTGATTTATTGAGGTTCGTTTTCTTTAATAAAATCTATTCTTTCTTCTCCCTCACCGGAGTAAAAGATCGGCTTGCCGATCCTTCGGTTTCTTTACTAACTCTCTAACTATCTAACTCTAACTTACTAACTTGCTAACATACTAACTTTCTAACTTTTATATTTATGTCATTTATTTTTATTTTTTTAATTTTATTTATTTATTTTCGTCATTTTTTTCGTCAATGAGGGTAACTCTCCCTTTTATTTTATGCACTAACTTAGTGGGGAAACTCTCCTTTTACTTTTCTCGTTATTTATTTTTTCGCAATCTAACTTAATGAAATAATATTTCTTCTTCTTTTCTCTTTCACGCTCTGTGGGGTTCTCTGTCACTCTCCGGTTTTCATATTTAAATTTACTTTCTACACTTTATTTTTTGTATTTTAATTTTCCGCACTTTATTTTTATTTTTATTTTTAGGTGGTTGGTTTATTACCCCATCCCTGTTAATATTTAATGGTGGGTGACACCGCCAGCTTGTACATTATTTTTTTGTTTATTTATTTTTAGTTATTTATGTATTTATGCTTAATTGGTATCGTAATTTAAATTCTGATCGTTTAGTTAAAATTAATTCTGGTACTTTATATATTAACTTGTTTGAATCACAATCACACACAATTGACAAAATGGCTGACAATAAAAGTGTACATGATGAACCTGAAAATCAACCGTTGTGAACCATGCGTGAATATTTGCAACCACCTCGAAATTCTAGTCCATCATGTTTTATCTTTCCACTCAATGCCAAAAATTTTAGATTCAAACTAGGTATGATTTCTTTACTTCCTAATTTTCATGGCTTAGAATCTAAAAGTCCATATTTACATCTGAAAGAATTTGAGAAAGTATGTATTACCTTCAATGATCAAAATTACACTGAAGAGATTGTTAAGCTTAAATTGTTTCCTTTTTCTTTAAAAGATAAAGCAAAATCTTGGCTTAACACTTTGAAACCAAGATCAATTGGCACATGGCAAGAAATGCAAGGTGAGTTCTTAAAGAAATTTTTTCCAATACATAAAACCAATACTATGAAAAAACAAATCCAAAATTTTTCTCAAAATTCAAATGAATCATATTTTCAATGTTAGGAACGGTTTAAAGATTTGTTAAATTCTTGCCCACATCATGGTTTTGAAAAATGGTGCACTATAAGCTTCTTTTATGAAGGTTTAACTCCTGAAAATAAACAATTTGTGGAAACAATGTGCAATGGTGAGTTTCTTGATAAAGAACCTGATGAAGCTTTAGACAATTTGAACCAGTTGGCTGAAAATTCTCAATCTTGACATAGTACTAATATTTCTGAAAATTCAATTAGATCTAATCTTGCAAGTGCTAATAAAGGAAAATATCACCTTAGTCAAGAGGAAGATCTAAATGTTAGATTTGCCAGTTTGGCTAGAAAGGTTGAAGCCATGGAGTTAAGAAAAGTAAAAGAAATCAAATCTGTGCAAAATGAAGAAATTTGTGGCATTTGTAATGACTTAGGACACTCAACACACGAATGTCCTAACATTCCTATTTTTAAAGAAGTTGTACATGAGCAAGTAAATGTAATGAATAATTTTAAAAAGTCATTTACTTCTTTTTTCAGATATATACATCGGGATGGAGAAACAATCAGGGATGGACTCTCAAAATTCTTAAAAGAAAAAAATCATCCCTAGAAAATTTCAAATCATGCAAAATGAAGAAATTTGTGGCATTTGTGATGACTTGGAGGAATAATACTCGGATGTCCTAACATTTCTATTTTTAAAGAAGTTGTACATGAGCAAGTAAATGCAATGAATAATTTTAAAAAATCACAATACGGGATGGAGAAATTCGATCGCGGTGTAACCACCACCTCCTCAAGCACAACAAGACTCTCAAAATTCTCAAGGATATGCACCTTATGTCCCATCATATAGGAAAAACCTTGAAGAAACACTGCATGTATTCATAGAAAAGTAAGAGGCCATTAATAAACAAAACAATCAAACCATGATTGACATAAAAGAAACTCTTACCAAACTTACTTATGCTCTCACCATTCATGAGAAAGGAAAATTTCCTTCTCAACCTCAACCAAATCTCAAAGGTCAGTACAGTCTAAACTTACAAATGGACCAAGTCAAGTCAGTGATAACTCTTAGGAGTGGAAAGGTTGTGGAAAAACAAATCCCCGAACCTTGTGAGAAAGAAGTTGAATCAATTCCCTAAGAAAATGAAGAAGTTAACCAAAAGGCGACCAAACTCTCGCCTTCACCCCTATTTCCTCAAGCATTGAATAATCCAAAGAAATTGGACCATAACACTGAAATTTTTGAAATTTTGAAACAAGTGAAGATCAATATTCCTCTATTAGATGCTATAAAACAAATTCCTTCTTATGCCAAATATTTGAAGGACTTGTGCACTGTTAAAAGGAAATTAAATGTGAAAAGAAAGCATTTTTGGTAGAACAGGTAAGCTCCATTCTTCAAAATAATAATGTGTTGAAATATAAAGACCCTGGTTGTCCTACAGTTTCATGCATTATTAGAGAACATAATATTGAAAAAGCTTTACTTGATCTTGGTGCTAGTGTCAATTTGCTTCCATATTCAGTTTATCAGCAACTCAACTTAGGTGAGTTAAAACTAACTTTTGTAACTCTTCTACTTGCAGATAGATCAATTAAAATTCCAAGAGGAATAGTGGAAGATGTGTTAGTTCAAGTTGATAAATTCATATATCCTGTGAATTTTATTGTCTTGGATACTGAACCTATAGTTGATAGTTACAAGTCAATTCCTGTTATTTTAGGCCGTCCATTTTTAACAATGTCTAATGCTTCGATAAATTACAGAAATGGAGTGGTGAAGCTAACATTTGGAAACATGACACTAGAGCTTAATGTTTTTAACATGTGCAAGCAACCACAGGAAGTCCTTGATGAAAAAGAGGAAGTTGAAGGAATTGAAGCCATTGTAGATGATCATCTTCAAACAAAGAGTTCTTCTGACCTATTAGAAATTTGTTTAGTCAATTCATTGGATTCAGGCATGCAATTAGAAGATGATATCTCTGAAATATGTTCTTTGCTTGATTGTACATAGGCAATTGAGTACAAGGGATGGAAACCAAGATTTGAAGAACTAAAACCCATGAATGATAATGCCCATAAAGAAGTACCCACACTGGAACTAAAGCCATTACCTGCTGGGTTGAAGTACATATTTTTGGGAGAAAAGCAAAACTTTCCAGTGGTAATTTCCTCGTCTCTTACTGAAGAACAAGAAGGTATGTTAACAGAAGTACTTAAAAGGTATAAAAATGCAATTGGATGGACATTAAAGGACATAAAAAGCATTAATCCATTGATTTGTACACATAGAATACATTTAGAGGATAATGCTAAAACTTCTCAACAACCTCAAAGAAGATTAAATTCACACATGAAAGAGGTAGTTAGAGCTGAAGTCCTCAAATTGCTTGATGTTAGAATTATCTATCTTATCTCTGATAGCTAATGGGTAAGCTCTACACAAGTTGTGCCTAAGAAATCTGGAATAACAGTGGTTGAAAATGATAAAGGTGAATTGATACCTACGCGAGTCTCATCTAGTTGGCGTATGTGTATTGATTTTAGAAAATTAAATACTGCTACTAGGAAAGATCATTTTCCCTTGTCATTTCTTGATCAAATTCTAGAAATGGTAACATGATATCCATACTACTGTTTTCTTGATAGTTTTTCGGGTTATAATCAAATACCAATTGTATTGGAAGATCAAGAAAAGACTACTTTTACATGTCTCTTTGGTACTTTTGCATATAAAAGAATGTCTTTTGGCCTTTGTAATGCTCCGGCAACATTTCAAAGATGTATGTGAACACCCAATTTTGTCCGGACGTTAAAAAAAAATTAAAAAAATTAAAATTAATTAAATTAATTTTATTAATTAATAAAAATAATAGTAACAATAATATAGAAAGTAATAAATCTAAAAAATGATGAGGAATAGCAGAAGAAAAAATAAGGAGTAAAAAAAAAAAAAAGAGGATTTGGGCCTGATCAGCCCAGGGAACCACTAAACTCGGATCCTCCACCCTAATTCGGATCCACCCATGACCCAATATGCTGGCTACTGCTCCTTCCCCTCCTAAACCTAGCCACCACTCATTCTTTCCTTACCCCCAAACCCTATCAACCACACCTACATGCAGTCGTCTCTCCCTATCTCTGCAATTTCTTAGCCCCTACGACAATCTCAAGACCATTCCTTCACGGGACCAAGCTGAGCAGCCCTTATCACGGGCTTCAAGGCACCATGGCAACGGCGCTAAACAATCTCAACGTGGGGACCTGGATTCGTTTTAACCCGCTGATCTTTGAGCTCATTCTAATACAGCGTAGGGCGCGTGGATGCCATTTTTGGATGGGTTGCAGGGATTAGAAGCTGGGTTTTGCGTGGAGCATAGCAAAAGTGCATAGAAATGGAAGATTGAAGGGGATTCGAGTTTCGCAACACCAAAGTCACAAGTAATTGCCACTCCTGTTCTGATGAAGCTTAATGACGTGAGGATGCCGTTTTTGGGTAGCTGATCTTGCGTGAAGCAGAGAAAAACACACAAAAATGGAGACTTGAGAAGACGAAGGCTCTGCAACAGGGGAAGCACAGGCAACTGCCATTTCTCACCCAACCATCTGCTATAAATACAGAGAACGAAAATCAGAAATGGGGTTCGGTCTCTTCTTTTTTTTTCTAAAGTTTATTTTCTCTAAGAATTCCATAGCAAGATGCGATAAAAAAAAGAAGGAATTTTCCTGTATATTTTTCAGAAAGCTTTAGAGAAATTTAGAAAAAAAGTTCTGTAATTTCCTGAGAGCATTAGAGAAATTTGAGAAAAGAAAATTGAGAGGTTGAAAGACTAAAAAGGGAGTCAGAGTTGTTGTTGTACTCAACAATTTAGAAAAGATCCTCATTTGGAAATTATCATGTTATGTTCTTGGTATGTTTTGATATTCAGATCGAAGTTAGCGTATGGTTCATTTCTTCTTATTTTATTTAGTTTTTTTTATGTTGCACATTGCTTGTTTGATGAAATAACCAACTGATATTGTGTGTTTAATTCTCTATATTTTTGTTAGTTTGTATTCTTGTTAAGTTATCCTTCCTTTGCTTGATATGAGTTGTTGGGTTTATCTTTGTGTTGTGAGTCACTTGTTTGTTTAGTCTAATTTGCATGATGTTCCACGTCGATCTCTAATGTATGTAAATTGTTCTTTTCCTATGACGCTGGTTCTTTTTGCTCCCAAGCTACATGATCAAATGCTTGAACGGTCTGTGAGAAACTGATGGTGGTTATTAAAGAATGTTGTGGGTTCTTGCTTAGATTGGCTTCTTTTATTTGCTTTAGTGAATGACTGATGAGGATTGATACTTGGCTATGCTTTCTTGAGCTAGTAGGTAACCATCTTTCTTCCTTCGAATGTTAGAATCTGTTCAACAAAGTTGTATGCCTGGTATTTGACAAAAAGCCATCATGCGTGTATGTGTTGTTTTATAGGTGCATGACTTTTTTTATTTCATTGAGCCTTATCATACTATTTTGGGAAGTCAATTTAGTGTCATTGTTGTTATGTCTCCTTTCCGTCATGTGGGTATGGAGTTATTTAAAACTTGTCTTGTGTCATGTTTAGAATCTCTGGTTTCTTTTCTTAGGGGTACCTTTTGTGTTATGGGTACAAATCTGATTTCAGTTGATAAAGATGCTTAAGAGGGATTTCATGTTGATTACTATTGCTTGTTTTATTTGGGAGAACTTGCATACCTGTTTATGGCTGTTTGTTCATAGAAGTGAGAAGGAAAGATTCTTATCAGAATTGTGGTTCCTTGGTTTAATTCCTTTTCAGTTATTTATGTGGTGTCTCGGATCCAAATTATTTTCCATTGTTAATAAGTCTTTATTGTGTCAATGACTGGAAGCATAAATATTTTCTGGTGAATGTCTAAATTTGATGTTAGTTGGCTGGAGTTCGAAGTGCTTGTATCATGTTCTGTTTTTCCTTGTGATTTTTCATTCCTCTTAATGATGGAGTTCATGCTGAGATTTGATTTTGCGGGTTCTATGGCAGTTTATTTTATTTTTTTTATATGGCTTTCCACGGAGGTCTGCATTTGCTTGTCGTGCTCTAACTTAGCTACTCGTCATTGTGTTTGATCCCAAATTAATAGCAATTTCTAATTGGATAACCTGTTGTGATCAGAATTGCACAAAGGCCTTATATGTGTGCCTAATGTGTTTTTATGTGGGAAGGAACTCTGGAGGCATGGATCATTGTGTGGCTAGTGGTCCCTATGCATCAATTTGCATTCTTATCAAGTTTGAAAATGTGGAAAAGAAAAGGTCAAATCATTCTGAATTGGAACAAAAGAAACAACCATAAAGAAATAAGTAGACTTGAATAAAGATGATGGGAATAATGGTAGTAATCTACGTGAGATGCTTTATATGAATATCAATTTTCCTTTCCTTTTTATTAGTACTTTATCCTTTGTATTAGTAGTGTATCTTTTGCCTTTTAGTTTTATTTATTTATTTAATTATTTTTTTCCTTTTTTTTCGTTAGTGTTTTTTAGAAAAATAAAGAGTAGAAAACAAAAATTAAAAAATGATAAAAATAAAAAAAAAAAAAAAAATAAAAAGAAAGTGAAATAAAATAATTAAATCTTGTTAAGAAAAAGAGCAAAATAGGATTAGGTGAAATTTCATGACAGTTTGTTAATCCTATTTTTTTTTTGTTTTAAATCATCTAAGTTATGATAGATTAATGATTCTTTTTTTTTTAAAAAAAAGGGGAAATAAAAAATCAAAATCAATCGAGTTTTCGAGATAAAAATATTCTTTCAAAATAAGATTTTCACAATTTATTCGTCTTAGTGTACCTTTTAACAAAATAGGTGAAATAAATTTTTTAATAGTTATCAAAATTTGCACAATTAATTTGAGGTAACCGTCTTAAGGCGGATGTATTAGGGGTGCTGTGTGGTTAAGTCTCCACCCTTCCCTGTGTATAATTAGACTCCCGAACCTGAGTTTTCGAACGTAGACCATTATTTTTGGTTTTCCAATTTTTTCTAATAAAAAAATAAAATTGGTGGCGACTCCCTTAAATTTTTGTAATTTAAGTCGTTATCCTGCCGCGATCCTGGTTGCGACAGTTGGCGACTCCACTGGGAAAGTTTGAGAGTCAAGCCTTGGCAAGATGGTTGTGCAAATGTTTGTGACATTTATATGTTTGTTTTACTCTTTTTATTTTTTTCTTTAATTTATTTATTGATTATTTTAACTGTGATTTCATGTTATTATGCAAACCATAGGATAGAGGCTCTTTCAAAATTTTGTTTTGCAGGATGTGGGTAGTCTTTAGGATTATAAAGGTTTGTATGCTCTCTACACACACCGCACTTACACGTTTATCACACACGTTCGAGTGGGGCCCTATAGCCGGGTCTGAGTGAAGCCTAAGCTAAGTAGAGGTTGTGTAGTAGTAGCCATTTTGGATGTACATCCTGTTTAGCTATGGCGAAAACCTCATCTAGAGTGTGCCTTTTTCATAAATGTCCTACACTTGGTGGTTTACCCACTACTTGTGGTTAACATTTTGAGATGGGACTAAGCTCTAGAGGCCTTTAGAATAGAAGAGCCACCCAATGAGAGTTCTCACGAATCAGAAATACTCATAGATCCTTAGGGTAGAACTCCTCAAATTTAAGGCAATCCCTTAGGGCACAAAGGGAGCATACCTTCTTCTTATCTTCAAATTTATCCATGTCATAATTACTTTTGTATATATACATAATAAGTAGCGTGGCCCATTAATGTGATCGCACCCTGCTCAAAGACAAATTTTACTCAGAAATAAAAGGAGAGAGAAGTTTTTTTTTTTTGAAAAAGTAAAGAAGGGTGCAAATCACTATTAATGGACTAACTATTTATCATGTTAGTAAAAAATGAGGTTTCTCAGTATAAATAAAAATAATGTTTTGCATTCTTGCATCATGTTTCTTACCACACTCTAATCTTTTTATCGTTCCTCAGGAAAATTTATTAGAGGACCGTTAAATTCAATCAAGATTTGAAGTGAGTATCTTTGATGGAAAGAAATATAGGATCAGATAATAGGGATACCAGCTTGAAAAAGACTTTGTGACTCAAGGCCAATAAGGTCAACACTGAAAGCCTAGTGGTTATGGGTCGTTTGTTGAAGAAGACTCAACGTTTGACGTTCGCAACAAAGTATGGGAAGATTCTGGACTTGCTAGAGGTGAATGTGCAAGCGGAAGCAATCACTGCGGTGGCCCAATATTATGACCCACCTCTTAGATGTTTCACTTTTCAAGATTTCCAATTAGCACCTACTCTGGAAGAATTTGAGCAGATCCTAGGTTTGCCATTGGAAGGTAAAAAGCCGTATTGCTATTTGGGACACTATGCGTCCATTCAAACCATAGCACATGTTTTGAAAGTGCACGTGAGAGACCTGCAAGGTGCGCAACAGAATAGGAATGGAACCAAAGGATTTTCAAGAGAATACCTTGAAGGACATATGTATCATTTAGCCAAAAGTGGAGATTGGGACGCTTTCATGGATGTGCTAGCCCTCACCATTTACGGCGCAGTCTTGTTCCCTAATATTGATGACTATGTGGATTATGCAGCAATTGATGTGTTTCTTGATTTCAAGTTTAACACCAACAATCCAGTCTCAGCCATTCTCGCGGATGTCTATTGTACCCTGAATTTTTGTCACGAAAAGAATGGCAAGAGAATCCTCTGTTGCTTGCCGATCTTGTATGTTTGGCTCATAACTCATGTTTTTAGTAGATCATACAAAACAGAGTGCCCTATCGCTGACTTCAATATGTACCAGCTGAAGACCAAGAGCAGCCGTGAGTGGGCAGACCATTTGGCAAAATTGGATGAAAAACAGGTTAGATGGTATCCTCGGTGGAAAGATGTAGAAACTATCATTTACCAGTGTGGAAGATTTCCAAATGTGGCCCTCATGGGTACGCGAGGATGTATTAATTACAATCCAGCCTTGGCACAACGACAACTTAGTTATCCCATGATGGGACCACCTGCAGAAGTCCAAATAACCCATTTTGTTCTTTACTACACGGACACAGGAAATGCTGAGTCACTTCAGAATATCCGGAATGCTTGGAACAAAGTCATTCGAAAAGGAAAAGAATTAGGAGTCCGAAGTTGTGTAGCCAAGGAAAGTTACCGCCAATGGGTTAAAGACAGGGTTAGGGAAATCAAGTTACCATTCAAGACCCCAACAATCCCTATGGTTGGTGAATCTTCAACCTCAGCTTTGATTGAAAATGAAGAGACAAAATAATTGAAAGCAAGGTTCACAAAGATGAACGAGGAAAAGGAGAAAATAGAAGCTGAGTTGAGAGAGACTCGACAAGCATATGCAGCCTTAATGAGAGATAATGTTGAAAAAGACCACACTCTCGAAGGGGCTAACAAAAAGATGAAAATAGAACATGATTACATGCAGAAAACTAAGCGTTGTCTGGGGGCTGCAAACAAAGAATTAGGGCTTCAAAGGCAAGAAAGAGACAGAGCTATGGCTGAAAACCAACAACTTAGGGAACAACTCAAAAATGCCAGATTAACTCAAAATAACGCGATGCAGCTAGTGGAAGAATGAGACAGCAGATGGAAATGACATCTAAGCAATATGAAGATATGATTAAGAACAACAAGCTCCACATGAAAGAGACAGTTACAAAGTACGAGACAATATTACAACAAGAGAAGAAGAAAATAAAGGAACTGATGGGTTAGGTGGAACAACAAAAAAGGGACATCAATAGATGGAAGGAGGAAGCCCATTTTTGGAGGAGTCACTTTGCAAAGTTAGCATGTTTAGTTAACTCAGCGATTGCAGATACTCCATATCATTTGAAGAAGGCTGATGAAATGGTCAATCCTCTTGAGACACCAGTAGAAATCAGTGACTTCATTGAGTACTGCAAGGACCTTGTAGGGCAAATGAAACAAATGACCAAGGCGTATTCAGATAGGGAATAGTCTTATTTGGCTAGGTCATGATGTATTCAGCTAAGAACCGATGTATTTTGATTGTCACATCTTTTTAGTTAAATGAATGAAGTATGCTTATTTTGACATCCATTTTATGATCTCGTATTTCACTTGAGACTTAATACTTTTGAACAAGACGTTCTAGGTAATAGTCACGACAAACAAAGATCAAAGATACTCATGTCCAATCTATTTGGCAGAAAACCACTAACGGTCCTCTAGCAAATAAGGAACACAATCACTGATCTTTAAAAATAATAATAATAATTTGAATTTTTACAATTTTCAGGTAAAAAAAAAAATTAAATCATTGCTCGTCCTCGGAAATCGCAGATCGCACGAACCCGGACCTACGAAACAAGGCTGCAAACTAGGCTGAAAGAGATGTCAAGCTCAGAAAGAAATTTGAATCAAGAGGTAGACGAAATAAGGGAAAGAATCAATACAATGGCAGAAGGACAATCAAGGGTCGAAGATTTACTGAGACAGTTAACTGAGACCCTTAGAACAACAAATAGAGCCTTTGTCGGCACTGGAATGAACGCAAATACGAATAACAACGTGAATGAAGAAGAAGATTCTATGGATGAAAATCTTGAAAAGGGGAATAACAGTGCGGGAGTCACTCATGAGCAACCAGTAAAAATATTTCTAAACAACAACTCAGAAAAGGAAAAATTAAGAGATGAATTGATGGCAAAGATGCAAGAGCAAATTAAAGCTATGCAAGGTCCTAATTTATATGGCTCAGTGGGAATCGATGAGTTGTGTCCAGAGGTTGAAGTTAACATCCCAAAGGACTTCAAAATGCCAGATTTCTCAACGTACGATGGGAGTACTAATCCAAAGTTTTATCTAAAGACCTACATCACTAAGATGACTATTTGGTCACGGGATCAAAAATTTCTGATCAATTTTTTTCATGAAAGCCTGACTGGGCCAGCTTTGGAATGGTACATGCAACTTGATCATTCGAGGATTTCCTGTTGGGATGATCTGACAAGCCTGTTCTTGGGGCAATATCGATTTAACATCGATACTGCGCCTACCCGGGAACAACTAGGGGCCATGCAAAAGAAGAATTGTGAAACTTTCAAGCAATATACCCAAAGATGGAGAATGTTGGCAGCCCAAGTTCAACCACCACTGACTTCGTCAGAAATGAGCTCGTATTTTATGGGGACCTTAGGAGCACCTTTTATTGGGTTAATGGCAGGGGCAACTTACAATGATTTTGCTGACCTGATTGTGGTTAGAGAAAGGATTGAAAATCTTGTAAAAGCTAAAAAATTACCTATTGGAAATACAGAGAGCAGTTTTCCTAAGAAGGTGACACCCATAAAGAAAAAAGAACCAGAAGTCAGCTATATGCAACAACAAAACTCACGTTTTCCTCGTAATCCACAATCATACCCTGCTTATCAAGCCCTTTTCGCCCAATTTTCCAGCTTACCAAACTTCATACCAAGTGAACCATGTTCCCTCACCACATCCATATACCCCCACTCGTCCTATTTATACTAATCGTCCACCCGCTCCTCGAAATCCAGGAAACCAAGGGTACGCTCGACCCCCGTCAAATCTACCCCCTTTTCCAAAATTGCCAATCTCTAATGCTGACTTGTTTCAACAGTTGTTCGATGCGCACCTAGTCGCATGTGTCCCTGCTCACCCCATGGTACCCCCGTTCCCAGCTTGGTACAATCCTAATGCAAATTGCAAGTTCTATATGGACAGCCCAGGACACTCAATCGAGGATTGCGAGGTGTTTAAAACAATAGTCAAGAAGCTGATCGCCTGCGGAAAGCTAGACTTTGAAGAGGAGAAAGGGCCTAGCATTACCAGCAACCCAATTCCAAATCATGGGAAAGGAACTGTAAATGCATTAGAAAAAGACAAGGAAGGGGTTCAAAAGGTAGTAAACGTCAAAACTCCTATGAAGTTAATATTCCAAGGTTTGGTCCAACAGGCTATTGTTCTTCAGTAACCTTGGAGGAGGTAGGGTTTGAATATGAAGCTTGTTGTGAATACCATATGGAGAAGGGACACGATATTGAGAATTGTCAGGAATTCAAAACTCAGTTGCAGAGGTTCATGGCTCTAGGTATAGTGGATGTTACTCGGGTAAGAGAATCCACAAAAGAAATAAATACTATGGGGCGTTTAGTTCTGAAACTTTCGCATGCTGGTGAAGTCCCAAACTCTGGGAAGATTGTCATAGCAATAAAGAAACCTACACCTTTTTCCTACATTGATACCCATGTTGTACCTTGGAAGTATGATGTCAAAGTAGAGACACAAGGTAATGTAGAACAAACCTCTTCAGTCCCTATCGCTCAAATAACAGAGCCCGCACAAGCAGTGCCGAGTGCTGGGGACATAGGGGGAATTACAAGAAGCGGCAGGTGCTATGGGCAAGAAGATAAGGCTGGGAAAGGAAAAGCAATCAATATAGAAACAAAAGAAGAGGAAGAGGAATTCCTAAAAATTATGAAGCAAAGCGAGTATGATATTGTAGACCAACTTAGGAAAACTCCAGCTCGGATCTCTCTTTTGTCACTTATCATGAACTCTGAACCTCATCGCAAAGCACTGCAAAGAGTGTTGAATGAAGCCTATGTGAAGCCAGATATTATCGCGAAAAACTTAGTGAGCATGGTGGACCCGGTAAGGCACGTTAATGTAATCCTTTTCTATGAGGAAGAAGTGGTACGTTCGACAGGAAGTAACCCACGTGCCTTGCACATCACTTTGAAATGTCAGGGGTATGTAGTTGCAAAAGTTTTAATCGATGGAGGTTCCGCATTGAACGTCTTCCCGAAGAATACCTTGTCCCAACTGGCTATGAGTGTAGAAGACCTGAAACATCAAGAAATGACGGTGCGAGCCTTCGATGGAAGGAAAAGAGGGATTATGGGAGAAGTGACCCTTCCACTCGAGATAGGTCCAAGTTGTTTTCAAGTACTGTTTCAAGTAATGGAGATTGAGCCTACATACACTATGCTATTGGGTAGACCATGGATCCACGCTGCTGGTGTTGTTCCCTCAACCTTGCACCAATGCTTGAAATACATTGAAAATGGATGCCTGGTTACCATTCGAGGAGAAGAAGAAATCCTACTAATGAAACCTATTTCAATGCCTTATGTTGAAAACACTGAACTGGAGGTGGACAACTTCTTACATAGCTTCCAGCTAATAGAAGCAAAAACAAAGAAGGAAGAATCATCCTCTAAAGATGTTCACCAAATTGTGACTCGCATCATGACTAATAATGGTTATCAAGCCGGGAAAGGTTTAGGAGTTCAGTTGCAAGGAATCAAGTCTATGATCACCCTGCCAGAGAACAAGAACAAATTTGGTCTAGGGTATGAGGCATCTTTGGAAAGAATGATGAACCATGGCTTGGCTCTCAATGAAGGAAAAAAGGAGAATAAAGTGACAAAGACGATTCCTCATCTGAATGAGACATTCCTCATCCCTGCCGAAGTCATCAATGGAACCTCCAGTCATCAGGTCCGCCTAATCATTAACAATGTGGAGGAAGACTCAGGAGAAAACCATGCTATCCGGCCTCCAATAATTCGAAACATCTGAATAATTGGAGATCTGAGGCGTTATTTGATGTGGTTGCCATAAAGTAATTGTTTAGTCATGAAGCTATCTTAGACTTTTGTAACCCTGAATCTATGTTAACTTTGATCGAAGCTTTAATGTATTGAACTTGTGTGTTTCTTAGTTTGATTCTCTGCTCATGTTATCTCTCATTAAAATTTCAATTCAATGAACTTGTATGCTTCTCAATTGATCTGCTGCTTTATTCCTTTTCTATCTTTGACTTACGCTTTTTCTTAGTCTTGTCCAAATACCATATTTTCTTTCTATCAATAATTTCTAATCTGGCATAAATAAATCTTCCAGGGATTTGGGTCTTGTAGAGCTATTGTCTTATGAAAGGATTCCTAAAAGCTCAAAGATGGATTCTTATTCGATGATGGATATAGATGACTATGATTCAGATGAAGATATGAATGCCACTGAAGAGTTTGCCAAATTGGTAGAAAGGTCAGAAAGAGAATTCAGCCTGGATGAAGAGGAAGCGAAAGTAATCAATATGGGGACTGATGAAGATAAGAAAGAGTTAAGGTTAGTGGATAACCCGGAGCGAGAAAGCATGATCAAGTTATTCAGAGACTACATGGATGTCTTTGCATCGTCTTATCGAGATATGCCAGGGTTGGATTCGAACATAGCTTCCCACAAAATTCTACTATACCCCAATGTTGAGGCGAAAAAGCAGAAATTGAGAAGAATGCACCCTGAAATATCTTTAAAAATCAAGGAGGAAGTCACCAAGTAGCTGGAAGCAGGATTTTTGGAAGTGTCTAAACACCCAGAATGGGTAGCAAATATCGTCCCCGTTCCAAAGAAAGATGGAAAAGTCAGGATGTGTGTGGATTATAGGGATTTGAATAAAGCTAGCCCTAAAGATGATTTCTCATTGCCTCACATTGATGTCCTTGTCGATAATGCAGCAAGAGGCCATAGATTCTCTTTCATGGATGGGTATTCTGGTTACAATCAGATTCCCATGGATACGAATGATAAAGAGAAGACCACATTCATCACAGCTTGGGGAACTTTTTGTTACATAGTTATGCCGTTCGGGTTGAAAAATGCTGGGGCCACCTATCAACGTGCCATGGTTGCGTTATTCCACGATATGATGTACAAAGAAATTGAGGTATACGTGGATGACATAGTGGCCAAGTCCAAAGAAGGAGAAAGCCACGTGGCAGTGTTGCAGAAGCTGTTTGAGAGACTCAGAAAGTATAAGTTTAGGCTAAACCCAGCAAAATGTGTTTTTGGTGCATCGGCTGGAAAACTGCTTGGATTTGTTATTAGCAAGGAAGGGATCAAAGTGGACCCTAACAAAGTCAAAGCAATACAAGAGATGGCTGCTCCTAAGACCGAAAAGGAAGTAAGAAGCTTTCTCAGGAGGTTGAACTACATCGCTAGGTTCATAGCCAATCTGACTAGTACATGCGAACCGATCTTCAAGTTACTAAAGAAACAACAACCAGGAGAATGGGATGAACTTTGTCAGGAAGCATTTGAAAAAATAAAAGCTTACTTGCAAAGTCCTCCTATTTTGGTGCCACCTGCACCTGGCTGTCCTTTGATCTTGTACCTCACGGTTTTACAGACGTCCATGGGAGCGATGTTAGGGCAACACGATGAAACAAGAAAGAAAGAACAGGCCATTTACTATTTGAGTAAGAAGTTCAATGATTGCGAGTCCCGATATATGGCAATCGAGAAGACATGTTGTGCACTAGTGTGGACGTCAAAAAGGTTGAGGCAATACATGTTGTACAATACAACTTGGCTGATCTCAAGAATGGACTCGATGAAATACATATTCGAAAGCCCTCATGTTTCCACACGAGTTTCCAAGTGGCAAGTGGTTCTTTCCGAGTTTGATATAAAGCACATGACTCGAAAATCTATCAAAGGGAGCGTAATTGCAGATCATTTAGCTGAGAACCCGCTCGATTACGATCAACCTGTAATGTTTGAATTCCCTGATGGGGATGTTTTAGTAGTTGAGGAAGAAAAGTTGGATGAAGAAGACACATGGAAGATGTTCTTTGATGGAGCAGTCAACATGTATGGGAGTGGCATAGGAGCAGTAATCACCTCACCAAGTAGGAAGCAATACCCTGTTTCCATTAAGTTAGAGTTTGATTGCACCAATAATATTGCAGAATATAAAGCATGTGCGCAAGGGTTGAAGGTTGCAATAGAATTGGAAGTGAAAGAATTACAAGTGTATGGAGATTCAACACTGATAATTTATCAAGTAAATGGGGAATGGCAGACTAAGGATCCAAAATTGGTTCCATACCAGAAATATTTGATGTTATTGATTGAGAAGTTTGAAGGGATTACCTTTTCATACTTGACTCGAGATAAGAACCAATTTGCAGATGCTCTGGCTACTTTAGTTGTAATGACCAATCTGGATATCCATACTAATGTGCAGCTCATCCAAGTGAGGGCACAAAATGAACCTGTTTATTGTTCTAATGTTGAGGAAGAAGAAAACGGTCAACCCTAGTTCCATGATATCAAGCAGTACATTAAGTTCAGAGAATACCCATCAGGGGCAAATGAGACAAACAAAAAGACCATCCGTCGGCTCTCCATGGCTTTCTTTTTGAGCGGGGAGATACTGTACAAAAGGAATTATGATGGTACGTGTCGCGACCGTAATCGCGGCGGGAGCGGCGAAACAAAATAAATAAAGTTAGGAGTCGCCACCAATTTTATTTAATTTAGGAAAAATTGGAAAACCCTTTTAGAAGATAGTCTTTGGAACCATTGGATTCGGGAGTCGATTATGCATAGGGAAGGGTGGAGACTTAACCCCACAAAGACACCCTAAAACATCCGTCCTAAAACGGTTACCCTAAATTAGTTATGCAAAATTTAATAATCTTATGATATATTTGTTTTACCTCTTTTTATTAAAATATTAAAAAAACAAAGAATTTGAGAAAATATAAAATTTGGCTTGACGAAATAAAAATTCGCTCCTACGCCTCGGGTGCAATGAGGAATTCAAAGTCACGTAGTTCTATAGAAAATAAGTGTGGGTTGGTTGATTTTATTTAAAAGTTTTAATTTTTATTTTAAAAATTTAAATTAACAGTCGTCGCGACTCTGTTAATCAAATTAAAGTTTAAATGAGTGAAGCTTGCGTCACGCTAGACGTCACCCACGGATTGTTAAATTTATTATTATTAGGTGAAAAATAAAAAAATGAATTTTGAGCCTTTATTAAATAATAATTTATTTAAAATAATTTGAATCATTAGGTTGTCACAACTCAGATGATCCAAAATAGTTACAAGATTAACAAGCTGTCACAACTCGGTTAATCCTATTTTAAAAAATTGTTTTACTTTTATTATATTTTGTTTGTTGTCCCCTTTTTATCTTTATTAGTTTTTAGATTTTTTTTATTTTAGTCCATTTAGGCCTATTTCAAAAAAAAAACTACCAAAATTCTAAAACAAATAAAAGAAAGAAAAGAGAAGAAAAAAAAAAACTTACGAAAAACAAAAAATGAAACAGAGAGGGGGGATCTTCTTCTTCTTCTTCATTGTAGCAGAGAGGACTCAAAGTGGGGAATAGATGTGAGAGACGGCTGGTGCGGGGACAGCGGTGCTGCGGCGCCGGTCTAGATCGGGGCGAGGACGGCTGTTCGTAGATCGGGTTGAAGCTTTGGTGGTGGTTGGTTTGAAAAAGGAAGGTTTATGGTGAAGGGGAAGTTGAAGTGGTGGTGTTATTGAAGATGGTTACAACGGTGAAGGTGAAAAAGAGAATGAAGATGGAGTAAAAAATATTTATGGAGGTGAAATGATAGGGTGTGTTTTGTGAGTTGAAAGTGAAGGTCTTTTGTGTGGGGGTTATGGGTTAATATAGGAAGGGTTTAGGGTGAAGAGTTTGAGTTTGAGTGTGATTAGGATTGGTTTAAGATGATAAGTCGGGATCTGTTTAGGATGAGTGTTGGTGTTAGTCTAGGATAGTGATGGATTTGATGAGGATAAGTTTGTTTATGGTGAGTTTGAGTTGGTTTAGGATATGGGTGTGGGTTAGATAATGGGTCATAAGTTGGATATTGGGTCAATGGGTAGGTTAATGAATTATGGACAAATGGGCTAATGAACCAATGGGTTGAACTTTTTTTATTTTTTTATTTTTACAAAAATACCCGGACAAAATTGGATGTTCACAGTTGCCCCTCTTTACTTGTTTCTTACTAGATAAAAGGACTAACCATAGCTTTTCATTTTATCATAGTGAGGAACGAGTAAAGAAATGAACTCAAATTTTGTACGGGAGAAACAAAGAAACAGCGTGAGAACAAGGAGCGATGCGCTCAAAGGTAAAATGACAGAAATCTAAATGACAAAAGCCGATGCGCTCAAAAATAAATGACAGGAATTTAAAATGCATAAAACTGATACACCCAAAAGGGATTTCAAATGCAAAGAGCCAATAATTAATATAAATTTAAAAGTATGGAGTGATGCTCTCAAGATGCAAGGAGTTGGGTTGCTCCAAACAGTTTAAAAAGTAAGGAGCCAATGTGCTCAAAAGAATTTAAAAACATGGAGCCGATGCTCTTAATAATGCATGGAGCCGATGCGTTCAAAATACAGTTAGCCGATGCGCTAAATGAATGCATAAAGCCGATGCGCTCAATGATGCATGGAGCCGGTGCGCTCAATGATGAATGGAGCCGGTGCGCTCAATGATGCATGCAGCCGGTGCGCTCAATGATGTATGGAGCCGATGCGCTCAATGATGTATGGACCCGGTGCCCTCAATGATGAATGGAGCCGGTGCGCTCAATGATGCATGGAGCCGATGCACTCAAAATGCAAGGAGCCGGTGCGCTCAATGATGAATGGAGCTGGTGCGCTCAATGATGAATGGAGGAGCCAGTGCGCTCAATGATGAATGGAGCCAGTGCGCTCAATGATGCATGGAGCCGGTGCGCTCAATGATGTATGGAGCCGGTGCGCTCAGTGATGCATGAAACAATTTGTGCCAGTAAGTCATAGACTTAAGATCTTTTCCTTCTCAATCTTTTTCCTTTCCATTTTTCTTTTCTCTCCTTTCTTTTTCCCTTTTTTTTTTCTTAAGAAAAATAAACCAACGACAATTCTGGAAAGCTTTGACCAATCAAACCCTTGTTCACGTGCTCTTGCCTGTTGGACCTAATGGTCTTAATCCTACTTACCCATCCTTTCTCTCCTTCTCTCTTTTTTTTCCTCATCTTATTTTCCTGTTTTCTGCTCTTAACTACTCTCTTTTTAGGAATTGAGATGACAATCTCTTGTTGTGAACCCCGCTTAGAGCCACCAGTTTTTGTGATAAAATTTTTGTCCAGTATTCGTTCCTTGATCATTGATTTTCTCGCAACGGCCTGATGACTAAGTCGTTGTCTTTGTTACTACTCCCCTCAACATATATTCTCAGAAGTTTTGCCCCAGTATGGCTAATTGAATGCGAACCAAGTTGCTCCTGTGTAGTCAATTGATCGCAACTAAAATTGCCCCAGTTTAAGCAATTCCAATTTATTTGCCTTGACACTTGCTTAAACTGCCTTTTCGAGTTTTCAACATAATGAGCTTCGAAGCTTCTAAGTTCTTTTCGATCTAAAAAGTTCATCAAGGGATTGCCATTAGATGGTCAAATCATAACTTTTGTTCACCTTTCTTGAAACATTACGTAACAGACATACATGAGTACGACATAAAAGGAACTTACTGGGTAAATAACTTCTAGATTGGTTTTGGAAGTTTGACTACACAAAAAGACACGAATGATGATATGAGATCCAAAGAGGTGTTGACTCGATACGAATAGGTTTAACCTTCATGAGACCAATCTTTAGTTGTCTACTAGACATTATGGCCAAGAATTTTCTTCTGCTGAACATCTACATCAAGCCAAATTGAACCGAAGAGAAATTTGCCCTTGTCTCAGACTGAATTGTATAGGACCAAGACCTATCCTCGCGACTAAAAGATTTGCCTAAGACAAATTGAACCAAGGAAAAATCGCCCCAGTTTAGAGCTGAGTCGAACGAGGTATAAACTTGTCCTAGTGTAGGGCCACATTGAACCGAAGAAAATTTTTTTTCCAGTCTAGGACAGGAAGGAAAAATTGCCCCAATTTAGAATCGAGTCGAACGACGCACGAATTTGTCCTAGTGTAAGTCTCTTTCTTTCTTTTCATTCTCTTTCATTTTTTTTAGGAACAATGAACTAAATACTTGGATGAGCGTAACATTTGTCTCAAAATTAAAGTTAACGAAAATAACAACAACCCTTCATTGATCAGAATGGACTTTTTGAGGCTTGTAACGTGGCCAAGGCTAGAGGTTATGAAAGGAAAGATATAAGGCTCAAACAAGTGTTTAAGGGTAGAATGGGGATAAGGATCATTAAACTTCATCGATTGCTTTTCCACTTTCAAACACTTTTATCTTACTATTTTCCTTTTCTTTCCAATTTCATTTCATTTTCTTTCATTCTCCTTTCCCTTCTCTTTTTTTTCTTTGCCTTTTTTTTCATCATTTTTATTTTTACTTCTTGTCCTTTTCACCTTTTCTTCCTTTTCCATTATGCTTCAGAACATTCATCATCATAATCAACCTTTGTTTCGTGTTATCCCCTAGTGTAGGGGTGATCCTTATCCAGGATTTATTGAAAAAATTTCAAGCTCAAAAAGGATAACAAGGGATAAAAATGATGAAATTTCGTAAAAGAAGAGAAAAATGGCCAGTCTTCATTTTCAAATCATGATTGTTTATTTTCAAAACTTTAATTTTGAGACAAAAAGATTGTGCAAACCAAGTGCTTACTTCTTTGCTTTTTTTTTTTTTTTTTTTTTTTTTGCAAAGACACTTACACACTGGACCTTAACCGACTGAGAATTATGAAAGAAAGACAAAGTGATGAAACGAAATAAGGTACCCATGTAAATTCATTACATTAATATTTCAAGAAAGTTAACATGAGTCCAACATCACTAAATATCACTTCAAGAGTTGTTAACAATATTAGGTCCAACAATTTCTTCAATGTCAAGCTTCCCATAAGCAATTAGCTTTCTCACTGCAGTCTTGAAGGATTCACAATCTTCAATTGAGTGCCCTGGGACATCCATATGGTACTTACAAGTTAAATTTGGGTTGTACCATACTGGAAATGGTGATTGTAGGGGATGTACAGGATTTTCAAAAATGAGGTGAGTATCAAACAGCCTCTGGAAAAGATCTGCATTCGAAATGGACAATCTTGGGAAAGGGGGTAGCTTCTGAGGGCGAAAGCGACCTTGATTTTGGAAGTTTGGCCGAAGTTGTGGTTGATTTGGGTAATTTTGTGGGGGTGGAGGTGGATATCGAGTATAGGTTGGGCGAGTTAGTGCATATGGTTGGGGTATGGGGATGTTGTTGATTTGGAATTGTGGAGTTGGGGTGATATTTGTAGTTGGTATAATTTGGTGTGGAGGGTAGTAAGGAGGTGTAGGTGTATGGTATGGCAAATGAAGGTTAGGGTTATGTGGTGGCTGATGACTTAGGTATTGTGGGGAATATCGAGGCCTGAAGATCTGTTGATACTGGACGTAATTCACATCAGGCTCGATCTTTTTCGGCTGGAATCCTTTCTTAGCAGTGATATCCTCTGTAGTGCTCATTGGCAACTTCCCAGCTTTGGATAAAATCTCAATTCTTTCCCCAGCAGCGATCAAATCAGCGAAATCTTTATAAGCTGCTCCGGCCATTGCTCCGATAAAAGGATTTCCCAGGGTTCCCAAGAAATATGAGCACATCTCAGACAGTGTTAATGAGGGTTGAACTTGAGTCGCCAAGGCTCTCCACCTTTGTGCATACTGCTTAAAAGATTCATCATTTCTTTTCTGCATTGAGTTTAACTGTTCTCGAGTTAGGACTGTTTTCAGGTTGAACTGATACTGTCCCATAAACAGGTTTGCCCAGTCATCCCAAGAAGAGATATTGGAGAGGTCTTGTTGGATACACCATTCCAAAGCAGGTCCAGTCAAGCTTTCATGGAAAAAGCTGACAAGGAACTTCCAGTCCTTCGACCAAATTGACATTTTGGTAATATATGATTTTAGGTGAAAAAATGGGTTGGTGCTCCCATCATATTTGTCAAATTCTGGAACCTTAAAGTCCTTTGGGATGATAATGTTGGCAGTAGGGCACAACTCTTCTATTCCAAGAGGACCATAGGTGCTAGGACCCTTAATTGTTTTGATTTGCTCCTCCATCTTTTCCATCCATTCTTCATCCCTCTTATCATTTTGAACGGCCGCAGGACCAGTACTAGTATGAAATCCCGTTGATGTCGGGATTGACATATGCGTGAATTCAGCATTACCATGGACTTCATTTTGAGTATCCTCTGACGAACGATGCCCTTCTCTAATAGGAATCATTAGTGATGTAGTATTTGATGTTCCTCCCACAAAAGGCATCTCAGTGGTGGCCCCGGGGTTTGCCCCCATGGAAGTAATATTTGGAGGGTGCAGGTGTGCCCCAGTCATTCCTATACCTCTGACTGTTCCCATCAAGGTGAGGGTCTCCCTCATGGCTAACAACATTTCCTCCATTCTTCTCTGAGACTCTGTCATCTCATTTATCCTTCCTTTCACTTCATCTACTTCCATACTCAGATTCCTTCCTTCGTTCTCAGCTACCATCGTTGCAAGCTTTGTTCGAGACCTTGTGTTGTGAACTCGGGTTTGATTGGTGTCTTCTTTCCTTGGTAGCGCAATGGTGCTGAGCACAGTAACACCAAACAAAAATAATGAGATGAAATGAAATGAATGAGATTCATGAGATATATGAAATAGAAACATTTTTTAAAAAAAAATGCAATGAATGCCATGAAAATGCATAATTTTTTTATTTAATTTTTTTAGAATGCTAAGAATGCCATGAAAATGCATGATTTTTATTTATTTAATTTTTTTTTTAGAATGCTAAGAATGTCATGAAAATGCATGATTTTTTTTTTTTTTATTTAAATGCTAGGAATGCCATGAAAATGCATGATTTTTATTTATTTAATTTTTTTTAGAATGCTAAGAATGCCATGAAAATGCATGATTTTTTTATTTTTTTTATTTTGTTTAAATGCTAGGAATGCCATAAAAATGCATGATTTTTATTTTTCTTTTCAAATATGCCATGAAAATGCATGATTTTTATTTTTTTTCAAATATGCCATGAAAATGCATGATTTTTTTTATTTAATTTTTTTAGAACGCTAGGAATGCCATGAAAATGCATGATTTTTTTATTTAATTTTTTTAGAATGCTAAGAATGCCATGAAAATGCATGATTTTTTTATTTTTTTTTAAATACTAGGAATGCCATGAAAATGCATGATTTTTATTTTATTTTTCAAATATGTCATGAAAATGCATGATGCTATTTTTTTTTAAAAAAAGGATGGCTATATAAAGAAGAAGTTCGCTCCCTTCGTGTCCTAAGATATTGCCTTAAACGGAGGAATTCTATCATAAGGATCTATGGGTCTTTCTGATTCGTGATAACTCTCATTTGGTGGCTTTTCTATTCTGAAGGTCTCTAGAGCCAAGTCCCATTTCAAAATGTTGACCACAAAATAGTGGGTAAACCACTAGGTGTGTGACATTTGTGAAAAAGGCGCACTCTAGATGAGGTTTTCGCAATAGCCAAACAGGATGTACATCCAAAATGGTTACTACTACACAACCTCTACTTATCTTAAGCTTCACTCAGAGGGGTATAGGGCCCCACTCGAATGTGTGATAGATGTGTAGGTGTGGTGGGTGTAGGGAGCATACAAACATTCATTATCCTAAAGACTACCCGCATCCTGCAAAACAAAAACAAAAACAAACAAAAATTCCAAGAAAAATTCTCTATCCTAAGGTTTTAATAACAATAATAATTAAAATAAATAAAAAGAAAAGAAAGGTAAAACAAAATATACAAAGATTACAAAATTTTACACAACAAAATTATATGGGCTTGACTCTCAAGTATCCCATGGAGTCGCCATCTGTCGCACCGACCGTAATCGCGGCGGGAGCGGCGAAACAAAATAAATAAAGTTAGGAGTCGCCACCAATTTTATTTAATTTAGGAAAAATTGGAAAACCCTTTTAGAAGATAGTCTTTGGAACCAGATTGGATTCGGGAGTCGATTATGCATAGGGAATGGTGGAGACTTAACCCCACAGCACCCCTAAAACATCCGTCCTAAAACGGTTACCCTAAATTAGTTATGCAAAATTTAATAATCTTATGATATATTTGTTTTACCTCTTTTTATTAAAATATTAAAAAAAACAAAGAATTTGAGAAAATATAAAATTTGGCTTGACGAAATAAAAATTCCGCTCCTACGTACCCTCAGGTGCAATGAGGAATTCAAAGTCACGTAGTTCTATAGAAAATAAGTGTGGGTTGGTTGATTTTATTTAAAAGTTTTAATTTTTATTTTAAAAAATTTAAATTAACAGGTCGTCGCGACTCTGTTAATCAAATTAAAGTTTAAATGAGTGAAGCTTGCGTCACACTAGACGTCACCCACGGATTGTTAAATTTATTATTATTAGGTGAAAAATAAAAAAATGAATTTTGAGCCTTTATTAAATAATAATTTATTTAAAATAATTTGAATCATTAGGTTGTCACAACTCAGATGATCCAAAATAGTTACAAGATTAACAAGCTGTCACAACTCGGTTAATCCTATTTTAAAAAATTGTTTTACTTTTATTATATTTTGTTTGTTGTCCCCTTTTTATCTTTATTAGTTTTTAGATTTTTTTATTTTAGTCCATTTAGGCCTATTTCAAAAAAAAAAACTACCAGAATTCTAAAACAAATAAAAGAAAGAAAAGAGAAGAAAAAAAAAACAAAAACTTACGAAAAACAAAAAATGAAACAGAGAGGGGGGATCTTCTTCTTCTTCTTCTTCATTGTAGCAGAGAGGACTCAAAGTGGGGAATAGATGTGAGAGACGGCTGGTGCGGGGACAGCGGTGCTGCGGCGCCGGTCTAGATCGGGGCGAGGAGGACTGTTCGTAGATCGGGTTGAAGCTTTGGTGGTGGTTGGTTTGAAAAAGGAAGGTTTATGGTGAAGGGAAAGTTGAAGTGGTGGTGTTATTGAAGATGGTTACAACGGTGAAGGTGAAAAAGAGAATGAAGATGGAGTAAAAATATTTATGGAGGTGAAATGATAGGGTGTGTTTTGTGAGTTGAAAAGTGAAGGTCTTTTGTGTGGGGGTTATGAGTTAATATAGGAAGGGTTTAGGGTGAAGAGTTTGAGTTTGAGTGTGATTAGGATTGGTTTAAGATGATAAGTCAGGATCTGTTTAGGATGAGTGTTGGTGTTAGTCTAGGATAGCTGATGGATTTGATGAGGATAAGTTTGTTTATGGTGAGTTTGAGTTGGTTTAGGATATGGGCT
The DNA here is from genome assembly GCA_029884605.1 of Ormosia emarginata. Classification (NCBI taxonomy): domain Eukaryota; kingdom Viridiplantae; phylum Streptophyta; class Magnoliopsida; order Fabales; family Fabaceae; genus Ormosia; species Ormosia emarginata. The sequence goes on from JAQQTP010000068.1 coordinate 9,016,569, forward strand.
GTGGGTTAGATAATGGGTCATAAGTTGGATATTGGGTCAATGGGTAGGGTAATGAATTATGGACAAATGGGCTAATGAACCAATGGGTTGAACTTTTTTTATTTTTTATTTTTACAAAAATACCCGGACAAAATTGGATGTTCACAGTACGCTCCTCAGATGTGTAGAAGCTAAGGAGGCTCTCACCATCTTAACTGAAGTTCATGAAGGGATTTGTGGAACACATGCCAATGGTATCATGATGGCTCGCCAAATCCTTCGATATGGTTATTACTGGTCCACTATGGAATCCGATTGCATAGGATATGTTCGAAGGTGTCATAAATGCCAAGCATACGCTGATCGCATTAATGTACCTCCTGTCCCATTGCATAATATGGTAGCACCATGGCCTTTTTCAATGTAGGGAATCGATGTCATTGGACCAATAAACCCAAAAGCTTCCAATGGCCATAAGTTTATCCTGGTTGCGATTGATTACTTCATCAAGTGGGTAGAGGCCTCTTCCTATGCTAAGGTCACTCAAAAGGTTGTCCTTAAATTTTTTAGGGCGAACATTGTCTGTCGATATGGAATTCCGGAAAGGATTATCACAGATAATGCCCCTAATCTCAATAGCACCAAAATTAAGAACCTGTGTGAAAGGTTTAAGATCAAGCACCACAATTCTGCTCCTTACAGACCCCAGATGAATGGTGCGGTAGAAGCAGCAAATAAGAACATCAAGAAGATAGTAGCCAAAATGGTGGTCAACTACAAAGAATGGCATGAGATGCTCCCCTATGCTCTCCACGCATATCGCACTAATATCCGATCTAGCACTGGGGCAACACCATTTTCCTTGGTATATGGCATGGAAACAGTTTCCCCTATAGAGGTCGAAATCCCTTCCTTAAGAGTGTTAATGGAAGCCGAGCTAGAAGAGGCAGAATGGGTAAAAACTCAGTATGAGCAGTTAAACATGATTGAAGAAAAACTATTAAAAGCCATTTGTCATGGGCAACTATACCAAAGAAGAATGGCAAAAGCTTTCAACAAGAAAGTACGCCCTAGGGAGTTTCAAGCAGGTGACCTAGTACTAAAGAAAAAACTTCCAAACCAAGAAGACGCCCGAGGCAAATGGGCACCGAGTTATGAGGGGCCTTACATTGTTAAACAAACATTCTCTGGAGGAGCCTTAGTTTTGACAGATATGGATGGAAATGAATTGTTAAGGCCGACAAATGCTGATGCAGTCAAGAAGTTCTATGCCTAAAGAAAAAAAAAAAGAGAAAAGAAGAAATAAAAGAAAAGAAAAGAAAAGAAAAGAAAAGAAAAGGAAGAAAAATAAAGAAGAAACTCGTTAGGTCGAAAACCCGCAAGGCGGCCTAAGCGAAAGTTAGGGCATTTAAATCACGCAAAAGTAAAGTCGGCAAAGGCTCTCATAGGAGATGTCACTTGAAGGACCCATTAAAACCAAAAAAAAAAAACAAGGGGGCAATTTTGAGCAGTGGTGGAAGAAAAGAAACTGGGGCAAATTTGGTGTGGTGATCAGTAGAAGAGGATTTGTATCATTGGCAGTCAATGGTTGTAATATCCATCTGAGAATTAGGTCCTATCTAAAGAGAATAAAGGAATCCTAACTAGGGCAATTACCTTTCGCATTGTCTTTGTGTCATCTTTTGTATTCTTTGTCATTTTCAATGCCTTTGTGTGCTTGGGAACATTCAAATAAATGAAAATACCTTTCTTTTCTTCTCTCTTATTCTTTTCTTTCTTTCATACCTGTGAAATCACATATGTTTATTACAAAATGCTTCGATGAAATGGAATATAAATTCAGCATCATTGACTTAATAATCTAATGGCAATCCTCCAATTAACAAGTTAGATCAAGAATGTGTTAGAAGTTTCAAATGAGGGGAGAAAATGAAAACATACTCCCTATGCAATCTGCAATGCTAAGAGTGAGACTGTGTGTATGATGAGCAAACCCAGAAGTAAAGATACCTCAACGTTTGAAGATCCCAAGGAATTGGAAATAAGTTGATAAGCCCTAGTTTGCAAGAGTTTGTGCCCGGGTTTGACGGATCAAAACTTTTCGAGGAAGCAATTAGCATCCAGCATGTAAGTGAAAGTTTTTAATATTTTCGATCTACTGACATGATTGAGTTGCATTTTTTCATGATCGAAAGATAGGGAGCTGCAACAGCTTGCAGAAGTGACGTCTCTGGCTTTTACGTCTAGCTTCACTGTAAAAGAAAAACAAAAAAACAAAAAAAAAACAAAAATCTTTTCGGGACACAGAAGCCCACTGCATTTAATTTTCGGGACACAGAAGCCCATTGCATTTTAATTTTCGGGCCACAAAAGCCCATTGCATTTAATTTTCGGGACACAGAAGCCCACTGTCATTTAATTTTTGGGACACAGAAGCCCATTGCATTTTAATTTTCGGGACACAGAAGCCCACTACATTTAAATTTCGGGACACAGAAGCCCATTGCATTTAATTTTTGGGATACAGAAGCCCACTGTCATTTAATTTTCGGGACACAGAAGCCCATTGCATTTTAATTTTCGGGACACAGAAGCCCACTGCATTTAATTTTTGGGACACAGAAGCCCATTGCATTTTAATTTTCGGGACGCAGAAGCCCACTGCATTTAATTTTCGGGACACAGAAGCCCACTGTCGTTTAATTTTGGGACACAGAAGCCCATTGCATTTTAATTTCGGGACACAGAAGCCCACTGCATGTAATTTTCGGGGCACAGAAGCCCATTGCATTTAAATTTCGGGACACAGAAGCCCACTGTATTTAATTTTCGGGACACAGAAGCCCATTGTATTTAATTTTCGGGACACAGAAGCCCACAACATTTAAATTTCGGGACACAGAAGCCCACTGCATTTAATTTTTGGGACACAGAAGCCCACTGTATTTAGTTTTCGGGACACAGAAGCCCATTGCAATTTAATTTTCGAGACGCAGAAGCCCACTGCATTTTAATTTTCCAGACACAGAAACCCACTGTCATTTTAATTTTGGGGATACAGAAGCCCGCTGTCATTTAAATTTTGAGACATCAGATACTCAAAATCAAACTCATCGCCTTTTACAATTCCAGGTCACAAAGTCACCCAACAGTCATCTGAATTCAAAAAAAAAATAAAATAAAATGATAATAATAATAATAATAATAAAGATTTTTTTTCCAATAAACGTCAATTGAGCTGTGACAGCTTATTGACAATGTGGTGACGTCTTTAGATTTACGCTGAGCTTCACCTTGGTAGGGTTAACAAGGTTGCAATAACTCGTAGATCCAGGTTTGAGGTCACTGGTTTTCAAATAGCATCTTTGCCCTACCCATTCACACCATCTCACGCATTGCCAGACAAAATTTAGGTCTACATCTTTACTCGTTCCTTACAACGATAACACGAAGAACTACTGTCGTTCTTAGTATCTAGTAAGAAACAAGTAAAGAGGGGCAACTGTGAACACCCAATTTTGTCCGGACGTTAAAAAAAAAATTTAAAAAATTAAAATTAATTAAATTAATTTTATTAATTAATAAAAATAAAAATAATAATAATATAGAAAGTAATAAATCTAAAAAATGATGAGGAATAGCAGAAGAAAAAAATAAGGAGCAAAAAAAAAAAAGAGGATTTGGGCCTGATCAGCCCAGGAACCACTAAACTTGGATCCTCCACCCTAATTCGGATCCACCCATGACCCAATAAGCTGGCTGCTGCTCCTTCCCCTCCTAAACCTAGCCACCACTCATTCTTTCCTTACCCCCAAACCTTATCAACCACACCTGCATGCAGCCGTCTCTCCCTATCTCTGCAATTTCTTAGCCCCTACAACAATCTAAAGACCATTCCTTCACGCGACCAAGCTGAGCAGCCCTTATCATGGGCTTCAAGGCACAATGGCAGCGGCGCTAAACAACCTCAACGTGGGGACCTGGATTCATTTTAACCCGCGGATCTTTGAGCTCATTCTGATACAGCGTAGGGCGCGAGGATGCCGTTTTTGGATGGGTTGCAGGGATTAGAAGCTGGGTTTTGCGTGGAGCATAGCAAAAGCGCACAGAAATGGAAGATTGAAGGGGATTCGAGTTTCGCAACACCAAAGTCACAAGTAATTGCCACTCCTGTTCTGACGAAGCTCAATGACGCGAGGATGCCATTTTTGGGTAGCTGATCTTGCGTGAAGTAGAGAAAAACGCACAAAAATGGAGACTTGAGAAGACGAAGGCTCTGCAACAGGGGAAGCACAGGCAACTGCTATTTCTCACCCAACCATCTGCTATAAATACAGAGAACGAAAATTAGAAATGGGGTTCGGTCTCTTCTTTTTTTTTCTAAAGTTTATTTTCTCTGAAAATTCCATAGGAAGATGTGATAAAAAAAAAGAAGGAATTTTCCTGTATATTTTTCGGAAAGCTTTAGAGAAATTTGAGAAAAAAAGTTCTGTAATTTCCCGAGAGCATTAAAGAAATTTGAGAAAAGAAAATTGAGAGGTTGAAAGATCAAAAAGGGAGTCAGAGTTGTTGCTGTACTCAACAATTTAGAAAAGATCCTCATTTGGTAATTTCATTTTTTTTCTACCATGGCTGTACTGAGAATAGGGAATGAATGGAAATTATCATGTTATGTTCTTGGTATGTTTTGATATTCTGATCGAAGTTGGCGTATGGTTCATTTCTTCTTATTTTATTTAGTTTTTTTTTATGTTGCACATTGCTTGTTTGATGAAATAACCAATTGATACTGTGTATTTAATTCTCTATATTTTTGTTAGTTTGTATTCTTGTTAAGTTATCCTTCCTTTGCTTGATATGAGTTGTTGGGTTTATCTTTGTGTTGTGAGTCACTTGTTTGTTTAGTCTAATTTGCATGATGTTCCACGTCGATCTCTAATGTATGTAAATTGTTCTTTTCCTATGACGCTGGTTCTTTTTGCTCCCAAGCTACATGATCAAATGCTTGAATGGTCTGTGAGAAACTGATGGTGGTTATTAAAGAATGTTGTGGGTTCTTGCTTAGATTGGCTTCTTTTATTTGCTTTAGTGAATGACTGATGAGGATTGATACTTGGCTATGCTTTCTTGAGCTAGTAGGTAACCATCTTTCTTCCTTCGAATGTTAGAATCTGTTCAACAAAGTTGTATGCCTGGTATTTGACAAAAAGCCATCATGCGTGTATGTGTTGTTTTATAGGTGCATGACTTTTTTTATTTCATTGAGCCTTATCATACTATTTTGGGAAGTCAATTTAGTGTCATTGTTGTTCTGTCTCCTTTCCGTCATGTGGGTATGGAGTTATTTAAAACTTGTCTTGTGTCATGTTTAGAATCTCTGGTTTCTTTTCTTAGGGGTACCTTTTGTGTTATGGGTACAAATCTGATTTCAGTTGATAAAGATGCTTAAGAGGGATTTCATGTTGATTACTATTGCTTGTTTTATTTGGGAGAACTTGCATACCTGTTTATGGCTATTCGTTCATAGAAGTGAGAAGGAAAGATTCTTATCAGAATTGTGGTTCCTTGGTTTAATTCCTTTTTAGTTATTTATGTGGTGTCTCTGATCCAAATTATTTTCCATTGTTAATAAGTCTTGATTGTGTCAATGACTGGAAGCATAAATATTTTCTGGTGAATGTCTAAATTTGATGTTAGTTGGCTGGAGTTCGAAGTGCTTGTATCATGTTCTGTTTTTCCTTGTGATTTTTCATTCCTCTTAATGATGGAGTTCATGCTGAGATTTGATTTTTCGGGTTCTATAGCAGTTTATTTTTTTTTATATGGCTTTCCACGGAGGTCTGCATTTGCTTGTCGTGCTCTAACTTAGCTACTCGTCATTGTGTTTGATCCCAAATTAATAGCAATTTCTAATTGGATAACCTGTTGTGATCAGAATTGCACAAAGGCCTTATATGTGTGCCTAACGTGTTTTTATGTGGGAAGGAACTCTGGAGGCATGGACCATTGTGTGGCTAGTGGTCCCTATGCATCAATTTGCATTCTTATCAAGTTTGAAAATGTGGAAAAGAAAAGGTCAAATCATTCTGAATTGGAACAAAAGAAACAACCATAAAGAAATAAGTAGACTTGAATAAAGATGATGGGAATAATGGTAGTAATCTACGTGAGATGCTTTATATGAATATCAATTTTACTTTCCTTTTTATTAGTAGTTTATCCTTTGTATTAGTAGTTTATCTTTTGCCCTTTAGTTTTATTTATTTATTTAATTTTTTTCCTTTTTTTTTCGTTAGTGTTTTTTAGAAAAATAAAGAGTAGAAAACAAAAATTTAAAAATGATAAAAATAAAAAAAAATAAAAAAAAAGAAAGTGAAATAAAATAATTAAATCTTGTTAAGAAAGAGCAAAATAGGATTAGCTGAGTTGCGACAGCTTGTTAATCCTATTCTTTTTTTTTGTTTTAAATCATCTAAGTTATGACAAATTGATGATTCTTTTTTTTTAAAAAAAGGGAAATAAAAAATCAAAATCAATCGAGTTTTCGAGATAAAAATATTCTTTCAAAATAAGATTTTCACAATTTATTCGTCTTAGTGTACCTTTTAACAAAATAGGTGAAATAATTTTTTTAATAGTTATCAAAATTTGCACAATTAATTTGAGATAACCGTCTTAAGGTGGATGTATTAGGAGTGCTGTGGGGTTAAGTCTCCACCCTTCCCTGTGCATAATTAGACTCCCGAACTTGAGTTTTCGAACGTAGACCATTATTTTTGGTTTTCCATTTTTTCCTAATAAAAAAATAAAATTGGTGGCGACTCCCTTAAATTTTTGTAATTTAAGTCGTTATCCCGCCGCGATCCCGGTTGCGACAATGCATGTTAAGCATTTTTAGTGACATGATTGAGCATTATTTAGAGGTTTTTATGGATGATTTGACAATTTTTGAAAATTCTTTTGAAAATTGTCTTGATAATTTGGAAAAAGTTCTTAGAAGATGTGAAGAAAAAGGATTTGTGCTAAACTAGGAAAAATGTCATTACATGGTTACCTCAGGAATAGTGTTAGGTCATGTGATCTCTTCTAAAGGAATTGAAGTTGATAAGGCCAAAGTTGAATTAATTGCTCATTTGTCATCCCCAAAAATAGTCAGAGAAGTTCGTTCCTTTTTAGGACATGTAGGATTTTACAGAAGATTCATTAAGGACTTTAGTGTCATATCTAGACCATTATGTAATCTTCTGTTGAAAGATGCACCATTTGATTGGACTCAAGAATGTCAAAAATCTTTTGAAAAATTAATTAGTCTTCTGACATCAGCTCCTATCATGCAATCTCCTGACTGGTCTTTGCCTTTTGAGTTAATGTGTGATGCTAGTGATTTTGCTATGGGCGCTGTTTTAGGCCAAAAAGAAAGGAAGGAAAGATGCCACCTCAATGGACGCACCAAGATAGAAGGAAATTTTTGACAGAGGTGAAAATTTTTTATTGGGATGAGCTATACTTGTTCAAATATTGTGCTGATCAAATCTTTCGGAGATGTGTGCCAGACAGTGAGGTAGGTAGTGTCATTAAATTTTGTCACTCAGAAACATGTGGAGGTCATTTCTCTTCAAAGAAAATAGCTGCAAAAATCTTGCAGTGTGAATTCTATTGGCTCACTTTATTTAAGGATTGCTATACTTTTTGCAAAAGTTGTGAAAATTGTCAAAAATTAGGCTCAATTTCAAAAAGAAACATGATGCCTCTGAACCCCATCCTTGTCATTGAAATTTTTTATTGTTGGAGAATTGATTTCATGGGTCCATTTCCATCTTCATTTGGATTTGTGTATATTTTGGTTGCAGTTGATTATGTCTCAAAATGGATTGAGACGATTCCATGCCGACACAATGATCATAAAACTGTTCTCAAATTTTTTAAAAAAATATCTTGTGTCGATTTGGAATCCCTCGAGCTATCATAAGTGATGGGGGAACACATTTTTGCAATGAACCATTTGAATCTTTAATGAAGAAATATGGTATTACACACAAAATTACCACCCCTTATCACCCTTAGACAAGTGGACAAGTTGAATTGACAAATAGGGAGATTAAACAAATTTTGGAAAAATGGTTAACCCAAATCGTAAAGATTGGTCTTTAAGACTAAACGATGCACTTTGGGCTTACTGTACTGCTTTCAAAACATCTTTGGACATGTCACCCTATCGGTTAGTCTATGGAAAACCTTGTCACTTGCCTGTAGAATTGGAATATAAAGCATTTTGGGCCATTAAATCTTTCAATCTAAATCTTGATGATGCTTGCAAGATACGCAAATTGCAATTAAATGAACTTGAGGAATTAAGAAATGATGCATATGAGAACTCAAAGATTTATAAAGTCAGAACAAAAGCTTTTCATGACAAGACAATTTTGAGAAAATCTTTTGAAATTGGTCAAAAAGTTCTGCTTTATAATTCTCGCCTGCACCCATTCCCTGGAAAATTGAGATCTAGGTGGAGTGGTCCTTTTGTTGTCAAACATGTGTATCCTCATGGGGCTATAGATATTAAGAATCCTAGGAATGGTAATGTGTTTAAAGTCAATGGATAAAGGTTCAAACCATTTCTGGAGAATCAAGTTGATGATGTAGAATTCATCTCTCTTTTTGTTCCTTGTTATGAATAGAATTCACTCTAATTTTGTTGCCTTGTTTTTGCAGTTCTTTCTGTTGCCGGTTAAGTGGCGGATACGGTACTCCGTGACTCTCAAGTCGGTTTGTTTTTCAGTTTCTCAAAATAACTGAATCCTTCTTCTCCTTTAAAATGGATGTCATTCTTTCAAACCTGAGAAAACATTTTCCTTATCCCCCTCAAAATGCTCTGAAAAAAATCTACAAAGTTCGATGTGAAAGATTGAGACTGTTAATGCACAAAGGTATGCCAGAAGATATACGCTGGATAATTGAAGCAAAGGTCCGACTAGCAGGTGAGTCTTCAATTTCATTTGACTCATACATGCCAGGTCTTGGAAGAAGTTCGTATTCTAAATGGAGAACAACAAAAAGGGTACAAGTCTGTTACAAATGTGGACGATGGAATTGTAACAAGCAATGTCGTACTTTGGGGATAGTTTCCGCAAACAGAGAAGATAAAATTTTCTTCATTAAGAATGGACTGAGTAAGGAGTCATTAGATGATATCTTATTGACTCTTGAGACGCATTTTTGTGGATTGGTGCATCATAAAATTCTTAATTTGTGGAATCTCTTCAAGGATGAAGAAAAACGCTACAGTCTTAGGAATCTGACTCTAAAAGACCCTGTTTGCCAATTTATAAGAAAATTATATGGGAAGCTTATCCTCGACTCATAGAAGGCGTTTAAGCCGTTACTGGACGTTAAACCAGAGGCAGATGTGAGCTATATCCACAACAATATGTACATATCATTTTCTTCTTCTTCATGTCATCTTTCAAAAAAAAATCAAAAAAAAAGAAAAAAATAAAAAAAAGAAAAAAAAAAAAAAAAGTTTGAACAAGGGCGATCCGGAAGGAGTACCATGGCTTTAATTAGATGTGGAGCCCCAGCCTTTGGCTGACCCGTCATTGACTCGGGTGGACCTTTGCACGTTGGTCCTTAAAAAGTTTGTGTACCATGCTCTATAGAGAGCCGCACTCCATAACCCAATGTTTACCATCTAGGCACTGTGGAGTTGATGGACAGGCAGAAGCGTCCCACTCTGGTTATTAGTGAGAAGTAACCCGTGGCTGCCAAAACGTATCAGGCATCTGAGCTTGATCCTCTCTTTTATTAGAAGGGGCTCTCAACGCCCTGGGATGGGATGTTTTGGATCTTGGACATTACGGGTTTCAGATTTTAGTATCTTTGTTGATGTTATGAGCCCAAGTGTGAGCGCTCCAGGTTCCAGACCCAGGATGGAAACCCACGATGGTTTCTTCTTTCTCCTTTCTCCGAATAAACGGACGTGAGTGTCTACTGCATTGGTGACACGCAGTATAAAGATATGCCACTACTGCACTCATGACGCGCAGTATAAAGATACGCCATGAAAGCTGTACATACAGGTATGTCATCATTTGCTATTATATTTCTTTTATCTTTGTTTGATTTTGCTGTATTTTGGTTTTGGACAGACGATCCTTTGAGCAGGGTCCTTCAGGGGTTTCTAGACTTCTTTACCCTGATGGTTTTCTTGAAGTAAAAAAAAATAAAACAAAAAAATAAAAAAAAAAACAAAAAACAAAAAAAAATTTCTGTGTTCCTTTATTTCAAGCTCTTCAGACAACAGCCAACCTACCCTTATAGGTGCAATTATTACCATTTCCATTCTTTTTCCTATTTAAACACTCCACTTTCTCCACTTTCCTCCATCTCAGAATCAATCAAAGGGAACGTGAGAATAGAAATGGAAAGTGTTTCTGTTCGTCAACTTAAAAATATCTGTGTATTTGGTGGATCTAAGTATGGGAAGGGTTTAGAGTTTGTAAACGCAGCTACCACTCTTGGTCGATCACTTGTTGCGAGGAATATTCATCTTGTATATAGGGGAGGTTGTCGTGGGTTAATGGGGGCTGTATCACTTGCCGCATATATAGGAGGCAGTCAGGTTTTAGGTGTCATTCCTAAACCTGTAGCTCAACAGAATATCACTGGAAAGACAATTAGAGAGGAACTTAAGGTATCATCAATACATGAACGAATGAAGATAATGCTTGAAAACTCTGATGCATTCATTGCCTTACTAGGTGATTTTGGTACCTTAGAAGAAGTTTTTCAAATTGTCTCTTGAGCCCAACTGAACATCCACCATAAACCCATAGGTTTGTTGAATGTAAATAATTTCTTTGATATTTTGTTGATCTTTCTTGACTATGCTGTGGAACAGAAATTTATCACACTTTTGGCAAGACAACTTCTTATCTCTGCTTCTACTATTGATGAGTTGATTGATAACTTACAAGCTTTTGTTCATAAACCTGACCCAGCAATAGCATAGATAGATTGGTCAGCAGGGAGCAGTGAGGGAAACATGATGAAAAATGAGCCAGATTTGACACTTCATTTATAGCTTTTCTTTACTCTTGATTTTATTTATCGTACTTTGTTTTTGTTTAAATTTGTGTCAGATTTCTCCAACAGGTAATATCTTCTATCCTTTACTCATCTATATTTTAACATTGAGGATAATGTTGTGATCTAGTTATGGGGAAGGATAGTTGACTGCTAATTTTCTTTTCTTTTCTTTTTTGGGAAGTATGATATGATTGTCATGGACTTAGTAATCCAATGAATGATGGCACAGTAAGGAGTAATTTTACTTCTGAGACATATCTAAATTGGGAAGTATGTTTAGTGATATGACTACCAGAAACCTATTTGTAGTAAAACTAATTAGTGATGGCAGAGTAAAGAGTAAATTTTGGAAACAATTTTTTACTCTTGAGACGCATCTTAATTGGTGGCAGAGTAAAGAGTTTTTTAGGTAGTAATTAATTAGTATTGATTTGTGGAAGTAACAAAATTTTTGTCTTTTGATTTCCTTTGATAGATTTAAGCAAATGCACTCTCACATCCTTGGAAGCAATTGAAATTCAGGAATCATAGCATGATTGAATAAATTATCTTCTTTCTTAAATTTCACATGCTTGGTTATGAATGTTGAATTGGTGGATAGAGAATGATAGAAATATGCCTTTTGAGATTTTGAGCCTATTGATGAATAGATTGAATATCTGTATCATTCTCTTCTTTCTTGTGTGATTTTCATTCATGGAATTGTTACTCTAAAACTTGCTTTGATTCTTTTTGAGGCTACATTTTCACATGCATACATTAATATGATTGAGGCATTTTGAAATAGCTACTTTGACCAAATAGCTATCCTTGTATATTTTCATTGTGTAACCCCTTTGAACTTGTTTGACCATTCCTTGTTTTAAGCTCATTTCATCCTTCAAAAAAAATAAAAAAAAATATATTTTTACCCAACCTTAGGGAATAAGAGAGCATTGACCTTGTTCTTGAACAAGTGTGGGTGTGTGTGTACAAAATCTTTCAAAAAAATATATTTTTTGACCACCATTGCAATCAAAGGATTATCAGAATAAAGGTGGATGCTTGGAAACAACAGGAAGAAAAGGAGAATGTTCAAGTCTAACAATGAATTCAATTCACCAATTTGGGATTGATCTTCAACAAAACATTAGTCAAATATTGGTGACTGTCCTTTATGATGAATATTCTTAAACATTTTCTCCACTCTAACTGTACCATAATGCTCTTTTATTCTCTTTGGTATTTATCTTTTCATATCCATATTATTCCCTCTCCTTTACCATGACTCCATTACAACCTTGAAAAAAATCCTCTTGATTTTTGTATACATGCGTTTTGAGTAGTAGAAAAGTAGAAGATAAGCAAACTTATGGTAGTGCAATGGTTCATGAGTTGAATAGAGTGAAATACTTACCTTTTAAACACTTGAGAGATTGAAAGTGAATTCTGTGGGGATCTATCATTCTTGATTCATTCTTTTCAACTGAAGTTTCCTTGCTTGTTAGTTTGAGATGTGAAGAAATGTTACCTCATTTTTGATCCCTTGAATTTCTTATTGCTCTTCTTGCTTCATCGAGTCTTTTAGAGTTTTTAGTTTTTGAGTCTGTGTCATTTTTCTTTGTCTCCTAACTTTAGTCTTATATGTTTTGCCTAGGAGTGCAAAAATCTAAGTGTGGGGAAATTTGATAATCATATATTTTATACATTAATAAACCCTCATTTTTAGTCATTTACACTCTTCATGTACTTAATTGATTAAGTCTGGTTATGTTTTGTAAGATTGGACTCAAATTGGACTTAATTGATTTTTTCAGCATTATTTGGGTCTTACACTGTTTCTGTATTTTGGACATATCTTGAGTTCCAGATGTCTAGCAATTATGAATTTTACCTTATAGGAATGAGAGAAAACTCTACAACTTTCATGAAGAGCTCCAGGTAAAATATGGATATCTAGAAGAGCTAAATGAGCTTGGAAGATAGAATACAAATTTTGTGTCTAGAACCTGAACAATGTACAGTAATCAGAGCATAACTCGGGCTGTAAGAATAATCTTGGGCTGAAATTTGGATATTTGAAAGTTAAGACCCAGATCTACAACTTTCATGAAGAACACAAGAGATAATTCGGACAGCTTGGAGGTGATATTGGGTTTGGAAGTCAAAACAGAGGTGCTGAAATTGGGCCTGAACAGTCTGCAGTAATTGGCTATATCTCGGGCTGTAAGTGTAACACCCCTTGATGTAGCAACCAGAGCATAATCGTCATTACACCATAGTTACTAAATCCAAGTGGGTCACAGTCATGATAACAGTAATTTAAATTCTCAAGAGTCTATATATATTTTTTTTGACAATTTGCATAGGTAGAAAATATGAGCCTCGAATGAAATATAAATATATTCCAGCCATGATACAACCACTGAAATAAAATCATATCTCTTATATATATATATATATATATATATATATATATATATATATATATATATATATATATATATATATATATATATATATAGTCAATTTACACAAATCATCGATGACATAAAATATAATAATTACAGAGTCAATAAAATACAAAGCAGAATAAAACACAAAAGGGGAAAAGTAGTGACCTGGGATAGGTACTACTAGCAGACAAAGCTGCAACCCCATATACACATACGACGCTCGGAGTCCCAGTCAACAAGTCAGGCATCAATGCCTCCACGCAACGCACTCGTACATAGCCAGAAGAAACCTTGTCCAAACGCCCAATCCAATCAACCAAAGTGTGGTCCCTCCTTATCTTCCTCACGATCTTTTATTAATATAAGTATAAAACAGACATACAAGGATATAGGAAAGAGGTGAGACACCCATCCTTCATTACCATTATGGCAGTAAGAAAACGACACGCTGGCAGTAGCGAGCGCCATAAAGCAATACAGTTCATATATTTATCAATCAACAAGCGTGGAATTTATAACAAAAGCAATGCAATTGTAAGCAATAATAAGAATTAATAATAACAACGATATTTATAGTAAAGTAGAACAACAACAGACAATAGCAGACAGATCACAATAGTATTTCCAAGAATCAACACAACAATCAGACAATCATCACAGTAATAATAATCAAATCAGTCACAGTTACAGGAAATAAACATTAATAATGACAGAATATATCATAGTTCATATGCATGCTTTCCCAAAGTCCTACTCCATGGAGCTAAACCCAAACAGTCGGAGAGAAAGATCAGGAGACATGTCTGTGACTCGGCTGCCGAGGCCAGTGCTATCAATAAATTTTCTCGTGCACAATCATGGCATTGCACAGACATTCTACACTAGATCACGATATAGGACAGTGTCTCGGTCTGGATCGTCGGTGCGTTTGCATCGGTCTACCCCACGGGCAAGAGAGCTACCAATCTCCCATATGATGAGGAACCCGCACCTTGACGCCCCCAAGGTCAACCAATGACCTACACTAGTCTATTCGCACCCGCACTAAGGTGTGTTCAATCTCCTAGGCAACTTGGCCTTACAACAGTCCACAAGGACAATCACAATGCATAAGATACTATGCATGAACATGTATGATTCACAATCTCATGCAATTCCATAATATGCCACATTAGGCCAATATAAGCATCAATATACAAATGGTCACTCACATGGACCCATAACATCATAATACAAGGATTAAGTCAATTGATGCGTCCTTAGGTTCATTATGAATCCTAACTTAGAATTTGTTTCCCTTTTCAAGGTTCATGTTCAAAATCAATACTTGAAATCAATTTAATATTCCAAGGCAATCCGATTTCCTATAACTTGTAAATTAATTAAGCTATTAAGCCTCACACTCTCTTGTTCTTCACTCACTTAGAATCACCTTAAGTTTTACAATGGTCCCATTCTTAGTCTTCTAAAGTTTATGAAGTTTTGACTACACTAAATTCTTCCAATTTATTAGTTATCCATTTATTACATAGGTTTCTAATTACCTAATCACTTATGCTTCCAACTTATCAAAACCACATACTTACCTAAAATTTGCCCTAGAGGTCGTGGCCTCACAATGGTTACAATCCCAAATTCTCTCAAGTCATCATACTACATGTCATTCCCTTAATTCATTTAAGTGTTCACTTAACAAATTAGTTCACCAAGAACCCTAATCTTTATGCCTCAAAACCGTAGCCATCATTTAGGCTTCAATCTCAAACTTTTCTTCCATTAAATTCTACTTTGTCACTTGATTAATTCTAGTCTTATGCTTGTTACACATTAACCATAATTTATCCAATTTTCACCCTAAAAACCGTAGCCCTCCAAGAGAGGTTCCCAAATGTTTTTCTTCCATTTCCAATCACATAATCCAATTCAACATGCCATTATATACAACAAATCAATCTAAGGTCACAATTATCACAATATATGTTACACTCTTAATTCACTTAAATTTAGATCATCAAAATCAATCCATTTGTCTTTTTACCAAGACCAAAACCGTGGCACCCATCTTGGGTATTAAACTCTCAAAGTCTTCCATTCATTAGTGTTAATACTACCATTCTATCTTTGATTACATGAGTCTTATTTCACTTGTATACAAAATTAATTCTCATCCCTAACTTCTAGTCAAAACCGTGGCACCATGTTGAGGTAGGAAACTCCAAATTTTCTATTTAGCAACCCCAACACGATCAAGCACAATTAATATATCAAACATATTCAATAGCATAATCAAGCATCAATCAAATTCAAGAATACTAAATCATACAAAATTTATAATTCAAGCAAGCATACAAAGAGCATACAAGGATGGATTTCTCCATCAACACACACACAAAGTCTTCTCACCACCATAAGTGGTTGAAGTGAGTAGTCTCCCTCTTACCTAGAGGAGACAATGCAAGAAAATAACTCCTTGGTTCCTTGATTTGCAATTTTCGGATTCCACCTTCAAGAGAACCATAAAGTGGTCAAATTGTCATATTTACAAACTAAAGCTTGAAAAGAATGATCCTTGATCACATAGGTAACCAAGGAAAACGAAAATGAGAAGAAAATGGAGAGAAATCAAGAATCTTTACCTTGGAAGACAATGGAGACAAGGTTGAATTTTGAGCAAACCTTCCAAATGAAACTTGTAGAGAAGATGAAGATGAGTGTATAAATGTGTTTAGTGGAGAGAAAAATCAAAAAGCTTGGCCATCCATGGAGGAGTGATTTTCGGATTTGAAGAAGGAAGGGTGGAAAGGATGGATTTTTGAAAAGATTTTCTAAAGAGAAAGTGTAGAGGAGGTTGAGAGAAGTCTAGAAATGGTCTTGGTGAAGCAAAAGGATGAAGAGAAGTGGTCAAGAGTGGGCTTCCATTTTCGTAGCCAAGAGGAGGAAGAAGAGAAGAGGTGGAGAGAAAATGGAGGTAGGAAAAGAAAATGATGAAGCTTTCTACACAAAGAAGGTAGAGGAAATGAAGGCAAGTGTAGAAATAGGCTTAGAGAGGAGAAAAGATGAAGAGAAATGGTGGAAGGAGGGGCTGCAATTTCGTGCTCATGGTGGAGGTAGAGAGAAGGAGGAGAAGAGAAAAATGAAGAAGAAGGAAGAAGAAGAAATGATGAGAGAGAAAGTGTCTTGGAATTAAATGAATTAAAGTGATAAAATGAATTAATGAAATGTGATAATTTTCCTTGCTTGGGGGCTGCTTCCAGCCGTGCATGGTGAGAGAAGAGAGAGTGAAAATTGGCTTCCAAGAGAAGCCAAAGCACATGGGTCAATGTTTGGGTCAAAGCTTCTTAAGGAAGCTTTGATTATTTAACCATTAAATTTGAATTAAAGTAGATAGATTTGACATAAAGTAGATTACATTAGGATAATGTGATAGGATTTTTATTACACACTATTATCCAATGGATAATAGTTACGGTTGACAGAAGTCAGTATTTAATTAATCTGACAGATGAATTTTTTGCTGTATTGATTTATTTTATCTGTTAGAATTTCTCAAAAATTGTGAAACCTCATAAACTGGGTCAAGTCTCGGGTTTAGTAAGATCCCTCGTCGACATGTCCATAGTCCAAGGTTCTCAGAGAAAACATCGCGTTTCTCTGGTTCTGCTTAGCGCGCACGTAAAACGAGGAATATATTAAAATATTCGACGATTCCGAAAAATTTTCAGAAAATTCCCAAAAATTGCAAATATTATAAAACGACTATCCGTCATATAATTTTCCAATTTTTGAAGCATTACAGTCGTTTTCATGACTCTGCTCTATATTTATGCAAAACGAGGAATATATTAAAATATTCGTCATTCCCGGATAATTCTAAAAGAATTCACATAATTCACAAATATTAGAAAATAACTATTTGTAATAAAATTTTCCAACTTTGGGAGCGTTACAGTCGTTTTGCCAACTCTGCCCAGTGTGTACGTAAAACGAGGAATATATTAAAATATTATGCGTTCTCAGAAAAATCCAGAAAAATTTCAGAAAATCCCAAATATTGTAAAATGATCATTTATCCTAAAATTATTAATTTTCGGGACGTTACAGTAAGAATTATCTTGGGCTAAAATTTGGACATCTGAAAGTTAAGATCCAGATCTACAATTTTTATGAAGATGACTTTTCTATTTGATGACGGAATCCATGACTTAAGCAATGAATGATTTCGGAGACAAGAAATCTCAATGATTTTTCACTCTTATCCTCACCATTTGGCATTTTCCACTCATTTATCCACTCATCCACCTACTTTTAATCAGCTCCTTTGTAATTTTGTATCCCTAGTCCTCTATAAAAGGTACCATTGGCTGATCATTTGGGGGCAGTGGTGTTAGGCTTAGTTTTTATAAGTTATGGTTATGCTTGTTTATTATTTTCCTTTGTTGTAATTTTTTCTTGTTCTAAATTGAAGCTATGTTCATCTTTTTCTTCTTCTTTCTTTCTCTCTTCTTATCTATGAGTAACTAAATCTTCATCTTGCTTAGGTAAAAGAGTGAAGTTCTTGGTAATGAAATAAGGTTAGATTATTCTATTTCTTGTGCTTAAATGTTATATTATCAATTGGACATTATATGTGTTATATTTTGTTTCCAATCAATTTACAAACCTTCTTTGTATAATGGAGATCTTGATTTATTGTAGACAATAGGATTGGCATAGTGAATGCTTGAACTCATTTACAAATGTTAGTAGATAATTAAAAGAATCATAATATGATTGCATATATAATTGAACTTTGAATATTATATTTTCCGATTGGAACCTCCGTTATGTGTGGATTTCAATTGAGTTATAAAGAGAAATAATCTTACCTTTAATTTATTACTAAGAGTAGATCTCCTAACCCAAGCAAGCCCTTAAATTCATTTGTGAACTTGTTTTATTACTTCTGGTGTTGTGACAAATTCTTTTCTTACTTCAATTAATTTTTCTTTATCAATTCCCTGTGGATCGACCTTGGACTCCCGAGAAATTTATTACTTGAGACAACCTGTACTTAGGTTTGCATCCTTAAATCCCGCAGTCAATATCTACTTGAAAATCCTTAAAAGATTTAATATATCAACAATATCTAATGCATGGGATTTACATATGTTGATAATTTATATTCTTTTGCTTATCATATTGAACATTTCTTATTGGTAAGTAATGTTTGGTTTATATACATTATGTTATTTCATGTAAATCTGAATAAATTTATTTTAATTATTTAACGAGATTCTATTTTTCTATGTTTCTTTAAAAAGAAATTTGTAATTGGGTTTACTATAATTATTAAGAATGTTGATGATTTGAATATTATTGAAATTACCTAAAGTTCTTCCAAAACTATAGAAGATATCTATAGAAAGATCTTGAAATGAAAAGTCGTTGAAGGAGAAAGTCTTGTCTTGGCATACAAATCAAGCACTTAGGAAATAAGTATATTCTTTTATATCTCTAAGGAACAATAGATATATGATTATTTTATATGAATTTATGTCACAGTTAATTGTTTATACAAATAAGTCATGAATAGGTTACGAACAGTGATTCATCAAATTCAAGTATTCTATTGATTGCCTTAAAGAAACTCTAACTATTTAATATGAAAACAATATCTCATGCATAACTCAATTGAATGAACAATATATTAAAGGAGACAACTTTTCCCATACGTGATCTTCAGAAGAAAGGAGAAATTCTTGTTCGTTATTTGTTCAAGTGATGCTTCCAAGAGGAGGAGAATGTATCAATTCATGACTTTTTTACTAGAATGGTATATTTTGAAAATGAATTTCCTATATAATTGTAGGTCAAAATTTATTTCTCAAAACGGTGCAAGTGGAATAGTGGGACTTGCGTCTCTTTTTTTTTTGTAATATTTAGGGTAAGTCATGCTTCTTATCATTTTTTTTTTATTTTAATTTAGATAAGTCATGCTTGTAAGCTACAACTTATCTTTTTTTTAAAGAAAAAAAAGTCATATGAAGTCATGGATGTTATCCATGACTTGCATTAGGGTTTTGATTTTAATAATAAGTTATGGCTTTACATTAGGTTTTTTTTAAGTTAATTCATCAACTTAAGAGAAAATTAATTTACAAGGAAAATAAAATTAAAAAAAATTATATAAAAAACTAAATATTTTACAAGGAAAATAAACAAGTTTATGATTCATCACTTGGTTCATTTCTTGTGCGTGTTGGTTGAGCCCTTCGACCTCCTCTTGTTCTTACTCTGCATCCTCTTATTCTTAGTCTGTCGCCACTTGTTCTTGGTCTTTGTTGTAATGGCGCAAGATTCTCATTATTACCACCATGTTCAGTGTCCTCACTATTGATATTTTGTGAAGGCATAGTAAGACGATAATCTGAAGCTTCCCAAGGCATAATGGGACAATAATTTGAAACCATCAATGTAGCTGTAAATGTTGAGAATGAAGTGTTTAAATGGGCAGCTAACATTGATGGTGGTGATTGAAAAACTTGAGAAATAGAAGGGACATGGTGGGATGATGATGGATGCTGATATGTTGAATAGCCTTGAGGAACATACACATCTTCATGTGCAAGTTTGATATGTATGTGGTTGTTTATCAACATTTGCCTTTTGACGTGGTAGCTCAAGTTGTCTTTGTCTTTGAGGCTCATGCTCGGGTACAGTAAAATGTTAAGTAGGAGCAGCTTCCTCATATACGGTTGAGAAGGTTGATGGATGAATCTCTTGCAAGGCATTCAACATATTATTTTAGACCCAAATAATAATGTGTATGGTTTGCAAGGGATTTTCGGCGATGTTTGGAGAGAAAGTATATCCCTGAATTACTTGTACAAAAAAGTACTGAAAGAAAATTTCATTATGTTGTTAATGATACTTGTTGTTAACATAACAATGTTGAAACCACATTAAATTAAATAATGAAATAATGATCATATCACGCCACCTGAATATGCACTCTCACGAGATATATACTATCAGGTGTGACGTAAGTATCACTGCATATACTTTGAGTTGTCATGTAAAAAACTAGTATTGTAATTAACTATTGGCTATTGAAGATAGTTTTGATGATAACAAACATGAAGATAATGGCAAGATCAAGTTCAAGATCTTTTAAGAATAGTATTAGGACTTAGATCAATTGTAAAGGAAAAAAGGTTAACACTTAAGCTCCAAATATATTTTTCAAAGAACCTAAAATTAGCACACATGTTTTTCAAGTTTTTAAAATGAGTTATGAATTCATAAAGAAAGACCTTTAAGTGTCTAAAAAGTTGTTGGAACTCCTAGTGGAATTTGACTAAGCTTCAAAGTTGTTTAAACTATTTTTCAAAGGGCCTAATCGATTAAAGGGTTTCCCTAATTGATTAACAAAAGTCAGAATGCCCAAGATTCAGTTCTATCAAGCCATAACTGATTAGAAAGGGCATCTATTGATTAGAGCTTTTAAAAAAGCCTTACGCACCTTTAGTTTTTAAAAGTCCTAATCGATTAGACTATATGCCTAATAGATTAGGTTATTCCATAAACTCATCTTTGTTGTGCTAATACGAGGATAATCAATTAGGCTCTTCTTTTAATCAATTATTCGAGTTTCCAAAAACAGAAATTAACAACTAATTTGAACCACTCCCAACGACTCTTTAATGACTTGAGCTATAAATACAAGTCATTAGGCATTAAAAAGATGTTGGAAATCATTCTGAAACATCTTGTTGAGCATTTAATACAATCTTTACCAGCCTAAATCTTTAACACTCTGTTTTGAGCTTGAAAGTGTGATCAATCATTCTACCCATTAAGCATCAATTTGTATTATCCACTCTTGTGAGAGTTTATCATTTAAATATACTTTGATTTCCTGTGTAAGAGGGTGAGGTATCCCTCAAGCGATAAAAATGTTAGGTATCCCTCAAAAGTTGTAAGAGTGAGGTATCCCTTGATAGAGAAGAGGGTGAAGTATCCCTCTAAAGTTGTAAGGGTGAAGTATCCCTTGTTTTTTAGGCTCAAGCACAAAGGGTGAGGCATCCCAAGGTGTGTTGAGTGCTCTTTGTTGAAAAGGTTATAAGCACTTGTTGAAGCTTGAAGTTATAGTGAAAAATCTCGAGTGAATCACTTGAGGACTGAACGTAGGTCACAAGGGGAGGCTAAATCAGGATAAATCTTTAATTTGCTCTTCTATACTCTATCTCCTTTACTTTTGTACTTTGCTTTTATATGCTTACTTAACTTCTCTTCATCTTGGCTTGTTTATTTGTAAGTAAAGTGTTCAATCTCATTTATTTATTCAACTCAATCAATTAATAACTTTAACAAAAATTGGTAAACAAGTGTTTTGTGAAAAGTTTACAAAAATCTTTTATAAACTCAATTCACCTCTCATCTTAAGTTTGAAGCCACTTGGTAACAAGTATATGCATGAGTATGAATGAGTCAGTTATGACGGTCCCCCCACAAAGCAATCCATTGTTGATGACGATTGGGCCAATTTACTTCCCCTTTACCTTTCATGTCAATTTTGTGAAGGGTATCGAAATTGAATAGGTCTTCTAGAATGCATTGTAGCAATCCGAATTGTCACATGATTTGATCTGTGGGGTGCCACTCAACAGTGGCAAAATATATCAATGGCACCATTGCACAGGTAACTTGAGGGACAATATGAATATTTAGCCGCATGATTTCAGGTGTGGCATATAATGTCTATATAAACTAGTAAATATATGTAGTTTTAATTTTTAAATATTAATTAATAATATTGTTCAAAAAAGATATAAATAGTAAAGTAGATTAACCTCATTAATATGTAAACATTCTAATGTTAACCATATGATGTTAGCAGTAAGGCCAGGTATAAAGGTTGTGTTTCTAGGTTGACACCACCTATTCCACACACACACACACACACACACACACACACACACACACACACACACACACACACACACACACACACACACATTTATTTATTTATTTATTATCAGAGTTAAAGCATAGGCTAAAAAATCATTATTTAATTTACGATTATACTTGCGTGCAAGAGGATAGCCAAGTCCTGCTTGCACCTCATCATCAAATAATTATCGTAGTCGTGGTGCAATGTGAAGAATGTGATCCCATACCCATGCTTAAAGAAGTAACAAGCATCCACCAATGTCAAATTATTTATCAATTATGGCACGATGTAACCCTTGATACAGACAGGCCAAAACACCTGAGCTCCAACTATAATTTGCAGTTGCAGATAAATCTTCCAATAAAGGAAGATACATCAAGTGAACTCGAGCACCTGATGTATGTAGCACAAGAAATTCTCCAATCATACACAAAATATGTGCTCTTATATGTTGTTGAATAACAACCTGAGTAGCATTAGGCGGAAGTTCCATGAATGTTTCTTCCAACCAAGTTAATTTAATGGCTTGTCCTTTGAAATCCTCTGGTGGTGGCACCACTCCTAATACTTCTTCACAGATAGCTTGCCAATCTGCTTGGGTAACACCAGTGACAACTTTTCCATCAATATGAAGTCCAAACTGGAAAGCAACATTTTCTAGTGTCACCGTACACTCTCCATATAGAAAATAGAAAGTGTGTGTCTCTGACCTCCATCTCTTGACCAATGTTGTAATGAGATGATTGTTGATGGGGACTTAGGCAATTTTTAAGGCATTGCTAAAACCAGCTTCATTTATTAACTCCTGCACAGATTCATGAGGCAAATCTCTCTAAACATAATGATGTCTGACTCGTAGCATGCATTCCTTTCCATTCTAAATTTTAGTAGAAATATGTTAATGTTGGAGCCTTAATAAAGATCCATTAATTGATCCTAGTCTGACGTACTCCATTAGTGAGATTGAAGATTATGAAGAAATATAATTGAAGAAGAAACAAGTGCGATCAGTGAAGAAATTAAATTTGAAGAGATGTATATGTGAAATCACTCCAAGTAGTAGCCTTAATGGCTTGTGCCGTCGTATATATACCAAAATTATGCCAAAAAAATAGAAGTCGTTGTTGTAAAGCACAATGTGCTTTCAAAATGAAACTAATAATAATAATGGAAGTCATAGCTATGAAGTTCCACAAAATAACAAAAAAAATCGTAGTTGACGCACAGAGCAATAGAAGTGCAGAAGAATCCTCCGAAAGCAAGTTATATTCAGTTGCACGTGATTGCTTTTTATGCTCATACGTACTCATTGGTTGAATGGCTTCTTCATCTTATACAACATATGATGCCTTCTTCTACTCATACGTATTCATTGGTTGAATGGCTTCTTCGTCTCCACATGCAAGCAAATCCATCGAAAGCTAACAATAATGGATCATTCACCCAAAGTTATCAACATGTGCAATGAAGGAAGGAGAATCATGTAAGAGAATCTTGTAGTAGCATGATATAAAAGAAATGTTGCAGAAGCAAGAAAATCACTAAAGCAAGACTGTAGATGTGTGAAGAAATCTTGCAATAGTAGAAATAGTCACGGATGAAGAAAACTAAATGAAGGAATACATCTATCATGTCAAAATAATGAAAGAAAGCTAAATGAAGAAAGTTGAATGAAGGAATCAATCTATCATGTCAAGTATTTTATCTAACTAATTGCTTTACATGTTCTATTTTTTTTTTTAGAATTATAAAATACATTTAGCATTTGTTTCTTATAACTAAGAGACTAAACAATCTCTCAATACAAAATGATTTTTAATTAAATTATTTAGCACAAAAGAGCACAAAATTCTTCTGAATAAATTGGTTGAAAAAAAATTAAATTAAATTATTTAGCAAGAAATTATTTTCTTGTGATTTCTCAATAAATTTTTAGCTTCTGTATAAATATATTTAATTGGAAATATATATTTTAAAACTATAAATATGAAAAAAAATGTGTAATTCAGCATTTGCTTAAAAAAATTGCATAATAAAGTTTTCATAATTAAATGTGAAGATACATATTTAACATAATAAAGCTAACAATAACGGAAGAGACTAACATTCTTTCTACAAACTACAAAGCTTGAATTATACACTACAAAGCTAGAATTATACATTATTCGTCCAATTATATTAGTCAGCACTGACCAATATTGATCTGTTGTTGCGGACAATTACTTCAATTATGCTCTTTAGTTCTACAAACTTCACATTTCTTTATTTGACTGGTCTCCCTTCTATCCATCTCATTGTGAATACGAGAAGTTTGTGACCTTCCTGATGTGTCTCCCCACATGGCAGGATTAAGAATGAAAATGAGACCCAAATAAGGAGACAAGATTTTTTCATTCCCAAGTAGATGGAACTCAACCTCATACACTTTGAAGATGTGATCTAACTTGTATATACGTGTAATAAACTTATCATAATATAAACTCAAATATGCACATGCTACAATAGTATGAAAACAAGCAAACCTCAACGCTTGAAATTCTCCACAATCACAACACCATTCATTCAGTTTCACTGTACAAACCATTGCTCGTCGCCAACCTGAGGGTTTGCCATCTCTTGGACCTCAAACACAATTATCTCCCTTGTGAAGTTGCGAACGTAGTGAGAGCTAGCTTGACGCTAATTTTCTTGCATCACTGTCATGAGCTCTTCGCAATATAAGTGACCCGCCCTCATCATGTTCATTGTTTTCTTCCCATTATCAACAAACAATGAACTCAACCTATAAAATATTATTTTCACTAAGACAGTTATAGGCAATGCTCGTGCTCCCTTTAATATTGAATTTATGCACTCAGCAAGATTGGTGGTCGTATGGTCATAACGTATTCCTTCATCATAAGCTTGAGTCCATTTCTCATTTGGAATCTTATCCAGCCACTCTGTAGCCTTTCGATTCTCTGATCGCAATGCCAGAAGCTTTTCCTCGAATCATGACCGCCTTAACTCATATCCTTACAAAAATTATAAATTATAAATATTAAATTAATGATTTTAAAAAATAATTTTTAAAAAATATTATTATTACCCATATTAATCACTCGTTTCTTGAACTCAACAATTTCAAATACTTAGTTAAAATTACTTCCAATGTGCTGAATGCAGTACATTGAATGGGCATTGGGTTCAACCCATCCAACTCGTTTGCTTCGCAGTGCTGTCAGACGACCCTTGCCACTATATGAGATTATACATATATCTGATTATGGTGTAACATATCTGCGAAGATAATACAAGAACCACGCCTAAGCTTCTTTTGTCTTCCCTTCAACAATTGCAAAGGCAATTGGAATGATGGTTTTGTCACCATCTTGTGCAACAACAACTAGTAACGTCCTACGATATTTACCAATCAAGAACGTCTCATCCACTTGAACAATTGGTTTACAATATGTAAACCCTTGAATGCATGGTTTGAATGACCAAAACACACGATCAAGAACCACACTGCTAGGATCTTTCATATTATTAATATAATTTGGAGAAGTGTGATATCTCATGATTGTACCAGGTACAAAGTGCTGGACAATAACCATCCATTTGGGTAACTCACTGTATGATTCCTCTCAATCACTAGAAAGTTGAGCAAGTTCCATTTGTTTTGCCTTTCACACCTTTTTGTACATGATTGTATAGCCAAAATGACTTCATACAACTGCAATCAAGGCCTTTATTGGAAAGCCAGGATCTACTTTCACTAATTTAATAACACATGAAGAAATTTGTGACGAGTCTAATCTATGGCGACCTTAAGAAATCAATGAAGATGTGCAAGTATATTCCCTTTCAATTATTTTAATCTCCCACTTGTCATATCTTTTATTGAATTACGCCCTAATTCTCCATTCACAACTGTCACCAAATTTCTTACAACTAGTAATGTATCTATCAGTTCTGGTCTCTTCAACCACATAGTCAAATGAGTTATAAATGTAGTATTGCTTAATTGCATTGATTGTTACTTGTTTTGATTCAAATTGCATGCCAACCCACAAATCATTATTCACATTCGCACTGCTTCCTCTCTTAATTCCATGATCATCAGAAAACTCTGGAACATGCATTGTTTACAAATTAATATTAGATAAAAATGAGGATGAGTAGCATAAGTTATAGTGGCAGGTTCACCAACACCTATCTTGCCTACTTCGTTGCCCTCATCACCTTCCTCATACTCCTCCTCTTCACTAAATTCATTTACATTATCTCTTATAGTTAGAGTTACATTGTCTACATCATATAATGTTGCTGAATGAATATTACCCCAATAGCAGGATTAGCGATCATAGGACTTATAGGCCTATAAGGATCATTATATTCATAAATATCACCAACATCAGTAACAAATGAACTACAAGGAGGGTCATATGATGACATCCGTCAATTTAAGTAAAAAAAAAAAGGAAATTCATATCAGTAAACTTAAAAAGGTTATGATAATAAAAATGTATAATTAATATTCTTCATAAATACCTGTAGTAGAGAGAATTAAACGAGAATGAGTCGAGTTTGATACAAAGTAACAATGGTTGACAGAACTTAAAATTTCCTTAAGATCCTAAACACTGAAATATGAAGCAACAGCGGAATGAGAGGGTGAAATAAATGGGTAGAAACCCTAGCGCAAATTGTGGCTTGACTTATTATTAAAATCAAAACCCTAATATAAGTCATGGATGTTATCCATGACTTCATTTGACTTTTTTTAAAAAAAAAAAAAAGATACGCAGGTATGTCGTGCTTCCCAGTTACAACTTGTTACTTTACACTATTTCGCTTACACCATTTTGAAAATTAAATTTTGACCTACACTTATATGAAAAATTCGTTTTCAAAATACATCATTCTGGTAAAAAAAGTCTTAATTCACATATTAAATGATATTATCAAGAAAGAGAGAATATTGTATTCTTTTTTCCTTAAGGTTGTCCTACAAGGTTTTCTTGATGAAGTTTTTAATGAGATAGTTCCATACGAAGGATATTATATTCTTTCCTTCACAAAGATTTTTTTTTTTTAGCTATTGGTTTTTTTAGTAAGGTTTTAATGAGACATATTCTTAATGGACATCAAATGAGGAGTTTTATGAAATATTATTGAAAATATGATGTCCAAAAGATATTACAAGAAATTATTATTATCTGATCTTAATTTCTTAGGATTTGATTATAAAGAAATTTGCATCTAACTGAAATTTGGTTATATGAAAACTTGTATCTAATTAAAATTTGATATAAATATTTTTTTAGATATTCAAATTTATTATTATTTTCATAACTCTAATAATATATAATAGAACTTACACTCACACAGTGAGCAATTATAGTTAAAATAGCAATCATTGTTAAAGTGCCATATTAATAATTGATTATTTAGTAATTTAATGCGAAGATAATAGTTTAAATTTTATGGGGAGCAGAAGGATATGTAACTTCACATTATATAATCATTCTATAGCATTCGCAATATTTCCTCAAACAAATGAATGAACAATCTTGTGCTTCTTGAGCATGTAAAGTTTCGAAGCAGCCACAGAGAAGAGGGTTGGCAGGTCTACTCCTTATCATATTATAGTAATCATCGTTTGAATTTCTCAATCTTCAATTTTTTTTAAATATTTTTTCAATGACAAAATCAAGGATAAAGTAATAGAATCAATAATAGAAATGTTTGCTCCACTGACATTTTCGCACACAGACCTCACAAAATTTAAAATACATCTTTAATATTGATGAATAAAAGGTCAAGAAAGAAAGGTAGAAAAATAAATAGTGAAGATTGGATTTTTATGAGACTTGTGAAGAATTTTATCTGTTTAGGTAACAGTACTGAATCAAGAATGGGCTGCATCCCCAATATCCGTTGGCTGGAACAGCTTTTAAAAGCGTTATTTGCCCATGATGCTTCCAATAATTTAATATTTATCTATATGCTGTATTGGAAAACAACCTAAATATTATAATATAATGTTTGTTCCAATGTCTAAGAATATAAGTATATAACGTTGGGAATATACAACATCTCCTCCTTCAATCTTTTGAGGAATCTTATATTCCTTTTTTAATTTTGGAGAACATTATATTTCTTTTTTTAATTTTGAGAAATATCACATTCCTAATTTTACAAATATACATAATTACTAGAAATTGAAAAAAGTATAAAAATAAATCACACATAATTTAACGTAATTTGACTCAACATAAGTATATTTACGATTGAAAAGAGTCAAATTTATTATCAAAACAAATCTAGATCATACAAAATAATCTCTATCAAATTTTCATTCTTATTTCCATAACCTTACTAATTTTCGATATAAGTATTTATAGTTCATCACTCTCACTCTCTAAGCAATCATATTTGGTCTCCAAGCAATTTTACTTGGTCTCCAAGCCTCTTTATAACTTTCCTAATTTCTTATTATAAACAAATCTCACATATTTGTCAAATTTCTCATATTTCTCACATATTTTTACAAATCTATCATATCTTAACATATCTTCAATATAATACGAAACTAACGATACAAATCTTTGATAGAATTTGTGTCAGACTCAATAATCTTCACTTTGATCCAAATTCCATCATCAACAAACAAATCTTCAAATCTCTCAAATCTTCAAATTACATAAATACGAGTAATTAAGAAAAAAACATCATACAAGTCAAGCACAAAATTTAACGTGATTTAACCTAACATGCTTGTATCCATGAATAAAAATTAATCAAATTTACTATCAAAACAAATCTAACTCATAGGTCTTACAAAACAATCTCTACTCTCATTCATATTCTCATAACCCTACCAATTCTCGATATAAGTATTTATATTCCACCACTCTTAATCTCTAAGCATCTTTTTATAGCTTTCCTAATTTCTTATTATAAACAATTCTCACATATATGTCAAATCTCTCATATATTTCACGTATCTTTACAAATCTATTATATCTTCAAATCACATATCTTCAATATACTAAGAAACTATGGAGAAATCTTTAATAGAATTACCCAACATAAATAAAGTAGAGGTACAATTCGTATGATTTGTTTCATGAATGCTTGCCTAAGCTGCAGTACATAATGATCTGTAATGAAGACGATGGGTTTCACTATGAAAAGGTTGGTTTTTACTTTGAATAAGGCCAAAGATTAAACATGATTGACACAGGGCACATAATTTATTGATACAGGGAATGAACAATATTTGAACAAATAACAGAAAAAATGCATTCACGAAAGAGAAGAAAAGACAACCTATGATAAAAACTCATGCTCATTTTTTCTTTTTTTGCCGTTGAGCTATTGAGAGGGCTCCACTATATTCCCATGTTTCCTTGGCATATTGTTAAAAAGAAAGGTACCTTTGTGCTCTCTATTATGGCAAAAGGACAGCCTAATTGATAATCACTTTCTGAGGAATTGCAAAAAGATAACCCTTGCCCATAACTCATGTTAATCTTTGTTAGATCAAATCATTAGAGTAGAGAGACAGTAAGACTGTTAGAAACATGAAATCATCTGATTGGCATATCCCCTTGATCATAAAGAATCCCAAGAAAAGAGTGGACAGTGATAAGAAATCAGAGAACCTTGAGGATTCCTCCACTGGGTGTCACACTCAAAGGGCAGTGTTTGAAAAGTCGTCTCCTAAACAGAATATACAATAATTCACCTCCTCTAAAATATTCAATCAGCCTAACCAGAAGGAAATTGTGTTGTTTAATCTATTCTCTCATCCAATTTGAATCTCCTATAGAGTAGTATGATCAAACAACACGTAAGTGAAGTGAACAAGAAAAAAGATGAAAATAATACTGAATATATATACAGAACAAACCCATTTTAATTTTTGCAATCAAGCACTAGTTGGCAAGTCCTGTTTTCATCATGGATCTAAATTCTTCAAAATCCACGAACCCATCTCCATTCTTGTCAACCCCTTTGATCATACGCTTGCAATCTCTGAGACTGCAATCATCACATCCTAGATTGAGCAGAACTCTCTGCAGTTCCTTAGCTGAGATTAGTCCATTCTTGTCAGTGTCAAAGACAAGAAAAGCATCCATGAGATACTCATCTTGGTCGTTGACACTGCCAACCTTGCCTCCTCCTTCTATGTCATTCATGACAACCATGAACTCATCCAAGTCTACAAACCCATCTCCATTGAAGTCCAACACTCTTACCATGCCTTCAGCTTCTTTAGCAGCTGTGCACTTCTTGTATCCCAGGCATGAAAGCACTTCACTGAGCTCAGTGGTTGATATCTTCCCATCACCATTAGTGTCAATAATCTTGAAAACTTGTTGAAACTGGCTAGACACCCCCATGTGAACGAAAGAAGGGGTTGACAAGCCAGAAGAGGAAGAGAATCTGTTGTTGGGTCGTTTTCTCCTGCTGCAGACACTCATCATGTCCATGCTTCTTGGCTTATTGAGGAGGATTTTGGCCTTCCTATGAAGAAAGGTGAAGCAAGTGGTGAAAGGTGGAGACATAATTGAGAGAGACTGAATTGTGTCTGCTAGAGTTGAGTTTTCAAATGATAGGAGCAGTGAATATAAAAGGAAATTGTTTCCGTATAGGGCTGATATTTGTATGAGGGTATGAGCTGTGTAGCTTTATGACAAACCCTTTTGTCACCTTGTAATAATTCTCCAAGCTTTACGAGGTCTCAACTCTCAAGACTCTCGGCATAAGGATGAACCTTTTCTGAGACAAAACCTGGTAGATAGATATAGTCACTTGCAGATCTAGAAATTCCGTTCATTAAATCACATACACCAGCAGATAAGGATGGGTTTAGAGTGATTTATTCCTTCTGAATTTTGATCAAGGTCTTGTTTGGTGGGTGGTAGAAAAAGTCATAAAAATCACGCACACAAAGTACCGGTAAATTTCACTTTCACATACAGGCCTACAATTATTCTGTTCTCTAGCTAGCTGTTGTGGTCTCCGCAGGACTGCAACTGGTTCAATGACAAGGAAATTTACCTTGGTGGCTGGCTGTATTTGGATTTTGTGAACGAGTAGACAGCCTTCTTACCGGGGGTACTTGTGTTCCATTATTAATCCGTGTAAAGGCCCATAGTATTTATATAATAGGGTTGAATAACCAAAGATGTTTTAACAATGTATCTAACTGCATTTGTCTCCTATTTTTGGAGTAAAACTTCTCTTTGTGAACAAGTAGACAGCCATATGTGTAAAGGCCTATTTATACTGGTAATCAATTACTAGTTCCGTTAACTATATAGTGTATATTATTAATCATAAATTTGTACACTATTAATCAATGTAAAAATAATGTTCAGATTTGTGGTGTGAAAAGCAAAACTGATTTTATAACATAACAGAGTTGGATACCCAGAGATGTTTTAAGTTTTGACAATGTATTTATATCGTATTTTCGGAGTTAAACATTTCTTTATTGAATTATATCGCTTTGCAATCAATTTTATGACCACCCATATAAAACAATTGATTATTTATAGTTGTATAGATCGGATCGGCTTGACTAGTCGATTCGAAAAACTCATGACTTGGGTGCCAAGCCGGTCCGATCATCTTGTTTTACGAGTATTTTAATTGATTCGGTCAAACTTAAGAAAAATCAAAAAAACTCGATGATCCGACAAGTTAGTTAACGACACAATTACATTATTTTAAAAAAAACTTTTTACAAATTTAAAAAAAAAGTTTGCTTTGTTAAATGACGACGTTTTTTGTTCTCAAAAAGGGTTCTCAAAATGTTAAAACCTAAAACATTGAATCACAGTGTGCTGCTGAGCTTTGGTCTCTTGGTTCGAGTTTCTTAACTTTCTTTCTGCTCTCTCCGTCATTGTGCCGCTGAGGGCTCCAGGCCGATTTACCCTACTCTCTCCAGTCACTCTTTCCATCACTTTGTTTTCAGTATGACGCTACCACTGCTCTGCCCGATCTGATCTCGTTTTCGATTTGCTTTGCGACGATTGAAGCTGAGCTACGCCGCCATCAATCTGCTGCACTTCTGCTCTTCATCAGGTGAGTTCTACGCTATTGCGACGTGTAATCTTTGTTTTGTTTTAAATAACTCTCTTAAATTACATCAATGCTATGCTGAATTGTTGGATTGTAATATTAACTTATGAACCATTTAAATATTTCATTTAAGGTGTTTTATATATATATATATATATATATATATATATATATATATATATATATATATATATATCTAAACTTTTTTATTCGACCGTTTGACACGCTATTAGACCATTGAACCGATAACCTCACCTCTTGACTACGTCAATGACCGGTCCGAATTATACAACATCATGCTAGCTCCACAAATAATGAAGCAAACTATCGATACTATAATTAAAATTACCAATCCAAAATACAATACCAAGATTTGTAGGATTCCATATCATTTGTCCACTAGAGTCATTCGACGTATAGTGTTTACTTCGTAAAATCAAAAGTAACAGCTTTTGTGTAGGAGACAAATATCTTTGCACTCGGAAACTTAACTAGAGTACAAAATAAGCCATAAATATAATTGCACAAGTTACTGTATTACACAAAAACCAGTTCTCTCTTCAAACACTTGAAGCATAACATTTATCTTGATCAACTTCAGCAAGATCAAGATTTTCTGTTGAATCAGAAACAAATACTCATAATAGGCAACTTTACTGATTACGAATCACATTTTACAACTAGCAAATTAATCACCATATAACAAGAAACCCGTTAAACATTTTCTTTTTTTAGGGTACAACGATAAACTAATTTTTACAGGAGATAATGCTGCAAAACTAATTCTCTTCAAAAATGAGCAAAAGGTAAGCATACAACATTAAGCCTCTTGACAATACATATCAATTCTGACTGGAAAAGCTAGGCTTCTAAAATACAGAAATTGGAAGGTGTAGCTAACGCAATCACTACTATAATACTGTCAAACTATATTATTGACAAGTAATCCATGGCAAAGGAGGGCAGAGGAAATTATGAACAAAAAGATTTAAACAAAAATATCCTACATCTCAAAATGCACGGTTAGTCTTACCCAAAGGATCAACATGATTGTAGCAAAACGGGACCAACTGATAAACTAAGCATATCACTGAGAGCAACTTGGACCTCCTTTGACCCATGTTCACAACTTACCAAGCTTGAGAGAAGAGGAAAAAAATGAGAGAGGTTCTTCTCAAAAGAAATATCTCCCAAACTACAAATAGCCTGAAGAGTTGCCACAATAAGAGGTGAACGTGCAGCCAATTCTCTCCGCTTCCCAGAGCCTAAAGGAATTAGCCAATGTGGCTGTCTACCATGAGAAGATTCAGATATTCGTCCAAAACCTGCAACTTCAATATAAAATTCCAAAACCTCCTGACAAAGCCGAACAAGATGAGATTCAACCTCAGCCTCCTCATAACTAGGAGGCCCATCGACAACAAGGTTCTGTAAAAATGTAAGGCATATTTGGTATGACTCATTCTCAAGGCGTAACAATGGAGGATCTTGCATTTGGGTCATAGATCCAAATTCTTGTAGCTTTGAACGTAATATAGTATTGCTGTTAATCTTGTGAGCATGTAATCCTACATCATGCAAAGCATCAAACAGGACTAGCATGGTTTTTGCTGAAAGGTAAGAACGATACATGTTATAGATCTCCATCACCGCCTGCCAATTTCAGGAAGAGAGTTAACATCATTTTTCAAAAACCACATGCATCTATTATGGCTGGCATGCATAACAGTGATTGCCAGTGCACATTAATATGTATTGAAATGAGCTATTGAATGGGAAAGATACATTTCCTCCCAGCTGGTGCATATTCCTAGGACTACACACAATTTTAGTAGTGCTAAAATATTAAGAATCTAGTTAGGTAACATCAATAATAAAAGATCTTGATCAATTTTCCATGAAAATACCAACTAAAGAATCTTTATCAATTTATGTAAAACATCTGCTATGGCTTCTTCCTTTTTTTCTTTGTTACAAAGGAGGCCTATGACCTGATGTGAAACATGTAAAGGTAGGCTAAAGTGCAGGTGAAGTGGCCTAGGAGGATTCAACCCGGGATCAAGCAGTCTCTGACTCCGTGGATAGACTAAATGCCACTTGAATTACAACTCTTGGACTCCTTTATATTTTCTTTCTATAAGGCATTTAACAAATTTTGGAGGAACAGAATAAAAATTTACCTGAATCAATAAAAGCTGAACAGCAGCTCGGCATTTAGCATCAGATAAATATGCATAAAGATGACGAGTCCTCAGGCTTGCTAAATTATCTGGTGAGCCAGACACGGCAAGATCTCTGTCATCTTCAGCTGTTGAATCATGTTCATGATTTCTAGTCACAAAGTCTTCACTTTCAAGGAATGAAAAGTTAGGGAGTGTTGCATTTGCTGCTTCTTTTAGTGACAAAACCACTTCTAACCACTTTTCATCAGAAAATAGCTCACCAGCATTACTCATCAAACGAACAAATGCAGCAATACCAATGCCAGCAAGGTTTTGATGAGGGCGCTTTATAAAGCTTACCAGGAGCATCAGCACCTTTCTTAAAAGTGGATTGACAGTGCTGTAAAAGTTGACAAAAAGATCTACAACCAATTGAAGGGCCAATGTGCATGTCTCATAAAGCCAAGCATCTTGATCAAGCTCACCATCAGTCTCTACTTCATTGACTGGTGAACTACTCCCTGAAGGATCAATAGCATGTCGAACATAATCAAATATTGGAAACAGGACTGACTCAAATACTCTTTCCCATAAAGGTAGTGAAAAGAGATGGCCATGATTGCGTAAAGTTTCAAACAGGACTTCCAAGGCACTCTTCCTAATCTCAGGCCTTGGGTCAAAGCTAAGCTCAGACAAACCTGCACAAAATAGAAATTGAATAAGAACATCTGAAACAAGCTAAGCTTCTTACAACATGAAACAAGATGGCACCATGAAGTACTAAAGAAATATGAATTAACTACTTTTTCCCTAATTCATGTCTAGACAAACTAAATACAATGTCCTTACCAGCCAATAAAGGAAACCAAAAATAGAGATGATTATCCTTGTCAGTCACCTCTCCATTATCTTGTTTCCCCTCTTTTCCTGTTCGAGGTGAAGGTGAGGAAATCTTTCCAGAAACTTCCTTATCTTTATTCCTCGATGATGAGCCAAGGTCTCCTTCTGCTAGTTTTGTTGCACAGAACCGAAGAAAAGTAATGGCATTTAGGCTAATCTCTTTGTTGAATCTACTATTGGTAAAAGCAATTAGACAATTCACACAGTCTGTGAAGGTGGTGGTTTCAGTCTCAGTGATGTATGGAAAATAATCTCGAATGATCTTCTCCATAATTTCAAAAGCCAAGAGTACAATGTTTTTTTGGTCATCATAAGCTGCTGTTGTGAATACCTGAAATCAAGTCAACGAGCAATAAGTGGGAAAAAAAAATCTCCAACAGACAATCAAAACAAAACATTTGATGTTAATTGAAGCTCTCTATAGACAACAAAAGTTGATCAGCTCTACCATGAACATGCTCTTCCATCCGGATTTGACATTGTTGACACGTGATAAAACCATTTGAGAGACACATCTGATAATTAGTTCTCTAATTTCAACAGCACTACTCTTTCGCATAACAATGACAAAAGGCTTCATAAATTCATTTTGAAAATTATAATTAGCCAACTCTTCCCGCTCCAGAAATTTCATTGATAACTGACGCAAGGAATCCATTGCAAAAATTGCAATTGAAAGGTTTGCAGAACAGCCAATGGTTACAAAGAAATCAGATAGAACAAGCCAGATACTTGACCACACAAGCCTGATGCGGTTCATATTATAGTGCCTGTTACACAACAATCATGTCAAACAATATAATTTAGACAGCAGTGTATAAACATCAATCAATCATGAAGCATAAATCATATGCTCAATGCTCTGCCCCAACTTTTCTTTTTCAGATAAATTTCTCCTTCCCACCTTTGATCCTTGGGGGCACTTGTAATGTTCCCCCCATCAATAAAATTAAGCACTTTGTCAATTGTTTTATTTACCATCTAAACCTTGGAGTTAAAAGTAAGAAGTGACCTCTTCACATGCAACCCCGTATGATATTTACCAGAATTGGACAGGAAAAATAGTTCACTTCACCAATTTGCCCAAACTACAAAGGGTTCTGCATGAGATTTGGGGATTTAGAAGGGGTAATCAGCCAAATAAAAGAACACCATGGTGGCAAAATGCTCAGTTTATAAACAAAAAAGAAAGAATATTGCAATGCCCTGAAAGATCAGGGCGCCAACCGCCAAGTGCCATTAACTTCGCTGTTTTTTTTGTAATAACCCCCAACCCATGAACCCCAAGAGCCATGAGAAAAAATAATAAAGTTCAAAGGGAGGGCAATGAGGTAGCATGCATTAAGTAGTAGGTGAGTAATACATACGCAATCTCAACCATCTTTGTAAGGCTGAAAACCCGTGGATCAGATGGAGATCTCAGTTCCTCCATGGAGACCTTGCATAGAGCCTTAACAAAATCTATTATGGCCTCACTGTTCAACTTCTGACTCCGAGTGAATATGCGATTCATTTCTGAGCTTCCAACTTGTTCCAACATATTCAAATTAGAAACTAGGTTGTTCACCTGTTCCGACGTGACTGCTCCAGAAACATTACCACCAATTCCAGCACTATCATATGAACCCCGCATCAATGTGGCAGCTGCATACTGCATCCTCCCAGGTCCTTTCTTCTTCAAAACAGGAAGAATGGTCGATTTTGCTTGCTTTGTTTTTTCTGAATCATTCTGAGGAAAGCCAAAGAATGTGGCATCTGGTGGAGCCCCCTCTCCAAGAAGATGTAGATGCTCAAACCGGGAAACACAAGTCAAGATATGCTCCCAAGCTTCTTGTAAGTAATTTCCATCCTCGTCAGCAATAGTAACTATTGCCTATCAACAATACAGATGGAAAATTCAAAGTCATATCAAGTTATCAACAACAACTTAACATTAGGTTTAGGTACCAAGAATACATTACCACAAACTTAAAAAGATCCAGCATACAACGACTATAACATGTCTTCAGATATTGTTCCCAGAATGATTTTCAGCAAATGCAGCTAAACTCCACAAAAACTACATTAATTTGGTAATTATCACATTTGCAGCAGAAGGGAAGGCCAAACTATTTTTGTTTTGTTTTATTGGTATGTATGTAGTGATGAAAGCACTAGCAGAGGGTTAGCTTTAGATAGGATAAAAACATGGACAATAATGAAAAAGGATAAAAACATTCATTAAAAAAAAGAGAATTCATGGACTTGAAATCATAAAAGATGCCACGGGAATGCAAAAAATACACTAAAAAAATTGTGCATTTTGAAAGGAGGCACTAACACTGAGTAGGAAGCTACATAACACACAACGAGAATTGCTAATTGACAATGACTTCAGCTTATTACATTGTTCATAGGCTAGCTAGAAGAGAAGTTAAATTTCACCAACCTTAATTGCATCTACGTTTTTCTGCTTAATATCAGCAGGAGAATGCAGTGAGGTAAACTTTGCTAATGAAGTCACAAAAGCATCTCTATGAGTCTTCATGGACATTACAGAAGTGACATGAATAGCATAGCGGAAGCCTTCAAGACAAAGAGATATTACAACTTCATCATCACTTTGATCAAGAGGAACACTGAAGGCAGCTAACATCGGTGCCCAACACACCTCAATCATGAATCTAAGGATTACAACATCTGTTGCTGCATAATAGACTGACCTACAAATTGCAAGCAGATACATATCAAGAAAAAAAAAACGCAGGAACTAATTTTTACCCATAAATTATGAAAGGAACTGCCATAAAAAAAGAATAAATATCTATCAGAAGAAGAATAAATCAACTTCAAAATTCCAAAAAAGTGATATAATTGGCATTAAAAGATAAATAAAAAAGAAAGAAAGAAATACACTACTGTGAACAATTCAGATTGATACACCACACTTCAAATAGACATGGATCATGTAAAAAGCAAATAAATACTAGTAAACATGGTAGGATCCATAAACAGTAAGTTAGATGAACAATTGCAAAATAAGATTCTTCATGCCAAAAACAGCACCAATTTAAATGTTGTGCGTAACTTGAGAAAAGAATTTGGAAATAATCTCTTCTAGAGAAAGGGAAAATATGGGTGAACATACTCAGTTTTGCGAGCTTTTTCTTTGAACTGTTCTTGCATATGGCGGATAAGATCATCACTGGTCTCCATATGACTGTCTTCCCCACGCTTACGGATCACAATATTCAATATACTATCCAAGCCTAAAAGTCTATTAGGGTTCACAGACTGTCTTTGTTGGGGAGCCATATCATTTTCTTTCATTTTGATCTCATTTCTAGATATTCTCTCGAACAAGGACCTCAAGTATTCCTCTGGAAGATCTTTTCCATCATCAATGCCACGATTGTTTCTAATGAAATCATCAGCAGACATCTGCATAACTCAACAACCAAAAAGAAAATAAGCCATCATGTCTATCATAATTATTTGTACAAAAATTTAGAGAATTATCTTAGGACACCTTGTTCTTCACCATAGGATTGTGAGCATCCGTGTTGAGCAATATCACAGAATATGCAAGGACGTATGCTGTGTCAGCACTAGAAAAGGCCTTTGGATTACATTTGCAATAACGTTCAGAAAACTTTTCCATGATCCGATCAATTTTCTGTGCCTCACCAGGCAGTCTAAAGCCTTGAAGAAAGACCCTGATTGCCTCGTCAAACTCCATCCCTTGAAAGTTAAAGGAATCCACATAGGCATGCATTACCTTCAAGGGTAATTCTTCCCTTTCTCCCAGATAATCACCAATCAAAGTCTTGTTCAACCCAGATGCATCTTTAAGAAAAGCAGCTATATCCTCTGGTGAATCACCCACTTTGTTGGCATTGATGAGGAATTCAATTCCTTTCTTAGGCTTCCTATTAAAAAGTGATATACCTTCCTGCCATAAACTTGCATTAGCTTCATTAATAAACAGCTAAAGCTAGAACAAAGATATACGTGCTTCTCAAAACCTTATTCATTTGCTTACCTGAAGTTCCAGTTTATAAGCCCGGCGTTGCTCAATAGTTGAAACATCAGATGCGTCATTGGGGATTTCAGAATGAGAGTCTGATCCTTCAACTGGCTCTTCTCCATTCCCATTTACCGTGGTGAAACCTCCAGCATCAGGGCTGTTATCAGCTGCTTCAACTTTCTTGGCTGAATGAGGATCTGGAATGCGCAATTGTTTGTTCATCCAGTCTCCCATTGATTTTAAAACAGCAACCAAGCTTTTCATGGCTTCAAGTTTTAGTGTTGCCTCTTGAGGTGGCAAAAGTGTGGTTGTTACACCAGGAGGAACACCTTGAGCAGTTTTAAGAAGTCCATTGACCATCCTAGGAGGAACATAACAATTAGATGTGCCACACCAGCATGAATATTGTATGAAAACAATCCAAGAACATGGAAATGCTATTAAACTGGAGATCCATACTATAAAAATGAAATTGCACATATTATTCATAAAGTAAATCAAATAAAATATGTACCAAAAATAAAATAAAATAAAACATAGCACACCTCTCAAATATGTTTGATGAATTGACATCACAGTCATAATTGATAAACATGTCAACTAATATCTGTGAATCAACACAAAGCTTCTCTAGAAATCGAAGCACAATAATCTTTTGCTGAAAATTAGGTTGAGAAACATTTTCTAGGACCCTGAGAACAATCATAGGGAAAAAGACTCCAATTTCTGCTTTCAATCCAGCTCTAAATCTTGATACCAGACTGATGAAGATGGAGCATGATAGTTGAAAAATGATCAAAAGAGTTGAAGCACTGTTCTTCAACAATGATAAACATAAGTACTGCTTGATGGCACCTAAAAACCTGCTTAATCACAATCAAATGCAACCATCAATAGTATTCTTTATCATCCAGGAAAGTTATATAATAAAATAGAAGAAAGAATAGTGTCAAGTAGTGTACAGAGAAAAAAAAAAAAAACAGAAGAAAATGTTAGGCATTAATGATAACTAAAACAAGGATATTTTAAACTAAAAAAAAACGAAGGTTCCATACGAAACTCAAGAGACACTAGACAAGAATAAAGGAACAAAAAATCACAACACAGTAATAGTCCATCAATACTCAAAAAATATAATAGCAAAAGATGAAGCATATGCAATTCATGGACAGCAGATTTACGTGATTTAATCAGTTACTCCACTAACTCCTGATAAATCACTTATAAGGACAGTATTTAAAGTTGTGTAGGACACAAGTAATCTAGTTAACTTAATTTGGAAATAATGCAAGATTGAGATTTTCCTTTTATGCATTCATCCAATTGTTCATTTATTTTTCGAGGTAGCTTGAAATAGGAATACCTTACTACAGCACAAGACTTGCATGGCAATGGTAAGGCCTCAGAACAATGCTTAAGATGGTGGGGGTTCAAAAACCAAGCCATACATAGCATAAATTGTTGCAGAGGGAAAAAAAACCACAATATGGTTGTATAACTTTATTACTATAAATTGCAGAAATTGTTAGGTACAAGTGAAACCAAATTTACCAGAAGCCGGTATCCACAGTAGGTAATTCATGTAGCTTGTAAATTTCTAATAGAAAATATTCTTCCTATTTAATATGTCAATTAATCCCAAATATCTAGGAAAGACAATCTTGATTACCAGATATGCTTAACTTCCTCTCTGCAATTAGAGATGAAAAAAAAATACCAATATGATTGTGTTAATGCTAAGACTTGGTTTATGACAGAATATAATGGTGTCATTTGATCCATGTAACGGACCTCACCTAGTGGAAAAAGGCTTTTGTTGTTGTTTGTCAGTGCACACCAATTTCCTCTACCTTAAAG
This sequence comes from Ormosia emarginata, assembly GCA_029884605.1. Lineage (NCBI taxonomy): Eukaryota > Viridiplantae > Streptophyta > Magnoliopsida > Fabales > Fabaceae > Ormosia > Ormosia emarginata. The sequence continues at coordinate 9,058,005 of JAQQTP010000068.1, forward strand.
GTATGTTTGGATGGAAAAGTACGGAGGGAAAGGGAGGGGAGGGGTAATTTTTCATTTTAAACATTCTCCTTGTTTGAAATTTTTTTAAAATGAGAGATTATCATGTAACCTTCCAACATCCCTTATGCATTTTTATAAACATTTTCTAATTCTCTCAATTTATAAATGAAAAATTACCCCTCCCCTCCCTTCCCCTCCAAACTCTTCCATCCAAGCATTGGGTACAGCTCCTAAAATTCCAGATTGCTTGTTCCCAAAGGCACAAGCGGCAGCAAAATGGACAACAAAATAAAAACAATTTCATCTACAGCTAAATCCAGGAATTGCATAAAACTGAAAAGACCAAGATTAAAACAAAGTCCCCATTTTTACTTCAAGAATGACAATGGTATTCATTCCTATTGAGATTGAAAAACTCTAAGAGTGAATACCAGTGGCGATTCTTCTTTCATCTTATTAAAATGGAAAAATAAAAGACAAAAACTGAACAAATATTTTCACCAAGGAACTTAGGATCTTAAATGTCATACGTAGTTTACATTGGGATCTAGATTATAAGCTCTACAGAATGGAGGGGAAGATGCAGAAAGGATCAAGATGTTGACAGCAACACTGCACATACAATCACCAAATTACTTCAAATTTTAAACTGGACAAATGATCACCACCCTTACTGACAACCATATCAATCAACTTTAAATATAGTTGAGTACCTAGCACCGTAATAGTTTATAGTCCAGAATTAACTCTCAAAAGAGATGCTCCATTCTAGTAGAAACCATAAAATATCCAGCTTAAAGGAATTCCTTAGACTAGAGGGGTTTTATAGTTAAGAATATCCTCAGAAGAGTGTGTGTATATATATATATATAGGGCTAGGATCTGTTGAAACCGACCTAAATCAAATCCATTCTTACACAAACAAAAGTGTTTTTCATAGGAAGAGTATTTTACAAAATCCACCGTTGGATTGAAAGTATACTTCACGTATATCATGCTCAAATAATTTCAAATTAATCCAAGATTGTTTTCTACTCCATCACCTTATATTAATATTAAGGTATAATATGATTTTGAAGCAAGTGAAAATATTCACCACTTGATCACATACTTGTAGTTTAAATTTTATGACACTTTGAGCGCAATATCAACATGATAACTAGGTATAACTCAATGGTCAGATTGGCTAAAATCATTTTCTACAAGGAGTAATTAGATTTTGTAACTAGTAAGTATGCTAATTCTTACATTAGCATCAACAAATCCTAAATTCCTAACCATATAATGTACACGTGAGAAAGTGATGAGTTGCTGACTTGACAGAACTTCCAGACAATGTAATCATGTTAACCACTTTCACTACTATGTTTAATGCAGAAACTACACCTTCTTGTTGTCTATCAACAAAATTAAACCAAGACATATCCTCTCCCTAACCGACGAAAATGCCAACGTTTAAACTAAGTCCTAAAAAGGAATTCTGGTAAAATGAGATACCTTTCACTAGTCCTGAAGACAGCTCCGGCGTTCTCCAGTAAAATCTTCAGCAACTCCAAAGCCACAATCTTCCCCTTCATCAACTGCGGATCAGCAGATGCCTCCTTAGGGGGCGTCTTCATGGACAATTTGCAAAGCGCCCTAAACACCAAAAAAGCATCCCTTCTCAATTTGTTTCCGATTTGAACTTCCAAATCATCATCCCTCTCTACCATCTCACCATCCACCAGCTCGCCTTTCCTCCCCTCCAATGCCGTCTTATACATACTGATCTCCCAATACTTGGCATCCAACATGTCCTTGTCTGTCGAATCCAACAAATCCGTCGGATTTGTGGTCTCTACGGTGGTGGTGGTCTCAAACGCACCATCATGCCCACCTAACAAAGAAACCTTACTAGGGGTCACAGGATTCAAGACCCCATCAATGTCCTGCATAATCCTAGTGATAAACCCTTGCACAAACTGCGTCATGCTGTTATCCACATCGGATTTTTCCACAGGTTCCATCAATTCAGCCACAACGATCGGCTGAATCGGAACGGTGGACGAATCCGCTTCCATTCTCCTAAACACAATCACCAACATCTGAATCAACGACGCCTTTGCCGTTGTTTGATTCACCACATTTTTACTCAATAGATATATATCGTAACAAGTTCTCACAATCAAAAGCAAACAATCGCCGTGAATTCGCAACGAAATCGACGTTACCGCTGATAAAAGCGTCTTCAGCACTAGCAATTCTATCGCATCGTCCCCCAAATCGTGGCACTTGCAAACCGATTCGATCAAATTTGACAGCAACTTCGCCTCGGCGGCGGCGCCGGCGGGGTCCACCTCGCCGCGGAGGTAGCCGTGTGCGATGAGCTTCTGGATCGCGTCGACGGCGGGATCGGCGATCTTCAGGAAGCCGGAGCTGGCGGCATTGATGAGAGGGCTGAGGATCGATTCCGACTCGGCGAGGGAGTACTCGACGGGACCGCCGTCGTGGAGCGGTCCTGGCGGCGAGTTTTCCGGCTCATCGGAAGGGGATCCAGGAGGTGGTGACTGCTGGTTCGTAAGCCTCTCGATGACGGATTTGCACTCGTGAGCGAGTTTCGCGTGCTTTCGCCACGAAGCGTTCTTGACGATCTTCTCGAGCGCGGGGACCACGAGTTGACTCAGGCGGGAATCGGCTTCCGAAGAAGCCATTCCCGAGTTACGGACGAGTTGTGACTCGGTTACGCTGCTCGAGATCTGAGATTTTCCGCGAGAATGCGAGCGATTTTATGCTAGGATCCGGGTGCCATGAGCTGAGAGAGTGAGTTTGGTGGGACTCGAGGGGTGGTTCGACAATGGCAGCGAGTTGACTCAGTGAACTCGCAGGGAGAAGGAGGAATCGAGTTGAGTGAGGTTCCGGGATCTGAATCGCAGGGAAGGTTACTACTGGATTTGAGATCGCGCTTGGGTTCGTTTGCTCTGAACCTAAATTGACGTAAAAGCCCTTTCCTTCGTTGTGAATGGATAAGGTTACTAGATGTAATAAAACGGATAATATTGGGGTAATTATGGGTTTTGAGGATAACGCAGATCTGGGCCGCCGGAGAAATGGAAAACTCGTGTTGTTCCATTTTTTTTTCTTCTTCAGATACTATTTTTTAAAGTGAATCTGTCTTCTCTAACAAAAAAAATAAAAGAGTGAATTTGTCTTCAGTGTTTCAAAAATAATAGTCCTTCAAAAATAAATCTTACCAATCGTCAAAGTTCAATTTTTTAATCCCCATTAACTCACTAAAAGAAGAAAAAAAAAAGTGCATGACAACATTTTGGTATATTTTTTCTTTTAAAAGCTTTTTTTATTAGACCACGCATGGATTGTAGATTGTACGTTTTAAAAAATAATAATAACAATAATACACTTTTAGGTGACATGTGGAGGTAGAAAAGAATTTTTACAAACAAAAACTAGATGATTGTACACATTGCAATGAGTTAAAGTAAATAAATTCAGTATTTAAAGTTATAGACATGTTCCATGTTCCATAATAAAAGACTTCAAAAATAAGTTTTCTTCATGAAAGCATGCACGTTAGAGTTATGAGTAAACCTTAAGTTTTGACTTTTCGCATTTGTGATCATGTGATGATTGCCAAATCTATCATGCATAAAACTCTAGAGTCACAACTCAGCACTTTTTTATCCTTGCGTCGATGAGGTAGACAAGTGTGGGGTGCCTCTCCCTGGTTTTAATTTGCCGAATTATTCCCTTCATCCGTAGTAGTAGTAGTTATATCTTTCTTGATTTCGAATTGATTTAAGTCTATGATGCATGTTAACCACAAGGTGGTTTTTTATTCTTTATTGATGTCCGAGATGTTCAGGATAACTTGTGCACATTTTAATTAATTTATTTTTTTAATTCAGTTAAAAATAAGTGATTTATATCAAAATTAAAAATTTATAAAAATATTTTTTATTGTATGATTCTAAAAAATTAGTGTAATTAAGATTTGAATATATATTTATATATTTACTCACATGACACATACTTATACACTACTAAGTCAATCACTTGTAGTTTACATGGTATTATTATAACAAAATAAATTTTAAAATATTCTCATACTATTTGTGTGTGAGACTAATTCGTTTAGGGTATATCTCTTTCTATGAATTATGTATTTAGAGCTCGAACATTTGTCCTCTCCTCTTAGTCCAGTTCGCTTACTACTACTATATACTAAGCTCATTGTGAAGTATGCAAAAGCTATTTTGTTATTGGTTAATATTTTAATATCTTTAGTTTATTATTTTATAGATTCTAATTAAAAAAATATCAAAAACAGATTCACACTAGACTTTAATGATCTTTAAGTTTCATATATAGAAATTTTTTTTGTTACATTCATATATAGAAGTTTAGTAGTCAATTTTGTATGATTGTAAAAAATTGAGCATATATCTTGCATAATTTTTTTTTAAAAAAAAATTGTATATGTTGAAAAGTTGTTTAGGTTTTTTGAGTTCTCTTTCCTAATAAAATGTGAAAATTTGATTTGATTGAGCTTTGAATGCCTTAAGAGTCTTTCTAATTGGAAAAAAATTGATTTAAATTATTTTAGAAGTTAAACGTGTTTTCGAAGTTAAAAATTCGTTTTTAAAGTATTGTTTCCATTGAGATGTACAAGAATGCTGAGAATGGCTACAACTTCTCAAAATTTTTCTCAAAATTTCTCAGAAAAAAAAAGTATTGTTTTCGAAGTTAAAAAAAAAAAACCCTTCTCAAAAATTTTCTCCTTCGCTCTTATTTTCTGTCACAATTCATTAGAAAGGGATATGGTATTTCTGGTACAACCTTTATTGTAAAATACTACCTTTAAATCAGCCTAACTAGTCTAGATTGCTACTATCCTAGACTTTTGTCACCAGTTAGGCTATATAAAAATAATTTCCTTCTTAAAAATTGGTTCAAAATTTTCAGTTTCTTCATGTTTATTTTCTAGACTTAATATATATATTAGGAAACCTTCCGGAATAAGATCGGATTTGATCCGTTCACGTCTTTCTATTGAAATAAAGTCATTCTATCCGAATGTCTAAAAAACATATAAGCCACCTTAATTAGTTCACTTATATTGTTTGGATATTTTTTTATTAATAGAATGGAATAGAATAAGTGAGGAAGGATCAGAAAGAAAATAGAATGAATAGAACATAGTTCTCCTCCTCTTTATTTGTAAGATTCATTTCCATTGTTACATCAACAAAGAAGAAGGAAAATAAAGGTTCGTTCTTATACATTTTTAAACTCCCAAATATAAAAAATTATTTTCGTTCCTCCTATTTTTTTTCTTTTCCCTCATTACCTGTCATCCAAACATAATGTTAGACTTCCCTAATTCCATACATCAATAAAGAAAAGGTAAGGTTCATTGTTTATAACTCTATTAAATTATTTTGTGATTGGCTATATGACTCTATTAAATTATTACAACACCAAAGAAATGAGAGTAATATAGCAAGGATTTATTCATATTCTCTTTTATATATGATCACTAATACATGCTTCTTCTTTTCAGTAATATTCTAACTATCAGATCTCTATCTCTAGAAATATCATGTTCGAAGGGATGAGAATTAAAGTTCTCAATAAGAAAGAAAATATAATAAAATAATTTAAATAAAACTACAGTGTTTTCGGCTATATAAGCTACAAAAAACATTTTTTTCTTTTTCCCCAGCATGGCCATATCATTACACGTGGCAACTTAATCTAAACAATTAAGAAGTGATAAAATTAACTTAACAAATGATGCCAATAGCCAATCTAGGGGTTTTCACCCAAGATCCTTAAAAAATCAGCAGTTACACATCAATCATTTGTAGTAACTAAAGAGCACCAAATCAAGCAATGCAGGAGCACAGGAAAGTTTATAATAACTTGTGCAGTAAATCAAGAAAGTATACCTACATATCTAATGACTATTCTGGGGGTTGCATCCTTATTGTATTCTGGTCACATGTGTCTTCGGCGTGAGGTCACCTTCTTGTTAGGAGTGTACCCCTAACTTTCATTATCTGTGTGGGATATTCTTCTATTCTCATTGGGCACATGGACTTTCTCTACCAAAGGTCATTCCATTTCTTTGGTATTGCCACCATATTCAATTCTTGCACTTGGCATAGCAATTATCAAATCAGACATACATACATAAATGCGTATGTCTGTGTACTACATTTTCACCACATGGTATCAACTAAAGAAGCACATACAATAATTTTTATGTTCAAATGTGTGTGTGTGTGCTGTCTCATTACATTTTCACCACATGGTATCAAGTAAAGAAGCACATACAGCAATATTTATGTTCAAATATGTGTATGCGCACGTTGTCTCATTACATTTTCACAAAGAAGCACATACAGCAATATTAGATGTTCAAACATCTCATTCACTTCTTGCTTTTTCTCAACCATATTTCATCATGATTTTATTTTTAAAAAAGACTTACATGTGTACCAAAAAAGAAAACTAACATCATCATTACATTTTGTATTACATATGTCAAAATTGATTTATATCTAACAAATAATAGAACTCTACTTCCATGTGGAAAATTCGGCCAACCCTGTCCCAAGAACAACTTAGTTCATTATCCTCCTATATTAGCTCTAAGTCCCCAACTTTACAGTCCTATATCAGTAAAGTTTCAGCATCAGTTTTAAATTCACATTTGGATCACACTAATTCAAGACTCCTCCCCTATTTATTGAACCTGTTGCGCACACATGGGAAGTTTTCTTTTTTCTTCCAAGTTCTACCAACAATTGTAGTCTCTTCTTGAGAGTTCTATTAACCATCTCTTCACAATATAGTTAGGCAGTTAGTTAGTTAGTTAGTTAGTTATAGTTTAATTCAATTCTGTTATAGTTAGTTCATGAGCTATCTTAGCATGTGACTCAGCCTATTGTATCTAGCATAGGCCCGTGTGATTGTATATATTCCAGTAAGTTAATATAGGAACTCAATGACTTCAGACCTGCGTGCACATGTTCTTGTGGAGGCATCAAGCCATTACTTGAGCATAATCAAACTGAATATATCATGTCCTTTCTTATGGGACTGAATGATTCTTCTTACTCTCATGTTCGGGGTCAGTTGCTCTTGATGGAACCTATTCCTCAAATCAGCAAGTTTTTTCCTTGATTATTCAAGAGGAAAAGCAAAAAGAGGTTGGTTCTTCTGCTGTTAAAATTTCTAATTAACAACTTGCATTTGTGGCGAAGTTTGGTTCTACGCAATCTTTGATTGATAGCAAGAACAAGTCTTAGAAGAAAGAGAGGCCTCTTTGCACTCACTGTGACATTCCTGGCCATATTATTGGTAAATGTTTCAAATTGCATGGTTATCCACCTGGATACAAGTCAAAATCCAAGCAAGGAACTACTTCTGAAATTGTTCATCAGGTCTCTGATTCTTCCGTTATGCAGCCTGCAAATCAGAATCTTACTCTCTCATCATCTTAATATCAACATTTGTTGGCCATGCTTGTTTCTCAGTTGTCCAATGCTACTAAACAATCAGTGGAACACATTATTTCTCCGGATCCTCTCTTAGGTCCGACAGGTATCATTTTATTTGCATCTTCTTCTTTTGTTCATCTTCCAAATCAATGGATTCTTGATTCTGAAGCATCATGTCATAACTGTTGTTCCCTAGATCAGTTCTCTAAATATTGACCTATCACTAATGTGTTCGTTTCTTCAGTACAATATGTAGGAACTGTTAAATTTGCCTCTATTTTTCAACTAGATAATGTCTTTTACATTCCTAGTTTACGGGTCAATTTAATTTTTGTTAGTGCTTTATTGCTTAATTCTAGCTTTTTATTACATTTTCTAATTCCTCATTCTTGATACAGGACAACTTCACTAAGATGATGATTGGGAGGGGTGACCTTCGTGAAGGCCTATATGTCTTTGAGATCCCTCCTTCATCATTGTTATCTTGAAATTCTGTTCCGTTTATTGTTTCCAATATATCTTGTACTGTTCCTACTCAAAATAAAGTGCTTATTCACATTTGGCACAACATATTAGGTCATTTGTCACATCCTAGGCTTGTTCATCTTAGCAATAAAATCCATTTTCATATTCCTAAATCATATGATTCTTCTGCATGTCAAGTTTGTCCTTTAGCCAAACAAAGAAGGCTTTCATTTGTGAACAATAATCATTTCTCTTTGAATCCTTATGATTTAGTGCATTGTGACATTTGGGGCCCATATCATGGTCCAACTTAATGCTGGTCACAAGTTTTTTCTTACCTTAGTTGATGATTGCAATAGGTTTACATAGACTTGCTTGCTGAAACATATGTCTGAGGCATCTCAATTGATCATACAGTTTTATAACATGATTGAGACACAATTTGGGGCTGTTATTAAATGTATAAGGTCTGACAATGCTAAAGAGCTCTCCTTAACAGACTTCCTCAAGAGTAAAGGCTCCTTTCACTAGTTTTCATGTGTGGAGCGATCCCAACAAAACTCAGTAGTGGAAAGAAAACACACCAAACCCTCTTGAACGTTGCTAGATCCTTATTTTTTCAGTCTTGGGTTCCCTTATCTTTTTGGGGAGAATGCCTCTCGACTGCCACTTTTCTAATAAACCGCATTCTCACTCCTACTCTCAAACATCAATCCCCATTCCAAATACTATATAAAAATGATCCTGATTACTAAGCCCTGAGAACCTTTGGTTGCCTCTGCTTTGCTTCCACATTACTGTCTTCTAGAGATAAATTTAATCTCCAACCCTTGCATTTTTGTGGGATATCCTATTGGCTATAAAGGATACAAATTGTACAATTGACATACGAGACAGTTTTTCATATCTTATGTCATGATGTTGTGTTTCATGAGTCAACTTTTCCATTTCACTCTTTGGCTCATCCTTCTACTTTACCTGATCCTTTTCTTGATTTGGTTCTTCCTTTATCCCAACCTGATCCTGTTTCAAATGTTTCAAATGGTTCACCTAGTTAAGCACCTACTACTTCCCTCATTCAGCCAAGCAGATCAGCTAGGCATGGCCAACCCCCATCCTGTCTTCAGGATTATACTTGCAACCACATCACTTCCTCTTCTTCAACTAGAAAATACGAGGATCGTTCTTCTGCTGAAATGATCGTGAAGATCAGACCAAATTTCAGCAACAGATTCGGTGTAGATTGAATTGAGTATCCACGAAACCACAACATTGTTGTTGCGCTCCCAACATTGAAGGAGCTGAAGATCAACAACACCGTCGGGCTCGGGAATCGAACTGTCCACCAAGCTGAACTAGTTCTTCATGCTCAAGGCCATCTTCATTGACCTACTCCATGAATTGTAGTTGTCTCCGGTTAGAATATGAGAGACAATAAGCATTCCTGGATTGTCAGAATGATGGAGAGAAAAACGATTCACAGATTCATCCATGATTGAAAGGAAGAATCAGAAAGGAAACAGATGAGAAAACAATAGAAAAATAGGGAAAATAGAGGAAAATGAAACTACAAAAAGCAGCAAGAATTAGAAAATAATGAGCAAGAAGCTTACAATTGCACTGATACCATATTAAGAGAGACAATTGAAGAAAAATGGAAATCTGGTAATGGTATTAACTTACTGGAATATATACAATCACACGGGTCTATGCTAGATACAATAGGCTAAGTCACATGCTAACATAGCTCATGAACTAACTCAACATAATTGAATTAAACTATAACTAACTAACTAACTATCTGCCTAACTATATTGTGAAAAGATGGTTAATATATTATAATAACTAGGTCTAACTTCATTCCAAAAGTTAGATCAAGGGGGCAAGGTTGCTCAAGTTATTATAAATAGTTCTTTGTTCATATATTTAATCAATGTGAGACTTAATACACCCTTTTTACGCCCATGACTGGACATCTGGAGCATGAAGTTTGTATGATTGGACATCTGTGGGTAGCCCAACTAGGACAGACTTTGATAGCATATTAGAATAATTTGGCCTAATACAATTTCCAATTTTCTATCCTATAAGCGGCTTTGTTCATCCTATAAACATTTCATTATGAATATTGATTCAATTGCTGAGCCACAATTTTATCATCAAGCAATCAAATATCTCAAGAGGCAAGTTGCAATGCAAGATGAATTGGCAACAATGGAGTCAAATAAGACTTGGACAGTGGTACCACTACTACCTGGCAAGCAATAGGTTTATATGACCAAATTCAAACATGATGGCAACTTGGATAAATACAAGGCACGCCTTGTCTTCAAGGGGTATACACAACAATTGGGTGTTGATTTCAAATACACCTTTTCTCCTATGGCCAAGTTAAGGCCAAGTTAAACACTGTGCAAATACTCTTGATTCTTGCAGCTATCAAGGGATGGAGTTTATGGAAATTAGACATAAATAATGCCTTTCTAAATGGTGATCTCTTAGAAGAAGTGTATATGGATCTACCTTTGGGCTATCACAAGAAGGGGGAAATTTTGGTGTGCAAACTCAACAAGTCCATTTATGGATTAAAACAAGTCTCACAACAATGGTTTTATAAATTTTATGGTGCATTGGCTAAACATGGTTTCAAGCAGTCAACCTGTGATTACTTATTATTTACCAAGGGTTTTGGTCACTTTTTTTTGGATTTAATGGTTTATGTTGATGATATAATCATAGCCAATAATAACCAAATCTAAATTGATCACATCATGTCCTATCTGCAATCTACTTTCAAATTGAAGGATATTGGGTAATTGAGATTTTTTTTGGGCTTAGCGATTGCTCATTCCAAAAAGGGCATATATCTTTCTCAAAGGGGTTATACATTGAGCTTGATTGAAGATATTGGTTATTCTGGTTGTAAACCGGCCATATTACCCATGGATCCTAATTTAAAACTTTCTGTTAATGTAAGATAGCCATTACCTGATAACTCCTAGTACATGAGACTCATTGGTCGTCAACATGTCACTTTTGGAATAAAAGCTTAAATATGACCTTGTCCACAATGCAGGAGATAGTGTTACCAATTTGTCATAGCATTCCTTGTTAACTTTCTCTAATTGCTTTATTTTTCTTTCTCATTCTTTTACATAGGTTGCTTTTGCAATGCTAATGAACAAGTCTCTTAGGATTGTCCTTCCACCAAGACTCTTCTTACAATTGGCATATAAATGCCTAAGATAGAATCTATATTCAACACCATGTATCATCTCCTCAAAAGACCTGAACATGACCCTATAAATACAATTTATAATTAAATGAATGCACTAAATAAGTAAATGAATACAATGTGTAGTAGCAAGAAGTAAAAGTTAATTTAGCAGAGTAAATGAATTTAAACATATGATTACAATAAGTAAAAATAGATGCTAGTAGAGTAAATATAGTAGAAATAATTAAAAGTAAGGGTAGACAAATACCTTCTACTGGTCAAAAATGAATACCCATCTCCTCTAAGGTTCTGACCTTATATCTTCCAAGAGTAGTGTTAAAAACCAACCTTATGAGTCCTTTGTTTCACTTTCTACAATAGTAACAGCTAAGGAAAAATAGTTATCATTTGGATCCCTGGCAACAGCAACCAATAGTTGTTGTCTATATGAACCCTTTAGATGACAATCATAAAGGCCAATAATTGGTCTACAACTAACCAAAAACCCTTCTTAATAGCATCTATACACATATATAACCTTTGGAAATATGGCTCATGGGTTAGTGTAGGTCTCTATACCATTACTTTTAGAGTAGATCCAATGTTTATACCTCGAACCTCCTCATAATAGTCTCATATTCTACCATATTTCTCAATAACTTGTCCTTGCAACTTCTCGTATGCCTTTCTCCTTGTCCAATAGGCCTTAATAATAGAAATCTCAGTCATGTACTTCTCTTTCACATTTTATATCATATGTGAAAGTTTCAACTTTTCATCCATCTTCATTGAGGCACATAACTTATTTGTAACCTAGCCAAAAGAGGCTAAATAACCCTTAAAGGTTCTCCCACATATATGTTTATCTTTATAGGTCTTAGTCTTATAGGTTAGGGAATTACCTACTTTACTGGAAAAGGTCATCCACTCACAACCTTCCCCAATGCATTTCACTTTACATCTAACCATGTCATTCTTAACATATCTAACATCCTTACCATTCAACAAGGTCCATTCTTTAATAGCTTCTTTGAATTGATTAATAGAGGTAAATTCCAACCCTAATTTCCACTTATAGTCCATACACATCTTTGCAGGATTATACAATGGATATCTAGGTTTACTAAAGCCATCATCTAAGGATCTATTTGTGCTATTTAGAGATTTAGTTTCATGTTCAAATGAAATTTTAGAATTGTCATGGTCTAATATTTGTAGTAGGGTTTAAGGATCTAGTTTGATTAGGGTTTGAATTGTTAGCTTTAGTTGGGTGTTATGCAGGTTGTGTTTGGTGTTATGTAACTTCAATTATTTTCTCTTGTTTAGAGTCATTCTCAAAGTAATCTTATGTTTTTCATCATCAGCAATATCTTCAAATTTAATATTCAAGGCACTATCATCACTGCTACTATCAGCTCCATCACTTTGCACTTCACTTCGCATATCATATTCATTAGGCACACAATCTGGATCCAATGAACTAGCAACCACAAATATTTCTGCATCTTTCATAATTGTGCTTAACATGAATTTGGTCATTGCCATACAATCAGAATCATTCTTCAACTCCTTTAATCCGTTGTTCATGCATCTACCAAGCTCCCAATACCAAATTTTAATATACCCCTTATAAATTAACTCTTTCAATATAGCAGTAATTTATTGCAGTTACCAGTGATTAAAATCAAACTCAAGACCTTTTTTGGTCTTACCACCTAAATATTTTATGGCTAATATCTACCTATTAAAAACTGACCCCTATGTGGAAGTCTACTTCAGACTTGTCACATGTCATTTCTGTATAAAAACAACAAATAGCCAGACTATAAAACACTTTAATTAACAAAATAAATTACCCCAAAACTAATAAACAAATATTATTACTCAATACAACAAAAAGGTTTGTAGTGTAGTGGAGAAATAGAATGCGTACCTCAATTGCTATAAGAGACCACAATTTCCACAAAAATTCCTCATTCACGAGCTTCCCACAACCAAAGAATCTTCTACAGTACCACTACTTCAACAAGACACAACAACAAAGAAAGACAATGAGTAGCACATGGACTCAAGGACTTGGGGAAAAAAGACCTTCGGTTGCTGAAAATGGAGGGAATAAAGAAAATGACAAGGTTAAAAACTCTAAAATATGGGTTATATGGACAATGACATGGATTATGACCTTGACATGGAAACCCAACTCAACAGATATGTTACTTACAACTAGAATGAGATAATGGAATATTTTGTTTGCATTTACGAAGTTATAACAGACATCTGAGTCTAGGAACTCAATTACAAACATTTTATAACTTTAAAGGCCCAATTATAAACTTTAAAAGTATAGGGACCAATTTGAATTTTTTTTTCAAAAATTTTAGGAATCTACAAATTAATTTAACGTTTTTTATCACCCAATTAATTTTTCTAAGTGAAATACTAGCCTACCTTGAGTAAATACACATAGGGATGTTCATGGGTCCGATCCGACCCGTGAATCCGATCAACCCAAACTGACCCGATATAATATTTTTAGGTGATTCAACCCGATGACTTGACTACCCGAGTAAAGCAACATCGTTTTAGATAATTCTTATTAGGAGTGTTAATTCTTATTAGGAGTGTTCACGGGTCCGATCTGACCCGTGAACCCGACCTAACCCGACTAATTCATTTCATTCCCAATTTCACTTTTTCTTTCCAAATCTCCTACCCGATTACCCGACTCAAACTAACCCGATTGTCATCGGATTGATTCTGGGCGGGTTACCTGAAAATTTTTACTTAAAATCGACCCGATCCGACTTTAATTAATTGGTTCGGACATATTTTTTTTCTAAACTCAACCCAATCCAACCCAACCCAACCCGTGAACACCCCTAAATACACGTACCACCACTAATAAAATATAAGTCTCTAACCATTTTAACTAGAATTTCTTTTTTTATCATAATGTATCCCAAAATGCTTTAAATAAATTTATTTTACCTTTCTATCTACCATTATCTTATAAATGTTATTTTTTAGAAATTAACTTATATTTGCACACATATACACAATGATTTTTTTTATTCTATTTAAATGAAATTTCTCTTTTTATGCTCACACTAAGGAAACATATAAAAATGAATTCCTACATAATAGTCACTAAGTAGCTTAATTCCTTAATTGATTCATCCTTTAAGCATCAAAATATTACTTTTATTTTTAAATTATCAATTTTATAATCTAAATAATCATTTACGACCTCTAAAAATATTTTTCATACTTCTATCTGTAATTTCTAGGTCCTTTATTATTTTCTAGGCTCAACTGAGATCTTTCCTGCACACATTAACCATATACTCAAGCCCTAGATAATTTCCGAAAAAAAAATTCTTTCTCAACCATAACATACTCAAACAGTAATAATAATTATCTAAAATTAATAACAAGCAAGCAAAAGTCATGCTGACAACTTATACTGCAACAAAATTAAATATTTAATAATATTTTCACAGAAATAATTATAAAAATACTCACATACAGCTCTGACATTTTAAGAAAAAGGGGATATTACATTTATCATGTAAAGTCTGATATACAATGGGTGTTAGTTATGTATCCTTAATCCGGTTGTTTTGCCTGTTTTTAATTTTGCTATCTTCTTAGATTTTTGTGGTATAAGCATTTTGATAATTTAGTCACTGCTTTACGTTGTGAAAAGTATGTCAAAATGTAACCGACCTACCCACTTTAACTGACTTTTTTTTTGGGGGGGTCATTAACTGACCTTTGCTTTTTTTGTTTTCGGCTCATCATTAACTGGCCTCTGTTAAATGACCCATATCATGATTTTTATTTGGACAACTCATATTAGTTGAGACTATTATACGTGGAGAATGGCTTAGGCCCGTATATGTTAAAGTGTAGAGGTGAGCTTGATGTGATGTCTTTTCAGCTCTTCTTTGTTACCTTCATCTTGTTGAAGTATGGTCAAGTGTGAGTGACCTTTATGTTAGTGTGAATAAGTTCGTGTGTTTCTAATGCTTATCTCGTTTGTACCTTTTATTTGGTAATAGGGAATAATTTTACTATTATGCAATTTTTACTTTCTTACATGAGGGCGGTTTTTCACACCAAATATGATTTTTTGTGATTGTGACTTTATTTGATTTTTGTTCATTGTTGCTTGATCTACTTGATTGCTTCATGGAATTTGCTTCTCACAAGAAGGAAAGACTTTAATACTTTATTGTATCTAGAGTTGCAATTTGACTTTATTTATTTGACCTGTTTTATGTGATGCAGTTACTACTTTAATTTTTAGAGGTTACTGGTATTATTCCCAACAATTAACTCACGTTCAAATTTTAGCAAATATATCCCCCCCCCCCAAAAAAAAAAAACCCTTCCATTGATCAAATGCACAAAACTGTCAATTCAATTAAACTCGTTTTTTTCTTTTTTCTTTAGCTCCAAATAGCAGGAGTTGTTTGCCAATTTTTAAAGGTTCAAGTCAATTAATTGTTCAAGATTCAAACTATATGGAGTTAATTGCCAAATGATAAAAGTTAAAAAACGTTGATACATTTTATCCAAAAAAAAAACTTTTTACTTTATTAAATCTTTAGTGTGCCAAAGATTTCTTAATAGAACTTGTATGTAAAGATTTAAATGGGTTAACACACGTGGTCACCTTCTGCTTATAACAATAGTATGATTTAAGTTTGAATTCAAGAATTTTTTTTTATAAACGATTTGTAATTTCATTATAAAATATCGCTGATGTTGGTAGTTTGTCCTGCTTTTGGAATAAGAAAGTCTCTCCTCACCTAAGGGTGCTCAATTTAACCCAAACCGAAAAATTAAACTAAAAAATCGAAATTCAATAAAAATCAAATAAATTTAGCTCTTTTTTATTTAATATTTTAAAAATCGATGAGATTGAATCAATTTTCGATTTTGATTTTCAAAATCAATCAAATTCAATTTAAATCGATTAATATTATATAATATATTTATTTGTTATTGAATTTATATTTTTACTTATAGTATTTTTAATTTTTCACATACTTCTCTCATTTTAGTTGATCAGACATTATTTAAGGCATGTAAAATGTATTTTTTTATTTTTTATTTCTTGTTTTTCTTTCTTTTAAATAGTTTAAATTGCGTTTAACTCGCAAAATTTTAGACTTAAAAAAATTAATCAAAAACCGATTAAACCGATTCAATCTAAATTGATTTGAATTGGTTCAGTTTTTAGTAACCAATTTAATCCAATTCAAATCAATTTTAATAATATTGTATGGATCAGTTAACTTTTTAACTCAAAATCGATTCACATCGAACCTTAAACACCTCTACCCTCACCTTAAACTTTGTCTTAAAAAAAGAAAAGAACTTGTATGTAAAGATAAAATGGTTGCCATGAGAAGAATCTGCTCTATATATTTGTCATTTTATAACAAAATATCAATGGTCTATATATATATATATATTTTGTATCAAGAATAGTTACTCATTCTGAATACAGTATTGCTTAAATTTCTATGAAATAGATCATTTCCCTTGAGATATATCTGGTAAAAGATGATCCAGTTTTCGGAGGATCACATTGATGCAATGATCTATTTCTCAGAAATTGCTCTCTTTTCCAACGGCATCTTTGATTGGTTAACATAGTTCTTGAAGAACGTTTCCTTTTTGCTCCACCATATAATTGTAACGCATCGCCTAACGTAGGATGCACGTTTGAGGTTTATTTATTTATGTATTAATACAAACCCGTGACCTCACTCAAAATAATAATAATAATAATTAATTAATAAATAAATATATGTTCATTAAGAAATGATCATTTTGTGTTTCTAATATATGGCTTTGTGACTGGTAATGGGTAATGGAATGCGGTGTTTGAAAAGAAGGAAAAGCAATTTAAGCATCATGGTATTTATTCGATGAACAAAATTTGATTCTAATCTTTTTTTTTTCTAACCCTTCTCTCTAACTCTTCTAATCATCCTTCATTTGTTTATTAACTCATTTAAGTAAGATTTTAAGCAATAAATAGAGAATGATTAAAGGAATTAAAAGAAAAAAGCTGAAGTCAAATTTTGTTATTATTCGATTATTTTCATGGTAGAAGGTCGTTTTATTACCTGAACCGATGCAAATTTCATTCTCTTGCAAAAAGAGTTTCCTTCTTTTGGTTGCGCATGAGTGAAACCTTTTATATATTTATTCCATGTGAAATGAAATTGTTGTTGTGTACATATTTGTAGGTTGTGGAACATGCCCTTGTAGAAGAATCATTGAACCCAGTGTTCGTTACTATACGAAGATCCATTGTTATGGCAAGAAAAATCGATTTGAATATGCTGAATGTAAATATTCTAGCAGACATGAAGCAAAGGACTTCATCTGTGATCAAGTAACTCTGATGATCAAGGATGGTCAAATTATTGGTTTTGCTATAAAGCATAGGCTATCAATATATCCAGGATCGTATAGGATCTGTTGGATTCGAGCCCAGTGACTAAACCACTTGAATCCAACGACCGGATGCCAGACCCACTGACCCGAGCCTGCTCAACATCATGTATAGCTAGCCCGGATTTTATTTTCAGGAGGGTAGACTCAAATTTTCAGGATGCTATTAGTATCACACTTCTCTATTTAAGTACACTCTGAGCATGATCAAGGTATGTTTTCATTACACCTAAACACTACCTTACTTTTTTTTTTATTAACTTGAGCATCAAAATGTCTTTTAAATATTTTACCTTGATACCAACCGATTGTAAAGTTTTCCAACGTTACCAAGCCAATCACAGACCACTCAACGTAGGCACATGCATGTTTTTCACTCTTTTAATTTTCAATCTTGAGTCTTGACTTGTGGTATATATTGGTCAATACCATTTTTTTTTTGTAATACCAGTCATTCAGCTGAACAAATATTACAACTATTAATTATACCTTTTTTTTGGGTAACATACAACTATTATACCTTTTGATCAGCACAATCGTGATTTGAAACAATTTGAAATGTAAATGAATTTCGCCTCATATATGAGAGAAAATAAATAAACTTTCTCATTGCAATTTCGCTATACTCAAAATGGTCAAAATAATTAGCTTTCAGAATTCATGAGCCACATATTAGTTAACAGCCATGCAGGTCTACATTTGTAAGTTCACTAAGTAATTAAAATATAAGGAATAAAGAAAAAGAGAAGGTAAAGATCATGATTTTAAATTGTGATCCGTAATTGCAATTGTGATGATAATATTTTAATTTTTATAATCTTCGTAATTATATCACAATCATAATAATTGTCACATTAATTATATTTTTTTGTAAATTTTTGCAATTATAATAAACATAACACGATCGCAACTGCATTTGCAGTTTAAAACCATGATAAAGATGTAAAAGAACCATTATTATAATTACTTCTCAATATGAAACATTGAAAATTTAATATCTCTTCCTAGTCTTCCATATATAAACTGAAGGCAGAGATTAGTTGGTTAAGTCAAAGATTGATCATTTGGAAAGCAAATGAGATGTGGAGGCATTAGAGCAAGCCACAGGAGGAGCTGTAGGAGCAGATCCATGTCTATGCAAAAGCTCACGAGCCAATGCTTGAAGATCACCACCACCACCACTGCTAGTGGCTGGTGAGACACTACCCAAATATTGACGTGGGTCTATGGGCCTCTGCTGCATGGTCCATGAAGTTTGGGCCATGGGATCAAAAAGTGAAGATAAATCATATGTGACTGGCACGGTGGAGGTAGAGGTGGATGCAGAGGCAGAAGGGAGGTCGGCGATTGAGATCACTGGTGGTGCTATGGTTGCTTGCGGCGGAGAAGGCTGTGGTGGTTGGGGTAACTCTAGTGTGGCAAGGTGGCCTTGTAAGTAGGAGAGTTCTGCTTGTAAACTCACCACCTGTTGAACAAAGAAGCCAAAAAGGTCATGGAACATGAAAAGTATGCAATGTTGATAAAGTTTTTATTTTGTTAAAAACAATAATCTAAAATCCATGAATCTTTAATCATTTCTTTCATACTTCTGTCCCTATCACACATAGAACTAGTGAGGGAATTTATATGGGGCTTTAATCAATGGTAGAATTATAATTAAAGAGACATTTACCTTAATAAAAAGTGACAACTCCAACCCGGTTCAAAACTTAAGTAACACTATCGTTAAAGGTGGATATATAATTAAGAGAAGCTTAGAGCCAAGGGGATTCCTTCTGCACATTCCCGTGGTCCTATTTTTAAATAGGACTTTGAACAACACAAAAATGTTGAGTTTCATGAAAGTGAATGAACTTAAGAATGACAAGTCTGAAAGCGTGACTTTAAAACAAACTTCTCGAGGTTATAAAACTAGAGTTTTGTAGAAACCAAGTCATTTGGGGGAAATAAACAAATAAATATGATTAGACTTGAAGAAAAAAGAAATGATCGTTCGAAATAATACCAATCTTCATTGGTATATAATTTGAAAATGATTAATCTTGTCTAAAAATCGGAATTTTCTGACAGTGACCAATTATGAGGCCATTGGGATTAGCTAATTATATAATAATTAAAATTATTTTACGAGTTTCTAAGATAGAGGGGGATGACTATTAGTTAAACAGTCACATGACAGTATACTATAACCATTACATATTCATGTATGTTCATAATATAATTCTTTAAAAATTCTTTATTCGTTTAATTTTTTTTGTCTTATTGGAACTTATGCTCACATAATTTTGAACAATATAGTATGTGGAATAGCAGGAAAAGCTAAGTTACCATACACATAATCAACATTTTAGCTCTTTTAGTTGTTCATTGTCTCTGCAAATAAGCAATTTGCAAAACAAGCTAAGTTTCTTAATTAATTCGTAAAAAATGACAAAAAAAGAAAAAGAAAACCCCATAATTTAAGGAAGATTGCTGGTTTGATGGTGTCTTCTCTTTCCCACACCCCACCCTATTTTTCAAAAATAAAATAAAATGGGTGGAAATTACTGTGATTTTTTTTTATTAAGTTCATTTTATAAGAAGGATAGGGACAGAAAAATGTACTACCCCTATCAAAATTGCCTAAACCCAAGAAACTAACCGACCATCTCCCTGAAACCTGCGAAAACCAAAACGTTAATAGTCCAAAGCCGTAGACTATTAGAGTCTACCCAATTGTGTAACCGCCGACCACATCATTTCTTAATCACTTAAGCGTTGTGGATTTCAGTTAAAAGCATAGAAACTGTCCCCTAGGTTCCATGGCTTTGCATGTCCTACCCGTGTTTACTCTTTCCCCAAACCCAACTTTTGTTCTTCTTTCAGAGGGCACAAAGCACTACTAACATGTAAGTAAAGGCTGTGTTGAAGAATGAAGGGGCTACCTCTCTTTACAAACTAAAAAATATGTTTGTAAAATGAGTGGATTTCAATATCCTTATAGTTTCATTAGAGAGGCTCTAGCTATAAATCGATCAACTTCATCCTTTCCTTTCCTTTCCTTCCCTTCCCTTTGTACAATTGTACGTTTGAAAAATTAATGAGCATCAAAATTCAAAACCATCCAAATTTGATGTGATCATCAGAAGAGGGGGTTAACCTTTTCAATGCTTGGCTAAAAAACAAAACAAAAATGGGGGTTTCATTAAACATATATGTGGTCTTTGCAGTTTCTGGCAAGTTGATGATATATAAATTAAATAGCAAAGTAACCCATCTGTACAGCTACAATCTATGACCTTCTAAGTCTAAATATCTAGAATTCCATATTAAGGGTGCTCATTCTTAATTAAGTCAAGGAAAAGAAAAAGAAACGGGCAACCTTAAAGAGCTGACCACATTCTTAAGATTCACCTAGCTAGCTACCATAGCTGGCAAAGCTTATAGAGAAGATACTGATGATAAGACAGCCAAAGAAGCAAACAAATAATTAATAAATATGACAAGAACATCTTCATCCTTATCTAGAATCACATGATTAAAGGGTATTCTATTCAAACTGCTAATTAATCAACCAATAATTAATTAAATTAAATTAATCAATAATTACCTGTTGCTGAAGAGCAAAGATATGAGCAACGCAGCCATACACAGGGTCTCTCAGCCGTGCCTGCGCTTCATAACAAATGGTGATCACCGCATCGAGACGCTTGTGCACCGGGATGTTGAGGAGCAGCTTGGACACGTTGCTGGCCCCGAAAACCTTGTGCACCGCCGCGAAGTGTGTCGCTCCCTGCTCCGAATCGAAGTAAGGTGCAAAGATGCAACCTGGCACGCACTTCCTTCTCAAGAACTTGCAAGCGCCACAAGGGCCACCACCACCGCTACTTCCACCACCTCCACTGCTACTACTTCCACCACCACCACCGCTACAACTAGAGTTTATACTCATTTTTAATGGGTTATAAATTTTTTTTTCTTTTTGATTAATTATAAGGTTATAACTTTCAATGAGAAGGTGTTGAAACTTGAAACTAAGGCATGTGATTAGGTTAAGAAAGTAGGGTTTGTGGGGTTCATGGTATTTGAAGGAGAGAGGAGGAGATGGAGGGAGAAGAGAAAGAGGAGAATGAAGAGGATGAGGAGAAGAAGAAGAAAAAAAGGCAATGGTGGTGTTTGAAGGAATTTAGGGTTTGGTGGGGTTAGAATTTTAATGATGGATTTAAAAAGGTAGAAGAAGCCTTTAAAGCCACGCGAGGGAGCAAAGGGTTAACCCCCACATTTAGTTGCTTGCGTGAAGCAAACATGCGATAAGCCCTCTTTCTATTATCCTCATCTCCTTCTCTTTCCTTTCTCTTTTGCCTTCCTTCACCTCGTGAATTTATCCAACATAACTCATGTGCTCATTAATTTCTCTTTCTCTCTCTAAATATACACACACACTCTATAGATGTAAATTCATGTGGGGTGTGAGTGTGAGATATGTAAGGGAAGGAAGGAGGGTTTTGATTTGGAGCAGAGATGATGTAAATCTTGAAAGAGGTTTTTGTTGCAGACCCCAAAAGGAAGATATAGAATAAGAAAATGGGATGGGGGGTTTAGTGAGAGAGAGAGGAGGTGAAAACGTGTCAAGGGGAGTGTCTATATTTGCCACTGCGTGTTTTTAGCTGCGTGGAGGGCAAAAGACGCTAACTCTACTTTCTCTCTTTCTCTCAGTCACACAAGGTTGAAAATGACACAGCCTTTTGTTTTGCTCTTCTTTACAAAATGCCAAAAAGCTTAGACTAGGAGTTACGCACTTATGTTAAAAACTGACGTGAATCCTCCAAGTTCTCTTAAATTGGGTAATTAATTTGTGTTTTTACTATATTGAGAGTTTGCTAATAAAATAGTGGCTGCTGAACTAAGGGTGAGAGAGAGAGAGAGAGTTGCAAACCAGCTAGACTAGCTAATGTAGATATGTGAGCTTGGTGCATACCGCAACCAAGATATGATTTATTTTAAAAATTATATATGGATTCTATATAATGAAATTTTCTTATATGTATATAATTCGGTTCTATATTTTTTATATATGCATATAAAAATTTTAAAAAAATGATAACTTTTTAAAATGAATGAGTTTAATGAGATTTATTTATTTTTTTAAATTTATGTGTAAATATAACGTATTACATTTTATATGTACAAAAATATCTCCTTTTGACACCCCTAAATATATATATATATATATATATATACCGCAACTAAGATGTGATTTATTTTAAATAATTATATATGGATTCTATATAATGAAATTTTCTTATGTGTATATAAAATGTTCTATATCACATTTATATATATATAAAAATTTGAAAAAAATGATACTTTTTTAAAATTCAGTTTAATAAATTTATTTTTTTTTAAATTTATGTATGTAAATATGAACATTATATACATTTATATATATAAAAATATCTATTATATATATATATATATATATACACACACACGATGTCTAAAATTTAATATCAGTGGTTGTGAACTTGTCATGAATACCGAATCAGGCCGGATGGTCCGACAAATATAACCATGAATCCGATACTTTGGTTATAATTTCAGTCTCATAAATCATTTTAGAATAGTTAAAATTAATCAAAACTACTCAAAATCTAATTGAACCATTTGGTTCATCCCTTAACCAATCAACCAGTAGAATAGTTTTAATTAATAATTTTTTTATATTTCATAAATATTTTTATATATTTCATATTAGTATATGTAAATTATTTTCATCACGCCATTTGATTCGATTAATTGATTTTAATGGTTCAACTGATCGAACCAGAATAAGAAGTCTTATCGACTAATTATCCAATCTAGTTTTAACATTTCTTAATATGAAACAAAGAAAATAAGTTAAAGTATAGAAATCAAAAGAAAGAAATTTTTTGTTCTATATCATTCAATATATATCATATTAATTTTATATATTTTTCATGTTATAACTGATATGATATACAATAAATAATATTAAAAAAATATTACTTAAAAACATCTAAGAATCTCTCCATATTATGAGTATATAAGTCAATCTCAAAATTAAATGATCTCCGAAAGGACATGATATCATTTAAATTATAAATGTTGGACAATTAATTTTAAATATTGTTAAGATTGACTATATAAAAAATTATAATATATCTTTTTATGAGATTTTTTTCGTAAATGATTACATCACGCATATTAATTATTTTTGTTGGTATTACTCAATCATTAATGCGAGAATTTACTTCATAATTTTAAAAGGCACCGATTAATTAATAATTGCAGAGTAACGCTATATATTTATTACGAGAAAAATTATACTATTACTAATATACAATTGCCTTTTTAGTAAGGTTGCATTTAGAGAATCTTATAATATAAGACAAGATAATATAAGGTAATAAGATAAAATTTGATATTATAAACAAGTTAATAAATTTTTATATTATCAAATATTTGATACAATTAATATAAGCAATTTACTTGATAATATATGTAACTATTTACTATAACCATACTATTATTTACCTTCCTCACCATCTCTTTGACTTCTCACCCAGTTCCACCATAAAGGGACCTTAATGCAACACCCCTACGTTTAATAATCGTGGCACAATCGTCATTATACTACAGTCACTAAATTTAAGCGTGTTACAACTCAACAATAAGTTTACAAATTTAATCATTGTGTATATATAGAAAATAAGAACCATGAATGAAGTATATTTAGTACACAACTCTAAAATAAAACCGCCGAAGGAGAATACATTTCATAATTACATATATATCCATAACATAAAGTACTGGTAACCAATACATAATACTTACATATTCAAAACAACATAAGACGGGTACAACTATCATATAAAAACTTGACCCGGCCTAAATCCAAACACCTAAAGAGTAATATCCCCTACTTGGTCTTCCTCTAGAACTAGGACGAGCAAATTCCCCGGTCGAGGCATGTCGCGACGGACGGGAGTCCGAGCACTCGACTCCATAGAATCCTCCCTATGAGTATAATGTCGATCACCCCACAGGTCTCTAATGGGAATAGAGAACTCCATATGCACAAAAGCATTCAAGGTGAAAGTAGTAACCCCAAGATAGGTACTACTCCTAAGTAGAGTCACATCCCCACTATACACAAAGCGCTCAGTGTCACGGTTGACATGCCAAGCATCGATGCCTCCATGAAGTCGTACCCGCACATAGCCAAAGAAATCTCGTCCAAACGTTATCACCGTAATCAGAAGTCAATCCACCAAACTCCAAACGATTCAACTTCGCCTTCCTTCACAGTCTTCTTCAACATAATTATAACCCAAAACAAATATAACAAAGAAATGAGATCCCCTACATCGCATACCAAAATGGCAGCGAAGAAAATAATACGAATGACAAAGTCATTCCATACATATAGATATTGCAGATATATTCAAGTTATTAATTTTACAAATATCATCAGAAAGCATATCTCACAATAATATAGACATTAACAGCACTATAACAACATATATCCACCATAGATATATAATGATTATGCCACCACAATGTGTATGTTGACCATGCCACGACCATATGTGTACTGATCATGTGTATGCATACTGAACCAGTTCCTACTCCATGGAGCTAATACTCAAATTTAGATATGAACGTTCCAGAAGATCTGTCACCCTCAATGATAGTCTACGCCGGACCACGAAAAGAGATAGTGTTGTCGAGCGCATAATGCGTTGCAATGGTTCATCATGGTTAGAGGTGTATAAGGTGAACAATTATCACTATGAATCACCGCGTCTTACGGTCCCCTAAGATCCATCATAGATCTCACTATTCGATTCTCATTCATTCATTCATTGGTGACAAAAGCCATACAGACACTGATTGTATGATGTTCAATGCATAATAACTCAATGCATAACTCAAGTCACCATTGTATTGTTCCCAATGATATCAAGACAACCGCTCATACAATTGTATGATACCATTAGTATCAATGATATTACATAATCGTCCATATAATTACATAATAACACTGATCCACCTGGGTCCAGCACATCGGCACAACGGTAAAACAGTGTATAATGTTCAATACACGATAATTCAATGCATAATACAAGCCACTACGGGTCATAGATCATATTTTTATCAAGGCTGGGTCCATTACGTCGACCCGATAGCAAACCACTATTTTCACAATCGCGTAAACGTTTTTCAATATTTTCCAAAAAAATCCACATTATATTACTTTACTAAAAACTACTTCTATTACCTTTACTAAAATCCTCGTAAACAGAATACATTGAGTTCTAAATTACTTTTAAAACTTATCCTCTATCATCTTAATTAAAACAATGTTATCTAATAATAAAACTTTGTTCCATTCTCTTAAGTAAAATACTTCGGATCTCGAATCACCTTTTAAATCCCCTTTTTCCATTTCTATTGCAAAATCATTATTTATTCAATAAAAGCTATATGTTTCTATACTCCTCTAAAAATCCTTTTTAAACAAAATACTTTAGACTTGACATCATCTTCCAAATTCATTCTTTATGACTTGTTTAAAAATCCATTCTTTCCAATTAATAAAATCATATTCCTTTCCTTTCTAAACTTAAAAATCTTTAATTCATATCCCTATTACCTAATCAATTAAATTCACCATTTATAAATATTTTTGACTTGGATTGGCCCAAAATGGGCTTAATGGCCGTGAGCCTCATGGTCCTTAGACCTCTAAATTTTTGTCTTCCAATAACAAGATTCCAAACACATATCATACTTCAATTATCAAATCACACTATAGCATATCCATGCATAAATCATAATAGAGCATAACTAAGCACATAAGCATAAATCATACAAAATCAAATTCATATAAAGCAAATAAGCGTAAACCATCACTACATAGTAACTAAGCACATATTCAACAAGTAAGCACAAACTATAATGACACAATCAAGTGAAGGAATCCTCACATGGATTCTTCACATACAAACACAAGATTTTCCATTTTCTCACCACCTTGTTTGGTCGATGAGGCTAATGTCCCTCTTACTTCAAGAGAATATCAAAAGGGAGCTCCTCGAAGCTCTTGAAATTCGTCAAATTCCTCCACCAAAACCCTAGGATGGTCAAACTCACATAATCACCAACCAAAACTTAAAAGAAGAATCATTGATCACAAAAGTGACCAAGGATCACGAAAAAGAGAAGAGAAAAATAAAAAGTCAAGAACTTTACCTCAAAGCTTCAAACTTTAGAATTTTATGGAAGAAGATGAAAATGATAGATTTAGGTGTTGGTCACAAAAGAGAAAAGCTTTAAGATGATGAGAAGGTGTAGAAAACATGGTTGGTTGAGCAAGAAAATGTAGATGGCCAAAAGTGGGTGTCTTGGCCATGGAAGAGAGGAGAGAATGGAGAGGAAAAGTTGAGTTCTTGAAGGTGGTTCCAACAAGAAATGAAAAGCTTCAAAGGAAATGTGGGTTCCAGCAAAGTGGTTGCTTGAAATCAAGCATCCACGGAGGGGTGTAGCCATGGAAGAGAGGAGGAAGAAGGAAGAAGGAAGAAGAAAATGTGAGAGAGAAAAAATGTGGAGAGAGGAAGTGATAGAAAAGTTTGAAGAGTAAAAAGTGAATGAGTGATTTTAGTAGAAAGGTGACAATTTGTATCACCTTCCCCCCTTCATTGCCGTGGAGTGTGCCAAAGGAGGAGAGGGAGGGTGAAGCTTCCTCTAGAAGCTTGGTGGAATTGGCTTCTCCAACAAGCCAAAAGCAAAGCTTCTTCAAGAAGCCAACTCTTCACTTTTTACAAAGTCAAAATGATGTGACATAAAGAAGATATTCTAGAAAAAGGTAATAAGGATTTTACTACAAGCTATTATCTAATGGACAAAAGTCACAGTTAACAAAATCAGTATTTTATTGTCCAATGGATAATAAAACGTATTGCGATTTTATTTATCAGATAAAATCTCGAAAAACAAAACTTCGTAAACTTTGTTCAGCCTCGAATTTAGTAAGATCCCCCGTCTACGTTTCCATAGTCCAAGGTTTTTCAGCCTCGGGAAAAATATTTTATTTTTCCGGCTACGCTCAGTGCGCACGTAAATTGAAAAATATATTAAAATAATCAATATTTCCAGACAAATCTACAAAAAATCACAAAAATCACAAATATTATAAAATAATTATTTATCATAAAATAAACAATTTTTGAAGTGTTACACTTACCATCCAATTAAGAAACCTAAAAAACCCATCTTCAACAAGCTCTTGCCTAAAATCCAAACCCAGATTGTGACCCACCATGGAACCCAGATTGCGACCCACCAGCAACCTAGCCATTGCCAGCCAATAAACCAGAGTCACCAGTCTCTAAGCCACCTGACTACCACTCGTTGCCCCACCATGGAGCACAGATCACGATCCGTCCCAGATGCGTGGCGAACTGCTCTTGTCATTGGCGATGCGCAACCACAGTTGCACCCTTAACCCAAATTCGTCTCAAACGATGCTGTGGTTGGTCATCAGTGGAGATTTGGTGGTGACTAGTGTTGCTAGCTTAGACGATGCACAGGGGAGGCAGCGATCTCTAAGCAGAGATGAAGGGCGGTTATGGTGAATCGATGGTGGCAAGGTGGTCTGTTTGGTGGTGGCGGAGGGGTTTGTTAGCCAGGGGGACGGTGGTTGTTTCAAGTGGTGGGGATGAGATTCTTGACAGAGAAGAAGGGACTTGACTGAGAGGGATGAAGTTGAGGGGTAGATTAAGAAGAGATATCCTATCAAGTCTAATCAGGGAGTATGAGAGAGGATAAAATAATCAAGTCATAATAAGATAAAAAAAAATTTGACTTCATTTGACTATACTATCAAGTTAAACTACCAGACATCTGACAATATTAAATAATATTAGTTAATATTATCAAATTTATCAAACGTAACCTAAGAGTAATGTAACTAATGAGTTACAAAAATACAGTTCACAATTTAATGTTTATGTATATTAATTATAACAAATCTTTTTCGTGTATACAATTTAATTTGTAAAATTTAGTATTACTCAGCATAATATTAATTTTTTCTTATTATTAACATTTAAATGTAAATGTAAAAGGACAACAAAGGACTACTCGTGTATATTTCTTTTTGGTGTAGCCTACCAAAGAGATAGAGTTGATTTTTTTCTTTGTGTATCTTTCACTTGATAAGTAAGAGGTTAATTTTTTAAAATATAATTAAATATTTAAATAAAATTTTTTTAATAATTTATTTTTATACATATAAATCTTGAGATTAAATCTAAAATTATATATTTAAAAAATTAAATCTCTTTTACTTAAACTAACACACATTAATTAGTATAATGTTAGATATTTACACTTGCACACTGATGGATTTAGTAATGTGTTGAAAGCATTTTACTTTATTTTTATCTTTGACTACTAGTAAATTCTTTTAACAATTACTTTTTTAAAAATTTGAACTTTGATTTTATCTTTAAACAGCTAAGTGACTACCACCTTTTTTATTCTTTGTTTTATAAAGTATTTTTCACTCGATAGATTATAGTTAGTCTTTTAGAGTGTAATCATATTGTCTAAGTAAAAATCTTTTCTTATAATATTATTTATATACTAATAAATTTTGATATTAAATTCAATATTATATATTTAAAAGACTTAAAACCTTTATCTTCACCTCTAGCCTTTGTTAATTGGATATTTTTTATTTCGAGTTATTAAATAGTGTAGTCCTCACTTTAAATAATATAACCATTAATAAAAATAATGAAGCATAATTCTTGAAAATACTAAGAAAAATACATATTATATCCATTTTTATTGTACATTTATTTTAACATTTTGCTTGCATGTAAAATAATCTTAATTTAAAGATAATAATAATAATAATAATAATAATAATAATAATAATAATAATAATAATAATAACTGACATGAAAATATAATAATAATTTAATAAAATAATAATAAATATATAGAAAGTGGAGTGGAGGGTGGGAACGAAATAGAAAAGAGTCAATACTTGGGTTCGGCGTTCAAAAGCGGAAGAGGACCCACTCGAATGTGAAGGAGCCACGTGTGATGAATGACTGTGAGCGATATCGGCTGGATTTAAAGTTCAAAGCAATGACCTCACTTCTTTTAAAGCGGGACCCACTCGCCGTTCACTTGAGAAGAAAGAAAGTAACGTCTCTTACTCTCTCCCTTCAACAATTTTCTTCTTTCATTTATTTTTTCATTTAAAATTGTTTCACCTTGATGTAATAATTGAAGGGAAAACTTATTTTTTTCTGTGTCTTGAACCTTGAATTTTTTGGTATATTTTTCTTTATTAAATAAATAAATAAACTAAATACATTATAAATAAATTAAATATTTAAAATAATATTATTATAAAGTCAGCTTCACAATTTAGCTTATTTGATTCAAGATTATTCTCAATACAAATTACACTTGATTCAGCGCCAAATATTTTTCTGAGGCAATTTTGAGTGAAGTAAGGTTTTTTACATTAGTCAAACTAATGTTTAAGTGTGTGTTTAGATTAGAGTTGATAAATTTAAATTTAATTAAAAATTTATAATAAAACTTAAATTATAATTAAAAGTGTATTTATAAATTTAAATTTAATTAAAAATAAATCTTTTATAATAATATAATTAAAAGTGTTTGAAAATTTTATTTGAGACATCATAAATGTACATTTTAATCTAAAATACACTTTTTAAGAACAATAAAATTTTAAATGAGATTTAAAATAACAAATAATATTTAAATTATAAAAATAAAAAAATCTTATACTTTTTTGTAATAATATCAACTATTAGATAAAAGTAGATTTAAATGAAAATAAGTATAAGTAAAAAAAATACTCAGAGTATAAAACTATAAATAATTTAATATATATTATAAAATGAATTAAATATTTGAGATAATATTATTATGAATTCAGCTTTCACAAATAGCTTGTTTAATACATATTATTCTCGAAAACTACCGTTTTTACGCATTTTCTATTTTGAATGAAGTAAGGTTTTTTCCTATGGTTAAACTAATGTTTTTAGTATGTGTTTTGAAGAATTTATAAATTTAAATTTAATTAAAAATAAATTTATAATAACATAATTTATATTTAAAAATTTTTATTTTAAAAATAAATTTAATAAAATAAATATTAAAAACATGGACAAAATTATAACAAAAAAGTTGTTAGACAAACATGATTAGAAACAATAAAATATACAGGCTCATAAATGATGATTTTAAAATAATGCAAATAATATTTAAATTATAAATAATTTTATATATTATAGCTCATAAATGAATTAAATATTTGAGATAATATTATTATAAATTCAATTTAACAATATAGCTTGTTTAATACATATTATTCTCAATAAGATTATTAAAACTACCGTTTTTACACATTTTCTAGGCAATTTTGAATGACGTAAAGTTTTTTCCTATGGTTAAACTAATGTTTTAGTATGTGTTTTGATTAGAATTTATAAATTTAAATTTAATTAAAAATAAATTTATAATAATATAATTTATATTTAAAAATTTATATTTTAAAAATAAATTTAATAAAATAAATATTAAAAACAAATTTTTTAATAGACAAAATTATAATCAAAAAGCAGAAAAATCTTGCTTTTAGACAAACATGATTAGAAACAAAAATTGAATTGAAATAATGCAAACAAAATTTCACTCAAGCAAAATTTACACACTGTTCAAGAAAGACAAATGCACATTTGACTCTACAGATGGAAAACCAAACAGTTGTTCATAACAACAAATTATACAAGCTCATAAATGGTGAATTCAAAATAATACAAATAATATTCAAATTATAAAATAATTATATATATATATATATATATTATAAAATGAATTAAATATTTGAAATAAGATTATTATAAATTCAGCTTTCACAATATAGCTTGTTTAACACATTATTCTCAATGCAAATCACATTTTCACACATTTTTTTAGGCAATTTTGAATGAAGGTTTTTTACTCTGGTCAATGAGTTGTTCAGAAGAATAAAATATTCTTTCTGTTCCTAAATAATAATTATTTTTCAAATTTATTTTATTTCAAATTATTTGTTATTTTTAAAAAATTAAGAAAATATTTATTGTTTATTTTCAATTTTACTCTTATTTATTGTTATCTTTACTAATAATTTTTTTTCTCTCATATTAACTGCTTCTTATGCTTCTCAAAGACAATGTTATTAAATATCATTTTTTTTTTTTAAAATTTAAGTCATTTAATAAGTTTATTAATTAATATGTTTAAACCTTAAATAAGTATTATTTAGGAATACATAAGTTCATAAATGATGCTATGTAAATAATTCAAATAATATTTAAAATTATAAATAATTTAAAATAAAGTTCAGTTATAAATATTTTATCACATATGAAGTTCATGAGAAATTTGAATTTATAATAACAAAACTCTAATATTTAAGGCAGTCTGTTTAAAATTACTAAAGAAAATATATTTTTTAACTGTACTATAGAAAAGATTTGTTAATTTAAAAAACTGACATAAAATTTTTCTTTAAGGGGAAAGAAAAAAAAAATTGAAATAAATGAACAAGGTTTTTTTAGAAAAGTTGGCAACAGGGCGTCACCGCGCCGTCCGGTTTGTCAAGTCTGTGGAGTAGAAGCAGTGACACATGCTTCAATTTCGAATTTTCAATCTCACCGCTGCAAGACACGTGTGCCCAGAGTAAGAACTAGTGATTGTTCATAAATCATACTTATACAAAGAAAAGTAACAATTTTTTTATTTAAATAATATTATGCCACTAATTTGAATTAATTCAATCAGTTAAATTGAATAATGTCAAACATAAAAGTTTTAGATTCGATGATGGTGAGTTCATAAAAAAAAAGTTCATTAAAAATTAAAAAGAAAGATTCGATGATAGTCCTTTATTCATAAATCTAATATTATAAGAACAAGAGCATGACTTTAAAATAAGATAATCTCCTTTTCCTTAAATTTGTCCAAAAAAAAAAACTGCTCGTTCAAGTTATGACAATACTAAAAGATAATTATGTGATACCTCTTCTCATTATTTATTAGTATTAGACATTTTTTTGGTAATTAGGAGACCCCTGTTATGATCCAAGAGGAAATTAAAAAATGGTATGAGAAAGGATGGAACCACCTACTCGATAGCGAGACTAAAAGAGGTATCATATAAGATAAGATTCACCTGTATTAGTATTAAAGATTATCTAAAAAATAAAAAGATTAATTTTAATGTATTTTTAGTATAAAATATTTTATTCTATCATATAATTTTGTGTTAACATCTTGTTTAATAAGTTTGACTAAGTTAATAATTGTATGAAGTATCAAATTTATTAAATAATACAATAACATATTATTAAATGATAATATAAAAGTTTGACATATAATGGTCCTTGCTTTGATAAGGTCACAATTATTTATTGATATTAGAATTTTACATCGTCTACTTCAATCTTTCGAGTACAGTTTATATACTTGTTTGATCACTTCACTTGATACTAATTAATTTTAAGTTAGAATCTCACATACTCATCTCTATTGTCTATTCTGCTAAGTTTTTCTGTCGTTTATTTCGCTAAACTCGTTGTTCTGTTTAAACATTTGTGGAAGAGGTATCTTTCAGGTACAATTTATATACTTATTAAGTTACTTTACTTAACACTAATTAGTTTTAGATTGAAGGTTCACCTATTCCGTTTAAATATTTATAAAAAAAATATCTTTTAAATATGATTTATATATATATTGAATTACTTTATTTGGCACTAATTAATTTTAAGTTAAAATCTTGTCATTGGGTTTGAGAAAAATCTACAAGATGCTTTGCTCCAAAAAGAAAGTTATTGGAAGAAAAATTATTGGGCGAAGTGGTTAAAGAGGGGGACAAAAATACCCTTTTCTTCCATGCCTCCACGCTACAAAGACGGCAAAAAAATGCCATCAATAGAATTAAGGATAAGGAGGGTACATAGAAGACAGGTAGAGGGGAGGTGGCTGAGGTGGCCATTGACCATTTTCAGGAGTTATTTTTATCTTTCAACTAGCCAAGATAGCAGTGAGATGTTAGCAGGTCTTCCCAAGAAGGTAACCCAGATGATGAATCGGTAGTTACTACGACACCCTATATGGGAAGAATAAAAAAATTTAGCCTTTAGTATTGATTCCTCTTGTGCCCCGGGCGATGATGGGTTCACACTCGCAGGTTTGTTCTTCAAAACATATTAAGACATAGTGGGGATGACATTCACCAAGCAATGGCAAATTTTTTCAAAAGCTCAAAGTTACTACACAAACATTAAAGACACTATCGTAGCTCTTATTCCCAAAGTCAGCAACGTACAAGATATGTCTCAAGTTCGACCAATCAGCTTATGTAATGTTATTTATAAGGTGTTCTCCAAAGTCATTGTGAGTCGTATGCAACCTATCATGGGTAAAAAGAAGTAAAAATAAGCTTAATATGTATGTAAGTTAGCTGAAATAATTTGAAATTAGCAAATAAAATCTAAATGAGATAGAGAAATAGTGAAAAGTTATATTTAACCTAGAAATAAATAAATAAAATTATGATAAAATTTTGGAAGGAAAATAATAACGTTAGCAACTTTTGGTGGCAAAATCGATTAGACACCTGCGGTATTAAATGGGAAAGTTGGCAACGAATGTGCAGGACTAAACAAGATGGTGGACTAGGCTTCAAGGATATAAAAGCATTGCATTTGGCATTTTTAGCAAAACAAGGATGGAGACTCCTTACAAACCAATCCTCTCTTTTGTACAACGTTCTAAGAGGTAAATATTTTTCATATGCTACTTTCATGACGGCTCCCACTGCTCACAATGCATCATGGGGATGCCTTTATATTGTGCAAGGACGAGAGGTCTTAAGGCAAGGAATGCTTTGGGCAATAGGCAATGAGCCAACATTGGAGCTGGTTGGAAGGAATTGGTTGGAATACCTCCTTTTTATGCTCTTCAGAGACGTTTACAATGTTCTTGAAATGTTTTGGAACACCGGTACTCTAAGAATTTTTATTTATTATAATCGGTTAATTGATTTTTTTCAAATTTTATTATTATATGTATAAATATTTTTAATTAAAATTTATTAAGTTTTCTATATGTACAATGATCTATAATAAAAAGATAAGACCGGTCTAAATTTCTTGTATATGAATCTGTTTATGTGTAAATATTAATAGTTAAAATTTATAAGATTTTTCGTATATAAAATATAAATCATCTTTATCATCTATTAATCAAGTAACAAATAATTAATCTCATCCCATCATTTATTTTAATATTATATCTATAATTACAGATCATAGAATACAAGTGTTTCATAAATTTTTAGTAGCACCGTAAACATTTCCACGCTCTTCATGGTCCAAGTGCACATCTATGAACAACCCACCATTGATAATCTCTCTTATGGATCACCAACTCCACATATGGAAATCTGAAGCTATGCATCATTTAGTGGAACCATCTATTGTGGAAGGTATCCTTCGCCAACCTATCCATGCAAGCCAAGACAGTTGTTTGGCAACCCCACTCTTCGAGTACTTATATGGTGCAATCGGATTATAGAATAGCCTTTGCCATGAACAACTCTTCTCTCAAGAATAACATCAAGCTAAACCAGTTTCCTTGGGGGAATTTTTGGGCTATGAATTTTTCATTGAAACTAAAATACTTCTCCGGCGTGTTTTGCACCATGATCTTGCTCTAAACTGAAATCTTAAAAAATGTGGCATGCCCATCTCTAACCTCAACTGCCACCTAAGGCTGGAATGAAAACTGAAGACCTTCTATTTCTTAGTTGTTCCTTTACCAAAACTCTCGAGTTATAATACACTCTAAACTTTTATTTTTTCAAACAAATATAATATAAAATTAATAGGGAATTTTTTATATATAAATAGTATTACCTATGTAAAAATAATATTTGTACATTAAAAAATCTTACTTCATTCTTATATAACTTTTTTTAGATGATAAAATTAAAAAATATATATTTTAATGTACTATTTTTTCTATTTTTATTTTCTCAAATATGTAATTGATGTAGAATTTTTAATTTATAAATAGCATTACTCAAAAAAATAGAAAGAAATAGGTATAGGCTCAAATCCAAAGAAGGGCCGTTGAAAAGGGTCCCTCCCATATCATTGAAGTCTCCTAAACCGTACAAAATGGAGTTTCAAGTCACTCTGCATACTCGTGGTTTGCTCCCACATGTCGACAAAAACAATGGGAGGGTCTAAAAATTTTTAACTCCTGTATTCTTATTATAAATAAAATATATATATTTTTATATCTTATTTAATATTATTTATTATATTTAAATTTTTTATTATTTTTTTAATGAAATACCTTTAAAAAAATACATATAATACTTATACTTTTAAAAAAATATAAAATAATTTTTTTTAATTTTACATAACCAAATATTCGATGGAGGTCAAGCTTGATGGAATTGTTGGACCCTCTCGTGAATCAAGGAAACTTCAATATCTCATTTATCCTTTTGATTGGACGAGAGAAAAGAAGAAAAAAAAATTAAAGAAAAAATTTGAATATTATATTTCTAAAATATATTCTCCAATTTATATATTTTTTTAATCTAAACGAGAGAATATTTTAAAAAATTTTACTGTCTATTTAGTTCTTAAAATTGAATATAAAATTAAAATTAGACTTTTTAATTTTGATTTTTATGTTTAGAATACCATTAATTCAGAATTATAATTATAATTTTATAAATTAATTTTATGAAATTAAAAAATAATTAATTTAAACATTTCTCAATTCATAACATATACTTTAAGAATTATTAATTCTATAACTTAAAAATTAAACACATTCTCTCTCTCTCTCTTCACATTTATTTATGAATAATCATATTTATTGAAATTTTATATTTTTATAAAAAATATTTTTATATTTATATAAAAATTATTATAATAAATATTTATTTATTTTTCTAAAAAATTTCATAAAAAATTCTTTATGAAAAAAATATCACTATTATATTATAAAATTATTATTATATGAATATTTTTATTAAATTCAATTTTGTAAATAATTTTTTAATGCTTGAGATCATACATTTAATCAATAAAATTATAATTAAATTTAAATTCATAATTTTTTATCTTAATTCTTTGATAAGTTTAAATATAAAATTTAAAATTTAAAATTCTGAACTAATTCTAATTCTGAAAGAATTGAAATTAAAATTAAAATTGTATGTTTCAATTTTAATTCTACTATTTAAATAAACTCTTATTGTTTTCTTTCTTTCAATGGGGTTAGCCCTCACAATCTGATATCAATTAATACAGACTGAGTCTTCAAATGTTGTGCTTCGGGATGAGATTAGCAATGCATTTGTGGTCATGACTCTTTATAAGTGGTTTTTGCCATTAACGATTGTGTAATCTCAATCTAGCAAGGATGTCGTTGAAGTGAAGATGTGTGTGAGGGAATATTTTGCAGCGTCGAGAGACTCAATTACTGCTAACCAATACAAGAGTACTATAAAATTTTAATTATATATATTTTTTTATTTTCATCCCCATTTAATTCGTGTTTTCACTCTTAAAAAAAAATGTTTGTAAATTTGAGTTTGTTCAAAGTTTAAAATAAGGACTCACAAATGTTGAGTATAATAATAATGGTAAGTGATCTATATTAATAATAAAGGAAAATGATTTAAACTTTCGAGATGTGAAGATGACTTAATTCTATAATTAAAAAGATCAGTCTACATTCTAATCGCGTGAGAATGTCCTTAAAAAAAAGCGTTAAAAAGTTAAGTCCTCTCAAACATGATAATACCGATTTTAAACAGTGTGCTTTTATTCAGTTTTATCAGTATTCTATATTTTGTTTGATGTGATATTTGGTTTATCAGTATTCATTTTATTTAAATATTGTTATTTTAAGTGTTATTAATAGTCAATAGAAATTATTAAAATTTTTCTTTAAATTTAGAAAAATATTACAACTGAGATGGAAGGAAAAATAGTAAGAATATTTTATATGATATTATAAATATGGAAGATATTTTGGTTTACTAAATACATTATGAAAACTACAAACATTTTTCCGGATACGTGAAAGATTTTTTTAATGCATGTTTGGTTGCATTTTTTTAGTGAGAAATATCTTTTTTTTTTAAAAAAAATTATTTTAATAATATTTAATTATATTTGTTAAAATTAATTTCAATTTTTACATAAAATTTAATGTATAATAAATTTTTTTAAATTTTTTTTATAATACTGAAGATTGAAGTTTATAATTTTAGTTTATAGATTATTTTTTACATTTTGATATATAAATTTATTTTGTCTTCAATCAAATAATTTTTTAAATCATTCTATATTTATTTTGATAATTTAATACATAAAAATAATTCTTTTTTATATTATCTAAACGAAACAGATTAACTTTAAATTATTTTTCAAATTTAATATATTAAATATAAAAATTGATTCGATTATAATCAATTATAACAAAAAAAATATATATAATAATTAATTATAAAAATAATCAAATTTTTACAATTGAACCAAACACACACTTAATATAAACAAACATTTCCTTGATCTACAAGAAATTAAGTTTATGTTCATTTATGATAAGAAGCCTATACAAGCATAGGCACGTGTTATTAGTCTATAAACCATCTCATTTCAGCCTTTATTTGACAAACTTATATAATTGCGTTGCGATCATTGATTTCCTGTAAATGGTTATTGTACTATTTTGTAGTACTTAATGGAATTATCAACAAGAAGTTTATGATAGCGATGAATGAAAAGATAAAAAAAAAACTTATCATGACAAGCATAAGAAAATTTCTCCTTGATTTTAACACATTAATTAAGTATAAGCAAATTTTGAGTATTCTTATACCACGTCCACATTCATCAGCTTTTGGCAATTATAGCTTAAATGATTTTTTCATTGTCATGTGGAACACTCATTATAAGGTATTACATTTAAAACTAATCTTAATATAATTTATCTAAGTTGTAAAAAAGAAATTTTTTGTACAAAAAATACTAATTTTTTTGAAAATAAAATTTACATTAGATGAAAGAGAATCTAAACGGTTAAAAATCAAAAAGATTTACAAAATAAATAAAAACTAATTTTAAAAACGAATATCAGAAAATAAATAAAAACTTTAAACGTGAAACGTAATTAAAACTAACACATCATATTTTACATATTACAACATTGTTCCCAAATAATTTACATAAATACACCCCCAAAAGTTAATATATACATTACACATCAAACCAAAACTATTTAACTAAAACTTCAACAAACTAAAAGTTCTTACTTTCATTAGGATCCTCCTCTTCAGTGTTGTCATCAAAGAACTCTGGCGAATACAGTACACACCGGGTTGGTGTCCTAGTAGTCGACATCATAGAATCCTCATGTCAAGTATAAGTGTTCCTACTCCAAATCTCACGAAAAGAGA
The DNA here is from genome assembly GCA_029884605.1 of Ormosia emarginata. NCBI lineage: Eukaryota > Viridiplantae > Streptophyta > Magnoliopsida > Fabales > Fabaceae > Ormosia > Ormosia emarginata. The sequence continues at coordinate 9,097,258 of JAQQTP010000068.1, forward strand.
TATAGAACTCTAGACGCACAAACACGTGTTGTGTCATGACAGGAATTCTATCTCTATTACCACTTAAAATCATAATCAGATCTCCAGTATAAACAAACTTTTCCCTATCTAAGTTAACCCTCCAAGCATCAATTCCACTGTGGAATTGAATTGTAACAAAACTTAAAACTTGGCGCCTCGCCGCCATACCAAGTAAACACAGAAAACCGTTACTGGTAGTAAAAAGATTTATCTGCCTCCTCGCCTCCTCGGTTTTCATCAAATATATACAATAAAACAAATATAACATATAAAGAGGTGAGAACCCTTGCATTAATACCAATGAGGCAGTATAGAAAATGACAGTAACAGATACAGATACAATATTATCATATACAGTTGTATCATATTATCATATCACAGATAACATATTAAATAAGCATAATATTAGCCTCATATCCTGACTCATTATGCATGTGTACAACGACTCACTTCCTACTCCATGAAGCTAATCACAATTTCGAAGAGAATGATAGGGAGTACATGTCTGTATACCGTTAGCCTCAAATCATGTGTCGTTTATCATATCATGGTGCGCAACATGGTTAATACAAAACACTCTCGATCATATCACGAAAAGAGTAGTAACTCCGTCGAGACCATTAGTGTGTTTGCAAAGGATACCACGACGCAGTGGTGCTACCAACTGGTCACATATGACATTCCACACCTCGACGTCCCCAAGATCACTGAAGATCGTAATTACGCAATTCTCACCCGCACAAAGGTGTAATTTTCATCTCCTAGGCCAATTGCCTTAATTGACATGCTTTTCCATGTATGATGTATGATCCAACACATACAAACCATTATTTTACCATATTTCACATACACATGTCATTTCCTGACAATACCACTTTTCAACATAACGGGGCCCACCACAACAGCCCGACAGCCAACTGCTATAATTTCCAATCGCGTAACGTTTTTCTTACATTTTCAAATTACGTAAATATTTTTTAACGTTTTTGAAATCACGTAAATAATTTCAAACATTTTCTAAATTGCAGAAATATTTTCAAACATTTTCTAAGTTGCGTAAATATTTTCAAACATTTTTAAATCGCGTAAAGGTTTTTAAACGTTTTCTTAATCACGTAACAACTTAAAACTATTTTCTTAATCACGTAGTGTAAAAATCAATTGCGTAGCTTAAAAATAGTAATTTCTAACATTTTTCACTTACGTAAAATATTTTCTCAACTTTTTAAATTTATTTTATAAAATCCTCTAAATAATATATGCATTTTGGCCTTCCTGAAGATATTATCTTTCTAAAAATCCTTTATGTATTATTTTCTATGATTCTCTTCAAAAATTTGATTTCTTTCATTTAATTAAATATTATAGCTTTAACATACTAATTTAATTCCAACCATTAAATCTAATTTCCTTTTTCTACTAAAATTCATTTAATCAAATTCTTGTTAACTAATTTCCAAAGTCCACACTTAATAAAATAATCTAGGATTTAAAATACCACACTTTGGTGTGTTGGCCGAAAATTAGGTTTAGGTTTCATAAACATACTTAATCATTTTTTCATCACCAAAATCCTTTACAAAACCTTTACTTCAATTTCCTATCCCTAAATTCATTAATCCATAACTTAAGAAATAATTTGAAAATCTTGTTCTCTTGGTGATGTTCAAAACCGTGAGCCTCCCCTAGGTTCTTTGTAACCTTCATACAATTTTCTCATCATAACAATCATATCCTACTTTACACAATAATCATCATGCTTCCATAAGCATATAAACAAATAAATCAACATATAATCACATAAACAAACATAAAATCAAAGTTTTAAAATAAACCAAACAACAATCACCACAAACAAAGCAAGCTTAAAACCGTACAAGTGAATAAATTCTTATAGATTTTTCCCCACAAACAAAGTCATCTCCTCACCACCAACATATGGTTGATGAAGTTAATCTCCCTCTTACTTCAAGGAAGACAAAATCTACTTAGTTGCCTTGCTTCAAGAATTTAGTGAAGCTCCAAAGGAAACCCTAACAAGCTTAAACCAACATAAAGTTACAAACTAAACTTGAAGAAAAGAAACCATGGAACAATCATGGTTCAAAAACTCATGAATCAACTTAGAAACAAAGAAGAATGATTTTTACCTTGAAATCTAAAGAACCCTAACTTGTAGTAAAGGTAGAAGATGAAGGATTTTGCTTAAGTCTTCAACATAGAAGAGTCTTAGAATGATGTTTAGGCTTAGAAAATAAGGTTAGATAAAATTTTAGAAGCTTGGATAGTTGGTGTTATGGTGATGGCCGAATAGTGCTTTGGAGGAGAGAAATGGAGTTTTGGTTAAGTGTTGAAATGAAGAAATGAAGAGAATGACTTAAGTGACTAAAGGTGATAGAATTGTGATAGATAATCTATACCAAGGCTTCTTGTCGTGGAGTTACTAGCATGTGAGGAATTAATTGCATGGTCATTCAAGGTGCAAATCAAGCACATGGTTCAAGTCATCACATGGTCATGCTTTGGTCATCCTTTGATGAATCACTAACTCTTGAAGCTCCTAGAAACTCCTTCATGGCCGTGGAGTTCATTGCCTATTACTAACCAAAATTTGTTTCAATTTGTGACCATTTAAGCTTAAGTTAACATACTAATTCATCTAGTTTAAGAACTAATTAAGCTAGCCATTTTTGTTGACTTAAAGATATTGGCTAAGAATCATGTCAAGCCACTAATGTTGACTATTCTAAGGATTAGTAGCACATGGTTAGCACATGACTAAAGTTACAAGAAATTATTACTCACAGAATAAAAATTACGGCTCACAAATCGGTAATTATTATACAATAAATAATAAAATCACAGTATAAGAAAATTTAGTAATTATATTCGGTTTCGAGTTTAGTAAGATCCCCTGCCTCGCATTAACAGTACAAAATTTTTTGTCCCATAAAATTTTTTAGTGTTTCCAGGCTCACCCCGAGCCCACAGACGGTCCAAAATAATACTAAAATATTCATAGTCTCAGAAAAATTTACAAAAATTCTTAAATATTAAAAAAATTATAAAATTCATATTTATGCAGAAAAAACGAAATTCAGAGTGTTACATCATGAGCCATGTTTTAAATGAGTAGCCCACCTTCAGTTGGCACCCTCATTCATCACTTCAAAATTAATTTGTCTTCTAATTAACGAAATGATAATTATAAATATTTGCAAAAAGATTATGAAACACTAAAAAGAAAAAAAAATCAAAGTGCAATTATCATTACTTTAAAAAAATAAAATAAAAAGTGGGTCAAAATTTATTTGCAAAAATAACATTGTTCTTAATTAGGAGTTATCCTTAATTATAAATATTAATTTTCATCAAGTCAATGTTTTTAAAATCGATTGAACAATTGAACTGATAAAATGAGCATTTTATAATTCAATCAATTTAACTGATAGTTAAACTATTTTAATATTATAATTTATAGCCATTTAAATTTCTTTTTTTAAAAAAATTAATTAAAAATTTTAAATTAAAAATCCACTAGTTCAACTGAATGGTTTAACGGTTTAAAAATACTGCATAAGCCATGATTATTGCTGTCAAATGGAACATAAAAGGTATAAAAGAGTATATGAACTTCTTTTACCCGTGTGACAAATGGGACTCTTTAGTTATATTAGATTTATGTATTGATTATATCAATATTTTTCTGTATAAGTACAACAAATAATTTAATAATTTTATACAATTTTATATATCTATAACTTTTGTGGATTTAGCATTTTCCAAAAATAATTGAACTAGTTGAGGCAAGGAAATGTTTGGTAGACCAACAAATTCATGCCAATATATTTAATTAAGATGATACAGATCTTAATTTACCCGTAAACTACTCATGTAGGGTTCAAGTTTTCAATATATTTTTGCTTGTCTACCAAGATTTTAACTTGTCCGCAACCTTAACTTGAGCAACATTAGGCTAGATACCACCAAAGTCATCTTCAAAGAAATATTATTTTTATGCATGAGTCTCTGCAAAGACTTAGAACTAGCTTTATATATCTTTCTATATTTACTAATTCAGATATATTTGTATATATATATATATATATATATATATATATATATATATATATATGAGATAGTTTAATTGTCGAAGATTTTTACACAGTACGTGCATGTAATATATAATCCATCAAATGGAGATCTAAAATCAGAAACTCTAACAATTGAATGAATTAGACAAAGTCATTAAGTATTGTGTGTGGTGCTAAGCAAGTCACACTTTCATGGAGATTAAAGTTCAAATTTTAGATAAAGTAATTATTATGAGGGCCTCTAAGTAATGTTTTAAAAACCAAATCAGAGATCAAACAAATGAAATTTTTAAGTCATGGTTCAATTGATTTAACCGACGGTTGAATTGGTTAACTAATAGATTATATATAAGACCTAATTTATAAAAAAAAAAGTTTAAAAATACTAAAATCAGCAAGCATAAAGAGCAAATCAACATAAAGTCTTGGTTCTTCACTTACCAAAACAGAGATTACAGATTTCCTAATTTTGTATAGAGATTAATTAAGCAAATCAACAAATTAAATGAGGAAAACTTCTTTGTATAAAGATTACAGAGTTCCTATTTTTGCTACCATTACCATTAGAATTTATAGTGACCATGGGGAAGTGGTGAAGCAAGCAAGATGAAGTGGTGAAGAGACTTACAATTGGATGTTGGCTCTGTGGAGACCACGACGAAGGTGAAGAGACTCTGACAATGACGCAAGCTGAGTCAGTAGCAAGGAACTGCAAGTCAACAACGACGAGTTGTTATTGCGAGTCGAACACAATGTTGTGATTGCGAGTCAGAATGTGAATTTGTGGTTGGTGGTGACAGACTGCGAGCTAGAGTTGGTGCTGGTGGTGTGGACGACTGGTGTTGGTTGCTGGTCACATAGCTCAAATGTCCTACAATTAGGGCTCCTCAGTCCTTTAGGGGGGTCATTCATGCTAAAAAAAATAAAAAAAATTAGAAAAATAGTTTTTTTTTTAAAGGTTGTAAAAGAACTAGCTTTTTTTTTTAAATTGCATTGGTTCAATGGTTTTTCTCGTTCTTCAAGTTCAATGCTGGTTCTAGCATTTTTTTCTCGATTCTTTGAGACTAGTGGCTTTTTAAGGTGAACCGAACCAATGACATAGTTGGTTCACAATTGAACCAGTTGGTCCAATTCGATTCTTATAACATTGCATCCTAGCCGCGACAATATCTGAGACGTTAGTCTCACAACAATATTTGTGAGGATACCCTGATCATACTTAAAAAAAAGAGGCAAAATGTTGGAAATTGTTGGAAACATATGTAATTAGGTGTAATTAGTAATACAACTGTTAGTCTCACATCATGTAAATTGTGTAATTATTTATTACCTATTGAGTATATATTTAGTCTCCGTTGTGTAGTTGAAACACATGGTTTAGCTCATGTCTTTATTTTTTTTCTCTCTCAACATGATATCTAGAGCCTAGAGAAAGACAATCCTAGAACCGTGCCTACTCGGAGGACCCACTGTCCCCAAGTGCTAATTTTTTTTTCAGCCACCCGAGTTATCACTCCGGTTACCGAATCTCCTCTGTCGTGTCTTATTCTAACAAGTCTTAACCACTGTCGCTGATGTCTTTTCCGGCCACTGTTGCCACCACTTAGAGCTCTACCCTTTGCTCGACCTGATCACTGAACTGCAGGCCCAACCACCTAGCCACGCTCCCACACGCGTGAGTTCAGTAGGCTACAATCAGTGCCTACGCGCCTCTCTTCAGGCGCACGTGACGGCGCGTCTGGCCACCTTTCCAACCATCATTTGTTCCACTATGCTCACTGGCCTCTCCTCTATTGAGCTCAGTCCACCACCTCCCAACTGTAGCCTTAAGACATTTCGTACACCTGCTCGTATCCATTTCAAGTACTATTGGTTACGTTTTTTGGTTATTTGTAATATGATACATGGCTTCCTTGAGCCTTACAGATGCTTCGAAGGTGGGGCCTAGTGTTTTCACCAATTATATCAGTGTTCATCTCTCCATTGACAAATTGGATGACATTAATTATGATTCTTAGGCCTCCTACGTCAAACTTTAACTTATTGGTCAAGGGTACGTGGATCATCCCACTACTAAGGTTAATTATGTACCTAAGGTCGACCATCCCAAGTGGAGAAAGATTGATGCTCAGTTGTGTAGTGTGCTTAAGTCCACCATCCATTCCTCTTTGAAGCAGATTTTTCAGGCTCATTTGACATGTGAATCAATTTGGGAGCAGACCAAGGTCCTATATACCAATGAAGAGGTTTAATGGTCCTATGTCTACCTACTTGGGCAATCTTTATGGTGCTCTCCACGATTTTAATGAATTGTTGGCTCCGACGGATACCCCGACAAAGGAACATGAACATCGAAACACCTTTTTCATGCTCTTGGGCCTTTGTGGTTTACCTGCATATTACTCCACCACCTGTGATCATATTCTAGGATCTCCTATTGTTCCTACTTTGTCTGTGACATGTTCTACCTTGCATCGAGTTCTAGCTAAGCACAATCCTGATTCTCCTGTTGCTCATATCATCGGTGACACCTCTTCCCTTGTCTCTCAGACCAACAGCCATGGTCATTCCTGTAGGGGTCACTCTGGTTCCAAACCTCATCCAAAATGTGATCATTGTCATTGCTTGGGTCACACCATTGATAAATACTGGACTTTACATGGTCGTCCTCCCTGTACTGCTAATATTGCACAGACTACTCAACCAGAAACTCATGAGCCTTCTGAACCACCTAGAACCTCCCAGCTAATTATATAGATTTTTTGAAGTGGTTTGAGCAACATTAGTCTTCTGGTTCCATTATTTCTGTTGCACACATCGGTAATTCATATGCTTGTATCTCTCAGTCACCATCCATTGGCCCTTGGGTTCTTGATTCTGGTGCATCCGACCACATTTTTGGTAATAAGGATTTGTTCTCTTAATTCTCTACTTCTTGTATTTGCCTATGGTTACTTTAGTTAATGGTTCTCAGACACAATCTCAAGGAATTGACACTGCTAATTCACTCTTTTCCCTCACAGTTGATTCGGTTCTTTATATCCTTCGGTGTCCTTTTAATATACTTTCCATTAGTCGTTTAACATGTTCTATTGATTGTTTCATTACTTTCACTAAAGATCCTGTTCTTTGGCAGGACCAGAGTTCGGCACGAATGATTAGCACCGGATGTGAGTCCAATGACCTCTACCAGCTCTCTAACTTTTCTCGTATTTGCTCTGCCATATATTCCCCTCTTACCATCCATGCTCAGTTGAGTCATCATAACCTTGCCAAACTATAGAGAATGGTGTCGATCCTCTCCAAGTTATCGAGTTTTCCTTATGAGTCGTGTCAGTTATAGAAACACACTCATAGTCTGTTTCCTGATCGTTTTGGTACTCGCGTTGCATCTGCTTTTGCCTTAATTCATTCTGATGTATGGGGTCTTAGTCGTACTATTTTTACTTTATGGTCAAAGTACTTTGTTACCTTTATTGATGATTTCTCTCAATGTATTTAGTTATTTTTAATACAAAACCGATCTGAGTTATTTTTCATATTTTAAAAGTTTTATCAAGAAATTAAAACCCAATTTGGTGTTCATATTCGCACTTTGAGCAATGATAATGCCCGTGAATACTTATCTCATCAATTTCACACCTTTATGGCTTCTCATGACATTCTTCACCAAACATGTTGTACCCATACATCTCAACAAAAATGAGGTAGATGAACATAAAAATAGACACCTTATTGAAACAACTCGGACCCTCTTACTCCATAGTTAGGTTTTGTTTCGTTTTTTGGGTGATGATGACCTTACTGCATGCTACCTTATCAATCACATGTCATCCTTTGTACTTGATAATCGGGTTTCTCATTCTGTCTTGTTTCCTTATCAGCCTCTTTATTCTCTTCCTCTTCACATCTTCAGGTCCACTTGTTTTGTCCATAATCTCTCTCCTAGTCTAGACAAACTCATGATTCGATCCTTCAAGCATGTCTTCCTTGGTTATACTCAGTCCCAAAAATGTTATTGTTGTTATTCTTATACTCTACGACGTTACCTTATCTCAGCCAATGTTACATTCTTTGAACCTGTACCCTTCTTAGAGTCGTCTCCTTCGACTCTCGAGTCAATCTTTGTGGTCCTTCTGATTCCTCTTGTCCCTATCACTGTCGAGTTTGAACCGCCCCAACCACTACCTGTACAGGTCCCTAGCACCATTGTTCGTTTCTTCCACACCTATCACCGCCGACCACACCCTCTAGTGCCCCCTGCCCCTCCTCCAAATATTGTTGCTGAAGTCATTGCGAACTCTTCCCTAGAACCAACTCCTTTTCAAGCTTTGGCACTGTTAGACAACTCTGATCTTCCTATTGTCGTGCGAAAAGGTATCCGATCTACTTGTAATCTTTCTCCTCATAATATTGCTTTGAGTTATCACCGTCTGTCTTCCTTGCACTTTGCTTGTCTTTCTTCCTTATTTTCTGTTTCCATTCCTAAATCTTCAGGTAAAGCCTTATGCTATCCTAGATGGAGACAAGTAATGATTGATGAAATGAGTGCTCTTCACAACAGTAGTACTTGAGAACTGATTACTATTCCTCTAGGGAAATATGTTGTTGGTTGTCAATGGATCTATACAGTCAAGATGAGTCCTGATAGTAAAATTAATTGTCTCAAAGCCCGTCTTATGGCAAAAGGGTACACACAACTCTTTGGCTTAGATTATGAAGATACTTTCTCTCTTGTGGCTAAAATGGCCTCTGTTTGGTTGCTTCTTTCTATGGCTGCTATTCGGCATTGACATCTTTATCAACTTGATATTAAAAATGCATTCATGCATGATGATTTAGAAGAAGAGGTATATATGGAGCAACCTCATAGATTTGTTGCTCATGAGGAGTCTTCTTGCCTGGTATGTCGTCTCCATAGGTCTCCTTATGGTCTCAAACAGTCTCCTAGAGCCTGGTTCGGACGATTCAACACTGTGATTTAGCAGTTTGATATGATTCGTAATGAAGCAGATCCCTCTGTGTTTTATCGCCACACAACCTAAGGCTGCATTTATCTGGTAGTGTATGTTGACGACATTGTCATTGCTGGAAATGACCACTATGGCATATGTAAGGTAAAACAACATCTCTCTCTTCACTTTCAGGGCCAAAGACGTAGGTAAACTTCGATATTTCTTGGGTGTTGAGGTAACTCAATCCAAGGATGGTATAATGGTGTCTCAAAGAAAGTATGCTACAGATATCCTTGAAGAAATAGGATTGTTGAATGCTAAGTTAGTTGATACTCCCACGGATCCAAATGTCAAACTCCTACCAGATCGGGAGGAACCTTTATCAGATCCTGGAAAGTATAGGAGATTGGTTGGGAAGTTAAATTATCTCACTGTTACTCAGCCAGACATCTCTTTTACGGTCAGTGTGGTTAGCTAATTCCTAAACTCTCCTTCTGAGGGCCACTGTGATGCAGTAATACAAATCCTTAAATACATTAAGGCAGCTCCCAGAAGAAGCCTCGTCTATAAAGATAAGGGACATACTCAGGTCGTTGGATACTCAGATGCTGATTGGGCATGTTCTCCTACTAACAAATGATCCACTTTTGGGTATTGTGTACTCATTGAAGGCAACCTAATTTCCTTGAAAAGTAAGAAGCAAAATATAGTTGCAAGATCTAGTGTCGAAGCAAAATACCGCGTTATGGCCTCAGTCACTTGTGAACTAGTTTGGTTGAAACAACTCCTCAAAGAACTTCAATTTGGTAAGGTTATGAAAATGACATTCATATGTAACAATCAAGCTGCTTTGCATATAGCTTTCAATCTGTGTTTCATGAAAGGACTAAACATATTGAGGTCAATTGTTATTTCATTAAGGAAAAGATTCTATCAAGAGACATCACCACAAACTTTGTCAACTCAAATGATCAGCTAGCAGATGTCTTCACCAAGTCCCTGAGAGGTCCACGAATAAGTTATTTGTGTAATAAACTTGATGCATATAATCTATATACTCTAACTTGAGGAAAAATATTAGAAACATATGTAATTAAGTGTAATTAATAATACAACTATTTGTTCTACATCATAAAAATTATGTAATTATTTATTATTTATTGAGTATATATTCAACCTCTGTTATATAGTTAAAACATATGGTTCAGTTCATGTCTTTCTTTTTTTCTCTCTCAACAAAAAATCATTAAATACAGTTTTCCTTCTACAACTATCTGTGTCTTTCAGTTTTTCCACCTACTCTCTACTTCTTTTTTTTTAGTGAAAAAATTAGCTTTCTTCTTGTCCGTTCCGGTAATTAAGAAATTATGTATTAGCTTCATTCGGACACACAATCAATTCTTGAAAGTACAGTTGGCCCCAATTGACTATAAACATCTGTAATCCTTAAACATTTAAGCATAAAGTAACCATTAATTATCTTAAAAGTCATTATCATGTAGGTAGTTCAAGCAACAATGTCCCCAAAGGATTTGAAAAAAAGGACCCCTCTTGTGTGTTGCAGCACATGATACAAGATCCACAATTTAATTCTTTGAACTGCCCATAAACTTGCCTGGGTAATGTCCTGTGATTAGGCCTGCCTAAACTTCTGCTGACAGCAAAAACGCAGCATCAACAAGGGTGATAATCTATTCTAATTTAAGGACCCCACGAGTTCCCCCCACCCGTGCGGTCAACACCTGGGGATGATTAAAAAATAATGCAATTTAATTATGATTACTTACAGGAATTTCAGTTTGAATATTTGTGTTTTGAACTACAGGATGTCACCTGAACATGCGGCAAATTAGCTGCTTAAGTACAATTATTTATGTAGCTAAGAAAATGTAGGGAAAGAAAAGGAAGATGATGTTAAAGGACTTGAAATTAAAGGGCTCAAAGAAAGGGCCTGGACCAGATCAATCATGACATCAAAGAATCACTTTTATCCCTTCTTAATTCATTCTAGTCAAAGTATCTATAAATCTAGTGGCTCTAGCTTCTTATTATATTATAATCCTTTTCCCCCTCTTCTTGTGGTCTCCAGTAGTTATGCTTCTATTGCATGCAAGAGCCATTTTCCCCTCTAGAGATATCTTTTTCTTGTCGATGAAGTATATGTGTTTGTTATTTTCACATAAACTATATGGAAAGCAAACAATTATATATGGACATGGCACCTTTCCTCATATCAGGGATACTTTTAAAAGATACAAAAAAGTGGTAAAACCGATTTGACCAAAAGCAAGCCATGAACTGGTGAAAAAGAAGGCCTTTTCAAAAACAGGAAAATAATTTGACTCTTCTTTTAAGTTCAGAGGATTTTCTTGAGCCTAGCTAAAGTAATCAATATGCTTAAAGATCATTTAAGTAAAATTATGTGATACTTCATCTAATTCAATTAATAAATATATTAAATTTTTAATTTGTGACAAATATATTATTTATTTTTTTATTATATGTTATTTAATGTAGTAATTTAAAAGAAATATTGACATGAGTAAAAAAAAATTGCCACATATACATAAAAAGAGAAAAGAAATAAAAAATAAGACACAAAATTACAAAGAGAAAGAAAGAACATAAATTATAAAGAAAATAAATTAATTTTTTTTAAAAAAACCTAATATCATATGTCATCGATTTAGTAACTTAAAAGAAATATTAGAACGTGTAAAAAATTGTCATATGCACAATGAAAAGAAAAAAATAAAACAAAAAATTACAAAGAGAAAGAAAGAACATAAATTACAAAGAAAATGAGTTAAAAAAGTAAAAAAAAAAAAAACCTAAGAAGTCAAATATCAAATAATTGATTTAATTAATGTGTTATTTTTATTTAACCTACCTAAATTGCATGAACTAAATGTATAGGTTAAAGATTATTAAAGAATTAGAATGCATTAAGTATTATTTAACAATATTGTTATAGACTATGATATTTTTTGGCATATATATATATATATATATATATATATATAAATATATATATATATATATATATATATATAAAATTGTCACTGCAATATTTATCAATCTAAGAATTTTGTTACACTACTAAAAATTCAGATTTAGAGACGGAAATTAGAGACGGAAAAAGTTCGTCTCTAACTGAGACGGAAACAGAGACGGATTTAACGATTTAGAGAGAAAAATTAAATTTTATAAATTAGAGACGGAATTTAGAGACGGAATTTATTCGTCTCTAATTTTCCGTCTCTAATTCCGTCTCTATTGGTCAAATTAAAGTCAAATATTATTAGAGACGGAGACTAGAGACGGAATTTACCCGCCTCAGAATTTTCCGTCTCTAATTCCGTCTCTATTTGGTCAATGTATGGTCTTTAAAAGTCAAATATATTTAGAGACGGAATTAGAGACGAAATTTGTTTGTCTCTGAATATTCCGTCTCTAATACCGTCTCTATTCAGTGAAATCAGGCATTTAAAATATGAAATATAGGTAGAGACGGATTTGTTTCCGTCTCTAATATTAAATAAATTTTTAATTTAGAGACAGATTTGTTTCCGTCTCTAATTTTGCCTAGCTTCGAATCAGAAACCAATTTTATTTTCCATTTGTAATAATTTTTAAAGTTAGAGACGAATGTGATTCCGTCTCTAATGTTTCCACTAAATCCCTAATTCCCCCAATTGAGAAACGAATTCTCCATCTCTCACACGACTTCTCCTTCTCCTTTCTGGAAACTGAAGCTTACGAAAAACCCTATTTCTCGTTACTCATCTCAGAAACCCCAATCCCCCAATCTTTGAACCCAATTGGTCCCTCTCAACCCTCGATCTCTCTACTCGATCTCCATTCTCCATTGCTTGAAGTCATCTGTGCGTACGAGATAAGGAGAAGCCGCGAGCTTGCAAATGGCTTGCTACAGGTACATTTCTTCCATCCATTTTATCTTGTTTTGCATTTGATACTTACGCACATGATCTTATGTGATGTTTTAACTCTATGCAGTCACAGACAGAAAACCTAGGCTTGAGCTGGCTTTTCACAAAGTACATGGTTCCCTCGTCTTGCTAGTTTCTTGGCAACCGTGACTGTTACACACAGCGACATCTGCATTACTGTGGGTTTAGCGACTCCAAGCTATCTCTGTAATTGACAGCAGAGAGGTACAATCTTACTCAAATTTAGCACATACAAAAGGGAATGTTATTTTTATTACAATGCTTGTTTTGAATCTTCTTTTCCCGTAAGTATCCTGTTGAATTTGATTTCATGTAAGGTGGTTTTACTCTCATTTCAATGAAAATGGTTACTAGCATGATGGTATGATAGGTAAAAGGGTGTCTATAAATGATTATGACAAAGGACATTTTTGGCAATTTTGTGTACATAGCTAGCTATAACCATTGGAAGTCAATTCAATTTTGTTGACCTAGGTCTTCAATTATCCTATTTCTTGTCAACCAAGACTTTTTTGTTCTCTTCCTTCTTCTTTTTTTCGTTCATTTGTATATAGACAGGTAACTTTATTCTCTGAATTCTTCTTCAAGATTATGGGATTTTGAATTTAGATCTTTGCAATTATGATAAGAAATTTTTCAACTAAACAAAGTGCCTCTTCTTTATGAATGTGAAGTTGGATTCAAAATCTGTTAGGAATCTTTTTTTTGAAAGATGACGATCCTAACAATGGTAATAATTCACAAAGAAAAAGAGAAGAAGAAATAGAGTGAAAGAATAGTTTTCTTGAATAGAGACTGTATTTCTTGAATTATGGTATATTAGAAGAAAAAGAATAGTACACAAGGTACTCAAAGGAGCACTCTCCTTTCTCACTGGAACTATCCAGTCTAATTCAATGCTAATTTTTGAATGCCCTCATCTTTCCCTAGCTGACTTATTTATAAGCAACACAAAGCCTAATATAACTAACTACAAGTTGTTAGTTATTTACAACTATTCCCCCCTTTTTTCCTATAATAGACTCTCGGATTCTATTTCCTGCACGTGGTTCAACATGACCATTCTATTTCCTACATGTGGTTCAATAGCCTCATGTCTAAGCCTAACAATACCTCCCTCCTCTGAAACAACCTTGTCCTTAAGGTTGAAGTCAGGAAATTGGTTTCTGATTGTTGAGAGATCTTCCCAAGTTGCTTCCTCTGGTGGTTTACCCTGCTAGTGTACCAACACTTGTGAAATCTGAGTTCCATACTGAGTGATGATGCGGGTTCCCAATATATTTAGGGGTTGATATGTTGTGACATCGCCTTGCAATTCTGGTGGCAGTTCGGTTTCTACCTTGGATGGTGACCAATTGCTTGTTTTGAGTTGAGAAACATAGAATACGGGTGAATTCGAGCTTGGGCAGGAAGTTGTAATTGAAAAGCTACTGCACCTATCTGTTTCAAAACCAAATAGGGACCATAGTATCTAGCTGAAAGTTTGGGGTGAAGTTTGATAGGCATGGAATCTTGCCTATGAGGTCGATTTTGAAATACACCCAGTCGCCTGGTTGGATTTTAGAATTTCTTCTATGCACTGCTATGTTTTCTCTAACAGATTTTCCCACAGTTTCTTGAATGTTTAACTTGCTTAATATTCTTATCTTTAAAAAGAATATAAGTTTAGTTTGTCATCATAAAAAAAAGGAAAATTGTAAACTCCAAAGGCCTTTAGAAGATATAAGAACTTGTTAAGGTTCTTTCAGAATTTTCTCAGTTTTGATAATTAACAAACTTGCACTTAGATTTAAGTGTTACTAATGTTTCTATTTATGAATATCAAACTTGCCTCTATTTATAGAAAAGAACACTTCTGGAACTTGTTGCATTTTCGTGAAATATTTCTTATCATGTTCTAAAGGAAACAAGACTCATAGTATCTTTGTAGTTTAAGTTAAGAACTTAGTTGGAAAATTGCTTGTCAACACTCAGAAGCGAAAAAGCTTTCTATGTTTCTATAAGAAGTTTCTTGGGTCAACTTGCTGAAGTATATTTTCCAAGATAAACAACTCAGAAGCAAGAAGTTTTTAAATATCTTTTCTGGAAAGGGTTGACATTGTGCTTCCTTCGGTTTCTAAAAATGGATAGGACTATTTGTAATGAGAGACTACTAAAAACCAAAATCGAAAGTTCCAACCCATTCCATAATTTTGAGATATCCATAATGATCTAATTCAGCCTTATTTCCCTTGAATATTGTTAGAATATTTTTAGTATATCTGTGTAATTAATTTAAGGATTCTTTTAGATTATATTTTATTTGTACTTTTTGTACTGCACTACCATACAATCCTTAGAGAAGTATAAATAGTTGTACAGGCTATTGTATATGTGAAATTTAGATAATACAAAAAACCCTTTCTGTCTCTCCTTTTGTTTTCTCTTTGTTCATAACATGGTATTTAGAGTTTAGGTTCTTGGTAGTACTTGTCCAAAATCCTCTAATTTATGTCTTGCTATTTTCTGCCATTTTTCATTGTCGTTCTCTGTTACTGTATTCCCGCTCATTGTCATTGCTATACTTCTGTTGAAGTCATCATGCTCTCGTCGACAGTGTCATACTCCGACTCTGTAATTATAAAGGATTATAATTAATTATCTTATTTAATAATTAGTGAAAGATAAATTTATAATTAAAATATTTTGAATCAAAAAATTAAAATAATAAGTAATAAAAAATGTGGAATTAAGTAAAAATGGATGATAAAAGATGACCAAAAAAAAAATCATATCCAACCTTATATAACAAATTGGAGTACAATATATAATTACCTAACCTCTTAAACTACTCTCCTATGACACGTCATTCTTAATCTTTTTTCTTTTAAATTCAATTTTTTTGGTATACAACAAGGTCAAGAGGACCAAAACCAACATTTTTGTTTAAACATTTCCTTTATAATTTTAATTTTTTTTTTCTTTTAATCAATATTTTTTAGATTTTACATAAATAAATTATTTATACAATTTTTTTTATAATTTTAAATATTTTTATCTTTTAATCTATATTTATTTAAATTTTATTTGAATTTAAAATTTATACAATGTACAGGATACTTGCGCATGGAATGCTTTAGGAAGTGCATGGAGATGAGGCACTGATTTGGTTCACAGGTTTGATTCTTTGCCCTTTTTGCAGAATGTGGGACTGGTTAAAAATTTTCAAATCTATGATGTGTGAAATTTAGCAAACATGTTCTTGTACTATGATATACTTCATTTTTCTGATTTTGTTAATGGCTATCAAAACACACTGCATTTACATAAGCAGAAGTAAATGCGTTTTTTTTTTTTGTGTGGCAAACTTTGGCATTTTTCTTTTGTTATATTTGTATAACTATTATAATAGCAGATTATGCTTCCTTGGACCCTTTATCTGCTGCCGAAATCTGTGTGGTAGTGGCAATTGTGAGGGCTGCTGGAGCCCACTCCTGAGGTTGTTAGCCACATACTGAGTTGTTTGTTTAAGAGCATATATTTGTATATTTAGCTTGTTTTGACATTATCAGACAGTTAAATTTTAGTCTCTGTATTTTGAAGCAGTGATTGATTACTAGTCACCAGAAAAAGTGGAATTGCCCTCCAGACCTTGCTACTCTTGTTGAAACTTTACAAAACCAATTGGAAGAAAGAGGTAGACAATGCTTCTCATTCTCTCTGAATTCCGAGTGTGTTTCTGTTTTTGAGCTAGAATGTGTGCCTTTTGAGTTTTGATTTTAAAAGAAAAATCATTGTATAATTGGTTTTTTTATGTGTTTTGGGATGATGCAGGGAATCCTGCTTTATTGTTGCTGCTTTTCTGGTTGTGTGACATAGCTGTACTGTGAAAAAAGAAATGAAAACATTAATCTCTTCACATAAAAATTAGGAGATCAACATTCTGATAAGAATATAGAATAGTTGTGGTTATTGCATTAGTATAATAGTAATAGTAATAGCTAGATAAGATATGACCGCAGGGATATGGTGACAATTGGGCACAATCGAAGTGAAAGATATGATGATATTAAGAGGGGATAAAACTGATAATGAGAAAAATGAGACTCCATGTCTCTGGATAGAAATTGTTATGTTGGTCTCAATAGTTTTACATTTTGGATCATTTGGTCCCATATGTGTTGCTTGAGCAGGAAATTCTTAAGTGGTGTTGTATTGTTAAGATCAAATTGCTATGTTGACCAATTGCTTGTTGAAATCTTTGAATTCATTTTATTAGAGTTTAAAAATGCTAAGTTATTTATTTTGGGGTTAAAACTGATGTAGTCAGTAATGATGGTTAGAAGCGTACTTTTGTGTTTATCTACGTAAGTTTACGTTATCTTATTATACAAAGGAATGTTAACAATATATATAGTGGAGATTCTGTTGAAATTTTAAGTGAATCTCCCTTTGAAGTAGATTGTTTAATTTTTGTCTAATTTGTTAAATTTTAGTTAAATAGTATTAGGCTTGTGTATTTTGATGACAATGCCTCTTCCTTTTTTGTAAATTAGAAACAGAATGGAAGTTCCGAGAATCGAAAGTGGATGGATAATAGGGTGGGTCCTGACAAGAGAAGAGTTACAGATGAATTCATGGCGGGGTTAACGAGTTTGTTGAGTTTGTTTGTGCACAAGATCAATTTAAAGTAATAGAAAAGTTGAGGTGTCCATGTAAAAAATGCAAATGCATGGTGTATCACGGTGTTGACGAAGTCAAGGCACATCTGTGTATGAAGGGGTTTATGAGTGATTACTATTATTGGACTAACCATGACGAACCAAGGCCTCCCATTCCCCCGGTGGTTCTCGACAACTCATACTATGGAAGTAGTGGGGTAAGGGAAGACTTCAATAGGTATGAGCAGATGGTAATGGATCTTCTTTGGACCCTCTATTGGTAACTACATTGAGCAACAAGAGTTTGGTTATGCTTGAACAAATAAGGGAAGATCCTAACCCAGAAGCTAAAAGATTTTTTGAAATGTTGTCAGCTGCACAAGCTCCCTTGTATAATGGTTGTGACAATTACTCTGAATTGTCAGCTGCATGTGAAGCTCTAAGTATTAAATCCGACTTCAATATCTCCGAGACTTGTTTTAATCAATGGGTAGATTTTATGAGGAATGCATTGCCGAATGATAACCGAATGCCTAAAAACTTCTATCGTGCAAAGAAAGTAGTGGAACGACTAGGGCTGGGTTGCAAAAAGATTTCTTGTTGTCCAAATGGATGCATGCTTTATCGTCCTCCTTATGAGAATCTTCGTAGTTGTAGATTTTGTGGCGAGGACCGTTATAGAAGCATCACTAGAAGCGGTAAGGTCAAAGAAATTCCTCAGAAAAAAATGTGGTATTTTCCACTTATCCCAAGGCTACAAAGACTTTATTCCTCAATGCAAACAGCGGCTCAAATGAGATGGCATCGTGAGAATGTGAGAGAGACGGGATCTTTGTCTCACCCATCTGATGGAGAATCCTGGAAATATTTTGACGAAACATATCCTGAATTTGCAGAAGATCCTCGAAATGTGAGGCTAGGGTTATGTGCTGATGGATTCGCTCCATTTGACAAAACAGGTAGGACTTATTCATGTTGGCCAGTAATCGTTACTCCTTACAATCTACCTCCATGGATGTGCATGAGAAGAGAGTTCATGTTCTTAACAATCATAATTCCAGGTCCTTCCAATCCAAAAAGTAAAATTGATGTGTACTTGCAACCGCTTATAGATGAACTGAAACTGCTGTGGAATACCGGTGTCATGACCTATGATGTCTCACGACAACAAAACTTTGTCATGAAGGCTTGCTTGATGTGGACGATTAACGATTTCCCCGCATATGGGATGTTATCAGGTTGGATGACAATGGGAAAACTTGCTTGTCCAATTTGTATGGAGCACTCAAAAGCATTCACACTTAAACATAGCCGAAAGACATCATTTTTTGATTGTCACCGTCAATTCTTGCCACATGATCATTGCTATAGAAGGAATAAAAATGCTTTTAGAAAGAACCTTGTTGAGGCTTCATTACCCCCACAACGGTTGACTGGCGAAGAAATGTGGGATAGGGTAAAACATATACCAAACATAACTGAATCAGTAGGAGAAAGTCCTCTAGGGTATGGTATTTATCACAACTGGACAAAACGAAGCATCTTTTGGGAACTGCCTTATTGGAAAACAAATCTTCTCTCGCATAATCTGGATGTCATGCATATTGAGAGAAATGTGTTTCTTAATATCCTATACACAGTTATGGATACTAAGGGCAAAACGAAAGATAATTTTAACGCTAGATTGGACTTGGCAGAATATTGTAGACTAAAGGATCTAGAGCTGCAAGATGGTGGTGGTGGAAAGTTAAAAAAACCCAAAGCGCAATACACATTGACTAAGCAACAAAGATTAACTGTGTGCGAATGGGTTAAACAATTGAAGCTACCAGATGGGTATGCCTCCAATTTGGCTAGATGCGTTGACATGAGGGAAGTAAAGTTGTTTGGTATGAAGAGTCATGATTGCCATGTGTTCATGCAACGTTTGATCCCAATTGCATTCAAAGCATTACCCAAGCCCATTTGGAATGCACTTATTGAGTTCATCAATTCTTCGAGAATTAACTTCTCCATTCTTTGAGAAAGGATAAATTACATGAGATGGAGCAAAACATTCCAATAATTTTATGTAAACTGGAACAAATATTTCCTCCGAGTTTCTTTGATTCGATGGAGCACATTCCAATTCATTTACCCTACGAAGCAAGGGTCGGTGGTCCCGTGCAATATCGATGGATGTACCCCTTTGAAAGGTTAAGTCATCTATCTATCTTCATTCTTTTCAATTAAATCCTCATAAGGTATTTTTTACATTGACATTATCTATTGATAGGTTTATACGTACCTTAAAAGATAAGGTCAAAAACTCCGCTGCAGTTGAAGGTTCCATTTGTGAAGCTTATTTAGTAGAGGAGACCTCTACTTTTGCATCTTACTACTATCCACCCACTGTTCTATCTAGAAGGACAAGAGTTTCACGAAATGACGATGGTGGTGAAGGTTGTTCAACCAATCCGCCATTCTCTATTTTTAATTTTCCTGGTCGTCCTATTGGAAAACGCAAATCTTGCATCTTACAAGAAAGGGAAATGAAGGCTGCACACTTATATGTTCTTCTAAATTGTCCTGAGGTGGAGCCTTTTTTAAAGTAAGCTTCTAAGTTGTTATTTTGATTTCACGTATCATGATTAAATCTATGAAATGATTTAATTTGTGATTTCAATTCAGCATATATGCAGATTTGCTACGAGAACTTGGACTAAATGACCTGCAAGTGGACAAACAAATCTCCACAACATTTCCCACATGGTTCAAAGAACATGTATGCTAAATATCATTTACCTAATTTCTCTATTAATTCCCTCATTACTTGTTTAGATAAAACCAATTAACCCTCCCATTTTTGATATAGGTGTTTGGTAATAACATTGAAGATGACCTTTTGAGGAGTTTGGCATGGGGGCCCTCAAACAAAGTAAACACGTGGCAGACATATTCAATAAACGGTTACAAATTCAATACAAAAGATCATGGTCAATGGATGGGTACAACAAATTGTGGTGTATGTGTTCGGGGTGGCGAGAATGAGACAATAGAGAATGATTATTACGGGGTTTTAACTTCCATTGTTGAAATACAATATACTGGGTGGCCCTTAAAGATGCTAGTCCTATTCAAATGTGATTGGTTTGATCCCACCCCAAATCAAGGGACAAAGATAGATAATTATGGAATCGTTGAAATTAGAGCACATAAAAGATATAAGAATTATGATCCATTTATTCTTGCACAACAAGCAGAGCAAGTGTATTACACACAGTATCCTGAAGGGCAGCAAGGGTGGTTGGTTGTGATTAAAACTAAGGCACGAAATATAATTCAAACTTCAGAAACAAAAAGACCTGAAATGGATGATCCATACCAAGATGAGTCAGTCTTGCAAATGCCTATGATAGTTGCAAACGATGATCTTGAACAAAGTCTTGTTGATATAGCTGGTCCAGCAGAGGAAGTACACGGTCCAACCATGAACCAATTTGATTTGGAAGAGGAAGATGAAGATGTTGAACTAGAAGAAGAAGAAGAAGAGCGGAGGGAAGAGGAGGAGGAGGAGGAGGAAGAGGAAGAGGAGGAGGAGGAAGAAGAAGAAGAAGAAGAAGAAGAAGAATGATTGTCTTGTTTTTTTAATGAAATTATAAATGAAATCATGTGTTATGTATTCAATTGACCTATTAATTAAATTATGCTTATGTGATTGTGGATTTCTTTAAATTTATTGTTTTAATAGTTTTGTACTAATTTTTTATATTAATTTAATTGTACCTAATTGAATTTTATCATTACCCTTTGCATATAGATGGTAGTTAGAGGGAGAGGGAGAGGGAGAGGGAGAGGGAGGGATACCTCTCAGACTACGCCTACACATACCCAATCTCCACATACACATACCCCCTCTCCACAGTCTCACACCGGGCCTACATCTACCTCATCCCCTAATTCTCATACTGAACCTACATGTATCCCATCTACCTATTCCCAGCTTGGGCCTGCACCTACTTCATCTCCACATGTCCCATCTCCACATGCCCCATCTCCTAATTCCCAAATTAGACCTACATCTATCCCATCTCCCCAAGGCCAGATCAGGCTTACACATCTTTCATCTTCACATTCCCCATCTCCCCATTTCCAAACTATGTCTACACCCTCCTCAGCTGCAGATTTACATCTAGTGGGTGACCCTTCGGCGAGTTCATCTGCACCTCTACACATTGAGGCAGAATCGGCTATTTCACAGAACATCAGGTGGGGGAGAAAAGATGTGGATGGACGAATTTGGATCAAGCCAGCCAACAAACAAGAGTAAGTTATTCTAATTATGAACATTAATTCATAAAGAATATATATATATATATATATATATATATATATATATATATATATATATAAATACATATTTTGACTTACGGGTTTTACCCCGACGTTGGAACTACTCGTGATATAACTTACATCTTCAAAAAGAAATATGAAGAGCCTTGGACAAGTTGGGAAGAAGTGACTGACAATGTGCGTAATTTGTGGTTTAAAGATTTTGGGGTAATATCCTTTTAAGTCTAGTTATTAATGTTATTAATTTAAATATATTGTATTTCATTAATTAATATTATCATCAATGTAGGTAAAATACAAGTGGTTACCTGAAGACAATAATATGATCAGAAAGATATTTGAACATAAGGGATCCGGTGCACTAGCAAATAATCTTTTCAAGGTACGTGATGGGACGAATAAGGGTGAATGGATTCATCCAAGTGCTAGGGAGCGGTTGTGGGCTAAATGGAGTGATCCAGCCTGGCAAGCAATGTCTATGAGAAACAGTCAAAATAGACAATCGAAAGAGGGTCTCAACGTGCATAGCGGAGGATCCATATCTGCAACAGAGCATTGTAGGAGAATGGTGAGTGATATTAGATCCTTATAATTATTCCATATATTACTTTCTGTACCACATTTATGTACCATTGTTACTGTAACATTTTTTTTCTCTTATCCTCTATAAAGGTTGCAGAGAGTTACTACTTTTCATAGCTTAACTATTTGAAGTCAATTGTGGTGGAATGGAATTTGTTGATTTCATACTCTGATATGAACAACTGATAAGCCAAATATAAAATATTTAATAATTCCTCTCGTTAGAAGTGCAAATATAATTCCCTTTCTGTTATTCTGTATAGCATTTGTACAATATTATAACTTGATGCTGATATACGCAATGTGATGACCTTTTGTAGTTTGGTTTGGATGACAAATGTTGAATTAGGGATATCCTTGGGTAAATTGTGGTATTTGTATAGTAAAATTGCCATTTGAAACTTCAATATGAAGTGGTAAACATGGTAAAGTATATCCGAGATATTGTGATGCAAATGTATTAAATAGGTTTTACACAAATAAAATGATATTATGACACAAAAATGACTATTTGCTTAACTAATTAAATATTGGGTTGAAATTTTCATTTCTTAATATTTGTCTGATGCAATATTATGTAGTCTGTTTGCATCATACAAGCTTGTTGGCATGTTGTTGAGTCTTGTATTCAATCAACAATGGTGAATTGATGTGTATATCTCAGATAAACCATACAATGATTCATAAGCTGTTTTAATTCCATTTATTGAAGTAGCCATTTCTATCATAGTAGGCCTTATTCAATAACAACCATGAATAATATGAGTAACTTAATTTTATGTGCAGTGGAATGCCTTGTTTTAACTTCTCTTGGATCTGTTGTTGCTGCAATGGGTTATCAATTCATGAGTTGATAACTACATGTTTCGTTTCTTTGATTTGTGCATCACACTTGCATTATTTCCTTCATCTTTTATTTCTTTGATATAATCGTATTTCTCTAAGTTAACAATCCATGATTTATAGTGAATAAGTCTACAAGTGGATGACTTATACTTAAGCAAATCGGATGTCTAGGGAGCCAAGTTTCTTTGAGGTCTACAACAACTGAGCTAAGGATAATTCAGAAGAATATATCACTTCGGAAGCAAGCAAGGATTGCGGTAAGCATAAGTAAGCATTTAAGTTACATCAAGTTTCAAGTACAAGTGTCTAATAACTACTTTTTAGGAAGAGTATGAAAGACGGATGACTGAGTTGCAATCCCAGAATGGTGAAGGTAGCAGCAGTCAAGACTCTGCTAACAGTATATACTTGGATGTTGTTGGAGGTCGCAACAAGAAAGGGCGTATATACGAATTGGGTTCACAAGCAACTAATATTGTTGGATCTTCTTCCACTCCCTCCACCTCTTCCGTTGATGGAGTATCAAAAATGAGATTGTTGCAATGCAAATGCTAAAAAAAGCTTTAACGGATGAGCTTCATCAAAAAAATCTTGAGCAAGACATTTTGAGACAAAAAATGGAACAAGAACAAAAGAAGATGGAACAAGAACAAAACATGATGAGGCAGAAGATGGATCAATGGGAGGAGAGGTTTAGGACTCTTCTTGTGGGTAGTCAATTTAGAATGTCATCACCTGCAGCTTCACAACCTGCACCTAGAGAAGAGGATGCCCGTGATGATGACGGTGACGATGATACAAATTATGATGACTTAAATATGTGATTAGTTTTATTTTTATATTTTCATTGACAATTTAAATATTTATAGTTACTATCTAAATATTTGTAATGACAATTAATTATTATCTTTGCATTTTGGAACAAGAATTTGTGATGATGTTTTGAATTGTAATTTCTGCTGCTATATGATTTTATTGTGATGGTTAATTGATCAGGATGCATATAAAATTAAAAGTATATTAAAAACATAATTTTAGAAAATTAGAGACAATTGTTTTTTATGTTTATTTTTTTTTCTATTAGAGACGGAATTAGAGACGGAAAAGTGACGTCTCTAATGTAATTATTATTATAATTTTTTTCTTAATTTTGAATTAGAGACGGAAATAGAGACGGAAATGGGTTGTCTCTAATGTAATTATTATTATATTTTTTTCGAAAAAATAACAAATTTCGTCTCTAATTAGAGACGGAACAATTCTGTCTCTAATTTAGAGACGGAACAGATTTTCCGTCTCTAATTTAGAGACGGAATAAATTTTCCGTCTCTAAATATCAATGCTTTTACCGACGGATCAATTTTGTCTCGATTGATCTCTCGAATATTTAGAGATTTAATTTTAACCTTTTAGAGACGAAAAAATTCCGTCTCTAAATCTGAATTTTCTAGTAGTGTTATGGGGATATAATTTGGCATTAGTGGTTAGATTGATATAACTTTGATAACAAAAATAAAAAATTAAGGATTTAATTTGCAATATAACTTTATATGAAACTATTATTAATGAATTTTTCTCTAGATATTCAATATTTAATAGTATTCAATATAATTATAAAAGAAAATAATTTTTTTTCATTAAGACTTAATCTAGTAAGCTTTTTAAAAATAAGGGTGAAAAGTTAAAGGAAGAATTTCGATATAATTTATTTGTATTTTATCTATGAATATTTTTATCTAAAGATACACCAAAATTACTATAAATGATAATATAATTTTTATATTATGGATCATTTTGGTATAACCTTAATAAATGAGTTTTAATTGTACTACTTAGAAATATTAATTAAATAGTAAGATTGTATAATAAGATAAATTAGTTGTAGATAAATGGGAGATCAATGTGATAGGAGCAAGAATGAGCAAGATAATAACATGAAAATATGTTTGTGACAATATTTATATTTTTATATTAGATTTAATACTATCAAATCTTGAAAACTATAATAATCAATTTTTCATGTAAAATATGGACTAATATCTTATTGAAGAGATCATCTATAGTGATAAAAATTTAAATGACTAAAAAATATAAAGATTGATACTTTAATAATATTAACTAAAAATTCAAATGAGTGATAAAAAAATCTAAATAAGTAAAAATATAGTAAATGATATAAAAAATATAAAAATACCCATGGAGTAAATAAAAATTAGTTAAAATTATATAAACAAATTATTTATTTTAATTTTTTCTCTAATTATCCATCCATGCATTGCATATGTACAAAATACTAGTATGCTTAAAGATTATTTAAGTATATATATTGGTTATGAACTTTTCACAACGAAAGCAAGTCATATATTACTGCTTGATTGCAAATGATCAATAACAGTGTTTTCTTAAGACGGCATGAACCATTCAAATATTTTTAGAATAAACAATGGCTTCGGTAATTTTATTGTTTTGTTTTAATGATACAAAGAAGTATTTTTAATTATCAAACGACCTCATTGTTTAATGACACAACTTTCGTTCTTCTTGGTTAAAAGAAGTTTAGGGGAGGTAAAGTAACCTAATTTCATGGCTTAGACATGCCACAAGCCTCAATAAAAGCTTACAACTAGTACTTACATTACCTATTAAGAAATATTGTAGGCAGCAAAAATCAAATTTAAGCTTTTCAAGTGGAATGCTACAAGTCTTACCACATGAACAAACTTCCTTGGCAACGACACAACTTTCTTAGAAAACACTTGATGCTGAGTTCAGTTTTTAATGAATCCCATTACTCATATTTAGCTTATTTTTGGTACATCCCTCACCAAATGCCAGGATGTCCCTTGTAACCATAGTAAAGAAAATGAAAATCTTAATTGAAGGGTGTTTTTCTTTGGAAAATACTAGTTGAACTTTTATTTTTTTTCCCCTTACATGCATTTTTCACATTAATAAAGTGATAAAATTAGAGTATAAATGTATAAAAAATTAAAATAAGACCAATTATAATAAAAATTATACAAATATGATGTGATGTGTGTATATATATATATATATATATATATATAGAGAGAGAGAGAGAGAGAGAGAGAGAGAGAGAGAGAGAGAGAGATGTATGTAGCATTATTTTTTTTTGGGTGGCTGAAGGGTCATTTGTTATATTGAATTTCTCGTTAAACTTGAATCAGCTTTCTTCTCAATTGATCGTTTGGTTCATCAAATGAATGAGATTTGTGAATTTGGACCATCTCACCTCTCAAAATTAATCAAAGATGGTTGAGGTGATCTGTGGTGAACTTGGATTAGCCGGAGAGCTTCAAGGTTAGTCAGCCACGATAGTAGGAAGCCTGCAAATGCAATCCAGTGCTCAAATTAGTGTAGATTCAATACGTCAAAGTGTGTAGGCAAAAAGAGAGGACATAACTTGTGATTTTTTGAGGTACCCCCTTATATATTAGGGTTTAAGGTGGCGCCTTGCATGTTAGCGTGCAAACACCCCAACTGATGATTGCAATGATGGGGAGGGGATTCTCTCATTCTCGTTTATTCTCTTATTGCAAATGATTGAGGAAAGTTTAACTTGATGGTTTGAAACTTGTATCCATGTGTGAAGTATCTATTTCTTGTAAACCTCTCTGTTGCTACCTTACAATAAACATAAGGATACGACTTAAGAGGCATATATATTCTCCTAATTTCTGCTGCTTTGCAATTTATATTCTCGAAGAATAAGAGAATGAAAGTTTCTAATCTTTTCTACATGGTAAAATTAGGCTATATTCCAGTCATGTAACTCTCCGTTTTTCTCAACTCCGTTGCCCACTAAATTTTTCTTTGATACTCCAAATTTCACATTGAATGGATATTTATAGGCAAGTACCAAAAACACAAACCATCGATCATAAGTATAGATCATACAAACCATGAAAAATTTAACTAGGCAAAACGTGGAGCTGTCAGCGGCTTCTTTAATGCTCATAAAATTTGTTAGAACATGGATGCTCTCAACTTTTTACTTGATATTACCCGTTTTCAGGATATTTCTAAAAGTCCTCTTGAATATTCCATTTTTGCATTAATGAATACTTGAAAGAAACTCACCACGGATAAGTAATTCAATCTCATACTAGGAACATATTAGGATTCACAACAAGGAAGTCCAGATTCTTTTATAGCTTGGCTATATATCCAGATAAACCTGGATGTATCCAGAATGATCTAATATTCTGCCAAGCTTCTTTCTTTACTTTGAAGAGTCATTACTTATTACTTATAAGTGAAGATCCCTTGTTACTGTATGTGACTTCGGATATTTTTGGCAACAAAGTCACAGAAACTTCAACTTAGCCAGCATTTCTTCCTGTTGTTCTTTGCATAATATACAATTTTTTTATCTCTCACAATGTTAGACAAAAAATGCAATAAACGGTAAAATTGAATAACACAAATACTATTGAACTATTTGAACTCATCATTTTTTTTTTATGAAGAATTGTGGTCAGAGACCCAAAAGACCAGCAAACTACAACCTAGTCACCCTTTGAAACAGGGTATGAGTTTGATGCAAGGAAGGAGGTTTTGTTGGTAGCTTCTGTTCTGCTGCTTGGCCGGTGATTGTGAAGGTGAACAGATTTTGTAAAACACTTGAAAAGCCAGGACTAAATTTGTAATTTTGAGATGTTTGTTATGACCTCTTTATCAAGTTTCCGGTAACTCATCATACCCATTCATTTTATTAATTCATTAATCAACCATTTTAGATGCTTAGTGCATCTATGCTCTAACAAATTTAATAATTTTTATATTTTTATATCAAACAATATATATATCTATTTTATATTTTATTTAATATTATTTATTATATATATATTTTTTTATTATTTTCTCTTACTTAATTATATTCTTTAAAAAAGATATAAATAATATCTACATTATTTTTAAAAATATAAGATGATCTTTATTCTAAATTTAATGAACATTAAATAAGCGAGAAATGTTCATCTCATCACAAAATTAAAGTATATTATTTTTTATAATTAATTATGTATATTAGTTTATTAACAAAAATCATGTAAAAAATAACTAGTTAATAAAATATCTATTAATTATAAATTTATATTTTATTAACTAATATAAAAAATAATATTAGAAAATTGGGGTTGTAAATAAGAGGCGGAGCTATTCCTCTGGTACAACCGTTACAATGTGACATAACAAAATTTAAAATTGTAAAGAGTCAGGTCAAGTTTAACTTTAGTGTTCAATAATGTCAGAAATAAATTGAAATCTTTTTATCTTAAGGCTTTGTTCGGTATATCTGATTACGAAGGAAAATGAAGTGCTACAGTGTTGTGATGTTGTGATGTCGACCTTCCTGTATCACATTCATGAAAGAAAGGAAAAGAGAGTGGTAGATTAACTTTATGTAGAAACCATTAAAATTACGTTATTTGCAATTCCTCCCTCATTAGATGGATTGGAAGAGACATAAGAAAAGGACAAACAATTTTTTGTTATTTTATTATATCCTTTGTTATTTGACCAATTATTTTATTTAACAAAAAATATGAAAATATTTTTTTATTATTTTTTTTTCTTTTTTCTTTCCTTATTTCAAACAAGGTAAAGACTAACTTTTTTTTCATTTTATTTTATTTTCATTCTTTAAATATTAACATCTTTCTTTCTATTTCTTTCTTTTTAGTATATCAAATAAAGCATAAGTTCTTGTATTTTATAATAACTTTTAAAACGTCTTAGTGAATTTAAAGGTGAATACAACTTTAAATTTTGACTCATGCGAATTATAAGTTTTTTTAATATAAAAATAAATAAAATAACTCTTCTTGAAGTTAATTAGATGTGCCATAAGAACTTCACCTGATCATTTGAAACTACCAAGAATTTCTGAATCCTTTATGATATTCCTTAGTAGTTTGGTTTTTAAAATCTTGAATGAATTTTTATTCCAAAAATGCATTCAAATAAGCATTTGGTTACACCTCAAAATTTAAGTAGTAGGTGTGAATTATGATACTATGTCAAGAAATAATTCAATCTAACATGGGACCTAGGATACCTAGCTAATACCTTGAGTCTCAAAACGTGTATTGTGAAGGAAAACAAGCTAGCTGATTCCCTTGGAAATGCAGCTTTTTCTATGAATTCTGATTTATGTATTCTGAACTCCCCTCCGGGGGAGCTGAACTTGTTATGCTGGAAGAATATACAAGGGTTTCAACACCCACGCTTATTTCTATCCGGTAGTTTTATACAGTTTCCCTTTCTACCAAAAAACCAATACCATCCCACGTAATGGCTTCGAATCAAATCAAAAATAAAATTCCTTTGGTCTTTAGACTAGGAATATAGAAGCCAGGACTCAGGAAGCAAAGCAACCTCAAAAACCTATTTGAGAAAAGTCATATACCAATTAATGAATCTAATTACCATGTTCTTGCAAGCATAGTGCTCAAAACATATAAATATGTTTTATTATAAAAGGAAAATGCTAAAACACACAAAAGCCTATTTGTGAAACACACACGAAATGAGACACCTGATTTTCGTTTTGTATTGAAGGGTAGAATACAGTTTTTAATCTCTCTCAACTTCTATTTCTATTCCAGCCTGATTGGTCAGTTTAGGTTCGTAACACTTCTCACGAAAATTGGTTAGTGGGAAATAGCATTGGCGATTATAAAATGTAAAAAGTAAATATTAACATTAAAACTTATAATCAATAAAGTTTTAAATTGAAGTTGTAGTTGCAGTTGTATTGTGGTTGTTGTGAACTGATACGTATCGCAAACTTAGTATAATATGATTGTGGCGACCACCATAACCGAAGTCGTGGTCACAATAGGTGTTACGGTTCAAAATTTAATATCTTGCTTGTAATAGTAAAAGATTCTATTAGAGTAGTTGAATTTATATTTATAATTGTAGCTATATAGATGAAGAGGGTTTGCAATTCTATCACTTAAATCTGACATTCTGACTAGTTAATTACTCGTAGTTTGGAGATCATGTAGTATGGGAAGGATTGGAAAAGCAAGCACCTATACCTTGTAAGTTTGAGCAGGGTTATGACAAAATGCTTCCTACTCTCATTAATTTGATGTAACTCTTTAAGCCCTCTAAATTAAAACTTATACCATTCTTACTGCTACGCACATATATCTACATTGCTCCGGATTCGCGTAGAGGACATGCCCCTCCAAAATTTTATAAAATTAAAAAATTCTTTTATCTTTAATTTTAAAATTTGTTTTAACAAAATCCATATTTTGTCCTATAAAAAAATTTCAACATTTTTTCTTAAAGGTCACTCATAATTTATGATTTAGCAGCTCTAAGATATATATTTCAATGAGTTTACTTATAAACCAACCTGAATAACACCAAAACAAACTGTTAGGTTACCTTGGTTATATTTGACATTTGATTTCTGTGATGTGGGTAGAATGGTTTTGTTTAGTTCAGACAACTATTTTGTCATTGATTCAATTCGTAATTTTGGAAAATGCCCTATAACCCTAATACATATGTATGTTCCTTAATTTCATCTCCACCAACGAATATCTCCTACTTAAAATAATGAAAAGTTACCTTCTGCTGCATGACTTGTAAATTCAAGATTGTTCTGTGAAAACAAATATATATTCCTATGTCATTGTGAGAGTGGTAACGAAATGAAAACACCAGACCCCCACCACAGAGAACTAATATCCATTTCAACAATAATATTTCTACATCTAACAGTGTTCACACTCATTTTCACATTTGTTACTGTTTATGGGACTCACCTGTAAACAGTATCAAATCATGTTTTTGTCTTTTTTTAGTATATGTTCATTAACCAACTTCTCTACGTAATTAATCACTTTTTTGTTCTTCATTAACTAATTTTTTTCACAAGCATAGAAACAAAGTTGATTAATGAATAACAAAAACATGGTTAATGACTTACAAAAGTTAGTTAATGACACAAGACTTTACCACATGGTTTCTATGCTCGTGAAAAAAGTTAGTTAACAAAGAACAAAAAAATAGTTAACACGTAGAGAAATTGGTTAATGAACACATACTAAAAAAAAAAGAGACAGAAAAATGACTTTGATACTATTCACGAGGTGGGGCTCATGAACAATACCCAATGTTTAAAATGGTGTGGTACTATTTGCAGTAAGATGATATTTTTCCTATCCATTTCTTGGATTTGGATTGGACAGAAAGACAATGAAAACACAACCCAGGAAGGCACACTCTAAGAGACTCATGTACATCACTTTGTTCCCTCCTCCAACTGCAGTGCTCACCGTATTACAAATGAGAATGAATTGTAGTTAACTCAACCACAAAAAGTAGTTGTTTAAAGAAAAAAAATTATCTAAATCATTATAAGATATATTTTATTAACTGAGATAGAAAATAATATTATATTAGAATTAAAAATAAATTAATCTAACTCAATCCTAAAAATTAACTGAAAAGGAGAAACTTGCTCAGCAAATTATAAAAAAT
The DNA here is from genome assembly GCA_029884605.1 of Ormosia emarginata. Lineage (NCBI taxonomy): Eukaryota > Viridiplantae > Streptophyta > Magnoliopsida > Fabales > Fabaceae > Ormosia > Ormosia emarginata. The sequence goes on from JAQQTP010000068.1 coordinate 9,129,225, forward strand.
ACTTTGTTCACATACTAACTCATGCAAGATTTTAATACACCTATTAGTTATGGATTAACCTTCCCGCTCTTTTTCTTCTCCTTTCCTTCCATCTAAAAATAAACAATAATGATATTCTTATATCTAATAATATCTACATTTATTTTCACATTTGTTACTGATCATGAGACCCACCAGTAAATAGTGTCAAATCATGTTTATGTCTTTTTTTTTAGTATATGTTCATTAACTAATTTTTCTACGTAATTAATTACTTTTTTATTTTTTATTAACTAACTTTTTTCACGAGTATAGAAATAAAATTGGTTAATGAATAACAAAAATATGATTAATGACCTACAAAAGTTAATTAATGACACAAGATTATACCACATAATTTTTATGCTCATAAAAAAAGTTAATTAATGAAAAATAAAAAAATAATTTATGATGTAAAGAAGTTAAGTAATGAATATATACTAAAAAAAGAGACAAAAAAATAATTTTGATACTGTTCATAATATAGAGTCTATAAACAGTATCTAATATTAAAAATGATGTTATACTGGTTGCGGTAAGATGATATTTTTTCAAAAAGGAATCCGCTCACACATCATTGGTGGGTCCTTTGCCCTTTGCTGTGACTTGATGTGTTGTAATCACATCAACCATGATTTTTTGTGCATCCTTTAGTCACTTCAATTGCACACATTTAGTCCTCTCTCCCTCACTCCTCGATATGGGCTCACTTCACCGGTTGAACGTCCCCTCACCACTCCATATGTTTCTTTTCCATTAATGTTATTTAAATATTTTTACAATTATACACTTTCCAAATACTTTTTTTACAAATTATTATAATTAATTAATGTAAGAATTAGATTAATTTTAAAGAAAAGAGTTAACTGATTTAATCGCATTAATTTTTTTATGCTATCATCTAATTGATTTTATTTAAAATGTAAAATCGATCAAATTTAATCTAAATATATTAATTTTTTTATTTTTTTTTACATAAAGTTATCAAAATATATAATTGAAGTTCATTAAACCACATCAAATACAACTATAAACTAATCCTTCACATAAAAATAAATATTAGTTCAAAGTAATTTATCAAAATACAAATCTAAATATAAAATATAAGTTTAAATTAATTAATAATCCTCTCACATATGTCCAAATTCAATAAATATTTATATATAATTGAATTGAGGTATAATAAAAAAAGTTTGTAAATAAATATAAGTAATATAAAAAAAATTTAATAAAATATTATTTTAAAATATACATATATAATTTTCGATTTAATTTAGATTAGATTGATTTTTAAATTTAGAATCAAAATTTGATTCAATCAAATTAATTTTTTTAATTTTTTAATTTTTTTAATTTTCTGATTTTTAATTTTTGATTATTTGGTTCAATTTTTTTTTTGTTTTAATTAGATTGATTCGGTTTTAGATACTCATTATATAGCATATCAAATTATCAGTAACTTGTGCAAGTGATCCAATGATTTTGTGTGCTTTTATTATAACGTTTTGTGTGAGAAGTCTTAGAAAATATTTACCAGAAACGAATATTCTAGCTACTATAATTTATTTTTAACACTCAAACTTTAACTGTAAGATGATAGGAAGGAGAAAATAAGGTGATTAACAATGTGTTAATGATAGGAATGAGTGAGAGTGAAGATTGTTAATATTGGTAGTTTGTTACAAATCCGTAATTTTAAGGAGGGAAAAGTTTTAGAATGTATCACACATAACTATAAATGTAACCTTCATCGTAATAATGAATTAAAGAAGAAAATATTAATTATTTTCCATCTTTTTGCTTTATTATCTTTGAATTAGGAGGATTCCTTCACTAGAAGTAAGGAATCCATCTCTCAACCTATCAATTTACTACAAATTGAAGTTAAGCAATAATTTTTAAATATTGCCACTTTTTTTGTTCTCAATGGCCAACCCTTGAATATTAGATAAGCATGCACTCACTAATACAAGCCATTAGCATAGCAAGACATTTTTTTCGCTGTTTTTTTAAGTTCCCCTGTAAATAATCCCAGTTAAAATTAATATTTATATTTTTTCATAAATTTCATTACTAAAAATTTTATGATTTCCATTGATAATATTTACATACAATAAAATTTATAAAAATGGAAAAAAAATAAGGAGATAATTTTACGAAAATTTTAAGTATTATTTATACACTTTGTAATTTTAAAAATAAATAAATGTAAATAGAAGCGCAGAACATGAAGTGAATTTTAGAATGGGCGGTGAACAAAGAATTTTTAAAGAATAAACAAGAATTTTCCGGTGATAAACAGTAATTTTCCGGAGTTGAACAAAATTCCTAATACTGGTCATATTTTGTTTTTTCAACACGATCAACGGTTATAATTTAATGGGTGTATGATACACCCTATTTTAAAGGGTGTACCATAGAAATCACCCATAACTATAAATGTAACCTTCATCGTAATAATGAATTAAAGAAGAAAATATTAATTATTTTCCATCTTTTTGCTTTATTATCTTTGAATTAGGAGGATTCCTTCACTAGATGTAAGGAATCCATCTCTCAACCTATCAATTTACTACAAATTGAAGTTAAGCAATGTTTTTAAATATTGCCACTTGACAGTGTTCTCAATGGCCAACCCTTGAATATTAGATAAGCATGCACTCACTAATCCAAGCTATTAGAATAGCAAGACTCGTTCCGCGCCCCCTGGTCCCCTTTTTCCCTTTTAGTATTTAGATGAAGAGAAGATTACACAAATGGAAAGATTTAAATTGCATATCACTAGATGATGGTCACCGCAACTACATCATATCGCAATTGTGAACTGTATTGGCTGTTATGCAACCGTGACTATAATCGTAATTTAAAATCTCATGCAAGTGCCAACTCCCAAAAATGTAAGGCTAGTGACAGCAATAACAAATAGAATAAGGGAAGAAGGAAGGAATGAATTGGAAATTACCAGCTTCTATATCTACCCAAGTCCAATGGTTACAAAAAGAATTAGGCCCAATTGTAATAAAACTGTTAGCAAGATAAATAAGGTAGATAGGTAAAGCAAAGTTCAACAAAGTACAATTTGGGTTGATAAATAAATAGCCTGAAGCAAAACCAAATCTAACTTCTACGCGCACAAAAGCGGTGTGCATATTTGTGATATGTATTATTAGTCCATGTTCGAAATTCTGCCAAATACCATAAGAGACTATATACAAAAGCGATTCTATTTCTATGTATAAAATAACTTTAGGTACAAAACTTATCAAGTTACCATAAAAATTTCTAGTTTATAGAACTTACATATTACACACACTCGAGAGGTGTTTAGTGTACATGCATCTTTGATCCAGGCATTCAAGATGTCCTGATATTCCCGAGAAAAATATCCAGATATCTTTGCACAATATGTTCATATTTAGCACCATATGGACATCTCGATACCCTCAATTAAGTTAATATGCGCATGTTGAATGGACAAGTGATGTCTTTTTTTTCTTTTGGTGCAATGAAAGTGTTAGGGAGGGGAGTTGTTCTATCTCAAGCTTAAGGTATGCCACAAGCTTTAATGAGAAATTGCAATGATACTAATAAATAATTTATCAATGAAGAGTCACGGAATCGAGTCCGCCTTGTTCGATTCTACTTGTTGAGTCAATCTTCAATGACAAGTGATGTATTTTTAAGTCCATTGATTCTAAGATGCTTAACCATTTTTTATGAGTTGCATTATTGCAAATTGTACCTCTCATCAGTTAACAAATTGACAGAAAAATATTATATATAATAACGAAAAAAATGTAGTTGGTACATATTTGTTTTAGAGAAATAATCATTTTACATTATTTTTTAACACTATTTTTTATATTTAATTAATAATATACAAATTCGTAGTTAATTATATGTATTAGTTAATTAATGAGTAAATTTATAATTTAGAGTTAAAACTTAAATTTATTCATTAATTAATAAATATATGTGATTAACTATGAATTTATATATTATTAATTAAGTGTAAAAAATAGTGTTAAAATTGACGTAATAATATAAGAATTGTTTATTTTATAATTAATACGTTGTTATTATTTTTATCACATAATTATGCAATGCTTATGTGAAAAAAAGTTAAAAAGTTAAAAAAATAGAACAAGTAGTGTTTAGAACTGACAAAACGGGTTCAATCCGTTGGATTGACCTGTCAACCTGCTATTTTTAAGTGAGTTGGGTTCAAGGTTTGAATCCATTTTTATTTTCTAACTCAAGATAACAACCTGTCTCCGCTTAACCGCAATTTAAGCGGCAGTGGTTTTGTCAACAGATTGGGTTGTTAATTTTATTTTTGAAATATTTCTATTTTATTTTTTTAACTCTTTTTCTTTACTCTTTTTAATCTTTTCTTTTTATTCTAAATCTGCATCTACTCTTTTCATAAATGAGGATTATGACTCATTGGTTTTGTGTCTCATTTTATTGTATTTTTTATTTTTTTATTTTTTTAAGTGAATTAATTTGCTAAGTCGTCTAAATTTTCTCATTTTATTATTTATATAAGTCAACCTATCAATCCACTAACTCGTCTTAAAATTATGGAGATTAACTTTTTTAACTCATTTTTCAAAATAAATCAACTCAACTTATCTCATATTTTAACATATTAAGACGGTACAATACGAGTCCGAACGAGTTGGCTCATTTTATCACCCTGTTCCCATCAAAATTAATCTAGTACCACATAGAAAATCAGTGCATAAACCAGGAGCAGGCCCTGCAGTAAATATCGGTAGTTCTGTACGAGGTGAAAGAAAGCAAAGCTCTATAGCCGGAAGCACAGGGCACCAACAGTATTTCATTTTCGTCATCTTTTATGTAACTTTTTATTTTAGATATATAAATTATATTTTAATATGTATAAGATTATGTAAATTATAATAAAAAAATACATATATTTTTATTAATATAATTTTATATATGTTAAAAAAATTTATATGTCTAAAAAAAAATTCTCATCTAAATTTTTTTTTGGCATGTCTTTCCTTAATCAGGATCAAATAAAGTTCAAAAAAAGAACTACAGTTCCTATTATTATTAATGTGATGGATGTAAATTTTTACATCATATTTACTTTTAACATTTTATTATAAAATAAAATATTTTCAATAGCTTAGATTTTAAGGACATATTTATTTGTTAGAATTTTAAAGAATTTTTAAAGAAAAGAAAAGAGATGAATTAATCTTTGTTATATTTAATTTTTTTAAAAATAAATAAATAAAGCAAAAAATAACTATATAACTTTTTAATTATCTTTTATTTTATTTAATTATTTATAATTATTTTAATTTAAAAATAAAAAATAAATTTCTTTTTCTTTCAAAATCCTTTATCCATACATATACTAAGATATGCAGACATCCAAATCTCTTTCCTTCTCTTCACTTTCTGTCATTTTGTCCATCCAAACAGGAAAGCAAAATGAGAGGTGACAGCTGAAAATTACAGGTCTAGAATCTAGACACGTAGACAGATGAATGGAAGAAGCAGGGGATAGGATGTTGGTCCCACGTGCTGTAGGGGTCTGGCACGTGGCTTCCAGTGCGGCGGTTGGAAGCTGCTGCTGTCACCTACTAAACTCACCCCCCACCCCAGCCAGCCCAGCATGTACACTCCATTTGCTTCACGCAAGCCATCTTCTTTTCTTTCCCTATTCCCTTCTTACATTTACTTGCGTGCCTTTAAAGTTTCAAACTTTGAACCAAATTCATTCCCCCCACGAAGCCCACATCACACTGTGAGTCTATAATCAACACTTTAAGAAAAGAACAATTTACACTAAGTCAAATTACAATTAGAGAAATTCTTAGATATTTTAAAAATAAAAAAGCTATTATTTTGTACCATTATATCTTAGTTATATTATTAAAAATATTATTAAAATAAAAATACTAATAACTTATATAATTAAGATGGTACACAATAAATAACATATAATAATAACTTTTTATATTTCAAAAAGATTTAAGAATTTCTCTTAAAATTAAATCAAGTAGCTGGTCCATGTCAAGTAGTGACCCACCACCAAAAGCATCCACTTATATTCTTTCAATATCAAAATCTAAGCTAACAGGTAACAAACGAACCCGTACTACCTCCCTCATTATATCTCTATTTTCAGTCTTTCTTTGTGACCCACAACACAAAATTTGGTTGAACCCTGAACAAGAAAAAGATTAGGCCAAACTCTGGCTGCAGATCAGTGTAGACACTAGAGAGAGAGAGAGAGAGAGAGAGAATGGATGGTGGAGGTAAGATTGGTGGAAGTGAAAGAGGTGGGCCTTGTGGTGCCTGTAAGTTCTTAAGGCGAAAGTGTGTAAAGGGTTGCATATTTGCACCCTATTTTGACTCGGACCAAGGAACGGCTCATTTTGCTGCAGTGCACAAGGTGTTTGGTGCTAGCAATGCCTCTAAGCTACTCATGCGCATCCCGGTTCAAAAGCGTCTTGATGCTGTTGTTACTCTCTGCTATGAGGCTCTTGCTAGGGCTAGAGACCCCGTTTATGGCTGTGTTGGTCATATCTTTGCTCTTCAACAACAGGTACATGACACCAATTGCCTTTTCCCTTCTTCAATATTGTAGTGATCTCTTTATTAAATTCTTCCTTATCCTTCTTCTTTCTGTTTGCGTCTGGCTAGTTAATTGCTAAGTAACCAGAGATTTTGAAATGTGTAACAAAAGTATAGAAGCAAATCCAGTAAAGGTTTAATTTGTTGAGTAATAATATGAAAAATGTTCATCTCACCTCACTTCTTTCCAACATTACTTTTCATATCATATTTTAATGAATGTAATTAAGTAAGATAAAGGTGTTAACATATAAATATTTATATATAAAGAGTAATATAAAAAATAATGTGAAAAAAATGTACTAAAAAATTAAGATTATAATAATATTTACACATTATTTTTTTTATATTATTCTTATATCACTTCTTTATTATCAAATGTGGTAAAAATACACATTTTAATATTAACACGGATAATTTTACGTTAAATATATATATATTTATTTTTATATTTTATTTAATATTATTTATTATATATATATTTTTATTATTTTTTCTCCTAAATCTAATACATTGAAAAAGAATGTCAACAGTATCCATGTGCCTAAAAGTGACTAAGATTATCTTTTTTCTTTTAATATCTTCTCTTTTTTATTTTTTAAAAAATTAAGTTATAAACATTATGTAAAAAAAAGAGATCCAAATATCATTTTTCTAATTTGTTTCTTGCTTTGGAGGTTGGTGTTTTGTTGCATTTCTGAGTAGACACTAGACACCATATTTTTACATCATTTTAACAACTTTTTAAAGACTGTAGAAACTTAAAACAATCATAAAATAACAAAATAACCATAATATGTTGGAAAAGTGAAGAGAATTTGCAGCACATAAAGAATGTGCAAAGTAATATTATACCTCATTACACCCTCTTTATCGCTCTTTCTCTCTATTAATCATTCTATTTATTTTGTTACTTGCTCATTTTTTAAACTAAAAACCTTGAATGGGTATCAAACCGAATATGTGGAATACTAATGCTAACTTGCTTCTTCTTGAATCTTGAGTTCAAATGCTCTCTGCGTATATAATAGATCAAACATTCACTACTCCATTAGGTTTGGATTTTCTTTTAGTTAAACAGGTTTAAATATTCAGGAAAGAAGAAAAGATGGGGATTAATTACCAAATAAAACGCATCAAGTTAAACAGTCACTGCTGGTGATCATGCTAACATGCGCCTGGGTGTGAAGTCTACAACCTGTACTCTCTCTCTCTAGTGTAGTCGCCTGACAAGTATCACTGTTTTGCATTCCTCGTAGGTCAAGATCTTCCCGTTTAGGATATTATAGTATAAACAATGTACTGTTTGCTTTGACACGTTTGTCAGCTTTGGTTATGGTTTCTATAGAAGCCATTCACCAGGTAATTTGGACCATCCATCTTTCAATTAAAATATATTTAATTTTATTTAATATATTTATAAAATTATTTTATATATTACATGAATGTTATAATTATATATAATATGATTGAATATTTATTTCATATTAACATATAATATAAATACGATAATACATATTTTAATATATATAAAACATTTACCTAATTAAGATGCCCCCTATTTGTCTAGGTAAGTTTGTGATTTCAAGGTCTAAGCCCTTAATTATTCATATGCATAATCTATGATACTGGCTAATACCATGTTTATGTAGTGTACAAAACCTACCCAAAAGGTCTAGATGATTAGATTTACAATAAAAATTTGGGTACCTGAAATCAATGCATTGTGGAAATTAGGTTTTTCAATGAATAAACCTTGTGAAATTCATGTTCACCTGCAATTTTTTAAAAGGGAGGGATGGTGGTGGCAGCCGCCAACTGGGTTAGGCTGACTACGAAGGCCTGTTTGTTGCTTGCCGGAGCTACCAAGCAACGCAATTAGCAGCTCGAGAAATATTCAAATATTTCTAGTTTTGACTTTCAATCTCTTGCTACACTTAGTTTGCGTTACACATGTTTGTATATTAGCAAATAGCAATCAATATTCATAATGTATTAATTTAACTTCTTAAAAATAATGTAGATGTTCCTTCACGTGAATATTCCGTTAGTCCCTTTATATTTAATTTGTGGGAAAGTTTTAGTCTTACCCTTAGGAATTAGGATATCGAGTCTTTCAAATGTCCCCTCTATGGGTATAACTTCTGGTTCAACCATAATTAATATACTTGAAATCTGGTGTAGTTAATAACTTCTTTGATATAATGAATATTGAATAGTAGTGTTGTAGGGTCTCGGACTTAATAAGTTTGACCCGTTTATAAAAAAATTGAAAATTCATATATGCCTGTATTTATATTGGCATACTATTAGATTTTATAAATAAACTCAATTTCACTTGTCTGTCATCAGAATAAAAAAACCACAAGGACCCTCAATGAAAATATTTTTTAAAAAATGAGGTAACTTTAAATGCTGATTACTAATTATGTATATGTGTTAAAGTAAAATTTCCTTTTATTTTTAATTCGTTTTGATCGGATAATATTAAGTACATATTATAAGATGCAGCTTGTAAGATTCTCAGTTTCTAATGTTGCTTTGACTAGTCTATGGGCAATAGTAAGGTTATTGATTGATCCACATGCCAGATAAAGTTGCATAATCTTATGAGTGATACAATCGCAACAACCTTTTCCTTATCTTTTAGAATGCATTAAGCATAATATAAATTCTAAGATGCAATAATTGAGTGGCAGAGCCTCTGTACATATTCATCCATGCAGTCAGTGATTAACCAGAGGAATTATTTAACACTTGCACTATAATATTTTTTTTCTCATTTCGTGGCCATTATTGGGCAGATATAGACTAATTGATTCCTTAGCTTAAATTAGGCAGAATTCCATTGTCCAAGTGATTAGTTACCAAATACCAATTTTGTAATCCCTTCTAGATTCTTTACCCTATAAGACAGAAAAGAAAAGTTGCTTGGATAAGATTGATTATGTCTTCTTAGCTGCAATTAAACAAACCGTATACATGTAACAGCCGAAATAAAATAGTAATGTTTATCTTTTACGACTAAATGAGAATATTCTTCACATGCAAGTAGATATTTTGTAATACAAAATATATTAAAATTCCGTGCACATGATGTGTGTAAGTGGGCATAATCTCTGTTTATCTCTGAAATTTCTTTACTATTGGTCTGTTTCATGATTAGGCAGAAACTCTTTTTAATCATTCTCTTCAGAAAATTTTGCTCTATTGGTTTGGCTACTGAATTACCAAGTGATCAGATATTATTCATAGCATCTCTGCATAGTAATTGTCGCTATAAGATGTATAAATAATTTAATTGAGGTACTACTAACACGTACTGTTGCCCTTTATTATAAATGGGTTAGAATTCCTTTTAATATATTATAATAGTATAACAAGAAAGAAACAAGAAGCTTAGTGAAAAACAGAATTACTAATTGAAATACTGTTTATTTTCATAATCTACCACACAATTTATGTCCGCTTAGATTGATATGGTGTTTAGGGTGTCCATCCATGTAGCTATCAATCACTTGGAGCTTGATAAGTACATATATTTGTTTTAATTCTATATTATGATTATGATATTATAATGATGAGCACTTTCAGACTTTCAGTTCGTATCCTTGATATTAGCTTTGAAGTGTCAATACTCAGTGGTGTTTTCTAACTAGTAAATTGCACAAACAAACTAGAGAGACGACAAAGCTCCAACATAAAAAACATATAGCACTTGAGCTGTTTTATGTGCCACAACCTGGTTGAACACTAAATGATTTGTTAGCTGTGAATTTGTGTGGTGCAGGTTGTGAACTTGCAGGCAGAGTTAACCTATGTTCAGGCCCGTCTTGCCACAATGCATCGTCTCCCTGTAGCTCCTTCTCTTCCTTACCCTCAAAGCTCTTCACCAGCAAGTCTTCATTCCTCCTCAGATCACTTGGCATCAAATGCTGACTTGCAAAGTGCCTCTAACATATCTATGCACTTTGATCCTCTTCAACCACACTCAACATCATTAGAGTTAAGCAGCTTTCTCAATCCATCAGATCAGCAACTCGAGGATGGGGAACTCCAAGCTTTGGCTCGTGAATTTGTGTCTAGGTACTTGCCTGGAGTAAGATTCCAGCCATCCAATTCTCACTAAGGTTTTTTATCTTGTCATTTTCTTGTATTTCGATGCCAATGCTTTTGTTATCATGTCTAATGAAAAATATAACTTTGCTTAATTTGCTGACCCTGTTGCTAATGGTACGTGATAGTTAGAGCTGTACTAGAGGGAGAGAGAAGTACTTTTTAACAAGAATTATGTAACTACAAGACCAGTGGCTTCCCCTCTTTTTCATTGGCTAAGATATTATCTACCTGGCTTTCTCTTGGTAATTAGACATACATACTATGGTCAAAGTAATTTTCATATACTACAATAGAATGCTTACATACGATGCAGCAGTAAATCACTATGCAATGTCGTATGCATCAGGTTTAAATAATAAGCTGTTTGTATATAGGTAGGGATCCTAATTAACCATCTGAGCACAAATGACAATTTTCACTGTAGTAACTGTTTCAATTTAAATATCGTAAACACATGTTAAGGAACCTACTAAAATTCAGACAAACCTTACGGAACAATATCCATGTCCTGCACTTTCAGAAGCAACTGAGTCACTAGAAAGGGTAGAAAGTTAGCAACATTGTTTGTAGTTGTAGAAATTGAGAATGAAGTTTCTTTTTTGGTGTCTATCTACCATCGGAAAATCTTGCTAACTCAATCTTGCCCTGGGTCCCGCCCTTGCTTTATTATTTCTCGGTTCCTATAGCTCCCGAGGATTACTTCGATTATTTCATCTGTGCTTCTGCAGGGGAACTAATCCGTCATCTCTAAGATTACCTTACAGTGAAAACAGCGCATTTTAAAGGATTGCTAAGTTTACATGTTAAGTTAGCTCAAGTCAAGCATAATCTTGTGAGTTATGACTGGGATTAAAATGCAATTTTCCTCTTGGAGTCCCAATTTGGCTTGTTTGTTTTGGCTTAGTCTAATGCAAACGGGTGTTTCACAAAAAGAAGAAAAAACTTAGTTCCAACAAAAGTGCATTGCAGCTCATGCTTTTCCGCGTTTACTAAAATTTGAAACAAACACATGATTGTAGAACTATGGAGAAAGTATGGGCCATGGAGTGGAAGATAAAATAACACAATCCACATATGATTACAGTCAACCGCATATGATTACAAATAGTCAATAATTATGGACTGATAGTCATCTTTTCGGTAAATGACCAAGAATTTAAATGCAACGGCTTCAAGTTCTATGATTTTTATTGGAATCTTCTTAAAAGAGCTTATTGTTAAAAAGACCATTTCAGTCAACCGCATATGATTACAAATAAAAAAATAATTTTGAACTGATAGACATCCTTTCGGTAAATGACCAAGATTCATTATTGCTAATCCTGAAGCAGACACATCAAACACAAACCAGACAGTAACAAAGAAACAAATAAAATTAATCAAATATTTTAATTTATTAAACAACCCACGTGATGAGAGCATGATTACTCCACCCACAAAGCACTGAAATATTTCTCAACCAGATAATATAAACGACTCATTTGATTTCCTCAATCATACTGAAACAAGAGTGTACTCAGTTCCATGCAACTTTCTGATGATGTCTGCTATTAGTACACTAGTTCATCCCAAACTTCTGAAGAATCAGTACTAAATCCATATCCAAGTAGAAAAACTGAGCATGATGCAATCTCTCCAGCAACAATTTTTTCTAAACTGCTGGCATTACTTGTTTTTGCACAAAGCGCTCATTTGTTACCCACCACACCAAATAGGCCACTAAAGACCAACAATATCAAAACAGTAAAAGACCAACACTATCAAAACAGTAAAACCCGTAAACCGAGTGACAGATGAAATGCCAAACAACCACAAATTGTCCACCAAAGCACCGTCCTTAAACTCTGAACCCAGAGAAATACAAAATAGCCATCTTTGGCGGTTCTGCTTATGAGAATATTAGAGACTAAGCTCCTCATAAATACAAATCTGAATGGAAATAAACAATATATCGTTCATATTCATAAATATCACCAGTGGTTGACTAACAACTAAAATTCAAGAATATTCAAAACATAGCAATCACCAAGAAAGAGAAATTAGGTCAAAATGACTAGGAAACTCCACATCAATGTATGACACCCATAATTGTTAGTATTGTATATCATATGTGTATTGTTTTCTAAAAATTTTAAGTACTGTATCTCAAGATATTTTTGACAGATAAAAAGCTATAAACAGAAAGTTATACGCACCGTTATAACACATGCATTTGACATAAGGATGGATAATATATTACTAAATAACTCTTTCATTCTCCGCATAATAAATACCAATTTCACATTTGATCGGTTGCACAAGAGACTCATAAGAGATAGACGCTGGTCATATAACTAGGATCCATGTCCTCACGTCTTCAGTCTTCAATAGAAAAACATACATAGAAGACAACAAAAGACAAGAAATTTCTGAACTCTGGCAAAGCAGAATAACAAAACAGCCAAGGGCTAGAAATGAACAAATCCCTAATTTCAGAATTATAACCACAACAAATGAAAGTAAAAACAAAAGAACCAACTGTGGTCTCAGGTCCTACGTGTCTTCATTCTCTTCAAAGCTGATTAAGAATCAAAGCCATGAGTCTCTGTCACAGATGACAAAAAGGAAAACAAGGGTGCGACTGTTGGCTTATCAATTTTTTTTCTCATAATTATTTGCAACATCAAAACATGGCTGCATCTGTTTGCTTCCCAGCCATCAAAAGGTATGATTGAAGGCATTTACATGTTTTGTCTTATTTCAAAATATCAGATGGTACACATGTATGGACTGATGCAAAAACAGTATCTTATCTTGCAATATTCTTATGAACAAAATACAGTCTTCAACACTTACAAAAAATTCTGAATCCTGTTTTATATATATATGTATGAATTACGATAACACCTCAAAACTACGAAGTCACAATATATACCATTATGTTCTAATAGCTGTAAGTGAGTTTCAGAATATTCCAGAGCACAACTTGACATATCAGTGTAAGAACAAACCAAAATTCTTTGCATATTGACTTAAAGTGATAAAATCTTAGAGAATAATTACTATTATAAATATTGAGAAGAATCAAAAGGAAAGTTAAAGCTACAAATGAAGAATATGATCAAATTTCATGATGATTAAAAATATGCAAGAGAATGCACTACCAGAGAGATTCAAGGCTTGAAAAAGGAGCATGTCTAGCACTGTGATAAATACAAACACAATGAAAAACGAGGTGCACATTGTATGTGCTTTCAGTTTTAAAACAGTAAGCCCACTATCTATATATGAAAGCATACCTAGTTTAAGGCTATACAGTGATCTTCTTGATCCTCGCAGTTTCTGGCATCTTTCTCCAGATCAGTTGCCTTCAGAGCCAACAGGAACTTAAGCATGAAAGATGTAAAATTATAATTAGGCATTAAAAAGTGATTAATAACTCTACCAATAAAACAAAAAACGAAAGATCATCGTTATTTAACCCGTATGCATGTTACAAAAGGCATTAAAGGTTGTAGACCTCAATGAGCAGCAGTAAGTTACAGGTAAATTTGGGTTGTATGATGGATCAATTAAGGCAGAACAATAATCTAAGATAAGATTTTGAGCACTGGAATTGCAACCTTAGTTCGTAAGATGTATGAAGGACCGTTGAAGTCCTAACTTTTATGTTCTCACATTCTAAAGGTGATAAAGAGTATACATAAGAGTACTACTACTTCAAAGAAATATGTAAAAAACAGGACAAGTTCCTTAGAATAATATTAGACAGGGGCACACTTGTTTGACCATGAAATTAGTTGATAAAAAAGATGTGGATAACATCTTTTCCACTAAAAAATACTTGTGCTTCCATTCGCCTTGCAACAAACCATGTGAACACAACAGTAGCATTTTCAAATAGATAAGATACAACAATGCAATTGAATTTCAAACTCATCTATGGTGTTCTGCACTGAACTATCAAACAATCTTTGGGGTCTAATTTGATTTACAAATAGGTTCCTCAGACAGGATGGTGCAACATACAAGGAAAGCAAGATCTCTGAAATATCTGTTCAGCAAGTAGCCCTACTCCTAAATATTCACTCAAATGCAGAAAGTGGAAAATGGTGACTCTCAGCACCAACTATTGAAACACCACACATAATCTAAGGATAATGTCTTAAATACCACCTGATACAGAGACGGTAGCAAGATATGTATTAAAAGCATTATCATATGTTCATAATATGTTAATTGATCCACTAAGTTAACAGTCGAATAAGAATTATTATCAAAGGAATGAACTCAGACTTGTTGCCAAATTCAATCTCAAGTGTGGCATTCCCCTTTTCCCCAAGTA
This sequence comes from Ormosia emarginata, assembly GCA_029884605.1. Classification (NCBI taxonomy): domain Eukaryota; kingdom Viridiplantae; phylum Streptophyta; class Magnoliopsida; order Fabales; family Fabaceae; genus Ormosia; species Ormosia emarginata. Next base: position 9,144,304 of record JAQQTP010000068.1, read on the forward strand.
AAGAATGATATTTATGGCCACCCAAGGAGAGATTGAAATTGCCAATTATCTTTTCAAATTTTACGCTTGTGTTCAATGTAAAGATTTGGATATTAAAGATTAAATGGTACACCTGCCTCAAAACTATTATTGTAGTCCTTAGCCAATTATGTATCAAGTTTATATTATAGCATTTTCGTAGAAGTTAACACTATTTAACTGTGCAAGCATTTCCCCGTTTTTGATTCAGACAGAATGAAAACTTGACAGCTCCAACCAAGCAAAAAAAGGGGGAGGGGGGTGGAGCAATGATATACAAGAATCCTCAACCATCATAATTTTGTAGTTCCAAAAAGGGGAAAACTGGCTGTACCTGAAGCCATTTGTTATAGCAGCAAAAGCCTGCAATCTTCGTTTCGGTATAAAAGTAATTGCCAACAACAGTGCCTAGATGAATTACAAAGTAGAGCAGAGCTACATGATGGCATATTGGGTTGTCTCACCCCTTTGGCACAGCAATTGATAATCTCCACATGGAACCAAAAAGCCAAATGATCTTTTACATATTAAAAAATGAGTAAATATGTAAAGCAAATAGCTAAGGAGTAAAGCACATACATGTCATAAAGAGTAAGTTCAAATACACTACATTGCAATATGGAAACAAAACACCAATGGCTCCTCATAATACGTACAAAAATCTCTAAGTTCCAAAACAGATTACTGAAAACACTGATGTGCATTATAAGGACCAAGATAAAAAAATCTGAAGGCCAATGACGAGGTTAACAGATATAGTCATACTCATAACAAAGTTATGTGCAAAGAAGCATAACTGGTTATACTTTACAGAACCACACGCAATAAATACACCTAAAAAGCAGGTGAGCGGCTCCAATCTTCTGTATACATAAATGTACAATCCCACTACTATTTGCCGGAAGGGGTAAATAGGCTTGATGGAATTTGATCACTAAGTTAGAGTGGATTAACTTTGATGTTCATGGCACTATAAAATCTCTCCATGACGGAATCCACTATCCCCACAATCTGCACCAGTATCCAAACCACAAGGAGAATCATACCATTTAGGATTGTCTTGGTAGAAACTATCAACCTGTATAATGCCAAGACCTACATCTGAAACTATAGCCTCGTCATGTCTGATGGGCTTGGTTAGTTTAGTATCCTCACAATCAAGGATGCTTTTCTCATCGAAGTCACTGCATTTCAACCACTTTTCAGGCTTACAAGTTTCACTTATCAGATCTTTCTGACTTCTACACTCTGTCCTCATATGGTCCCAAGAAACTACTTCTCCTAGAGTGCGGCCAAAACTATCTTCATCGTCTTCAATCAGCTCTGTGTCCTTGCCATCCCCATAAATCCTTTCGTGGTGATGATTACTCCAATTTGCCAGATCATTATCCCCAACCAAGACATCATCTGCATGTGACTTATCAGAAAGTAACTCAATTGGCTTCAAACTTGCTTCCCCAATATTTCTAATTTTATTCACAATATCAAACAATTCCCGAGAAACTGATCCCAACAATTCACGTGGAATTTTCGAAACTTTCCCTTCCAACATCCCAACTTCAGCTCTCAATTCCTGCACCTGCTGCAAAACTGAAAACTGCAAATCCCCTTCATCCTTCCCCATCAACCCAAAACCTTCGTTCTCCATCTCCTCGCTTACCCCATACACCGTCTCCTGATCCATCAGATAGCTCCCCTTGTGCCCAACAACCCGATGCATAATCCTGGCATTCCCATCCAACGGCCCCGGCTCATGCCCCGAATGCACCGCGTACAACTTGAACACTGCCATGCCCTCCTCCTGATACACAAAACTCTTATCCTTCTCATTATAATTTGCGATCGGCACGATTGCCCTTATCCTAAAACCACACCCACACCGCTTCGACGCATAAGGCTCCCTCTTCAAAATCTTCGATTTCTTCGCAGCGGGCTCCCCAGCTCTATGACAAGCATAATCCTTCACCTCGGCCATAAAAGGCTTATACCTAATATACTTCTGCCGAATGCAGAGCACAACCTTATGCTTTGCCGCAAGCTGCTGCAGCTTACTCGGTACCTCCTTAGCAGGCACATCAAATGACTCAGTATACTCAAACCTACGGCGCTTACTCCTCGTGCCGGCCGCACCGGATGATCCGGACGAGGCTGCAGAGCACACAGGACACGCAGCCACGCAAACCCTAATGTAACTCTCAGGAATGCCATAAAATTTAGCACCTACAGTCCAAACCTGCTTAATCCTCTCTATGGTTTCCTTAACCCCTAAGTGTTTCATATCGGTATCACCGTGGAAACTCATGACAATGTCTTGCCACTGGTTAACGTGGGAAACGAATTGCTGTGAATTGTTCTTGAAACAAAGGAAATGGTTACCGTGGGGGTCGACGTGGGCGGCGAGCTTGTCCTGGATGCGTTTCCAGGCGGTGAGGTAGGCGGTTTCTTCGTTGCGATCCTTCCAGACGGTGCGCCAGGACTTGAGGACGGAGCGAGGGGTGGCGGCGCGGATCTCGGCAGGGGTGGCGAGGCGGCGCTGGAGGAGGCAGCGGATCATGAGGGCGTGGGATTCGGGGTTGAAGGTGTAGAATTGGGAGGAGATGTGGGGTTCAGGGGAGATGAAGAGGGGTTGGTTGATGTTGTTGTTGTTGTTGTTGGGGTTGGTGGTGAGACGGTGTCGTTTTGGTGGGAGGGTGAGTGGGTGAGTGAGGGGGTGAGTCGGAGGAGGAGTGACTCGGGGGGAATCGGAGGGGGAAGAAGGGAAGAGGACGATTTCGGGGAGGGAGAAAGAGGGGTCGGTGGTGGTGGGGGTTGAAGGATCTGGTGTGGTGGGTCAAGGTCATCGGGGAGGAAGAGATCTTCTTCCTCTGTTTTGCTGGAATTCATGAGAGGGTGTTGTGTGGATGGGGAGAAGAGAGAGATAGAGAAAGAGTAAGAAGAAAGTGGGAAATGGGAAAGTGAGATCCTTTATGTGTGTGTGTGTATGTGGGCACTGTTGATATATTGTTGTTGGTGTTGCTAAGGTTTGTGTCTGGGAAGTCTCTGTCTATCTTTCTGACATTTTGGGGAAGGGACTCATCATCAACCCCTCAACCCTCATGGGTTTCTTTCTCTTTGTCTTTTTTCTATTGTTCTCTTTCTATCTAACCTCAGGAACTCATGCTCTCCATCAATCTAATGACTAATTCTTAGTTAGATATAATATATATAAATTATTGTTTGATATATGTAAATTTATATAACAACATAATAGAATTATAGTTATTTTTAAAAAATATTTTTATATATATTAAATAATAATTTGAGTAAAATTGTACTAGTTAGTTCAATTAATAATGATCTTTTTAATTGATTACGAAATCTTGAAATCAAATTTTATCTTCATTTATTTGCTTCTAGTAGTCCACTATCTAAGGTCAAAAAAATAAATAAGTAAATAATAATTTGAATGACTTAGAAAAAATGTAATAGGTTGTGTTTAACTAAAAAATTTCCTAATTTAATTTTGAGTAAGGTAATTGAGCGATTTTTGAAATGGAAAATATTTAATGCACACCACTCATAACTCGTAGGGATATGTGGCAAAACCAAGATATAAGAGCGTTGAAAACAAGGTTAGATTAATTGTAATCAAATAATAAAATAAAAAATTGTGTTGATACGAAATAGTATGTCGTAACATTATTCTTTCATAATATTTTTTTAATAGAAAAATTATCACGTTAATTAAAAGTCCAACAACACTTATAAACTAAACAAGGAACATCATATCTAGTTGCACGAAAATATGGAAGAAAATTCTATTACTCGTCCAAAGACTATCGATGACTAACTATTTTCTCAACAGAGTTTAACACGAACAATGTTACAATTTGAATATTATATCTCATCTTCTCTTAAAGTAAATTTGAATACCTTCGCTACTTACAATACCCTTGAAAAAAAAGAGAGCTACAAATGGACTCATAGAAACCACCCAAACAAAAGGAAGAATAAACACCTAAAAAGAGACAAGTAAAAACACAATAGAAACAACTCATATATAACAAATCAAGTAAGTTATTGAAAAAAAAGTATAAAAACATAAAAACAAAATAAAATAAAGAAGACAGTAAGAGCTATGGTAAGAGGAGCAAGACAGTCGCCCTACTACTCCAAAAAAATTACAAAAAAATAACTGAAAGAAGAAGAAGAAGCTAAAGAAGAAGAAGAAGCTAAAGAAGAAGAAGAAGAACGAGATAGAGAATGGCAGCTAAGGTTTCTTATCATTACTCTTAATCTATATATTCTTATATAATATTGAGCCTTCAATTCAAGTTTGCAAAAATACAATGGAGAATAATTCTCATATCCAATAATATGTTTGGATTATGGTTTGTTAACTTAGAGAATATAAACTGATCAGTTTTATCCTTAAATCAAACATGTTTACTAAAACTTCATTTAGGGTATATCTAAGAGGAATTTGGTCTCAAAGCTTGATTTGAGTGGAATTGAAAAATAATTACTTTTTAGTTGGAAAGTAACTCTTATGAAGAGATTGTATAATCTTTGTATTCTTGTGATTGAATAGAAATTAATTTCATGAATGATCTAAATAACCGAACATGTGAGGATACTTCGTGGTTTTAAAAAAAAAACTTTAAGGTCAAAATTTAATACTAAAACTCACTTTTTAAATAAAATATCTAAACATAAATAATTTCACCACAAACATATTTTTTGTCAAAATTAAATTTGTAAAATTAAGTTAATTTAAAATTAATTTCACAAACTATAATTATAATTCAAACACACCAAAAGATTGAAAATATCAACATAAGAAAAAGAATAATGTTTGGTGTATATTACTTCATATCTGAGTAAGGAAACATATTCAAAGTGTGAGTTTGATTGTGTAAAAATGAGTTAAAATTAACTATAATTAAATGATAAAAATTATATAAATATAAAATAATATGTGTAAACATTTATATATAACATTATTCTAAGAAGAATAAAAACTAAAACATAATAAAAAAAAAAGTCTAATGGACTTTTTACTTTCCCTCTGTTACATGCATGCATAATATTGCTCTTATTTTTGGTAGGGGTAATCTTTTATTCACATAATCACTTTTATTTATTTGTTTACATCTTCCTACCGTTGCTGAGCTCGTACAATAAGCTTTCATCATTTTTAATAAGCAAGAGCAAAAGCACATAAAGATAAAGGGCAAAACCTAGGAAGGTTTGTATTAGGCGACTACTATGTGAAGCAGGGTCGAGTTACTTTAGGTAGCTGAGCTGGCCAATTAATGTGTATTTTAATTGGCTAGCCCCATGATCTTTCTTTCTTTGTAGCCTCCACCAACCAAACTCACCAAAACTTATTTTGACCTCTTTTGCATGCTCTCTCTTTTCTCTCTTTCTATTTCTCCCTTTTAAGTTATTGCAATTTTTTTATTTGAAATATCATTTCTGAGAAGTAGCAGCAGATGGCCGCATACTATGGTTTTCAACATCATGACATGAAAAGAGAACGGCGAATTTTCCTCTGAAAATATTAGGATAGAGTATCAGAGAATTGAAGACAAAATGAGAGTAGAAAATATTAGGAAAATGAAGGAAATTGATGGAAGAAAGAATCCAGTAGCGTAAGAACGAAAAAGATACAAGTAAGCTACTATATTCTATGATACATGGGTACTTTTAAAGAGGAATACTAGTAACATATATTTTTAGATATTTTTTAAATATTTATTTTATTATTTGTTTACTTGATATATTTAAAAGAATTATTAATATAAAGATATTAACAATACTTTTTTTTAGATTAATAATAAAATAAATATTAAAAAAATATCCAAAATAATATGTTATTAATATTCCTCAAGTAAAAATTTATCAATTATTAGATCATTTAGTGAAATAAGATCACAATGTATTTTTATCAAATCAAAGGTTATATACCTTTAACACCTAGGGATTAGTTGATTCACTTTAAGTTGAAAATTTAAAATAAGAATAAAGCGATTTTATTTTTATTGGGAAAAATTGAAAAAAAAAAAGTATTTATCAAAAAGATTCCCAGTCTAAATCAAGCTATTATACAATTACATATCATCCAGTTTAGCTTCAATTCTCATTGAATTTAAAAATTTATTTACCCATTTATTAAAAGATAAATTAAATAAATAAAAAAAAAAATTTAAAGGATCGTCAGCAACAAATTCATGAAATACCCAGATCATAAAAGTCGCGTATATATTTATAAGCGATTGAATTGAATTTTTAATGTATGAAAATATTTTTGTTTTGAAAATTTATTTATTTTAATTATTATAAGTAACCAAACACCCAACAATATCTGAATCAAATCAAAACTTGCCTTACAATAATAAATTCTTTATTATCCCAACAAAGATCAAACATTTTATTAGTATTTAAAAAAAGTATATTCCACTTAGATGATTTTTTAAAAAATTATTAACGGAGACATACCTGGATTAATGGATTTCATTCTTTTCAACAAAATTGAAACATCTTATTATTTATTAAAAAGAGAATCATCAAGTGAAGTCACAACTTAGATGATTTTTTAAAAATGGAGACGGCGTCACATTTCAAGAAATCATGTTTTATTCTTTCTAAGCAAAGCCCAATTATTTCATTTTTTTAATTTTTTTTAAAAAAATCAACATTTAAGAAAAGACCATATTAGTAACATGATTATTAAAAAAAATACTAACAAAAATAAAATAAGAATGTTCAAAAGGGTAAACAAAAACTAGTAAAGCCTATGAGGTTTTTTGTTATTTTCATTTTTTTAGATTTAAAAATAAACACACTAAAATAAAATTATTGTTATTTATCTTATTCTACCCAAAAAAGAAAAAGAAAACAACAAATAATAAAAGAAAAAATAATGGATCACTAAAAACTTGAAAGCCCAAGTAAAATAAAATGACTCCAAACTCATATGCTTTATACAACCCAACAAAACAAAACAAAATAAAAAAAAAGCAAGAAAATAAATAAAAGGAAATAAAAAACTGAAACGTAAACAAAATAAAAAAGAAAACAACACCTGCACACTAGAACTATTAGGCATTAAAAAACAAAATAAAAAAAGAAAACAACACATGCACACTACAACTATTAGGCATTAAAAATCAAAAAAGGAAAAGAGATGGAGGCACAACGGTTAAACGGACGACAACATGACGTACGGGTAGTGGTGATACGGCAATCGGATCTTGGGGTTAATTTGGACGGCGGCGACCGTGCGGTGGCTATGGCGCAGATCCGCCGCGACGGTGCAATGGTGCGATCCGGTGGAGAGGCGGGACGTGATGAAGACGGTGTCCCGGGGGGTCGGGTGGAACGATGAAGAGAAGCGGGTTCTTGGGCTAGCGCGGTTGGGGTGCGTATTGAGACCTAGTCGATTCCGTGCGGTGGTATACTACAGGGGACGGTGGTGGCGCGCCGGTCGAGTGCGGGTTGCCCAATACGGAGCCGTGCGTGATGCCGTGAAATAAATATCTCGCGAGGAAGGGTCCGATCTGTATCGTGGTAAATGGTTTTCAAGGCTGAATTGATATATTTTACGGTGGTTAGGTTCCATGGTGGGCGGTGGAAAGATTTGCGGAGGTGGATGAAGAAATACGGGTTAGGGTGAAAATGAAGATGGAGTGTTATGGTACTTTGGTGAAGATGGTGGTGGCTGCCCTTGGTGTTGGTTTTGAGTGAGAGTTTGAGCCAAGTGCAAGGATATGGTTTAGGGGGTTTTTGGAGGGGATTGTTAATGTGAGTTTTTAAGATGGTCCAAGATGGTCCTGGTGAAATAAGAATGGAAAGCTAAAAAATGAAGTCCCTGGAGAGTGAAAAAAAACCCAAAAGGAAAAGCCAAAAAAACCTCCTGTACGTGAATGACTCTATGAGATGAAGTTGGTGGTTTTCTCCAAATGTATGTGTCTCTCTCCAAAAACGTGTCTCCCAAGTATGTGATATGATTTTTGAAAATAAATCAGAACAATGTGTAGTGAGTCTTGAATGTTGGTCAAAAATGTGTATGCAAAATAAGGAAAGGAAACAAAAGAAAAAAAGGCAAATTGTTTTCATCCAAAAAATAAACAAGTAGCACCTTGCATATTTTGTCCAATGTTTTTTTATTTTTAATTTTTTTGCAAATGTGGGCTTATTATGCTTTAAAAAAGATGGGCCAAAAATGTGAACAATGATTTTTGATTGATTTTTTTTTTTTATGCCGAGGATGAGTTCACATATACCTTTAGCACCTTTAGTTGTTCACTTTCGAGAGTTGAATATGTTAAATAAGAATAAAGCGATTTTTAGGATCTCGATATATTGGGAATCATATTTTTTTTAAAAAAAGAAAAAGTATTTATCAGATTCCCAAAAATCAAGCTATTATACAATTACATATCAGCCAGTTTAGCTTCAATTCTCAATGAATCTGGAAATTTCATTTATAAACCCTCAAAAATAGAAAAAAAAAATTAAAGGATCGTCAGCAACAGATTCATGAAATACCCAGATTATAATTGAGATAAATTAATTTTATTTAATTATTATTATAATTGTAAGATTTAAAAAAAGTGTCAAACTTCTAATGATATAGATGTAAAAGATGTGTTTTATTAAAAGAGTGAAACGGTGTGTTTATTGTAAGAGGTTAAATGAGTAAATGTTGACTATTAGTGATGGGAAAATTAAAAGTTTCAAACTCAAATGCAGATTGTTTCAAGTAGTAAATTCTTAGGAGTGTGAGGTTGATTCACAGGGAATTGATGAAGAGAAAATTATTTGAGGTACGGAGAAGATTTGTCACAATACTAAAAATAATATAAGTTGTTCACAGATGAAAAAGATTTGCTTAGGTTAGGAGATCCACTTTTGGTAATAAATTAAAAACAAGATTATTTCGTTTTATAACTCAATTGAAATCATGCATAATGAAGATTCTAATCGGAAGATTTAACATTCAAAGTTCAATCATGTAATCATATAATGGTTCCAATAATTATCTACCAATACTTGTAAATCATCAAAAGCATTCATTGTGTCAATCCTATTGTCTACAATAGATCAAAATATTCATTATACAAGAAGAGTTTCTAAATTAATTGAAAACAACATACAACTCATATAAAAATCACATAAAAATATATCATTTAAAGCACAAGAAAGAAATTAATCTAACCTTAACTTATTACCAAGAGCTTCACCTTTTCACCCAAGCAAGATGAAGATTTAGTTACTCATAAACAAGATGAAAGAAAGAAAGAAGAAGAAGATAATGAACATAACTTCAATTAAGAACAATAGAAAACTACACAAAGGAAAACTAATAATACAATAGCATAAACTAAACTCTAAGCTAACTAACACCCTTAAATGTTCAGCCTTTGCCTCCTTTTATAGAGTTCAAGGAGTGCAAGAAGACAATAGAGTTGTTTGATGATAAGAAGTAAAATCAAAATAGATGATGAATGAGCTGAAATTATGGACTTTCTTGGCTCCAAAATGTCTCTACTCTTAGCTCATGGCATGTGTTAGAATTGAGTCAAGTGGTCTTCATGAAAGTTCTAGGAAATTGTCTCAGCTTTCCAGAGACACTAAGTTTAGCCAAATCTAATATCCACAGCCTGAGATATGGCTCAATTACTACTCATGGGTTAGGCCCAAATCCAGCACCCTTGTTCTGACTTCCAAGTCCAATATCACCTTCAAGGAATCCGAATTAGCTTTTGTGTTCTCATAAAAGTTGTAGATATAAGTTTTAACCTTCCACTGTCAAAATTTCAGAATTGCTGAACTCTTATAGCCCGAGATATAGCCTAATGAGTGCATAAAGGTCAAGCTGTCAGGTTCAAACGCTAGATTTTGCTTCAACTCCAATTTGAGTTATCCAAACATGTGTTTTTAGTCTTGAGGCATTCATAAAAGTTGTAAAAATTTATCTTAGCTTAAAAACAAGACTAAAATCACATCTATCGGATATTTGTAACTCAAATTATAGCCAGATTACTAAAAAAGCCAAGTGAGAAGGTTATACAATGAATGAAATATATTCTTTATTAATGCATTTCGCTATCAGTGAATAGTTATTAGAGAATTATCTTAACTTTCCGACAAGACCAAAATTTCATTAATCAGATAATTGCAACTCAAGTTGTGACCACTTTACTTAAGAATGCAATCATCCAAATTAATGATAATTTAAGCAATAATTTTTTTAATGATCCAATTAAGCTTAATTTTATAAAATGTGACAAAATCAACTTAATTAAGCCAAATTGAACCTTAAGAAGCCTAGTGAGAGGATTATAAAATGCATAAATACATTGTTATCAATTAAATTTTACATAAATAATCAAGATTAGAACATAAATGCATGTGACTTTTTTAAGTGATCACATGACATTTAAGTAACTTTTAATTTTGATCATCCATGTATGATTGTATAATCAAGATTTACTTCTCTTACCCTCTCACGATAAAAACTCATCTCACTCTCTCTCTCTCTATATATATATATATATATATATATATATATATATATATATATATATATATAGAAGAAAAAGGATAAGCTATAGAGAAACGTGGCTAGGATTGCTAGGAAGAAAAGATTGAACTCACATGTAAGTAAGGATGGAAATAAGTTAAGTTACTCGTCAAAGGTCTATGGCTTAACTTGATTTAGTCTATTTACTAAATAAGTTAGGCTAATATTTTTTTAAATACTATTTAACTAAAAATTATATATATATAGATTCAGGAGATAAGCAACGGAGAAAAGGGGCACATCGCTATATACAGGGGAACGCGGCACCAGGATAAAAAAAAAAGGAAGAAGAGATTGAACTCACATGCAAGTAAAGGTGGAAATAAGTTAAGTTACTCGTCAAGGGCCTATGGCTTAACTTGATTTAGTTTGTTTACTAAATAAGTTAGGCTAATATTTTTTTAAATGTCTATTTAACTAAAAAGACCAAGTCTCAAGCTATCTAATAAGTCTTTTAAGTTTAATAAGTCAGTTTAACTTGTTTAATTATATATAATATAATATATATTATTATAATTATTAATTTATTATAATATATTAATATATTTTTTAAATAATTTTAATAAAAGTCAATAACTAAAACATAAGTTAGTAAGTTTGAATAGAAATAACATATTAGAATTGTGTTATGACTTAACATTCACCTCCTATTTTTATAGATAGTCATCACGTTTTTACTCTAGTCTTTGATCGATGTGGAGTTTGGAGATAAAATAAATTATTACCATAACACAACTAAAAAAAGCAAGGCACAACATCTTCACTTGTATTTTTTAATGTTTTTTCTTTCGTGGATCTTCTCTTTTACGCAACTATCTTCACTTGTAAATTATTATGCTATTAACATGTTTAAGCATTATTGATTCTCAACTCAACTTGATCCATTTTTAAGCAATTAGCTAAAGTAAGCTATAAAAAAAAAACCTTGTGTTTAAGTGTCTGAGGCTGCATGCCAAGTATGTTTTGATGCTTTTTTCATCGTGAGAATTCAAGTTATTTCGTCTTTGCTAGTTCTTATGTGCGAACTTAGAATATGTTCGTATAGTGCTAGACCCCTTGTTAATTCAATTCAGAAGTGAGTGGACTTGGATGCTAGTGTTGCACAGACTGTGCTAGATGGAAAGTGCTCGTCTCACTCTCATGAGCGAAGTATCCATTTTCAAACTACTATCTTACAAGTGGGATCAATTGGCAGAAGGCATTGTTACAAGTGGCCGGTCTATTTTCTACATTAGCCAACCATTCTTGTTTGTTTGGTCATTATGGCTGTGAAAGTTAGTACCTAATGTGCTCTGCTTTTTTTAGTTGTGTTGTGGTAGTAATTTGTTATATATTTAAGTCCCACATTAACCAAAGATTAGAGTAAGAAAGTGATGAGCATCTATAAAAGTAGGGGGTGAGTGTTAAAGGTCTAGGCTTGTTGACCTATTTCAAGACTTGAGCATGTTAGATTATGTAAAAGTCTGTTAGCATATTTAAAGGTAAGTTTGTTAGTCTATATAAAAGTTTATTAACCTATTTAAAGATAGGCTTATTAGCTTATTTATAATTCTATTGGCTTATTTAAAGGTATGTCAACAACCTATTTAAAAGTTTTATTGTAACGTAGGCCTTTAAATAGGCTTTTAAGTTAGGCCAGACTTTTAAAAAGATCAAGCCAGACCTTAAAAGTTGGCTTATTTCAAGTTTATAGGTCAAGCTCAAGCCTTATAATTAGAATATAGGTCAGACCTTAAAAGTTAGTCTATTTCAGGTTATAGGTCAGACTTAGATTTTATAATTGGGATATAAGTCAGACATGTTTCCACCCCTACATGCATGCCAGCGTGGATCAGAGCACAACGTTGCACAATTTCGACAGAATGAGAAAAAAATCATTTCTTATGATTTTTTCTTCTCTCTTTATATTTGATACTCTTGTCATGAGTAGTTAATTTTATTTTTTAGGATTAAGATCAAACCCTAATCTTTATTTTAGATTATTTAACTTTGTTTAAGATATTTTTTTTATTTTATAATTACACAATGATGATGATTATTAATTGATCTTTAATTGTTATTCAATTTAATTTTTATTAATTGTCTTGTGGTCAATTAGTAAATTTATATTTGATATATTTTAATCACATGCTTAATTCTTGTGGTCTTAGGTGTGGGTTGTGCAATAATATTCAATGCTTTTGTGATCTAAGGATTGAATAATTCATGCTATATTAAATGGTTTATGTTAAAATTTGAATATGTCATGTTATTTTAGATGAATTATGTCATTAATTAGGTTGAATAATCTTTAAAGCTTATAGCTGTAGACACTCCATATAATAAGATTAATTTTCATTCAAGTTGAATTCATCTTTGTATTATCAATGGTGGATTCGAGGTCTTGGAATTGATATTGCATTTTAATTTGAGTCATTTCATTTAGATTTATTATTGAATTTTAGTTCTAATTTATCACGTAATTTTAATTCTTAAATTAATTAAATGAAATCAAAATTCTTTTTTATTTAAATTATTTTGATAAATATTATATTTTAGTTAATCTTATCACTCTCTGTAAGTATAACACCCTTATATTCATCAGATATTACATAAATCTTGTACACTTGTAAGTAAAAGGTAATTTTATTACTTGAAAATTATTTATCAAGTTGACACACAAGATCTTGTGTGCTTGCCTACTTTTTATAGAAAAAATATATAAAATAAAGTTATTATCAGTATGCCATCAAGGACACCGATCTTGGACCTTAAGAGTTGATACTGTTGTCGAGATAAGGGCTTTGTTGGGCAATCTGGCAGTTAGTCTATCGTAGACACATGCTAAACCTGTAGTGCACCATGTTGAACCAAATTACGTACAAAACAGACATCAATGCCTATATGCTTCATTCTACTGTGTAGGACAGGATTGAGTGAAAGGTACGTGTCACTTAAATTGTCATAGTGGATGGCTGGAAGTTTTGGTATTATGATATGAAGTTCAGAAAGCAAGGATTTGATCCAAGTTAGTTCAGCAGCTATGGTGGCAAGTGAACGATATTCTACCTTAGTGGATGAGCTAGCCACTGCACGTTGCTCGGAGGATTTCCATGAGATGAGATTCCCCCCATAAAAGACAAGATGTGCTAAAGTGGAAGTGTAATCATCCTTGTTCCCACCCCAGTTAATATCGCTAAATGCATATAGACATGATGGGCGAGCTGTAACAGAACGGTGTTGCAGTCGCAACGGGCCGCAACGATGCTCTGTTCTATTTTTTCTTTCAAATCAACAATGTCAGAGCACGGGAAAGAAAAATAAGAATATTTTTTTCAGCCCAATAATTTCATCAACAGGAAAAAGGAGAAAACATTCAGACAAAGGCATCAAATCTCATTCACAGACTCACCTTTTAGCTTGAAGTTGAAAACTTGAATCTCTGTCTCTCATTCTCTCTGAAAACCATCTCCACTCCAGTCTCCATCTTGCAGATCTCAGATCACGGACTCACCATCTTGCTCCCGCACTCCTCAGGTGAGCTCATCTCTCCCATCTCAGTCTCTTTTATGTTTAGTTTCTGTGTATGTTTTGTATGGTATGCATGTATCTTGTGAAATTTGGGAGGTTGGGGTTGGGGTTGGATTTGTGTGAGATTTGGGAGGCAGAGAGGGGGGCAGTGGGTGAAAGTGAGACCGTGAGAGGCTAAGAGGGGCTGAGAGTTTGAGAGTGAGACTGACAAAAAGGGAGGCAGAGAGGGGGCCATGAAGGTGGACGGCGTGGGTGATTGGGCTGAGAGATGGAGGTGGTCGTGGACGTGAGCGATGGTCCGTGAACTAGAGAGGAAGGGAAGCACGCAGAGAGGAAGATGGGGGGGGGGGGGGTGGGCGTGGGCGGATCGGGAAGAGAGAAGAAGAAGGAAAAGAGAAAGGATGAAGGATGGGGGGGAGAGAGAGCTGCGAGCTGCGTGAGAAATGATGGGGGAGGATTTGGTGGAAATGGGAATTTGGGGTGGATTCCACTACTGGAAGCTTCGAGCTTTGTATAATGGGTGGGCATGGAAAGTAGGTTGGGTTTGGGAGAGATTGGGGGCAAAGGAAGGGGGCAATTAGGGGAAAATTGAGAAAAAATTTTTTTGAGGAAAAGAGTAAGAAAAATTAGGGAAATGAAAAATTGGGGAAAAATTGGAGAAAATAAGAAATTGAAAAAAATTGTGAGAAAATTGAATTTTTTATAATAGCGTGTGAAAATTAAGTTAAGAATAATTATAATTAATTAATATCTTATATTAAGGATTTAAAATTAAAGTTAATTATTGATGAAGTATTAGGAATAGTAATAATTAATTTAATTACTTAATTATTTGTTTAAAAGAAGATAGTTAGTAGTCAATATTAAGGCTTTTAACTTTGAAGTTAAAGCTAATTATTGATTGTTAATTAAGGTATTAGTAATAGTGATAATTAAGTTAATTATTGATAATTGTTACAATTTATTTTTTGTAAACAAGTATTATAAAATTTAGACAATGCCGCCAAGAGAAGAATTTCCTACGGAGAGATTAAATGGTGCTCCAAATGATGATATTGGATGGCATTTCGGAACAGTTGTACCTGGAAATCAAAACAACATCAGATGCAAACTTTGTAGAAAGGTAATAAAGGGTGACATTATAAGATTGAAGCAACACATAGCACATTATAAAGGACAAGTAGCAGGTTGTCCAAGAGTCAACACATTTGTTATGGAGAATATGATGAAACTCCTTATGGATGGGAAAGGAAAAAAATTGACTATAAAAAACGAAAAGAAGGATTCAAAGAAGGCTTAAGGGGAAATGTTGAAGAGGAAGACATGGAAACCAAATCATTTAGACATTAACATGAATAGAGGATCGGACAACAAATAGAGGGATCGGGAAATATATATGAAGATGGTGGAAGCTCTCATGCAAGTATTAGTGAAGTCAGAAGGCCACAAGATATTTATGTTGCTTTGAGGTCTATAAATATTAATCTTGTGAGAAGTAAAAGCGTGAAGCAACCAAAAGTTACTGGTGGTTGGATGAAAACACTAAGAAAAACACTTGGAGTAGCAGTAAGCAAGTTTTTAATTTATGAGCATTTGCCTATGAATTTAGTTGATTCTCCTTGGTTACATGCTTTGATTGTTAAAGCAGCTGAGATAGACAAATGAGTTAAGTGTCTAATTCTTTATGAAGTTTCATATGTATATTTGGAAGTTGAATATAAAAAAATACAAGAATGGATAAATACACTAAAGGGTACCTGGAAAGAAAGAGGAGTCACAATAATATGTGATGGTTGGACTGATAGTATAAATCATACACATATTATGAATTTTCTTGTTTATTACAGCAATGGGACAATTTTCCTAAAATATGTTGATGCTTCTGGTGTTGATACTAGAAATACAGATTATTACTTCCAGTTGCTTGACAAAGTTGTAGATGAAGTTGAAGAAGAATATGTAGTCCAAGTGGTTACAAACAATGAAAAAGCACTAAAAGCAATTGGGAAAAAATTGATGGAAAAAAGGCCACATCTGTATTGGTCTGCATACGCAGCTCGTTGTTTGGATCTTTACTTAGAGGATATAGGGAAAAAGCAAAATGTGAAGAAACTGTTGAATACTGCAAAGATAATGATAACTTTCATCTATAACCACATATGAACAGTAAATTTGATGAAGAAATACAATAGAGGTAGAGAAATTCTCCGTCCTGGCATAACTAGATTTGCAACATAATTATTGCAACTTCAAGCTATTATGAAGCAAAATCAATGTTTAAGAAACATATTCAACTCAAAAGAATTTAGAAGATCTAAGTTTGGGAAAGAAAAAAAGACCAGCATTTGAAGCAAGAAAAATTGTTTTGAGCAATGAATTCTAGAGTAAGGTTATTGATCTACTGAAAGTATTTGAACCTATTGTAAAAGTTTTGAGGCTAGTCGATGGTGACGTGAAGCCAACAATATGTTTTATTTATGAAGCCATAGATCGAGCCAAACAATCTATCCAGCAAAATTCTCGATATCATACAAGATATAATGAAATAATAGACCAACGCTGGAGATTCATGTATTCTGATCTTCATTCTGCAGGTACGTCAATAATCAATATAATTTATAATTTTTTGTTTTGTTATAAAATTTTACTCTCGTGCTTTTATGCATAATAATTGATTAACTTTTTTTAGGTTATTTTCTTAACCCATGTAGGTTATTTTTTTATGATAAGGCACAATGATATCGTTTGATCCATGTAGCGGACCCCACCTAGTGGAAAAAAGCTTAGTTGTTGTTGTTGTTGTTTTCTTAACCCACAATTTTAATATGAAGTTGAACATAAATATGATGTTTATAAAGAAACTTTTGATGGGACCGGTAGCATCATCATCAAATTAGAAAGAAACATGGATGATCAAATTAAAGCTTTGAATCGGGTTAATAAATAATGTTTATATTTAAATCTTATAAATTTATAATTAAATATTATATATTTACTTATTGACATATTATATTATATTATATAGTTAATGATTTTTATAGAAAAACGTGAATCATTTGGCACACCACAAGCTCAAAGAGTTTGAGCTAGAATGAATCCAGGTAAAATATTTTTTTTTCTCTTTTTTGTAAAAGTAAATCTATTTAAAATTTATTTATAGTTTTATACTTTATATGACAAATAATTATTCATTATGTTTGGTCATTTATATAGCTAAATGGTGGTTGACATTTGGATTGTGTGTTCCTGAACTTCAACATGTGGCAATAAAAGTTCTTAGTCAAATAACTTCAACTACAAATTGTGAGAGAAATTGGAACACATTCAGCTACATTCATATAAAAACAAGGAATAAACTCAAATATAAAAACTTGTCTTCACATATTACAATATGAAGCTGAGAATGAGACATCAAAAAAGGAGAAGTCAAGAAGAAATTGAAGCTAATTTCAATCCAATTAATCTTGATTACATATTTCAAGAAGAAGATCCATTCTATCCTTGGATTGAAGAAAGAGAAGGCCTTGTATTAGATGGAGTACAAAATTCAAAGTGGTTGCCTAGAATTAATACTGATGATGAAGATATGGAAGCTAGTGATGATGGTGATGCAGGTTCTGATGAAAATAGTGGTGGTTTAAGTCCTTCTAGTAACAACAGTGATAATTGTAGTGCTGATGTAGAAGTTGAAAAAAGTGATGATAATGATAAAGAGGATGACAAATATAGGCAAAATGATTCATATAAGGAGATTCCATATAATCGTTGTGACAAAAGCCTAATGATTGATATGACTACATCTAGGCCAGATATGGTTCTTTCTTATCATTCATTTGGTGATAGTAGAAGAGGTGGATCACAGTCTAGTAAAGGAAGAAGGCAACAAAATGTTACATTAGAAGATTTTTCATCTTCGAGCATTGCACAAAGTTTTAGTGACCTTGATCTAGCTAAATCATCTCAGAGTAGTCAGGGCTATTATCCACCATATTATCAGTATCATTACTTCAGTGCATATGATCAATATGCTGATAGTAATCAACCTTCACCATACCACTAATCTTCAATGAACTATCAAGATCCTTATCATCAACAATCTCAAGTAATGGATTTTTTTATTATGTCTTTGGACAAGGAGACATGCAAGGTGATAGCCAAAATGAATGTGGAGGTTATGATCTTCCACGCCATTCTACAATGTGGAAATAATTATCATGTAAGTTCTATTTATATTGTCTTTAAGTTTTTAATTTATTTATTTGTTTACTTATTTATTTATTTATTATTTTAAATTTAATAATTTACTTTATTATTTAAAAAAAAAATTAAGTGAGATTTAGTTTATTATTTGTGAATTGCTAGTAAAAAAAAATTCTTATAATGCTCATAAATATTTAAGATATTAATTATGAGTTTATATCATGTTTTCTTTTGTAATAAAATCATACATATTAATAGTAGCATTGTTCCTTACATAATTGGTGACGTGATTAAAGTTGCAGGTAATTGTATTCTTCTAACTGAGTTAGATTTTTTTATCGTGATTTTGTGTAAAAAAGATGACATATTTTTGTGAAACTGATTTGAAACTTATTTAAATTAATATATTATTTAGTTTCTTACTCTTTTATATTTATATATGCTTAAATAAAACTTTAAAAGGCCTATTAATAATTATTATAACAATAATTATGTTATTTTGGTTATGAATTTAATTTCAATTATTCTTTAAGATGGTACAAAATCTTATCAAATGAGTAAAAACCTATAAAACATTAGGAATAAAGATATATGAAGAGTTATAATAATTATAGATTTTTTTTTTTTACATTTTGTGCAAGTTTTTAAAAAATTCACACCGCAATGACCACAATCCGCATCGCAGTAGTCGCAATGCTCGCAACCGCAATAACCGCAACCGCAATCGGAATTTAAAACCATGGGGTTGACATGTGAGATGACGTAGGTTTGTGCATGAATTGCGCTAATTTGTTCACAGGAAATGTAATGCCAAGGCAGGTCATTGACAAATATTATAAGGCACCAATAATGCTCATGTATTTAGAGTGATCTATCGAGGCAGTACCATCATGTAGGATGAGAGATGTGCTATTGGAAAATGGTTTTTGCACCTCCTTGGCGTCTGCCATATTTGTTCGTTGGAGTAGATCGCAAATGTATTTATGTTGGCTTAGAAATATACCATCCCTTGTAGGAATGATTTTGATACCCAGAAAGTAATGAAGGGACCCCAAATCTTTTATGGAGAAGTGAGTGGCCAAGGTGTTGATGCACTGGTTGATGGCTTGTGTGGAGTTGCTAATGACAAGAATGTCATCCATGTAGACCAGATAAAAGAATGGTGCCTTTGTTGAGAATAAAGAGGGAGGAGTCATCCTTGGATGCATAGAAGCCATAAGAACACATGAAGGAGTAAAGGGTTGTAAATCAAGCTCAAGAGGCTTGCTTAAGCACATAAACGGACTTCTTAAGGCAACATACATGATTGGCAAAGTCAAGGTTGATGAAGTCAGGAGGTTGAGCCATAAACATCTCTTCATCTAAATGACCATGAAGAAACACATTGTTTACGTGCAATTGTCTAATAGAGCATTGACTTTGTAGAGCAATGAACAGAACCAAGCAGACACTGTTTGGTTTGATAACTGGGCTAAAGGTTTGGGTGTAGTCGATACATGTCCTTTGATGAAATCCCTTGGCTACAAGTCTTGCTTTGTAGTGTGAGATAGATCTATTGAGGTTTCTTTTGATTCAGAATACATACTTACACCCAATAATGTTCTGTGATTGATCTCGAGGATCCAGTTCGCAAGTCCTTTGTTCAAGTAAGCCATTGCCATTATGGCCTTTTTAAGGCCTCAGTAACACATGTTAGCTCTGCGTTCGTGGGTAATGGGTGTTTGGTGGTGAGGAGAAATTTTTTATTGGGCTTGTGGATATTGTTCATAGAGCGGGTAATGGGTCTTGCTGGAGAAGGTGATGCACAGTCTTGTAGCAGTGGCATGGGAAAAGTGGTGTTTGAGTTATTGGATAGTGGAGGGATGTGATTTATATGGGTGGAAGGAATAGATGTTGATGAAAAAGTGTTGGCTTGGGTGGAATGGATAGGTGAATAATGTGTGACGGGTGGGATGACATGTGTAAGTGAAGGACTTGGTGCATTATGCAACACCCTCGAAAATATGTTATACTTGTATATGGTTACAAAGATAATCTAATACTTACTTGACATGTCTGTTTAATTTTGTGGCCTTTTGAGCATGTTTAGTTATTTTGTGGTAACACTATGTGTGAAAATTAGTTGTTATTAGTCCCGAAATTAGCTTAAACTTCTTAGTTTATGGGAATAAATATGGAGAATTTATTTCTAGGTCACGAATGTATGTAAAATGGTGTAGTTAAAATTTAAAATTAATCAGAGTTAGTTTAATATTTTTAAGCATAGTGAGTGTATGTTTTAATGTCAGATTGACTAGTAGCAGATATAAAAATAGTGAAACAAGATTTTTAAAGAATCTTAAGATTTATTTTAAACTTGTTGGAAGTTAGGAAACTTGATTTGGTGAAATCTAAATGTTCTTGACAGATCTTAAGTCAAATATTTTAAGTTACAAAGTGCCTTACTTTTTTTCTTCTTTCTGCCTTAACTTTCTTTCCTTCTTATCTCCCTTTCTCAACCACTCTCTACGTCACTTTTGCAGCAAAAAAAGGAGGAGAAAACATAAAAGGAAGAGCAGCCACAAAGAAGAAGCAAAGGAAGAAGAAGAAATGGGAAGTGGTGAAGAACTTTTGAGTTCATTCTTTCAAAACTCTAGAGGTATGGATGTTTTGTTCAATCAACTTCATCTCTTTCTTTCACTCTTTTGGTACATGAGGTGTTCTTGGGTTGTTCAAAAGGGGTTCTTGAGAGAGTTTCTCAATGGTTGGAGTTGGATGAGCATGACCCAATGGTTTTGATGTTTAGGTTGTGTTCATAGAACTCTTTTAGCTTTGTTTTGAAAGCACTTGGGTTGAGAAGTGTTGTCCTTGAGTTGAAAGGTGTTTGGGGATGGAGTTTCACGTGTGAGCTCCATGTTTTGCTGCTGAAATGTTACAGCATAACAGGTTATGGGTGAGCCATAACTAGTTAGGTGGCTGTTGCAAAATGTCTCATGGTTTGCAATAACCAATTAGCAATGAGGCTAATCGGTTATTGATGCTGGCAGAAGGATGTTGTTGTGTAATAACCGGTTAGCATAATGTGCTAACCAATTATTCTTCATGCCAGGAGACATTTTTAAAAGGTCCTAATCGTCGGTTATGGACTCATTAAAACATATTTTTGTTGGTCTTGGGCGTGAGTAACTGGTTTAAGCTATGTAATCCACACCCATTGTAACACGTGTTTTTTGTTGCTTACAGTTTTGTAAATAAAAAAATAAATAAAAATAAAAAATGAAAAAATAAAAAATATAAAAAATATCCGATACCAATCCATTAACCTACCAATTGAGCAATATCCATATTTGATATTCATTAAGTAATTTACCCAATATCCAACTTGACGACCCATTATTCATTATCCATTATCCAACCCAAGATATCTTAAACTATAACTCAAACTTATCCTAAACCAACTCAAAACTCAGCATCTTAAACAAACCCAATGCCGCGGCTATGTCTAAAACAAACCCATCCTAACTAAATCCCATAAGTCAACCCAAAGTCTCATCCTAAACAAATCTCAACACACATCCTAAACTAATCCTAATTACACTTTAACTCAAACACCTTAACCTAATCCTCTCTTATAAAAACCCAATGACCCATGTGCCTTACTTGGGACTTTCACTTTGACCTTCAACAACACTTTTAATTGATTAGATTTCACCTCCACCAAAATAGTTCTGGATCACCTCTCGTAGATAGTTTTAGGTTTTAGAGGAGTCCTACGTGTCGCTTTGCCATGCCGTCACACCGCGCTGATCCAGGCGAAGTCGCCGGAAACTACGTCACATCGTCGACCGCTCTTCCTTAAGGAAGAGGATTCAAGCTTCAAGGATCTCACTAATCGAATGGCATCCTTCCTCTTCTCCCGAGCCTTTTCTTCCTTGCTCCTCTGTTTTTTTTTCCTACAAATACCCAAAAAGAAAGAAGCAAAACTCCTTTGTCTTGTTTTTCGTAAATTTGTTCTTTTGATTTCGATAAATTTTTTTTTGTTTTAAGTGAAATATGATTATTGATGTTTATGTTATTGAAATGTTTAGCTTTGTTCTTCCATGCCTATGCTTAATAAAATATATATATATATATAAAACAATAGTAAGACTACAAAGTAAAACTATAAAAATAATTAATTTTTTTTTTTAAAAAAATGAGCTAAATATGATTACCAGTTGATGCATGTTTAATCTTGTAGTTATTTTGGATCATGAGTTGAACCTAACCGGATTATAAAAATAAATTACTATTTAATAAAGATTCAATTTTTTTTATTATTCATTTTTTAAGATAATTTTAGATTAAAAAAAATCTCATTTAATAAAAATAAATTCAATAATCCTGACGCAACCATAAGAACCATATTCAAAGGTAAATGACATCGGGGTTGATCGACCTGTTAATTCAAATTTTTATAAAAATAAAAAATAAATCTTTCTTTAAATAAAGCAACCAACCCACAAGTATTTTACTTGTAACTATGTGACTTGCAGTTCATCATAGTATGAAGTAGGAAGCGAAATTTTTATTTCGTCAAGCCAAATTTTAAACTTTCACAAATTATTTATTTTCTTAGTTTTTTTAAATAAAAAGATTAAAACAAACATATTATGAGATTATTAAGTTTTGGATAACTAATTTAGAATTTAGAACAGATGTTTTAGGGGTCTTTGTGGGGTTAAGTCTCCACCCTTCCCTATGCATAACCTTGTCCTCGTGGGAATCGAACTTTTCCAAAGACCATTTTCTAAAATGGTTTTCCAATTTTTTCTAAATTAAATAAAATTGGTGGAGACTCCTAACTTATTTATTTTGTTTCGTGAGTCAAGCCTGGTTTAAGCTATGTAATCCACACCCATGGATTAGTGAGGGTATTTTACAATGCTTAAAGCCTTGGAAAACCCTAGTTTGTTTCCTTAAAGGTTATGATTGAGCTTGAATGGTATGTTAAATATTGTGATACTTAGCATCATTGTTGTTTATGCTTGAGATGAGATGAATGTAAATCAATTGATATGCTAACTATTATAATGATTGACATCATTGTATTTCACATTTGTGGTTATGAATGTAAATCAATTAACATACTAGTTATTGTAGTAATTGGCATCATTATTTTTCATAATTATGTTGATGAGGATGAGATCCTTACTTTTGGGTGATCATACATGATTGTAAGTGAAGATGTAATATGCCTTTCCTATCTTAGTGATAAGTTGAGGATAGTTCATTCCTTCACACCCGGTGAAATATTTGGAACTGGGTTCCAGTGCTTGTTCAAGGCTTATGGGACTGAGTTCCTTTTTGTTCAAGGCTCATGCATATCATTACATTACCATGGAACTGGATTCCCGTAAATGGTATCATGACATTATTCATTACATTTTTTAGGTTATTGCATAGACATGAATATAAGGCATAATTTGACATGACATGACAATTGTATGGGCGGTTGCTAATCATAATATATTCATGGCATGATAGTTGTATGGACAATTGCTTATCTCTGAGATGAAGATGATGATTTTTTATGAGTGTGATGATTACTTGAAGACTAGTTGTGGAAATGAATTTTCTATACAAACTTATAAAATGATATTCTATTTCGAGAAAAGAAAGGAAACGATTTTGGCTTTTACCATATTTCTAGTTTATATGTGTACAAGACTTGAGTTTAAAATACATTTTTTCCTGAAATGGTTGGAATGATTGTGGTTGCATGTTTTAATGTGAAACCTACTGAGAATATGTGATTCTCATCCTGTATGTTGTGTCTCCGTAATGATTTCAGGGAAGAAGACTAATGGATAATGAAGTGCAGACAGAAGCTTGAAAAGCTTAATTTAGCTTTGCTTTGTACTTTCTTTTTGAAACATGTATATTATGTGCCCTAATAGGTCTAGTTTACAAGGTTTATACATATTTTATATTTATGAGAAATACTGACGTTATGTATATAATTTTTTATTTGTGGCTCATATTTTTTTATATAATGTTGATATCTTATGTTAAAAATGCTTTTAGTAGTTAGTAACACGTTTGTATTTAATTACTGTGGTATAATTTAGAATATATTATTATTATTAAATTTGGGATGTTACACATTATGAGTGAGAGGTGGCTGGGGCATGAAGTCTGCTGGTGATATGTGTTTTTGAATTAAAGGATGAGAGAATAATGGGATTGGAGAGAAGTTAGATGTTGAAGGTTGTGCATGCATATTCGAAGGTGAGGAAGATTGTGGTAAGGGATGAGGGGATTGAAAAAATAACGTTGAGTTAGAAGGGTCTGTTTTGAATGGTAATATGTTTTCAAAAAATGTTACATGTCTGGGGAGATAGATTTTATGGTTAGCCGAGTCAAAACATTTGTAAGCATGATGTTAAGAGGAGTAACCCAAAAAAATGCAAGGAGGGCTGCGAGTTTCAAGTTTGTTGTTGGTGTATGGACGAAGCCAGGGATAGCATAAACACCCAAAGACTTTGAGGTTGATGTATGAAGGTGGTTTGTTAAATAATTTTTGAAAGGGTGTGTCATTGTGTAGAGTAGGTGTAGGCATGCGGTTTATGAGATAAATGGCAGTGTCAAATGCATAACACCAGAATTTTACAGGCAAGGAAGCATGATGAAGGAGGGCTAGGGCAATTTCAACAATATGTCTGTGTTTGCGTTCAGCAAGGCCAACATGTTCAGGTGTGTAGGGTGGTGAGATATAGTGAGAAATGCCATGTGTTTGAAAAAGGAGTTTGAGCTTGAAGTATTCTGAGCTACCATCAGTATAAATGGAGCGAATTTTATGAGCAAAAAATGTTTCAACTTGAGCATGAAATTTAGGAAAAATATTAGAGACTTCACTTTCTGATTTTAATGGATAAAGCCATACATAGCGAGTGAGATGATCAACAAAGATAAGGTAAAAATGAAAGCCATTTATTGAAGTAGTTGGTGAGGGTCCCCATACATTAGAGTAAATGAGTTCTAAAGGAGATTTTGATGTTACAGATGATTCACTGAAAGGTAATTTTTAGCTTTTGTTCAATTGACTAGAAGAGCAATGAAGTGGAGACTCGAAGTTGCATGAGGTGTCACTTTGCTGAAGAATTTGGTGGATTATTTTGAGTGAAGGATGGCCTAGACGAGCATGTCAGAGAAGAGAAGTGTAAGTTGTGGTAAGAGCAGTTTTGTTAGATGGTGTTGGAGATTTTAGTTGCGGTTTAGAGAGAACCACTGTACTTTGACCGTGCATCATGATCGCCCCCATTGTACGATCCTTCACACAAAAAGAAAATGGGTGAAATTTAACAAATACATTACTTTGTTGGTAGAACTTGGAAATAGAGATGAGATTATAATGGGATTTAGGGACACAGAGGAGGGAGTGAAAATTTGGGTTGAACCAACATGAGTTATAGGCAAACCTGAACTGTCACTTATGGTGATTTCATCTAGACCTTCATGTTGATTGTGCAGGTTGAGAAGATTAAGGTCAGTTGTGATGCGATGACTTGCACTAGTATCAAGTACCTAAGTATTTGCAATAGGTGTTGTGGACACAGCAAAATTGGCAGAGGATCATCATGTTTCAGATATTCCTCATGAGCAAGCAGGTGATTGTGAAGTTCTTCAAAGGAGAATGAACGATCACGAGTCCGAATTGAGGCAGCAATGTCCCTGTATTCATTTCCTAAGCCATTGAGCACATAAATAGTAATATCATCATCAGAAATGCTATGATCAATGATAGCTAATTCATCAGCAATTCTTTTAATGGAAAATAGATATTCAGTAATAGACTGAGATCATCCTTTGCAACTGCGATGGAGTTGATGTAGGTTACTTGTTTGAACGAAGAATTAGCAGAGGGCTGATTTGATGTAGCAGCAGAAGTGTTGGTGTAGGAAGATGCTGAGGTTGCCATGGATCGTGAACTCTTCAGAGTATGAGGACTTCTGATAACATTAAGAACTCAATGTGTAGAGAGAATGAAAACTGTGTTTTCTCTGTATATTTCACAATGCAAGATACAGTGGTATTGCAAAGGTATATGTTGGGTGTGCAACCAAAGTCCCACATTGGCTAGAAGTGGGGAGGATCATGGATATATAAGTATGGACATATATTTCTATTAGTATGAGACTTTTTTGGGGTAAAAGCCCAAGAGCAATTTCATGGGGGCTTTGGCCCAAAGTGGACAATATCATACTATTGAGGAGATATGTGGTGTCCATAGTCCTTACAGTAATTATGCTCCTGATTCAATTCCCTTACACATACCCCATATCCGTATCTCGTATCCATGCAACTTAGATTATATTAATTAACAACTACCACACTTTAAGAGTCTCTTTATTAACTCAATATCATACTATTGCGAAGATATGTGGTGTCCATAGTCCTTACAGTAATTATGCTCCTGATTCAATTCCCTTACACATACCCCATATCCGTACCAGTTCTGGTGCTCATGCCCGTATCCATGCAACTTAGATTATATTAATTAACAACTACCACACTTTAAGAGTCTCTTTATTAACTCAATATTTAATTTAAAAAGGAATTATAATTTTTAGATAAACAAAAAATGATAATTAGTCAATAAACTACTAGCTCACATACTATCTGTCATAGTCTTGATGTATTTGATGTTCTGAGTTCAATTTCTACCTTGTCCCTCTTTGCAGGCAGGGCAGTTGGATTGCATAAGATTTATGAGAAAAAATAAAAACGAGGATAAAATATATAGATAAGTATAATGGTCCAAAACAGGGTACGAATTTTTTTTTTAATATGTAATTAGTTGACTTAGCTTACTCTTAATTAAATACTTAACAAAATTGAACTTATTTAAATGGTGATATTATGGAGGTTACTTTTAGGATGTGTACGACCTCATCTCTCTTATAGTGCGAATAAGATGGAGCATGAGTCTGGACTTTGGAATCCATTATTGTGTTTCTGTTTGTGTTTATTAATAAATTTGAGACCACATATGATTGGTACTTTTTTGTTTTCATGCACCATTACTGAATTAATTTACTTTTTCCCTTCCATTGATAATTAGTAATTTAGTTGATCTTTGAAGATCATAAACCGAACTATCACCTAATTAGCATAGGAAAGATACAAAAACCTTTCTTCTTTTGTTACTGGAAAACAACTAGATTGTATAAAGGACATTGTTATTCATCTACTCCACCTTCCATTTATGTGCATTTTTGTTTATGAAGATATACTTGCGTGGACAGTATCTGGGGTTTGTGTGGGGCTCACGATGAATTTTAAGTGGATTCCACGCACAGGATTGTAATTTTGTCCACCGTAATTACTCTACCCACATTCTACACAAATTTTTTGCCTTTTCCATTTTTATCTGATTTTGTTTTTTGTGTTTTTTAATCTTTGGCTTTCTACAGCATGATAAAGTAGCACTTTATCTATGATGCTTTATCTGGTTGCCCAGAGAGTTATAAGTATATGTGGGGAGGTGGGAAAAAAAAAAATTCAATTATGATTTGTTTACATCACTTTTCTCTCACATCACCTTTTACATTATTTTTTATATTATTGATTATATCATTTTTTTTTTCATCACTTTCTTTTACTTAATCACAACCATTAAAAAGTAAAGTAAAAAATGATGTGAGAGAAAATGTGATGTATAATCATCATTTTCCAAAAAAATCAGCATAGACTTGATGGAAATTATCAATCTCTTTTTTTGGTTACAGAATATGTTTCATATCTTCTTATATCATGTTGTCATCTCTTTCAGCATGGAGGGCATACTTGCTTCCCATGTTCAGCAACCATATTGCACTAGCAGTTAGTTTTCCCATTAAGAAACAACACGATTTTTAACTCAAAAGAAGTTCAGGTTCCCCACCATATCTAAGTTGTGAAGAATCCCTGTTGCTCATCTCATCTTAAACACTTTGTGCTGCTTGGTCTAGAAGACCTTATGATACGGGCAGACATGACATTGTTTGTTTTTCTCTTGGCTGGAACCTTGTTGAATGGAAGATAATATGGGATGAAGTTGGAGAATCTGATGCTCGAAAGTCAAAGACTCAAAAGGATGCAATGTTGCTTGAAATCTATCAAATACGGACACCGAATTCTAAAAATTATATAACATGAATACATCATATATATACATAAAATTGAATTTTTTTAAAAAAAATCATAAATCATAATATCATAATTGGTATATAAAATTGGTATGTGACAAAGGTACATCTACCTTTTTTTTCTTTTATATTATTAAAAATTACTTAAAAGTTTTAAATAAGCCCAATTTTTTTGTATTATTACCAGTGTTAAATTAGATGTGTGTTACATGTATGTTGTTATATATCATACAAGTACCAGTATTGGATATGTGTCTAACACGCGACACGATACCAAAATGGTGTGTGTTATAGCTTGAAATAGAAGATATTGGAGTTGTATAGGAAAAAAGTGGATGAACAGCGTGTTTGGAACGACAAAAAACGGGAATTGATTTCATTTGCAAATCAAATTTATTGTTTGGAATCTTAAAATTTAAAAAATGATTTCATTTGATAATTCCCATGGATTTAATTAGATTTCTATTCTTCTTATTTACAAATTCTATAAAAAATGATAGAATTTACTTGGATTTGATTTGATTTCTGGTATAATTTTTAGAAAAGACTATTTTAACCCTCTTCATTTTTTAATTTTACATCTCACTCCCCACGTTTTCAGCTCCCCTCTTTCATTTCACGTTCTTTCATTTTACAAGAGAATGTCCTCTTTCCTCTTTCACTTTCTTTCTCGCTGAAGCTCCTTGTTCTCACCCTCTCTCTCTGGTTGTTCAAGGTCGATTTGCTACAAATTTTTGGTCGATCCCACCCTTGTGTTCATATTTGTTGCAGGTTTGATCGATCTCATCCTTTTTTTTAATTTTGGGTTGCGTTTAATTTCTCTAGATCTAGTTTGTGATATATTTTTGATTTTTGATTTGGGTTCTGATATGGGTTTTGTTTGAATTTTAGTTTTGATATGGGTTCTAATCATTTGAGTTCGAGTTTTGTCACAAATTTGATAGTCTGAAACATTTTTGTTTTGAAATAGGAAAACAAAGTGTTGTGAGTTTGGTCGATCTTTCTCCACCGAGGTTGTGGTCGATAGCCAACTGTCCAGTGGAAGCAATTGGTACTAAAGTTTTGGTCGAAGGTGAGTCGTTTATGTGTCTTTCTTGTAGTTAGTTTAAAAATTAAAAATTATGTTGAAGTTTATAATATCAGTTGTTTTGTGAGCTTGAATGAATCTGAGAAGTGGTAAAGTGTCTTGTTTACTTGGGATCATGACTGAAGTTTATTTTCGATACCCTCTCTTTTTCTGGCTAATTATGACTGAAATTGAAAAGGGTTGATGGGGTTTCAGTGCTAGCTACCACACCGAGTCTTAGACTTCCTTTGTAACCAAACAAAAAAAAAAAGAAGTTTTGCAGATATCAATTGGTGATTACAGCTTGTCATTTTCACAGAGATAGAGTTAGTTGTTCAAAGAGTTGCATCACATGCTAATTTTAAAATCTCTTCCTGGAAATTTTAGCATTGTACGTCATAATTCTTCATTTAGGATTCTTTCTTGTTTTATTCTGATAGAAAGATCGTAAGCTTTGTTACCTTATCTGTTTATATCTTTACACTTTCTAATATATTGTTCTGGTATATATTCCTTGTAGTGGCAATCACATAATGGGCTGGTAACCGTGTTCGCTGGCAAGGCTTCATTTGAATTCTTTATTTTTTCTTTTTGCTATTTCTCTATATGAGTGAGGAGAATGTTTGATGAGGACATAGGGTTACGTATATCTATTGTTTCTTCATTTTTTGTTAAGATCTATCTATCTATCTATCTATGGTTTACATAATGAGAATTAAAACAAATTACATGAACAGAAACAGGCTAGCCATTGTAGTATACTAATGTTGGTTCTGTTTAAGGATGGTGTAGATATTACTAATGCGAAGTGAAGTTCAGCTTTTTCATTTTTATCTGATTAGCAATTAGCAAAAATAAAAAATAAAAAAGAAGAACATAGTTATAATGCAGTTATATAATTCCTTCTAAAACATTTTTGTGCTTTGCTTAAAACACGGTTTCCACTTTCCATGTTAGCTTTTTATGACAATGTCTAAAGATGCATTTCATTAGACATACGCTATGGTTATATGGAACACATATAGCTTGTACGCTCTATAACTTTTTGAGCAAATAAAGGGATACCTATTTCTTACTGATTCTAAAGCATATTAATCTTGTTATGTTGCTTGTTTGATACATTTGTAATATAGATGCTAAAGCACATATAGCTTGTTATGTTATTGTGGTTAGGTTTTGCTTGTAGGATTTCTTTAAATTACTATTGAATTCAAATTTTTAAATTCATTAGCATAATTAGCATTGATAATTTTTTCTAATTAAATTTTGGTAGGGTGAAGGATGAGAGATTTTGAGAAAAATTGTGTTGCTGCTGTAGTTGCTTATATGGGCTGGTTAGTAATCCTGCTTCGCATTTATCAATATGCTACTTGGGTTGAAAGAGAGATTCCAGCATCAAGAATAGAAAGGGAGGAAGTAAGAAGAGAGCTAATGAGGAGAATACAAACTGATGAGAGGTCGCGTGACATTTTGCGTATGGGGCCTAATACATTTAGTCGTCTAATTAACATCCTAAGAACAACTGAACTTCTTAGAGACACTAAGTATAGCTGTGTTGAAGAACAAGTGGTGAAATTTCTTCACATTTTGTCACATAATGTTAGAAATCGCACAATTTCTTTTTTCTTCCGTCGCTCTGGTGAGACCATTAGTAGGCATTTTCATCAAGTTCTCAGAGCAATCATTACACTTGAGGATCGGTTTCTTGTACAACCTGATGGAAACACAACCCCACTTGAGATCTTGAATAGTACGGGAAGGTTTTTATCCTTATTTTAAGGTAAAGTCGATTTTCAAATATCATGGTTCATGTTTCACTTTTTTCAATCTCTAATTTTTATTTTAGTTTCATTCTATATAGGATTGTATTGGTGCTCTTGATGGAACATATGTTAGGGTGAAAGTTTCAAATGAAGAAGTACCTAGATATCGGGGTAGGAAGGGTTACCCAACAATGAATGTGTTAGCTGCATCCACTTTTGATCTAAAGTTTACTTATGTTTTGCCTGGGTGGGAAGGATTTGCTTCAGATTCAAGAGTGCTTGAGGATGCTTTAGATAGGGATAGTCTTAGAGTTCCTCTAGGTACAACTCTATATTAAAAAAACTATATTTATTAATCAATATAAATATTAGAAGCTAATCATGACTTTATACTTAGGAAAATTCTATTTGGCTGATGCTGGCTATATGTTGAAGTCTGGTTTTCTCACTCCTTATCGAAGCACTAGATATCACCTCAAGGAGTATTCTTGTCATCCTCCACAAAATGCAAAAGAATTATTTAACCTAAGACACTCCTCATTGCGCAATTCAATAGAGCGAGCTTTTGGCGTGTTAAAGAAGAGGTTCCCGATAATAGCAAGTGGAACAGAAGCGCAATATGATGTTGACACTCAATCAGAAATTGTGTTGGCATGCTGCATGCTACACAATTTTTTGATGGGTCATGATCCTGATGAAGAACTTATATCAGAAGTTGATAGAGAACTTTTGGAAAGAGAGCTTGAACGTGAACAACCAGAAAAAAGAGAGCTTAGAGATGCCGATGGAAAAGAAGCAGAAAGAATGAGAAATAGCATTGCTTGGCAAATGTGGAATGATTATGTCTCTCGTAACAATTAGTTTCTTTGTTATATAATCATGTTGACTTTCCTTGATATTTGACTTTGTATTTCATGAGTACTTCATTAGTTGTAGAATAATCTGTGTTTGTGATGCTATATTTTATACTTCATTCCTTGATATGGCTTACTCACCGTTGAATGATAGAAACTGGGTTTGTTGAAGTTGCATATGTAGTGTTTGATACTAGATTAATCCTATGGCATTTGGAGTGTTTGATACTGGGTTTATTATCTAGTTTTTCACCCTGTGATGTTTTTGTGACAAACTAGTTTCTATAAGCAACAAAGTAGGCTAGTGCTATTTTTGTAACCAAATATGGTAAATTGGTAATTATCCCCCTGATTTAGATGGTAATACGTATATATGAAGAGTTCTCTACTTCATATACGGAAACAGGGATTATCATGGGCAGCTATGGCTATGTTACTTATAAACTTATTTTGCCTTCATTCTCCATAGTCCATACAGGACCTCTGCTTAGTATTTGCTCTTGAAGTATAGATATAGAAGTAAAGTGAGTGGAATTGTCGAAAGTTTGGCTTTTTGATTGATTTAGGTATGCTTTTTTGGTGTCAGTAAATTTTGTTTATTATTTATTACTGTATTTTCATTTCTTCACGAGCATGCTTCAGTTGGAGAATTGATTTACTATTTATATTCTTTCATCTCCTCAGATGTGGTCAATAAAGACACCATATTCTTCTCTGAGTTTTGAGCCACCCTGGTTTTTTCTTGTGTGTGTGTGTGTGTGTGTGTGTACTCTGATTGTGCCAGATTTTTCTGTTCCTTGTGATTGAGTTCATAAATATGTATACTACTTATTATATAGAAACTCTGTTCTTTTCGGGGCTTGTATTTAGGTTCTGTGATATATGTCCTACCCTGGTTTTTCTTTTCATGTGTGTTTATTAATTTTATGTGCCCACACATGATTCATCATACTTAGTCTCATCTACATATGCTGTTAAAGAATATATATGTTGAGTTCCAACCACTGTGTGTCAAGACTCAAGACTCAACTGAGAGCCCTCCAATTGTTGAATTTTTATAATTATGCTTCTAATGATATATATTTCATTAGAAATATATATTTGAATTTTTATAATTATGCTTCTAATGATATACAATTGTGGATCATAATTGGCCGAAGATGTATAGGTGTTATCATTGAGAAGTGGAATCTGCTAATAAAGATATGGAGAACACTGTTGGAGAGGTAGAGTCTGTTGATCAAACCAAGTTATCAAACTATAGGAGATGGACTACCCAAATGGATTCATTTCTCCTTGAAGTTTTGAAAGAGCAGAAATTGAAAGGGCAAAAACAAGATAAAAACTTTTCAGATGAAGCATACCGAGCTGCAGTTACAGCTATCAACACAGAATTTGGAAAGAATATGAAGAAAGAGAATATTCAAAATCGACTTAAAACTCTCAAATCACAAATGGCTACTGCCATAGATGTTTTGAAACTAAGTGGATTCTCATGGAATGACATTACGAAGACCATAGAAGCTGAGCCAGGAGTTTGGGATGAAGCTGTAAAGGTAAAATATATTTAACTAGCTTTTTTTTCAAATTTCAACAACAAATGACATTTTTATCTTTGTTTGGCTAGGGAAAAGAAGAAAGGAAGTTAGTTCGTGGGAAGTTGACTCTTCAATTTGGATTTGATGCGTGACATCTATGAAAAAGATAAAGCTACTGGTTCAAGAGCTGAAAGTGCAAAAGAAAGGGTTAAAAGGTGGCAAAAGGAAAGGCCAATAGTGATTGAAGTCATCGACACTGATGATGCCATTAATCTTGAGGCAGTCAACCCAATTGATGGGAATGAGAGCTATTGTGAAGAATTTCCAGCCCCTTCATCTTCAACAAGTTATCTTTCAAAGCAATCTGCAATTAAGAAGAGAGGAATCAAGAGAAAGGCTTCTTTTGGTGACATCATTGATGAGGGAGTTCAAGACATTAAAGTAGCAATGATGGACATTGTGGAAGCCTTACACAGTAGCAGTAGCCCAAAACCAGTTGTCAGCATTAAAGAACAAGTGGTGAAGATTCTCAAAGAGGCAAGGTTGGATGGAGATTATGTTTGTGATGCTTTGGATTTTCTTGTGGTTGATCCACTTTTGGCAAGATCATTTATTACCCTTGATGAACATCTACGCCTTAATTGGCTTCGTAGGAAAATGACTAAGACTTAGCCTTAATTTTGAGTTAATACTGATGATTTTGCTTGCTGTATTTGAGATGTATTTAGACTTAGCCATGGATATCTACATCTTAATGGACATCTAGTTTTGTATTAATCATTGACTAAGTTGTATTTGAGTTGTTTAAATCAACAAAGGATGTGTTATTGTTTTGAAGTTGAAAACATAATAGTTTAAACTTTTGAATTTAATTTAATTGGAGATGTATGTATGTTGGTTGCTGAGGTCTTAGGATCGAACCTACATCTGCTTGCATTTTTCGATGCAATTTTTTCTAATAAGGAAGCCGAATACTCCAATCTAATAAGCCTCATTCTCTACTCTCTAGTCATCATTGATGCTATAACTCGTGCAATGGGCAGGCTTTGGATTTGATTGAAACAGTATAAAATAGAAAAGTAATATCAAGTTTAATTTATGCTATAATCTACCAACATTGGCTTATTTTTGGTACATCTGCTTAGAGAGAGACGGAGAGAGAGAGGGGGAGAGAGAGAGAGAGGGAGAGAAAGAGAGAGAGAGAGAGAGAGAGAGAAAGCTTTTAATTTTTTATAATATCTTTCTTAATTATTTATAAGGGTAAAAATGTAAAATAATAAAATCAAATCAAATCAATTTTCATTTTAATTAATACCAAACATAAAATTTGATTTCTAAATCAATTCAAATCTTATTTTTTTTTAAAGTTCCAAACACAAAATTTGATTTCTAAATCAAATCAAATCAATTCAAATCAAATCAAATCAAATCATTTCTTATTTTTATCAATTCCAAACACACCCGAAGAGAATGTAAAGCTAAAATTCAGCAAACAATTGCTGATTCTGAAGCAGAAATTGCAGGCATCTGTTTGGCAATGGATAAATATTGAACAGCCACTACCTGTAAGACTTTTTGGCACTCCAGAATTGAGCTGATGAATCAGCTGCTTTATTTGTCACATGAAAGATGAAACTGTTGTTTCACAACTAGGGGAGATGCGCGGGCTGAAAACTGAGGGAAAGAAACAATTTTTGAAGTCTTATATCAATTGCAGAATATTACCAGTGAGCTATAGGCTACATGGGGTTAATGCATATTTAGAGTAGAACAACTAGTTTAAAAACTAGAAGAATTACGGAGGCAGATTTGCTTGAAATTCAATATGAAAAGGCAATTTTCTGTCTTCACTCCTCTTTTCTTTGTATCTTAAAATGTTGATATATAGAACTGGATATTGTCAATGTGTACAGGACTGATGCAAAGCAGCATGAATTATATTGTTAATGCTTGTGTAGATTTAGACGGCAGAAATGACCTTATATTTTCTTCCAAACCTACTCCTTCCTTAAGAATAACTTTCTAATGTTAGTCTGTCTGAGTAATCTTTGTTTTTTTAAAAAAAAAAAATTGGTACATGAGTTATCTTTTGATTTATCTTAATACTCTTAATACACTATGGTCGGTCGTTGGTTTGGATTTCAAAGAAAATTTTTGTGAGATTTGCCCCACTTTGATTAACCGCGCAAGAGCCTTAATTCAAGTGGCACAAAGTCCCTTGAATTCGGGTTCAAATCTAAGGCTGCTTTGCTTTCCCTTTAACTTACCCTCTCTGTCCTAGACGAGCTCGTGGACCCCTTTGAAAGAAAAAAAAAATGTAATTGATCATATAGTCAAGAATTTGACTTTCGAAGTACAAAGTTTGAGAGTTGGGAGTGGAAATATATTTAAATAGGCTTACACATATTTTGTAAATCATCCGCGTAGGAATTGTTACTTATTATAAACTTTTTTTTCTTAGCTCAACTAGACTTGATTCGAAAATTTATTTAATATATGTTAAAAAACTTAACCTTTTAAGTTTAAAATATATATGACATTTAGCAAAGTTATTATATTTTGTATAAAACAAATATATTATAATAATATGTAATTAATAAATTATTCAAGTATTATAAATTCTCACTTATATATATAAATATTAAATAAATAAATTAATTTGATAGATCAAATAAACTTTTTTAAAAAATCAAATCATGATCTATTATTTGTTAAATAAATTAGACTTACGTAAGTTAAAAATAAATTAAATCGTAAGCTCCTAATACCTAAGTGTATTGGTGTGGGGATATTGGCTTCCATTGAGTGAATAAATTTTGTATTACTACATATAACATTTGTCATTTATGTTTATATGATTCTACAGTTGAAAGATTTTCGCCACCGTTATCACTTAAAATAAATGGTTAACTTATTACTTAAAATTTGAAATCTTTTAAACAAATATTTAATTAAATATTTAGAAAGAATAATATTTGACAATATTAATAATGATTAAATCATTCATTGTTCTCAAAATAAGAATATATAAGGAATTAAAAAAAGTTCAAATTACATCATTTAACTTTATCTCATCTGCACTTTGATTCTTCAACTTTCAAAATTTGCAACATGATTCCTAAACTCCTAAATTGTGTAAAGTGACCTAAAATCGTGACAAACGTTAATTTTTAG
Source organism: Ormosia emarginata (assembly GCA_029884605.1). Taxonomy (NCBI): domain Eukaryota; kingdom Viridiplantae; phylum Streptophyta; class Magnoliopsida; order Fabales; family Fabaceae; genus Ormosia; species Ormosia emarginata. The sequence continues at coordinate 9,181,145 of JAQQTP010000068.1, forward strand.
AAGAAAAGTATTATGTGTCTTATCATAATTTTAAACAATTTTGCACACTTTTAAGAGTTTCAAGACTTTGTCATATATTTTTAAAAGTTAAAAGATTAAAGTACACATAAAGCGGAGTTGAAATGTGTAATTTAGATTTTTTTTTTATTAAAAATTAACGTCTGTCACGATTTTTGACTACTCTACACACTTTTAGAAGTTTAAAGACATTGTTGCACATTTTGAAAGTTAAAGAACCAAAATGCACATGAGATAAAATTGAAGGATAAAATTTGGACTTTTCTCTAAGAAATAATTATATATTTTTCTTTCAATATTTTTATTATATTTTATGAGCAAATATAAACATTTCAATATATATATTTGTGTATGTATTGTTCTTCAATTTTTTTTCCCACTTTATAAAATTTCTAAGTTTGTCATTGTTGATAGGTCGTCTAACCTATTCTCATCCTTTAAGATGTTAAAATACAAAGAATGCAAAGTTTGAGAGAGGTTAAACATTGTGGTAAGTATCCCTTTGCATGTCATTTTTTTTTCAATTGATACATATTAAGAAGCACGAATACTTCAAAATATCTATTGTATCAATATATACATCAAATTAAGTTTGTATTTTCATTTTTTTAAATTTTTGTGATAATTCAAATGCAATATTATAGGAGTTTATAAATTCCAGTCTTTTATTGTGTTTGCAATGACTAATGTTAAAAATAACATTGTTGTATGCACTTTTTTATGTTCAAAAATATGATGTATATGATTTTTTTTATATAATATGTTATGCCATATTATATCATACCAATATCCTAATTTTTTAAGAAATGTTGCGTACGATATACTAGTATCAAGTCCGATACTTATATTTGTATTGGTGCATCATATATATATTTTTGAATATCTTAATCTCAATATAAATAGCTTGTTTTTGACCAAATAAAAAAAATGAATTAATTGAAATGTGCAAACTGACCTCAACATTACTAGATCACAATTAAAAAAAATGATTTATGTACTGGTTCACTATAAGCAAACTTTGGACTAGATGTGTTGATACTTGACATGTTGAACACAACTTATTAATCGCATATAGTTGTTTGAAATTTTTTTTTTTATTGTTCCTGCCAACTGTTAACGTGCACTCTGGTGATTTAACAAAAAAAGGGCAATGTAATCTATAACGTCTTGCAATGTGGGCTTCTTCATCAAATTTTTCCCTTGGTTTTTATTTTGAAGGAATTTCTATAATATTTTAATAAGTATGATATTCAGGATGAGTTATTAAATATTTATTAAATGTTAATTTTATAATAAATATTTAAAACTCTATTAAAAATAACTAATAATTAATGAAATATTTAACAACTTATTTTAAGTACTATACTCTTAAATAAGAGAAGGATATCAATTGCCCTTATTTTGGATGTTGTTGAACCAAAAGATGACAGACTCAAGAAATTTTAGTATGCGAGAAAAAAAGAGGTATCGAGTTTTTGTATGACGGAATAAATATTTGTAACACAATTATTTATGCAACTTGTACGAAAAATATTTTCAAACTAATTGCAGATGATATTGATCCGTGCAATACAGGCATAAAATTTTCTTCTAGCCAACATTTTACTTGTTGATGCATATTGGAGTTTGAGCCTAACAACGCCAAACTCAACAACCTTTTTTGATATGATACTTAATTATTAAGTGTTGTTACCATCTTTATTTAACAAAGGAAATATTCTCTCTTTAATGTTAATCATTGGCCAACACACAAAAAGAGAAAGATTTTAAGAAATTTCCTCTAAGATATTTACTAGACACCTAAAAAGACTAACATGCCCCTAAGCCTTACTTAGTCCCAAGACACCCTTCCTTATAAATAGCTACAATAACTTCAAGGTTAAGGATCTTTTCCCTTCAATCTCTACTTCCTAGCACCCTTACTTACTTAAGTGTTAAAGTGTTTTGCAGGTACTCAACTCCCCTCTCTCCAACGCATTAGAAGGCTAGCAGAGCGATTTGGATTTACTTCAATAGGCTTTCAGAACCCCTAACCTCGGTATAGATAATTGGCATCACATGTAAGAATTGTCGAAATTGTTATTGACTCATTTTTCATGGATAACACGCATAGAAAGATAACCACCAATCAGGAGCACCTGTGGGCTGGGGCGAAAGCCTTTGGCAAGCCAGGCTAGCAACATGCCGCACCCACCCCCTGCGTGCACTCTGTGGTCCGACGAGTAGAATTCGCTGCTAGAAGATTCTTCCAGTCCTCTCATCAGCTCGTCCACATCAAGGAGTAGGGATATTGGCATGACGGAATCCGGCAAACCAAGAGCTCTATGAGATGTTTGCGAAGTAGCAACAATAGATTATCGACCTCCTACACATGATGACTAGAGAACGCGTGGCCGAAAACAATCAAGAAGCCCGTGTGGATCCCGAAGAACGAGCTGACAAATAGCCCTAAGCTAACAAAAAAGGTAAGAGATTTTTGTGGCTTCAGGCCCGTCACAACATAAAGCCTGTTATCATTTTAGCCATCTGTTTTATGATTTCATCATGGGAGTTGCGGTGCCTAAGGGCTTTAAGTCCCCTACCATCGAGGCATATGATGAGTCTACGGACCCCCAAGAGCACTTGGATGCATTCATGTCATCCATGCTGCTAGGTTGGGGGAGGCATCAACTCCATTATATGTTGTGCCTTCCTTTCCACCTTGAAAAAGACCACACTCGAGTGGTTCTCTTCCTTGCACCATACGTTCATCAACGATTTTGATGAGCTAGCTATGAGTTTCTTAACATACTTCAACATGATTAAAAGCCCAACCCAAGACCTTGGCCAAACTCCTTAACTGCAGACATGGTAATGATGAATCACTAAGGGACTACATGACAAGATTCAAAAAGGAATCGCTCGAGATTCGAGATCTCAACTTGGCCATGGCGATGCATGTGATCATGGGCAAACTTCGTCCTTGAGAATTCACTAAATCGCTAGCCAATAAGCAACTTCAGGACCTAGACGAGCTTAAGAACTAGTATGAAAAGTACATTAACATGGAAGAGGTCCTGATAACTTCACAAAGTGTAGTTATTTGTGCCCCATATCAGTATTTCTAAGAGTGCTAAAGTCCTTGTATTCATGCATATTTGGAAGGTTTTCTATTTCTATTTATTATATCCAATTCTGATACCTTTCCAGTATGTTATGGAGCAAATTGTGCTTATTATGTATATGATTAAGTAGACTTTGCATTTATTAATACTTTGGTGATTTCTCTAATGCAGGAAGAGCTGCAAAGCAGATTAGAAAGCCCAAGAGGAACCCAAAGGAGTAAATTCAGCAGAAAAACAGTGTTTGCTGCAGAATTCTGCAGCTAGACTTGTAACGCCGCGGCGCTGGGGAAGCGTACGCCGCGGCGTTGAGATCTCCTGCATCCAAAAGTCAGGAGCTACGAAGAATTGAACGCCGCGGCGTGAGAAAACAATGCCGAGGCGTTAGTGACCTAATTTGAAACAACCGCGGCGTGGATTGTGAGCGTCGCGGCATGGCCCTGATTTTGCTGAGTCTATAAATAGATTTTCAATAGAATTCTGAAGGGAGCTCCGGGGGAGCCAAGATGAGTTTAGAGAGGTTAAGGCCAGGACTTCATTTCTGGGCAGATTGGAAGCCTAGGGAGGCTAGGTTGGAGATCTTCTTCCTTAAGGAAGAGGATTCAAGCTTCAAGGATCTCATCAATGGCATCCTTCCTCTTCTCCCTGCGTTTCTTCTTCTCCCTTATCTTTTGAATACTGTTTTTTGTTGTAATTTCGTATTCAATGTTTAGCCAAAGCTGTATTTAGGATATACTTTGAATCTTTATATGATTATTGATGATTATGAGTGAATTTGAGTTTCTATTGATGTTTAGCTTTGTTCTTCCATGCCTATGCTTAATGCTTACTTCTGTTTGATCAACAATTGCATGATCTTAATTGATGCAAATGAACTAGACATAGGGATTTGTGGAGATGGACATGGTATGGTTGATGCATGTTTGACGAGTTCAATTGGCTTGGATGAGTTGATTCGCTAACTGGATAGAAATATACCTTTTAGCCATGTATTAGCGTGTGTTTGAGAATAGATCGTTCATTAGTGGAGTTTACACTAGTCCTCATGCAACCATAAGAACCATAGTGGATTAGGTAAATGACACCAGGGTTGATCGACCTAGACATAGGCTTTTGACTAAATCAGATTCTCAAGCTAAACTAACTAATCATTGATGTTACTTATAAGGATTGCATATCATTAGTATGAAGTAGAAGGTGAAGAAGGATTCCCTAGATCTCTAAACCCCTATGTTATTGCTTTTGTAGTTTAGATTTAGATTAATTGCTTTTCTTTTTTTTATATGGCCTTGACTAGAATCTAGCTGAACTATTGGTTGCTACTTAGTAATGGAAACCTTGTCCTCGTGGGAACGAACTTTTACTCTGTATCTGTATTACTTGAACCACCCGTGCACTTACGGTACACAAATAGTCTAACAGGTTCTAAGGGCAAAGAACAAGGCCTATAAGGAGGCTAAAGCATCATTGAAGTAAGAAAATGAGCCAGAATCGAAAGGTCCTAAGAATGGCCCCAGGGAACCATTTTGGGAAGAATTCGATGAATACATCTCCTCAAGATTCCCTATAGTAAAATCCTTGAGGAAGTGTACCATACGAAAATTTTTGAACTCCCCAAGCCAAGGACCCTATGACCAAGAGGATAAGTAGATAAGTCTAAACGTTGTAACTATCACCACGCTTACGAACACAACACAGAGAATTGCATTGACCTCTGAGATGCCATAAAGATTTTAATACAATAAGGACAACTCTAGAATTACATCTAGAAGCCTCAAGATGGTGAGTCCTCACGGTATTAGAGGAAAGATGGAAGAAAGAGGAGCTATAGTCCACGACGACGGACATCTTCCCCTAGTGATCGCTCACCACCTCGGGAGTGAGCTCAACATCATATAAGACCCCTAGAAAGAGGATATACGTGACAATGAGGTCATGAGGACCATTAACATTAGTAAGGGTGGTACTTAGTGTGGCATCCACCCCTATCAGTAAGAAAAAAAGCGAATCTTAGACCATTCCAGCAATTAGCTTGACTAAGATACAGAGGGAATGATCATATGCCACGGCAATCTTATGGTCATTTCAGGAATTATGGCCATTGTAAAGGTGAAAAGGATTTTCATGGACTAAGGGAGTTTGGAACCTATCTTGTTCATAGATTATTTCCAGAACCTCGCACTCCCCTTGTCCAAACTTAAACCCTTTGACACTGATCTAATAAGGTTTTCAGGAGGCAAGGTGTGACGTAAAGTATGCATAGAATTATACTTCACTATGGGGGCAACCCTTTGAAGAAAAAGGTGAATGTTAAACTCCTAGTGGTTGATTACCCACCTACTTACAATATCATCTTAGGAAGACTCTCCTTGAACACTTTTGGAGCTATAACATCTATCCACCATCTCGCTATAAAGTTCTTCACGGATGATAGAGAAGTGGCAACAGTGAGAGCAAATCAAGCTACAACACAAAGCTACTATAACACCATCCTGAACTTGCTAGAATCAGCATATCACTCCAAACTACATACCCTGCCACCTTAGGGGAAAAACTCCCATCCCGTGATGATGGCTGAGCTTGATGTCCAGATTAACGTGAAAGAGAAAATGCCACATCTTGATGGCCAGTTGATTGAAGTTTGACTTAAAATAAAGCCTAATTAGGTCACAAAGATCAGAGCGAGCTTCTCCGAGGTGGAACGAAGGAGATTAATGAAGTTCTTGCAATAGAACAAAGATCTTTTTGCCTAGACAGCGGCTGATATGTCCAACCTTGATCCCAACTTCATATGCCACCAGTTATCGATCTCCCTCAACGCTAAGTCGGTGTTGTAGAAGAAAAGAAAAGTGAAACCGAAGCGCCACAAGTTCATTGAAGAACAAATGAAGGAGCTCCTCATAGTAGCATTTATCAGGAAAATCTCGTAGACCACTTGGATATCAAACAAGGTTTTGGTAATAAAAAAAATCCTCTGGGAAATGGCGATTGTGTATGGACTACATAGATCTTAATAAATTTTGCTCTAAGGAACCTTACCCATTACCTAATATTGACAAGCTAATGGATGGCTCTTCCAGATACTAATTTTTGTCTTTTATGGATGCCTATTCAAGATACAACTAGATCCTAATGCACCCAAAAGACGAGGAGAAAATGACGTTCATCACGGAAAGAGTCAGTTATTGTTATAATGTGATACCCTTCATATTGAAAAACACAGGGGCCACGTACTAGAGGATTATGAACAAAGTCTTTGAGAAGCAGATTGGGAAGGTGATGGAGGTGTACATCAATGACATGATTATGAAGACCCCGATCAGCAGAGACCATATTAGTGACCTTAGATAAGTGTTTGGGCGACTGAGAAAACACAATATAAGGATGAATTTGGAGAAATATGTGTTTGGGGTCCATGCTGGGAAATTTTTAGGATTTGTGCTAACACACCGGAGAATCAAAGCTAACTCGGATAAGTGCCAAGAGATAATTGACATGCAGAGTCGTAACACGGTAAAGGAGATTCAACAACTCACAGGATAGATAGTGGTGCTAACAAGATTCGTGTCCAAGTCGGCTCCTTACCCATCTTTAAGCTTTTGAAGAAAGGACAAGACTTCGAGTGGACTTCGGAATGCATAGAAGCCTCCAGAGCTCAAAGCTTGCCCTCTCCACACCTCCCATCCTCACCAGACCAGAGGATGCAGAAACCTTCTACCTTTACCATTTAGCCGATGAATAAGCAATCATCTTGATCCTTATAAGAGAGACAGAGGAAGGTAAAAAAACTCTTCTACTTTGTGAGCAAAGTCCTATATAGGCCCGAGCTCCATTACTAGAAAATCGAGAAGCTAGCCTTCACGTTGCTCATTTCAGCGAGAAGATTGAGACAATATTTCTAATGCTACCCTGTAGTCGTGAAAATAGACAATTCAATCATTAAGGTGTTGCACACTTGAACTCACAGGAAGAATGATTGTGTGATTCGTGGAGCTATTCGAGTTCCTGGATATGAGCCCTAGCAATCCATCAAGGCACAAGCTCTGTTCAATTTTGTAGCAGAATTCACCCACTGTCTAACATCCAGTAATAGGAATGAATGAACTACATTTGTCGACGAAACATCCAATCCAAAGTGCAGCGGGACTAGCCTTATTATGGAGAATAAGAACGGTGTGACAATGGAGCAATCCCTGAAGTTCAAGTTCCTTACCTCAAACGACCAAGCAAAGTATGAGGCGATGATTGTTGGACTCTTTATGGTGAAGGACCTTGGAGCTACCAAAGTGAGACTGTAATGATTCTTAACTAGTAACCTTCTAAGTCCTGGGAGAATACCAAGCCAAAAACCCATAAGTGCAAAAATATCTAGTAATGGTGAAATAACTCATGGAGGGGTTCTCCAAGGTGAAAATTAACCATATTCCCCGAGAACAGAACTCCAAGATGGACATTTTGTCCAAGCTAACTAGAATGAAAAGCACAATAAATAATAAGTTTGGGATGCAAGAGATGCTACCCACTTCCGGCATAGATGGTGCTGAGATGGTGATGGTAGTGGACAAAGAAGACAACTAGATCAACCCCATAATGACATATTTGTGAGAGAAGAGCTCCCTTCAGACTAAACAAAAGTCGAGAAGATAGTTAGAATGACAACATGGTGTATTCTAGTAAATGATATAATCTAATGTAGAGGCTTTTCTTTCCCACTGTTGTAATGTGTCACCCTAGATAAAGCCCAATAAGCCTTCGTTGAAATTCATAAGGGTTACTATAGCCAGCATTTAGGGAAAAATCCTTGGCAAGAAAATCTCTACGAGTGGGGTACTGTTGGTCCACTGTGTCGGCCGATGCCATGACCTATGTCTAGAGTTGCAACAAGTGCCAGAGGTTCTTCGACATCCAAATGACACCACCTGAAGAGATTTCAACTATCTTGATCCTGTGGCCTTTTTGTAAGTGGGATTGGATTTATTGGGGCCCTTTCCCTAGGCACCTGACCAACTAAAGTATTTAATGGTAGTCGTGGACTGCTTTACAAAGTGAATTAAAGTATAGCCCTTAGCAGCTATTACAGAAGAAAAGGTCAAGAAATTTTTGAAGAAAAGAGACTCGAAGACGCTAAGGAAGAATGGGTTGAATAGTTAAACAATGTGTTGTGGGTATATTAGACGACCCCTCATTCGGCCATTGAGAAACCCCTTTTAAGTTCATCTATGGCTACGAGGCCAAGATACCTGTGGAGATTGGAGAAGCAAGTTGGAGAAGGGAACATTTCTCCAAAGATCTTAACAATGAACTCCTATGGGAAAAACTTGATCTAACTGAAGAGTAGTGAAAAATAGCCCACATTAAGGAAATTCAAACTCTACACCACTCAAAGGTACTATAGGTGAGTCGCTTTGTGAAGGTTTAAAATATGAGACCTTGTCCTATGGAAAGCAGGAATCAAAGGACAAAACATAAGAGAAGGCAAGTTGGCTTTGGACAGGGAAGACCCATATTGGGTCACAGAAGTGTTAGACGAAGTGGAGTACAAGATCACTGACCTCGTAGGATGGGAACTACCAAGGTCTTGGCATGCCTTTAATATATATAAAAAAAATACAATAGCTAGATGTATTTGTTTTTGTCCACGTGAAATGTATGTAATTAAGCCACAAGCTGATAATTTCGATGAAAAAAAAGGTTATTCAGAATTGCACCATGTGTTCGTAATTCAAAGCCACATCTAGTATTTTTAGCTCACGTATAAACGTTGAAGAGATGTTAAATCCCTAAATCATAAAAGTCAAGTATGGGATCACAGATTACAACTTAAGCTAATGCTCAAATTAAAAGGCTAAAGTATAAGATCTCGAATCTCAATTTAAGCTAAAAGTATAAAGCCAAGTATGGGACAACGAATCATAACTTAGGCTAAAAGCATAAACCCTGTAGATGTGCGGAGAAGTCAAAATCATTGAGCACGACCCAAAGTACCAGCCACAACTGAGCTCGGTGCTATAATAGCCCTCAAAGCACCGAGTTGGGAGTAATGATCCAAACTGGAGTTTGGGTCTAACAAGGCCAAGCTCAGCAACCTTTTTGGATATAATACACAATTATTAGATGATGTCACCATCCTTATCCAACAAAGGGAATATTCTCCCTTGAATGCTAATCATTGGCCAACACACAATAAGAAGAAAGTACTAAGAAACTTCCTCCAAAATATTTATAGGACACTAACTTGCCCTTGGATCCTGCTTGGTCCCTAAGACATTCTCCCCTATAAACAGCTACAATAACTTTAAAGGTATTGATCTTTTCCCCACACTTTATACCTTCTAGCATCCTTACTGACTTAAATGTTAGAGTGTCCTATAAATACTCAATCTCCTTTCTCCATTGCATTAGGAGGTTGCCAAAGTGATTTGAATCTATTCCACCAAGCTTTCAGCACCTCCTAACATCAATACAGAACACGTGTAATACCCCGTAAGTTTATATGTATGTATAGAGAGAGGTTAAGTAAAATTTATAAATAAGGGTATGCGAGTCTTTGTAAGTCAAAAAACCATTGTAGAAGTTGTCTTGACTTTTCCTTTTTCGCCTTTCCTATTATTTTTTTCCCAACTCCACGAAATCTTGAGAACTTAAACATGTCCTTTGGCTATTGTTTCAACTGCTATTAGTTGGAGAATTAGAGCTAGCCAGCTGATCCGAATTGCGAAACAACTCAATTTTCGGGTTAGGCCGAGTTTAACAAAATTAAAGTTGTTGTAGATTAGTAATTTGTTAATTTAGTTTATTGGTTCAATTTTTTTTTAAAAAAAAAAAAAAAGAATTTTTCTATATTTTTAATATTTAAAGCTTTTTATCTTTTTTAAAAATAAATTTTTATATTTTTAACATTTAAAATTTTATTTTTACGATTTATAATTATATTTTTCTTTTGCATACTTTAAATATTAATAAACATAAAATAAAATAATTTTTTGTGATATAAATATTAATTTATATTAAAAAAAGTAAAGGTGAAATCCATTACATATCATACGAAATATTTTTTAAATAATTAAATATCGAGTCTCAAGTCAAAATGCATTTGGGTTTCAATTTTTTTAAGTTCAATTTGCACATTTTATCAGGTTATTTTAGATTTGACCCATCGAATTCAACTCATTTTTAACACTTTTATAGAGATAAGAATAATGTGACAATAGAGGATCCAAAAAAAGTTAACTTGTGCACACACTGAAAACTATCCTACCCCCTTATTTCTTGAGGAATTTGACACCATCAATCTCCAATTCGACGAGAGCTTGAAAAGACAAGAAAGTATGGAGTTTCTTCAGGGTTTATGAGTAGCTAATGTTTCTTTTTTGCATGTTTCAAAGTTTCCAATATGTTTTCCACTCTTTATCGTTTTGCTGTCAAATATTTTTTACTCCGTTTTGTTAAACTTAGTTATTTGAAATATTACAGACATTGCTTTTACAAGTTTTATTAAGCTTTTTCACGTTTCATAATCTTTTTTCTAAACATTCTATTATTATTTGGAGCGAACTCTTGGGACAAGCATTTTCTTTAATCCTCTTTAGTGATAAGATACATTGACAATGACATTTGAACAACAATATGAGAAAAAAAATATTGCTATATGTTAAAGCTAAAAATTTAAATTGATACATAAGAATTTTATGAGATTGATGAAATATACATGATATTTTTTGGTATATGTATTTTGAGTTTAACGAATGTTTAGGAGTTTGATAAATTTTTGAATTTAGATTTGGGTTTAAGAACAAAACTTGTTTGACTTTAAGTAGTTGACTAATTATCTAAAATTTGTAATTTTGTCTAAATTAATGTTAATAATTGTCTCAATTAGATGTGTGAGGAGCTTACTCAAAATGCTACAAGTAACGGTAGTTGTTGTTAGTCTTATTGCCCCTTGATTGGACTCCAGCTAGGAAGGGAGTTATTAATCCAATGCTAGGTATAGCTTGGGATTGGAATAAATGGCAATTTGACACTGTTAACATACTGAGAACAAAGTTTCTCGAAATATGAGAATGTTTGGGGACCACTTCTCTAATTCTGGATATGTGATATAAATGTGAAAGAGATATGAAATGAGTTCTAACTTTGACTCTCTAATGGTATGATCCGCTGGTAAATCTGAAATTTAATTCAAATTCGGTTGACAATGTGACTTCTAATGTAGCTTCCAATAACATTGTTTTATTGTAATAAGAGATTTATTTAAGCCTATTTTTTGTGTGTGTTAATTATTGCTTTATTTATTAGTTTAAACGTTGATTTTGTTTATGAATGAATATTTTGGTTTATTGTTTTTATGTCAAAGAAAGTATATGTATTGACTTTTATGTTATTTACTGAAATATTTATTTAAACAATTGTATTACAATATTGTGTGTTTGAGATTTGTAAAAATCTCTTACTTTATTGTTTTTATTCCAAAGTCTTAGGATTTGAGCAAATATTTCATGAAGTTATTTTTTGATAAACTCATGTCATGGTCTATCCCAATTCTGCAGCAGATATTCATTCCATTGTTTTGTATGTCTCATTTCATTATATATATTTATTTTTCAAATATAAAGGAAATACGTCTAGATTGGATCTACCTTTGAGTAGTCGAAGACTTCGCTTCAGTGAACCCGTTCTTATTTGAGCTTAATTTCCTTATAGTATGGGATATAAAAATTATTTATGTGCTTTCACACATATAATAACTTAAGTTTTTAATAGTGTTGGTGATTGACATAATAATAGAGTTTCTATGATCAAGTAATCAAGAATTCGATTCTTGTTTCTTCCTTTATTCTTTTAAATAAAAAATAAATTTTAACACAAGATAAGTAAACATTTGTATTGTTTATACTACAAGTCCAATGGACTATTTGCTATAATTTGTAAATTGTTTGATTATGCGGAGTCTGAATTGTGTAAACTGATTGTACTTTTGGGATGCCCTATTTCTAAGAGTAACTCTGTCCAGTTTTCTATATAATTGCATATTTTATTTTTATAAATTCAATAAGTTTGGAAAAGGAGTGATTCCAAGTTCCTCCGTAATCATACGCCGGTCTAAGTGTGTGTTTGGATCAGTTGTGAAAATTTTGATTATTTTAATAATCAATTATTGTAAAAAAGTTTTTTTTTATAATTGATTATAATCGATTTATTTTTATGTTTAGATATGTTAGCTGAAAAGTGATTTTAAATTAATCTATTTCGTTTGGTTGATATAAAAAAAGTGATTTTATGCATTAAATTACTAAAATAAGTATAGAATGATTAAAAAAGTTATTTGATTAAGGACAAAATGGTATTTACATATCAAAATGTAAAGAATAATCTATAAGCTAGAATCATAAGTTTCAATCTTCAGTATTATAAAAATTAACTTAAAATTTTTTTTATTTTACATTGAATTTCATGCAAAAACTAAAGTTGATTTTACCAAACATGATTAAACACTGTTGAAACAACTTTTTTCTCAAAAAAAAAAAGTTAATCTAAACTAATTTAATCTTTACCAAACATGCTCTAAGTTGATTTTGGTCGTGTCATTACTTGTTTCTACTCATGATCTATATAATTCTATTGTTTTTCATTTATATCAATTTTAGGATCAAAAGAGACTTCAGGGCAACTGATGGCCGGTCACATGAAACATTGGCTCAAAGCCTAGCCGATCTTATAGTGGAAAGAAGCCTTCCAGGTGTTCAAGAGGAATTCCAATGATCAGAAAGCATTCAATTGGTGGAGCAACCCCTCAGGATCCAAAACAAGAGAAATCTTCTCTTATTCAGCAGTCTCATAAAAAGGGTACGTAGCTTTTTACCAATCAGAATGGCTCTATTTTTACTTCTCAAGAAAAATGTTTCATGTGCAACTCAATCCACTCTGCTATTTTAATATGGGGTATTGTTAACGGACATAAGTTAAGAATTAAACATAATATTTATAATTCATTATTAATTATTAAAAAATATTAAATAATTTTTATATTTTGTATTTAATAGTTTTTATTTTTTAATTTCTTAAATGTATTTTAAGGATACATGTTAACAAAAATTTTTAATATTTCATGCAGGATGCCTGTTTATCATGTGATGATTTTTTAATGTTTAAATGGTTAATGTCAATAGGAAAACACTATTGAGATGGGGATGTTTTTCAGATAAGTATTGATATATGCACAAAAAAGTCCCTCACAGATTTTATGTAATGCCGTCATAATCATTTATTTTTCTATTTCTTTCTCTCTTTCTCACTTATTTTCACCTCATTCAATGGTTAATATAATTTTTATGAAATATTTGTGTATAACATATTTTGCTAGCAACATTTCTCATTTCCGGATATAGTCGTATGTCCCATAACTGTGTGGAGATCTTGTGTGTCTAGCCAGAATGCATCTGAACTGGACAGATGCATCATCAGCAGCAACACTCATGTCATGTCAATAGTAATTTGTGCATGAAAGGGTAGCTCTAATTGTTGTTGGTCATTCAGTGAAGAAAACCACGTGCAGTGCAGAAAAAGAAATTGAAATTCAGTCGCCAATGGCTAGGAAGCCCCACTCTCCTGTTTCTTCTACAATAACATTGCTATGGAGAGGAAGTTAAGTAAAGATAGTTTGCTAACAAATTGGATTTTCTGTTGTTTTTTATGAATATTGGTTTGGAACTTTATTGAGCACATGCGTATTTTGCTTAGAACTTGTCCAACGTAAGGCATAGAATAATGCTTTCTATGCAATGCTTAGGAGTACATCTTACGAGTACATCTCATTATAGAAAAGATATATGGTAAAATTAGAGTACAAGTGTATTAAAAATAAAATAGACTTAATTATAATTTATATCAAAATTGTATAAATTATCATGTACATATATGTAGGAGTGTTAAAATGAGTCAAGTCCGATGAACTAATTCAAATAGACCGATAAAATATATGAATTAAATTAGTAAAATATCAGTTCAAAATTTACATAATTTGAATAGATTAAATTCGAATGAATTGAATCTGAATAAATCATATCAATCTGTTATTTTAATATTAAATAAAATTAAATAAATTGAACTAAATTGATAAAATATTAATTTAAAATTTATATAATTTAAATAAATTAACTTAAAAATAACTTGATTTTGAATAAATTAATTTGACTCATTTTAATATCCTTACGTATATGTAACATTGTGTAACGTATATTGTTATCATGGATTGGATGTGACACATCATATTAAAGCTCTGGATCTGATCAAAACACCAGGGGAATGGGATTCTTGTCACTGGGCCATATAGTTGGATGGGATTGTTCTTATATTGTATTTTATTTGTTTAGCTCACAGATAGCTCTTTCTTGATTGAGCTTTCTAGTTCCCAATATTAGGTTGTTTTAAATTTATTGTACTTAGCTATATTGAATTTTCAACCATTTTGATTAGGACAGTTTTATTTGATCTTGGTAATATTGTAGTAGTTGAATTTAGTCCTCCATTAAATGCTTCTATCAAACAACACCAACCACGTGTGACTTCCATAATCTATAAGTTTTTTATTTCATGTAATACATCGTCTGAAGGTTTTTATATTAACTAGTAAAATAATACCCAAATGGTTTTTGATATTGTTGGGTAAGTAACTCAGATGACCCAATCTTTTGCTTTATGTCTCAGAAATCTTTTCTCATCTTTAGCATTTTCGGGGGATTGGCTGATTGCTTACAGAATAGTTTTAGTTTGGGAAAAATCCGTATTTAAAAATTATGTTTTACAAAATTTAGATAAAAATTAAGGAAAATATTTTTTAAATTATTTTATAACTACACCACTTTTATATTACAATTTAATATAGATTAATTTTTATGAAAAACTCAGATTTTGAAGTTTTTATATAAAAATTAAAGTGATACAAAATTTATTTACAACAATTGACAATTAAAATTCAAAGAACACTATAAATGTGCTGCATTTGCGTTAGCGAAAAAGAGAGAAAGAGTAGATTTTAGATTAATAGCATTGTTTTTGTTTTTAGTTACAATTATAATATATAGATTTTAAGTTATTGCATCCTGCAAGCTACCTAAACTCTTTTCTATTAGTTCATTCTTAATTGGTTTAATCCGGATTGTAATTCTTGAGCAATTTTTTTTTTCTTTTTAATGTATCAATAATTACTTGATCATTGGATATATGTGAGTTGAAATGACAGAAAAAAAAAAGATTAAAATAATAAAATATGAGTAGTGAAGCTTACACATTTTACACTTTTACCCCTATTTTAAAGTTATATTTTAATTATTTAAATTATTTTAGATGAGTTTTTAGAAACAATAAAAGTTAGACATCAAATATCGCAATCGTCATTATACATACTAGTAATAGATAACTTACAAATAACTTAAATGGTGAGTAAGTTTTATGTCAGCAATTGAAAGAGTTTCTACAATGTTAGATGTTTGAGCCGTTAGAAAAGCATCCATAGAAAGAAACAATTTTAGAACCCCCAACAAAATTAATTTTATACCTAAAAATATATATAAATACCTTATAAGATAATAAATGATAAAAAAAATTGCATAATAATACATGATAATGATACTAAATGCTCAAGCACATAAGTATCCTTTAGATGTATAATACTTTTTTGAAATGTGTGTTTCATTTCGTTAAACAAATAAAAACACTTTATGTATGTTAGTATTTTTTAAACTCAAACTCACTCAATTTTAGTAGGTAAACAGGTCAACTGAACAAGTTTAGTTCATTTTGATAGTTTTATTAATAATGTATAACTTTTTTACGTTATTATTTAATTTTATATTGACATGTTATTTAATAAATTTGATTATATTAATAACACATCATTAGATATAATGTAAATTTTTTTATATTAATTATGCATTAACATTAAGATTATAAGTTTTTATAATCCTCATGGACAAAATTATGAATCATTGATGTTGATATTTTACAAAAAAAAAAATGAAAGAGAAAGAAAACAAAAAGAATCAGTTAGGACATACAGAATGGATGGTAAAGATGTTGATTATGTAAGATTCTTTTTTTTTTTTTTTACGTTGATTATGTAAGGTTTCAGTACACACTTACATTAGTTATATAAATGGTTGCTGTCATAATATTCATAATTTTTTTATACCAATAACGTATAGTGCTATGTTATTTCATAGTTTTTTCTTTCATAGTTTTTTCTTAACGTGTATTTGGATTTGTTGTGAAAAAAATATTATGTTAAAAATTGATTATATGTATAATTGTATTTTAATCAAATTAATTATGAAAAAATTAATTTATGTTTGGATATATTAATTCATAAATGATTTTAGGTAAAATAGTCATGTTTAATTACATACAAAAAAAAAACTATGCATTAAATCATTAAAAAATATATAAAATGATTGAAAAATTTATTTGATTTAAGAACAAGAGGGTATTTACAACTAAAAACTTTTGAAATAACCTACAAGCAAGAATCAAATCAAATTTGAGCTTATGAAAAAAAGTTGTTATTATAATGCCTTGAAATTTGTATAATAACTTTTTTCTTCATTTACCCAAACATGTTTTGAAATGAGGGGAAAAAAAGGTATTTTTTATAAAAATTAATTTTATAGTGTGTTTGGTTTATCTAGTTTTGTATTCAAAACAATTTATAATCAAAAGTTTTTTAATTTTTTTTTTGAAAAATAAGTAATTATTTTTCCTGAAATAATTTTTCTCAAACATGCATGGAGAAAATAATTAAGCTAAAACAAGCATGCTCTTAGATATTTGTACAGGGTTTTAGACAAGAGGATCATTTCTCTCCTTATTTGTTTGTTATGTGCATAGAAGCTCTATTTTCTCTTGATCAAAAGGGAAGTATACTTAGAAATTTTTTGGTTTGAGGATATGTAGATCGACTCATATAGTTTCTAATTTATTCTTTACGGATGATAGCTTTATTTTGTCGAAAGCAACCTTGGATAATTTATCTACGATCCTAGATATTCTTGAGCTATATGGTAATGCCTTGAGGCATCAAATAAATTTTAATAAGTCTTCCATTCTCCTTGGCCCAATATGGTTGCCGATCTCAGAAGACAAATTAAAAGATGCATGTCAAATATAAACAATAGTGTTTCTTGAGCAATATTTCGGCTTGCCTACTATGGTAGGTAGATCTAAGAATCAATCTTTATAATCTATTAAGGATAGAGTCTGGAAGTGGATTCAAGGGTGGAAGAGAAAACTTTTCTCGCTTCAGGGAAAGGAAATCTTGATAAAGGTAATGGCTCAGGCTATTCCCACATATTCCATGAGTTGTTTTAAGATTCCCAATTCTATTTGTAAGGAGCTTAAGCTCGTGATGGCTAAATTCTACAGGGGTGACCAGATAGACACCAGGAAAATCCATTAGTTGAGTTGGGAGCAACTCCATTGGCCTATAGGTTACGGAGGCCTTGGCTTTAGAGACCTCAATATGTTTAATCTTACTATGTTGACCAAGCAGGGGTAAAGGATTCTCCGAAACCCAAATTCTCTAGTTGCTAGAATTTCGAAGGTTAAATATTTCCCCTAAGGAAATTTCATGGATGCTACTTTGGTGGCTAATCCCTCATACACCTGCAAGAGTATTTTAAAGGGGCAAAAATTATTGGACATAGGCATTCTGTGGCAAGTTAGAGATGGTTTAATAATTAAAATTTGCACAGATCCATAAGTTCTTAAGGACCATAATTATCGAGTTTCAGATCCTATCATTCATGATATCACCTGGAGCATTTACAACAACTTATGCAAATTGCAACCAAATGGTATTAGTTGGAACACAGAACTAGTGCGTAGCATGTTTCCTCATGAGTTGGTCAAATGCATTTGTGCTATTCTACTTGGGATGGGAATCAAGTATATGAGTTGAATTGGTTTTTGATCGAAGAGGACTTTTCATAGTTAAAAACACCTATAAGGTTGCTTAGAATATGGTGATAGAGGATAGATGTATTGGTGGAGTACCTAAGTACTATAGGTTCAATGAGTTGAAGCAATTTCAAGGTATTTGGAAAGCCATATGGAAGATTCAAGTCCTTCCTAAGGTTCATATGTTTTTTTGGAGAACGTGTAGGGACATTCTACCCACATGGATTTGACTCTCTAAAACAGGAGTGAACATGGGAAGCTACTGTTATTACTACATGGCTACAGATGAAATTGTGCAACATTTTTTTTGTGCATGCCCAACTCTAAAAAAGTGGCATTGCCACCAAAGATAGTCATGGTGCTTGATGAAGTTTCCAACGATGTCTATTGGATGGTTGCTATATGTAAGGGACACTTTTACCGTGGTCTTTTGTGGTAAGAAGACCACAGGTGGTCCTTTGATCACATAGGTATTAAACGATCACCATGAATTTTACTAAGTAAAGAGAAGTAAAAAATGGTTAATATCTTGTGTTTGTAAGGGGCATTATTAATATGTATAATTGAGGTTTGTCTTAACTAAAGAATAACGTAAACCTATTAAGGAAGAAATTAGCTAAAATCTAGTTTGGGTTGTTAGTTAAACTGGATAAGAGGCAAATGTATGAGGTATAGGTAAACTTCAGCTTCATATGAGATAAGCTGGAGCTATACTTTTGGTCGTCGAAGTGTCGTCGAGTCTTGCCATCAGATTTTAGTTAAGGGATCGTTCACCGTACTATCTGAGTTGCAAGGGTTTAGCGATTAGGATTTTGCTGATTTGAAGAGAGATGGTTATCGAAGATTGGGGCCAAACCCAAGCGAGACTGGGAGTGTTAAACTCCATACTTCTCATAAGGGTGAGTGTGTTGTTTATTTTTTATATTTGGGTTGATATTGAAAGTGAATGAAATGGATTACAGATTTTGGGTAGCTAATTTTTGTGTTAGTGTTTCAGGTCTTATGGAAGTGTTCAGGCATTAGATCTGAGATATGATAGGGGTAGATAAAATTCCGAGAACAATGTGCTTAAGTATATTGAAATTGTGGCGTAGTTTGTAACCATTAAGGATGTTGTACTGTAAATTGTGTTAAATTGATATGCATTCAAAGGTAGTTTTTTGGTAGCATTAGGGATAGTTGGCTTAATTTTGTAGTGTAGTAGATTAAAAATTTTAGTATACATTTACATGTGGATTATTGGTAAAGTATTTATGTTATCAGAAAATGTGGTGATAGATATAGGAAAAAATACTTGAAATTGAATGGATTTTCATTATGTCTTTCATTAAGTGGAAGAAGAATGCATCTACCCTTAGTGTATATTTTAACTATTTTTATATTAGCAAATGGTGAGATGGTTGAAATGCCACAGGATTCTTCTTTGAATTACCATGAAAATGATGTATACGAGGTAAGCTATTCATGAACCTACTGTTAGTGCAACAAATTGTGTGTGTGTGTGTGTGTGTGTGTGTGTGTTATTCTTTGAATTACCATGAAAATGATGTGTCCGAGGTAAGTTATTTATGAACCTACTGTTAGTGCAACAAAGTTTATTGTTGCATCTAAAGTTGAAGTGAATTTTGCATTTGTAACGAAAATTGATACAAATTTTGTGTGTGTGTGTGTGTTTTTGTTAGGTGTAGGGGCTCGAAGAAATTTCATTAGGAGTTAAAGAATATTTTGGCATTGATGGTATGGAGGATATTGGAGGGGTTAGGCTGGATACATTAACAACAAATGGTGTTAAGAAATATTACTTTGCTAACAATGAAATAACATATCAATTTTATAATGCATATGGTATGATAAATGGTTTAAGTGTCAAGAAAGCAAGCTAGGAAGAAACATAAAGGGAGAAATAGTGTGGCAAGCATTTCTTTGTAGTAGTTAAGGATAGTGAGACCCTCGATTTATAAGTCTTGCTAATCGTTAGAGGGAACCGAAAGCAGTTACTTGGTTTGGTTGTTCATTCGTGTTGAAGAAGAAATTGGTTGTTGGTATGTGACCTTATTCTTGGAGAAGCACAATCATGAACTAATGGGTAGAAAGTTTAATGGTATGTTACGGTCGCATAGGAGAATGGTAGATGCTGACATCACTCAAATGAATAGTTTGAGGAAGGTTGGTATTAGTACACCATAAATTTATGGGTGATTTGCTAGCCAGTTAGGGGGTTATTAGTAGGTTGGATTTCGTAAAAGGGACATGTACAATGAAATTCATAAGGAGATGAGAAAGAAAGATAGCGATCCAAGCAAAGCATTGGTGTACCTGCAGGGTCTGGCTAACACTGACCCAAGAATGTTTTGGAGGCACACTGTTGGTTTGGATGGAAGGATTCGGAAATTATTTTGGTGTGATGGTACAAGCAAGTTTGATTATGAAATTTTTGATGTTTTGGTAAAGCGAAGTTCATATAGATGTTTAGGCACTACATGTTGGGTAACTATGAGATTGGTGAATTTCGACGTAAGTGGGAGGCCATGGTTGAAGAATGTGATGTGTAGGAAAATAAGTTGGTTAAAGATATTTATGAGAAGAAGGAAACATGGGTAGCGGCTCACATGCGTGGAAAGTTCTTTGTTGGTTTTAGGATAACTTCTAAGTGTGAGGCATTACATCTCCAACTTGGGAAGTACATAAGTTATAGAAATGACTGACATCATTATTACAACATTTTTAGCGTGGATTGAATTCTTTGTGCAATAGTGACATTAAGGTCGACTTCAAGTCTTTATATGGTGAGCCTGTGTTGCAAACTCAGTTGGTTGGTCTTGAGAAACATGCCTCAACAGTGTTCACAAGAGAAATATTCTTGACTTTTCAGTCGTTTCAGTTTAAGGCTGCTACTTTGAAGGTTGTTAGGTGTAAAGAAACCTCATCATATGTCATTTATACAGTGAGCAAGTATTGTAAACCAAGCAGCACTTGGTGTGTATTTTTTTACCCAAAAGAGATGGAGTTGAAATGTTGTTATCAAAAGATGGAATCACTAGGATTCCCATATGCTCATATAGTAGCTCTAATGGTATTTCTAAGTATGAATGAGTTACCGAATTATGTAGTTCTCGATAGATGGATGAAGATAGCCAAGAAAGTGGTGCATTTCTTCAATTAGCAAGGGCAATGGATGAGGGATGCTTTGTATATAAGTCGATATGGAGCTTTGATTGATTGTTTCAGGAAAATATGTAACCTTGCATGTAAGTCAACCGATGATTATAAAAAGATTAAGGAAAAAATGACAAATGAAACTACAATGTTTGAAGGTAGATATAAAGGTGAAAGTCAAGATGGAGATGCAAGTAGTTAGTATTCGGAAGACATTATTAAGAACCCTGCACCTGTGAGGACAAAAGGTTGTGGAGGCAATGCAACATCCATTGGAGTAAGAAGGAAGAAAGTGATTTGGTGTAGAGTTTGCAGGGTTGAAGGTCACAATTGTAAGATTTGTCCTTTGGCTTAGCAACTTGAAAAACTAAAAAGGCTTGTTAATGGAGGATTTACCTTATTTAGGGATTTGGCGGATGAGGATTCAACTTGCATAGTGGCTAATTTCACACAAGATGAGACGGTCAGTACTTAGGCAGCTTGGTTGTCATGATATTCCCTATTTTTAATTTAATTTTGAATCATTTTCAAATTAATATTGTGAAGATAACATACATGTTTAATTTGTAGGTCCACTCTCATATGAGAGATGATGTAAGCAAAAGTGATTAGTTGGACTTCTTGGGAGATACTAATTAGGATCATTGACCTTGTGCTTGGACAAAGGTAACACTAGGATACACTAATGAGGATCATTGGCCTTACATTTAGGCTAAGGTAACATTGGGATACACTAATCATGATTATTGGTCTTTCCAAATCAGGATCATTGGCCTTGCACTTGAGCTAAGGTAACACTGGGATACATTAATCATGATCATTGACCTTGGGCATGAGCTAAGGTAATGCTGAGATACACTAATTAGGATCATTAGCCTTGCGCTTAGGCTAAGGTAACACTGAGAAACATTAATCAGGATCATTGGCCTTGCGTTTGGGCTAAGGTAACATTGGGATACACTGATCAAGATCATTGACCTTGCACTTGGGCTAACATAACACTGGCATACACTGATCAAGATCATTGGCCTTGCCCTTGGGCTAAAGTAACATTAGGATACACTGATAAAGATTATTGACCTTGTGCTTGGGCGAAGGTAACCCTAGGATACACTAATTAGGATCATTGGCCTTGCACTTGGGCTAAGGTGACACAAGCATACATTAATCAGGATTATTGACCTTGCGCTTTGGTAAAGGTAACACTGGGATCCACTAATCAGGATCATTGGCCTTGGGTTTGGGCTAAGGTATCATTAAGATACACTAATCAGGATCATTGGCCTTGCACTTGGGCTAAGGTAACACTGAGATATGCTGATTAGGATTATAGGCCTTACACTTAGGCTAAAGTAACATTGGGAGACACTAATCAGGATCATTGGCTTTGGGCTTGAGCTAAGATAACACCAAGATACACTAATCAGGATCATTGGCCTTGCGCTTGGGCTAAAGTAACACTGGGAGACACTAATAAGGATCATTGGGCTTGCGCTTGGGCTAAGGTAACATTGGGATACATTAATAAGGATCATTGGCTAATCAATATCATTGGTCTTGCGCTTAGGCTAAAGTAACACTACGAGACATTAATTAGGATCATTGATTTTGTGCTAGACACTAATCTATATTATTGGCCTTGGGCTTGGGCTAAGGTAACACTAGGATACACTAATTAGGATCATTTGTCTTGTGCTTGGGGTAAGGTAACACTATGAGACACTAATTAGGATCATTGACCTTGCGCTTGGGATAAGGTAACACCGAGATACACCGATCAGGATCATTGGCCTTGCACTTAGGCTAATGTAACATTGGAACACACTAATTAGGATCATTTGCCTTGAGCTTGGGCAAAAGTAACACTATGAGACACTAATCAAAATCATTGGCATTGCGCTTGGGCTAGAGCTATAGTAACCTTGCTGGGAGACACTAATCAGGATCATTGGCAACTTGGGTTTCCGGGAGACACTAATCAGGATCATTGGCTTTGAGCTTGGGCCATAGTAACCTTGTTATACACTAATCAGGATCATTGGCCTTGGACTTGGGCTAAGGTAACACTGTGATACACTAATCAAGATCATTGGCCTTGGGTTTAGGTTAAGGTAACATTGAGATACCCTAATCAAGATCATTGGCCTTGGGTTTGGGCTAAGGTAACATTGAGATATACTAATCAGGACCACTGGTCTTGCGCTTGGGCTAAGGTAAGACTAGGATACACCAATCAGGATTATTGGCCTTGCGCTTGGGCTAAGGTTACACTAGGAGACACTGATCAGGATCATTGGCCTTGGACTTGTGTTAAAGTAACACTAGGATACACTAATCTGGATCATTGGCTTTGGGGCTTGGGCTAAGGTAACACTAGGATACATTAATTAGGATCATGAGCATTGAGCTTGGGCTAAGGTAACAATGTGATACACTAATCAGGATCATTGGCCTTGGGCTTAGGCTAAAGTAATACTTGGATTCACTAATCAGGATCATTAGCCTTGTGCTTGGGCTAATGTAACACTGCGAGATACTAATTAGAATCATTGGCCTAAGCACAAGTTAAATTCATCTCACCGCATTACATGTTTTTTAATTTTCATGTTTTTGTGTTTGTGATACAATTTTCTCGTTTTCATCTTTTATTTATTTAACCTGTTAGATTTTACACTTTTTTTTTCTCACTTATCTGCTGGGAAACATGGGCTCAAGCATGTTAAATACATTAGGCCCATTAGTTCTTTTCAGTGCCAGCCCACCACCTTACTTATGCGCTAGTCTATGACTAATGGATATGGGCTTACGGTTGCGGGTTGGGTTTGGTTCGAAATTGTTTTAGGTTTTACTCTAACTTTATCCTCACCTCATTCTAACCTAATCTCCTCTAGTTATTCCCCTCAAACGCAGACACCCCATCATCATTCCTCTTCATATTCTGTATCACCCTTAACCTCAATCGGCGACAATGAACTGAACTACCACTATTTCAGGACGACCTCTAGTGTGACAACGGTCCAACCATCTATCTTTAAAATATATAATTTCTTTTACGTTTTATGCATTGATGAGTTCTGAGTAAATGATGCCCTCATTCTGTGATAATGTTTATTTTTTGGTCTAAATTATTCTAACAATTATATCATGATGGTGGTTTCCTAACTTCGTTTATCTCATTTCCTTGAAGGAGGCCACCTAATCGCGGTACACAATCCATCCCTACCCCTCCGGACACAATACCACATATCCCTCTTCCTACTAACATCAGACCATGGGGGCCGTTCTTTATGTTTCATTACACTCGCGATGAGGTAATATATATAATTTGTTAGCTCAACCTCTTCCATACTCTTTAACCTCAATTCAACTGTCTGTAGTCCTCTTTGTAGTTTCTCTTATCTATATGCTTATGGTCCCCTAAACCCTAAACTTCCTTTCTTTATACTTTTATTCAACTTTTCGTATGCTTGTCCAAATTCTTTTTGTTTATCCTAGGAACAAATTTATCTGAAAGTTTGGAGCTTTATGTCACATACATATTTTTTTTTATTTTGTCATTTCCTAGACTAAAGAGGATCATAACAACTCTATTTATGTTTCTAAACACTACATTAATCTATTTTTTCCTTACTCTTAATTAATTTTGCTTAACCTTTGTTCCAAACCCCACTTATTAAATTATTTTTTTTTTCTACACTTCACTTCAATATCAAACTTCTATATCATATTTATTAATATTATGTGTCTGCCTCCTTTATATTATAGACTATTCAATTTACATAATTATGGCAGTAATTTACATATTCTTTTGTGTCTCTGTGCATTTTTTCAAGTAATTATAATTACATTTATGTGTTGACTACTATTCCTTTCTTGTAACTGGTGCTTAGAGTTTACCTATTATTTTAGTATCCATTCCTTTTTACAGATATTTATGTTCTGAGGAATTTTTTTTTAGAACCTTGTCATACCAAGCATGCCAAGTTTATTATTATTGGTAGCCACCACCTCTGCCCCAAGGGCAACTACACAACACCTTCACAACGTATCAGTGTATACTTCTATTATAATTTCCATAACTTCCATATCAATGCATTTGCTTTGAATTTCAGAACAAACAAATTCATCAAGATGCAGATACCATTGATGAATATAACAAATCAAATGACTCAGTTAATCCTGACCTAAAACCAATTATTCAACCAGCTTTCACTCCATGCTGGAATCAAATTATTACAGTTACTAATTACACTGCAAAGAATAACAATTAGGTTATGGTCCTAGTGACTTATCATTCAAACAATGTTTTGTCACTATATATAATACATTTTAATATCTGATTTGTAACCTAATTCTTTGTTTTCTTTTGTCTAGAATTTGCCTAGTAAGTTCTCATGAATATACATCAACTGTCAACTCGATTACTTTATTCTACAGGTGAACGATGGACGACAATTTAGAGACTTTAGGTGTGGTCTCTATATCAATCCTAACAAGCTAGCCAATGGTAAACATCACACAAAGATCACAACTGGATGGAAGGATTTCTATGAGGCTATGAGGTTGCATGGAGGAGACAACATTACCCTTAAAGTGTTGGATGGCTTCAACAATGTACTCAAAGTTGGCAAGTATCCGTCATAGGCTGGACGTATCTTTTGTCTGCTCAACACTATTTTTTAATTTCTTTTGATCTATCTCTTTACTTTTGTGTGTCTTTAAAAAATATGTAAGCCAATTTGGCACTTTTGGCCATGGACTATAACTATTTAAGGTCTACTAGACATGCTTAATGTACTTAAATGCTAGCTTATTATATCTGAAGTTTTAAATATTGGCACACTATATGTCAATTCATTTTCACTTCACTTCATGGATGGGAGGGGGGTTGTTATTCACCTGCATGCATACCTTGAGGCTGAAGAATAATAAATGTAGCACTTTTAAGCTTCCTCATTTAGGTTTTGTTACTTTTTCTTTGGATCCAAACATAAATTGCCCAGATTACCAACTTATGGGGTACTTGTCTACTTAAATGACAAATTATATGGCATTGTTTGTGATTTCAAGTGTAATTTGTCTTTTTACATTTTTTCACATTTGAATCGTGACGCATTACAAGAATATGCATATGCCTCAACTTTCTTAGCCACTAATCACGATTAACTTCCTTAGCCTCAACTTTGTTAGCATCAAATTAACTTGAAATATAAGGTTAAACCTACTGCAAAATACTAACCTCTGATTACATTGAACATTAACATGGAGTGGGATTACACTTTTAGCTTTTCATCAACGTTGAAATGTTCATACATGAAGAAAGAACAATTAAGGTCCACTATAAGAAAATTTACAACATCCTAAACTTTTCTAGAAAATTGCATTCGTTCAGACTAAGCGCAACAAAATCAATCACTGGTCCTTAATACACCGAATGGATGTTCTTTGAAACGAATCGATATGCTGAGGTCTTGCACAAAGGTGTCTTGAAACAAATCAACGTGCTACATTAAGAGTAAATACACAAATTGATCCCTAAATTATATAAGTTGTATGCATTTGGTATCTAAAAATACGTATGTGCACAATTAAGCTCCTGAATTTGTAAAATAACTCACACATTAATCTTTCCGTCAGTTCATGTTGCGGAACTCTAACAGACGTGCTTATGTGTCATGTTAGTCTCTGTTAGTGGTGCTGATTTGGCACGTTAATAGTGAGAGAGTGATGAGGGAGCAAAATGACGTTGTTTTGTCCCTCTAAAATCCCAAAACATAGGGACCAAATTATGTGCATTCAACCTGAAAATTCTCACCCCCAAAACATAATTGTTTTTGTTTTTCTTCTCTAACTGTCATCTCTGAAATGAGGAGTAATAGGGTAGTTGAACCCTAAATCCCCAATATGTCAAATTTACCTAATTTCCCAAAGCTCCTTGGAGTGATGAAGATACTAATGATGTTTACAATAAGTGGGTGCGGTTTCAGTGAGGAAATCATAACAATGTACCTTTATGGTTGTGGGAGGAGGTTAAGAAAGATTCAATGCAAGAATGGAAAGAATAAAGGTAGGTGGTATTGAAGACGTCCATTCTTTGGGGTAAGCTCTTTGTTGGAATGATGCATCATTGATTGATGGAGCATAATGCTTGAACATAATGTGTGTTTTTGTATGTAGAGAGAGAACTTGGATTGTGGCTATTTTGAATGAGTTAATGAAGCATATTCATCTACTCTAGCAATAGATGAAGAAAAACTTGCACTAGAAGCTGAAGTACAAAATCAGAATGCAAAAATGAGCAAACTAAAGGTTAAAGTAGATAGGCTGAAATCAGAAGTAGTGAAGCAAAATGTTGAAGAAGACAATCTAAAATTAGAAGCGGAGAAGTAGAAGAAAGTGATAAGAAAGTTAAAGAAACAGTTAGGGGATTATGAGAATTTGATGTTAAATTTGAAAGTTGGTTTTAGGTTTTTGATGGTAATGGTTGCTATTTTACTTGTGTTGGTTGTGAAGAAATAGTTGAGTAATGTGTTATCCATGGGGAGTTGCTGTGTGTTGTGTTTTGTAAGAAGAGTGAAATGTGTTGGCTCCTATAGTTATGTTTTATAATATCTGATTTGAGTAATAAAAGGACACGTTTATGCACCAAACTTTAGTATTACTTAGTTCAAAGTGTAAAACAAAGTACTTATAAACCTGCAAATATAAAGTTGCCTATAATACTAGAACATAATCCATTTGATGATATAAACATAACTGAATACAAAGCTGCAAATTGGTTCAATTATGACTACTTGAATAAGTACTAATGATTCCAAAATAATTAATAAACCATATAACTACCATATCAAGCAGTCCCTATGTTGAACTTATACACGAAAGAAACTATTGGTCCTTGTGTTCAACTACCAAACTATACCTATATACAATTTTTATTCCCAAAATGATTAAACTCCCTAATAGTTCTATACATAGCAAAAAAAGACATCAACTAGCAGCAGTTCACTTGGAGGAACAAGTGTCATCCCCTACACCTTGGCTTCCACTTGATGATTCTTGGGACATAATAAGGTTTGAAAACCTTTAAGATGTTGCTTGGCTTGCTGTTAACAGTGTCTCCCTCATCACAATTGGCCTTCCTTACCATACATAATTAAAAGGCTAAAGCAAGTGCGCTTGTGGACGTGGTCTCCTAGCACATGTTGGTACCAGTCCTAGTGGTCTAAAAGGTGTTGTTAGTTTGATAAGAGGCATGTGTGTGCCTGCATCTTGGTTTGGGCCAATTCTTGGTGTTACAGGCTTGCTTGAGTTAGTTAGTGGTGAAAGTCCAAATGGATTGGTAGGTAGTGATGTTACAAGCCTCACTATGGGCAGCTTCATCCTATTTCTTGGTAGTGGGCTTAATGTAGGCCTAGGTGAGCTTGCTGCAAGTCTAACTATGGATAAGGGTGAGGTTGCTGCAGATGAGTTTCTCTTTACACTTGCTCGTTACAAGACCAGGTGAGCTTGTTATAGGTTCGGATATAGTTGGTGGTGGGTTTGTTGTAGGTTCAATTCTCCTTGTTGCTACTCTTGTTGTAGGCCCTGGTGAGCCTGTTACAAGTCCAAATACAATTGGTGGTGGGTTTACTGCAGGTCCAATTCTCCTTGCTGCTGCTATTGTTGTAGGCCCTAGTGAGATTGTTATAGTACCAGTTATTTTTGGATATTTGATCTTATTTGGTGGTTTGTGTCCTTACATACCAGAGCAGAAACACACAAATATAACTAAAAGTAAAAAAGTGTGAAATGTTAATTGGTCAAAAATAAATTGTATGCAATACGATTACCAAAATTTCCTTTTGCCTTTTTGAATTAATTGTGGGGCAGATGGTTGGAATGCTTGTGGGGCAAATGATTGTGCAGATTGATGGGAAGCTTATTGAGAAGATGACATGGAAGTAAGTAAGGAAGCTTCCTGAGAAACTTGCTGGGAAGCTTGATGTATAGAAGATTTAGGAGCAGACACTTGAGTTTCAAGCATGTCACTATGTGTTGCACACCGAGTTTCAAATGCAACATAACATGCTATATCAATATATCAACATCCCTATCATGAGCCTCTTCATTTGTAACTACACTTGTTCTTTTATACTTTTTGCATCCTGTAACATTGTGACCACCCTCACCACACCTTGAGCACAAAGTCTACCCATATGATCTTTTCAACTTATGTGGAACTTGCACATTATATATAAAATGAATTGTATTAGGTTAACAAATAAGGGACTACTCAACCATGGGTTTTGCATCAATACCTCCACTCTTACCATACCTTATCAACTCCTTAAACTCATAGTCAACCACACTTACTAACAATGGACCCTTACTATCAGGGACTACACCATAGTAAAATAAAGAAAGGATAGTGAGATTTATCATAAGTTTCTATATAGTTATCATGTATCAATCATAGGAATTTATATCTATACAACTTGTTTATTGAGTGTACTCTACATTATACGACTCTCCAATGATTTGTTTATAGAGCATATCAGTTCCATTTTCTACTGATTTATTTTAAAATCTTAGAAATATAAACACATATAACAAATAAACAGCAAAATAAGAACAACTCCACATATATACACAAATAAAACAATCACAATAAAGTAATACACATTTAACTAATAGGAATTTTCACAACTACAAGAATCCCAATCTTGGTGGAAACAACATCAAAAGACAAAAATAGAGGGAACCACTCACTTTAGCCAACAGGAACCTTCACAACTCCAAGAATCCTAAGCTTCACGAATCTTCAATAGTGAGATGATGAAGAGGGGACGAGGGGACCACTGCAAGTAACAACTTTGATGATTGATTAATGAGGGACAACACCTTGAAAAAGGGAGGGAATTGGAAGAAAATGAGGAAGGCTTTTGGGGAAAATTGGGGGAAGTTTTGGGTAATTAAGGTAATGGGAAAAGATAACTGTATTTTTGGGGTGGAGAATTTCATGTTGAATGCACACAATTTGGTCACTGTGCTTTGGGGTTTCAGAGGGGCAAAACGATGTCGTTTTGCTCCCTTATCACTCTCCCACTATTAATATGTCAACTTAGCGCCACTAACGGAGACTAACATGTCACATGTGCACTTAATGTGACACATCAATATGTTCGTTAGAGCTCCACAATATAAACTAACAGAAAGATTAACGTGTTAGTTATTTTACGAATTTGGGAGCTTAATTGTGTACATGCGCATTTTTAGAGACCAAATACACACAACTTATATAATTTAACTATATTAATATTTGCCAAACCTATAATATACTCAGGCAAAAAATATAAATTAACAAACATGTCCATTTTATTGCTTATTCTCCAGCAACCTATCTGACATTTAACAACCAAGATTGGACACTAATTTTATTAAACAAACCTTTCCATCATAGTAAAATAAACATTCAATGACTAAGTTTAAGCCTGAATACTTTTCAAACATTGTTAGGCCTTGGCATATTAATATGTCGAACTTACCAAGTAACATTCAATTTTATCCTATATCCAACTATGATAATTAATTTCCCATTCACCAATTAGACTAACTATGATGATTAAACTTACCACCTATGACAAACATTCACCTAACTTTATACTGTATAATCATATTTCCTATCTTCAACTATGTTGATAAAAAAGAATATATACATTAAGTATAAATGGCAGATCATAACTTAAAATCACATGTCATCTTTTCTATTTCATTATATTTTCTACACACCTTGAACCATCACAATCAATTTCAGTATATTTATTTATCACAAATTTTCCACAACCAGTTCTATCCATTAATGACCTCCTTATAAAGCCATTTATAAACTTGAAGCCAAACACAACTTCATAACTGGGCAATTACCCATATGATATGATGAACATACTGATACCCAACTGAATAATGGGTTCAGTTAAGAATTCACACTTCCATATAACTATTTAATAAATTAAACAATTATGATAAATTGGTAATATCTATATTCATTAGTTTAAATTTTACGAATTTCAATTTAAATTTCTTCCATTCACTAGTTTACCTGGTAACCAAGTTGCCTTTGTTCTGTTGAAGCCATGGATTACAAATTTACCTTATCCAACGGATTGCATTCCAAAGACCACCAATGGTCCCTTTTTTAAGGTGAGCACCGTAAACGTTGCCATATGTGAGATCCTGGCACCATAGTGTATGGAGCAAATGGAGAGGCTTGTAATGACATGGTATGGCCATTTGGGGAGAGAGAAATAAATTCTGGCACAATCAACAGTCGCTTGTACCTCAACAAATCATGCATACAACTAAAGTGAATCATATTGGCATTTTGCGAGCTGGAGAACTGGCTCCTCGAATAACATTACACTTAAGGGAGCTTAATAGATGGTGTAAACATCCATTGCACCGTTAGAATGTTGAGAAATCATAGTAACATATTCTTTTAAATATTCTTTTTAACATTTGCTTTATTATTAGTCTAAAAGTAAGTATTAACATTTTTTTCTCTAATAATCTTCTAGGTATATGAGATAGATTAATAGTAAAATAAGTATTGTTTTTTTTTTAAAGAGTTTGTTATTAGTATTTCTCTTACAAGGTTAATGTTGATGCTACAATATTTGTGGATAAAGCTACTTTTGGTGTAGGAGTTGTCATCAGGGATATATATAAGATTTATTGTGGCCATGGCATCAAAGCATATGGGTGTTGTTGACGCTTTCACAAGGGAGTTATGTAGGGGTGTTAAAACGGGTCAATTCGGCCTATTTGGGGTCGTGCTATTTTTGGGCCAACCCATTCTGGTATTATAAGTTTCAGATTGGTATTTTGTTAGCTCAGTTTAGTCTATTTAGCTCTATATAGTGTTAAAATAGAGGGCTGACCCAACCCATTCATGTTCAACCCATTCGGATTTAGCCCATTCGGGCTATATAAATTTTGAGTTGACATTTTACTAATACAGTCCGTCTATTTTATCCGACTATTCAAACCAATCCATCGACCTTAACCCATTTTAACACCCCTAAAGTTATGGACTGTGCGAGATGGCCTCCTATTCGCATAGGAGCTTGGTTGCAAGAACATCATATTGGAGGGCTGATGCTCAGGAAGTCTATTGCTGCATTAAGGAAAGCTCAATGGATCTGTTGTATAATGGCAAATATACTGTAGGATTTTATTATTTTGCTTCTTGGTTTCATAGATTTGATTGTGGTTCCTTATCACGTAGTTTTAACATGGTGACAGATGCTTTGGCTCATTATACCAAGGATAGGGACTTTTGTTGAGTTCATTTTACCACTGTTACATTTATTTTTGAATAAATTCATATTTCAAATAACAAATATTTTATAATAAATTTAATTTTTTTAAGTATAATTAAAATTAATAAATATTTGATATCTCATTAAATAATTCGTTAATTAGTGCAATAACTATTCTTCAAAATATGACACTATCATCAAATAAAAAAAAAACGACAGTATTATGGTAGGAGATAGATAACTATAAATTTTCTTATGTAGATAAATACAATTTTTCATGTACATTAACCTATTATATTTGATACCTTCATGTTTTTCTTTTTGTAGAATAGTTACATGTTTCTCAAGAAAAGTAAATTCAATTAAGAAAAGAATCGTAAACTTAATTCTTTGTTATACATACTTTATATTAAAATACTAAATTCAATTACAATTAAAAATTTTAGATTTTAATTTTAAGTGCGAATTTGCCATAATGTTGGGTTTGACCATCATGCATGAGACAGAGCATGTGGCCTGCAGTAACCTGAGAAGGAGAGGAAAATGGGGGGGAGACCTAGTCTAAGGGGTGAGTGTCTGAAAGCCGAAGCAACCTAGGACAAGTGTAACGGCTTATGGAGAGAATACAAATTCCAAGTCCCTCATGGGTGTCCTATACATACAGGACATTGGACTTTGGTCCTTGACCCTATTTGAATGTACAGTGTACAGTGTACACATACTTTGTTCAACTTGAATTTCCTTTTATGCACAAAAATATCTTGTTTTGAAAATGAATTTATTTTCAAGATCTCAATAATAATGATTTCAAAGAAAGCAAAAGGTTGGATTATTTATTAAGAAAATCTCAACTTAATGATTGTGTTTGAAATTTATTTAGAAGAAACGATTAGATAAAGATGCTACACTCATAAAAAGATAAGAAGACTAAAAAAAGTTAGGTTAAATTCTTCAATTATAAGATATTAAACAAGAAAATTTTTGTGAAGCTAAGCATAATCACGCGGTTTCTATCACTAAAAGTTGAATATTTTATATTGTAAAGAATTGATATACAGCTAATATTAAGAAGACTTCCAATTCAAAATTCCATGAATATTATAACATTGTTAAAATACACGCATATTTTGATCTCTGACTTCATAATATTTCAAAGAATAGCAATAAATATATTTTATTAACAAACATAAAGGATATGATTCTTTTCTACTATACTCCGTTTGTTGAACATTGAAAATCATTTTTACAATTTAAACAATTAAATTTATAAATGTTGTTTAAGTTTTCATTATTTCTAAGCTCTAATTATGAGTTAATACAAGTATAAATATAATTAAATCCCATATTAAGCAAAAAAATATTTTTTGATAAATGATTAAGTTTTTATTTTAAAGCTTTAAACTATTCTTCCCCAACACTTTTTTCATTTTTTTTTTTGCGCATTACATGTTCACATTTACCATGATAAGCATTTCACATATTTTGAAATTTGATCCCTCCCAAAATTCTCAACTTTAAACATGCGTATATAATTAGTCAGTTTTTCATATTAATTTTTTCGTTATTATAATTTCAAAATGATAAGGTGAAACGTTTAGAAAAAAAATATAATAAAAAAATTAGATTAGAATAGATGAAACGTAACTTTAAATTTGTTGATGGAAGCCATGACTTTGGGGGCAAGATAAGCTTTTTCTTTCTTGCTTTTTCTTTTTTGTTCTATAAAAATATCATTTTCTCTTTAACTCACGGGTAAGGAAAGTCTTTCCTAACAAAGTGAGCTACCTGCTATAAGGACCAATCTTCACTGTCACGTGCCACTGTAAGCATTCGGATTCTAGTAGTAATAAAGATCTCATCTTCTTCCGTTTCCTTTTTCTTTATTAGATTGTACATATATATATATATATATATATATATATATATATATATATATATATATATATATATATATATATATACATTAGATCATAATTTATATTTAATTTATATTTAATATATAAAACCAATAACATCTAACTTCACCTACAAAAAAAACTTCACATATTCAATTATTTTTTATTGAATTAAAAAAAATACTGAATTCTCCTAAAAGTAGTATAATGTTTTTCTAATTATTTTAAAGAGAACAAAATTAAAAAGGAAACATATTAAATTTTCTTAAAAAAGAAGCCTGAAAATCCTTCTAAAACATAATTTAACAAACCTCTAGTTATATAAGGAGAAAAAAATAAAAAGGCATATATATTTTATATGAGTTTAATTTTAATGTATTATTAGTGTACAAATTTTTTTATATTATTAATTAATCATATACTGTTATATATGTAATTTTTGAATTAAATAAAAATACTGAATTCTCCTAAATGTAGTATAATGTTTTTCTAATTATTTTAAAGAGAACAAAATTAAAAAGGAAACATATTAAAATTTCTTCAAAAAAATCCTGAGAATCCTTCTAAAACATAATTTTTTTTATGATGCATAATTTCTTAAAAATAATGTTTTAAGGTAGATGTTATGAAAATCAAATATTTTTTATGATATAATAATGTATTATTAGATAATAATATAATTTTTTTTATACTAATAGTGTATTCAAATTAAATTCATTTTATATTTCTAAAATTTTAAAATTGTTTTTTCTTAATCTTTTCTGTCCTCCTCAAAATAACACGACTGTTAGGTTGATTTTTTTTTAGGAGAGTTTAACATTTCTCTCAAAAAAGTATTAGCATTTAAACATGTGAAAGTCTCAAATCTTGCTTTTTTAGTCTTGTTCTTTGGTAATTAAGGAATTGTTAGGCTGATCTCTTAAAAAAACTCAATGTTTTTAAATAAAAATATATATTGTTCCACATCAAATGAATGAAGTATCACTAATATGAATCAAATCAAAGACTTTTTGTATGGACACAATTCAATTTTGAGAATTGAGTCCATCCTAATTAACACTGACAAATTCAATGTATTAGGAAACTTCAAGTAAAAAATAAAATACAAAAAACAAAAAGGAAAGAAGAAAAGAATTACACTTCAGTGGCATTACTTCGTAAATAAGAGGGCAATCAAGGGCATAATATAACCCATCATCTTTAATTTTGAGAAAAAAGACAAAAAGCAGGTCAGCGGCAACATAAAGGTTAGGCCGTCCAACACTGCCTTTGCAGCTTTAAATGGGAAAATAAATTAATTCGTGGAAAAAAAAAAGGAAAGGCACCACTTTATTTCCCTCTAGTTTAGATTGCTTTTTTTTTACAAATTTACCATATTAACCATTGTTTCAAATTTTTTAAATTGCCCCTCACGGACGTCAAATTGTTCTTAACCAAATTGTATTTATCGGGTTTAGCAATTTATTCAAATCAAATAAAATTTTAATATTTAAATATACTTTATCATCCTTGTTTTATCTTTGGTTCTTTCTCCCTGATTTATTTTCTTTTTTTAATTGCTGTAACAGTAGTATTTATTTTGAGCTTTCCATTTTTTCTCTTTTTCAACTTTCAATTCAAGCAGCTTTGGAAAAACCAACCAGCCAACGGGTTTTTACGCCTCCTGAAATTTGTAAGTTGCTTTGAATTTTCTTGAGCAAACAGTTTCTTTTTTCTGTTTTTTTTTTTAATTTTTTATTTTCACTTTCTGGGGTGAGTGAGCTAGTTAAGTTCTGGTTGAGCTGAAAAAGAAACCTGAATACAAGATTTCAGCTTTAGAAGAAGCTTGCTGAAGTGTGGAATTATAATGACAGGTCATGATCTTTGCATTCTGAAGAATATCTAGAGCTTGATGTTGATATGCTTTCCATAAATAAAGAATATATGGAGTTTTATTTTTGAAAATTTTATTTTTATTTTATTTTTGGTTTCTTATTATTAATTTTTTTCCCCTTAGTTTCAGCTTTCTGTCTTTTTAAAGTTTAAGAAAATGCTGGGTATGAAGCAGATTTATGCAAAAGGGTGTAGTTTATTTGCCTGTTTTTGAAAAGCCTTTGGAGTTTTTGGGTGGCTTCTGCTTTGTTTTGAGCTGCAGGCTGAGAAATATTTGGAGTAAATAAATGATTTTATTTTTGAGAAATTTCTTAGCCAAGTGTGTTCTGTTTTTAAATTTTATAAAAGTGTACTATTTTACTAATTTTTGTTATTTTGCTTTTAGTGGCTAATAATTTTTTTTCCATCTTTTGTTATGAGGTAAATTTCTGGTTCCACCAGTATTTGAAAACTGAGCAAGTACTCATCTTTCAGAGATGAGAACAAAGACAAAAAAAAAAAACTTTGATCGAAAATAAATGCATTTCTTTGTTATGATTCTTCACTCTGACCTCAGAGTGCTGTGTTTTTTTCGATTTTATGCTTAGCTAAAGTTCCAAATGGATCTCTTCTGATATAGGGAAATATAGCTTCATGTAAATCCAGAGTTTGAGTCTTTTCTTTACCTTCTTCCTCATCTGTGAGATCCTTTGATGGGTTTTCACTGTACCTTTCTAGCATGCTCAAGAAGGTTTGAACTTTGAAAGCATTGATGGGTTTGCTAAAAGCTATAGTTTTTGTAATGACATATGCTCTAATAACCCATTTACTTTCTAATTATTCTATATTGATTTCTGGGGTTCCAGGTGTTAGTTTAGTTATATAGACTCTCGAGTGATAATTCAATTTATGCATGGAAGCAAGAGAAGGCATCAGTTCTGGGGTTACAGTGATAGGGGCAGAAGCTCCTTCAGCTTACCACATGGCACCAAGAAGTGAAGCTCCAAACCAGGTTCATGTTCCTGAAGCAGCAGCTGCTGCTGCTGTTGGTGTCTCACCAGTGAGTGTGGGTTTGGATGGATCAGCAGTTAAGAAGAAACGGGGTAGACCAAGGAAATATGGACCAGATGGGTCTGTCACTATGGCGTTGTCACCATTGCCAATCTCATCTTCAGCTCCACATTCTAATGACTTTCCATCCGGGAAGCGGGGTAAACCGCGGGGGATGGAATACAAGCAGTCAAAAAAAATTGGGTTGGATCATCTAGGTAATGAGCCTTTGATGCTTTTAATGCTCATGTTGCATTGCTAGTACATAGCAAAATTATGTGTGTCCCTTATATGGCTTATCAACTTATTACATTTTGTTGGTAACCTTTTCTTTTTGGTGAAGTTTATAGTCTTTTTTTGTTTCTGATAGTGAAATTACTTGTCTTTCTTCTTCGAGTTTGCTTCCTGTCAAACTTATTATTTTCCATGAATCCATGAAAAAGCTCTCAGTTTTATTTTCAAATTGCTATTGAAGTCATCTTTTTGTACAGAAAAAAAATTGCAATTAATTAATTTGCAAACTTGTTGTTTCCATGTTGAAACTGTGGACAGTTTCCAGGAACCTGTGCACTTTTCACGGAAACGGTCCATGGTCTAGTTGAAACTGTGAACGTTTTCTGTTGTTTCAATTTTTCTTGTAAAAGCAAATTCATTGCAAATGAAATTTCGAAAAAACTACTCATGTTTCTTACGTAATTCTTAAAAAATAATATTTATTAATGTTACAAGAGTATTATGAATGTTTACTTTTTCCTGCAAAATGATTGAGATAGAAGGCACCAATTTGTGTTAGCAAGGGAGTCTTTCTCTTGTGACTTTCTTTTGTTACATCTTTACTTTTTGTGGGGGTAACAAGATATATAAAATCATTGAGATTGAATGCATCTGTCGAATGGCATGGTATTTCTTGATAGGTAACCACATTAGCTAGCTTAACCTAATTATCATTTAGGTTGGTCATCCCTAGTCTACTTGAGGAGAGTGTTGTGTTGGAGTTAAATTGACACTGCGTAATTTCTGAATGGCATGGCCCCTCTCCTAATTGGTTAGGAAAATTTCACCAAGCTAATTGGTTTTTGTTTGAAATAGCTAATTTTGCTAAGGTAATTCATATAACATGTGTCCGGGGAAAAATATGACTGCTTTTATTGATATTATTGCGTACTTCCTAAGTTTCAACCCAGTTCAGTTAATGTCTATTGTTGGTTCTTCTGTAGGTGACTTGAATGCATGCTCTGATGGTACAAACTTTTTGCCACATATCATCACTGTCAATGCTGGCGAGGTATGCTTCAGAGGGGTGGCAGGACAAGGGTTTTATAGCTTCATTTAGTTCATATGAGTTTGCCTTGAATTTATCTCTTAACTATCCTTTGTTATACTTACCCTTGAGGGTCCATAATATATGAATGTGTCTAAATATCTGATATCTGTCACTTCACTTTTCTGACATACGTCTAAAACTATTCATTGTGTGTAGAGGGTTGCTTAGTTGCCTGTTTGTGGGTATACTTTACAAATTGACAACAACCATTACTAGCCCTTTATCTGTTTGTTTATTTGGAATCTAACGAAAATACCATTCATGTTTCTGACTTTTTAGGAGGTTTTTGTTCTGTTAATGGAGTTTGCAAATGGAAATGAAAATTCAAGATTGTTGCTGGATTATTTTGCTTGCCATAATATTCACTTTTCTGGTTTTCCCTCTTCCTCCCCCTCCCCCCCTCCCCCCTCCCTTTTATCTTCAAAAACTACCAAGAATATTGAAATAAACATTTTATTTGCTTCTGGCTGGGTATGGAATATGGATATCAACATACCTATTTAGTAGGAGTTCAGCTAGCAAATTATTTTGAAAATAGCTGAACAGCTTTAGAAAATTATTTGCAGTATTATAATCAGAAACGTTTGTTAGCTAAGCTTCAGTTTTCTGTCTCTCAATTGATTTTTGTTTTTTTGGTTTTATAAACTTGTTCTTTGTTAGCATTTGTTCTGCCATTTTGTTATCATGGTCTAAGTTTCTGTGGCTACTTATTTTGGTTATGATCATAGATGTCCATGTTTTAGCATTAAAGCTCACTTAATGTCATTTTGGATTGGCATCCTCACAGATGTTTATAAATAAATCTGTGAAAATCTGGATATTATCTAATATGGAAAAAATTAAAAGGGGGTGTGGTGAAGAGAGAGAACGAGAAAAGGTTATATTGAGTACAGGGTTAACAAACTTGTAATAGATGCAATTTCAAATCTGACATTGGTTTTGACGATATCAACATTCTCATGGATAGTTGAATATTTGTTTGGTATGATAGCCAAAGGTGTATGCTTGGAAAACCTTAAATTTAGGATTAGCTTCTTTTTTCAATAATTTTTAAGGCCAAGCATGCAGTTTTTCTTTCCTCCAGGGCTTGATTTACCCATTTTCTTTTCCCATGGTTATTAGCCCTCATTTCTTGTATTTGTTCTGATTGGTATAAAAAAAAACTAGGGCTTGTTTCTTCTGGCAAATATACTCATAACACAAGACTAAACTCTAATTATTTAATTCTTGTAGAGTGTAGTTTGTTAATTCTAGTATAATTTGTCTCCGTTATTCTTGTATACATTATTTGGTTCTAGATCTGTGATATAGTTTGGTAAACAAACAATAATTGTATTTCTTTTTTGCCTATATTTGACTTACTCCTATTAAGTTACTGTGAATTTAGTTGTAGTTCATAACAAATAGTTTGAATAGAAGAGAAAAAGCTCAATGTTTTGTACTTTATTATCCATTTGATGGAGAAAAGCCTTTATTCATACCTTCCCTAAGCATGCTGTATAATTTATGCTGCTTATTCTTCCTTACTAAGAGATGGTTGAATAATGTTATTTTGCTTTACTCTTTGGTTGTTGCAGGACATTACAATGAAGGTTATATCCTTTTCTCAACAAGGACCTCGAGCTATATGCATCTTATCTGCTAATGGTGTAATTTCAAATGTTACACTTCGTCAGCCTGATTCTTCTGGGGGTACTTTGACCTATGAGGTACAGCAGTAAATCATGCTGTTGATTAATGTTTTATTTTATTTCTTTTTCCAAACTTTCCTTTTTTTACAATTACATTTTAATGCAATTTTAATTAAACAAGATGCAATTCTCATTGTTTGAAGTTTCTGTCTTTTTAAATTCATTTGAAACTTCAGTCTTACAAAACAACACTTTGTTCATTTTTATTTTGCTCTAGCCATAAACTTAGAAACACTACTAAATAAGTATATATAAATGGAACTTTCACTCTTCCTTGTGCCTATTCCCTCAATGGTTTCATATTGACCTTTGTCTCTCTTTCAAGATGGATACATTATTTTTGATTTGATTGTTGTATTATCTTCTTTTGGGCCAGAAATTTTTTTGTAGTTTAAGATTGAACCTGAGGTTCCTTGACCTTGATATGTTTGCTGATGAGGTTATGTTGCTTTTGTTTGATATCATATGCGTTATTAATGTCTATGATGGTTATTCTAAATTAATTACTTCCTTGAACTAGAAGTATGAATATAAGTTTTGGGGATTGTGATAATTATCAGATTGCTAATATATATAATCAGCACAGAAAAATTGAAATATTTAGTAATGATGTCCTGAATTGATATTTGATATTGACAAGGTTTTGTAAACACTTTCTATTTGGTTAATTAATCATGATGGTGAGAAAGTTGAATTTGATAATATGGTACAATTTTACTAGTATGTATAGTCTAAAAATCAGTATTTTTATCAGTCATTCTGTTATCTGTTGACAATAGCAGTTCAAGACAATTTTACTAGTGTAGTAGTAATAAACAAACAAAAGCTATGCAAGTGCAATTAATCTATATGTTGCTCATGATGAAAGGTTGTAGACATACTTGTAAAATTATATAAATTGATTATCAAGCTGATCATGATTAAAACTTTTGGTTGTTACAATTTATAGGCATAATGTTGAGAAATAAATTACTTGTCCATATTCTATACAGACTTATTTCTATAAGAACTTAAAGCTTTAGTCAAGATAGATAATTCATGAAACTTAGGCAAAGGCTAACAGCTGTCATGTTTGTTTGTTTATAACAGGATATAAGTAAGCTGTTTTCTGCACTCTTTATTACCTTCTCATATAATATTAAAAATAGCTGCTCCAGCAAGGAATTTTGAAAGCTTGACCAGAGATGAGGGAAACTTTATTGTGAGCCTAGCAAGATATACACTAAATTTAGACGTAACAATGGCTTTTGGTGTGTTAGTGAAATATAATTAGGATTGATCTATTGGGCTAGGCCTTGCTTTTGTATATCAGTATTTTCTTGTATTAGCTCTAATCGTTTAATATAAATATAGAGTCAGGGTGACTAATCATAACAAATTAGCTACTCTCTTTCTATTTTACCTCTCATGTTTTTCTCCTTCTCCATCTCTCTTTTCTCATAACATGGTATGTAGAGCCAGATCAAATGAACCCTAGTCTCCCAAAACCCTAGTCTCCCTTTTTCCAAAAAAAAAAAAGGTGTACAGGAAAAGAGAGAAAGGCGGCTAAACAATAGTGAACTAAGAATATTATTGATAGGAATAAGATGTGATACAATTTCATAACCTAGTACTCCTATTTATACTAATACTTAGGTGTACAAGCCTAAACTCACTAACACTAGGACTAATAACTCTCATATCTTCTAACACTCCCCCTCAAGCTTAAGCTTATTAAAGCTAAGTTTGTTACAAGTAGAAAACCCATAAAGGCATAAACTGAAAACAAAGAACAACACCAACATTTAAAACTTAACCGATCTCAACAACTAACTAAGGAAACTAGTGCTTTCTCGTAATAACAAAGCGTTGGCAATGTCCTTGGCAGATAGCTCCTTGCTTCTCCTCGGCACACATCCCAAGCAAATGTGACCAATTTTGGAGTTTTTGACCTTTCTCCTTAGTGGCCACCTCGACCTCCAAACTGGTCTCCAAAACACTAAGTCGGGTATTATGCTACCTAGTAACACAAACGAGGGTCCTTTACCAATGTCCAAAGTCTTCAATCCGCAAACCCAACAACCAAAAATAAGTTGAACAACGACCTACCAGACCATTGCCACCAACCAAACGCTACCACACACCATCGACATGAACTCTACAAGTGCTCCGCTTCAGTTGCAGCCAAATGTGGCACCGCTGGCCACCCAAATGCAGTCAGTAATGACGAGCTAGCTTCGTTGTTCCTCCTCAAATGATGCTATCACCAAGAAGAGGAAAGACTCTACTTACATCCAAGGTGGCTCCACTTCGTTGATAGCCTTTTCCTCCTAGGATAAACCAACTAGCTTGGGGTGGCTTCATCTAACAGGTAGCCTTTTCCTTTAATATCTCTGAGGGCAGCTCCACCTCATTGGTAGCTCCTTGCCCCTCCCATGGGCGGCTACACCAAATGGGCAGCCCTTTCCTCCCAGCTTAAACATACCAAGACTGCAACCACATCAAAGAGATCGAATAAAGAAGAGAAGATAAATTGGTAAACTCTTGCTCCTATACTTGCAAGACCCTTGGTCACACCTTTCTGGCTGGCCAAAACCACAAGTTATTGGGATGACTCTTGCTCCTAGACTTATGCCACCCTTACTGGCTGGCCGTTATACACCCGGTTGCCAGAAACACTACCCACGCCACCCTTGGCCGCACATAGAAGAAGAAAAGGAACCAACCGGTTAAGAGTAGATATTATGCACGTGTTTTAATTTGTACTGTTGTTTACTATTCATATTAGGTTGTATTGCTAGCCCATTTACTGCTACCCCATCTTGCCATCTTGCATATATAAATACATAACCTACAACCCATATTGGGTACGATTTTCCATTCTTCTTTTCTCATTACATGGTACCAAGAGTTAGGTTATAATTTTTTTTTTCTTCTCTCAGCTTTCCACACAAAAAAAGAAGAAGAGTGTTTTCAGTTTTAGGGAAGCCGCTAGTGGCTGTCGCTTAGCTTCTAGTTCCAGCTGGTAGGGAGTGCTGGTGTGAGGCCGTCCGACGTCGGAGGAGGGCTGGCAAGGCAGTGGGTGGTGCCGGTGACGCAGAAGGTGTGTGATTTGGGCAAAACTCGCAGGTCCATAGCGTGGGGAACACCAAGACCTCGTGGGTGGTTGGCGTGGAGTTTGTCCGTCATAGAGAGTTGCGACCAGCGATTGGGGGTGGTTCACCGACGTGTGGAGGTTCGGCGACGTCTCCGGCGAGGTGATTTCGGCGTTTTCGTGCTGGTTTCTTGTCGTTTTTGGGCTGTTCTATTCCAAGTTGGCGCTATCTATGTTGTTTGTGGTATTCCGAGCCTGTTTGGCTTGTTGTTGGTCATCCTTTCCCTCCTTCTAGACTGATT
Organism: Ormosia emarginata; assembly: GCA_029884605.1. Taxonomy (NCBI): domain Eukaryota; kingdom Viridiplantae; phylum Streptophyta; class Magnoliopsida; order Fabales; family Fabaceae; genus Ormosia; species Ormosia emarginata. Next base: position 9,224,852 of record JAQQTP010000068.1, read on the forward strand.
TGTTGTGTTTGTGGCTATGGGTGACGAAAACTCTGAGATTGTGGGTACAGGCAGCAAGAGTGGCGCTTCTGACACTACCTCCACTAATGTTTTGGCTGAGGTGATTCCCTCTAACACCAAAATTACTGATCAAAAGCTTGATGGTGATGGTGTTAACTATCCTTAGTGGAAGAAGGCAATTCTAATGTACTTGAAAGGTCACAGGAAGGATGACCATCTCACCCAAGATAGTTTGCAGGATGAAACAACTAAGGATTTGTGGATTCAGGAAGATATGCGATTGTATTCACTGATTCAGAGGACCTTGGATCCTTGGGTTGATGATAGTACCACCCATTGCACCACTGTCAAGGAATTATGGTAGTACCTTCACTCTTTGTTCTCAGGTGCCGATGGTTTATCCCTCCTATATACGAAGACACAGGATTTGTATTGAGCCAATCAGAAGGATAAATCTCTAACTATTATACAGGCTTCAAATGCCTATTTGAAGAATTGAACACATTGTTACCTATCACTTCGAATGTAAAGGAGATGCAGGCTCAACGAGAGCAATTGGCATAGATGTGTTTTTTGTCAGGGCTGCGTGATGAAATTATCTCAGAGTTTGACTAGTTCTGGTAATTTGACCCTGAAAGAGGTATACTCTCGCCTCCTCTGGGTTGCTCGTGAGCTTTCTAAGTCCCATCCCTTAGCTTCAAGCGAGGCCTCTGCTTTGGTGAGTTCTAGTTCTCAATGGGACAATTCTCGTGGTGGTACTCGTGGTGGACAAGGTGGTGGCTGTGATACTGGAGATCCTCGGGGTAGTGGAGGTGGAGGATGGGATCCTGAGGAACCATTTATTTGTCGCTATTGTAAGGAACCTGGTCACATTAAGAGGAACTATTGGAAACTTCAACAGAAGAATCAGTCCAATCAGTCGCGTTTTGCTCATATTGCTACTAATGAAGGCATTCTTCCTAGCAACCCATCAGTCAGGCTTGTTATGATTATAGCAGATGAGTTTGCTCAGTACACTCAGTTTTAAGCCTCTCGGTCCATTCCATCATCTCTTTCTGTTGCCTCTGTTGCTCGGTCCATTCCATCATCTCTTTCTGTTGCCTCTGTTGCTCATATAGGTAATCCTACTGCATGTTTATCATCATTTTCCTGCAATTGGGTTATTGATTCAGGGGCTTCCGACCACATGACTGGCTAGACAGGTACTCTTACATCTTTTACCCCCTCCCATCATCTTCCTAGTGTTACTTTAGCCGATGGTTCCGCTACTCCTGTCATTGGGAGTGGTACTGCGTCTCCCACCTCTGCCCTCCCTCCCTTTTTCTCAAGTCTTATGTTTGAATCAATTCCTGTTTAATTTACTTTCTGTTAGTCATATTACTCGGTCACTTAATTGTAGTGTTCACTTCTTCCCTGATTATTGTGTCTTTTAGGAACTTGGGACGAAGAGGGTGATTGGTAGGGGTCGTGAGCAGAACGGCCTGTACATCCTTGAGTGTTGTCTAGATCAAGAATTGGTGCCCGTTGCTTGTTCGAGTGTGGCTGATCCTCTCCAACTTCATTGTCGTTTGGGTTATCCCTCTCTATAGTCTTTAAAAAAGTTGTGTCCTAGTTTGAGTCATTTATCTACTTTAGAATGTCAATCGTGTCAGTTGGCTAAATACCATAGGAGTCCTTACCCCTCACGAGTCAATAAGCGGGCTATGTCCCCATTTTAGCTAGTTCATTCTGATGTTTGGGGTCCGTGTCCTATTACTTCTAAGTCTGGCTTTCGATATTTTGTGACTTTTGCGGATGATTTTTCAAGAATGACTTGGTTATATTTTATGAAATCTCGTTTTGAATTATTATCTATATTTATAGCTTTCTGCGCAGAAATTAAAACTCAATTTAGCACCTCAGTGTTGTCTTCAGAAGTGATAATGTTAAAGAATATTTCTCTCATGAGTACACTTCTTATATGATTAAACATGGGATGGTCCACCAATTCTCTTGTGTTGTTACTCCTTAGCAGAATGGGGTTGCTGAATGAAAAAATAAGCATCTTTTGGAAGTTGCTTGATGCTTGTTGCTTGTTGCTTCATATGTCTATTCCTAAAGCTTTTTGGGCAGACGCTGTTTCTACTGCCTATTTTCTAATTAATCGAATGTCATCTTCTATCTTATAGGGCCAAGTTCCTTATTCTATCCTTTGTCCTTCCCAATCCCTATTTCCTTTACCTCGTTGTATTTTGGGCTGTCAATGTTTTGTGCAGGATGTTTGGCCTCAACTTTCGAAGCTACTCCCTCGCTCACTTAAGTGTGTCTTTTTGGGTTATCCTCGCCATTAGAAAGGGTACAGATGCTTCTCTCCTGACTTGAGATGGTATCTTGTGTCCGCTGATGTAACCTTCTTTGAGTCTGCTCTGTTCTTTGTTTAGTCTCCTCCTCCGGTTATTGAGGAAGATGAAGAAATTCTCGTTTATCAAGAACTTCAGTCTCATGATTCTGTGTCGACTCCTTCCTCTGGTGTTCTCATTTCGTCTTGTCCTCCTTTTCGGCTGCCCATTCGACAGGTGTACGTTCACCTGACTTGTGCTCCCTCTTCCGGTACTGCACCCATGGATGTACACTGCTCTTCAGCAAACACACCACCTCCATCCACCTCTTCGTTACAGGATCCGACTCTAGATCTTCCTATTGCCTTTTGTAAAGGTAAATGTTCTTGTGTCACTAAACATCCTATTGCATCCTTTGTTCATTATGAGCATCTTTCCCCTTCCTCCCAATCCTTTGTTGCCTCTCTTGATGTTGTCATAGTTCCCAAAACTATTATTGAGGCTCTGTCTCATGATGGGTGACGCAATGCCATGGAGGAGGAAATGCTCGCTTTGGAACATAACCAGACGTGGAATCTCGTTCCCCTTCCCTCTGGTAAGCATGCCATTGGGTGCAAGTGGGCGTTCACTGTTAAAGTCAATTCGGAAGGTACTGTTGCTCGTTTAAAGGCTCAGTTAATGGCCAAGGGTTATGCTCAGACTTATGGTGTTGATTACTCAAAGACCTTCTCTCCTGTGGCCAGATTGGCCTATGTTCGCATATTCATCTCGTTGACTGCCTCTCAACACTGGCCCTTGCACCAGCTTGATGTTAAGAACGCCTTTTTTCATGGTGATTTACAGGAGGAAGTCTATACGGAGCAACCGCTTGACTTTGTTGCTCAGGGGGAGTCTGGGAGAGTTTGTCGACTGAGACACTCTTTGTATGGGTTGTAACAATCCCCTCGGGCTTGGTTTGGGAGATTGAGTGAAGTTGTTGTGAATTTCGGCCTAAAAAGGAGTAGCTATGATCACTCGGTCTTCTACAAAAAGTTTGAGGGAGGATGCATCCTCATGGTTGTGTATGTTGACGATATAGTGATAACAGGCAGCGACTTCTCTGGCATCTCAGAACTCGAGCTTCCTTCAAACCAAATTTCAGACAAAGGATCTTGGTCCTCTAAAATATTTCCTGGGAATTGAGGTAAGTAGAAGCAAAAAGGGCATTTTCCCCTCCTAACTGAAATATGTCCTTGACTTACTATCTGATGTTGGCATGTTAGGAACCAAGCCTTGTGATACTCTGAAGGTTCCAAATGTGAAACTCAATGTTGATGATGGAGAACTACTATCAGATCTCGAGAGGTATAGGAAATTGGTGGGCAAACTTAACTACCTTACTGTGACATGTCCAGATATCTCTTTCTCAGTAAGTGTAGTCAATCAATTCATGTCATCTCCTCAACAATCTCATTGGGATGCGATATTACATATCCTTAGATATTTGAAAGGAGCCCCAGGTCGTGGGATTCTTTATAAAGATAATGGATATTGCAGGTTAGAAGGTTATTCCGATGGAAACTGGGCTCGGTGTCTTGTAGATCGGAGATCAACTTTTATGTATTGTATGTTCCTTGGAGGAAATATGATCTCTTGGAAAAGTAAGAAACAAAATATAGTAGCAAGGTCAAGTGCTGAGTCCAAATATCGAGCAATGGCTTAAACCTTTTGTGAATTATTATGGGTCTATCATTTACTTGATGGGATTGGGTTCAAGGTTTCTCTACCTATGAGACTATGGTGTGACAACTAGCCTGTCCTTCACATTGCCTCGAACCCAGTTTTTCATGAACGGGCAAAGCACATAGAAGTTGACTATCATTTCATTCGAGAGAAGATCTAGCAAGGACTCATATTGACAGGGCATGTCAGGAATGGTGAACAGATAACAAGCATCCTCACAGGCTCTTAACGAGAATCGGGTCAATTATCTTTGTAACAAGTTGGGCATGATTAACATCTATGATCCAACTTGAGGGGGAGTGTAAAGAGTAAATATTATGCATGTTTTAATTTGTATTGTTGTGTATTATTTGTGTTAGGTTGTACTACTAGCCCATCTTGCATATATAAATACATAACTTGCACCTATATTGGGTACAATTTTCCATTCTTCTTTTCTCATTACACAACCCACAACACCCTTGGTCATGCATAGAAGAAGAGAGGAGGGAAGAAGAGCCAACGGTCATAAAACACCGCAACAACAGAAACTCAAGTCTGACTCATCTCACTAGAATCTCCTCTAGTCAAACCAGAGACCGTCACTGAACATAAGCCTCAAAAATCTGTACTTTGCAATCTTTACAACACAAATCTGGCACGCCATGTATCGCAACATCATTGTGAAGCCATCAATGGGAAGCAAAAACAAAAAACACCTTCAATCTCTCCCTAGCTCATCGGAAAACTCACCAGAGGGGCCGTCAAATCAATCAAAAAGAGGAAAAATTACACAAACAAATCACATAATACACCAAAACTGTGATCAGAATTGCCCTAAATCACCTTCAGTCGTCATAGAACGCACCACCAGCAAGCACAAACGGTGCTGGAATCACCTCCTGTCAATACAACATCTAGAATAAGGAAGGGAAACAGATTCTAAAACAGTGTTTGATGAAAAACTCGCTGGAGCTCCGGTCAACTGCCGTGCCAGTCACCATTGATGTCAACTCCTCACCATTCTCCAGTTCTGGTCGCACCTAAATGCAACACCTCCAACCATTTGCTACCTTCAAGAATGCTGAAATTGAAATCGCAAAATAGAGCATGAGTGCACAACACAGAGGAAGTGTCGCCATCAGCAGCCATCGCGTGACTGGTCGATCTCTACCCGGAAATAGAAGGCCACAACCGGCCTATACCCATCAATAACTGTTGTTGGGGTTACCTGAAAATTGAAACTGCAGCCACTCTTGCTCAACCACCCAAACACCATAAACTCCCTTTTATCGCCAATCTCCAGAAACAACCTACTGGCTCTCTGCCCAGCACCGGTCCACCACTGCCGGTCGAATACCACCAACAACCTTGAGAGATTAAATAGGAGCCCTAAGGGTGGCTACCCTAACTTGAAAAGGGTCACGATATTGCTTCTTTTTTTTTTGAGGTTTCAAATGAAGCTAACAGGAAAGGAAAAATAAGATAGAGAGAGGGGGAATATACAAATGAGTTCAATGAACTCAAAATAGCGGAAGGAAGAAATTCTTTCAAGGTGGATGGTACCTTTTCTCTCTTTCTCTTTATGGGTCATCAACAATTGGTTGTAAGTGGGTGTATGTTGTGAAGATTAATCCTAATGGCTCTGTGGCTCGTTTAAAAACTCGTCTTGTTGCTAATGATTATACTCAAGTTTATGACATTGATTATTTTGTTACCTTCTCTCCTATTGCTTAACTTGCCTTTGTTCGTATTTTTATCTCTCTTGCAGCTAGTCATCATTGGTCCTTGCACCAACTTGATGTCAATAATACCTTTCTCCATTGCGATTTGCGGGAGGAGGTATATATGGAGCAACCTCTTGGGTTTGTTGCTCAGGGGGAGAATGGTAAAGTTTGCAGACTAAAGAAGTCATTATATGGTCTCAAAAAAACTCCATGGGCATGGTTTGGGCGCTTTAGTCAAGCTATTCTTCAGTTTGGGCTACAGAGTGGCTATATTTTTTCGGTGGTTTATGTGGGTGATATTATCATTACTGGGAGCGATGAGATTGGGATTAGAAAGCTTTAAGACTTTCTTCAAACACAATTTCAGACTAAGGACTTGGGTGCTTTGAAATACTTCTTAGGCATTGAAGTGATGCAAAGTTCGAAGGGTATTTTTCTTACTCAGAGGAAGTATGTGCTTGATTTACTCAAAGAAATAGTTATGCTTAGAGCCAAACCTGTTGAAGCCCTATGGTCCCTAATGTCAAACTCTTACCAGATGAAGGAGATGCTATGCCTGACCCTGAACAATATAGAAAGTTAGTTGGCAAACTTAACTATCTCACGGTTACATGTCCTGATATTACCTCCTCTGTCAGTGTGGTTATTCAATTCATGTCATCTCCTCGAACCACTCATAGGGAGGTTGTTCTTCAAATATTGAGGTATTTAAAAGGGACTTCAGGTTGTGGTATCTTGTATAGAGACCATGGACATAATATGATAAAGGAGTTCTCCGATGTTGATTGGGTTGGTTCTCCCATAAATAGAACATCTACTTCAGGTTATTGTGTTCTTGTTGGAGGTAACCTTGTTTCTTGGAGGAGTAAGAAACAGATTGTTGTTGCTCGTTCAAGTGCTGAGTCAAAGCATATTGTGAATTGACTATGGCCCAAGAGCTACTTGTGAGTCAAGTGCTGAGTCAAAGCATATAGGGCTATGGCCCAAGAGCTACTTGTGAATTGACTTGGATTCATCATCTTCTTAATGAGATTGGAGTTAAGAGTGTAATGCCTATGAACTTGTGGTGTGACAATTAAACTGCTATCCGTATTGCCTCTAATCCCGTTTTTCATGAACGGACAAAGCATATTGAAGCTGCCTGTCACTTTATGCGAGAAAAGGTTCAACAGGGTATTTTTGTTACTGGAAATGTACGGACAGGAGAACAACTTGCAGATATCTTTACCAAAGCACTCAATCAAAGTAGAGTTGACTATATTTGTAACAAGTTGAGCATGATCAATATCTATGCTCTAGCTTGAGGGGGAGTGTTAGTGAAATATAATTAGGATTGATCTATTGGGTTGAGCCTTGCTTTTGTATATCAGTATTTTCTTACATTAGCTCTAATCGTTTAATATAAATATAGAGTCATGGTAACAAGTTAGCTACTCCTTTTTTTTATTTTACCCCTCATGCTTTTCTCCTTCTCCATCTCTCTTTTCTCATAACATGGTGAAACCTTTTATTGTTGTGAAAATAATGAGACAAGAGGCCTTGGGATTCAAACTATTCTTGGTATGCATGTCTGGCTTAAGAAATGAAAGAGCCCCTTTTTAGTCTTAAAAAGAAAAGGTTCGGAATATTGCTTAGTTTAAGAAGATTGATTACAGAATTTAGGTTTTACTGTGTAGAGATTAGAAATGAGTAAGGTTAGGTTTGGCTGGAAATGACCGACATGAAAGTTCTGGTTTTGCAGTTGTCTTTGCTGGTACTTGATGGTCATTTGCATAAGTTCATCAATGAGTTGGGAATTGTAGTTTTTTAATTTGATATTGAAATGGCTTCATGATGGTGTTATAATTTCTTCTGTTTTCATTTTTTCTAAAACAATTTTTTTTGTAGGGCCGTTTTGAGATACTTTCCTTGTCTGGATCATTCATGCCTACTGACAACCTAGGAACAAGAAGCAGGTCAGGTGGGATGAGCGTCTCGTTGGCAAGCCCTGATGGTCGTGTTGTAGGCGGTGGAGTTGCTGGTCTTCTTGTAGCTGCCGGTCCTGTGCAGGTAAACACCCCTCCATTCTAATCTAGGATATGCTCAATAATGCTTGAAAGATGAACCAAATAATTTTCCTTGAGATTATCCTGAAACAATACAGGGTTGAGAATTGGTAGAGGCTAGCTTGCATGCCTTAACAACTGCACCTAGAATTACTGTAGTATAGCTTCTGATACAAATTTACTTTGAAGAAGTTAGACATATTTCTTCCTCAAATGTAGCATCACTTAGATGACTTATGCATGTCTTCTTTTTACTACATCAGGTGGTGGTTGGAAGTTTTCTACCAAGCAACCAGCAAGATCAGAAACCAAAGAAGCCCAAGTCTGATTATGCATCAACCACTGTTACCCCAGCCATTGCAGTGTCTTCTGCACCACCCCCAACTACTGCTGAAAAAGAGGATGTCATGGGTGGACATGTACTGCAAAATTCTGGAACCCTTAACTCAGGCCTTACTCCTCCCTCCACTTTTAGAAGAGAAAACTGGGTTAACATGCACTCTATGCCAGACTCAAGAAAGTCAGCAACTGACATTAACATATCTTTGCCTGATAGTTAAGTTGATGATCAATCCGCAACCGTGTATGCTCATGTCTTGCTGACAACATTTCATGACTGAGCTGTTTATTTAATGTTTACAGTGTTCTCTATTATCTTAAGATTGTTTCAAACCTGTTGTCTGATGTCTATCACCATAGGGATGTAGTTCACAGTGTTGTAAGTTGCAGCTAGGTTTTACATCTTTCTTTATTAGTTAGAGTATCTGATTTGTCGGCTGATTAGGTAGATGCTGCACTCTGCAGTGTTATGAGTAGGCTAATTCGGATGTAATGAAAAACTTGATTGCCTATTTATTTATGACTGAATTTGATGAAGCTTTTGATCCCCAAACTAGGCCTTTGCTTTTGATTTTGTTTATGCTTTTTATTTGGTATATTGGGATTTGTTACTTTTGTTTAAATTTTATAACCTTTTCTTAAATTTAAGTTGTCGTTGCAACTTTTTGATTAACGAAAATATTTATCTTTCATTAGTTACATGTTTCCAGCTTATGTATGAACACATTTTAGTGTAATTTTTTTGGTATTGCAGCATAACTAGGTTTTGAACGTGACAAGGTGCCTACTTACATGTTACATGTACGACAACTGCTAAGCCAACTTCTTAGGAGTTACATACTTTTATTTATAATATGTAAAAGTAGATTCACAGGTGGTTATAATGACATTTAACCTATGTTAAACTCATTAATTGCCACTTAGCTCTTAACTATTTCTTTGATTACATGAAGATCAACTCCCTCTAGCTTCGTACTCTTACCTTGAGCATCAATTCCATCTATTTGATGGAACCACAATGCCACATTCTCCACTTCCCTCCACTGCGCACTTTTAGCTCAGTTGAGAATTAGTTTCATTTACTGCATGACTTTTATTTAAAACTAGATTTATATCCGTGCACCACACGAAAAAGTGGTTACTTTTATTAATATTTACGCTTTATAGTTTCATGTATAACTGTTTTGAAGAGAAATATGTAAAATCAAATAGGATTATAAAAAAAAAACTTTTATTTTGATAACTCTAAATCGAATACTAAATTGATTGGAATTCTTTTAATAGTATTATTTTTCATTATTTTTTATTTATTCTTATTATAGATATATATATCTCACTCAATTTAATCCTAAACTTATGAATTCTATTAATAGCATTATCTTACCTTACTTTTTATTTCTTTCTATTAAATTTATGTTCTTATAGCTAATCTTAATTTTGTTAGCATTGTTCTTGATTAATTATTAATTGTATCTTATTTACTTAATTTTTAGACCTTAAAATTTTTTCTCATTTTTTTTGGTTTTATTTTTGAGTATCACAGTACCCAGTTGAATCATAAATTTATACAAATCCTTTCAATAATAACAATATTCTACTTTATTTTTTGTTGTTCTTATTATATTCAAGTTCTAAAGATTAATCTTAAATAGGAAAAAATTTTATAAGAAAGGAGGCACTATAAATCAATTATGAATACAACCTATACGAACAAAGTTATATATTGCTTACTTGTGACTTGAATGAGAAATTTTTCTAAGACTTGATTGAGATATATATCTTTTTTATACTATAAGATATTGTGAGTTCTCATATTTTATTCAATTTATAGTTCAAGCATATAAATATTATACTCTCAATCTAATCATAAATTTATATGAATTCTTTTAATCATATTATTATACTTTTTATAATTTTTCTTATTAAATATAAGTTCTTAAGGCTAATATTAGTTTTATAGCATTGTCATAGATTAATTATATTTTATTTGCTTAATTCTTAGACTCTAATATTTACTTTTTTATATTCTCATTCAATTCTTATTTCTCAAATATCCTTATCCCAATCAAATCTTAAATTTATATGAATACTTTCAATAACACTATTCTACTTAATTTTTTTATTTCTTCTAATTAAATTTAAGTTCTTATGGTTAATCTTAATTTTGTTAACATTGAACTTAATTAATTATTAATTATATTCTATCTACTTGAGTTCTAGACTCATAATTTTTCTATTTTTTTTTAATTTCTAAATTATCAAAATCCCAATCAAATCCTAAATTTATATGAATCATAAATCTAAACGAATACTTTCAATAGTATTATCTTAATTTATTTTTTATTTTTTCTTATTCAAGTTCTTAAGTCTAATCTTAAATATGAAGAATATCTAGAAGAAATGAGCACTACAAATCAATTATGAATATGAACTAGATTCAGTAAACATACATAGGATAATATAAAAAAATATAATCCCATAGCACATGTTCAACAAAATAAAATATTACAAAAATGTAATTTATTTTATGATTGTCAATGTAAAAGTGAAGATTAAATAAGTAAACGGAGGCACATAAAAAATACAATCTATACTAATAGAGTTATGCATAACTTATGCTCATTTGAGAGATTTTTCTAAGATTCAATTTAAATATTTTTCTAGCACTACTCTCTAATAAATTATGTGTGTTCATCCTATTTTATTCAATTTATAGTTTAAGCACATGAGTATCACTTTTTCCCCACTTATGCAAGGTTTTTTTTTTTCTTCATCTTTCATTTTTCAAAAACATAAAAAAAAGAACATACACGTACTTTTTTGGTCTTTTCCCACATAATCCACAAATATTGCTATGAAACTAATTTTCGAATAATGTCATCATCATAATTATGAGATCCTCCTAATAATTACATTATCTAAAGTTTGAGTTGTGATTTTTTTTCGTGAAAGTAGAACTCACTTATCACCATACCTAACTATTGTTAGTAGAATATACATATACTGAGAGCCTTAGCAGCAACACTCTCACTGACGAGTGGTCATTATTCATTGACAAACCCACCCGCCATCGGCGGCGGAGGTGGAGGTTTCAGTACACTCTATATCCTAATTAACTAGTAATTATCGATTTTACGGAGTTTTCACCATTAAACCCCATGAAAACTCTTAATTAGGTCTCACCTTGGGCTTCTGAATTGGGTCATGTGTCGGGCCAAGTCCAAAATAAATGCAGACTACTTTATAAGCAATAATAGTTAGCTTAAACTTGGGACATGTATTTAGATAAATTTGATTTTTTTTTGTCGTACATAAATTAGATTAACTTAATTTTTTCCCCTAGAGCATTGTTATATGGCCCGAATTGTCTGCCTAAAATTTGGCATAGGCATATAGTTTTGGGCTCAATAATATTTTTATTTTTCTTATAATAATTTAACATAATATATTTAGAATATGAGATTGCATTCACCTCTATATATTGAAATTTAATAGTATTACATCTGCTCTCACAACAACAATAATAATAATCATGTAAAAAAAAAACAATAATAATAATATATCTGCCGTTTTTTTAGTTTGGTAAATTGCTATCCCCTCATGTTAGTGACAGAATTAGAATGGAAACATGCAGGACAAATTGACCATTTTGCATTTGTGAGATTAAATCATATAAAGTGTTTTCATTATCTGTTAGTTGTGCTTGCTTGGGCCTGTTTTGTGGCCCCGTAGTTCACCAAAAAAATATAAAGTGTTTTCATTCTCTGTCCTTGTCATTCGAGCCTTTGAAATTCTTGTATTGTTACATCTACCGTTATGTATTGTTGCATTATTTAGGAGTTTAAGAATTCATGTAAAAAAGCACAAAAAAATGGATTCATGTAAAAAAATAAAATTAAATAAAGTTCAATGTAAAAAAAGTTTAAAATATAAGAACAGAAATGTAAATGTATGTTTTGATGGAAGGTTTTGAAAGAAAATGAAAGATAATGTTTATTTTTCATTTCTAAGTTAAGATAATTATAAAATATTTATAAAAATAAATAAATAAAGATTAAAATGCTATATGATAATATTTAATTTTCTTCCTTATTTTTTTTTAAAAAAATTAAGTATAAAAAATATTTACTCAAAATAAATAATAAACACTCTATTCTTTTTCCCTCTAAAACCCTTCAAAACCCCAACATCCAAACATTCTTTAAGAGAACTACCCCCTTTCAAACTTGCAACCTTATGTTTCCTTCTAAATAGGAATGAAATTATAATGAATAATGTTTGGTTTGATACTTTCTTTTATTGAATATTAATTAATACATATTAGAGTGCATATTACGATTTAATCCTTTTGTGAAGATAGATAAATGTAGTTTATTTTGTTATTTGTTATTTATGCAGATTTATTTTTTTATTTTAATATATACTAAAATAAACACCCATTTTTGGTACTCCAAAAATATATGTGAAATTATACTGGTTCTATATTTATTAGTAATTTAAAATTTAAAATTAGTCTTTCAATGATAATTAATGTCATCAATTTTATCTTTTAAAGATCAATTTGATTTTATTTTAAGGATCAATTTAATGGAAAAAATAATATGTTATATAGAAAATTACTATGTTACCTATACTTATTTAAGAACATTACTATTATATTTCAAGTCAAACTTAATATTCTCTCTAGTTTCATAATTTGCACATTGAATTTGGACTTGTATTACTAGATTAACAAAGAATACGTATTATATTATTTAGTGTTTCAAAGTCTCACATTAGGCAATAAGTGAAATATTCAAGCATATAATATATATAAAAGATTAAAATTAAGAGAAAGTCACACTTGCAAGTCCCACAAAAAATAGTGAATAGAACATCTAAACATACAACATGTATAAAAGTTATCTCATATCTTTTGTGAACCTTGTATATGAGCCTTTGTAACTTAGCATTAGCTCTTTATTTAGCTCAAAAATTATTTTTGGTTGTGTTCAATTTCTTTTATTATAAAAATTGGTTCAAATCGGTTTATCATTTGTTTTTACCAGTTTCACTAATTTTTGATCGGTTTTTTTGTAATACTGGTTTTATGAATTGAACGAACCGGTTGAATCGGTTATATACATGACTAATGAGTTTTCGGGAAGAAGAAAAGAAACACATAAAAAGAAAGAAAAGAAAGGAAGTTGATGAAGAATTTTTTTATATCCGAATAACATTACTCCAAACGAAAGCTGCGGCTCCAAAAATATATATATATCAACTGTTATTGAGTCCCAAAGTAACGCCAACAAAAACCTTGGACGTCAAACATGATGTGGTGTTATGGTAAATATTTTTGTTTTTAAAAAGTAATACCATGAGGTGTCTCTACATCCTTTGAATGTGGAAAACTGCGAATAATCTTTGCTTAGGCATCAACTTGCCCTTGTCACAAGATGCTTCGAGTGAGTTTCAAATTCTTACACTTCAGGTACAGCTCACTCGCAAAGAGCTTATTTTACTAACTGAGTCACACCTCTTTGTTAATGGTAAGAATATTTGAAGCAACACATTATTTTGAACCATATTTCTTGTATTCCGAATGAAAAACCCCCCAATTATTGCAAGCCTACAACTTCATGTTTGCTTTCAATGGGAGTTGCTCTGGTTTTTTAGGTATTTTATTGATTTATGTAATGGCATAGGTGAATAATTTAAGGTGGGGTCGTATTAATTGATAATTCAAACAGTTAAGTAATTAGTTTTAAAAACACAAAAAAATAGGTTATGGCAGGTTTAATTTGAGGTGCATCATGCACCCTATTTAAGGGAGTGGCACAATAGAATTAGCCTACAATCATACATAAATGATTAAGATTAAAAGTTATTTAAAGGTCATGTGACCACTTAAAAAAAGTACATATATTTTTGTTCTAATATTGACCATTCATATAAGATTTAATAGTCAAGATGTGACCTCTTACCTTCTTACAATAAAAATTTCTCTCACTAAATATTTTTGCTCAACAAAATTTTTTAAAAAACGTAACAAAAAAATGTATAAAAAATATATTCTCCAAAAACTTAACCTATACATCATACACACATATAAGAAAAATGGTAGTCAAAATTTAAAGTTATTGTTGAACCTCATTTAGCAAATGCCAATTGACATTTGAGAGCCTAATATTCAAAACAAAGAGTCAATGATAGAAATTGATTTTGATATTCAAATTTATTACTCCTGACAGGAACTCTTGCTTGTAAATTGGTTGCGTTTTCAATACAATAGTTGATGTATCCAACATAGTTGTTTGGATTGGATTGACCTAGTTGGTCAACTAGGAAAACCCGCAACACGGGCTCTAGGTTGGTCCAATTAACTTGTTGAACTGATTTCCTTAACGACCTTATCAAACTTGAATTTGCCCAGGTGACTTAGTGATCCACCCGACATGGTTGACCCGGGTTGAACACTATACTTAAAGATCTTTGTTATAAAGTACATTTTATCATTAGACCATATGCTTTTATTGAATATTATTCTCAATTTCTTAGTTTATTATGTAACTAATAAATTATTATTACCGCTTGTTTGAAAGTATTTTTTTTCATACAATGCTTTTTGTTTAATATCTTTTAATATATTATATTTTATATCAAGTAATTCTTCATATAATATTTTTTTTTAAAATATTTTCTTCTTTGTCCGAGTTTTCTGGTTCGACCATTTGACACTCAGTTGAACTGTTGACTCAATGACCTGACCTTCTAACTAGGTTGATTTCCGTTCCGGGTTATACAACTATAGTGTCCATACAATAACCAAAATCCATCGTTAATCTTTGGAAAAAATAGATCAATGGTGGAGATCGATGAGTTGTAACTTTGAGTACAGGTAAGTTTTTTTTTTGTCATAGGTAACTATACATATAGGAAATCTTACAGATTTTAATTGGTAATATTTATATACACATCCAAGCCCGCACACATGAAACTTAGATTAATTTTTCTTTTCATAAATAACTGTTTATATAAGAAATTTTACAAATTTCAATTAGTAATATTTACATACACTTAGATTCCTATACAGACTCAGCCAAATCACTTTTTATTTTTTTTAATAAATAATTATACATACAAATAACTTTATAGATTTTAATTGATAATATTTACATACACCTAAATCTATATATACATCTAGCCAAATAAAAAAAGGACAAAAGTAAAAAAAAAAAGAAAAAAAAGGAAAAGACCGGTGTTTTACGGAAAAAGTGGCTATTGTATGCATACAACAATATGCTAAACGCCTCCTTGCAAGTTAAGAGAGGCAAAGGTGAAAGCATGAAATATTAGGATGAGGTGACTCCTTATTGACCAACTAATTTGGAGCCTTGTCCGTCAATGTCCTATGGCCACTCATCATTCTGACTCAACCAATTTTTCTAACAAAATTATCTATCCATTTATTTTGTAGTTATCCACTCTTTCAGTAAGTTATAACTGCCATATCTATTGTAAGTTACAAAATTATTCTCCTTAAAATTCCCATAATTCACGTGCATAAAAGTTACTATCAATTTGAGAGAGAGAGATAGAAAGAAAAGTGAGAACCGTCCCTGAAACTTCCGTTGTCTACATGGACAAAAGTTATTCTTAGGCTATGTTTGATATAACCGAAAAAAATAAAGAAAAGAAGTGATACAATTAGAAAAAAATAATAGAAAGAAAGAAATGAAGTAGTTATTATCTTTTATGTCTACTATCATTCAATGAAAAAGAATGCATGTATCTATTTTTTATTTTGATTTTATCAGAAAATAAAATAAAAATTTATATAAATAGATAAAAATGTATGTAAATATATAATGGAGTCCATAAAATTTACTTATTATTTCAACTCTTTTCCGCCCAAGTCTACAACGTATGGAGAGGATGAGGAAGTTGTGTGGTCTAGAGAAATTTTATCTATCAAAATCTTTTCATTTTCATTAATAAATTGCTACCAAACAAGGGATAAGCTTTGTCTCGGATAGTCTAGCTTCCTTTTTTTTTTTTCACTCTTTTTAAGTATATCAAACAAAGTTTTAAGAGACATAAAGGAGAGGGAGAGAAAGAGAGAGTGATGGGATTATAGGTTTCGCCCACCATGCTTTTCCACATTATAATTTTTTTTTAAAAAATAAAAAAACATTATGTTTAGGACATTAGGTTATGTTTGATATACACTATCTTTAAAGGGTTAAACATTAAGAGAGTAGTAAATTTTTTTTTACATATCTTGTTACTTTTGGTTTACTCGTTTTCTCAACTACCAACTCTTTTTAAAGCTTAACGTATACATGAGTGTACGTTGGAAAAAAAAAACTTTTTCATCTTTACCTGAAGCACATTTTTTCTTTTTTCACTTCCACTGCTTATGTGATAAAATTACAAAAAAGATACTTGCATGAATTATGTGTGAGATATATGCAGCGCACAATTTGAATTATTCGAAAAAAGTTATAATGGGAACTAAATATTGTTAATGACTTACATATGAATATGTGTTGAATATGTAGGCCTAACTTTTTACAAGTATAATCACTCTATTAATATATCTTCTACTGTTTCCAGCGCCATCGAACTTTGTTTCGGCCCCATGTGAATAATGTGGAGATTAATCATATTTGCACATCAAATTTTTACATTTTTTTTTATATCTTTCTATGTTTTAGAAAAAAAATGGAGAAAATATATGTCGAAATGTGTATTTTTTATTAAAAAAAAGGTAATGTAAAAATAATTTAATGAAATTGATGTGTAAATATTATTATTGTAATGTGCAGTTGCTACTTTGTCACCGTATGATTTAACTTGGTTTATGAAGTTTGGAGCTCAACTATATAAGGTCAAGGAGCTCAACTATTATCATTTCTTTTCCATTAATTTTTTTTAAATTAGTTAATTTGAACCATTAATTATATAATTATATAAGAATGACTATATAATTATATATATTATTTTATTAATTAGGTTATACTATAATGTGGTTTTCGACCAGTTTCTTCGTCAACAAAAAATATGTATCTTTTCAAATGGCCTTAAATACACACCTTCTACATTGACTTAGCATATTTAAATAATAAGATTATCTATTGCTATTCTTTTGTGCTTATTATCATTTTTATTATATTAATTTTTTTATTAAATAAAATAATTTAAATTATTAGATCAAAATAAATTAAAAATTATTTAATAAAAATTTAATAAAATAAGAATAACAGAAAACACAAAAAATAACAATAGACACTCTTTTAAACCAATTAACTTCTTATGCTAAATATTAGCCCAAAGTTAGAACTCGACTAGTCATCATTAAGTAATCATGTGTCATGAAAATTCGCATATTACCTAATTGTCCCTCCTCTCTTATGCTTCTAATGTGATGACCCTTTGCCAATGGAGAAAAAGCATTTTCTATTAATAACAACGTTAACCGAAGATAACCTCAGTCAATGGTATATCATAGTAGACAATAGATACTATTACAAAATTCTTAAATTATCTGACTTTGATAATGATAAGTTCTGTTATAAAATTTTATATTTAGAAACAGAATTTTGAATATAAATTATGTCGTTAACAACTTAGGAATGTTATTTTCTTGAATTTATTCTACAAAAATAATTTTTGTCACAATCATCATTGCTAAATACTTTTGCGATGGATTTTATGCCATATAGGAAGAAAATTTTCTGTCACAAAATTCCATTTTAATTTTTATAGTGAGATATTCCGTTTAACTTTCTATAGTGAAATTTCAATGAAGCTATAAGACCTATAAAGTAATTTAACCAAACAATATATATCAACTGTTATTGAGTCCCAAAGTAATGCCAACAAAAATCTTGGACGTCAAACATGATGCGGTGTTATGGTAAAATGTTTTTATTTTTTTAAAGTGATACCATGAGGTGTCTCTACACCCTTTGAATGTGAAAAACTAGAAATAATATTTGCTTAGGCATCGGCTTGCCCTTGACACAAGATGCTTCGAGTGAGTTTCAAATTCCTGCACTTCAGGTATAGCTCACACGCAGAGAGCTTATTTGGCTCAACTGTTATTTCTTTACTTCCTAGTTTTCATGGTTTAGAGTCTGAAAGCCTATATTTACATTTGAAAGAATTTGAAGAAGTATGTATTGCTTTTAATGATCAAAATTGCACTGAAGAGATTGTTAAGCTTAAATTGTTTCCTTTTTCTTTAAAAGATAAAGCAAAATCTTGGCTTAACACTTTGAAACCAAGATCAATTGGTACATGGCAAGAAATGAAAGGTGAGTTCTTAAATTTTTTTTTCCAACACATAAAACCAATGTTATGAAAAGACAAATCCAAAATTTTTCTCAAAATTCAAATGAAGCATATTTTCAATGTTGGGAACGGTTTAAAGATTTGTTAAATTCTTGCCAACATCATGATTTTGAAAAATGACGCACTATAAACTTCTTTTATGAAGGTTTAATACCTGAAACCAAACAATTTATGGAAACAATGTGCAATGGTGAGTTTCTTGATAAAGAACCTGATGAAACTTTAGACTATTTAAACCAGTTGGCTGAAAATTCTCAATCTTGACATAGTACTAACCCTTCTGAAAATTCAATTAGATCTAACCTTGCAAATGCTAATAAAGAAAAATATCACCTTAGTTAAGAGGAAGATCTAAATGCTAGGTTTGCTAGTTTGGTTAGAAAGGTTGAAGCCATGAAATAAAAAAAGCAAAAGAAATCAAATCTGTGCAAAATGAAGAAATTTGTGACATTTGTGATAACTTAGGACACTCAACACATGAATGTCCTAAGATTCCTATTTTTAAAGAAGTTGTACATGAGCAAGTAAATGCAATGAATAATTTTAAAAAGCCATTTACTTCTTGTTTTTCAGATACATACAATCCAGGATAGATAAATCACCCGAACTTCAGCTAGAGGAATAATAATCAGTCACAATTTGTGCAACCACCACCACCTCCTCTGGCACAACAGGACTCTCAAAATTCTCAAGGATATGCACCTTATGTCCCACCATATAGGAAAAACCTTGAAGAAATACTGCATGCATTCATAGAAAAGCAAGAGGCCATTAATAAACAAAATAATTAAACCATGAATGACATAAAAGATACTATTGCTAAACTTTCTTCTGCAATCACCATTCACAAGAAAGGAAAATTTCCTTCTCAACCTTAACCAAATCCCAAGGGTCAGTACAGTCTAAATGATGCGAGTTCAAAAAACCAACAAATGGACCAAGTCAAGTCAGTGATAACTCTTAGGAGTGAAAAAGTTGTTAAAAAATAAATTCCCGAACCTTGTGAGAAAGAGAATAAACCAATTCCCCAAAAAAATGAAGAAGTTGACCAAAAGGAGACCAAACTCTTGTCTTCACCCCCATTTCCTCAAGCATTGAATAATCCAAAGAAATTGGACCACCACATTGAAATTTTTGAAATTTTGAAATAAGTGAAGATCAATATTCCTCTTTTAAATGTTATCAAACAGATTCCTTATTATGCCAAATATTTGAAGGACTTGTGCACAGTTAAAAGGAAATTAAATGTGAAAAAGAAAGCATTTTTAGCTGAACAGGTAAGCTCCATTCTTCAGAATAATAATGCGTTGAAATATATAGACCCTGGTTGTCCTACAGTTTCATGCATTATTGGAGAACATAAAATTGAAAAAGCTTTACTTGATCTTGGTGCTAGTGTCAATTTGCTTCTATATTCAGTTTATTAGCAACTTAACTTAGGTGAGTTAAAACCAACTTCTGTAACTCTTCTACTTGCCGATAGATCAATTAAAATTTCAAAAGGAATAGTGAAAGGTGTGTTGGTTCAAGTTGATAAATTCATATATCCTATGAATTTTATTATCTTGGATACTGAACCTATGGTTGATAGTTACAAGTCAATTCCTATTATTTTAGGCCGTCCATTTTTAGCGACATCAAATACTTTGATAAATTACAGAAATGAAGTGGTGAAGCTAACATTTGAAAACATGACACAGGAGCTCAATATTTTTAACATGTGCAAGCAACCACGGGAAGTCCTTGATGAAAAGGAGGAAGTTGAAGGAATTGAAGACATTATAAATGATCATCTTCAAACAAGGAGTTCTTCTAACCCATTAAAAATTTGTTTAGTTAATTCATTTGATTCAGGCATGCAATTAGAAGATGATATCTCTGAAATATGTTCTTTGCTTGATTGTACACAGGCAATGGAGTATAAGGGATGGAAGCCAAGATTTGAAGAGCTAAAACCCATGAATGATAATGCCCATGAAGAAGTACCCACACCGGAACTAAAGCCATTACCTACTGGGTTGAAGTACATATTTTTGGGAGAAAAACAAAACTTTTCAGTGATAATTTCCTCATCTCTTACTGAAGAATAAGAAGGTATGTTAACATAAGTACTTAAAAGGCATAAAAGTGTAATTGGATGAATATTAAAGGACATAAAAAGTATTAATCCATTAACTTGTACACATAGAATACATTTAGAGGATAATGCTAAAACTTCTCAACAACATCAAAGAAGATTAAATTCACACATGAAAGAGGTAGTTAGAGCTGAAGTCCTTAAATTGCTTGATGTTGGAATTATCTATCCTATCTCTGATAATCAATGGGTAAGTTCTACATAAGTTGTGCCTAAGAAATTTGGAATAACAGTGGTTGAAAATAATAAAGGTGAATTAATACCTACGCGAGTCTCATCTAGTTGACATATATGTATTGATTTTAGAAAATTAAATGTTACTACTAAAAAAGATCATTTTCCCTTGCCATTTCTTGATCAAAGTATGGAAAGGGTAGCAGGACATCTATACTACTATTTTCTTGATAGTTATTCAGGTTATAATGAAATACCAATTGCATTGGAAGATAAAGAAAAGACCATTTTTACATGTCCCTTTCGTACTCTTGCATATAGAAGAATGTCTTTTGGCCTTTGTAATGCTTCAGCAACATTTCAAATATGCATGTTAAGCATTTTTAGTGACATGATTGAGCATTGTTTAGAGGTTTTCATGGATAATCTGATAGTTTTTGAAAATTCTTTTGAAAATTATCTTGATAATTTGCAAAAAGTTCTTAAAAGATGTGAAGAAAAATGATTTATGCTAAATTGGGAAAAATGTCATTACATGGTTACCTCAGGAATAGTGTTAAGTCATGTGATATCTTCTAAAGGAATTGAAGTTGATAAGGCCAGAGTTGAATTAATTGCTCATTTGTCTTCCCCAAAAACAATAAGAGAAGTTCGTTCCATTTTAGGACATGCAGGATTTTACAGAAGATTCATAAAGGATTTTAGTGCCATATCTAGACCTTTATATAATCTTCTGTTGAAAGATGCACCATTTGATTGGACTCAAGAATGTCAAAAATCTTTTGAAAAATTAATTGGTCTTCTGACATCTGCTCCTATCATGCAATCTCCTGACTAGTCTTTGCCTTTTGAGTTGATGTGTGATGCTAGTGATTTTGCTGTGGGCGCTATTTTAGGCCAAAGAAAGGAAGGTAATCCTCATGTGATTTGTTACGCAAGTAGAACTTTAAATAGTGCACAAATGAATTACACCACTAATGAAAAAGAACTACTTGCTATAATTTTTGCATTGGACAAATTTCGATCTTACTTAATTGGTTCTTCTATTGTGATTTTCACCGATCATGCTGTTGTTAGATATTTAATGTCTAAGCAGGGTGCCAAACCAAGATTGATACGGTGGATCTTGTTGCTTCGAGAATTCAACATCACAATAAAAGATAAGAAAGGAGCCGAAAATGTTGTCGCTGATCATTTGTCCAGACTTACAATAGGCTCACCTTTTGATAGCACACCTATCAATGATTCTTTTCCTGATGAATTTTTATTTTTTATCAATTCCATGCCTTGGTTTGCTAACATAGTCAACTTTCTTGTAACAGGAAAGATGTCGCCTCAATAGATGCACCAAGATAGAAGGAAAATTTTGACAGAGGTGAAAATTTTTTATTGGGATGACTCATACTTGTTCAAATATTGTCCTGACCAAATCTTTCAGAGATGTGTGCCTGACAGTGAAGTAGGTAGTGTCATTAAATTTTGTCACTCAGAAGCATGTGGATGTCACTTTTCTTCAAAGAAAACAGCAGCAAAAATCTTACAGTGTGAATTTTATTGGCCTACTTTATTTAAAGATTGCTATACTTTTTGCAAAAGTTGTGAAAATTATCAAAAAATGGGCTCAATTTCAAAAAGAAATATGATGCCTCTGAACCGTATCCTCGTCATTGAAATTTTTTATTGTTGGGGAATTGATTTCATGGGTCCATTTCCATCTTCATTTAGATTTGTGTATATTTTGGTTGCAGTTGATTATGTCTCAAAATGGATTGAGGTGATTCCATGCCGACACAATGATCATAAAACTGTTCTCAAATTTTTAAAAGAAAATATCTTGTGTCGCTTTGGAATCCCTCGAGCTATCATCAGTGATAAGGGAACACATTTTTACAATAAATCATTTGAATCTTTAATGAAAAAATATGATGTTACACACAAAATTGTCACCCCTTATCACCCTCAGACAAGTGGACAAGTTGGAATCACCCAAAAATTCGTCCTACAGCCCAAGATATGACCCAATTACTACAGACTGTTCAGGCCTAGTTTCAGCACCTCTGTTTTGACTTTCAGACCCAATATCACCATCAAGGAGCCCGAATCAAGTTTTGTGTTCAACATGAAAGTTTTAGATCCGGGTCTTAACTTTCAAATGTACAAATTTCAGCCCAAGATAATTCTTGCAGCCCGAGTTATGCTCTGATTACTGTACACTATTCAGTTTTCAGACACAAAACTCGTGTTCTGTCTTCCAAGCCCAATTAGCTCCACTAGATGTCTGATTGAGACTTTGAGCTCTCATCAAAGTTGTAGAGCTTTCTCTTATCTTTCCTACAAGGTAAAATTCATAATTATCAGACATTTAGAACTCAAGATATGACCAAAATACAGAAACAGCATAAGACCAAAATAGTACTGAAAAAATCAATTAAGTCCAATTTGAGTCCAATCTTACAAAACATAACCAGACTTAATCAATTAAGTACATGAAGAGTGTTAATGACTAAAAATGAGGGTTTATTAATGTATAAAATATATTATTATCAGTCTTTAAGACTAAATGATGTACTTTGGGCTTACCGTACTGCTTTCAAAACATCTTTGGCCATGTCACCCTATCGGTTAGTCTATGGAAAACCTTGTCACTTGCTTGTAGAATTGGAACATAAAGCATTTTGGGCCATTAAAGCTTTCAATCTAAATCTTGATGATGCTTGCAAGATACGCAAATTGCAATTAAATGAACTTGAGGAATTGAGAAATGATGCATATGAGAACTCAAAGATTTATAAAGCCAAAACAAAAACTTTTCATGACAAGACAATTTTAAGAAAATCTTTTGTAATTGGTCAAAAAGTTCTGCTTTATAATTCTCACCTGCACCTATTCCTTGGAAAATTGAGATCTAGGTGGAGTGGTCCTTTTGTTGTCAAACATGCGTATCCTCATGGGGCCATAGATATTGAGAATCCAAGGAATGGTAATATGTTTAAAGTCAATGGACAAAGACTCAAACCATTTTTGGAAAACCAAGTTGATGAGGTAGAATTCATCTCTCTTTCTGATCCTTGTTATGAATAGAATTTACTCTAATTTTGTTGCCTTCTTTTTGTAGTTCTTTGTATTCCCGGTTAAGTGGCGGATAACGGTACTCTGTGACTCTCAAGTTGGTTTATTTTTTAGTTTCCCAAAATAATTAAATCCTTCTTCTCCTTTAAAATGGATGTCATTCTTTCAAACCTGAGAAAACATTTTTCTTCTCTCGCCAAAATGCTCTGACAAAAATCTACAAAGTTAGATGTGAAAGATTGAGATTGTTAATGCATAAGGGTATGCCAGAAGATGTACGCTGGATAATTGAAGCAAAGGTCCAACTCGCAGGTGAGTGATCAATTTCATTTGACTCATACATGCTAGGTCTTGGAAGAAGTTCGTATTCTAAAAGGAGAAGAGCAAAATGGTTTCAAGTTTGTCACAAATGTGGACGATGGAATTGTAACAAGCGATGTTGTTCTTTGGGGATGGTTTTCGCAAACAGAGAAGATCTAATTTTCTTTATTAAGAATGGATTGAGTAAGGAGTCATTAGATGATATCTTATTGACTCTTGAGACGCATTCTTGTGGATTGGTGCATCGTGAACTTCTTAATTTGTGGAATCTCTTCAAGGATGAAGAAAAACACTACAGTCTTGGGAATCTGACTCTTAAAGACCCTGTTTGCCAATTCATAAGAAAAATGGATGGGAAGCTTATCCTTGACTCATAGAAGGTGACTGTGGGATTTAAGGATGCAAACCCAAGTGCAAGTTGTCTTAAGTAATAAATTTCTCGGGAGTCCGAGGTCGATCCACAGGGAATTGATGAAGAAAAATTAATTGAGGTAAGAAAAGGATTTGTCACAACACCAAAAGTAATAAAAGAAGTTCATAAATGAATTTAAGAACTTGCTTGGGTTAGGGGATTCACTCTTGGTAATAAATTAAAGGCAAGATTATTTCTCTCTATAACTCAATTGAAATCCACACACAACAGAGGTTCCAATCAGAAAATATAACATTCAAAGTTCAATTATATATGCAATCATATTATGATTCCTTTAATTATCTACCAACATTTGTAAATGAGTTCAAGCATCACTGTGCCAATCTTATTGTCAACAATAAATCAAGATCTCCATTATACAAAGAAGGTTTCTAAATTGATTAGAAACAAAATATAACACATATAATGTCCAATTGATAATATATCATTTAAGCAAAAAAAATAGAATAATCTAACTTTATTTCATTACCAAGAGCTTCACTCTTTCACCCAAGTAAGATGAAGATTTAGTTATTCATGGATAGGAAGAAAGAAAAAGAGAAGAAGAGAAAGATGAACATGGCTTCAATTTAGAACAAGAAAAAATTTCAACAAAGGAAAATAATAAACAAGCATAACCACAACTTATAAAAACTAAGCCTAACACCAAGTGCCTCAAATGATCAGCCAATGGTGGCTTTTATAGAGGATTAGGGATACAAAATGACAAGGAGGCTGATTAAGAGTAGGTGGATGAGTGGATGAATGAGTGAAAAATGCCAAATAATGAGGATAAGAGTGAAAAATTATTGAGATTTCTTGTCTCTGAAATCATTCATTGCCTAACTCATGGATTCCGTCATCAAATAGAAAAGTCATCTTCATGAAAGTTGTAGATCTGGATCTTAATTTTCAGATATCCAAATTTCAGCTCATTTTATCACTTGCAACCCGAGATATGGCCCAATTACTGCAGACTATTCAGGCCCAATTTCAGCACCTTTGTTTTGATTTCCAGACCCAATATCACCTCCAAGTTGTCCGAATGAGCTCTTGTGTTCTTCATGAAAGTTGTAGATCTAGGTCTCAAATTTCAAATGGCCAAATTTTGGCCCAAGATAATTCTTACCACCCGAGTTATGCTCTGATTATTGTACACTGTTTAGGTTCCAGACACAAAACACATATTCTATCTTCCAAGCTCATTTAGCTCTTCTAGATGTCCATATTTTACCTAGTGCTCTCATGAAAGTTGTAGAGATTTCTCTCAGTTTTCCTACAAGGTAAAATTCATAATTTCTAGACATCTAGAACTCAAGATATGTCCAAAATACAGAAACAGTGTAAGACCTAAATAATGCTAAAAAAAATCAATTAAGGCCAATTTGAGTCCAATCTTACAAAACATAACCAGACTTAATCAATTAAGTACATGAAGAGTATAAATGACTAAAAATGAGGGTTTATTAATGTATAAAATATATGATTATCAGAAGGTGTTTAAACCGTTACTGGATGTTAAATCAGAGGCAGATATGAGCCATATCCACAACAATCTATACATATTATCTTCTTCTTCTTCATGTTTTGTTAAAAAAAAGGCAAAAAAAAGGTAAAAAAAAAGAGAAAAGAAAAAAATGTTTGAACAAAGGTGATCCGGAAGGAGTACCATGGCTTTAATTAGTTGTGGAGCCCCAGCTTTTGGCTGACCCGTCATAGACTCGGGTGGACCTTTACACGCTGGTCCTTAAAAAAGGTTCGTGTACCATGCTCTATAGAGAGTCGCACTCCATATCCCAATGTTTACCATCTAGGTATTGTGGAGTTGATGGACAGGCAGAAGCATCCCACTATAGTTATTAGTGAGAAGTAACCCGCGGCTGCCAAAGCGTATGAGACATTCGAGCTTGATCCTCTCTTTTATTAGAAGGGGCTCTTAGCGCCCTGGGATGGGACATTCTAGATTTTGGACATTACGGGTTTCAGGTTTTAGCATTTTTATTGATGTTACGAGCCCAAGTGTGAGCTCTCTAGGTTCCAGACTCGGGATGGAAACCCACGATGGTTTCTTCTTTCTCCTTTCTTCAAATAAATGGACGTGAGTGTCTACTGCACTGGTGACACGCAGTATTGACTATGGGATTTAAGGATGCAAACCCAAGTGCAGGTTGCCTCAAGTAATAAATTTCTCGGGAGTCCGAGGTCGATCCACAGGGAATTGATGAAGAAAAATTAATTGAAGTAAGAAAATGATTTGTCACAACACCAAAAGTAATAAAACAAGTTCACAAATGAATTTAAGGGCTTGCTTAGGTTAGGAGATCCACTCTTGGTGATAAATTAAAGTAAGATTATTTCTCTTTATAACTCAATTGAAATCCACACACAACGGAGGTTTCAATCGAAAAATATAACATTCAAAGTTCAATTATATATGCAATCATATTATGATTCCTTTAATTATCTACCAACATTTGTAAATGAGTTCAAGCATTCACTGTGCTAATCCTATTATCTACAATAAATCAAGATCTCCATTATACAAAGAAGGTTTCTAAATTGATTGGAAACAAAATATAACACATATAATGTCCAATGGATAATATATCATTTAAGCACAAGAAATAGAATAATCTAACCTTATTTCATTACCAAGAGCTTCACTCTTTCACCCAAGCAAGATGAAGATTTAGTTACTCATGGATAAGAAGAAAGAAAGAGAGAAGAAGAGAAAGATGAACATAGTTTCAATTTAGAACAAGAGAAAATTACAACAAAGGAAAATAATAAACAAGCATAATCATAACTTGTAAAAACTAAGCCTAACACCAAGTGCCCTAAATGGTCAGCCAATGGTGCCTTTTATAGAGAATTAGGGATACAAAATTACAAAGGGACTGATTAAGAGTAGGTGGATGAGTGGATGAATGAGTGGAAAATGCAAAATGATGAGGATAAGAGTGAAAAATCATTGAGATTTCTTATCTCTGAAATCATTCATTGCTTAAGTCATGGATTCCGTCATGAAATAGAAAAGTCATTTTCATGAAAGTTGTAGATATGGATCTTAACTTTCAAATGTCCAAATTTCAGCTCAAGATAATTCTTACAGCCCGAGATATAGCCCAATTACTGCAGACTATTCATGCCCAGTTTCAACACCTCTGTTTTGACTTTCGGACCCAATATCACCTCCAATCTATCCGAATTAGCTCTTGTGTTCTTCATGTAAGTTGTATATCTGGGTATTAACTTTCAAATTTCCAAATTTTAGCCCAATATAATTCTTATATCCCGAGTTATGCTCTGATTACTGTACACTATTCAGGTTCTAGATACAAAACTCGTGTTCTATCTTCCAAGCCCATTTAGCTCTTCTAGATGTCCATATTTTACCTGGAGCTCTTCATGAAAGTTGTAGAGTTTTCTCTATGCTTTCCTACAAGGTAAAATTCATAATTATTAGACATCTAGAACTCAAGATATGACTAAAATACAAAAATAGTGTAAGACCCAAATAATGCTAAAAAAAATCAATTAAGTCCAATTTGAGTCCAATCTTACAAAACATAACCAGGCTTAATCAATTAAGTACATAAAGAGTGTAAATGACTAAAAATGAGGGTTTATTAATGTATAAAATATATGATTATTAAATTCCCCCACACTTAGCTTTTTGCACTCTTGGGCAAAACACATAAGACCAAAGTTTGGAGACACAGAAAAATGACACAGACTCAAAAGCTAAAAACTCTAAAATACTCGATGAAGCAAGAAGTGCAACAAGAAATTCAAGGGATCAAAGCATTAATGAGGTAACATTTCTTCATATCTCAAACCAACAAGCAAGGAAACTTTAGTTGAAAAGAATGAATCAAGAATGATAGATCCTTACAGAATTCACTCTCAATCTCTCAAGTGTTTAAAAGGTAAGTATTTCACTCTTTTCAACTCATGAACAATTGCACTACCATAAGCTTGCTTATCTTCTACTTCTCTGCTACTCAAAACATATGCATACAAAAATCAAGAGGACTTTATTCAAGGTTGTAATGGGGTCATGGTAAAGGAGAGGGGATAATATGGATATGAAAAGATAAATATTAAAGAGAATAAAAGAGCATTATGGTACAGTTAGAGTGGAGAAAATGTTTGAGAACATTCATCATAAAGGACAATCACCAATATTTGACTAATGTTTTGTTGAAGATCAATCCCAAATTGGTGAATTAAATTCATTGTTAGACTTGAATATTCTCCTTTTCTTCCTGTTGTTTCCAAGCATCCACCTTTATTCTAGACTCTGATAATCCTTTAATTGCAACGGTGGTCATTTTTTTTGTTGATCATTTTGCACACACACCCCCATACTTGTTCAAGAACAAGGTCAATGCTATCTTATTCCCTAAGGTTGGGTAAAAACATGTTTTTTTTTTAAGGATGAAATGAGCTAAAAACAAAGAATGGTCAAATAAGTTCAAAGGGGTTATACAATGGAAAATATACAAGGATGACTATTTGGTCAAAGTAGTTATTTCAAAATGTCTCAATTATATTAATGTATGCATGTGAAAATGTAACCTAAAAAAGAATCAAAGCAAGTTATAGAGTAACAATTTCATGAGTGAAAACTACACAAGAAAGAAGAGAATGGTACAGATATTCAATCCATTTATCAATAGGCTCAAAATCTCACAAGGTATATTTCTATCATTCTCAATCCATTATATCAACATTCATATCCAAGCTTATGATTTTTAAGAAAGAAGACAATTTATGCTAAGATCCAAGAATCCATTTGCTACTTCTACACAATAATTATTTCCTCAACTAAGATGCGTCTCAAGAGTAATAAATTGTTTCCAAAATTTACTCCTTACTCTGCCATCATTAATTGGTTTTACTACGAATAGGTTTCTAATAGTCATATCACTAAACATACTTCCCAATTTAGATACGTCTCAGAAGTAAAATTACTCTTTACTCTGCCATCATTCTTTAGTTTAATAAGTCCGTGACAATCATATCATACTTCCTAAAAAAGAAAAGAAAAGAAAAATTGGTAGTCAACTATCCTTTCCCCCCAACTAGATCACAACATTGTCCTCAATGTTAAAATATAGATGAGTAAAGGATAGAAGATATTACCTGTTAGAGAAATCTGACACAAATTTAAACAAAAACAAAGTACGATAAATAAAATCAAAAGTAAAGAAAAGCTATAAACGAAGTGTTAAATCTGGCTTCTTTTTCATCCTGTTTCCCTCACTACTTCCTGCTGACTAATCTATCTGCGCTATTGCTGGGTCAGGTTTATGAACAAAAGCTTGTAATTTATCAATCAACTCATCAATTGTGGAGGCAGAGATAAAAAGTTATCTTGCCGAGGGTGTAATAAATTTCTGTTCCACAACATGGTCAAGAAAGATTAACAAAATATCAAAGAAATTATTTACATTCTACAAACCTATGAGTTTATAGTGGATGTTCAGTTGGGCCCAAGAGACAATTTAAAAAACTTCTTCCAAGGTACCAAAATCACCTAGTAAGGCAATGAATGCATCAGAGTTTTCAAGTATTATCTTCATTCGTTCATGCATTGATGATACCTTAAGTTCCTCTTCAATTGTCTTTCCAGTGATGTTCTGTTGAGCTAAAAGTTCAGGAATGACACCTAAAACTTGACTGCCTCCTATATATGCAGCAAGTGATACAACCCCAATTAACCCACGGCAACCTCCCCCATATACAAGATGAATATTCCTCGCAGCAAGTGATCGACCAAGAGTGGTAGTTGCGTTTACAAACTCTAAACCCTTCCCATACTTAGATCCATAAAATACACAAATATTTTTAAGTTGACGAATAGAAACACCTTCCATTTCTATTCTCACATTTCCTTTGAATGATTCTGAGTTAGAGGAAAGTGGAGAAAATAGAGTGTTTAAATAGGAAAAAGTACAGAAAGGGTAATAATTGCACCTATAAGGGTAGGTTGGCTGTTGTCAGAAAAGTTTAAAATTAAGGAACACAGAATTTTTTTTTTGTTGCTTTTTTTTTGTTTTTTTTTATTTTTTTATTTTTTTATTTTTTTGACTTCAAGAAAACCATCAGGGTAAAGAAGTCTAGAAACTCTTGAAGGACCCTGCTCAAAGGATCGTCTGTCCAAAACCAAAATACAGCAAAATTATACAAAGATAAAAGAAATATAATAGCAAATGATGACATACCTGTATGTACAACTTTCATGGCGTATCTTTATGCTGCGCGTCATGAGTGCAGTAGTGACATATCTTTATATTGCGTGTCACCAGTGCAGTAGACATTCACATCCGTTTATTCGAAGAAAGGAGAAAGAAGAAACCATCGTGGGTTTCCATCCTAGGTTTGGAACCTGGAGCGTTTTCACTTGGGCTCGTAACATCAACAAAGATGCTAAAATCTGAAACCCATAATGTCCAAGATCCAAGCATCCCATCCCAGGGCACTGAGAGCCCTTTCTAATAAAAGAGAGGATCAAACTCAGATGCCTCATACGCTTTGGCAACCGCGAGTTACTTTTCATTAATAACCAGAGTGGGACGCTTTTGCTTGTCCATCAACTCCACAGTGCCTAGATGGTAAACATTGGGTTATGGAGTGCGGCTCTCTACAGAGCATGGTACATGAACTTTTTTAAGGACCAGCGTGCAAAGGTCTACCCGAATCAATGACGGGTCAGCCAAAGGCTGGGGCTCCACAACTAATTAAAGCCATGGTACTCCTTCTGGATCGCCCTTGTTCAAACATTTTTTTTAAAAGATGACATGAAGAAGAAGATGATGATATGTACAGATTGTTGTGGATATGACTCACATCTGCCTCTGGTTTAAAGTCTAGTAATGGCTTAAACGCCTTCTATGAGTCGAGGATAAGCTTCCCATCCAATTTTCTTATAAATTGACAAACAGGGTCTTTTAGAGTCAGATTCCCAAGACTGTAGCATTTTTCTTCATCCTTGAAGAGATTCCACAAATTAAGAATTTCACGACGTCAAGAGTCAATAAGATATCATCTAATGACTCCTTATTCAGTCCATTCTTAATGAAGAAAATTTTATCTTCTTTGTTTACGGAAACCATCCCCAAAGAACGACATCGCTTGCTACAATTCCATCGTCCACATTTGTGATAGACTTACAACCTTTTTGCTCTTCTCCTTTTATAATACAAACTTCTTCCAAGACCTGACATGTATGAGTCAAATGAAATTGAAGACTCACCTGCTAGTCAGACCTTTGCTTCAATTATCCAGCATACATCTCTTGGCATACCTTTGTGCATTAACAGTCTCAATCTTTCACATCTAACTTTATAGATTTTTTTCAGAGCATTTTGAGGGAGAGAAGGAAAATGTTTTCTCAGGTTTGAAAGAATGGCATCCATTTTAAAGGAGAAGAAGGATTCAGTTATTTTGGGAAACTGAAAAATAAACCGACTTGAGAGTCACAGAGTACCGTATCCGCCACTTAACCGACAATACAAAGAACTGCAAAAACAAGACAAAAAAATTAGAGTGAATTCTATTCATAACAAGGATAAAAAATAGAGATGAATTCTACCTCATTAACTTAGTTTTCCAGAAATGGTTTGAGCCTTTGTTCATTGACTTTAAACACATTACCATTCCTAGGATTCTCAATATCTATGGCCCCATAAGGATACACGTGTTTGACAACAAAAGGACTACTCCACCTAGATCTCAATTTTCCAGGGAATAGGTGCAGGCAAGAATCATAAAGCAGAACTTTTTGACCAATTTCAAAAGATTTTCTCAAAATTGTCTTGTCATGAAAAGCTTTTATTCTGGCTTTATAAATCTTTGAGTTCTCATATGCATCATTTCTTAATTCCTCAGGTTCATTTAATTGAAATTTGCATATCTTGCAAGCATCATCAAAATTTAGATTGAAAGCTTTAATGGCCCATAATGCTTTATGTTCCAATTCTACAAGCAAGTGACAAGGTTTTCCATAGACTAACCGATAGGGTGACATGCCCAAAGATGTTTTGAAAGCAGTACAGTATACCCAAAGTGCATCATTTAATCTTAAAGATCAATCTTTATGATTTGGGTTAACCGTTTTTTTCAAAATTTGTTTAATCTCCCTATTTGTCAATTCAACTTGTCCATTTGTCTGAGGGTGATAAGGGGTGACAATTTTGTGTGTAGTACCATATTTTTTCATTAAAGATTCAAATGGTTTATTGTAAAAATGAGTTCCCCCATCACTTATGATAGCTCGAGGGATTCCAAATCGACACAAGATATTTTCTTTTAAAAAATTGAGAACAGTTTTATGATTATTGTGTCGGCATGGAATCGTCTCAATCCATTTTGAGGCATAATCAACTGCAACCAAAATATACAAAAATTCAAATGAAGATGGAAATGAACCCATGAAATCAATTTCCTAACAATCAAAAATTTCAATGACAAGAATAGGGTTCAGAGGCATCATGTTTCTTTTTGAAATTGAGCCCAACTTTTGACAATTTTCACAACTTTTGCAAAAAGTATAGCAGTCCTTAAATAAAGTGGGCCAATAAAATCCACACTGCAAGATTTTTGCAGCTGTTTTCTTCGAAGAGAAGTGACCTCCACATGCTTCTGAGTGACAAAATTTAATGACACTACCTACCTCACTGTCGGGCACAAATTTCTGAAAGATTTGATCAGCATAATATTTGAACAAGTATGGGTCATCCCAATAAAATTTTTTCACCTCAGTCAAAAATTTCCTTCTACCTTGGTGCGTTCATTGAGGCGACATCTTTCCTGTTACAAGAAAGTTGACAATGTTTACAAACCAAGGCATGGTATTGACAGAAAATAAAAATTCATCAGGAAAAGTATCATTGATAGGTGTGCTATCAAAAGGTGAGCCTATTGTAAGTCTGGACAAATGATCAGCGACAACATTTTCGGCTCCTTTCTTATCTTTTATTGTGATGTTAAATTCTTGAAGCAACAAGATCCACCTTATCAATCTTGGTTTGGCATCCTGCTTAGACATCAAATATCTAACAGTAGAATGATCAGTGAAAATCACAATAGAAGAACCAATTAAGTAAGATTGAAATTTATCTAGTGTAAAAAATTACAACAAGTAGTTCTTTTTCAGTAGTGGTGTAATTTATTTGTGCACTGTTTAAAGTTCTACTTGCGTAACAAATCACACGAGGCTTACCTTCCTTTCTTTGGCCTAAAACAGCGACCACAACAAAATCACTAGTATCACACATAACTCAAAAGGTAAAGATCAGTCAGAAGATTGCATGATAGGAGCAGATGTCAGAAGACCAATTAATTTTTCAAAAGATTTTTTACATTCTTGAGTCCAATCAAATGTTGCATCTTTTAACAGAAAATTACATAATGGTCTAGATATGGCACTAAAGTCCTTAATGAATCTTTTGTAAAATCCTGCATGTCCTAAAAAGGAATGAACTTCTCTGACTGTTTTTGGGGAAGGCAAATCAGCTATTAATTCAACTTTGGCCTTATCAACTTCAATTCCTTTAGAAGAGATCACATAACCTAACACTATTCCTGAGGTAATCATGTAATGACATTTTTTCCAGTTTAGCACAAATCCTTTTTCTTCGCATCTTTTAAGAACTTTTTCCAAATTATCAAGATAATTTTCAAAAGAATTTCTAAAAACTATCAAATCATCCATGAAAGCCTCTAAATAATGCTCAATCATGTCACTAAAAATGCTTAACATGCATCTTTGAAATGTTGTCGGAGCATTACAAAGGCCAAAAAACATTCTTCTATATGCAAAAGTACTTAAGGGACATGTAAAAGTGGTCTTTTCTTGATCTTCCAATGCAATTGGTATTTGATTATAACCCGAAAAACCATCAAGAAAACAGTAGTATGGATGTCCTGCTACCCTTTCCAGAATTTGATCAAGAAATGGCAAGGGAAAATGATCTTTCCTAGTAGCAGCATTTAATTTTCTAAAATCAATACACATACGCCAACTAGATGAGACTCGCGTAGGTATTAATTCACCTTTATCATTTTCAACCACTGTTATTCCAGATTTCTTAGGCACAACTTGTGTAGGGCTTACCCATTGGCTATCAGAGATAGGATAGATAATTCCAACATCAAGCAATTTAAGGACTTCAGCTCTAACTACCTCTTTCATGTGTGGATTTAATCTTCTTTGAGGTTGTTGAGAAGTTTTACCATTATCTTCTAAATGTATTCTATGTGTACAAATTAATAGATTAATGCCTTTTATGTCCTTTAATGTCCATCCGATTGCACTTTTATGCCTTTTAAGTACTTCTGTTAACATACCTTCTTATTCTTCAGTAAGAGACAAGGAAATTATCACTTGAAAGTTTTGCTTTTCTCCCAAAAATGTGTACTTTAACTCGGCAGGTAATGGCTTTAGTTCCAAAGTGGGTACTTCTTCATGGGCATTATCATTCATGGGTTTTAACTCTTCAAATATTGGGTTCCATCCCTTGTACTCCATTACCTGTGTACAATCAAGCAAAAAATATATTTCAGAGATATCATCTTCTAATTGCATGCCTGAATCAAATGAATTGACTAAACAAATTTCTAATGAGTCAGAAGAACTCCTTGTTTGAAGATGATTATCTATAATGAATTCAATTCCTTCAATTTTCTCCTTTTCATCAAGGACTTCCTGTGGTTACTTACACATGTTAAAAACATTGAGCTCTAGTGTCATGTTTCCAAATATTAGCTTCACCACTCCATTTCTACAATTTATCAAAGCATTAGATATTGTTAAAAATGGACGGCCTAAAATAATAGGAATTGACTTGCAACTATCAACCATAGGTTCAGTAACCAAGACAATAAAATTCACAGGATATATGAATTTATCAACTTGAACTAACACATCTTCCACTATTTCTCTTAAAATTTTAATTGATCTATCTGCAAGTAGAAGAGTTACAGAAGTTAGTTTTAATTCACCTAAGTTGAGTTGCTGATAAACTGAATATGGAAGCAAATTGACACTAACACCAAGATCAAGTAAAGCTTTTTCAATTTTATGTTCTCCAATAATGCATGAAACTGTAGGACAACCAGGGTCTTTATACATTATTATTTTGAAGAATGGAGCTTACCTATTTAGCCAAAATGCTTTCTTTTTCACATTTAATTTCCTTTTAACTGTGCACAAGTCCTTCAAATATTTGGCATAAGGAGGAATCTATTTGATAGCATCTAACAGAGGAATATTGATCTTCACTTATTTCAAAATTTTAAAAATTTCAGTGTGGTGGTCCAATTTCTTTGGATTATTCAATGCTTGAGGAAATGGGGGTGAAGGCGAGAGTTTGGTCACCTTTTGGTCAACTTCTCCATTTTCTTGGGGAACTGGTTCATCTTCTTTCTCATAAGATTCGGGGATTTTTTTTTCAACAACCTTTCCACTCCTAAGAGTTATCACTGACTTGACTTGGTCCATTTGGTGGTTTTCTGAACTCCTCTCATTTAGACTGTACTAACATTTGAGATTTGGTTGAGGTTGAGAAGGAAATTTTCCTTTCTCGTGAAAGGTGAGTGCAGAAGAAAGTTTAGCAAGAGTGTCTTTTATGTCATTCATGGTTTGATTACTTTGTTTATTAATGCCCTCTTGCTTTTCTATCAATGCTTGCAGTGTTTCTTCAAGGTTTTTCCTATATGGTGGGACATAAGGTGCATATCCTTGAGAATTCTGAGAGTCCTATTGTGCCTGAGGAGGTGGTGGTTGCACGAATTGTGACTGATTATTATTCCTCCAGCTAAAGTTCGGGTGATTTCTCCATCCCGGATTGTATGTATCTGAAAAAGAAGAAGTAAATGACTTTTTAAAATTATTCATTGCATTTACTTGCTCATGTACAACTTCTTAAAAAATAGGAATCTTAGGACATTCATGTGTTGAGTATCCTAAAGTCATCACAAATGCCACAAATTTCTTCATTTTGCACAAATTTAATTTCTTTTGCTTTTCTTAATTCCATGGCTTCAACCTTTCTAGCCAAACTGGCAAACCTAGCATTTAGATCTTCCTCTTGACTAAGGTGATATTTTCCTTTATTAGCACTTACAAAATTAGATCTAATTGAATTTTCAGAAGGGTTAGTACTATGCTAAGATTGAGAATTTTCAGCCAGCTGGTTTAAATAGTCTAAAGCTTCATCAGGTTCTTTATCAAGAAACTCACCATTGCACATTATTTCCACAAATTGTTTAGTTTCAGGTGTTAAACCTTCATAAAAGAAGCTTATAGTGCGCCATTTTTCAAAACCATGATGTGGGTAAGAATTTAACAAATCTTTAAACTATTCCCAACATTGAAAATATGCTTCATTTGAATTTTGGAAAAAATTTTAGATTTGTCTTTTCATAGCATTAGTTTTATGTATTGGAAAAAATTTCTTTAAGAACTCACCTTGCATTTCTTGCCATGTGCCAATTGATCTTAGTTTCAAAGTGTTAAACCAAGATTTTGCTTTATCTTTTAAAGAAAAAGGAAACAATTTAAGCTTAACAATCTCTTCAGTGCAATTTTGATCATTGAAGGCAATACATACTTCTTCAAATTCTTTCAGATGTAAATATGGACTTTCAGATTCTAAACCATGAAAATTAGGAAGTAAAGAAATCATACCTGGCTTAAATCTAAAATTATTGGCATTGAGTGAAAATATAAAACATGATGGACTGGAATTTCGAGGTGGTTGCAAATATTCACGCATAGTTCGCAACGGTTGATTTTCAGGTTCATCATGTACACTTTCATTGTCGGCCATTGTGTCAATTGTGTGTGATTGTGATTCAAACAAATCAACATATAAAGTACTAGGCTTAATTTTAACTAAACGACCATAATTTAAATCACGATACCAATTAAGCATAAATACATAAATAACTAAAAATAAATAAACAAAAAATAATATACAAGCTGGCGGTATAACCCACCATTAAATATTAACAAGGATGTGGTATAAACCAACCATCCAATAAATATTAACAAGTAAAAAGTTAGATAACTGATAAAGTAAAAAAGTTAGATAATTAGAGAGTTAATAATTAGTAAGTTAGAAAGTGCAGTAAAATAAAGAAAGCGTAAAATAAATGACGTAAATTAAAAGTTAGATTGCAGAGAATAAAAAGTTAGTAAACAGAAAATAAATGACATAAATATAAAAGTTAGAAAGTTAGCATGTTAGAAAGTTAGTATGTTAGCAAGTTAGATAGTTAGTAAGTTAGAGAATTAGTAAAGAAACCGAAGGATCGGTAAGCCGATCTTTTGTTCCGGCGAGGGAGAAGAGAGAATATATTTTATTAAAGAAAACGAAACTCAATAAATTAAAACTTCAAATCAAGTCCCCGGCAACGGCACCAAAAACTTGATTGCGGGATTTAAGGATGCAAACCTAAGTGCAGGTTGTCTCAAGTAATAAATTTCTCAGGAGTCTGAGGTCGATCTACAGGGAATTGATGAAGAAAAATTAATTGAAGTAAAAAAAGGATTTGTCACAACACCAAAAGTAATAAAACAAGTTCACAAATGAATTTAAGGGCTTGGTTGGGTTAGGAGATCCACTCTTAGTGATAAATTAAAGGTAAGATTATTTCTCTTTATAACTCAATTGAAATCCACACACAACGGAGGTTCCAATCGAAAAATATAACATTCAAAGTTTAATTATATATGCAATCATATTATGATTCCTTTAATTATCTACTAACATTTGTAAATGAGTTCAAACATTCACTGTGCCAATCCTATTGTCTACAATAAATCAAGATCTCCATTATACAAAGAAGGTTTCTAAATTGATTGGAAACAAAATATAACACATATAATGTCCAATTGATAATATATCATTTAAGCACAAGAAATAGAATAATCTAACCTTATTTCATTACAAAGAGCTTCACTCCTTCACCCAAGCAAGATGAAGATTTAGTTACTCATGGATAAGAAGAAAGAAAGAGAGAAGAAGAGAAAGATGAACATAGCTTCAATTTAGAACAAGAGAAAATTACAACAAAGGAAAACAATAAACAAGCATAAGCATAACTTGTAAAAACTAAGCCTAACACCAAGTGCCCCAAATGGTCAGCCAATGGTGCCTTTTATAGAGGATTAGGGATACAAAATTACAAAGGGGCTGAATAAGAGTAGGTGGATGAGTGGATGAATGAGTGGAAAATGCCAAATGGTGAGGATAAGAGTGAAAAATCATTGAGATTTCTTATCTCCGAAATCATTCATTGCTTAAGTTATGGATTCTGTCATCAAATAGAAAAGTCATCTTCATGAAAGTTGTAGATCTGGATCTTAACTTTCAGATGTCCAAATTTCAGCTCAAGATAATTCTTACAGCCCGAGATATGGTCCAATTACTGTAAACTATTCAGGCCCAATTTTAGCACCTCTGTTTTGAATTCCAGACCTAATATCACCTCCAATCTATCCGAATTAGCTCTTGTGTTCTTCATGAAAGTTGTAGATCTGGGTCTTAACTTTCAAATATCCAAATTTCAGCCCAAGATAATTCTTACAGCCCGAGTTATGCTCTGATTACTGTACACTATTCAGGTTCCAGACACAAAACTCGTGTTCTGTCTTCCAAGCCCATTTAGCTCTTCTAGATGTCCATATTTTACCTGGAGCTCTCATGAAAGTTGTAGAGTTTTCTCTCAGCTTTCCTACAAGGTAAAATTCATAATTGCTAGACATCTAGAACTCAAGATATGACTAAAATACAGAAATAGTATAAGACCCAAATAATGCTAAAAAAATCAATTAAGTCCAATTTGAATCCAATCTTACAAAACATAACCAGGCTTAATCAATTAAGTACATTAAGAGTGTAAATGACTAAAAATGAGAGTTTATTAATGTATAAAATATATGATTATCAAGTATAAAGATATGCCACTACTACACTCATGACGTGCAATATAAAGATACGCCATGAAAACTGTACATACAGGTATGTCATCATTTGCTATTATATTTTTTTATCTTTGTATGAGTTTACTGTATTTTAGTTTTGGACAGACGATCCTTTGAGCAGGGTCCTTCAAGGGTTTCTAAACTTCTTTACCCTGATGGTTTTTTTTGAAGTAAAAAAAAAAAAAAAAACAATAATAATAATAATAATAATAATAATAAAAGATTCTGTGTTTCTTAATTTTAAACTTTTTTGACAACAGCTAACCTATCCTTATAGGTGCTATTATTACTCTTTCCATTCTTTTTCCTATTTAAACACTCAATTTTCTCCACTTTCTTCTAACTCAGAATCATTTAAAGGGAAGGTGAGAATAGAAATGGAAGGTGTTTCTGTTCGTCAACTTAAAAATATCTGTGTATTTTGTGGATCTAAGTATGGGAAGGGTTTAGAGTTTGTAAACGCATCTACCACTCTTGGTCGATCACTTGTTGCGAGGAATATTCATCTTGTATATGGAGGAGGTTGTCGTGGGTTAATGGGGGTTGTATCACTTGCTGCATATATATGAGGCAATCAGGTTTTAGGTGTCATTCCTGAACCTTTAGCTCAATAGAACATCACTGGAAAGACAATTGGAAGGAGCTTAAGGTATCATCAATGCATAAACGAATGAAGATAATGCTTGAAAATTTTGATGCATTCATTGCCTTACCAGGTGATTTTGGTACCTTGGAAGAAGTTTTTCAAATTGTCTCTTGGGCTCAACTGAACATCCACCATAAACTCATAGGTTTATTGAATGTAAATAATTTCTTTGATATTTTGTTACTTTTTCTTGGCCATACTATAGAACAGAAATTTATCACACCTTTGGCAAGATAACTTCTTATCTCTACTTCCATTATTAATCAGTTGATTGATAAATTAGAAGCTTTTGTTCATAAACTTGATGCAACAATAGCTCAGATAGATTGGTCAGCAGGAAACAGTGAGGGAAGCAGGATGAAAAGAAAGCCAGATCTGACACTTCGTTTATAACTTTCCATTACCTTTGATTTTATTTGTACTTTGTTTCTATTTAAATTTGTGTCAGATTTCTCCAACAGGTAATATCTTCTATCCTTTACTCATCTATATTTTAAACATTGAGGACAATGTTGTGATCTAGTTGGGGGAGAAGGATAGTTGACCAAAAAATTTTTTTTTTTTTTAGAAGTATGATATGATTGTCATGGACTTACTAAACTAATGAATGATGACAGAGTAAGGAGTAATTTTACTCTTGAGATGCATCTAAATTGGGAAGTATGTTTAGTGATATGACTGTCAGAAACCTATTCGTAGTAAAACCAATTAAGGATGGCAGAGTAAGGAGTAAATTTTGCCTTGGAGGTAAGTTTACTCTTGAGACGCATCTTAATTGAGGAAATAATTATTTTGTGTAGAAGTAGCAAATGGATTCTTGGATCTTAGCATAAATTGTCTTCTTTCTTAAAAATTACAAGCTTGGATATTAATGTTGATATGGTGGATTGAGAATGATAGAAATATACCTTGTGAGATTTTGAGCCTATTGATGAATGAATTGAACATTTGTATCATTCTCTTATTTCTTGTGTGATTTTCACTCATGGAATTGTTACTCTAGAACTTGCTTTGATTCTTTTTGAGGCTACATTTTCACATGCATACATAAATATGATTAAGTTATTTTGAAAGAGCTACTTTGACCAAATAACCATCCTTGTATATTTTTCCTTGTGTAACCCCTTTGAACTTATTTGATCATTCTTTGTTTTTAGCTCATTTCGTGCCTTAAAAAAAAAAACATGTCTTTACCCAACCTTAGGGAATAAGAGAGCATTGGCCTTGTTCTTGATCAAGCGTGGGGGTGTGTGTGCAAAATAAAAAAATAAAAAAAGAATTGACCACCGTTGCAATCAATTGATTATCATAGTTTAGAATAAAAGTGGATGCTTGGAAACAACAGGAAGAAAAGGAGAATGTTCAAGTCTAACAATGAATTCAATTCACCAATTTGGGATTGATCTTCAACAAAACATTAGTCAAATATTGATGATTGTCCTTTATGATGAATGTTCTCAAACATTTTCTCCACTCTAACTGTACTATAATGCTCTTTTATTCTCTTTGGTATTTATCTTCTCATATCCATATTATCCCCTTTCCTTTACCATAGCCCCATTACAATCTTGAATAAAGTCTTCTTGATTTTTGTATACATGTGTTTTGAGTAGCGGAGAAGTAGAAGATAAGCAAGCTTATGGTAGTACAATTGTTCATGGGTTGAATAGAGTGAAATACTTACCTTTTAAACACTTGAGAGATTGAGAGTGAATTCTGTGAGGATCTATCATTCTTAATTCATTCTTTTTAACTGAAGTTTCCTTGCTTGTTGGTTTGAGATGTGAAGAAATGTTACCTCATTAATGCTTTGATCCCTTGAATTTCTGGTTGCTTTTCTTGCTTCATCGAGTCTTTTAGAGTTTTTTGCTTTTGAGTTTGTGTCGTTTTTATTTGTTTCCTAGTTTTGGTCTTATGTATTTTGCCCAAGAGTGCAAAAAGCTAAGTATGAGAGAATTTGATAATCACATATTTTATATATTAATAAACCCTCATTTTTAGTCATTTACACTCTCCATGTACTTAATTGATTAAGCCTGATTATGTTTTGTAAGTTTGGACTCAAATTGGACTTAATTGATTTGTTCAGCATTATTTGGGTCTTACACTATTTCTGTATTTCCACCATATCTTGAGTTCTAGATGTATAAAAATTATGCATCTTGCCTTGTAGGAAAGATAAGAAAGAGCTCTACAACTTTGATGAAGAGCTCTAGGTAAAATTCGGACATCTAGTGGAGCTAAATGGGCTTGAAAGTTAGAACACATATTTTGTGACTGAAACCTGAACAATGTGCAGTAATCAGAGCATAACACGGGCTGTAGGAACTTTCTTAGGCTGAAATTTGGAAACTTGAAAGTTAAGACCTGTATCTACAACTTTCATGAAGAACATAAGAGCACATTCGGACAACTTGGAGGTGATATTGGGTCTGGAATCAAAACAGAGGTGTTGAAACTAGGCCTGAACAGTCTGTAGTAATTGGGTCATATCTTGGACTATAGGACGAATTTTTGGTTGATCTTGGTGGCATTGGAAAGCTGAGACAAAATGCTACAACTTTCATGAAGACCATGTTACTTCATTCTGATGGCATCCATGAGATCAATACTAAACGATTTCGGAGATAAAGAATCTCAATAATTTTTCACTCACCAACTCACCATTTGGCATTTTCCACTCATTCACCCACTCATCCACCTACTCTTAATCACCCCCTTATCATTTTGTATCCCTAATCCTATATAAAAGGCACCTTTGGCTGATCATTTGGTGCTTTTGGTGTTAGACTTAGTTTTTAGAACTTATAGTTGTGCTTGTTTATTGTTTTCCTTTGTTGTAATTTTCTCTTGCTCTAAATTGAAGCTATATTCATCTTTCTCTTCTTCTCTCTTTCTTTCTTCTTGTCTATGAGTAACTAAATCTTCATCTTGCTAGGGTGAAAGAATGAAGCTCTTGGTAATGAAATAAGGTTAGATTATTCTATTTCTTGTGCTTAAATTATATATTATCAAATGGACATTATATGTATTGTATTTTGTTTCCAATCAAGTTAGAAACCTTCTTTGTATAATGGAGATCTTGATTTATTGTAGACAATAGGATTGGCACAGTGAATGCTTGAACTCATTTACAAATGTTGGTAGATAATTAAAGGAATCATAATATGATTGCATATATAATTGAACTTTAAATGTTATATTTTTCGATTGGAACCTCCGTTGTGTGTGGATTTCAATTGAGTTATAAAGAGAAATAATTTTGCCTCTAATTTATTACCAAGACTGGATCTCCTAACCCAAGCAAATGCTTTTTCATTTGTAAACAACTTTTATTACTTTTGGTGTTGTGACAAATCCTTTTCTTACCTCAATTAATTTTTCTTCATTAATTCCCTGTGGATCGACTTCAGACTCCCGAGAATTTATTACTTGAGACAACCTGTACTTGGGTTTGCATCCTTAAATCCCGCATCAATAGTGGAGTTGGGGCTGCCACTGAACTTGATATTGAAGTTGCCACTAAAGTTGAAACTGAACTTGCTAGTAGGGCTGCTACAAGTGAGAATCAAGAATGAAGATTGAATATTGCTTGGAAGATTGAAAGCTTAGAAGCTGAAGTTAGGATCTTAAGATGTTTTGTAATTGGTTAGTATATTATGATGCTGGTTTTTGTCATAATGTAGGGCTTAGTTTGTTTAGGGAAGTAGGTAATTGGATTTAGAATTTGTAATGGTGATGTTGTGTTATTAGTTTGGGAGAATTATGTAATTGTGATGTTGTGTAATTGGCCATTTGGCCTTTGTAATCTAATGAAATAAATGAAAATTGAGTTGTTAAAGCTCATTGTGGATGTGCATTGGTCTTCTAATGTTTACTATAATTCAATTGTAAGCAAATGCATAAATAACAAATATTGAATCTAAATTGGGATTGCAAACTGATATTCAATATAAATGGAACACACTTGGAATTGCAAAACATAATATATTGCATAAAAACTTTAGTAGGTCTTACAACTTTTGGCATAAACCAATACAAACTTCTTTCACAAGTGTGAAAACTTCTATATTGACCATTTACAAAAAAAATGACAAATTCTCAAAAGGATCATCAGCTTTTACAAAGGATCATAGACATTTACAAATGTACCATAAACACATCCAAAATGACCATCAACATTTTCAAGAACAATACTTTCTAAGCATGTTTAAAAAAAAGGACCAAATTATAT
Organism: Ormosia emarginata; assembly: GCA_029884605.1. Classification (NCBI taxonomy): domain Eukaryota; kingdom Viridiplantae; phylum Streptophyta; class Magnoliopsida; order Fabales; family Fabaceae; genus Ormosia; species Ormosia emarginata. The sequence goes on from JAQQTP010000068.1 coordinate 9,269,311, forward strand.
CACCATTTACATTATAAGCCTTATACAACATCCAAGAGGGACAAATCTTCAGTTCATCTTCTTTGGTGGAGCACCTCTGAAACCAGGGGTTGGTATGAACCTCATGAACCTTGTTGTTATACCCTTACTTGTTGTTTTCCAATGTTTTAACACTAGCAGGTGGTGGACCAGGTCTTGTTGTGGCATTTACAGTGATAGAGTGTGTTAGAATAGGTCTTATTGTAGCACTTGCACTGGCAGAGTGTGTTGGAACAACTAGTGGAACAGCTGCTATTGATGTAATGACAGGTGGATGTAATGGCCTTAAACCAGATGGTATGATAGGGAGTTTATACCTTATTCTGGGGATTAGACTCAGGGCACATGGAGGGACCAAGCTTCTTAGTAAGATCTTTGGTGTAACAATGTGTCTGTTGATTCCTTATAGGAAAGTACAAGTACACAAGTCAAATAAAGTACAAGCAAATGAATCAAAGGAAGGGCAACACACAAAATGGAAAGGTTGAGAGGGACTTTGACAAATTGGAGCTAGATTTGTTGGAATTAGAGTCACACTTAGAGTTGTAGATGGTGATACCTACATTCACAAAACTAGAGAAATTAGAGGTATTAATTACACCAAAATATCCAAAAGCATGACATAAATCAATGACAATTGTTAGACCTCCACATTAGTTGCATCTTGAAAGTATTGTGGCTAAGAACATTGTTGAGGATGGGACTGTGTTAGATCTATCTCCTCAGATTCAGTGGTTGGCCCATGTTTAGTGGCTGGCCTATGCTCAATAGCTGCCATAGGATTATTAGTTGGCCTAGCCCCAACCTTAGTAGTTGCCGAAGAACCATGCTCATTACTTGCCCCATCCCTAGCCTCAGTACTTGGACCAGGCCCAGAAGCATTACCTTTCTTCTGCCTTTTCAGTTTAGGGACTCCTTGGTCTCTACACCTTTTGTTGTTATGCATTGAACCACCACACTTATAGCAAGTGAATTCAGGGTACACTCGCTTCAATTTGTGTGGTTTATGGTTTACAACTTCCTCTTTTACATATTTTATTCTCTATTTTTTTAGCCTTCCAAGATGCCTCTTTATTGGTGGTGGAACAAGCTTAGGGTGTGGTGTGTGCTCCTTTTGGCCTCTCAATGATTTGACAAAATAGTCATATGTTGCATGGTAAGCACTTATTACTGTACAAACATAGCAATAGTCCTCAAGTTTGTGATTGATATATACTATTGCAACAATAGCATGCATGCATGGCAAACCTACCACAATACATTTAACCAGTTGAAGTAAGTAAATAAATAAATATGAACTAAAATTTAATAAAGTAAACTGAACTAAATAAGTGTGATTAATACATACGAGTTACTAGAACCTGTAGGTTGTTTAAATCCATGCCCACATTTTTTGGGTAGCCTTGCACCTTAAATCTACAGTGATGCTAGTCACCAGTCCAAACAAGGGTCTATCTATTACTTTCCCTTTTCTCCTTGTCCAGCCTACTTTGTTGTAGGGGAGCTAAGGTCCCTTTATACCTTGCCAACTTCAACTTATTTGCAGTCATGGTCTTCATTATATAGCACCTTATCTCCTCTGCCATGGTTAAGATTGACTTGCTCCTCATCTTCACAATCTTTGCATTGAAAACTTCACATGCATTGTTGCAGATCTTGTCAAATTTAGGATACTCAGAGAAGTATGCCTTTGTCTATGCTTCCTTAGGCCACTTGGCCAAATATTCCCATGCTTTCTCATTTACCCTCTTCACACTCTCCATGTTTGCAATAAACCCACTAGTAGTGGTTGATCGTCCACACTCCCATACCATACCCCTTAACTCCTTGTATTTCTAGATCTTTGTAAAATTCCTCCACAGATGCCAAACACAGAACCTATGAGGCACTTCAGGCGTCACCTCTTGCACAGTTAGTATCAGGCCCTGAAAACAAAGTACTTCATTTTAGTCCATAACACATAGATAACTAATTCATATCAGTCCCTGACACATAGATAACTAATTCATATTAGTCCCTAACTTATAAATATATATGTTAAAAATAATGCCTGCGAAGTAGGTTACCTCCCCACAGGTGCATCAGAGTCTATTGCTTCATCATCTTCTGCAAATGCATCATACCCGAAGTCTGTTACCTCACTATCAAAGTCATTTCTTCATCATCAGGGATAGGTGCAATTTTCTTCCTGGACCTCTTTGGTGCAATGCTTTTACCAGTGGTAGTCCTCTTCTTCTTTCGTACATTGCTTTTCTTCTTCTATACAAGCACACATTGCTTTTCTTCTTTTGTACATTGCTTGTATCAACATTGGTCTTCTTCTTCTTCAAAAGAGTAGCAAAAGGCTCATCCTCATCAGTAGCAACAAAAGGAGGCCTATAGGGGTTGTCCTCTGCACCTTCATATTTTTTCTTTACCTGCATTACAAGCTTAATAAACTTTGATTTGATCTTAAGGGATTGCATAGTTCTTTCAATATACATGACTAATCTAAAGGTGTGATATAAAATCTTTTCTTGGCATCCTTACATGAAATGATATTTGTTTTGTTTTCTCAGTATTCTTTAATTTATTTTATATGTGAGATATTAGTTTTGATTTGTGCCAACTACTCTTCTCACATATACTTGCTATGAGTGATACCATACTTCTGAGTGGTTTTCATTGTTGAAGGTAACACTTGTGAGGATTGCATGTGGTTGAAATGTGTTTTCTAATGGGGATTTTAGTTATGATATGTGGAGACATTGGGTATATGTCGTAGTAACTATATTATTCATACACTTTGAGTCCAATGATGGTAGAATTTTTGTGGCAATTGTGGTGTTCTGATGCATGACTAATATTCCTGAGTTGAGATAATTTTTTATTGAATTGATTGGAGATACATTTTTCTTTGCTATAAGTGATACCATACTTATGAGTGATTTTCATTGTCGAGGGTAACACTTGTAAGGATTACATGTGGTTGAAATGTGTTTTCTAATAGGGATTTTAGGTATGATATATAGATACATTGGATATATGTCGTAATAGCTATATTATTCATACACTTTGAGTCTGATGATGGTAGAATTTTGGTGGCAATTGTGGTGTTCTGATACATGATTAATTTTCTTGAGTTAAGATAATTTTTTATTGAATTAATTGGAGATATGATTTACTTTGAGTTTTGTTTTAAGTCGTTTTCATTGCTAGAGACTAGCAATAAGTTGATTGGGGGTTATGATAATAGCCTAATTTTTATATATTTTCTTATAAAAATAGGCATTATTATATCTCAATATATTTAATTTTACTTATTTTGTGGAATTATCATTTGTTTATTTGAGAAAATCTAATTAATTAATTATTATTATAATTGTAGAAAATTTGTTACAAATTCAGATTCAACTTGTATTTTCTTACCTTCTTGTTGTATTTGAACCATATCTTAAGCTACAAATATCGGATCAATGTGATTCTTATGGTGTTGGAAAGATAACAGAAAATGCAACAACTCTTATGTTGACATCGAATGCTAATTTTGTCATCTGAATGATGAAAAAAATAAAGAGAAAAAAAGACAAAAATATGGCAGCCCTAATTCAATAAAAAGAGATTAAGTTTCCTAAAATTGAGTTTTCTAAATCTAATTAATATCTTTTTATTATTTAGAAATCAATTAATTAAGGAGATTTTGTGCAAGATACACTTTTATTATATAAAATCTCTTATTAATAGACAATGGTAAGTGGGGGTTGTAGACCGGAGAAAGAAACAAATAGCGCTACATGAAGCAGAGGAAGAAGGAGAACGACGCGTAACAATTGTTTCATCTTTTATAGATTTTTATTCTCTATTTGTATTTGATACTCTTGCCATGAGTAGTTAATTTTATTTTCTAGGATTAAGATGAAATTCTAATCTTTGTTTTAGAAGATTTAACTTTGTTTGAGATATTGTTCTTTGTTCTATAATTGCACAACGTTGATGATTATTGATCTTTAATTGTTATTCAATGTAATTTTTATTGATTGTCTTGTATTTAATTAATAAATTTAAATTGATATATTTTAATCACATGCTTAATTATTATAGTTTTAGGTGTGAGTTATGCAGTTGATGGAAATTATATGTTGCAAACTCAAGTATAGGTTGTGTTGTCTCAAGTAATAAATTCTCGCGAGTCAGATGTCGATCCACAGGTAATTGATGAAGAAAAAACTATTTGAGGTAAGGAAAAGTTTTGTTACAACATTAAAAGTGATAAAAGTTATTCACAGATGAAAAATAATTTGCTTGGGATATGAGATCCACCATTGGTAATCAATTAAAGATAATATTTTTTTTATAACTGAATTGAAATCCACACATTACGGAGATTCCAATTAGAAAATACAACATTTAAAGTTCAATTAAAATTATATATGTAATTATATTATGGTTCCTTTAATTATCTACCAACACTTGTAATTGGGCTCAAGCATCCACTGTGCCAACCTCTTGTCTACAATGATTCAAGATCTTCATTATACAAGGAGGGTTTCTAAATTAATTGAAAATAACATACGACAGATATAATGATCACTTGGTAATATATCATTCAAATACAAGAAATAGAATAATCTAACCTTATTTCGTTACCAAGAGCTTCACCCTTTCACCCAAGCAAAATGAGAATTAGTTACTCATGAATCAAGAAGAAAGAAAGAAAGAAGAAGAAGAATATGAATATAACTTCTATTTAGAACAAAAGGAAATTACAACAAAAGAAACAATTAATACACAAGTATGATCTTGATCTTTAAACTAAGATGCTCACAATGAGCAACCAATGGTGCTATTTATAGAGTATGAAGGATACAAAGTGACAAGGGAGTTGTTTAATGAGTAGTTGGATGAGTGAGTGGATGAGTAGCTAATGACAATAGTTATTTAATGAATGGGTGAATGAGTGAAATATTATTGTCATGCTTGTCTCCCCACTCAACCAATTCAGTTGTTTTCACACGACTATAAGTTTGTCATAACGTCATAATATTGAAAAGTGGTCTTCATGAGAGTTGAAGGGTTTTGTCTTAGATTTTCAATGCCACTGGTTTCAGCCTAATATGAATTCTACAACTCAAATTATGGCTCAATATTTGTATATTGTTCAGGTTCCAGCTACTACACCATTATTCTGATTTCCAAGCTCAATCTGACTTATAAGCCATTCGAATTCACTCTTGTGTTCTTAATGAAAGTTATAGATTTGGGTCTTAAATTTCTAATGCCACTAGTTTCAGCCCAAAACCTCACCTATAGTTCCAGATATGGACTGATGAGTGTGTATAGGTCAAGTTGTCAGGATCAACACTTTGGATCTTGTTTCAACTCCAATTTAAATTATCCAAACATGTGATTTTGCTCTTGAGCTCTTATGAAAGTTGTAGATAATTATCTTAACTTTACGACAAGACTAGACTCACATCAATCAGATATTTGAAACTCAAATTATAGACAGTTTACTGAACGCTACCAAATAGATAAATTAAGACCAATTCAACAATAATTTCTTTAATGATCCAATTAAGTTCAATTTCATAAAATGTGATAAAATCAACTTAATTAAGCCTAATTGAACCTTAAGAAGCCTAGTGAGAGGATTATAAAATGAATAAAATATATTTCTATCAAATTTTTCCACACTTAACTTTTGCACTCCTGGGTAAAACACATAAGACCAAGACTAGGGAACAAAGAAAAACGACACAAATTCAAAAGCTAAAAACTCTAAAAGACTCAATTTCCAATGATATTCAAGAATGCAAAAGTTTATAAACATGAAGAGCAACCAAAGATTTAAGGGATCAAAACATTAATGAGGCAACATTTCTTCATATCTCAAACCAACAAGCAAAGAAACTTTAGTTGAAAAGAATGAATCAGGAATGATAAATCCTCACAGGATTCACTTTCAATCCCTGAAGCGTTAAAAGGGTAGGTATTTCAATTAGTTCAACTCATGAAAAATTGCATTACCATAAGCTTGCTTATCTTCTACTTCTCCACTACTCAGAACACATGCACACACAAATCAAGAGGATTTTATTCAAGATTGTAATGGGGTTAAGGTAAAGGAGAGGGGTAATATGGATATGACAAGTTAAATATCAAAAAGAATAAAAGAGCGTGAGAGCTGAGTTCAATTAACAAGCATGAAAGTTCATCCCAACTCCACCTAATACAAATTCTCTTTACATATTCTTTTCCTTTTCATTTTTGCCTTGTTGGCCCTTATTTACACATTTTATAAATATACATTTTTTTCAATTAACCACTCTTTCCTTTTTCACCAACCATTTTGCACGCACACCTCCACACTTATTCAAGAACTCATCTAATGATATAAAGCTACTGTTTTCTTATTCCCTAAAGTTGGGTAAGAATATAATTTTTCATTTAAGGCACATAATGAGCTAGAAATAAAGAATGATCAAATAAGCTTAAAGGGGTTAAGCAAAGGAAAATATGCAATGTCGGCTATTTGGTTAAAGTAACTATTTCAAGAAAAATGCCTCAATCATGTTTATGTATGCATATAAAAATGTAGCCTAAAAAAGAATCAAAACAAGTTCTAGAGTAACAATTCCATGAGTGAAAATCACACAAGAAAGAAGAGAATGGTACAAATGTTCAATCTATTCATCAATAGGCTCAAAATCTCATAAGGTATATTTCTATCATTATCAATCCACCAATTCAACGTTCATATCCAAGCATGTGATTTTTAAGAAAGAAGACAATTTATTCAATCATACTATGATCCCTGAATTTCAATTGCTTCAAAGGATGTGAGAGTGCATTCACTTGAATCGTTCAAAGTAAATCAAATGACAAAACTTTGTTACTTCCACAAATCAACACAAAATAGTTACTACATAATCACTCCTTACTTTGCCACCAATTAAGATGCGTCTCAAGAGTAAATTACCTCAAGGGAAAAGTTACTCTTTACTTTGCCATCAATTAAGATTAGTCTCAAGAGTAAATTACCTCAAGGGCAAAATTACTCCTTACTCTACCATCCTAAGACGCATTTGAGTAAAATTACTTCAAGAGTAAAATTGACTCCTTACTCTGCCATCAATTAAGATAGTTTAGCAAATTACTGACAATCATATTATACTTTTTTTTCTTTTATTTTTTTTATGTTAACTATCCTTCCCCTCCAACCAGATCACAAAATTGTCCGCAATGTTAAAACATAGATGAGTAAATGATAGAAGACATTACCTGTTGTGGCAATTATTGAAAAGAGAGCTCTGACATAAATTTAAACAGAAACAAAGTACGATGAATAAAACTAAAGGTAAAGGAAAGTTATAGATGAAATGTCAAATCAAACTTGCGTTTCATGCTGCTTTTCTTAATGCTTCTTTCTGACTAATCTATCTGAGCTATTACTGGATCAGGTTCATAAACAAAAAATTATAATTTATTAATTAACTCATCAACAGTGGAAGTAGAGATAAGGAGTTGTCTTGTCGAATGTGTGATAAGGTTCTGTTCCATAGCATGGTCAAGAAAAGATAACAAATTATCAAAGAAATTATTAACATTTAACAAACCTATAAGTTTATTATGGATGTTCAGTTGGGCCCAAGAGACAACTTGAAAAACTTCTTCCAAAGTGTCAAAACGACCTGGTAAGGTAATAAATACATCTGAGTTTTCAAGCATTGTCCTCATTCGTCTATGCATAGATGATACTTGAAGTTTCAGCTTAATTGTCTTTCTAGTGATGTTCTTTTGAGTTAAAAGTCCAAGAATAAGACCTAAAACTTAACTGCCTCTTAGATGTGCAAAGAGTGATACAACCCACATTAACCCAATGCTACCTCCCCCATATACTACACGAATGTTCCTCGCAGTAAGTGTTCGACCAAGAATGCTTGTTGTGTTTACAAACTCTAAACTTTTCTCATAACTTGACCAATAAAATATACATATATTTGTAAATTGATGAACATAAGTTCCCTACATTTCTACACTTACCCTCCCTTTGAATGATTATAAGTTGAATGGAAGTGAATAAAATGGAGTGTTTAAATAGGAAAAGAATGGAAAAAGTAATGATAGCACCTATATGGATAGGTTGGTTGTTGTCAGAAAAGTTTGAAATTAAGAAACACAATTTTTTTTAGACTTCAAGAAAACTATCAGGGTAAAGAAGTTTAGAAACCCCTGAAGGACCCTGCTCAAAGGATCATCTATCCAAAACCAAAATAAAACAAAACTATACAAAGATAAAAGAAATATAATAACAAATGATGGCATACCTTTATGTACAGTTTTCATAGCGTATCTTTATACTGCGTATCATGAGTGTAGTAGTGGCATATCTTTGAGTTATGTGTCACCAGTGCAACATAAGAACTCCATAAGGATTGGGAACACCTTGTCGAAACAGGCCACAAAAGCTTTGAGCCCTTTCCGTCCCACTTACGGAATAACAACCCTCTATCTTTCTGTAAACCTAATTAAAAGCATGTATTTTAAGAAGATGGTACCTGACCGCAACCAGTCAGAACTCGTCATAGAGGCCTACTAATTAAAGTAAGTATATGGCTTAGTGACAGTTTTACGTGCACTATAAAGACGGGACGCTTCTATCTGTCCATCAATCATCTAGAGCTTGGGAAAATCCTGGGAATGGACCATGCGGCTCTCTACAGAGCATGATACATGAACCTTATTTAAGGACCCGCGTGCAAAGGTCCACTCAAGTCAATGACGGGCTTGCCACTGACAGGGGCTCCACACTCAATTAAGAGCATGGTACAACCAAAGTTTCACCCGCATTCTCTCTCTCTCTCTCTTTTTTAAGATGATGATGATGAAGAAGAAGATAATATATGGGAATGACATCCATTTTAAAGGAAAAGGATTCAGTTATTATCGGAAATTGAAAAATAAACTGACTTGAGAGCCACGGAGTACCGTATCCTCCACTTAACCAGGGTCACAAAGAACAGTAAAAAATAAAGCCACAAAATTAGAGTAAATTCTTCTCATAACAAAGATTAGAAAAGGAAAATGAATACTATCTCAACAACTTGATTTTTCAAAAATGGTTTAAGTTTTTGTCCATTGACCTTAAACACATTACCATTCCTAAGATTCTCAATGTCTATGGCTCCATAAGGATACATATGTTTGACAATAAAAGGGTCAGTTCACCTAGATCTCAATTTTCCAAGGAATAGGTGAAGACGAGAATTATAAAGCAGAACTTTTTGACCAATTTCATCAATCATCTAGAACTTGGGAAAATCCTGGGAATAGACAATGCGGCTCTCTACAGAGCATGATACATGAACCTTATTTAAAGATCCGCGTGCAAAGGTCCACTCAAGTCAATGACGGGCTTACCACTGACAGGGGCTCCACACTCAATTAAGAGCATGGTACAACCAAAGTTTCGCCCTCATTCTCTCTCTCTTTTTTTTAAGATGATGAAGAAGAAGAAGAACAAGATAATATATGGGAATGACATCCATTTTAAAGGAGAAGGATTCAGTTATTATGGAAAATTGAAAAATAAACTGACTTGAGAGCCACGGAGTACCGTATCCTCCACTTAACCAGGGTCACAAAGAACTATAAAAAAATAAAGCCACAAAATTAGAGTAAATTCTTCTCATAACAAAGATTAGAAAGGAAAATGAATTCTACCTCAACAACTTGATTTTTCAAAAATGGTTTAAGTCTTTGTCCATTGACCTTAAACACATTACCATTCCTAAGATTCTCAATGTCTATGGCCCCATAAGGATACACATGTTTGACAATAAAAGGGTAGTTCACCTAGATCTCAATTTTCCAAGGAATAGGTGAAGACGAGAATTATAAAGCAGAACTTTTTGACTAATTTCAAAAGATTTTCTCAAAATTGATTTGTCAAGAAAAGTTTTTGCTCTATCTTTATAAATTTTTGAGTTTTCATATGCAACATTTCTCAATTTCTTAAGTTTATTTATTTGCAATTTGCGTAACCTGTAAGTATCATCAAGATTTAAATTGAAACTTTAATGGCCCAAAATACTTTATGCTCCAGTTCTACAGGCAAGTGACAAAGTTTTTCATACACTAATCGATAGGGTGACATGCCTAAAGATGTTTTGAAAGCAATACAGTAAGCCGAAAGTGTATCGTTTAGTCTTAAAGACCAACCTTTACGATTTAGGTTAACCGTTTTTATCAAAATTTGTTTAATCTCCCTATTTGCTTATTCTACTTATCCATTTGTCTGAGAGTGATAAGGGGTGACAATTTTATAGGTAATATCATATTTCTTCATTAAGGATTCAAATGCTTTATTGTAAAAATGTGTTCCCCCATCACTTATGATAGCTTGAGGGATTCCAAATCGACTCAAGACATTTTCTTTTAAAAATTTAAGAACAGTTTTATGATCATTGTGTCGACATGGAATCGCCTCAATCCATTTTGAAACATAATCAACTGCAACAAAAAATATACACAAATTCAAATGAGGATAAAAATGGACCCATGAAATCAATTTCCCAATAATAAAAAATTTCAATGACAAGAATAAGGTTCAGAGGCATCATATTTCTTTTAGAAATAGACTCCAATTTTTGACATTTTTTACAACTTTTAAAAAAGTTATAACTGTTCTTAAATAACGTGGGCCAATAAAACCCACACTGTAATATTTTTACAGTTGTTTTCTTTGAAGAAAAATGACCTCCACTAGCTTTTGAGTGACAAAATTTAATGACATTACCTGCTTCACTGTCGGGTACACAACTCCGAAAGATTTGATTAGGACAATATTTGAACAAATATAGGTCATCCCAATAAAATTTTTTCACCTCAGTCAAAAACTTCTTTCTGTCTTAGTGTGTCCACTGAGGCGATATCTTTCTTGTTACAATAAATTTGACTATATTAGCAAACCAAGGCATGGAATTGACAGAAAATAACAATTCATCAGGAAAAGAATCATTGATAGGTGTGTTATCAAAAGGTGAGCATATTGTAAGTCTGGACAAATGATCTACAACAACATTTTTGGATCATTTCTTATCTTTTATTGTGATGTTGAATTCTTGAAGCAACAAGATCCACCGTATCAACCTAGGTTTGACATCCTGCTTAGACATTAAATATCTAATAGCAGTATGATCGGTGAAAACAATAATAGAAAAACCAATTAAATAAGCTCAAAATTTGTCCAATACAAAAATTATAACAAGTAGTTCTTTTTCAGTAATGGTGTAATTCATTTGTGCACTATTTAAAGTTCTACTTGCGTAACAAATCACATGAGACTTACCTTCCTTTCTTTGGCCTAAAACAGCGCCAACAACAAAATTACTAGCATCACACATTAACTCAAAAGGCAAAGACTAGTTAGGGAATTACATGATAGGAGTGATAACCACGCAAAAGACGTGGTTTTATACCTTGAAAATTTGAATTAATTCCCTTTAATTTACTTTTTTCACTGCTTGTTGCTCGAGTATTTTGGAAAAATTTGATTTAGGTTTGTGATTGAGGATAGTTGATTGAAAGGAAGAAGAATCCTCATTATTCTAATGTGTTTTTGCAGGAAAGCACCCAAGGAAGGAGAACTTAGAGCCTTGGAAGCAGATCAAAAGCAAAATTCCCTAGATGTTCAGAGCCTAGGTGCTCCAGAAGTAGTGCCTAGGCGCCCTTAAGTGTTTCAGCAACCATTCCCTGGATGTTCAGCGCCCAGATGCTCCAGACGTAGCGACTAGGCATCCATATCAGTATAAAAAATTTGTTTTAACATGACTAAAAATAGGTTGGCCGTCAGAGTGAGAGAGAGAAAAAAGAAGACTTATCAATTGGAACCTTACTTTGGACAACTTTACAGTGGTTTAAAGGGAGAAAACGTGGAACCACAATTCAGATCTTCATCCACTTATAGAGTTTTCTTTGATCTTTTCTCTTATTTATATTGTTGTTGTTGTTTTCATGTCTAGATAAACCCCTTTTGTTGGGATTAGGTGGATTTTGATGGATCTTGATTGCTTTTGACGTTGGATTCAAGTAATATAAGTTGTTATTTCTGTTTTAAGTTTATGATCTCTTCTTTTAATGTTTTCTAGGGATTCATTATCTTTGGAACAATTTGTGCTATGAGATTGTAAACCTTGCTTATCTCTAGGCTAGGAATAGTCATTGATTTGCTCGTTATCTCGTTGAATTCTAAATCTTAATGCTTGTTATCTCTTAGAATCGCCTAAGGAATTAGGGATTTTAATGGGAAATAAAGGATCAATTGCCTAAGGAATTAGGATTTGATTATTTTAGAGAATTCGGTAACAAAATAAGAATAGTAGCTTGTATTAATTCTAATTGATATGCAGCAAATGAAATCAAATGAAACTTGATCCAACTCTTTCAACAATTGAATTTTAATCATCTTGCACACTAAGTGTTTGTTGCATTGCTAATTATAAAAACCCAAAAATTGTCATTGCTTTTGTTCATTCGTTGACATGTTAGTCTTGGTAGAGCACTCTTTGATCCAAATCTTAGTTTAAATAGTAGTTAATTTTAAATTTCAGTATTTGGTTATCGATCCCTGAGAACGATATCTAGTATCTCACCGTTTTTATTTCTTGATGATCCAGTACACTTGTTGTGGTCCCATCAAGGAGCAATTGTCAGAAGACCAATTAATTTTTCAAAAGATTTTTGACATTCTTGAGTCCAATCAAATGGTGCATCTTTTATCAAAAGATCACATAACGGTCTAGATATGATACTAAAGTCATTAATGAATCTTCTGTAGAATCTTGCATGTCCTAAAAGGGAACAAACTTCCCTAATTATTTTTGGGAAAGACAAATGAGTAATTAATTCAACTTTGACCTTATCAACTTCAATTCATTTAGAAGATATCACATGACCTAACACAATTCCTGAGGTAACCATGTAATGATATTTTTTTCAGTGTAACACAAATCATTTTTCTTCGCATCTTTAAGAACTTTATCCAAATTATCTAGACACTTTTCAAAAGAATTTTCAAAAACTGTCAGGTCATCCATGAAAATATCTAAATAATGCTCAATCATGTCACTAAAAATACTTAGCATACATCTTTGAGAAGTTGCTAGAGCATTACAAAGGCCAAAATACATTCGTCTATATGCAAAAGTGCTAAAGGGGTACGTAAAAGTGGTCTTTTCTTGATCCTCTAATGCAATTAGCATTTGATTATACCCTAAATAACCATCAAGAAAATAGTAGTAGGGATGTCCTGCTACTCTTTCTAGAATTTGATCAAGAAATGGTAAGGGAAAATCAATACACATACGCCAACTGGATGAGACTCACGTAGGTATTAATTCACCATTTTCATTTTCAACCATTTTTATTTCAGATTGCTTAGGCATAACATATGTAAGGCTTACTCACTGGCTGTCAGAGATAGGTTAGATAATTCCAACATCAAGTAATTTAAGAACTCCAACTCTAACTACCTCTTTCATATGTGGATTTAATCTTCTTTGAAGTTATTGTGATATTTTAGCATTATCCTCTAAATGTATTCTATGTGTACAAATTAATGGATTAATATCTTTTATGTCCTTTAATGTCCATCTAATTACACTTTTATGCCTTTTAAGTACTTCTATCAACATACCTTCTTGTTCTCCAATAAGGGTTAAGAAAATTACTACTGGAAAGCTTTGTTCTTTTCCAAAAAATGTGTACTTCAACCCAATAGGTAATGGATTTAGTTCCAGTATGGGTACTTCTTCATGGGTATTATCATTCATAGATTTTAGCTCTTCGAATCTCGGCTTCCATCCGTTATAGTCCCTTTCCTGTGTACAATCAAACAAAGAGCATATTTCAGAAATATTATTATCTAATTGTGTACCTGAATCAAATGAATTAATTAGATAAATTTCTAATAAGTTAGAAGAACTCTTTTTTTTTTAAGATGATCATCTACAATAATCTTAATCTCATCAGCTTCCTCCTTTTTGTCATGGACTTCCTGTGGTTGCTTGCACATGTTGAAAACATTAAGCTCCAGTGTCATATTTCCAAATGTTAGCTTCATCACTCCATTTCTGCAATTTATCAAAGCATTGGATGTTGCTGAAAATGGGAGACATAAAATAACAAGAATTGACTTGCAACTATTAACCATAGGTTTAGTTTCTAAGATAATAAAATCCACAGGATATATGAATTTATCAACTTGTACCAACATATTTTTTACTATTCCTTTTGGAATTTTAATTGATCTATCGGCAAGTAGAAGAGTTATAGAAGTTAGTTTTAACTCACCCTGGTTGAGTTGCTGATAAACTGAATATGGAAGCAAATTAACACTAACACTAAGATCAAGTAAAGCTTGTTCAATTTTATGTTCTCCAATTATACATGAAATTGTAGGACAACCAGGGTCTTTATGTTTCAAAACATTGTTATTCTGAATAATGGAACTTACCTGTTCAGCTAAAAATACATTATTTTTCACATTTAATTTCTTTTTAACAGTGCATAAGTCCTTCAAAAATTTGGCATAATAAGAAATATGTTTGATAGCATATAACAACGGAATATTGACCTTCACTTGTTTAAAAATTTCATAAATTTTAGTGTGGTAGTTCAATTTCCTTGAATTGTTTAATGCTTGAGAAAATGGAGGTGGAGGCTAGAGTTTGGTCTCATTTTGGCTAAATGATATATCAACCTCTTCCTTATCTTGGGGAATTGACTCATCATCTCTCTCACAAGATTCAAGAATTTATTTTTCAACAACTTTTTCACTCCTAAGAGTTATCACTGACTTGACTTTATCTATTTGTTGGTTTTCTAAACTACCCTCATTTAAACTGTACTGACCCTTGAGATTCGGTTGAAGTTGAGAAGGAAATTTTTTTTTTCGTGAATGGTGAGTGCAGAAGCAAATTTGGCAAGAATGTCTTTTATGTCATTCATAGTTTGAGTGTTTTGTTTATTAATGGTATCTTGCTTTTCTATGAATGCATGCAGTGTTCCTTCAAGGTTTTTCCTATATAGTGGGACATAAGGTGTATATCCTTGAGAATTTTGAGAGTTTTGTTGTTCCTGAAGATGAGGTGGTTGCATAAATTGTGCATGATTATTATTCATTCAGCTGAAGTTTGGGTAATTTCTCTATCTCGGATTGTATGAATTAGAAAAAGAAGAAGAGAATTACTTTTTAAAATTGTTCATTGCATTTACTTGCTCATGCATAACTTCTTTAAAAACAGGAATCTTTGGACATTCATTTGTTGAGTGTCCTAAATCATCACAAATGCCACAAATTTCTTCATTTTGCACAGATTTGACTTCTTTTACTTTTCATAATTCCATGGTTTCAACCTTTCTAGCCAAACTAGTGTACCTAACATTTAGATCTTCTTCTTGATTAAGATGATATTTTCCTTTACTAACATTTGAAAGGTTATATCTAATTGAATTTTCAGTAGGATTAATACCATGCCAAAATTGAGAATTTTCAGCCAAATGGTTCAAATAATCTAAAGCTTCTTCAGGTTCTTTATCAAGAAACTCGTCATTGCACATTGTTTCCATAAATTATTTGGTTTCATGTGTTAAACCTTCATAAAAGAAGCTTATAGTGCGTCATTTTTCAAAACCATGATGTGGACAAGAATTTAACAAATCTTTAAAACATTCCCAACATTGAAAATATGCTTCATTTGAATTTTGGAAAAAAATTTGGATTTGTCTTTTCAAAGCATTGATTTTATGTGTTGGAAAAAATTTCTTTAAAAACTCACCTTGCATTTATTGTCATGTGCTAATTGATCTTGGTTTCAAAGCGTTAAGCCAAGTTTTTGTTTTATTTTTCAAACAAAAAGGAAACAATTTAAGCTTAACAATCTCTTCAGTGTAATTTTGATCATTAAAAACGATACATACTTCCTCAAATTCTTTTAGATGTAAATATGGGCTTTCAGATTCTATACCATGGAAATTTCAGCAATGAAATCATGCTCGGCTTAAATCTAAAATTGTTAGCATTGAGTGGAAAGACAAAACATGATAGACTAGAATTTCAAGGTGGTTACAAATATTCACGCATAGTTCGCAATGGTTGATTTTCATGTTCATCATGTATACTTTCATTTTTAGTCATTGTGTCAATTGTGTATGATTGTGATTCAAACAAATCAATATATAAAGTACCAGAATTAATTTTGACCAAACAACCAAAATTTAAATCACGATACCAATTAAGCATAAATAAGTCACTTAAAATAAAAAAAATAATGTACAAGTTAACGGTATAAACTAGCCATTAAATATTAAGTATAAATAAATGACATAAATAAGTAAGTTAGTAAGCATAAATAAATAACATAAGTAAATAAGTTAGTAAAATAGTAAGTTAGTAAGCATAAATAAATAAGTTAGAAAATATAAATAAATGACATAAATAAATAAGTTAGTAAGTGATGTGCAGGATTTAAAAGATGCAAACCCAAGTACAGGTTGTCTCAAGTAATAAATTTCTCGGAAGTCCGGGGTCGATCCACAGGGAATTGATGAAGAAAAAAATTAATTGAGGTAAGAAGAGGATTTGTCACAACACTAAAAATAATAAAAGATGTTCACAAATGAATTTAAAAACTTGCTTGGGTTAGGAGATCCACTCTTGGTAATAAATTAAAGGCAAAATTATTTCTCTTTTTAACTCAATTGAAATCCACACACGACGGAGGTTCTAATCGGAAAATATAAAATTCAAAGTTCAATTATATATGTAATCGTATTTTGATTCCTTTAATTATCTACCAACATTTGTAAATGAGTTCAAGCATTCACTGTGCCAATCCTATTGTCTACAATAAATCAAGATCTCCATTATACAAAGAAGGTTTCTAAATTGATTGGAAACAAAATACAACACATATAATATCAATTTGATAATATATCATTTAGGCACAAGAAATAGAATAATCTAATCTTATTTCATTACCAAGAGCTTCACTCTTTCACCCAAGCAAGATGAAGATTTAGTTACTCATAGACAAGAAGAAAGAAAGAGAGAAGAAGAGAAAGATGAACATAGTTTCACTTTAGAACAAGAGAAAATTACAACAAAGTAACACAACAAACAAGCATAACCACAAAAACTTGTAAAAACTAAGCCTAACACCAAGTGCCACAAATAGTCAGCCAATGGTGCCTTATATAGAGGATTAGGGATACAAAATGATAAGGGGGCTGATTAGGAGTAGGTGGATGAGTGGATGAATGAGTGGAAAATGCCAAATGGTGAGGATAAGAGTGAAAAATCATTGAGATTTCTTGTCTCTGAAGTCATTCATTGCTTAAGTCATTGATTCCGTCATTTTCGAGCCAAGTTGTCTTCATGAAAGTTCTAGGAAATTGTCTAAGCTTTCCAATGGCTCTGGAATCATCTAAAAATTCGTCCTACAGCCCAAGATATGACCCAATTACTACAGACTGTTCAAGCCCAGTTTCAGCACCTCTGTTTTGACTTTCAGACCCAATATCACCATCAAGGAGTTTTGTGTTCAACATGAAAGTTTTAGATTTGGGTCTTAACTTTCAAATATCCAAATTTCAGCCTAAGATAATTCTTGCAGCCCGAGTTATGCTCTAATTACTGTACACTGTTCAGGTTTCAGACACAAAACTCGTGTTCTATCTTCCAAGCCTAATTAGCTCCACTAGATGTCTGATTGAGACTTTGAGCTCTTCACCAAAGTTGTAGAGCTCTCTCTTATCTTTCCTACAAGGTAAAATTCATAATTATCAGACATTTAGAACTCAAGATATGGCCAAAATACAGAAACAGCGTAAGACCAAAATAGTACTGAAAAAATCAATTAAGTCCAATTTAAGTCCAATCTTACAAAACATAATCAGACTTAATCAATTAAGTACATGAAGAGTGTGAATGACTAAAAATGAGGGTTTATTAATGTATAAAATATATGATTATCAAATTCCCCCACACTTAGCTTTTTGCACTCCTGGGCAAAACACAAAAGACCAAAGTTTGGAGACAAAGAAAAATGATACAGACTCAAAAGTTAAAAACTCTAAAAGACTCGATGAAGCAAGAAGAGCAACAAGAAATTCAAGGGATCAAAGCATTAATGAGGTAACATTTCTTCACATCTCAAACCAATAAGTAAGGAATCTTCAGTTGAAAAGAATGAATCAAGAATGATAGATCCTCACAGAATTCACTCTCAATCTCTCAAGTGTTTAAAAGGTAAGTATTTCACTCTATTCAACCCATGAACAATTGCACTACCATAAGCTTGCTTATCTTATACTTCTCCGCTACTCAAAACACATGCATACAAAAATCAAGAGGACTTTATTCAATGTTGTAATGGGGTCATGGTAAAGGGGAGGGGATAATATGAATACGAAAAGATAAATACCAAATAGAATAAAAGAGCATTATGGTACAGTTAGAGTGGAGAAAATGTTTGAGAACATTCATCATAAATGACAACCACCAATATTTGACTAATGTTTTGTTGAAGATCAATCCCAAATTGGTGAATTGAATTCATTGTTAGACTTGAACATTCTCCTTTTCTTCTTGTTGTTTCAAAGCATCCACCTTTATTCTGATAATCCTTTGATTGCAACGGTGGTCAAAATTTTTTTTTTGATTATTTTGCACACATACCCCCACACTTGTTTAAGAACAAAGTTAATGCTCTCTTATTTCCTAAGGTTGGGTAAAAATATGTTTTTTTTTCTTTTTTTCTTTTTTTCTTTTTTTTTGAAGGATAAAATGAGCTAAAAACAAGGAATGGTCAAATAAGTTCAAAGGGGTTATACAATAAAAAATATACAAGGATGACTATTTGGTCAAAGTAGCTATTTCAAAATGTCTCAATCATATTAATGTATGCATGTGAAAATGTAGCCTAAAAAAAAATCAAAGCAAGTTCTAGAGTAACAATTCCATGAGTGAAAATCACACAAGAAAGAAGAGAATGGTACAGATATTCAATCCATTCATCAATAGACTCAAAATCTCACCAGGTATATTTCTATCATTCTCAATCCATCATATCAACCTTCATATCCAAGCATGTGAAATTTAAGAAAGAAGACAATTTATGCTAAGATCCAAGAATCTCAATTGCTTCAAAGGATGTGAGAGTGCATTCACTTGAATCTTTCAAAAGAAATCAAAAGACAAAAACTTTGTTACTTCCACAAATCAATACTAATTAATTACTACCTAAAAAACTCCTTACTCTGCCACCAATTAAGATGCGTCTCAAGAGTAAAAAATTATTTCCAAAATTTACTCTTTACTCTGCCATCACTAATTAGTTTTACTATGAATATGTTTCTGACAGTCATATCATACTTCCCAAAAAAAAAGAAAAGAAAAGATAAAAAAATTGGTAGTCAACTATCCTTTCCCCCCAACTAGATCACAACATTATCCTCAATGTTAAAATATAGATGAGTAAAGGATAGAAGATATTACCTGTTGGAGAAATATGACACGAATTTAAACAAAAACAAAGTATGATAAATAAAATCAAAGATATTAAAGATGAAGTGTCAGATCTGGCTTGCTTTTCTTCCTGCTCCCTTCACTGCTTCTTGCTGACCAATCTATCTGAGCTATTACTTTATCAGGTTCATACTCAAAAGCTTCTAATTTATCAATCAGCTCATCAATAGTGGAGATAGAGATAAGAATTTTTCTTGCCGAAGGTGTGATAAATTTCTGTTCTACAGCTTTGTCAAGAAAAAATAACAAAAGATCAAAGTAATTATTAACATTTAACAAACCAATGGGTTTATGGTGGATGTTCAGTTCGGCCCTAAGAGACTATTTGAAAAATTTCTTCCAAAGTACCAAAACCACCTGGTAAAGCAATGAATGCATCAGAGTTGTCAAGCATTTTTTTCATTCGTCCATGCATAGATGTTACCTGAATTTCTTCTCCAACCGTCTTTCCAGTGATGTTCTGTTGAGCTAAAGGTCCAGGAATGACTCCTAAAACCTGACTGCCTCCTATACATGCAGCAAGTGATACAGCCCCCATTAACCCACGACAACCTCCCCCATATACAAGATGAATATTCCTCGCAGCAAGTGATCGACCAAGAGTGCTAGCTGCGTTTACAAACTCTAAACCCTTCCCGTAATTTGACCCATAAAAAACACAGACATTTTTAAGGTTACGAATAGAAGGCCCCAATTCTATACTCTTCCTCCCTTTGAATGTTTCTGAGTTGAAGGAAAGTGGAGAAAATGGAATGTTTAAATAGGAAAAAGAATGGAAAGGGTAATAATTGCACCTATAAGGGTAGGTTGGCTGTTGTCAGAAAAGTTTGAAATTAAGAAACACAGAATCTTTTTTTTTTTTTACTTCAAGAAAACTATCAGGGTAAAGAAGTCTAGAAACCCCTGAAGGACCCTGTTCAAAGGATCGTCTGTCCAAAACTAAAATACAACAAAATCATAAAAGAAATAGCAAATGATGACATACCTGTATGTACAGCTTTCATGGCGTATCTTTATACTGCGCGTCATGAGTGCAGTAGTGGCATATCTTTATATTGCGTGTCACCAGTGCAGTAGACACTCACGAATTTTTTTTTTAAAGAGCAGCGTGCAAAGGTCCACCCGAGTCAATGACGGGTTAGCCAAAAGCTGGGGCTCCACAACTAATTAAAGCCATGGTACTCCTTCCGGATCGCCCTTGTTCAGACTTTTTTTTTCATTTTTTCATTCATTTTTTTTTAATTTTTTTTGTTTTCATTTTGTTTTCATTTTTTTTTAAAAGAAAACATGAAGAAGAAGATAATATGTACAGATTGTTGTGGATATGACTCACATCTGTCTCTGATTTCACGTCCAGTAACGGCTTAAATGCCTTCTATGAGTCGAGGATAAGCTTCCCATCCAATTTTCTTATAAATTGGCAAACAGGGTCTTTTAGAGTCAGATTCCTAAGACTGTAGTGTTTTTCTTCATCATGATTGCAGGATTCAGAGGCATCATGTTTCTTTTCGAAATTGAGCCCAACTTTTGACAATTTTCACAACTTTTGCAAAAAGTATAGCAGTCTTCAAATAAAGTCGGCCAATAAAATCCGTACTGCAAGATTTTTGCAGCTGTTTTCTTTGAAGAAAAGTGACCTTCACATGCTTCTGAGTGACAAAATTGAATGACACTACCTACCTCACTGTCGGGTACACATCTCCAAAAAATTTGGTCAACACAATATTTGAACAAGTATGGATCATCCCAATAAAAATTTTTCACCTCTGTAAAAAATTTCTTTCTATCTTGTTGCGTGCATTCTTCAGTAAGAGACGAGGAAATTACCACAGGATAGCTTTGCTTTTCTCCCAAAAATATATACTTTAACCCAGCAGGTAATGGCTTTAGTTCCGGTGTGGGTACTTCTTCATGGGCATTATCATTCATGGATTTTAGCTCTTCGAATTTTGGCTTTCTTCCTTTGTATTCTATTTCCTCTATATAATCAAGCAAATCAAATGAATTAATTAAACAAACTTCTAATGGGTCAGAAGAACTCCCTTTTTGAAGATGATCATCTATAATGGCTTCAATTCCTTCAACTTCCTCATTTTCATCAAGGATTTCCTGTGGTTGCTTGCACATGTTAAAAACATTGAGATCCAGTGTCATGTTTCCAAATGTTAGCTTCACCACTCCATTTCTGCAATTTATCAAAGCATTTGATGTTGCTAAAAATGGACGGCGTAAAATAACAAGAATTGACTTGCAAGTATCAATCATAGGTTCAGAATCCAAGACAATGAAATCCACAGGATATATGAATTTATGAACTTGTACCAACATATCTTCCACTATTCCTCTTGGAATTTTAATTGATCTATCAGAATGTAGAAGAGTTACAGAAGTTGATTTTAACTTACCTACGTTGAGTTGCTGATAAACTGAATATGGAAGCAAATTGACAGTAGCACCAAGATCAAGTAAAGCTTTTTCAATTTTATGTTCTCCAATAATGCATGAAACTGTAGGACAACCAGAGTCTTTATATTTCAACGCATTATTATTCTGAAGAATGGAGCTTACCTGTTCAGCAAAAAATGCTTTCTTTTTCACATTTAATTTCCTTTTAACACTGCACAAGTCCTTCAAATATTTAGCATAACAAGGAATCTATTTGATAGCATCTAACAGAGGAATATTAATTTTTACTTGTTTCAAAATTTCAAAAATTCCAGTATGATGGTCCAATTTCTTTGGATTATTCAATGCTTGAGGAAATGGGGGTGAAGGTGAGATTTTGGTCGCCTTTTGGTCAACTTCTTCATTTTCTTGGGGAATTGGTTCATCTTCTTTCTCACAAGATTCAGGGATTTGTTTTTCAACAACCTTTCCACTCCTAAGAGTTATCACTGACTTGACTTGGTCCATTTGTTGGTTTTCTGAACTCCCCTCATTTAGACTGTACTGACCTTTGGGATTTGGTTGAGGTTGAGAAGGAAATTTTCCTTTCTCATGAATGGTGAGTGCAGAAGAAAGTTTAGTAAGAGTGTCTTTTATGTCATTCATGGTTTGATTGTTTTGTTTATTAATGGCCTCTTACTTTTCTATGAATGTATGCAATGTTTCCTCAAGGTTTTTCCTATATGGTGGGACTTAAGGTGCATATCCTTGAGAATTTTGAGAGTTCTGTTGTGCCTGAGGAGGTGGTGGTTGCATGAATTGTAACTAATTATTATTCCTCCAGCTGAAGTTTGGGTGATTTCTCCATCCCGGATTGTATGTATCTGAAAAAGAAGAAGTAAATGGCTTTTTAAAATTATTCATTGCATTTACTTGCTCATGTACAACTTATTTAAAAATAAGAATCTTAGGACACTCATGTGTTGAGTGTCCTAAATCATTACAAATGTCACAAATTTCTTCATTTTGCACAGATTTGATTTCTTTTGCTTTTCTTAATTCCATGGCTTCAACCTTTCTAGCCAAAATGACAAACCTAGCATTGAGATCTTCCTCTTAACTAAGGTGATATTTTTCTTTATTAGCACTTGCAAGATTAGATCTAATTGAATTTTTAGAAGTATTAGTACTATGCCAAGATTGAGAATTTTCAGCCAACTGGTTCAAATAGTCTAAAGCTTCATCAGGTTCTTTATCAAGAAACTCACCATTGCACATTATTTCCACAAATTGTTTAGTTTCAGGAGTTAAACCTTCATAAAAGAAGCTTATAGTGCGCCATTTTTCAAAACCATGATGTGGGTAAGAATTTAACAAATCTTTAAATCGTTCCCAACATTGAAAATATGCTTCATTTGAATTTTGGGAAAATTTTTGGATTTGTCTTTTCACAGCATTGGTTTTATGTGTTGGAAAAAATTTCTTCAAGAACTCACCTTGCATTTCTTGCCATGTGCCAATTGATCTTTGTTTCAAAGTGTTACGCCAAGATTTTGCTTTATCTTTTAAAGAAAAAGGAAACAATTTAAGCTTAACAATCTCTTCAGTGCAATTTTGATCATTGAAGGCAATACATACTTCCTCAAATTCTTTCAGATGTAGATATGAACTTTCAGATTCTAAACCATGAAAATTAGGAAATAAAGAAATCATACCTGCCTTGAATCTAAAATTGTTGGCATTGAGTGGAAAGATAAAACATGATGGACTAGAATTTCGAGGTGGTTGCAAATATTCACGCATAGTTCGCAACCGTTGATTTTCAGGTTCATCATGTATACTTTCATTGTCAGTCATTGTGTCAATTGTGTGTGATTGTGATTCAAACAAATCAATATATAAAGTACCAGAATTTAAATCACGATACCAATTAAGCATAAACACATAAATAACTAAAAATAAACAAAAATAATGTACAAGTTGGCAGTGTCACCCACCATTAAATATAAACAAGGATGTGGTATAAACCAACCACCCAAAAATAAAAATAAAAATAAAATGCGAAAATTAAAATACAAAAAATAAAGTGCAGAAAGTAAATTTAAATATGAAAATCGGAGAGTGACAGAGCCCCACAGAGCCGGCGAAAGAGAAGAGAAGAAGAAATATTATTTCATTAAGTTAGATTGCGGAAAAATAAATAACAGAAAAGTAAAAGGGAGAGTTTCCCCCACTAAGTTAGTGCGTAAAATAAAAGGGAGAGTTACCTCCACTAACGAAAAAAATGACGAAAATAAATAAAAAAAATTAAAAAGTAAAAATAAATGACATAAATATAAAAGTTAGAAAGTTAGTATGTTAGCAAGTTAGTAGGTTAGTAAGTTAGATAGTTAGTAAGTTAGAGAGTTAGTAAAGAAACCGAAGGATCGGCAAGCCGATCTTTTGCTCCGGTGAGGGAGAAGAGAGAATAGATTTTATTAAAGAAAACGAACCTCAATATATCAAAGCTTCAAATCAAGTCCCCAGCAACGACGCCAAAAACTTGATGTGCAGGATTTAAAGGATGCAAACCCAAGTGCAAGTTGTCTCAAGTAATAAATTTCTCGGGAGTTTGAGGTCGATCCACAGGGAATTGATGAAGAAAAAAATTAATTGAGGTAAGAAGAGGATTTGTCACAACACTAAAAGTAATAAAAGATGTTCACAAATGAATTTAAAAACTTGCTTGGGTTAGGAGATCCACTCTTGGTAATAAATTAAAGGCAAGATTATTTCTCTTTTTAACTCAATTGAAATCCACACACGACGGCGGTTCCAATCGGAAAATATAAAATTCAAAGTTCAATTATATATGTAATCATATTTTGATTCCTTTAATTATCTACCAACATTTGTAAATGAGTTCAAGCATTTACTGTGCCAATCCTATTGTCTACAATAAATCAAGATCTCCATTATACAAAGAAGGTTTCTAAATTGATTGGAAACAAAATACAACACATATAATATCAATTTGATAATATATCATTTAGGCACAAGAAATAGAATAATCTAACCTTATTTCATTACCAAGAGCTTCACTCTTTCACCCAAGCAAGATGAAGTTTTAGTTACTCATAGACAAGAAGAAAGAAAGAGAGAAGAAGAGAAAGATGAACATAGTTTCACTTTAGAATAAGAGAAAATTACAACAAAGTAACACAACAAACAAGCATAACCACAAAAACTTGTAAAAACTAAGCCTAACACCAAGTGCCACAAATGGTCAGCCAATGGTGCCTTATATAGAGGATTAGGGATACAAAATGACAAGGGGGCTGATTAAGAGTAGGTGGATGAGTGGATGAATGAGTGGAAAATGCCAAATGGTGAGGATAAGAGTGAAAAATCATTGAGATTTCTTGTCTCTGAAATCATTCATTGCTTAAGTCATTGATTCCGTCATTTTCGAACCAAGTGGTCTTCATGAAAGTTCTAGGAAATTGTCTAAGCTTTCCAATGGCTCTAGAATCACCCAAAAATTTGTCCTACAGCCCAAGATATGACCCAATTACTACAGACTGTTCAGGCCCAGTTTCAGCATCTCTGTTTTGACTTTCAGACCCAATATCACCATCAAGGAGCCCGAATCAAGTTTTGTGTTCAACATATTATGATTCCTTTAACCATCAGAAAGAAATGCTGAAAATGAGCTTATTCCTACTCGGCTACAAATAGGGTGGCGTGTTTGTATAGATTATAGAAAATTAAATGTTGCCACTAGAAAAGACCACTTTCCTTTGCCTTTTATTGATCAAATGTTAAAGAGATTAGCTGGTCATTCTTACTACTGTTTTCTGGATGGATTTTTAGGTTATAACCATATTGCTATTGCTTCAGAAGATCAAGAAAAGATCACTTTTGAAACACCCCAAACTTTATTTATTTTATTATAAATATTCATTTCGTAATATTTGTGATTTTTTGAAATTTTTCTGAGAACGCGGAATATTTTAATATATTTCTCGTTTTACGTACACATTGGGCAGAGTCGGAAAAACGACTGTAACGTTCCGAAAGTTAGAAAATTTTATGACGAATAGTCGTTTTATAATATTTGTGATTTTTGAGAAATTTCTAAATTTTTTTCGGAAACGTCGAATATTTTAATATATTTCTCGTTTTACGTGCACATTAAGTGGAGCTAGAAAAATGAGATATTTTTCCTAAGAACCTTGATCTGTAGAAACGTCGATGGGAAATCTTACTAAACCCGAGGCTGGACACGGTTTACGAAATTTTATGTTTTTCGAGAAAATCTTAAACAGATAAAATAATAAAACACTGCGAAAAATTTATCTGTCAGATTAATTAATACTGACTTCTATCGACTGTAACTATTATCCATTGGATAATAGTATGTATTAAAAATCCTATCACATTATCCTAATGCAATCTACTTTATGTCTAATCAACTCACTTTAATTCAAATTTAATGTATTATAATCAAAGGTGTTATATATGCAATCATATTATGATTCCTTTAATTATCTACCAACATTTGTAAATGAGTTCAAGCATTTATTGTGCCAATCCTATTGTCTACAATAAATCAAGATCTCCATTATACAAAGAAGGTTTCTAAATTGATTGGAAATAAAATATAGCACATATAATGTCCAATTGATAATATATCATTTAAGCACAAGAAATAGAATAATCTAACCTTATTTCATTACCAAGAGTTTCACTCTTTCACCTAAGCAAGATGAAGATTTAGTTACTCATGGATAAGAAGAAAGAAAGAGAGAAGAAGAGAAAGATGAATATAACTTTAATTTAGAACAAGAAAAATTACAACAAAGGAAAACAATAAACAGGCATAACCACAACTTGTAAAAACTAAGCCTAACACAAAGTGCTCCAAATGGTCAGCCAATAGTGCCTTTTATAGAGGATTAGGGATACAAAATGATAAGGGGGCTGATTAGGGGTAGGTGGATGAGTGGATGAATGAGTGGAAAATGCCAAATAGTGAGGATAAGAGTGAAAAATCATTGAGATTTCTTGTCTCTGAAATCATTCATTGCTTAAGTCATTGATTCCGTCATTTTCGAGCCAAGTGGTCTTCTTGAAAGTTCTAGGAAATTGTCTAAGCTTTCCAATGGCTTTGGAATCACCCAAAAATTCGTCCTACAGCCCAAGATATGACCCAATTACTACAGACTGTTCAGGCCTGGTTTCAGCACCTCTGTTTTGACTTTCAGACCCAATATCACCATCAAGGAGCCCGAATCAAGTTTTGTGTTCAACATGAAAGTTTTAGATCTGGGTCTTAACTTTCAAATGTACAAATTTCAGCCCAAGATAATTCTTGCAGCTCGAGTTATGCTTTGATTACTGTACACTGTTCAGGTTTCAGACACAAAACTCGTGTTCTGTCTTCCAAGCCCAATTAGCTCCACTTGATGTCTGATTGAGACTTTGAGCTCTCATCAAAGTTGTAGAGCTCTCTCTTATCTTTCCTACAAGGTAAAATTCATAATTATCAGACATTTAAAACTCAAGATATGACCAAAATACGTAGAAACTTGAAAGATAAGACCAAAATAGTCTTGAAAAAAATCAATTAAGTCAATTTGAGTCAATCTTACAAAACATAACCAGACTTAATCAATTAAGTACATGAAGAGTGTTAATGACTAAAAATGAGGGTTTATTAATATATAAAATATATGATTATCAGTAAGTTAGAAAGTTCGTAAGTTAAAATGTTAAAAGAGTAGAGGAAGAATATACCTGATGATGAAGTTTACTTAAAGAAAGAGAACCTCAATAAATTAAAACTTCAAATCAAGTCCCCGGCAACGACGTCAAAAATTTGATGGAAATTATATGTTGCAAATCCAAGTGCAGGTTATGTTGTCTTAAGTAATAAAATTTTCAAGGGTCCAAGGTCGATCTACGTACAGGGAATTAGTGAAGAAAAAATTATTTGAGGTAAGAAAAAGTTTTGTCACAACACTAAAGGTGATAAAAGTTGTTCACAGATGAAAAATGATTTGCTTGGGATAGGAGATCCACCCTTGGTAATAAATTAAAGACAAAATTATTTTTTTTATAACTCAATTGAAATCCACACATAACGAAAGTTCTAATTGAAAAATACAGCATTCAAAGTTTAATTAAAATTATATATGTAATTATATTATGATTCCTTTAATTATCTACCAATACTTGTAAATGGGCTCAAGCATCTACTATGCTAACCTCTTGTCTACAATGAATCAAGATCTTCATTATACAATGAGGGTCTCTAAATTGATTGGAAATAACATACAACACATATAATGATTACTTGATAATATATCATTCAAGTACAAGAAATAGAATAATCTAACTTTATTTCATTACCAAGATTTTCACATTTTCACTCAAGCAAAATGAGAATTAGTTATTCATGAATCAAGAAGAAAGAAAGAAAAAAGAAGATGATGATGAACATAACTTCTATTTAGAACAAAAGAAAATTACCACAAAGGAAACAATTAATACACAAGCATGATCTTGATCTCTAAACTAAGACGCTCACAATCAACAACCAATGGTGTTATTTATAGAGTATGAAGGATACAAAGTGACAAGGGAGTTATTTAATGAGTTGTTAGATGAGTGAGTGAATGAGTATTTAATGACAATAGTTATTTAATGAGTGGTTGGATGAGTGGGTGGATGAATGAAATATTATTGTCATGCTTGTCTCCCCGCTCAACCAATTCAACTGTCTTCACACGACTATAAGTCTGTCATAACGTCATAATATTGTAAAGTGGTCTTCATGAGAGTTGAAGGGTTTTGTCTTAGATTTCCAATGCCACCGGTTTCAGTCCAATATGAATATTACAACTCAAATTATGGCCCAATATTTGTATAGTGTTCAGGTTCCAGCTACAGCACCACTGTTTTGATTTCCAAGCTTAATCTGACTTCTAAGCCATTCGAATTCACTCTTGTGTTCTGAATGAAAGTTGTAGATTTGGGTCTTAACTTTGTAATGCCACTAGTTTTAGCCCAAAATCTCACTTACAGCTCCAGATATGGACTGATGAGTGCACATAGGTCAAGTTGTCATGATCAACACTCTAGATCTTGCTTCAACTCTAATTTAAATTATCCAAACGTGTGATTTTGCTCTTGAGGTCTTATGAAAGTTGTAGATAATTGTCTTAGCTTTCCTACAAGACCAGAATCATATCAATCAGATATTTGAAATTCAAATTATAGACAGTTTACTGAATGCTTCCAAATAGACAAATTAAGACTAAATCAGTAATAATTTCTTCAATGATCCAATTAAGCTCAATTTCATAAAATGTGACAAAACTAACTTAATTAAGCCTAATTGGACCTTAAGAAGCCTAGTGAGAGGATTATAAAATGAATAAAATATATTGTTATCAGCAGTAGTATTCAATGCTTTTGTAATCTAAGAATTAAATAGTTCATGTTATATTAAATGGTTTATGTCATAATTTGAATATGTCATATTATTTAGATGAATTATGTCATTAATTAGATTTTAATAATCTTTAGTAGTGATTAAAGCTTGTAGTCGTAGACACTCCATAGAACAAGATTAATTTTCATTCAAGTTAAATTCATTTTTACATAGTTAGTGGTGGATTTGAGATCTTAGAATTGTTTTTTGATTGAACTTACATTTTTAATTTGAGTAATTTTATTTAGATTTATTATTTAATTTTAGTTTTAGTTTATCATGTAATTTAAATTCTTATATTAATCAAATAAAATAATTTCTTTCTTTCTTTCTTTAAATTAATTTAATTAGAAATTAAATTTTAGTTAATTCTATAATTTTCAATGGGTACAAAACTCTTATATTTATTAAATATTATATAGATATTATGCACTTATAAATAAAAAGTAATTTTATTACTTCAAAATTCTCTATCAGTATTGCTAAACAAGTTTCTATCATAGTTATTGGAGTAGTTAACTTAAGAGACCCAACCTTTTCAGGATTGAATTTGCATTAATTTTTCATTGAAAGAGCAAAATTTAACCAAATTGTTTGACCTTTATCCCATAAACTAGTGCGCCCAGTTAGTGCTATTTTCCGTAGCGGATGCAATTAGTGTATGGATAATTAGTGTATGCAATTTGGAAGACAATGGTTCTCTTTTTGTTATTACTTGTTTGTTTATTTTGAGGTCTCGTAATGAAGAAGTTTTTTCTAATAAAAGATGGGATAACTGGTACATTTTGAATAATATCAGAATTTTGTTAGATTTAACACTCAAAATGTTTGGTCATGTTAAGAACAAAAGAGATCGTCGACTTGTTTCTTGGCATTCTCCTACTGATAATTTTGTGAAACTTAATGTAGACGGCAGCTCTCTTGGTAATCTTGGAAGGTCTGGCTTTGGGGGACTTGTCAGGAATAATCATGGAGAATGGCTTGTTGGTTTTTCTGACTTCTGTGTAATTTCTACAAACCTCAAAGCAGAATTACTGGCTATTGATCATGGTCTTAAAATGGTTTAGAATGTTGGTTATAAGGAGATCATATGTGAGTCTGATTCTCAATTAGTCTTGTCTCTGATTAATGAAGGAATCTAGCACGCTCACCCCTATGCTCCGCTTATTGACCATATCAAAATATACAAAGATTATTCTTGGCAGTTAGTTTTTTAACACACCTTGAGAGAAGGGAATGTTTGTGTTGATTGTCTTGCTAAATATGAAGCTAGAACGGACCAAGATTTCACAAATTGGAGTTCTTGTCCCCCTCAGTTATCTAGCACTCAGCTAGCTGATGCGATGGGAATTTTGCATATTAGGCTGTAGTGTAGTTTTGCTTTTTTTTTTTTTTCTCTTCTTTTCCGTTTGATAAAAAAAAATTTTGTGTGGTATCCTTTATTTTGGTACAATTGTGTGGTATCATTTTTTTTTGGTGTGTTGTTTGTTATCCATCAAATTGCACATTAACTTTTTATATTCCAGAAATCTGTCTTACATATCTTGACAATGACATTGATAGATGAGTAATGACAACGAAACCAACCAAACCTATATATATTTCTTTAGATATTTGTGATGATGTTTTTTAATAAAAATATAATATGTATATATTTTTTTTTATTTATTAATAAAAACTTTAAAAAATATAATGAGATAACTAAAAAATAAAACATGTGTTATATTTTTATTAAAAAATAATATCATAAATACCTAAAAAAAATTATCTAATTTTTTTTATCCATATAGTAATTGAAGAACGTCCAACAGCCATTAATCTTTTATATAAAAAAGGGCTCCCTCTCATTAAAACAAAGCAACAATTACTTAGCTCTCTACCGAAATTATCTTAGACACTGCCCTCTACCTCTTATACAACTCTAATTATGTGTCATGAATTTAAAACTCACGGATACCCAAGTTTCAAGATTTTTTTTAATTTATTTCCTATTTTAGTAAAATAATTAACTATTCACTATTTTAATATAACAATATATTCTATTAATTGATTTTTTGTCTGCTTGAACTATGTTATTAGTTCTTTTCGGATTCAGATACAAACAAGGTATAGGCAAAAGTATTAAAAACTTATAGATTGGGTTATAAGTGTGTTTACGTCAAACCGATTTCAGATGCAGTCAGTTAAGATCAAAATATTTTAAAATATTGTCTAAACATTGTATTTTGTAGATAGATATTTCTGTGTAAATAAACACAGTCTCATTTGTCAGGTTGTATATATAACTATTGACTCTTCAGGAAGAAGGTAAGAAGCAGAAAAACAAAGAGAAAAGAAATATGAAAGCAGCGGCTCCATATAAGCCCGAGAATGCTTCTTGCTAGTGCAGTGCCATAAACATAAATAAGTAGCACCCTTATTCCTTAAAATAACTTAGTTGAGGTTTAAAAACTCGGTTAACAACATTGCCAAACTGATTACACAAACAAACAGGTGTATAATTTTTTATCAGATGATATATGACTAGTTTAGAGCCTTAGACAATATTTGCAATATTTACAAATAGACTTTTGGGAGCAAATGGACAATATTTGCAATACAGAAAATTTTTATGTGTTGGGGCAAGAGGTTTCTCTTGTTTTATATCATTGAATATACTCCTTTAGGTCTGCAATAAGTGACGTTTTGATAAAAATTTGTTGGTGCATATTAAGTGTGGTTCTAAAAAACAAAGCATTAATTGGTTTCTTTACAACTCTACCCTTGGAAAAGCATTAATGAAGTAGTCAAGAGATTAATAAGATAGTGTAAGATAGTAGTGTGGAGTAATCAACTGCCATAAATCATTAAGGGTTGTTTTGTCAAAAAATTATATAATTAAGGCTTGGCATGTCTTTCTTAATTGTTGTGCCTTTCACTAAAACGTCACTTATTAAAAATCGAAGGGAGTATATCATATAATCTATATCATTAAAAAATATAGTTAAAGTGATAGAGAATGATAATTCATAGAACTAAAGTTGTATATATTCAATGACAAAATTATTTTCTTTAAGAGCACCTACGAATCTCTCACTTATTAATCTCTCACTTATTGATGTCCATATTGTATCTACCAGTTTTTTGGAACGTATATAGGTATGTTGCTGGTACCAAAGTTGCCCACATTAATGTTGCCTCTAACAAATCATTACACAAACTTAGAGCATTAAGATAAAACACTAAGTTAATTATATAATTAATTAATAAATAATTACTATATATATAATTAATTAATAATTATTATTATAATTTATTATAATTAATAATATAATTAATATAATATATTTAATTTAAGTACTCTAAATTTATACAAAAGAAATTATTAATCAAGAACTTACTCACTATGTTTGGCCGAGGATTCGTGCACTTTGTTAATCAAGATGAAGTAATAATAACGTTAGTTGTAGTATGATAATCTTATATGCTACCAGCATGTCCCTTACGTAGAAAAAGGAATTTGCCAACAAAATAAAAAATTGAGATACTTTGTTCAATAATTTACGAGTTAATATTTTGCTCAAAAAAGTTTTTTTTTAAAAAAATGTAACCAAAAAAATTAAAAAAAAATATTGTCCAAAAACTTAATTTACACGTGATACACGTATATACCAATTGCTAAAACATTGACTTATTCATTTATTTTTTTTATCAGAACAATAACTTATGTTTATGTGGCAATTCTTGACAAGGACGTTCTAGGTTCGTGTGTGAAATCATTAAATGCTATACAAACCAATAATTGACCTGAATATGTCAGCATGATTCGTCATGTTTCATCTATCTATTAAAGCGTTTTTGTTATGAGTTACTAAATCCCTCTTTATTAGAATAAAGATTCCTTCTTTTCTTTTTTATACTAAAGATTCCTTCTTTATTAGAATAAAAATGTAACTTGGTGTAGGTGAAAATAAAGTATTTAATATATTAAAAATTAAAAAAATATTATTTTTCATTTAAAACTTTAAAGAAACTTATTAATAAAATCCTTAATTTTTTTTAAAAAAAATATATGAACTAGGTTAAAAACTTTTAAATTATAAGAACTTGTTTAAAATTTTAATGAAGTAATAGAGATAGGGGTGAAACTAAGGTGACGTGTATGAGTTATGATCACTAATTTTAAATAATTGAATATTATATATATATATATATATATGTAACATTTTTTGTTAGTCTTTTTAGTAAAAAAATAAATATTTATTTTTTGATTGATAAATTATTTCTATTTATTTTGATTCTGTTTGTATCAATAATAATTACTAAGTGTATCTTTTTAGTTATGAAAATTATTAAAATAAGTTTGCGAAATAAGATAGAAGATAATTTTTTTACAGATTACATGATTATTTACATTAAAAAGGAGGTTGTTGAAAAATTTACCACAGATACAATAATAAATGACTTTTATTCTACAAAATAGCATCTAACACAGCTTAAAAATTGAAGATATGTATTTATGATTGTCTTATATACAATGTGTTTACTCTGAATATTTTTAATTTAAAACATGTTTATTATGAATTGAATTGAATTGATTTTTATGTTTATATTATATGATAATTAAATTTTTTAACTTAAATATTTAGATACATATATTTAATCTTGGTCTCCTTGGATTAAAATCTTGCCTCCACCCCTCAATAAATACTTATAAAGTAATTATATATATATATATATATATATATATATATATATATATATATATATATATATATCAACTGTTATTGAGTCCCAAAGTAATGCTAACA
Source organism: Ormosia emarginata (assembly GCA_029884605.1). NCBI lineage: Eukaryota > Viridiplantae > Streptophyta > Magnoliopsida > Fabales > Fabaceae > Ormosia > Ormosia emarginata. The sequence continues at coordinate 9,303,548 of JAQQTP010000068.1, forward strand.
AAAATCTTGGACGTCAAACATGATGTTGTGTTATGGTAAATATTTTTGTTTTTTTTAAGTAACACCATGAGGTATCTCTACACCCTTTGAATGTAGAAAATTAGAAATAATCTTTGCTTAGGCATCAACTTGCCCTTGTCACAAGATTCTTAGAGTGAGTTTTAAATTCCTGCACTTCAGGTATAGATCACTCGCAAAGAGCTTATTTTGCTAGCTGAGTCACACCTCTTTGTTAATGGTAAGAATATTTGAAGTAACATATTATTTTGAACCATATTTCTTGTATTTTGAATGGATAACCCCCAATTATTGCAAACCGACAACGTCATGTTCGCTTTCAATGGGAGTTGCTAAGGTTTGTAAGGTATTTAGTGATTCATGTAATGATGTAGGTGAATAATTTAAGGTGTGGCTATATTGATAATTCAAACAGTTAATGGATTAGTTTTAAAACACAAAAAAAAAAAAAGGTTATGGCTGGTTAAATTTGAGGTGCATCATGCACCCTAATTAAGGGAGGTGCATAGTAGAATTAGTATATAATCATACATGAATGATTAAAATTAAAAGTTATTTAAAAGATATGTGACTACTTAAAAAAGTTACATGCATTTATATTCTAATATTAACTATTCATGTAAGATTCAATAGTCAAAATTCATCCCTCCTACCTTCTCACAATAAAAATTCTTTTCATTAAATAATTTTGCTCAATAAAGTTAAAAAAATGTAACAAAAAAAAGTAAAACAAATATATTCTCCAAAAACTTAACCTACACGTGATACACACATATAAGAGAAATGATAGCCAAAATTTAAAGTTATTGTTGAACCTCATTTAGCAAACTCCAACTGGTGCAAAGCTACAAATGTTAATTGGCATTTGAGAGAAAAATATTCAAAACAAAGACTCAATGACATAAATTGATTTTGATGTTCAGATTTATTACTCCTAGCAGGAACTCATGCTTTCAAGTGGGTTGCGTTTTCAATACAATAGTTGTTTGGACTAACCTAACCGATCGACTAGGAAAACCTGCAACACAGACTCTAGGCCGGTCCGGTCAACCTGTTGAACCGATTTCCTCAACAGCCCTATCAAACTCGGATTGACCTGAGTGACCCAATGACCCACCAAGATGGGTTGCCCTAGGTTGGCCAAATTTTTTTATTGAAAATTAACAAAAATGTAATTTTTAAGATTTGAATACTATATTTGAAGGTCTTTGTCATAAAGTACATTTTACCATTAGACCATATGCTTCCATTAAATATTATTCTCAATTTCTTAGTTTATTATACAACTAATAAGTTATTATTATTGCTTGTTTGAAAGTATTTTTCCATACAGTATTTTTTAATATTATTTAATATAATATATTTTATATCAAGTAATTCTTCATATAATATATTTTTAAAAATATTTTCTTCTTTGTCCGAATTTTCTGCTTCGACCATTTGATCCTCGATCGAACCTTTGACCTAATAACCTGACCTTCTGATCTGGTCGACCTTCGGTCCGAGTTATACGACTATAGTATCCATACAATAATAAAAAACCAACATTGATCATTGGAAAAAATAGATCAACGGTGGAGGTCGATGACTTGTAACTTTGAGTATAGGTAAAAAAAAAATTTTGTCATAGGTAGTTGTACATGCAGAAAATCCTATAGATTTTAAGTGTTAATATTTATATACACATCTAGACCTGCAAACAAGAAACTTAGGTGAATTTTTTTTTTATAGATAACTATACATATAAGAAATTTTACAAATTTTAACCAGTAATATTTACATACATTTAAATTTACATACAGACTCAATCAGATCACTCTTTTATATATATATACATATAGAAAATTTTGTAAATTTTAATTAATAATATTTACGTACATTAAAATTTATATATACACCTAGCCAAATAAAAAAAAGGACAAATGTAAAAAAAAATGGTAAGACCGTGTTTTACGGAAAAAGTAGCTATTGTATGCATATAGTGCAATATGCTAAACGCCTTCTTGCAAGTTGAGAGAGGCAATCAGTAAGTTATAACTGCCATACATATTGCAAGTTACAAAATTATCCTCCTTAAAATTCCCAGAGCTCACGTGCATAAAAGTTACTCTCAATTTGAGAGAGAGAAACAAAGAGAGAGATAGAAAGAAAAGTGGGAACCTTTTCTAAAACTTTCATTATCTACATGAACAAAAGTTATTCTTAGGCTTTGTTGATGTCACCGAAAAAAATAAAAAAGAGGTGATACAATTAGAAAAAAAAATAGAAAGAAAGAAATGAAGTAGCTATTACCTTCTATGTTTGGTATCATTTAATAAAAAAGAATGTATGTATCTATTTTTTTTTTTGATTTCATTAAGAAATAAAATGAAAATATATATAAATAAATAAAAATATATGTAAATATATGATGGAATCCATCAAAGTCACTTATTAATCCAACTCTTTTCCGCACAAATCTACAACGTAGGGAGAGGATGAGGAAGTGGTGTGGTCTAGAGAAATTTTATCTATCAAATTATTTTCCTTTTCATTAGTAAATTGCTACCAAATAAGGGATAAATTTCATTTCGGAGAATCTTCCTTTCTTTTTTACTATTTTTAAGTATATATTTTTTCAGTAATATAAGAAATAAGCGAGAAATTCAACAACATAAGTTATGAGTAGCCTTCTCCCCAAAACCTTCCAAAAGGCTTAGGGGATGCAAGGAATCATTTTTTAGGAGAACATTGAAGCTTGTAACTTAACATTGCTTGTTGGTGTTTAGGATGATACTTGGTGCTTGCGTGACTCGAGTCACCCACCAGAAAAGTCACCATAAGTGAACTCCCTTATCAAGAACTTGCATTAGTTAGCTTTAAGAGAGAAAAGGGAGTGGGAGAGAAAGAGAGAGTGATGGGATTATAGGTTTGACCCACCATACTTTTTCAGATAATAAAAAGTCTTTTTTTTAATAAAAAATATTATGTTTAGGACTTTAGGTTATGTTTAATACACATTATCTTTAAATGGTTAAACATTAAGAGAGTAGTAAATTTTTTTACATAATTAGTCTACAATCATACATGAATCATCAAGATTAAAAGTTATTTAAAGGTCATGTAACTACCTAAAAAAATCACATATATTTATATTTTAATATTGATCATTTATGTAAGATTCAATAGTTAAGATTTACTCATCTTACATTCTCACAATAAAAATTCTTCTCACTAAATATTTTTGCTCAATAAAGTTTTTTTAAAAATGTAACAAAAAAAGGTAAAAAAAATATATTCTCCAAAAACTTAACCTACATGTGATACACACATATAAGAGAAATGGTAACCAAAATTTAAAGTTATTGTTGAACCTCATTTAGCAAACGCCAACTGGTGCAAAGCTGCAAATGCCAATGGGCATTTGTGAGCCTAATATTCAAAACAAAGACTCAATGACAAAAATTGATTTTGAAGTTCAAATTTATTACTTCTGAAAGGAACTCATGCTTGCAAGTTGGTTGCGTTTTCAAAACAATAGTTGTTGTATTCATCATAGTTGTATAGATCAGACTCGCATGGCCAGTCGACTAGGAAAACCAACGACACGCGCTCTAGGCCAGTCCTGTCAACTTGTTGAACCGATTTCCTCAACAACCTTGTCAAACTCATATTGACCCGGGTGACCTAGTGATTCATCCGGTTAGGTTGACCAATTTTTTTTTTACTAAACTTAAAAAAAATGTAATTTTTAATATTTTAACACTATATTTGAATGTCTTTGTTATAAAGTGTATTTTATCATTAGATCTTATGTTTCCATTAAATATTATTCTTAATTTTTTAGTTTATTATGCAACTCATCTAATGTGAAATCATGAAATATGTTTATATTATTCGTCTAATTTTTATACTTTAATTTTTTTTTCAATCCATTCACAAATTTATTTTATATTTCGTTGAAAAGTTATAATCACATATAACTTGATTTGATATCTTTTACACATAAATATATAATATAAATATAATACGCATATTTTAAGTATACAAAAAATATTTTTCAATGTGAAATCATGAAATATTAGGATGGGGTGATTCCTTGATTGACCGACTAATTTAGAGCCTTGTATGTCAATGTCCTATGGCTAGCTATCATTCTGACTCAAACAATTTTTCTAACAAAATTATCTATCCATTTATTTTGTAGTTATCCACTCTGTCAGTAAGTCACAACTGCCATATGTTGCAAGTTACAAAATTTTCCTCCTTAAAATTCTCATAGCTCACGTGCATAAAAGTTACTCTCAATTTAAGAGAGAGAAACAAAAAGAGAGATAGAAAGAAAAGTGAGAACCTTTTTTAAAACTTCCATTGTCTATATTGGATAAAACTTATTCTTAGGCTTTGTCTGATATATATCACCGAAAAAAATAAAAAAGGCAGTGATACAATTAGAAAAAAATAATAAAAAGAAAAAAATGAAGTAGTTATTACTTTTTATGTTTGTTATCATTTAATAAAAAAGAATATATGTATTTATTCCTTTTTTTATTCCATTAAAAAATAAAATAAATATATTTATAAATAAAGAAAAATAATGTAAATATATGATAGAGTCCATAAAAATTATTTATTATTTCAATTCTTTTCCGCCCAAATCTACAACGTAGGGAGAGGATGAGAAAGTGGTGTGGTCTAGAGAAATTTTATCTATCAAAATCTTTTCCTTATCATTAAATTGCTTCCAAACAAAGGATAAACTTCGTCTCAAAGAGTCTTCCTTTTTCTTTTTTCATTCTTTTTAAGCATATCAAACAAAGCTTTAAGAGAGAAAATGGGATAAGAGATAAAGAGAGAGTGATGGATTTGACCCACCATAATTTTTCGGATTATAAAAAGAGTCTTTTTTTTTTAAATAAAAAACATTATGTTTAGGACTTTAGGTTATGTTTGTTATACACTATCTTTAAAGGGTTAAACATTAATAGAGTAGTAAACTTTTTTTACATATCTTGTTGCATTTGGTTTACTCGTTAATATCAATTACCAACTCTTTCTAAAACTTAAGTTACACATGAGTGTAAGTTGTAAGAAAAAAAAAAGAAAAAAAAACTTTTATATCTTTACCTGAAGCACATTTTTTTCTATTCTCACTTCCACTGCTCATGTGATAATATTACAAAAAAGATACTCGCATAAATTATAAATTTTGTGAGAGATATATGCAGTGCACAATTTGAATTATTCGAAAATAGTTATAATGGGAACTAAATATTGTTAATGACTTACATGTGAATATGTGATGAATAATATGTAAGCCTAACTTTTTTCCAACGCCATCGAGCTTTATTTTGGCCCCATGTGAACAATGCGGAGATTAATCATATTTGTACATAAAATTGTTACATTATTTTTTATATCTTTCTATGTCTTAGAAAATAAATTGAAGAAAATATATGTTGAAATATGTCTTTATTGTTTTATTATTAAAAAAAAGTAATAGAAAAATGATTTAATGAAATTAATGCGCAAATATTATTAAAACAAAACTTGACTCCAATCTTTTTTCTCCAACTCTTCCTTTCAACTTCTTTAATCACTTTTTATTTGTTACTTTTAATTTTATTTAATTGAATTAATAAATGCATGAAAGGTGATTAAATGGATTGAAGGGAAGGGTTAGAGAGAAAAAAAAATTTGGTCATATTATTATTGTAATGTGCAACCGCTACTTTGTCGTCGTATGATTTAACTTGGTTTATGAAGTTTGGAGCTCAACTATATAAGGGCAAGGAGTGGTGTCCGATTTCTTCACACCAAACCTACAAACCCAAAATGCAAATTGCAATGTTGCATTGAACCTTTCGAACATTTTGTTCTCTTTTCTTCACCTCCAAAACTACTCACATTCCCATAATCATGTCTTATACGGTTCGTCTATACTCCAATGATGACTCATTCACAAGGCTCATTCCTATCCCTGACGGGGTGGGGGAAATCCAAGTGGTTCTGGCCTTTGCTAGAGACTATGATGGGGACACATCAACCAATGGAAAGTTCATACCTTACTGGGACACATATAAAGTCACTCCCTCAGTAATCACCCAGTTCAAGGAAGCACTCCAACCTTTCAAAGTCAAAGTGCTGGTAAGCATTGGAGACCGCAATGCCCGATACCCATTTAAAATTGAACCTGGTAATAGAAGTGTATGGATTAACAATGCCACTGAATCACTCAAAAGCATCATCGAAAAGTACAAGCTGGATGGAATTGATGTTTACTACGAGCACATAGAGAGCAGTCAACAAGACTTTGATTGCATTGGGCAGGTTATAGCCAAACTAAAGGAGAAAGAAGTAATCAGTGTGGCTTCCATAGCTCTTACTGCTCGTCTCAACACCGATTTCTACTTACCCTTGTACCAGAGATATAGCAACTATATTGATACTGTTGTTTACCAGTGCTTCACTGAACCTCAGCCGATCACCTCAGTTGACCGCTTGGTGGAGATTTTTAAAACCATAGCCAACAAATACCCCAAAGACAAACTCTTGGCTGGCTACAGCACCATATGCAAGGATTGGGCTACGGTTTCACCTCCAACCCTCTACTTTATTGCTTTATTTCAACTTCTGATTGAGGGAACAGTTGCAGGCCCTTCCATTTGGGTTATTAGTGATTCTCCAGTACGAGGGGTTACTACTTGTGACACGGTCTCCTCCTGTGTCCTAAAAAGTATCCTGGAAGTGGTGTCTTTGGCCAGGAAAGGACGAGGGATCCGTTAGGTTTTCTCGCCAAAATAGATTGCAGTAAAGAAAGTTCCACGGGTCCCAAGCTAGCAATATAGTCTGCTAGTTATATGTTATATATGTAGTACTATCAAATAAGACCTGTGGTGGTGTAATATAGGCTTGGTATGTGGTCTGTCTGTGTTATATTCCACTAAGTTGCTTGGCTTGTAGGGTAGATGAGATGTCGTATCCCTCCATGCAAGCCTAGCTACTCTCTTATTATGCTTAAAAATAATGAGTGTGGTGTTAATTCTATGCGCTATGTTATCTCCTTCTAAATAAAATTTCAGTTCCAATTGCGTGTTTTCATACGTTCCCATTCCCAATATAAAAAAGAAAAAGAACTTTCTGTGTTCATTAACTTTTACTCCTTAAGTTGCTCGTCAATTGCCATATCTCATCTCGGACAATTCACAAATTTCAAGTGCATTGTTTGCAATATAAAAGCAAACATAATTATGAACAACTTGGTAATTTTAGGAAAATTAAAAATGAGTTGATAATGAAATAATTTATGATTGAAAACACCACCCATTTGCACCTCCTTCTTGACTGCTGTACTATGGAGGAAAACACCACCACCCATTCATTAAAAAGCCTTTCAGGTAAACTTTTCTAACTCGTCCAGAATATTGGCATCGTCCGTTGGAAAAGATAAACTTCAAGTCCTTTCACCCTCGCCATGGTTACCATCAGATAAAATCGTGCCTCTATCGTGCAGAACAAACCAATCACCATATGGTAAAAATATTTGAAGCAAGACATTTATTTTGAACCATATTTCTTGTATTTCGAATGGAAAACCCCAAATTATTGCAAGCCTACAACTTCATGTTTGCTTTCAGTGGGAGTTGCTATTGTTTGTTAGGTATTTTATTGATTTATGTAATGTCGTAGGTGAATAATTTAAGGTGAGGTTGTATTAATTGATAATTCAAATAATTAAGGGATTAGTTTTAAAACACATAAAAATAGGTTATGGCAGGTTTAATTTGAGGTGCATCATGCACCCTAATTAAGGGAGCGACATAGTAGAATTAACCTATAATCACACATAGATGATTAAGATTAAAAGTTATTTAAAGGTCATGTGACTACTTAAAAAAATCACATATATTTATATTCTAATATTGACCATTCATGTAAGATTCAATAGTCAAGATTCACTCCTCTCACTTTTTTATAATAAAAACTTCTCTCACTAAATATTTCTGCTCAATAAATTTTTTTTTAAAAATGTAACAAAAAAAAGTATAAAAAATATATTCTCCAAAAACTTAACCTACACCTGATACACACATATAAGAGAAATGGTAGTCAAATTTTAAAGTTATTGTTGAACCTCATTTAGCAAATGCCAATTGGCATTTGAGAGCCTAATATTCAAAACAAAGACTCAATGGCAGAAATTGATTTTGATATTCAAATTTATTACTCCTGACAGGAAGTCATGCTTGCAAATTGGTTGCATTTTCAATACGATAGTTTATGTATCCATCATAGTTGTTTGGATTGGATTGGCCTAGTTGGTCAACTAGGAACATGCGCGACACGAACTCTAGGTCAGTCCAATTAACTTGTTGAACCGATTTCCTTAACGACCCTATCAAACTCGAATTGATTCAAGTGACCTAGTGACCCACCCGACAGAGTTGACCCAAGTTGAACACTATACTTAAATGTCTTTGTTATAAAGTGCATTTTATCATTAGACCATATGCTTTCGTCGAATATTATTCTTAATTTCTTAGTTTATTATATAACCAATAAATTATTATTATCACTTGTTTAAAAGTATTTTTTTCATACAATGTTTTTTGTTTAATATCTTTTAATATTAATATTTTATATCAAGTAATTCTTGATATAATATTTTTTAAAAATATTTTCTTCTTTGTTTGAGTTTTCTGATTCGACCATTTGACACTCAGTTGAATTGTTGACTCAATGACCCAACCTTCTGACCTGGTCGATTTTCGTTTCAGGTTACACAACTATGGTATCCATACAATAACCAAAATCCATTGTTAATCTTTGGAAAAAAAATAGATCAATGGTGGAGATCCATGACTTGTAACTTTGAGTATAGGTAAGTTTTTTTTTTTGTCATAAGTAACTATACATATAGGAAATCTTATAAATTTTAATTGATAATAATTATATACACATCCAAACCTGCACACGTGAAACTCAGATTAATTTTTCTTTTCATAGATAACTATTTATATAGGAAACTTTACAAATTTCAATTAGTAATATTTACATATACTCAAATTCGCATACAGACTCAGCTAGATCACTTTTTGTTTTTTGTTTATAAATAATTATACATATAAATAACTTTATAGATTTTAATTGATAATATTTAAGTATTACCTAAATCATATATACATCTAACCAAATAAAAAAAGGACAAAAGTAAAAAAAAAACACGGCAAGACCAGTGTTTTATGAAAGAGCATTGCTATATACTACGAATGGAAACCACAAACCGTTTTATGAAAGACGTAGTCCAATACAGTCCTGTTTTACTTTTTTTTAAGAAAAATTTTAAAAATGATAGCCAAAACGGTATTTAATTGATATATCATGAATGATTCATGTGTGGTTTCCACGAATTCAATTCGTAGGAAATAATATTTTCCTTTACGAAAAAAGTGGGTATTGTATGCATACAACAATATGCTAAACGCCTCCTTGCAAGTTAAGAGAGGCAAAGGTGAAAGCATAAAATATTAGGATGTGGTGACTCCTTATTGACCGACTAATTTGGAGCCTTGTCCATCAATGTCCTATGGGCAGCCATCATTCTGGCTCAACCAATTTTTCTAACAAAATTATCTATCCATTTATTTTGTAGTTATCCACTCTTTCAGTAAGTTATAACTGCCGTACCTATTGCAAGTTACAAAATTATTCTCCTTAAAATTCCCATAATTTACGTGCATAAAAGTTATTTTCAATTTGAGAGAGAGAGAAACAAAGAGAGAGATAGAAAGAAAAGTGAGAACCTTTTCTAAAACTTCCGTTGTCTATATGGACAAAAGTTATTCTTAGATTATGTTTGATATCACCGAAAAAAATAAAGAAAATAAGTGATACAATCAGAAAAAAAATAATAGAAAGAAAGAAATGAAGTAGTTATTATCTTTTATGTCTACTATCATTCAATAAAAAAGAATGCATGTATCTATTTCTTATTTTGATTTTATCAAGAAATAAAATAAAAAATTATATAAATAGATAAAAATGTATGTAAATATATAATGGAGTCCATAAATTTTCCTTATTATTTCAACTATTTTCCGCCCAAATCTACAACGTATGGAGAGGATGAGGAAGTTGTGTGGTCTAGAGAAATTTTATCTATCAAAATCTTTTCATTTTCATTAATAAATTGCTACCAAACAAGGGATAAACTTTGTCTCGGATAATCTTCCTTTCTTTTTCACTCTTTTTAAGTATATCAAACAAAGTTTTAAGAGACAAAAAGGAGAGGGAGAGAAAGAGAGAGTGATGGGATTATAGATTTGGCACACCATACTTTTTGTTGAGAAAAGATAACAAAATATTAATAACAAGTAGAAGTAAAATTAGATCACTTTTTCTCTTGTGTAATTAACAATAGGCTCTGGAAATTTCTCAAGTAACAAACAATAATTTTAGGCAAATAATAGGATGCGCAGACTAGAAAAATAAAGTCAATAGGCACCAGATTTTTAACGTGGGAAAACCCCCAATGTGAGGGAAAAACCCACGGGACCTAGTCCAGTAAAAAATCCTCCACTAATAAAATAAATGGGTACACCACAAGTCCTCATGGAATCACCAGGGATCAACAGAAAATTAATCTTCACCAATAAGGTGGATAACAACACAATAAACTCACCAATGGATATCTAGCCAGGCAACAGAGAGAAACAAAAATAGAGAGATATTAAAACCAAAATAAAGCTCACACTACCAGGATCAACATATCAAAACATCTGATAGAAGAGCACAAATTTTCTCCCTTTATTTCCTTCTCCGCTGCCGCACGCTGTTGTCTCCGTTTTTCACTTTCCAATTCTCTATCTCTCTCGGCTTTTTTTTCTCACCCGAGGCACACACACCAAATAACCAAATAATGGGCCTTTTTGTTTTTCTTTTTTTTTAATTAAAGTCAAGGTGGGCCCACTTTTGTTGACCCACCTGACAATTCTCCCCCTCACCAATCAAGTGGGGCCATAGTCAACCAAACCCGCTTTCTTTTTGCAAGTGACAAATTTTCTTGTGGGTAAAGTCTTTGTCATCATATCTGAACCATTCTCGTCAGTATGGATTTTCTCTAATGATAATTGCTTCATCTCTAGCGCATCCCGTATCCAGTGATACCGAACCTCAATATGTTTAGTCATTGAATGAAATGTTGAGTTCTTGCTGAGATGGATTGCACTTTGACTATCACAGTACAAAATATATTTTTCTTGTGAAAGACCCAACTCTTGTAGGAATTTTTGCATCCACAAGAGTTCTTTAGCAGCTTTTGTAATGACAATATATTCTGTCTCTATAGAGGATAGAGCAACACATTTCTATAATCTAGACTGCCATGACACTGCTCCCCCTGCAAAAGTCATCATATAACCAGAAGTAGACTTCCTGGAATCCACATCACCAGTCATCTCTGCATCTGTGTAACCATTCAACATAGGCTCACCACTCCCAAAACATAAACAGACTCCAGAAGTACCTCTGAGATACCTGAGTATCCACTTCACAACTTGCCAGTGCTCTTTACTAGGATTAGAGAGGAAACAACTAACAACGCCAACAGCATGAGCAATATCCGGCCTTGTACATACCATCGCATACATCAAGCTACCAACCGCAGATGCATACGAAATCTTCTGCATTTCTTCTTTATCTTTCTCACTTGTAGGACATTGCGCAAAGCTCAACTTGAAGTGACCTGCAAGTGGAGTACTAACAGATTTGGAATTGTCCATATTAAATCTCTCCAATACTTTTTCAATATACCTTTGTTGTGATAACCACAATTTATCATTCTTCCTGTTACGAACAATTTTCATGCCAAGGATTTGCCTTGTAGAGCCCAAATCCTTCATTGCAAAGGACTTGTTCAACTCTCTTTTAAGATTTTGAATCTCTTTAATGTCATGGCCAACAATCAACATGTCATCCACGTAAAGCAAGAGAATAATAAAATTTTCATTAGGAAATTTATTCACAAACACACAGTGATCAGAAGAAGTTTTACTATACCCGTGATCCATCATGAAGGAATCAAATTTCTTATACCACTGTCTTGGAGCTTGTTTGAACCCATACAAGCTCTTCTTTAATGTGCAGACAAGCTTCTCTTTGCCTTTGACTGTAAAACCTTCAGGTTGCTCCATGTAAATTTCTTCCTCCAGGTCACCATGGAGGAAAGCTGTCTTCACATCAAGTTGCTCAACCTCTAAATTCAAATTAGCTGCTAAGCCAAGCACAACTCGTATTGAAGACATCTGACCACAAGTGAAAATATTTCTTCAAAATCAACTCCTTTCTTCTGACTGAAGCCTTTCATAACCAACCTTGCCTTGTACCTTGGCTGTGAGCAATTCTCCTCTGATTTTAGCTTGAACACCCATTTATTCCTAAGTGCTCTCTTGCCCTAGGGCAGCTTCACTAACTCAAACGTATGGTTCTCATGTAAGGATTTCATCTCCTCTTGCATGGCTTTATGCCATTTGTCCTTCTCCTTATGTGACATTGCTTCTTCATAGCTCTCTGGCTCTCCCCCATCAGTCAACAACACATACTCATGTGGAGGATATCTCTGTGAAGGATGATGCTCTCTTGCAGATCTTCTCACCTGAGGCTCTAAAGGTGGTTCTTGTAGAATTGGCTCAATTAGTCCATTGACTTGAGGCTCAGGCACATCAACTGTGTTTTCCACATCTGCATTTACATCTCCCCCATTATCAGTGACTCTGGTAGGAGGTTCTGGCTCAACATCAATGTACCCATGAACAACCTATTTTGGCTTATCCTTCTTATCAATATCTTCAATAGTCTGGTCTTCAAGAAAGACAACATCTCGGCTTCTGATAACTTTCTTATCAATCGGATCCCAAAACCTGTAACCAAAATCATCACGACCATAACCCAAGAAAATACACTGTTTAGACTTACCATCAAGCTTAGACCTTTCATCTCTGGGAATATGAACAAATGCCTTGCAGCCAAACACACGCAAATGATTATATGAAACATCTTTCCCTCTCTACACCCTCTCAGGAACATCACCATCAAGAGGAACAAAGGGAGAAAGGTTGATCAAGTCCACTGCAGTTCTCAGTGCTTCACCCCAGAAGGCTTTAGGCAATTTAGCATGAGAGAGCATGCATCTGATTCTGTCATTAATTGTGCGGTTCATTCTCTCTGGAACCCCATTGTGCTGAGGGGTCTTTGGAACTGTCTTCTCAAGCTTGATTCCATGGTCCTTACAGTAGTGCTCAAATGGACCCATGTATTCACCACCATTATCTGTTCTAACACACTTCAACAATTTGCCTGTTTCTCTTTCAACACTTGCATGGAAGTGTTTGAACACATCAAGTACCTGGTCTTTAGATTTCAAAACAAAAGCTCACACTTTTCTAGAATGGTCATCAATAAAAGTAACAAAATAAGAGTAACCACTAAGGGTTTTAGCATCCATAGTGCAAACATCAGTGTGAACTAAATCTAAGATATGAGGTCTCCTATGCGGAGGATAAGTGCGGAAGGAAACTCTATGTTGCTTACCAACAAGACAATGAGAGCAAGTTTTAAAGGATGTACCTCTAACAGGAAGCAACTTTTGCCTTGCAAGAGTGTCAAGGCCCTTCTCACTCAAGTGACGCATGCGTTTATGCCATAGCTCTGTAGAGCAATCTTCAATTACATTCACCTGAGGTGTAGACAACTTTGCTGATGTCCAATAAAGAGTATTTTATTTCACTTCTTTTGCTACCACCAAAGTCCCTTTGGTGCACTTTCATTTACTGTCACCAAAAGCATTATGATAGTCATCTTCATCAAGTACTTGTACTGAAATCAAGCTGAGGCGCATGTCAGGAATATGCCTAACATTTTTCAAGTGCAGCTTGCATCCGGCATTAGTCTTTAACCATATTTCTCCAATGCCAGCAACCTTGCTTACCCCTTGATTTCCCATCTTCACTTGCCCGAAATTCCCAGCAGTGTAGGATGTAAAATACTCACGATGAGGTGTAACATGGAATGAGGCAGCAGAATCAACAACCCATTCATAGTCTTGGCATGTGAGATTAATAGAGTCATCATCATAAACAATGACAACTTCACCATCAGATACAACTGCAATAGTGTCTTTGTCTTTGTCTTCTCTTTTATTATTATTGCCTCTAGTCTTTGATTTTTCCCGCTTAAGGAACCTGCATTCTTTAATCATGTGTCCCATTTTATTGCAATGGAAGTACTTGATGTCTTTTCTATTCTTTGACCTTCCTCTTGACTTGCTGCGGTCTTCAGATCTCTGAAAATTTCTATGTTGGCTTCTTCCCTGTGACTCTATAACCAAAGCTTCATTTTGAGTCGAAGAGCTAGCCATACCATGTCCCTTCCTCCTAGTTTCTTCATTTAAGAGACTATCTTTCACCATATTGAAAGTCAACTTTCCATTAGGAGCAGAGTTACTCAGAGATACCACCAGTGTTTCCCAACTGTCTGGTAATGAGCTAAGCAACAACAGTGCAAGCAGTTCATCATCTAACACAACCTCCATAGTATTCAACTGATTCACAACATTCTGAAAACTACTCATATGCTTAGCCACCGAAGACTCATCCCTGTATTTCAAGTTTACTAATTTCCGAATCAAGAATGCCTTGTTCTGTGCATTTTAGACTCAAACAAGTTGCTCAATTTCTTCCACAAGCTATGGGCACTAGTCTCACTAGATACATGGTGATAAATGCTTTGGTCTATCCATTGCCTGATCATGCCAATAGTCTTCCTGTTTATTCTCTTCCATTCTTCATCAGATTTATCTGCTGGTTTAGTACCATCACCCTCAATGGGATCATACAGGTCTTTGCAAAATAGCAAGTCTTTTATTCAGAATTTCCATATTGAGTAATTGGTAGAATCCAATTTAATCATAGTACCAGCAACATCGCCTTCTCCCATTTTAAGAGCACAAACCAGAGCCCCAACCAAGGAGCTCTCTGATACCAGTTGTTGGGAAAAGATAACAAAATATTAACAACAAGCAGAAGCAAAACTGGATCACTTTTTCCCCTGTGTAATTAACAATAGGCTTTGGAAATTTCTCAGGCAACAAACAATAATTTTAGGCAAATAATATGATGCGCAGACCAGAAAAATAAAATCAATAGGCACCAGATTTTTAATGTGGGAAAACCTCAATGTGAGGGAAAAACCCACGGGACCTAGTCCAGTAAAAAATCCTCCACTAATAAAATAAATGGGTACACCACAAGTCCTTCTGGAACCACCAGGGATCAACAAAAAATTAATCTTCACCAATAAGGTGGATAACAACACAATAAACCCACCAATGGATATCT
This sequence comes from Ormosia emarginata, assembly GCA_029884605.1. Lineage (NCBI taxonomy): Eukaryota > Viridiplantae > Streptophyta > Magnoliopsida > Fabales > Fabaceae > Ormosia > Ormosia emarginata. The sequence goes on from JAQQTP010000068.1 coordinate 9,318,937, forward strand.
AGCCAGGCAACAGAGAGAACCAAAAATAGAGAGATATTAAAACCAAAATAAAGCTCACACTACCAGGATCAACATATCAAAACATCTAATAGAAGAGTACAAATTTTCTCCGTTTATTTCTTTCTCCGCTGCCGCACGTTGTTGTCTCCATTTTTCACTTTCCAATTCTCTATCTCTCTCGGCTTTTTTTTCCTCACCCGAGGCACACACACCAAATAACCAAATAATGGACCTTTTTATTTTTTCTTTTTTTTAATTAAAGTTAAGGTAAGCCCACTTTTGGTGACCCACCTGACACTTTTCCATATTATAATTAAAAAAAATAAAAAACATTATGTTTAGGACTTTAGGTTATGTTTGATATACATTATCTTTAAAGGGTTAAACATTGAGAGTAGTAATTTTTTTTACATATCTTGTTACTTTTGGTTTACTCGTTTTCTCAACTACCAACTCTTTTTAAAGCTTAACGTATACATTAGTGTAAGTTGGAAAAAAAAAACTTTTTCATCTTTACTTGAAGCACATTTTTTCTTTTTTCACTTCCACTGCTCATGTGATAAAATTACAAAAAAGATACTTGCATGAATTATGTGTGAGATATATGCAGCGCACAATTTGAATTATTCGAAAACAGTTATAATTGGAATTAAATATTGTTAATGACTTACATATGCATATGTGGTGAATATGTGGGCCTAACTTTTTACAAGTATCATCACTCTTTTAATATATCTTCAACTGTTTCCAGCGCCATCGAGCTTTGTTTTGGCCCCATGTGAATAATGTGGAGATTAATCATATTTGCACATCAAATTGTTACATTATTTTTTATATCTTTCTATGTTTTAGAAAAAAATGGAGAAAATATATGTCGAAATGTGTATTTTTTTAATTAAAAAAAAGGTAATGTAAAAATAATTTAATGAAATTGATGCGTAAATATTATTATTGTAATGTGCAGCCGCTACTTTGTGTCACCGTATGATTTAACTTGGTTTATGAAGTTTGGAGCTCAACTATATAAGGTCAAGGAGCTCAACTATTATCATTTCTATTCCATTAACCTTTTATTAAATTAGTTAATTTGAACCATTAATTATATAATTATATAATAATGACTATATAATTATATATATTATTTTATTAATTAGGTTATACTATAATGTGGTTTTCGACCAGTTTCTTCGTCAACAAAAATTATGTATCTTTTCAAATGGCCTTAAATACACACCTTCTACATTGACTTAGTATATTTAAATAATGAGATTATCTATTGCTATTCTTTTGTGCTTATTATCATTTTTATTATATTAATTTTTTTATTAAATAAAATAATTTAAATTATTAGATCAAAATAAATTAAAAATTATTTAATAAAAATTTAATAAAATAAGAATAACAGAAAACACAAAAAATAACAATAGACACTCTTTTAAACCAATTAACTTCTTATGCTAAATATTAGCCCAAAGTTAGAACTCGACTAGTCATCATTAAGTAATCATGTGTTATGAAAATTCCATATTACCTAATTGTCCCTCTTCTCTTATGCTTCTAATGTGATGACCCTTTGCCAATGGAGAAAAAACGTTTTCTATTAATAGCAACGTTAACCAAAGATAACCTCAGTCAATGGTATATCATAGTAGACAATAGATACTATTAGAAAATTCTTAAATTATCTGACTTTGATAATGATAAGTTCTGTTATAAAATTTTATATTTAGAAACAAAATTTTGAATATAAATTATGTGTTAACAACTTAGCAATGTTATTTTCTTGAATTTATTCTACAAAAAAAATTTTTGTCACAATTATCATCGCTAAATACTTATGCAATGGATTTTATACCATATAGAAAGAAAATTTTCTGTCGCAAAATTCTATTTTAATTTCTATATTGAGATATTCCGTTTAATTTTCTACAGTGAAATTTCAATGAAGCAATAAGACCTATAAAGTAATTTAACCAAACAATATGTATCAACTGTAATTGAGTCCCAAAGTAAAGCCAACAAAAATCTTGGACGTCAAACATGATGCGGTGTTATAGTAAAATATTTTTATTTTTTTAAAGTAATACCATGAGGTGTCTCTACACCCTTTGAATGTGAAAAACTAGAAATAATATTTGCTTAGACATCGGCTTGCCCTTGACACAAGATGCTTCGAGTGAGTTTCAAACTCCTGCACTTCAGGTATAGCTCACACGCAGAGAGCTTATTTGGCTAACTGAGTCACACATCTTTGTTAATGGTGAGAATATTTGAAGCAACACATTATTTTGAACCATATTTCTTGTATTTAAAATGGAAAACCTCCAATTATTGCAAGCCGACAACTTTATCTTCGCTTTCAATGGGAGTTGCTATGGTTTGTTAGGTATTTTATTGATTCATGTAATGGCGTAGGTGAATAATTTAAGGTGGGGTTCTATTGATAATTCAAACAGTTAAGGGATTAGTTTTAAAACATTAAAAAAAAAGTGATGGCAGGCTAAATTTGAGGTGCATCATACACCCTAGTTAAGGGAGGTGCTTAGTAGAATTAGCTTACAATCATAAATGAATGATTAAGATTAAAAATTATTTAAAAGTCATGTGATCACTTAAAAAAATAACATATATTTATATTCTACTATTGACCATTCATACAAGATTCAATAGTCAAAGTTCACCCCTCTCACATTCTCACAATAAAAACTCTTCTTACTAAATACTTTTACTCAATAAAGTTCTAAAAAATGTAACAAAAAAAGTAAAAAATATAATATATTTTCCAAAAACTTAACCTACACATGATACACACATATAAGAGAAATGGTAACCAAAATTTAAAGTTATTGTTGAACCTCATTTAGTGAAAGCCAAATGGCATAAAGCTGCAAATGTCAACTGGCATTTGTGAGCCTAGTATTCAATACAAAAGACTCAATGACAAAAATTGATTTTGATGTTCAAATTTATTACTCCTTGTAGGTACTCATGCTTCCAAGTTGGTTGCGTTTTCAATACAATAGTTGTTGTATACATCATAGTTGTATGGATCGAACTAGTCCAACTGGTCGACTAGGAAAACTCCTAACACAGACTTTAGGTCAATTCGCTCAACTTGAACCGATTTCTTCAACAACCCTGTTAAATTCGAATTGACTCAGGTGACCCAGTGACCTACTCGGCCAGGTTGACCCAGGTTGACCATTTTTTTTTTACTAAAACTTATCAAAAATCAATTTTTAAGATACTATTAACTTCTTGTTCTAAATATTAGCCTAAAGTTAGAAGTCGGCTAATCATCATAAAGTAATTAAGTGTCATGAAATTTTGTATATTACTGAATTGTCCCTCTTCTCTTATGCTTCTAATGTGATGACCCTTTGCCAATGGAGAAAAAACATTTTCTATTAATAACAATAATAACCGAAGTCTACCTTAGTCAATGGCAAGGTTTCAAAAAACGGTCTGAGATGACTGTAGCGGTCGCGACAAAACGGTCGTGGCGGCTGCCGGTACGGCTTCAGCCCGTGACACGGCTGAGCTTGAGATTCACGCGCGACGGCTACAACGAAACGGTGTTGCGGCAGCAATGGATGAAATGTAATGGCGTTTCCGTCGCAACACACCTCCGTTCAGATCTCAGGACTTCCAACAGGACCAACACCGTTCCGTTCCATTTTTTTCGGTATAAAAAGCAAAAAACAGAACAGAGAAGAACACCAAATCAACCCTAACAGAATTCTAACCTGTTGAGAGACTCAAACACCCATTTTTCTCCTCATCTCTGCCGCCGCATCTCTGCCGTCGCGTCTCTGCCGTCGCATCTCTGCCGCCACATCTCCGGTTCAGGTTGCAGCAGCTCAGATCTGGAGGCGTGGAGCTCTGTTCTTCTTCGATTTGAAGTTGCAGGCTTGCAGCAGCTCAGATCTCAGGTAACCCATCTTATCCATGGTTGATTTGTGTGTGGTTGTTGCTGATTTGGGTGTGGGTGGTCGTTGCTGTGTCGTGCCCTGTTCCGTGCGGCCGTGCGTGCCCTGTTCTGTGTCGTGCCGCCGTGCCCTGTTCCGTGCGGCCATGGCTGATGTGAGCTCAAAACAGAGGAGAGAAGGAGCAACCGAATGGGAAAGGGGAAGGGCTGTCGTGGGTGAGGGAACGGATGGTGGGTGAGGGAACGGGAAAGGGAAATTTGGAGAAGTGAGGGAGGGAGTGAGGGAACGGGAAATGGGGAATTTCTCGAAAGATGAGGGAGAGGGACGGTGGTGAGTGAGAAACAGAGGGAAGGAAGATGACGGGGCGGGACGGGAAATTATGGGAAATGGGGGAAAAAAAAAGAAACCGTGGAGGGAAGTCGAAATGAGGGGGGAACGGAAAATTTGTGAAAAATGAGAAAAAATTGAGGGAATGTGTAAAAAATTAGTTAAAAAGTGAGAAATTTAAGATTATGGAAAGAAAATTAAAGATTTAAAATAGAAAATTGAAGATGGGAGAAAAATTTTGTGTTGTAAATTCTTAGAGAAATTTAAAAATTTTAAGAATTAAATTAAAATTTATTTTCAATTAACTTGTTAGTTAACAAATTTTAAGAATTAGCTTAAAGTATATGTTATAATATTTAAGTTTTAATTATATAATTTATTATTGATTTTTAAAAAAAAAAAATTACAAACACATATCTGTTTATATGTAGGTTGGTTAAACAATGTTGCCAAGAGAAGAATTTCCAACAGGTAAAGCAGAAGGTGCTCCAAGTGAAGATATTGGTTTGCATTTTGGAAGACTTGTACCTGGTAAAACCAAAAATAATGTACAATGCAAATTCTGTGGCAGAGTATTAACGGATGGAATTACTCGGTTGAAAGAACATCTTGCACACATGCAAGGAGAAGTTAAAGGTTGTGCTAGGGTCTCAACTTTTGTCAAAGAAAATATGATGAAGCTTTTGTTGGATAATAAAGCAAAGAAAATTGACTTTAGAAAGAGAAAAGAAGAACTTGTGGCACGTTTAAGAGGAGATGAAGACGATGATATTGAAGGTTTTCTTGATGAAGACAGGGTTATAAGGCAAGCTACTGAAGAAAGCATTATATCACAGAGACAATGGGAAGACAGACAAAGATTTAGACAACAAACTGGAAGATTGGATTCTATATATGAAGGTGGAGGCAACTCTCATGCCGGTGGCAGTAGCGGAACTTCTCGTCAACAACAACCAAGCGATCTTGAACGCAGATTGAGGTCAGTGGATGTTGATTTGACTAGAAGTAAAAGTATGAAACAGACAAAAATTACTACAAGCATGATGAAAACACTAAGAAATAAGTTAGCAGAAGCGGTCTCTAAATTGATAATATATGAGCGTCTTCCGATGAACTTATGCAATTCTCCATGGCTACACATTTTACTCACTGAAGCTGCAGAGTTGGGACCAGGAGTTAAATTTCCTACTTCTTATGAGGTTTCAGAGGTGTAGTTGGAAAAGGAATATCAGTCTATGAGACAGTATATAGATGAAGAACTTAAACCAACATGGAAGGAAAAGGGGGTGACAATAATGTGTGATAGCTAGATAAATAGCATAAATCACATACACATTATGAATTTCCTAGTGTATTGCAGCAATGGAACAGTGTTCTTAAAATCTGTTGATGCTTCTAATGTTCCCAGTAGAAACACTGATTATTACTTTAAGCTTTTTGATAAAGTTGTGAAAGAAGTCAGAGAAGATAATGTTGTCCAAGTGGTCACTGATAATGAGAAGGCACTAAAAGCTGCTGGTTTGAAATTGATGGAGAAAAGACCACATCTTTATTGGTCTGCATGTGCAGCTTCATTGCTTAGATTTGTGTTTGGAAGATATTGGAAAAAATCTAATGTCCAAAAGATACTAGATGATGCAAAGAAAGTGACTTTATTTATCTACAACCACATTTGGACAAGTAAATCTTATGAAAAAGTATACAGTGGTAGGTGGAAATTATTCGTCCAAAGAATCACTCGTTTCGCGAACACGGTTTTGCGGAGTTGAATCAATTGTGAAGCAAAAACATGCTTTGAGGAATATGTTTGAGTCTGAGGAATTCAGAAAATCTAAGTAGGGAAAGGAGAAATCAGGACCTGCATATGAAGCTAAAAAAATTGTTTTGAGCAAAGATTTTTAGAGTAAGGCCAGTGATATTATAAAGGTATTTGAGCCAATTGTCAAGGTTTTGAGATTGGTGGATGGTGATGACAAATCAACAATGAGCTTTGTTTATGAAGCAATTGATAGAGCAAAGCAATCCATTCAAAAAAATTGTCGTTATCATACTCAATATAATGAGATCATTGACAAAAGATGGTTCTTCATGCACTCTGACTTGCATGCTGCAGGTATATCAATATATTTAATTTAAATTTTTTTTCAAACGCTTATATTTGATTTTGAGATGCTAATTATTATTATTTTTATTCATAAGGTTATTTTCTAAATCCTCAATTTCAATTTGGAGTTGAACATGGAAGAGATGTAGCAAGGGAAACCTTGGATGGAACTACAAAAGTAATAAGCAAATTGGAGGCAAACATTGATCATCAAATCAAAGCTATCAACCAGGTGAATTAATTTGCATTTAAGATTTTGAAATATATCATAATTTGTCATCTAAGAACCAAACTGTGATATGTTAATGTTTAGAAACTTATAGTTTTTGAAGACTTATATGAATTATTGGTACTTGTAGTTGTTACTTTTTCGAGATAAGAAAGAGACATTTGGTGCAACACAAGCTCAAAGAGCTTGGTCACAAATGAATCCTGGTAAGATTTTGTAGTTTTTGATGTTTGATGTGTAAGTGCAAGATCTTTTTACCTTTTATTTTTTTTATTAATATATATAATAATGGTTAATGGACAATCATTTATTTAATCAGCTGAATGGTGGATAATATATGGATCTTGTGCTCTTGAGCTTCAATGCATAGCTATAAAAGTTCTCAGCCAAACAACTTCAGCTTCTAACTGTGAGAGAAATTGGAGTACATTTAGCTATATTCATACAAAGACGAGAAGTAGATTGAAGTACCAGAAATTACAGAAGCTTGTCTTTACATTTTACAACATGAAGCTGAGAAAGAGAGATTCTATGAGGAGAAGTCAAGAAGAGATTGATGCTAGCTTCAATCCTATTAATCTTGACTATATATTTTAGGAAGAAGATCCTTTATCTCCATGGCTTGAGGAGAGAGAAGGACCATTATTAGATTGGATCCAAAACTCAGAATGACTCCCTATTGATTCTGATGATGATGGTGAAGGAATAACTAGTGGGGATGATTCAGATTCAAGTGAAACACCTAGTCAAGGTCATGATAGTGGATTAAGTCCACCAAATAATAACACTGGTAGTGGTGGTAATACAGAACAAAGTCAAGAAGGAGGTGAAGGGTCGTATCATTTTTTTCAGGAAGAACCATACTTCAGACGTGATCAAAATCTCATGATTGACATGACAAATTATAGGATGGAGGTGGATGTAGATCCTTCTGATGATGTAATCGGTGGTAGTAGTAGAGGTGGATCCCAACCTAGGAAAAACAGAAGGCGTGAAAATGCTATGTTAGATGATTCTTCCTCATCTAGTGTATCACAATCCTTTGGTGATTTTGGTATTGGTGCATCATCTGAAGGCAATCAAGGCAACTATCCACCATATTATCAGCATCCTTCTTACATGTCTCATGGCTACTATCCACCTATGCCAGCCCCACCATATTATCAGCCTTCCATGAATTACCAAGAGCCTTATCAGTATCCATCATCACATGTTTCCTATGATCAACAACAACAAATGGAACCACCAAGAAATTCAGGATTTTTTGATTATGTCTTTGACGGAGCAGGATATAATGATAACCAAAGTGAAAGTGGAAGTTATGATCCAGCACGTCATTCTACCATGTGGTGAAGTAATTACTCATGTATGAACTTTGTTTAATATATTAGTAGCTAATGATTTGTTTATGTTGAAGTTGAGGTAATCACTCATGTATGAACTTTGTTAAATATATGAGCAGGTATTGATTTATTTATGTTGAAGTAATCATTTATATATGAATTTTGTTAAATATATGAGCAAGTATTGATTTATTTATGTTGAGAAGTTACTAATTTATTTATGTTTTAATATTGGTCAATTAATTTATTGCTTTTGGATATCTCTTATTAATGAAAAAAATTATAAATTATTAGTTATGATACATTCTACAATAAAATAGATAATTTAATCTAATTTATGCCAAGTTGTGAAGAATTCACGCCGCAGCGACCGCAATCCGCATCGCAGCACTCGCAACGCCCGCAATCGCAAAAACCGCAACGCGACCGCGACCTGGACCGCGACCGAGATTTAAAACCTTGTTAGTGATGTCCCAGAATTTTTGATAAAACAAAACTAACATTTCATCTGAGTCAAAGGCTTTTGTTGGATGCATTTGTTTGAGAGTGGTGTAGACTTCTTTAGCAAAAAAACACTCTATTTAAAAGATCAACCATGGCATCAGTCGTCCTACCTTAGACAACACTGGTCACCTCTTCAACGTTTGATGGGTCTGAAGATTTAAAGAGAGAATTAAAGTAATTTGTCATGACCACCGCGATCTCATCTTCCTCCTTGTATGTCACCCCATGATCATCTCTAATACCATGAATCCAGTTCTTTTCTTTGCGTTAAGATGCTTTCTAGTGGAGAAATTTGGAGTTTTTGTCACCATGCTTAAGCCACAAGCCACAAGACCCTAGACCATTGACTCCAGCCAATTTCTTCCTTCACCAACAAGTTATCGAATTCATCAGAAATTTGCTTCTCTCTCCATAGATTCGCTTTAGTTGGGGCTGCTCTATGGATTCTTTCTAACTCCTTTATCTTTTCTTTTATATCACTAATAACAACACTGAAATAAGATTGAACCTAACCTTGTAGTCTTTCAACAAAGGAATGGATTCTCTCAGTTGTGTTGAGGCTCCCCATAGATCACATTTCTAATATAATACGAGGACATTCATCTTCTTGCATCACCTCTTCAAACTTGAATGTCTTTTTTCTCTTCCTCTTCTTTTTGATCTCAGACTACCAAAATGAAATCACTATAGGAGTACGGTTTGAGTGGTGTCTAAGAATATGGTTCACTCCTTTAGACAGTAACAAGTTCCACCATTCTTCATTCGCCACAACACAGTCCAGACAAGCTTGTATATTATGATCATCTTTCCTAGTGTTAGTCCAAGTAAAAGGTGACCTATTTGTTGAAAGATCATCTAAAATATTTTTTATTTATGTATTATATTTGATTATGTGCTATATTTAGTTAGTCAGAGTGGTAGAGAGATTTTAGGAATCAGTTTTTATTTCCCCTTTTATTAGGCATAATATTTTCCTTTTTATTAGGTAGATTAGTTTCCTATTTTATCTCCTAGATGGAGTCTTTATATTCCGATGTACATTTGTGTATCAATTCAATTCAACTAATTCTCTGTTTTTATGGTATCAGAGCAGGAAAATAGAATCTTAGGGTTTGAATTCGCTTCCTTGTTCCCCAAATGTCTAGGGTTATGTTAAAGACTTCTTTGCCATTTCAATCGGAGCCCTAAGCCATCCGAGGTTCATTTGAAAATCAACCCATTTAGATCACTACAATCAGAGTAAATGGTGATAATTACCTTCGTGGTCACAATCTGTTCGTATATACCTCAGGGGGAGAGGCAAGGGCAGGTAGATCACAGGAGATACGAAGAAGCCCGACAAGAAAGACCCAGCCTATGTCACTTAGGATATTGAGAACTCAATGGTAATGACATGGTTGGTCAATTCCATATCCGAAGAGATAAGTGCAAATTATCTTTGCTATTCAAGAGCCAAGGAATTGTGGGACAATGTTTCACAGATGTACTTAGATTTAAGGAATAAATCCCAAGTGTACGAGTTAACCCTACGACTTGGGAAAATTCGCCAAGGTGAGGATTCTATGACAAAATACTTCAATTCTTTTGAAAGAATTTGGCAAGATATGGACTTATTCAATGATTATGAGTGCAAATCACCCGAGGACTACAACCACCATAAAAAGATGGTCAATGTTGGTCGTATCTTCAAGTTCCTTACAGGTTTAAACGTTGAATATGATGAAGTATGTGGTCAAATTGTTGGGAGAAACCTCATCCCTTCAATTGGGGAAGTTTTTGCAAAAATGCGGAGAGAAGAAAGCCACAGACAAGTGATGCTGGGAAAAAAGATTGCAGGTGCAACCGGGACTGTAGAAGGATCAGCCTTAGCCATTCTTGAAGCCTAAGTCAGCCGTAGAACGTCTTAAAGCCAGCAAACAAGAAACAAAAATAACCTGGGCTATGACTACTATGAAAAACCACACCATACTCAAGAAACCTGCTACAAGTTGCACGATAGACTTGGTAGGACAAACAAAGCTAGTGAACATAGTGCACCTACAACAAATGAGGTCGAGTTGTCTCCATTTAGTAAAGAGAAATTCGATTATCTTCTTAAACTGCTAAAATCCCTTTCATTACTTAATGCTTTTATCGGTTCTGTGACACAAACAGGTAGCAACCCTTTGGCACTTTCTGTTCTTAAAACAACTAGTCCTTGGATCATAGATTCATGGGATTCCGATCATATGACCAGTTGTTCTTATTTGTTTAGTTCCTATTGTCTATGTTATGGTGTTAAAAATGTTAGAATAGCTTATAGTGCTTTTTCATCAATTGCAGGCAAAGGCCATATTAGAATCTCAGAAAAAAAATCACTCTAAAATTTGTTTTACATATGCCAAAACTTACCTGTAATCTTCTTTCTGTTAGCAAATTGTCTAAGGATTCTAACTGTTCTATTTTTTCCTTCCTTCTATTTGGGTTTTTCAAGACTATAACTTGGGGAAGACGATTGGAATTACTAGAGAAATAAATGGATTGTACTACTTTGATGAAACAACTTCCTGGAATAAAAAAGCTCATGGATTAGGTTGTATTAGTTCAATCTCTGTCAATGATCAAGTAATGTTATGGCATAGGAGATTAGGACATCCTAGCTTTCCATATCTCCAACACTTATTTCCTGAATTGTTTAAAGGAATCAATTGTTCAAAACTTCATTGTGAAGCTTGTTATTTAGCTAAAGATCATCATGTTTCTTTTTCAATAAAGTCTTATTCTGCTTCAAAACCATTTTACTTGTTTCATAGTGATGTTTGGGTCCCATCCAAGGTTAAAACACTTTTTGGCAAGAAATGGTTTATGACTTTTATTGATGACAACACAAGAATATGTTAGGTTTATCTGTTGGAAAAAAATCTGAAGTTGAACAACAGTTTAAAGATTTTTTTTTCTCATGATTGCAAATCAATTTCAAACAAAAATTGGCATTCTAAGAACTGATAATAGAACCGAGTATTTTAATCAATATTTGGACACATTCCTATCTGAAAAAGGTGTTATTCATCAATCAACTTATCGTGACACACCACAACAAAATGACATTACCGAAAGAAAAAATAAGCATCTACTTGAAGTAGGTCATGCCATTATGTTTTCAATGAATGTTTCAAAATATCTTTGGGGTAATGCACTCTTGACTGCCTGTTACTTAGTGAATAGAATGCCATCTCGAGTTTTGAAATTTAAAACACCCTTACATATTTTAAAAGGTTTTTCTCCTACATCTCGGATAACTGCAGATCTCCCCCTAAAGGTTTTTGGCTGCGTTTGTTATGTATATATATCAAATGTTTTCCGGTCCAAACTTGATCCAAAGGTTGAAAAATGTGTTATCCTTGGTTACACATCTAAGAAAAGGGGGTACAAATGTTTTAACCCTATTACTAAAAATGTTTTTGAGAGTATAGATGTTAGTTTTGTTGAGGATCAACCTTTCTTTCCGAAAAATTCTCTTTATGGGGAGAACATAGTTGAGGAAGATAATTTTTGGGAAACCTTACCTGTACCTTTACCAGACGTTACTTTATCAAAGACAGGGGGAGAAGTAACTCCATCAAAACTTCAGGTTTATACTAGAAAAAGGTTTCACAAATAGACTACTGATCCAATTATTTTTCCAGCAGATGTCCAATCCAATTTGCCAAGTGATGATCCTACAACTAAAGGTAATATTCCTTCCACTCATAGTCCTTATTCATCTCTTGATATACCTTCCTATGACTTGATCTTCCTATTGTATTGAGAAAAGGGACCCGAGCATGTACTAAACATCCCATTGCAAAATACTTATCATATGAAAAATTGTCAAACACTCATAAAGCATTTGTGTCTATGATTTCTAATCTATTTGTTCCAAAAACTGTTCAGGAAGCTTTAAGTGATCCAAGTTGGAGATTAGTTATGATGGATGAAATGAATACTCTCGAAAAAATAACACATGGAGTATTATTGATCTACAGAAGACAAGAAGACAGTTGGGTGCAAATGGATATTTACTGTGAAGTGTAAAACTAACAGAAAGATACAAAGCGAGACTTGTAGCGAAAGGATTCACTCAGACTCATGGTATAGACTACCAAGAGACTTTTGTTCTTGTTGCTAAAATTAACTCCATTAGAATATTTATCTCTCTTGCAGTTAACTCTAACTGGCCACTTCATCAGCTTGATGTTAAGAATGTGTTTCTAAATGGAGATTTGTAAGAAGAAGTATATATAGACCTGTCACCAGGATTTGAAGAAAAGCTTGGAAGGGGGAAAGTGTGCAAGCTGAAGAAAGCTCTATATGGACTAAAGCAATCTCCTAGAGCTTGGTTTAGTGTTTTGGAAATGTTGTTAGGAGACATGGGTTCTCACATAGCCAAGCTGATCACACTCTATTTTTCAGGCATCCCACCGAAGGAAAAATAGCCATATTGATAGTTTATGTTGATGATATAATCATAACTAGAGATGATCATCTTGAAATCAATAACCTAAAGAAGAAACTTGAGGTCGAATTTGATATCAAGGACCTAGGAAAGCTAAAGTATTTTCTCAGAATGGAATTTGGTAGATCCAAGGAGGGAATTTTCATCAACCAACGTAAGTATATTCTTAATCTACTCAAAGAAATAGGAATGACTGGTTGTAAGGCAGCAGATACTCCAATCGAACCTAATGCAAAGTTAAAAGCAGCAACAGCTAAAGAAGTGGTGGACCAAGAATGCTATCAAAGACTAGTTGGAAAATCAATCTATTTGGCACATACTAGACCGAACATAGCATTTGCAGTAAGTATGGTAAGCCAGTTCATGCATTCACCTGGACCTACTCACTTTGAGGTTGTGTTTAGAATCTTGAGATACCTCAAAGGAACTCCTGTAACAACCTAATTCTAAATACTGGAGTATACCCTATGTATACTAAGTAAATAGAATTAGTATATCACTTTCTAACATAAGCGTAATTTATAACCTATTCAATAACTATTAACGAGTAAATATATAGAGCCTTTAAAGAAGTAAGAGAGCAAGACATTTTATACCTCAGGAAACTTGTTCTTTACTATTTGTTGTGACCCAAACCGATATTTAAATACTCAGTCAGTGCCCTTAAAACTACCAAATTGACTCTGTTTGCCCTCAAAATTTAACTACATCCTCATTCATATATTTGTGATCTAGAAATGAATTTTTCATATTTATTTTCTTTAATTATATATTTATGCTATTTTCTGAGTTAAAATAATTATTTTACACGTTCTGTGCTGCGACAAAGTGTCTAAATTAACTCGAAACGTCACAGAATTTAACAGACATGTTAAACAAGTATTAAGCTACCTCTGTAACCTTATACAAGTCTAACATGTGTAAAAAGAGGATGTTACAATTCTAGGGAAACGACCTTTGTTCAAAAATAGAGGTCATCTTCAGGTCGAGGCTTACACAAATGCAAATTGGGCAGGTGATATCAATGATAGAAAATCTACCTCATGATACTTCACCTTTGTAGAAGGTAACCTAGTCACTTGGAGAAGTAAAAAACAAAGTGTTATTGCAAGGAATAGTGCTAAAGCAGAATTTCGGTTTGTTGCACATGGATTTTGTGAAGTGTTATGGATCAAAAGACTTCTAGAAGAGTTGAAGATTCCTACACCAACACCTATTAAAGTCTATTGTGACAACAAAGCTACAATTTATATAGCCCATAATCTAGTTCTACATGACAGAACAAAGCATGTAGAAGTGGATAAACACTTCATCAATGAAAATATTGACAGTGGTGTGATATGCATGTCCCATATACTTACCACAAGTCAAGTAGCTGACAAACTCACCAAAGGACTTCCTAAGGCACGGTATGAGAATTTAGTTAGCAAGCTTGCCATGAGTGATATCTTCATGTCAACTTGAAGGGGAGTGTTGAAAGATCGTCAGAAATATTATTTATTTATGTATTATATTTGATTATGTGCTATATTTGATTAGTCAAACTGATAGATAGATTTTAGGAATCAATTTTTATTTCCCCATTTACTTGGCATAATATATTCCTCTTTATTAGGTAGATTAGTTTCCTATTTTATCTCCTAGATGGAGTCTTTATAGTCCGATGTACATTTGTGCATCTATGTTTTTACTATTAAATCCCAAGTCAATCAAGGAACTATATTGCAAGGCCTCCCTGAACTCAGCTGCGAGACCACCATCAATGGGGTTCCCTCTAACCTTTTCTTCAGGAGTTAGGATCAGGTTGAAGTCTCCAGCACAAACCCACGCTAGATTGTTTGAATAACCTAAATCCATCACAAGTTTAACAGTTTGATATTTCTTTTCTCTTTCTGAAAAACTGTAGATACCAGTAACCCTCTATTTGGTGTCCACTTCTGCACACAAAACTTCAACATCTATATGATTTAGGGACCGAGATCTTACTATCACTTTGATGCTATTCTTCCAAAAACAGGCTAGACCACCACTTCAATTTTTCCTAGAAGCCTCACAATCCACAACAATCACGTTATGGAAACCACTAATATTCCTTAGTTTTTGAACTTCTAAAACCTTCCTCCTTGTTTCTTGTAAAAAGACAAGGTTGGGACCTTCTTCCCTAAAGAGCTTCTTGAGAGTGTGAACTGCCTCTGGGTTCCCTAGCCCACAGTAGTTCTAGCTGAGAATTTTCATGGCTTTAGCCTTTGTCAATATTGATACCATGGTGAGAGCCCTCGTTTTGTTCTCAGATTCATTGACATCAACCTCCATTAAATCCTCAATTCTGGCATGTTTCTTTGAGGGGGGAAATAACCAAATTCACTAGAGTCCCACTAAATTTTTTTGGTTTTTCCCTTTCCAAACTATTCCATTTTGATGTTTTGATAGGGCTAGTAACACTCATCTTCTCTCCTACTTTGGCAGAATTTTTTTTGTTTTGACAAAACGTATTCTCGCAACCAGGAGGGTTTAAAATTTGGTTGGAAAGTCCTCCCAATTATTTCTTTTTCAAACACTACCATCCTATCTTCCTCAAAGGTGCCCTTATCCATCTTTTCTATAGCTTTTCCTAGCACAATGTTGATAGCTACTTAAACTATCAAATTACTCAATTTATAAACTGATTCACCAAATTACTTGTAATAATTAAGCCAGATCAAGTCCTTGAATCACTCTAATTAAGCAATCAGATTAAGAGGTTAACAGAGGAGGAAAAGGTTTGCAAAATTGATCAAACGAATGTAATTAAGAATTATAAACAGAACTAAATAAATAATCAATCCAAGGAAATCAACTAATCTTGAGTTTAATTCATCCTTGATCACTAAGAATCCTTTCAATTGCTAACCAAATTCTTGACCTTAGTTTAAATCAAGAAGCCTTAAGATGATCAATGAATTCTCTACTAGATAAGTATCCAAAATTTAATTAATCAAGCTTAAACGAATTAAGTACTCATCTAATCCAAAATTAACCTAAAACCCAAAATTCAACCAAGTCAAACTATCCATCGAACACCTTTGATGCATTTTTTAGTCTCTGTAATCCTCTTTAAACTTATGTTAATTATGCAATTATCACATAAACATCCAAATCAAATTAAACAATTCACTCTAAATTTAAAAAACAAATCAAAAAGTTAGATGAGAAACTTGATTAATAATTAAATATAGAACAATCGAAACAAGATCTCATAATTAAACATCAAGATCATCAATCCCTAGGATTGATTAAGAGGTCCTAGCCTTCCATGGATGGGAGGGAAGAAAGGAAGAAAAGAAAGAAACCTAGAGAGAAGGGAGAGGCAAAGACATGAAGAGAGAAAGTACAAGAGCGACTAAGAGAAAAAAAATAGGGTTTCCTCGGACTCTCTGCTTCTCCTTCAATAACTGCTTCTAAAATTCAAAATCCAATTTTTTTTTCTTAACTTAGGGTTAATCCTCTTGCTCTTTACTTTAATTGGATACTTAATTTGCCAAATTTGGGCTTAGGATGAGAGAGTTATGCCCAAAACATTCTTAATAGCTTTCTAGACTCATCAGCTGACTTCAAAGGGTGAGAACATTATCAAACGTCATAGTTTTGATAAGTGATCTTCAAAAAAGTTGGAGATCCGTGTCTCAGCTTTCTAGTGGCACTGGTCTCAACTCCATATGACTCTTACAGCCCAAATTATGGCTCAATCTTTGTATATTGTCAAAGTTCCAGTGACAGCATCTCTGTTATGAATTCTAGGTCCAATCTGACCCACTAGACATCTGATTCAACCTTTGAGCTATCATCAAAGTTATAGAACTTTCTCTCAATTTCTCTGCAAAGTAAAATTCATAATTTTTAGATGTCTAGAACTCAAGTTATGCATAAAATACAAAAATAGTGTAAAATTCTTAATAATGCTAAAAAATACAATTAAGCTCAATTTGAACCCAAACTTATAAAATTTGGTCAAGACCAATCAATTAAGCATATAAGAAGTCTAAGAGACAAAATATGAGGATTAACTAATATATAAAAATTATGTTTATCAAGTGTCAGTATTGGCAGATTAATCAATATAGGCCCTCTTTTTGGCAGTTGTTTCCATATCTCTCTCTTTAGGAGGAGAGGAACCTAAATTTGTCACCATAGGAGATTGGGAGGTGCCTTTTCAGGAATAAAAACAATAGCCTCCGTAGTTGTTAGGCTTGCTAATTTTTCTAAAAGTTTTTCAGTGTTTCTACAAGTACTTTTACCTCTATTTGATCTATCGTTATCCTCTATTGCGTGACGTGCTTCCTCTTTAAAACAATACTCTACTTTCTTGCCAACCATATCTGCTCTAAGTCATACTCCCAAATCTTTTCGTTTATCTTTTCCATTGTCCTCATATTCCAACGCCATTTTGCAAGCCTGTTCACTATGACCCACCACTTCACAGTAATAGCAGAAAGATGAGATTCTCTCATACTTAAACTCAACCCACGATATTCCATCCTTTGAGTTACCCATGTTGACTGTAACGTACTAATTCTAAATAACTAATTTTAATTATTTATCTCTTATGTTTTATATGCGATTTAGAACTAGACGTTACAAAACACTACTGATTTTATCATTAGTTAATGTGTACAATATTTTACATAATATTCTAAAAATACATCCTTCAAAGTTAGTTATTTGTACATACATAGCTTCAGATAGGCACCTATTTTCAAAAATAAGGCTTACAGAAGCCTTCACAAGGTGCTCCTATTAACATATTTACAAACTTTGCTTATTAGTACTACTCATCAAAGAGTAAGATGATCAATAACAAGTTCCCCAGAGTAACAGAAAACATAGTCTCCTAGTTTCGACATATAAACTTGCTGAACATGGAAATCAACCAATACTCTAACTGTTGACATTATCTAAAATATCACGCCAAAAATAAGTGAGATAAAACTCAGTAGGAAAGAGCAAAAACATTAATAAGTTTGAACTAATGATATTTCAGCATTTATAAGTACAAAAATCATTTTCCAATATTTTCAATTCTTTGTTTCTAAAACCATATTTAAGAGTCCAACTTATAAATTCTTTTTAATTTTATCGCAAAAGAACACTTAAGAGAGTAAGTAATTCATTATTTTCTTCTCATCACATTTCATCAATCTCAACCAATTGTGCAAATTCAACTCTTATCAAGGGAAATTCTCTTAATAATCTCTAATCGAGACGTCCCTCAATAATTTCTAATCATGGTTATAATAATCTTTTTGCACATTTATTCACTTATTTCTATGGGATAACATTTCATAAGTGCTTACTCCATAGAAAAGAAATAATTTATCTCAAAATAACTATTTTTATACTGATCATTCAAAAGAAAAATCATCCATCGGTTAATTAAACTATTTATAAATTACAATAAATATAGAAATTAGTCTTCTGTTTAAGTGCTACAAATAGCTAATCATAACATACTATTTTAAATTAACTAATTCATATATATGAATACTATATATTTATACCATGAGCATCAATAGTCAAGCAAGTTAATAGACTTGTTCTTTCTAAGAATCTCACGGTTCTTTATCTAATGCAAAACCATCAAAATCTCATGGTTTTTAAGGAAAACTCGATTTATCCTCTTTACTTTTCTTGTCACAGAATTTTGTTTTAAAAAAAAGTCAAAATTTGTGCCTTTGTGTTTTTTACTACTTATATAACTGTTATATTATCTACTAATCAAGACCCACATATGGGTTTAAAACAAAATTAAGTTTATATTATCATAAGATCATAAAAAAAATAAGATGAAAATAATAGTAAAAGAAAGATCTGGAATTTTTTTTCAAAAATCATCAAAATAAAAAACATAAATAAAAAAAACTAAACGAAAAGTTAGACTGAAAGATATGGATAGAAGAAAGGAAGAAGAAAAGAATGGATTTTGCACTTCCGACCTTTCGGTCAGAATACAACTTAGGTGAAAATGAGAAGTTAGAAGTGGTATACTGTGGATAAGGCAATTTTTGATTGATAGCAGAAAAAAATGAGGCTGTGAGAGTTTTCTTGTTGACGAGAAAGTAAAGAAGGGAGGGAGTATTTATAGTGTAGAAGGATGGGTTTTATCTTACGTAAGTGGATGATGTTAGAAGGCAAGGTGTCACAAGGAAATTAAATTCCTTTAAAAAAATCTCCATGGTAATTACTATATGATTTTTCAGAATCTCCTGCCTTAAGCCCTTCATCACGTTTTTAATATATATGTCTGCTTATCTTGCTTCATTTTTATTAAAACTCTGACATTTGTTTTCCCCTATAATCGTGCCTCTCAACCTATTACTACATCATTGTCTACTTAATCAGATTCAAGAATTCTCTCCTAAATACTTTTACGTGCTTACAAGTTAGTTTTTTTTTATTTCCAATCATTTATCTTATGTCATCATGCTTTACCTCATCTCTTGTTAACGTGTTACTTTAGATATTTTAAAGAAAATTGTATAGCACTTCACGTTCTCATTCACTTTAATTATTTTTTTTATTTTACATACTCTTTATCTTTACATTAATTACTGTATCTTTTCATATCTTTTGACATCTTCTTAACATCATTCTTTCTTGAAACTTGTTATTTCACTATTGTTATTTTTTATCCTTATCCTTTGTAATAATTAGTTTTTACTCTATCAGATTAGATTTTTGTTTGATGAAGATTCTAGACACTTGTTTGGTGAAGACTCTAGACACATTACATGCTTCGTTTAACTCCATTACACTGAGGAGTTTAGGTATTTATTCTATTAAGAGCTTTCACAATATGGCCATGTAAAGCTCCCATATATATCATAAACTCCTGCCTTGATCACCTCTCCCAAAACAGACCTTATTTTCTTCTCAGTGACGGACCCAAAAATTTTAGATAGTAAGAGCAATGACAAAACATAAGTATAAAAAGAATTCTAATAAAAAATTATATTAATATAAAATGATGAAAAATCAATCTACAATTGTTCTTTTAATATTAAATGATCTTTTTATTATCAATACTATATATATGTCAAATTTATTATTATTATTATTATTATTATTATTATTATTATTATTATTATTATTATTATTATTATTATTACTATTACGTTGACTCCATTACACTGAGGAGTTTAGATATTTATTCTATTAAGAGCTTTCACAATATGACCATGTAAAGCTCCCATATATATCATAAACTCCTATCTCGATCACCTCTCCCAAAACATACCTTACCTTCTTTCTAGCGGATCCAAAAATTTTAGATAGTAGGAGCAAAGACAACACATAAGTATAAAAAGATTTCTAATTAAAAAATATATTAATATAAAATGATGAAAAATTAATTTACAATTATTCTTTTAATATTGAATGATCTTTTTATTATCAATACTATCATATATTTCTAACTTTATACATGCATGAATGATCATATTAGATAAATTTTAACTTCTTTCATTATAAATTTATTCATTTGCTTATTATATGGGGGCAAAATTAAAAATATGAAAGGATAAAAATGACAAATAACTACTTTAAGTAACAAAAATTCCAAATCTAAATGGGGACATGTGTTCCCACTTAGCTTCATGTAGATCTATCCCTGCTTCCTCCCCACCTTCTCTATTTTACAGTGCTCTTGCAGATCCCAGAATTGTAACCATGCGTCCACTTTATCAAAGCTCATATCAAATGGTGTGATATTCAGCTCCCATCGTTGAAGGATCAACCATGAATTTCTAAAAAGCCAAGGTAGAACAAACTTAAGAACACCCTTATTTTGGAAGAAGAATTACAATGTGTTATGGTCAATTTCAATCACCCTAAAACCCTTAGGTTTATGTCAGATGTTAAACATTGCTTATCGGAGAACCATTTTATTGATTGATATTTCAATTATAATTTTTTCAACTAGGCTATTTTGGCATCCCTAAATTCCCTTAGACACGTCTCCTTCATCATATACAATGATTGTAACATCTTTCGCTTCATCCCTTTCTCCTTCACGTCGACTATCGTCAGCAGGGGCGGAGCCATAAATTTAGTGTAAGGAAAGTCATACGAAACATATATAACATGGAGAAAAAAAAATTCATTTTCTTTTTACGGTTTTAAAATTTTTCTTTTTAATTTGTATAGGTAAATCTTGTATGATTGTAAAGATTTATCACTTGCACAAAAGTTTTAAATAATTAAAGAAATTAGGTGTAAATAACTTAACTCATTTTATGGAAGCCATCATCTAAATATATGAAAGAGTATATGAAGACAATGATAAAATTGGGGGAGAGCATGACATACCCATGTCCCCCCTTCCCCCCACCTCTGATCGCCGGTACTATGTGACTTTTGGTCAGCCATGCTTACGACAACTAGGGAAAGAAGCCAAGCACAATGCCAAAACGATCTCGATCCACCACGGTCTGCTAAGCTACACTCTCACGATAGCCCCAAGAGAAACCATAACGGCGCCCAACAGAGGTTTATTAACTCTTAGAAGATTTGTTAACTACCCATTTGATATTCCTCCATTTTTCTGGATTCTATATCTACATACTAGTGTGTTATGTTAGTAATTATGAATTTAATTTATATATTGTTTATTTCATTGGGTTTAGTTATGCTTTTAATCCTTTTAATTTCACTTAAATTTAATTTTGTTTCTTATTGTTTCAATTGTTACAATGTCCCTTTTTTTTTTATCTGGATCAATTGTTACAATATCATTCTCTTAATGTTCAAATTAATGCAACTGAATTCTTTTACCAGCTTAATGTTAACTTATTTTTATGGATATTTGCAATATCCTATGTGAAATAAAATTTAATGACTTATACCAGAAAAATATAAAATAAAATTTAATGACAAAAAATTGGTAAAAATCAAATGATACAATGCCACATTTAAAAAAAAAAATTGTCATGTCAATGTCAATCTATCAAAATAGCTTAATTGTATCAATTTAAACACTGGTACTATCATATACATCTCGGAATAGGATCACCTGCAGTTAAAAAAATAACTGCACGAAAATACCATTATAAATCTAATAATTCAATTTTTTTGTATTATATTTTAAATTTTTCTTTTGTTATAAAATTGAATAGTTTTCACTTCATCTCTCTTTGACCTGACATCAAGGGAAAAAAGTTGCCTTCAATGCATAATATATGTCCCCATTTCTATCCAAAGACTTCAGATAAAAGCAATGGAAATCCAACTAACAAAAATGTAAAGTGCAAGAAGAATTAAACATTATTAAAAATTGTAAAAATGATATAAGAGAAGCAAAAAAAAAAAGGGTAAAAACTGGTGCGATAACTCTAAATTTGGCCCATGCTTACAGTTTGGAAAATTCGGGTAAACTGTTAAAACTATCTACATGATGGTTAAAATAAGCAATCCTGAATTCCTGACTAATTACACTCTTGTCACTGCTCCCTAACTCTTAAAAAAACAGTGTGTGCTGGTTAGTACATTCTTACTCATTCTCATTCTCAAGTCACTGCTAATTAAAAAGTCGAAACCCATTTCCACTTCCTACATCTGTGGAATCCGATTCACTTCCCATTCTCTCATCTAAACTTTCACTTGGAAGGAGTTTTATCCTGTCTGCATGCTCAATGATCCAGTCAGTGAATTCTGGAGATGCTGCCCATTCTTCCAGAGCTTGCTTAGTAGATTCTCGTGTGAAGTCATCCCACTCTTTCTTTGTGAACTTCTTTCTGTTGCGGATCTTGTGGAAGGTTGAATAATAATCCCGGCCTATTTGCGTCCCAGAAGATGGTGGCGTGACTGGCGTGAACCCAGAAGATGGTGATACAACACCAGAAACAAACAAATGAATTAGATAATATATCACAGCATTATTATTGCAAGCAAGGTAAAGCTCCAGAAACTTTACAGGTTTTGAATAAAAGTGTAAATCTCTGACAGAAACAAATATTTTAGATGACTTCCCCAAAGTTCATTAAAAAGATAATCCAAGCAAAGCATGTGCGTCTGTTTGGATTAAGAGCCTCTTTGAAAACTCAATTTCGTGTTGAAAATGCAAAATATTCAGCACTGAAATAGATGTAGTAGTGTTTGTTTCATACATGCAAAAAATGAAATAACTGAAAGTTCAGAAAACATTCAGCTTATGACCCAGGAGTGGTCATCGTGAATTCAGAAGCAACTTAATCCAATGCTTTTTTCTTTAAATCAGAAATTCAGTGCTAAAAGTTTCAGTTTACCAAACACACTAAGTCCAGGGAATTTCAAAAAATCTCAAAAGTGGAAAACAAAATCCAGAAGATTCACAGAATAAGTCATTGCTCCAGTACAATCAACTAAATAATTAAAAGTTAAACAAATTTAATCATTTTCCTTCCCTCACCTTCAACATTAACTCATCCATCATAATGGATGATTTGCAATTAGATGCTGATTCATGGATCCCAAAATGCTTTATTATGTAACAGAGCATATATATAAACAACTTAATGTTTGAGTGAAGAAAGTTATTTTATGGAACAATCCTCGATGATAGTTGCACAAAAGTTAATAAATTATTACTTCAATATCAGATCCTGCCTATTTCAGCCAAAAAATTCAATTACTTAGATTTTGATCTAGTTACTACTAAAAATTTCACTTAATCTGTGAGTTTTGCTATATTCTTCTAAAAAATCTTCTTAATAATCTTTCTATTATTTAATAAAAAAAATTAAATAAAAAAAGTAATTACATTCAATTTATTAAAAACATAAAAAATATTTAATATTTTTTTTATTTCGTAATTAGTAAGATTAATAAAAAATTGATTAGAAGGATTTAGAATTATTCTTTCTTTTATCTATAGGTCTTGTTTGAATCACCCCGAAAAATTAAAAAAAAAGGATCTTGCTTCGACAATATCTAATAATCATATATCAGAGAGATTGGAATAAGAAACAATACCTGTCACGGGAGAGTCAGACCATGCAGATCTTTTAGGACTATTCCACATTTTTCCTTTATGGGTTGACTTGCTAAGGAATTCAGCATGACCACGTCTTCCTCTCACCCACCGCAACGAATAATTATCGTTCCTTGAAGTTTCATACCTACATGAAATCATAATGGCATGTTTAGAGGTGGAAAACATGAAACCTTCAAGGCATTATATTTGACAGTCAATGACC
Source organism: Ormosia emarginata (assembly GCA_029884605.1). Classification (NCBI taxonomy): domain Eukaryota; kingdom Viridiplantae; phylum Streptophyta; class Magnoliopsida; order Fabales; family Fabaceae; genus Ormosia; species Ormosia emarginata. The sequence goes on from JAQQTP010000068.1 coordinate 9,343,051, forward strand.
AAATAAAAAATCAGGATCATTTTTAGGACAGTCATACGGACATCTAAACAATCAAAGACCAGTACATGTCAGTGAGTGGATCCCACTCTCTCTTAGTCCTATACTATCTAAAATAGATAAATTGATTACAAAGTTCAACCATCTAACCCATGACCATTTTCTACAATAAGATTCTGTGCTTTAAACTCTACAAAAGCAAAATATAACAATTCATTTAAAACATCCAAAATCCCTGACCCTAATTAACAAGTTGTCAGCAGTCATGAGTCACGACAACCATCTCATCTAATGTTCTTGCCTCTTGGACAAAACTATCATGACCATTCAAATGCAGAGCAATGCCATTGCTTAAATTGAAGGATGAAGAAACATTCAAGTTAGCTGGCAGAATAAATTGAATACTATGCAAATATGGTAAGTTTGGTAACCATGTCCAGTAGAAATGATTTTACATGAACAAATAAAATAAAGCAGAAAGAGATGTCATACTTATTACTTACCATCTGTGAAGCCACTTTAACGAAGAAATAAGATTGCAAACAGCTCCACAAGAGACCAAGGCTCCAATTGCTAGAGGAGGATCAAGAGTGCTCTGACAGAGAAATGAAAATCAGAATAAATAGGGAAATGAACAGCATTCTTAAAATAATAGTAGTATGTAACAGACCAAAATGGTCAGACAACATACAAGAAGGGTGGAGTTTTAATTAACAAAAAAGTAAATTCAATACAGATATGAATGGGTCCATCTCAGCACCGACTCAAATATTCATGGATTTTCAACAGACAATTTCATCATGAAAATCAAGTAAATAAATAATAACAGCATTGGTACCAAACTGTGCCACTTTACAAAAAATATTACCAAGTTGTACCACTTTCTGAAAATTTACCAGTCTATGCCATTTTTATTTTTTTAATTTTATTAATGCTGACATTTTTTTATTTTACCTTTTTTATAATTACTTTTTAGTATTTATGCTTTATATTTTACATTTTTTTTTGTGCAACAAATTGCTCACACAATTCTGGGCCAGGGGTAGTTGCTTTATATTTTACTTTATTTTCATTATTTTTTTCTCCATTTTTCAAAATACTCATTTTATTATTATACTATAATAATTTACACAAGGTGATCCATACTGACCTAGCAAAACCTATCATATATGACAGGGTGAGTATTAGACAACAGTCATAGTGTATTGCATATTCCCTGTTTACATAAATGCAAACCTGCAAAATGAAGGTGACTCCAATTATGCGCATTGCCCTTTTCACAAACAGAGCGACCCCAGCATCCACACTGCCATCTTCTTTCAAAATAACAAATCTCCTAACAATCCAGTAGCCTAAATCAGCTCCAGCCAAGATGATACCCAGTAGTACAAAAACAGCAACCAGTAAACCATTGAGGAAAGATATTTCATGAAAGAGAATTGAAGATATGTCTGATAAACAAGCCAAATCACATAGGATGGGAAACACTTGACAACATATGTCTGACAGGCAAGTAAAGATAGTCAGTAGTCAGCAAGAATCATGCACCATGAAATAAAGGGGCCACGGAATAGGGAAGAGGGAGGGTGGAAAGGGTAACCACCATCCAAGGACAAACCAATGATGAATGACAGTTGGAGTAAACATCAGGGCAACAAGTATATATAGAAAGGTTGAGCTTGCTCCAGAAAATTAAATTACTATATTTGAAAAGAGGAAGTCATTTCCACCTCTTTAACAGCTATTTTCTGTTGAACACAAATTTGTTTGCGAACCCAAAGAAAGAAATAACATTTACCAAAAGTTATTCTAGATGAAACAAAACTTATATTTTAAGGATCACAAGAAGGTGAGGGAGAAATTAAAAGAGTGACTTATTGACTACAAAAACAAGATGTTTCAAATGTGCCCCAAAATGTTAGCTCATCATACATAGGAAAAATAAACATGTATGGGTCCGAAGAAGAAGCCAACAAAAAGGATTAGCTATCTGGACGTGTATATAGATGTTAGCCATTCAGCCTGCATTATATGACACAACATAAAAATACAGATATGCACTAAGTTATCCAAAAAAGAAATAGACGGATATACTTACTGGATTGTGCATCTCTTCACTCATCCCAAAACTCCGAAGAATTGAATTTACGAACACAGAGAACTGGTGCAAAAGGAATGACCCAGCTCCAAGCTGAAACAGTACATAGTGATAATATTAAGAGTGACAATATTTACATGAAACATGAAGAGCCAAATTTAAATCAAACTCACCATTGATCCGTCTATGGTAAGGTAAAAGATATTTTTTCTTCCAGTTGGCAATAATTTCACGCCCTGTGTATCATAATTAGAAGAAATTAGTTAGCAAACATAATAAACAAGCAAGGAAAACTTGGAAGCAATGAAACAAATTGAAAACCATGCATAATACAAAAGTAATTTATATACCTGAAAAAGAAGGATTATAATGACAAGAAAGATCCCTATAGCCATTGAACTGCTATAATAAAATGGAACCCAACTGCTAACAATTGGAGCCAACAACAGGAGTACAAATCCCATTGCAAGACAAAGGAGGCGCCATTGCTGAAAGTCTGCAAAATTTTTGTATAACATATATTAAATAGGCAGTTAAGTGCCAAAAATAAAATAAAAAATCACAAAGAGAAGACAAACAATAGAATAAAGGTTTTCCCCTTTAATGAGATGGAAGAAACAAACCTTCTTCAAGAGCAACTGTAACAGAACCTGATATTTCACCATTGATCATCACATCAACATATCTTGTTTCATAAGGTGACTAATAGCACTCCAGATCCCCTTCTGTCCACTCACCCATTCATCCTTTTCACACTGACACCATCCAAGTGTATCATTCCTGTGGGGTCCAGCCACTAGCTTGAGTTGAAATTGAAGGATAGAAACAAATTTTCTTTCGGTGGGAAATAATATAAGCAAAACCGTGTGCAGTTTTTCAAAAACCTTTTTCGGTGCACACGGTCTGCACCTCAACAGCATCCTCAATTTGTTTCTATAAATAGAAGCAATTGAGAAAGAGAAAATGTATCAGATCCTCACAATCAAAAGAAGAACATAGTGAGAGAAAAATAGAGAGAGAATCTCTTAGAGAGTTTCTTGAGAGAGAAAAATAGTGTGTCAATTTGTGAGAATTATATCCACAAATTAAAGATACAATATCATTGTATTTTTGTATTTCCATTATTGTTATAGTGGAGATTTAAGTGGCCTACGCGTCCCGTGGTTTTTTCCTTGCTCACATTGAGAAGGTTTTCTACGCTAAAAATTTTCTGGTGTTATTACTCTTATTTTACGCTTCTGCATAATGCCTATTTTTGAGTTCACAGAGGAGGAAATTATGCACCATTTCCCAACAGTGGTATCGAGCCAGTTGGGATGCTAGGTGATTCATAAGAAAATTCTTAGTATCTTTCTGTGGTTGCGGAGTTATGCGATCTTCCACATCGAAAAGAATTATTCTCATTCTTTGGAAATAACGTGAAGCGGTGTAAAAGTGTTGTCTAGGAAATGTAGGAAAGACTTGGTATTTAAGTGTATCCATTAGTGAACCACCTCTCTTTCCCGGGAACTTACCCAGCACTATTTGCAGGGTGTTATTGTTTCAAGATACGGTACTATTTACATATGATTGCTTTGTGTAATTCAAGATGGAGGGAGCTGTTACTCATGATGGAGATATGTTCAAGCCGATCGCTGAAAATTACTCCTATTGGAAGCCGATGATGGAAGACCACTTATACCGCAAGGATTTGTATGAGCCAATTACCCATAAGGATAAACCGGAAGGGAAGAACGACAAAGATTGGGAGCTCCTGAATCGGAAGACAGTAGCTATGATCCGCAAATACATTGATCGCAGTTTGTTCGAGCATGTATCAACTTATACAAATGCGCATGAGTTGTGGACCAAACTTGAATCATTGATTCAAAAGAAAACGCCCAGAAACAAAGCCCACCTTGTCAGACGACTGGTGAAATTGGAGTACTCGGACGGTCATAATATGATCGAACATTTGAATACCTTCAAAGGTATTGTGAATCAACCGACCGAGAAATGAAGATAGATGATGAGTTGCAAACTCTTCTACTCCTCGATTCTCACCGAGAGTGGGACACTCTAGTTGTCACTCTCAGCAATGCTCCGCACGGAAAGCTTAGCATGGATTCTCCATTTTTTTGAATGAAGAGTCAAGACGGAGGGAAAGAGGCTTGAACAACCAGTTTGAAGCCAACGTTGTTGACAACAGAGGAAGGAGTAAGAATCGTGAAAAAGGAGGTCGTGGAAAATCACAAGGTAGATCCAAATCTCGCACTAGACTAAGTTGTTATTACTGTGGCAAACCAGGCCACAGAAAGTCTGAGTGTAGATTCTTGAAGAGAGATCAACAGGCTGGAACAGTCCATCCTGACCAGATAGACCCAAAGAAGAAGAAGGAACAACTATTGCGGTGGCCTCGAATGATGAGAATATATTTCTTGTCGAAGAAGAAAATTATCTAAACATTGCATCTGATGATTGCATATGGATAATTGATTCCGGAGCATCCTTTCACGTCACACCTCATGAAGGTTTTTTCTCATCATACCAAAAAGGAGATTTTGGTACGGTGAAGATGGGCAACCATGTCACGAGTAAAATCGTCGGTATTGGTGAAGTAACTTTGATAAGTGAGAATGGAACCAAGCTTGTACTGAAGGAGGTGAGACATGTTCCCAGAGATGCGTCTGAACCTTATCTCCAGAAAGTTAGATGAAGCCGGAATGATAAACCGGTTTGGTGCCTGAGATGGAAACTCAGCCAAGGAAGCATGATTATTGCTCGCGAGCAAAGGAAGGCTCTGTACATTATGCAGGGAAAGATATGTAAGGGGGAGATGAATGTTGCTCTAGACGCAAGCAAGGAATTGTGGCATAAACGATTGGCCACATGAGTGAGAAGGGTCTGGAAATCTTAGCAAAACACTATCTTCCAAACATAAAGGGGCAGCCACTTGAATCCTGTGAAGACTGTCTAGCAGGCAAACAACACAGAGTATCTTTCAAAAGATCAGATGATGCAAGAAGAAGAAAGCAGATTCTGGATCTTGTTCACTTAGATGTTTGCTCAACATCTGAAAGATCCCTTGGCGGTGCCCAATACTTTGTTACCTTCATTGATGATCACTCCAGGAAAGTGTGGGTGTATTCATTGAAGACGAAAGATCAAGTTCTTCAAACTTTCAAGGAGTTTCATGCTTCTGTAGAACGAGCATCTGGAAGAAAGTTGAAATGCTTGAGAACTGACAATGGCGGAGAGTATAGAGGTTCATTTGAGGATTATTGCAAGACTCATGGGATAAGACATGAGAAAGTACCCCCCAAGACACCTCAGATGAATGGACTAGCTGAGAGAATGAACAGAACGATTGCAGAGAAAGTCAGGAGCATGCTTTCTCATGCAAAACTCCCCAAGGTAAAACTGCAGGTTGATTTGATCAAGTTGTCTCCTTCAAGACCTTTAAATGGAAAGATTCCGAAGAAGTATGGTCGGAAATAAAGCTTCTTATGGTCATTTGAGAGTCTTTGGGTGCAGGACATTTGTCCACATTCCTAAAGATGAAAGAGCAAAGCTTGATGCAAAGACGAAGGAATGCATATACCTTGGTTCACCAAGAGATGAACTCGGCTTCAGATTATGGGACCCTGTAAACAAGAAGATTGTTCTGAGCAGAGATACGTGGTATTCTATGAATATCGACAATCCAGATATTCAAAGCAATCTAAGAAGCCAAAGACCACCTGTGGTACACATTCGGGGAGAGATTCCTCAAAGGAATGAGCAACCCGATCGACAATACAACCTCATCGATGGACGATCGACGGAAAAAAGACGTAACAAAGTCGGTGCAATGCAGAAGAACAGATTGAGACTGATCAAATAGAACAAGAACCTCAAGTGAGAAGATCAATGAGAGTCAGACAACCATCAAGAAGGTATTTCTCAGATGATTATGTCACTCTCACTGATGAAGGGGAACCTCAAAGTTTCATAAAAGCCATTGAGACGAATGATAAAGATAAATGGATGCAAGCCATGCAAGAAGAAAATCCCCGAAAGAGAATCGACGTATAATCGGTGAAATTACCGTAAGGAAGAAGGGCATTGAAAAATAAGTGGGTGTTCAAACTCAAGATAAGAATAACCCAAACCCCAGATACAAAGCAAGAATTGTTGTGAAGGGGTGCAACTTAAGAAAGGCATAGATTTTGAAGAAATCTTCTCACCAGTGGTGAAGATGACGTCCATTAGAGCGATTCTTGGTCTAGCTGCAAAACTAGACTTGGAAATAGAACAACTTGATGTTAAAACAGCATTCTTACATGGAGACTTAGAGGAAGAAATTTATATGGAGCAATCAGAAGGTTTCGAAGAACCAGGCAAAGAACACCTAGTATGTCGTCTGAAGAAAAGTCTCTATGGTCTGAAGCAAGCTCCAAGGCAATGGTATAAGAAGTTTGATCTCTTCATGACCCAACACAATTTCAAGAAGACCTCCGCAGACCATTGTGTGTTTGTGAAGAATTATGGAAATGGTGAATCCATCATACTGTTGCTGTATGTTGATGATATGTTGATTGTTGGGAAAGATAAGACAAAGATAGCTATTCTCAAAAAGGCATTGAGTAAATCTTTTGCTATGAAAGATTTGGGTGCAGTAAAGAAGATTCTTGGAATGAAGATCATCAGAGATCGTTCTAGAAGAATGTTGTGGATGTCACAAGAAGACTATATCAAGAAAGTTCTTGAAAGGTTCAATATGCACAATGCCAAACCTGTGTACGTTCCATTACCTGGTCATCTTAAACTAAGCAAGAAGCAATGTCCAGGAAATGAGGAAGAAAAAGAAGAAATGAGCAAGGTGCCCTATTCTTCTGCAGTGGGTAGTCTTATGTATGCAATGGTCTATACAAGACCAGACATTGCTTATGCAGTAGGAGTTGTGAGCAGATTCCTATCGAATCCAGGAAAGGAGCATTGAACTGTTGTGAAATGGATACTAAGGTATCTGAAAAGAACTGCCAAAAGGGGCTTGTGCTTTGGCAATGGAAATCTAATGCTCACCGGGTATTCGGATGCGGACATGGCAGAGATGTGGATTCAAGAAAGTCTACATCGGGATACCCGATTACTTTTGCGGGGGAGATATGTATCTCATGGCGTCAAGACTACAAAAGTGTATTGCTTTAAGCAAATGAATTCATCGCAATCACTTTGAAGGTTGCAAGGAGATCTTATGGATGAAGAAGTTTCTACAAGAGTTAGGTCGACTCAAGAAAGCTATGTTCTCTATTGCGACAATCAGCGCAATTCATCTCAAAGAAGAACTCGACATTTCATTCAAGGTCGAAACACATCGACGTAAGATATCATTGATCCGTGATGTGTTGGAAAGTAAACTACTGCAGATTGAGAAAATACATACCAAAGACTGATATGATGACAAAAGCTCTACCTAAAGAGAAGTTAGTCAGAAAGAAGTTGCACGCTTAGCATCAACCCTAAATTGATTCAAGGATATTTTCCCTTTGGGGAGGGGGGAGAATTAGGTCCAGCCATTAGCTTGAGTTGAAATTGAAGGATAGAAACAAATCTTCTTTCGGTGGGAAATAATATAAGCAAAAAGTGTGTAGTTTTTCAAAAACCTTTTTCGGTGCACATACCTGCCCGCACTCAAAAGCATCTCAATTTGCTTCTATAAATAGAAGCAATTGAGAAGGAGAAAATGTATCAGATCCTCACAATCAAAAGAAGAAGAGAGTGAGAGAAAAATAGAGAGAGAACCTCTTAGAGAGTTTCTTGAGAGAGAAAAATAGTGTGTCAATTTGTGAGAATTATATCCACAAATTGAAGATACAATATCATTGTATTTTTGTATTCCCATTATTGTTATAGTGGAGATTTAAGTGGCCTACGGGTCCCGTGGTTTTTCCCTTGCTCACATTGAGAAGGTTTTCCACGCTAAAAATTTTCTGGTGTTATTACTCTTATTTTACGCTTCTGCATAATGCTTATTTTTGAGTTCACAGAGGAGGAAAATTATGCAGCCATTTCCCAACAATTCCTGCACATACTTTGTAAAATAAGAAATGGCAATCTTGATAGAATTTTGCAAGAAGTTGAAACTAGTTGAGTGTGTGTGGGGTTGTGTGCCAGGCATGCACCTGAGACGAGGGGTGCAGTGACAGCAAATAAATAAAGAATACTATGTACAGTATATCCAAGTTATGCACTTACCTGTGGAAAAAAACCTGAATCTTGTTATGTAACCTCTCTGGGATCGCAACATGTGGAATTTGCAAACATTTAGTAGGTTTCAATTTGTTAGCAGCCTAAAAGATGATCATGAAATGTCTGGCTTACTAAATTCTAATTTTGCAGTAGAACCAATGACTATTGCCAAGCAATTTACAGCCCTTGACAGAGCTAGTTCTTTCAAACCTTGTAATCCATCCTTCTTGGTTGTCATGTATCCATCATACGTCCATCTTCATTCTCGTGCTAACCTGGTAAGCTACTAAGAAAGATATGACTTGTAGAACATAAGTTGAAAAACAAAATTAACTGCCTCTCTTTTCCATGGCAGAATTTACCATCCAAATTTTGTAAGATACACTTTGATTTGGACATAAAGCTGGGAGATATCAATCTTCGGGTGTCGAATGGGAGAGTTTGGCCTGCAAGGTACCTAATCAGGAAAATTAATACAAGAACAAAATTTGAACTCTCAAGTGGGTGGAAGCCATTTGCCAAGGGCAATGACTTGAAAGTAGGTGATGTTTGCACCTTTGAGCTCATTCCTAGAACTAAACTTACCTTCCAGGTTTACATCTTTAGAGAGACAAACAATTCAAATTGTCCAACATCTCAAGGTAGGATTGATGTTAATTTTCTTGTCAAACAATTCCTCATATGTCAAATAAATATGTTCTTCTGTCTTCTGCAGAATCTGCTCAAATGAGAGCAGCTTGTCAAGGCCAGAGAAAGGAAATGAAAATCATCACTACTACCAAATCATCACCACCAGATAGTTTCAATTCTTTTGTAGGAAGCTTAAAGTCGAATCCTGCAAGTGTTTTTTGAACACTACTGCCAAATCAAAATACTACTACATGTAAACAAGCAACCATTCAACAGTATCTATCATGTTCCTGTTTGATATCTAAATTTTCACATGCTAAAGGGGACACGTAAGAAAGTGAAGTCATTTATGCATACCACCAGCCTCTTTCATTCAACTTTTTTTTTCTTTGTTCTTTGTGAATCAACCTACGTTGCACCAATGACGGCAGTGATTGCATGGGTGCAAATTAAAGTTTGGTACTGGTGCACGGGTACGAAATTTTTAAAAAACTAGGTACATGTGTTTGGCATATAAAAATATAAAAAAATAAATTATATATATATATATATATATATATATATATATATATGTATAATAAACTAAAATCTCACACAATAAAATATGATAACATAACACACAAATTAAAATACACAAATTTCAACATAAAATATATAAAAGAACTTAAGTTGTTCAACCAAGACAAATCCACAATAAGAAATTACAATATTTAAGTTGTTCAACATGACAACTTCTAAAGATGATTACAAAAATCAAACTCCAAACAGCCTCAATTTCATCATTTCCTTACCCATCATCGGTGAAAAGAATAGCCTCCAAATTGGTTCATCAAAAGAGAGACTAGCAACTTCAAGAATCCCAGGCCTTCTTCAATGGATCCCATTCATCTCCACCAATGTCCCACATTTTAGTCTCACCCTCATTATAGTTCTTATTCTTCCTTGAGAGGAGACGAAGATTTGTGTGGACAAAAACTAAATCTTCAACTCTCTTGGGATTTAGCCTATTCCTTTTCATGGAGTGGATAAAGGAATATGTGCTCCAATTCCTTTCACAACAAGAGGAAGAGGAAGGTTGTGAAAGGAGCTTCAAGGCAATGGTTTGAAGTTTGGGGATTGAAGCTCCATACATGACCCACCATTCCTTTGGTGTCGGGTTCCACCTATCTTGCAAGCAATCAAATTGGCCAAGCTCTTCTTCACCACTTGAGAATTTAACAAACTCGAAGTGACCGCCGCCTTTCTTGAGGATCCAGGAAAGTAATCCTTTAGGCATTTGTTTCTCCCCATACAAATCTCATTGTCCTTATGTGGGGGGACTCGTTTTGGAGCTTCCTCAAGCCATTGTCTACAATAATACCTATTATACAAAATATAAGATGTGATTACTATAATACAAAAACCAAAGTCCATCTAAGAAAAAGTAAGAGAACTAGGAACTTGAAAATTAATTAAATGTACCTAGGATTAAGTGAATGAGCCAAGCAATGAAGAGGTGTGCAACTTTTATTCCATCTAGAAATTAGGATGTCATACACCACTCCATAGAAGGATGAATGTTGATTCAAATCCTTTTCCTCGTGTTGATAGACGGCTAGCTTCACTTGCTCAATCATAGAATCCCATTTCTCATAAATCAAATGAAGGTTTGGCTTATCGGTGTCACAAGAACGAAGCATATCATAGATGGGCTTTGTAAAGCTTAGAATATAATCAACTTTATCCCACCAAAGGTCATTCAAAATTGTTTCTTTTGAGACCTTTTCAACATCATCTTCTCTATGAAAGTGAGACCATTCTTCACTAATGACCATAGATTGGAGACCATGCTTAATAGTTCTAAACCTTTTAAGCATTACAATGACGGAGGCAAATCTAGTCTCAAAGAATAGAAAGTAGCTTCAGATGCACAAATTGATTATACATAGCTAGCCTCATGGAATGATTCATGATAAAATTCTTAATGAAAAAGGCATCATCAAGAATAAAGAATAATCCAATGACACTCAGCATAAACACTCTCATTATTTGGATTATTTTTAGGAGCACAAATATTTTTCAAAGCAAGGTTCAAGGTGTGCACCACACATGGTGACCAAAAGATATGAGGATGCATGGATTCAACAATTGCTCCAGCAGCCTTGCAAACAGGTGCATTATCAGTAATGATTTGCACCACATTTTCTGGCCCAACCTCATCAATGGTGGACAAAATCAAATTAGCAATGTAATGTTTGTCCTTAAACTCACCAGAGCCATCAACCGCCTTCAAGAACATAGGTCCTGAATCCGATGCAGCCATGAAGTTAATCAATGGTCTTCTCTGTGCATCAGTCCAACCATCACTCACTATACTTACACCTTTTTTTCGACCAAGTGTCTTTGATGGGTTGAAGTAATCTCAATATGTGAGCTTTTTCTCTTTGCAACATTGAAGTTCTTATAGCATTGTAGCTAGGTGGTGAAAGGGTAGTATTTGAAAGATATGTGAATGAGCTAACAAAATAGGGATTTCTAGCCACATTGAATGGCAAACCCAGAGTAGAATAGTCTAGCTATTTCACATGACAAATGATCTCTTGCCTCATTATTAAATGCCCTTCCTATTGCACTCTCAATGCCTCTTAGAGCTCCCATCGAAGACATATCAACTCTAGGAGGGTTCAAACTTGTAGAGCCGAGAGGGTAAAGGAACTTGCACCGGCTTTGCATTCTTCTCAATAGCCTCTCTTTCTATTTGCTTTATTTCTTGAAGATAGTCATTTAGCACACCATTACATATGCTAATCCCATGTCCTTTTTCCCTTAATAGATGAGACCTCACTCTAAAATAAGATCCCTTGTAAGTTCCATCACAAAATTGCATTTCCAACTTGCATTTCCTCCTCCAAATTTTTTACTTTGCAATATTGTCACATAAGCCCAAAGAGGACAACCATTTTCGGTTATACCAGTTGCATATTTTCTAGTCAAATAGAAGTTCGTGCCACTGATCTTGCCAGAACCATCACCACCAACACTTGCGAGCCTGTGAAAACATTAGGAGTAGAAGGTGAGATCGGAGAGCAGAGAACGGAAGACAAGAGGGCAAGAGAACGGAAGACAAGAGGGCGAGAGAACGGAATATCCAAACCGGAACGTGGAGAACGGATCGACGAGATGGCAGAGAACGGACCGAAAACGTCTTCACCACAACGCAGTCGCCGGAGCTTGGTCGCACAACCCGGGTCGCGCGGGTGGGTCGCGCACCGGGTCGCGAAGCTCGCGTTGAAGCGAGACTCGGGGGTTAGAAGCCGGTCAAGGAGTTACCGTCGCCGGAGTTGCAATGATCCGGAGAATGAAGAGTGAAGATTGGGTTGCTCGGGAGAAGGAGAACGTTCTTTGAATGAGGGTGGAGTGCGAAACGAATGGGTAAGGGTTCAAAACCGAAGAAGATGCCATTTTTGTGTCAAACGGCACCATTTTTGCCAACAAATTACGAGCCATTCTCCAAGCCGCACCGAGCCGCAAGCCGTACCCAAGCAAGTGATAAGCCGTACCCAAAATTCAACCTTCAGGCGTACCCACGCCAACTTTTTTACGTCTTCTTTTTCTCCCTGGGAGGAGTACCCATGCTTCATAGGAATCAACCTTTCATTTAACAATTCAAACTAATATTAGGCATTTGTGGAGATAACCTGATAACATATGCTCAAGTGCAGAGATAATTGTAGATTTTTGAATGATTTATTCTCTTACCTTAATGTGTGAAAAGTTAGAAGCATGAAAATTACTTAACAAGCCTCATGGTAGGGACATAATTTAAGACGTTGGGGGCAAAAAGGATAAACTAGTAACATAGTAAATATTTTTTTTTTTTGAAGAAAAAAGAACCTAAAATGTCAGTGGGGGCATGTGCTCCCACTCCCTGTAACCTAGATCTGTCCCTGCCATAACACCAAATATTTGGCCCATGGAGAGGGTTATTCGCAGCATAATGAACTTGCAAGGGGATATATGCAGAACGTTCACCATTCATAATTCCGTTGGTCGTATTCCTCGTCAAGTTCAGTGGCAGAAACCAGAATGGGAGGTTACCATGCTTAACATTGATGGCAGTTGTCTCGAGTCTCCTTCTCGAACTGGTTTTGGTGTGATGTCCTTCGAGGTTGCGATGGAAATTGGATTTTGGGCTATTCCGGAGCTCTTCCAGGTGCAGATATTTTGCTTGCTGAGTTAATTACTATCAAACATGGTCTCAAAGTTGCTTGGCAGGTTGGTGAGAGGAAGGTTTAGTGTGAATCTGACTCTTTGGAAGCTGTTAGGCTTGCTAATCTTCCTACGCCTCCCACTTTCCATGCTTATATTGCTGTCATTGGAGATATTCAGGCGCTGCTTAGTAGACCGTGGAGTGTCAGGATTTCTCATATTCTTCGTCAGGTAAACTCTTCTGCAAATGCTTTGGCTAAGATGGGAGCTTTGAGTTCAGACAATATGACAATTTGGGATTCTCCATCCCCTACTCTTAGTCCTCTTTTGCTAGCTGACTCTCTTGGTGTTACTTTTATTCGTCAGTTGCTTCTATATAGTTTTCCATTGTACCAAAAAAATATCAGTCTCAATGTTAAGGAGATACTAGATTAACTATTAATATTATTCTTTTCTGTACAAGGATAGAAGCTATTAACATTTTTCCAAACCCCACTCACCCTATTCGTTCGTATATTAAACATTAATATCGTCAAGCAATGCATGGAGAAAAGACGTGATCAGTTTGGCGATAGTGGAACGTTAAGGTCACTATCGAGGCAGCAAGGGACGACCAAGCCCAAGAATTATTTGGACTCGAAGGTTCCCAGAAGAGAATGGAGAAAAGGATGGGACAAGAAGGCAGCATGTCGTCAGAGTCCAGTTTTGCGAGGTTGGAAGATTTCTCAATGACCTTGAGTCTTACCATAGGACACATGCCTGACTGCAAGCTTAGATGAGGACCTAGCAAATTATGATGAGAAGCTACTAGATGAATATCCAGACAAGAAGCTACTAGAACCTTCTCAATTAGAACCATCATAACAGATTCAGTTATGGATGCTGCCACGTAGATATTTCTGTTAGTAACTATATTGATTACTCACTTAGTTTAGATCTATGTATTTATGATTAAAAAGTAATAGCTTCACTAATACTGTCATTAAGCTCCTTAACCTCCTGTATATAAACCCTTATGTACATACAATCAATACAAATAGTCATTTTCTCCAAAACCAAATTTTCTAATTGAGTGCCACGGGAGAGCGTTTAGCAGAGGTGTTTTGAACTAGGAATACAATGCCCATGGCATAGGAAATGACGTGCTGCTAGATGGATGGAAAAGTGCAAAACAGAGGTACCATCTCCACCGGTTACAAGTAAGAAATCCCATCCCTTCACTTTACAAATATTAAATCAACGATTTCTGGTTAATGAACATCGATGCTCACTACTTCAAAGTGAGCATTATAGAATTCTCCTGCTTGAGTGGAGAGTTCTGCCATATCTAATAAATAGTCGAACACATGCATAACATAACACATGAGGTCAAGCATGTCACTCCGATCAAATATACATGTTTGAATGTCTGCTAGGACAATAGTTAAGTAAGGACACATTTACTTCTGCTCAGTTTCTTTGCTGGAGTATTACAAAAAGAACTTTATCTTGAAAGCTTAAAAGGCTGTTTGCGATTACAACTTAACTTCTGCAGTGTTTTGTGCTAACTCGAGCTTACCGCATTAAAGTACTTCCACATGAATGTCAAGCTTTGAATGCAAAACAATTGATATTGTAAACTAAACGACAAATTGCAGTGACTGAGTTTTCACTTTTGCATCATTACGAACTATTTAAGTATTTATCTGCAAGCACGTGTTAAGAACAAGTACGAAAATTAAAAATGATATTTTTTTATATGGAAAAATTAAATCTGATATTAAAGCAAACATTTGACTAAATGTAAATAAATTTATGTATTACCTGCCAGATATCTTAGATTCGAACTAGAGTCTTAGACAGACGGCCTGAACTATTTATTAAGGGACATCAATGGTAATCCTCTGCTTGTATCCAATAACCCAAAACAGAAACATTTATATTGCTTACAAAAACTCAACGCATCAACTTCCTATTCTCATCCCCCATATCTTCATTTTTGCCACAAGAAACGGCAGAAACAAGAGAATTGAAAGGTGGGAAGGAACTAAATAGGCACATAAAAGGAGGCAAATAAAAACCTAACATTGAAATTCTATAACCGTGTCCATTATTGCTGCCAAAAATCAACTAATAAGAAGACCGCGAATGATACATGTTAGCTACAAAATGCTTCAGTGCAGCAGTAATAACCACCAAAGATACAAAAAGCAGTTACTTAGATTTCTTTTGTTGTTCATAAACCTTTTGGCCCATAATTTTACAAACAGCTACATCTTTTGGCTGAAGAAGTTTTAATGCAGGATGAACATTGAGATCTCCCAAAACCAGCTTCTGGCCCACATCCAACTCACTTAAGTCCACATCAATATATGGGGGGATAATGTCAGCAGGGCATAGGTACTTAACAGTCCTTTTCATGGTATTCAAATAAGCACCTGCCAAATTTGTAAAGCGACGAATAATGCTCAACCAAGTAAAACATTATAAACATAAAACAATGAGTAAAACAAAATGCATTTGTCAATTGTCATAAAGTTATTTTAATAATTTTAAGACATTAGTATCCATACATCCAGGCAGCATAAATGTTATCAGTTAGAGAAGTAGGTGCCACACAGAAAAGTCAGAAATGTTCAATAATGATCATTCACTTTGCACCATCAAACCTAAAATATATCCTACAAAAGAGTAACTCCGTAATAAGATGAAATTGCACACAAGCTCTAATGTATCATAAACTCCAATTATTTTCCACAGAAATGATCTTTTATTCTTATAATAATAACTACACATCAGGCACCTTAATGAGACAACACACTATTTTTTTTTTTTAATATCTACAAGTTACACATGTATCTTGTTTGTTGCATAAATCAGATCATATTCTCAACCATAGTCATTCCAATGCAGAAATGCCTTCTAAAATTTACACCAAAGTAATATTCCTAAATCAAATCGGCATAATTGCCCAGGGGATCGAAATTGTTCTTAACCCGAGTGAGTAAACATTTATACAAGTATTTATCAGTTGGACTAATGGAAATTGTTAGAGAATATTAAGAATATCTTCATATTATATAAGAGTATCTTTCATGATTTGTTTTCTTATTTAATTAGGCTATTAGTCTTATGGTTAATGGGCTTGTATTAATAGTATAAGTATTTGCCCTAGTTATTAGTATATATAGGATAGTAAGTTATGGTTTTGTTTCATATAATTCTTATCAATAATATTCTTAGTCTACTATTATTTAGTCGTCTTTCTCTTTTTTCCCTTCCCTAACTCTAAACCCATAATTCTTTAATATGGTATCAGAGAGGTACCATCCATCATGACCTGTGTCTTGCTTCCACTAAAATGAGTTCCATGGAACTCAATGTATATCCCCCTTTCAGTTTTCTTTCTGTTTTCCCTTAAACCTTGTCTTTCCTTAATCCTTATTTTGTTTTGGTAACATAGGAAGTAATTTCTGTGTTTAAAAAAAAAAAAGACAGCAGAATGTCTTGACTTAGGTCACAACTCAAGGTTGGGCAGCTGTCACTGTGGCTGCCATCTCAGTTCTCAGGCAGCCGGTGAGTGGACGCCTGTGACAGATTAGTCTAGCGTCAGATCCGTCGACTGCAGGCAGAGGAGCTGGGTCATTCGTGGGTTTCGGGCGAGTTTTGTGAGTTTTATTGGGGATGCTCACACCACGAACAACATCCTAGTGCTGTGGGTGGCCGGCGGCTTAAGATTCCAGCCCAAATAGGTGTGCATGGTTGTCAGGGAATATTGCTGGCGACTGCACATCCATCAACATTGCTGGGGAGTGTGGTTTCCGGCCTGGATTGAGTGTTTTTCTCTGTTCCCACGTCTTTGGAGGCTATGCATCCTCTGTTGGGCATTTGCTCATGGCTGGGTATTCTCTTTTACGGCACAAATCAGGTTTTTGGTGACAGGAGCTCCGGTGACAACTCTGGCGAGCAGGTTTAAGGTATGTTTTGGCTGGTTTTGGTTTGATTTCCTCCCCCTTCAGAGCGTTTTGGTGTCTCCTTCGAGTAGGAGAGCGCTGTTGGATCTGGTTTTCATGGATTTTGATTCTGATTTAATAGTCTCTTCTTTTGATTCGTAAGTATGGGATGGGTGATGAAAATTCTGATTTTGGGACCGATAGCGAGATATAAGTTGGCTAGAGGTTGTTCTAACATGGTTCAGTATGACTGAGAGATGTTAGATGGCCAAAGGTGATTCTAGTAAGTTGCTGATGGTGATTTTCCTGTGATTTTTAGGATTTCCGTTGCCTTCCTTTCTTCTTCTGTTATTGTTATCCGTTCTTCTAGATGTGGTTGCAATGGTATGTTTGAGCTGGGAGGAAAGGGCTTCCCATTTGGTGTAGCCACCTATGGGAGAGGCAATGGGCTGCCAATGAGGTGGAGCTGCCCCCATATATATCAAAGGAAAGGGTTGCCCGTTAGATGGAGCCGCCTCAAGGTAGTTGGTCTATCCTAGAAAGAATGGGCTATCAACATGGTGGAGCCGCCTTAGATGTGAGTAAAATCTCTCTTCTTCTTCTTGGACATCGGATGATCCAACTTTGTTTCACTTCTTCTCTATGTCGTGATTGGGTGGTTCAGTATTTGCTATTATGCCGAGTTTCTATCCTCTCCTTGGTGATAGCTTCCAGTTAAAGATGGATTATGATATTTGTTTTATGTTTATGGGTTTGCTATTTGTAACAAGCTAAAGCTTAGCTTGAGGGAGAGTTTTAGAGAATATTAAGAATATTTTTATATTATCTTAGAGTATCTTTCATAATTTGTTTTCTTTTTTAATTAGGTTATTAGTCTTATCGTTAATGGGCTTGGACTTGTATTAATAGTATAAGTATTTTCCCTAGTTATTAGTATATATAGGAAGATAGTAGGTTATGGTTTTGTATCATATAAATACTTTTGTTTAGCCATCTTCCTCTCTTTTCCTTTTCATATCCATAATTCTTCAATAGAAATAACAGAAGATCAACTTTGCTTTAGAAACAATAGATAAATAATAGGTCTAGAGTAAGAAAACAAGTCATTTAAATTATCACAAATAAAATAAAGGAGAACTAAAAAAAATCTTATTGATGTATAATAGTGTAACTAAAAACAAACTTGATCATAGTCAAAATCAAAATAGAAAAAAGTGAGTGTATTAGCGCTTAAAGTCACCTAGAATATTATGGAAATTTATATATTTAAAAATACCATAAGCAACTTGCAGTTAGATTACTATAGCACTTATCATGAAAAACTAATGACATAAGGAGGATAGCATGAGTGATGATGTTAAATAAGCAGAATATCGTAGATGTTAACAAAGAGAATCCATTTTACATAGATATTACAAGATAAACTTTTATAACTGATCCATTAGTAGTAGGGATCATTCATTTTAAATAGTATCCATTGGCAAAATGGTCAGGTTACTTGATGCCTTACGACCTGGTGGTCACAGGTGTCAGTCACAGAAAAAGCCTCTCTGCTCACTGGAGGAAGGTTTTGTTTATAAACCTAACTCTAACCAGACCCCGCAATAGTGGGACCATCATGCATGGAACCACCCCTTTTCAGAGTACAGTCAAGCTTTTTATTTTATCAATAAAACCCAAAGTCTTAGACCTACTCAGTGTTACATGGTTCGCGGTATGATTTGGTATGCAGTATACAGTACAGGACTTCTCTAGGTACGTGGAACTCCCCGGGGGGGGGGGGATACTTGTTTGGTTCGCTATTTTGGATTGAAATTCGCTTAGCATTGGTTCGCTATGCATAAACTTCAAACTATACTACTAAATAGTAGAAATTAAAAAATTATGAAGAACAAGTCAAAAAATAACATAATCACAAAACACTTCCATAAAGTCATGAAATAACAAAATCACAAAACACTTCCATAACAAATCACCTACTTATCTACGTAATACCAATTACCATTATCAAAGATTATGCATAGTACTTTGCCACAGTTCTCATGACAATGCTACATATGCTGGTGAGAAATTCTATAGACAAAACAATGCTTCAGCCATATAAGACAGAAATTAGAACTTGAAATTTTCACATAAAACCCATTGCATTTACCACCTAGACCCCATGAGTATTAAATTCAATCTATACAGACTTGTAGACTAGCCCTGTTAAGTTTTGAAGCTAAGTTGATAGAATTAGGTAATGACATTGAGTTCATAAATATATTACACTTTCAAGCTCAAGCTTCTCTCTTTCTTGCCTCGAAAAGTTAAATACAGATGAGATATGAGCCAAACAGAATATTTACAAGAACATTCTTACACCAAAAATTTCATAGAAATGTAGACAAGGTGGTGTCATGCAATAAATTAATATCATAAATTGACTCTACATAGAAAATTAAAGCATAATTGCAATAGGCATACACTACATTGAAAATTAAAGCATAACTGTAATAGGTATTCCATGTGTGCTAACCTTTCTTCAGCCCAGGGGATACATCTTCTCCTCTGAATACAAGAGGAACATCAACTTTCAACAAAGCGTGTGAGGGAGCCCTTATAAAGGTGACGTTTAATGGTGCATCTGTGTCTGCTTTCAAATGAATCTGGAAAATTTTTGAAAGACCAAAGTTCAATAGATACCATCAATTTTAACAAGTGCATGCATACTTGTATTTATAAGACAGCATATGTGAACGCACAGCTACTAAATTCACAAACACAAGCTTATATATCATATCAAAAGGACACAACTAAGTTTTTTTAAAAAAAATCATAACAAATTAAAAGAAGCTTCTTATAGTATAACTGAGCCCAAATCAAAGCATGAAAACCAGAAACAATTTTCACACACCGACAGCGCCTAATTAAAGATATTTTTAATATTAATTTTTTAAAACTTAATTGAAAGTCTATTACCTTCCGGGGCAAAACCCGAACCTTCTCGACGATCCCTTCGGACTCGAACTCCGATCGGACCTCGAGTTCAAAGAGTCGAGAGAGGAAGAAGGAGCAGCCGAGGTGATTGACGAGCTTCCTGATCTGGTTGGATCCGACGGAGATGAGGCGTTTGTTGCCGCCGTGCTGGCCGTCCTCCTGCTCGAACACGATGCTTGGGACGCGCCCGGCCTTCCGCTCTTTCGCACAGATGTTCTTCCCCGACATGGCGCGGGGGATCGCCAGGATCGTCTCGTCGTACTTGGGGTCCGGCCGTGGAAAGCCTGGAAGGTACGTCAGTGGTGGCAGCTCGGGGGGTTCGTGGTGGTGGAGGACGGCGGTGGCGGAGGCGGCGGAGTGTGAGAAGTGGCGGTGGTGGAAGGAGGCTCTGGTGAATATGTGGCGGTGAAGATGCATGGTTTGGGTTTTGGTACAGTGGAATGGTCAGTGAGTGGGGTTTAGAGAGAGCGAGAGAGAGAGAGAGAGAGAGTTAATTGCTTAATTGGATCACCGTCACCGAACTGATTATTTGACTTAAAATCAATTCAAACTATGGGAATGGGATCGAGGGGTTAAAGGTGGCGGAGGGTAGGTGGTGGTGGTGGAATTGTGGCAGTTGGATTCAGGGGAACGGGAGGAAGACCAAGAAGCGGAGCGCCAGAACATTTTGCGGGACCCATCGTCCTTGCCTTTGCCCACCATGGGAATAGGAATCGTTAGGTTCGTTGAAATCAAAATTCCCACAACCACAATGGAAAAGCCCTAGGTGGGGATTTGAGAAAGTGAAGGCATGTTATGTTCGTATGCGATGGAAATAATAATAATGGGGAAGGAATTGAGTGAGAACTGAGAATATAATAAACTACGGTGGTTTTTGAATGTTGAAGTGAAAATTGAGTTGAATGGATTTGTAAAAGACGCGAAGTTGAAAGCAAGAGCAAGAGCAATTGCAAATTGGATCGAGAGTCAGTGGTTAAAAAGGAAGGGAAGGTAATGCGTTGGAGCAAGAATGACAGAGGAGACGAGTCTTTCTTATTAATTCATTGAACCTCTTTTTCTGTTTCCTTTTTCATTATTTCACTGTCAAAAACGGCATGATTAATGATCATCATGAATATGGTCTCTTCCCATTTTCTTTCTCTAGAATCCCAACACAAAATCATTTCTGTAATTCATGATTTCATGTTATAATAATAATAATAATAATAATATACCACAAATATAAAAACATTAATTAATACTGTTATTACAATTTAATTACTTGTGATTCATTCTCACTTTATTGATCAACAAATTACTATGTATTATTATATGATTAAAAATAGTTTGATGTATTAAAATAGTTAAACTCATTTAAAGTTTTATATTGATCGTTAATCAAAATTAAATTAATACTTCCTCCATTCTTAAATAGTAATTAGTCACTTTTTAAAATTATTTTTTTTCAAATTATTTGTTACTTTAGATAATTTAAAAAAAATGTTAATTAATTATTTTTAATTTTACCTATATTAATTGTTTTTTTCTCTCATTTGTAGTATTTAATTATCAGAGCAAGAAAGAGAAAATTAAAAGAAAAAAATTAATGAGGTAATAATATTTTAAAATAGATCACTATATGCACTCAAATATAAGAGAATTACAATTAGGACGACACAATGTCATTCCTACGACCCGTGTTGTTGTTGTTGTACATCTCTCCTTCTTGACTTTCATTGTTATTCGTTCAATCGTTGACAGCGAGAGCGAGAGAGAGAAAGTTAATTGCTTAATTGAATCTCTGTGGCATCGTTGCATGTGAACATTTCTTAAGGGTTTTTTCTTTGGAAATGGGGATTTTTGCGGGAAAGTGAAGGAAAATTTGCCGAAGATGTATTGATGGAGCTCAATCTAATCCTCTTTTCTCTTCTCTTTTCGTTTTTTTTTTAACAAAGAGTTTCAGTTTGTAATAATGTCAAGATTTTTTTTTAAGATAGAATTTCACTCTACTATTTGGAGGTGTATTTCTCTTCAATTATTTTAATTTATTATTATTATTTTTATTAATTTTTTAATTAATTAATATGAGTAAATAATAAAATAGATATATGTCAATAAATTAAGAGTTAGAAGAATTTATTTTTTTATTTTTTTTCTCTCAAATGGTTAAGTGAAAGAAAAAGATAAATAAAAAAAATATATTAGTAAGACTCAGTTATAATATGTAAAAAAAAATTATAACAATTATATCTATCTCTCTTCTCTACTTTATTACTTAAAAAAAAATTAAGAAGATGTAAATCCGAAATTAGAGAGAGGTAGTTCCGTAGAATTGGAATCAAGTTTTTTTTTTGTTTTTTTAATACATTGAGCTGATTTTGAACTTTCGGTACGTGTGACACAACTGGGCTTTCTTCTCGATTATTCTCACCAAACTGACGTGCCTTCCACGTCACATGGTCAAAGAAGAAGAAAGAAGAAAGATGGCTACGTTATAAACATGGTCAAAGAAAAAACAAAAAAGGTAGCTAGCTACATAAACACAAGTAGAAATGTTACGGAAACATAAGAGCATGCAATAATTTGTTTAAGGTAGAGACTGCTTATTTATTAAAACATTAATACCAATATCAACTCATTCGTGGTGGTGGAGGATGGCGGCGGCGGAGTGTGAGAAGTGGCGGTGGTGGAAGGAAGCTCTGGTGAATATGTGGCGGCGAAGATGCATGGTTTGGGTTTTGGTACAGTGGAATGGTCAGTGAGTGGGATTGAGACTTGAGAGATAGAGAGTCATGAGAGTTAAGAGGGATTTTGGTGACGAAGAATTTAGGAAGAGTGGGTTAATGCAGCGGAGGTGGCTCACACTAGCAACTAGCTAGACCAAATGGAGATTTTTCACGTGACAAGCACGTGATCTCCAGTCCAATACTAGTGTTAAAAAAATTAATTAAAAAGAAAATATTTCACACTTAAATATAACAATTAACAAAGATAAGATTGAAAATGACTACATTATTGAAATAATATTATGATATTTGACTTTCAATAAAAGTTTTAATGTTAAAATTAAATTAAGAATATCAGCAAAAGCAAATTATCATACTTGATTTTTAGGAGGTTTGTTTTATTAAAGGGAAAACTTCAAAAAAAAACCCTTGTACTATATGTCATGTGCACTTTGGTCCTGTTATTTCAAAAATGTGCAAAAAAGACTTGTTACTTTGCGTTTTGTGCAAAGAAATACAAAATGGTAACAGACGTTACATTTTGGATGGAAACGCACACGTGCAACGCACGTGCACGTCTGAAAACTTGGCCCCCAAGCGCGGTCTTCTTCTTCCTCCAGTGCAAACCCTAGATCTCCAGAAACCCACACCCTTGCCCCACCATGGCAACGAATCTCGTTGCTCAGCCACCCAAGTCAAATCTGCGCACCACCACGGTTGAGACTCAAACGACTGAGTTTAGTTCAACAATGGGTGCAACATAGTAGATGGCAGATTTGGGCTTGCGGGTTTCGTGTGGTGGTGGTTCGCGCGAGCTGGAGTATCATAGTAGAGGAGTCAATGGCAAATCTGAATGATGCAGCGGAGCTCGTGGGTTGCAGATCTGGAAGTATAGGTCACAGGTGGCTCGCGGGGGGTGCGCGCACGAGGTGGATCTGGGTTTCTGGAGGTCCGTGGTGAAGGCAAAGCTGCAGTGATGGTGGCTGACAATCCAAACTTTGGGTGGCTATGGTGTGAACAGCGGCTACACGGTGCTGGGCTTGTCGGTGGGAGGAAGAAGAAGACCATGTTTAGGGACAAGGGTGTGGGTTTCTGGAGATTTAGGGTTTAGGCTGAAGGAAGAAGAAGAGAAAAGAAGAAGAAAAGTTAAACATAAAGCATTGAATGGTTCTTATGAGTTTTGATTTCTCAAAGTTTGTGTGGTACACCCTGATAATCTCAATTGTACTCATGTCTTGAAATCATATCTGTATGTGTCTTAATGTTTGTATTATATTCATTCCCTTTGTTCTTTAATCCATACCATTGGCCTAACATTATAAGCTGATAAAGACCCTTTTGATCTTCAATCATGAGTGAGTTACATTAGTGGAGAGAGAGTTGAATTACAATCTTGTGGATTCCTTGATGCATATTCATTTGTATGTTCATAAACTCATCTGAGTGAGTCATAATTGAAAGGAAGAAGTTAGTATACATGATTGTGGTAAATTATATCTTGACTAAAAGGAAATTGTGATTGTCTGTAAGAGTAAGAATGTATATGTGTGAAACTGAATGTGAGGTAGGAACATTCTTTGAGATTTTATGCAATCAGTTTACATGAGTTCAGTTAAGTGAAAGTGGAATGTTCAGATTGGTGAAGCAAGTTAACAAGTTGATTAATTTGAATGTACTTTGTTTTGCTCGAAGACTAGCAAAAATCTAGGTTTGGGGGTGTGATAACTCCACAAATATAGTTATTTGGGCCCCATATCTGAGCTTTATTGTTTGCTTAGTCCTTGTTTTGATGCATGAATGGAAGAGTTTAGCTATATATTCATATGATTTGATTTCAACGTCTTCCATCATGATTCTAAGAAAATGTGATTGATTCTTGGATATATTGAGTACATTTGCACTGATTGTGAATTGGAAATTTCTCTATGGCAGGTAAGGTTCCAACCAAGTGAATCAACTCAGATTTGGACCAGCATTGCAAGAGGAATCAAAGTGCAAGGATCAACTTCTCACGCCGCGGCGCGACATTTGAATGCCGCGGCGTTGGCCTCCCCTGCTACAAATTCCAGATAGCACGCATTTTGAACGTCTCGGCATGGGATGTAAATGCCGCGGTGTCCCTTAACCTAAAAGTGTAACGCGCTGCGGCGTGGAATATGAATGCCGCAGCGTGACTCTATTTTCAAAGCCCTATAAATACTGTTACATCGATTTTTATAGAGAGTTAGGTTTTATTCTAGAAAATTGTGGCTAGGTTTTATCATTTCAGACCAGAAGGAAACAGAAGTGACCAATCTTGGAGTCTCTCTTCATCTTGGTGGAGGATTGAAGCTTGGAGGATCACTCCTTTGAGCTTTGTTCTTCTCTTCTTTTCTCCTTTCTCTTTTCCATATCCATGACTCTGAGTATTACTATTTTATTTTTGTTTGTCATGGCTGGCTAAGCAGTTTATAGGGTTTTACTTTGCATCCTCCTATGGATATTTATTAATCTTGTAATCCTTGAGTTATATACATGATTTGGTATTTGTTCAATCATATAGTGTTTAATGCTTTGAATGTTTGATCAGCTTTCAATTGATTTATTAAAATCTAATGAACCTAGACATAAGAATTTGGATTTGAAATCGTATATATGATTGATGCATGTTCTATTTCATTCAATTGGCTTGAATGCAATGATTCATTAATAGGATAGAAATATACCTATTGACCATGCATAGTAATTAATAGGGAATAAATCGTTCATTAGTAGAGCTTACACTAGTCCTCATAGAAATATAGTGGATTAGGTAAGTAATACCAGGGTTGATTGACCTAGACATAGGCTTTCAGCTAAAGCAGATTCCCAAACTAACCTAACCATTGCATGTGTATACTCGTAAGGATTACTTGTTAAAAATTGATATAGGAGGTGAAAAAAGATACCCTATTCTCTAAATTATAATCTCAATTCAATTTGATAGTTTTAAAGTTCTTCTAATTAGTTTAATACGCTTCTTTCCAATTTATATGTCCTTAAATAGAAATACTTAAGTTATTAGTTTATAATTAGTATTGAATTTAACGCTTGTCCTCGTGGGAACGATATCCGACTTCTAGCTATACTACAGGTGCGACCCGTGCACTTGCAGCAAGCAAAAGAGCTAATAAGTTTTTGGCGTCGTTGCCGGGATAGCGATTTAAATTTAGTTTAGCTAATATAAACAACGAATTTAAGTAGCTCTAATTTAAGTTTCTTTTGTTTCATATTCATTTAATTCTTTATTTATTAATTGTTCCAGATTTTTAGTACAAAGATGGCGGAAGAAGCCACTATGCACAAGGTGGAGGACGAGAGCCGAACAAGGCCATTGAGGGAGTTTGCTACTCCTCAAATGGATAATTTACACTCCAGTATTAGACGTCCTGCCATCCGAGCAAATAATTTTGAGATTAAGCCGACCATCATCCAAATGATCTAAGCTTCAGTACAGTATGGCGGCTTATCCAATGAAGATCCCAACGCACATCTCTCGAATTTCCTGGAGATCTGCGACACATTTAAGCATAACGGAGTGTCTGATGATGCTATCTGTTTAAGGCTCTTTCCTTTCTCTTTAAGGGATAGAGCTAAAAGCTGGCTACATTCTCTGCCAGCGGGATCAATAACAACTTGGGCAGAGGTATGTATCAAGTTTTTGAATAAATATTTCCCTCCGTCCAAGACTGCTGAAATGGTGAATGATATTACATCATTCACCCAGTCTGATTCAGAATCCTTGCATGAAGCCTGGGAAAGGTACAAGGATCTTCTAAGAAGGTGTCCACATCACGAGATACCACCGTGGCACCAAATATATTCATTTCATAAAGGCTTGCTGCACCACCACCACCTAATAGTAGATGTTGCAGCTAGAGGCTCCTTGTTAAGTAAATCATCTGATGATGCCTTCCAGCTATTGGAGGAACTAGCTGCCAACAGCTATCAATGGCCTTTATCAAGGAATACTCCAAGGAAAATGGCTGGTGTGCATGAATTGGATGTCATAACCTCGTTAACAAAACAGGTTGCGGCATTGGCAAGCAAGATGGACGGTATGGGTCAACAAAGATCAAATCAAAGCCCATTTGTCCTTTGTGACAATTGCGGGGATAATCACGCGAGTGATAGGTGCCCGGGTATGCCTGAGAGCGCACATTATGTAGGTAACTATCGCTCCTAACTGAATAACCCATACTCCAATCAATATAATCCTAGATAGAGAAATCATCCAAATTTCTCATGGAGGAACAACCAAGGACCCTCGTCCTCCTCCAATGCTCCTGGACCTGAACATCCGTACAATCCTCCTGGATTTCCAGCTCAACTAAGACAACCAATGCAAGAAAGGAAACCTGCATTGGAAGATATATTCTTGCAGCTGGTGGCAAAGAATGATGCTTTCATTTCAAAGACTGACTCTTACATGCAAAGGACTTATGCTCATTTGTCAAAGAATAATTCGTTGATTCAAAGCCAAACGGCTTCGATGAGGGCATTGGAAACGCAAGTGGGACAGTTGGCAAATGCTGTCAACAACAGGCCGCCAGGCACCTTCCCAAGTAACACTATTAATAACCCAAAAGGTAACTTGAATGCGAACTGTAAGGTCATTTCACTGAGGAGTGGCAAGGACATAGAGGAAAATCCAAAGACAATGATGCTGGAGGAAGACATTGAAGCAACCCATGAGAAGGAGGCTGTGAGCAAGGATGTCACCAAGAAACCTGATGTTTCTAAGGAAAAGGTCGAGGACAAGAAATTTGTGAACAATCCTTCTGTACAACCTGTACCTTTTCCAAGCAGGCTGATCAAGCACAAAATGGATGATCAGTTTAAGACATTTTTTGAAGTTTTCAAGATACTTCAAGTAAACATCCCTTTTGCTGAAGCCTTAGAGCAGATGTCTAGCTACGTTAAATTTATGAAGGATATTCTGTCCAAGAAACGTAGGCTGGGTGAGTTTGAAACGGTGGCATTGACTGAAGAATGCAGTGCCATTTTGTAACAGAAGCTTCCCCCGAAGTTGAAGGATCTGGGAAACTTCACAATTCCTTGTGCCATAGGAGAGAAGTTCCTAGGCCAAGCATTATGTGATATGGGGGCAAGCATTAATCTTATGCCCCTATTCATATTCCAGAGACTAGGTTTGGGGGAATGCAAGCCCATATCTGTAACTCTCTAACTAGTCGATCGCTCTTATACATATCCAAGGGGAATTGTGGAAGATGTCCTGGTGAAAGTGGACAAGTTCATATTCCCTGCAGACTTTGTTGTACTGGAAATAGAAGAGGATCACAGGGTCCCTTTGATCCAGGGCAGGCCGTTCCTAGCCACAGGAAGAACTCTCATTGACGTGCAAAAAGGTGAACTGACAATGAGAGTTCAAGATCAAGAGGTCACTTTCAACATGTTCAAAGCAATTAAGTTTCCTCAAGATCAAGAAGAGTGCTCCTATGTCGGGGTATTGGATAACATCATTAATGATTCATTCCAAGCCAATATTCCAGGAGACTCCCTCACTGTGGCGTTAGCTTCATCAGCTAATAATGATGAAGAATCTAGGGACAAAGTGTCCGAGTTAATAAAGTGCCTAGATGCATTTCCTAGGCAATATCGGTCACCCAAGTTTGAAACCTTGGAGTCTGGTGCATCAAAGGAGGCATCTAAGCCCTCCATTGAAGTACCCCCGAGGCTTGAACTTAAGCCTTTACTCAATCATTTATAGTATGCATATCTGGGAGAAACCTCCACTTTACCGGTTATCATATCATCATCCCTTTCAAAAGATCAAATGGAGAAACTTCTCTGTGTGCTGAGGCAATACAAACATATAATTGGATGGACTATTGCTGATATCCAAGGCATTAGCCCCTCCATTTGTATGCACAAGATCCTGTTAGAGGATGACCAGAATAGTGTTGTGGAACACTAAAGGAGGTTGAATCCTATTATGAAGGAAGTGGTGAGGAAGGAAATAATCAAGTGCTAGATGCAACTATAATATATCCAATTTCTGATAGCCCATGGGTCTCACCAATTCAATGTGTTCCCAAGAAAGGTAGCATGACAGTAGTCACTAATGAGAATAATGAAATGATTCCCTCTCATAAGGTTACAGGCTGGAGGGTTTGCATGGACTACCATAAGCTGAACAAGGTCACCCGGAAGGACCATTTTTCGCTTTCATTCATTAATCAGATGCTAGATAGGCTAGCAGGAAAGGCCTATTATTGTTTCTTGGATGGTTATTCTAGATATAACCAAATTGCCATAGCGCCAGAGGACCGAGAGAAAATAACTTTTATGTGTCCCTATGATACGTTTGCGTTTCATCGGATGCCGTTTGGGTTATGCAATGCTCCTGCAACCTTTCAACGATGCATGATGGCCATCTTTGCAGACATGATAGAGCATGGCCTGGAAGTATTTATGGATGACTTTTCAGTATTTGGGGATGATTACAATAGCTGTTTGCATACTTTATCATCCGTACTGAAGAGGTGTGAAGAAACCAACCTCGTCCTAAACTGGGAAAAGTGCTACTTTATGGTCCAAGAATGCATAGTTCTTGGCCATAAGGTTTCTATTAGAGGGATGGAGGTTGATAAGGCAAAGATTAAGGTAATAGATAAGCTACCTCCGCCAAATTCTGTGAAAGGAATCCGCAGTTTTCTTGGCCATGCAAGTTTCTATAGGAGGCTCATTAAAGACTTTTCAAAGATAGCCAAGCCTCTGTGCAACCTTCTGGAGAAAGACATCTAGTTTAACTTTGATGATTCATGTCAAGTTGCATTGGAGGAGCTGAAAAAGAGACTAGTCTCAGCACCAGTAATTATCACTCCTGATTGGGATTTACCATTTGAGCTCATGTGCGGCGCAAGTGATTATGCGGTTGGTGCAGTGTTGGGGCAAAGGACAGATAAGGTGTTTCGCTCCATATACTATGCAAGCAAGACACTTAATGATGCCCAACTGAACTATACAACAACAGAGAAAGAGCTGTTGGCAGTTGTCTTCGCATTTGACAAGTTCAGAGCTTACTTGGTAGGGACCAAGGTGATAGTCTATACAGATCACTCAGCCATAAAATACTTGGTGAGTAAGAAAGACGCAAAACCACGGTTGATTAGGTAGGTTATGCTTCTATAAGAGTTTGATTTGGAGATCAAAGATAAGAAAGGTGCGAAAAATCAAGTGGCAGACCATCTTTCTAGACTTGAGAATGATGAATACCAAGCTGACCCGATCATAATCAGGGAAACATTTCCTGATGAGCAGCTTTTTACAGCCACCACTCAATCATGTCCATGGTACGCAGACATGGTGAATTACATTGCGAGTGGTGTGCTGCCGCCTGATCTCACCTCTCATCAAAAGAAGAAATTCTTGTATGATGTCAGGCACTACATTTGGGATGACCCATTTCTGTTTAAGCAGTGCTCTGACCAGATGTTGAGAAGGTGTGTACCTATGGAGGAAGTGGATCAGATTCTAAGCCAATGTCATGCTTCTCCATATGGTGGACACTACAGTGGTGAGAGGACGACCTTGAAGGTGCTTCAATCTGGCTTCTATTGGCCAACGCTTTTCAAGGATGCATATTCTTATGTGCAACAGTGTGATCGGTGCTAGAAATCTGGAAACATTTCTAGAAGGAACGAAATGCCCTTTAACTTCATTCTGGAAGTTGAAATCTTTGATGTTTTGGGCATTGACTTTATGGGGCCCTTTATTCCCTCATTTGGGAATCAATACATCCTTGTGGTTGTGGACTACGTGTCCAAATGGGTGGAGGCATGTGCATTTCCTACCAACATTCAAAGGTAGTGATTTATTTCATGAAGAAACAGATCTTCACCAGATTTGGAACACCTAGGGCCATCATCAGTGACGGAGGGTCACATTTTTTAAACAAGTATTTTGAAGCCCACCTAGCCAAGTATGGTGTGACGTATCGGATATCCACCGCTTATCAGCCACAGACAAGTGGGCAAGCAGAGGTATCCAACCGCGAGATAAAGTGGATCTTGGAGAAGACAATGTGTCCTACAAGAAAGGATTGATCAAGGAAGTTAGATGACGCATTGTGGGCTTACAGGACTGCGTACAAGGGTCCCATTGGTATGTCTCCATACAAACTAGTATTCGAAAAAGCATGCCACCTGTCAGTTGAGGTTGAACATAATGCTTATTGGGCAATAAAGCAGCTTAACTTTAACTTACAAGCTGTCAGTGAAAAGAGACTTTTGCAACTCAATGAATTAGACGAATTTAGGCTGCAGGCCTACGAGAATGCAAAAGTATACAAGGAGAAGGTCAAATACTGGCATGACAAGAAGATTGTCAAGAAAAGATTCAATGAAGGCCAACAAGTTCTCCTGTATAATTTCAGGCTTAAGCTCTTTCCTAAAAAGTTAAAATCAAGATGGTCGGGACCCTTTGTGGTGATAAAGGTGTTTCCCCACGGAGCAGTGGAAGTCGCTCCACTGGATAGATCATCAAGTTTCAAGGTTAAAAGCCAGCGCCTAAAACCTTATTTTGGAGGCGAAATTCAAAGGGAGAAGACCTCCCTCTCATTAACAGTTCCTGCTTGAAATCACCAAAGTCCTGCCAGCACTATAACTAAGGCCCTTTTTGAGAAGGAACCCAAAGGTTTATTGTCTGTGTTTTTAGGTTCATAGTACTTAATATGTGATTTTTGTAGTTTGTTTATGTTTTTGATATTTAATCTGTTATTTGATCATGTGGGCATGTTGTATATGTAGTAATGATCAATTTTTGCCAAAAATTTAGTCTGAAGTTAGTTTGCTGCAGAATTCAGCAGACTGACCTCTCACGCCGCGGTGTGGGGTGTTTTCAACGCCGCGGTGTTTGTTCAAAAAAAAAATTAATTAATTAATTAATTAAATAGAATATTTGTTTTTTTAATATTTTTTACGGGGGAATTTACACTCGCCGTGGCACCCTACATTTCACGCCGCGGCGTGATGCGTCTGTTGGGGTTTAGCACCGCATCTGTGCGTGTGACCCTCCTTCTCCCTCATTGCGTAACACCATTTCAGGGGTTTTCTCTAAAAAAAAAATTCTCTTCGTTTTGCATTTTTCTAGCTTCTACATTCACTCTCTTGCTTCTATACCAGGTAAGAAGCTCTCACATTTCCTTTATTTACTTTTTTCACGTTTTTATTTCATTTTTTTTAATGCTGTGTTAGACGTATATTATTTGTTGTTTAGACTGGTTAAATAGGTGTAAATAGTAGGCCTATTTTAGTTTTAAGGTAGTGGCTGTGATATACTGCTTGGGGGAGAAGTTTTACCTGATTTAGTGGGTATTTCTGGGTTCGGGCTGTTTGCGCGCCGCAACGTTGTGTTCAAACGCCGCAGCGTCGTTATGAAATGTTTGCATGCCGCGGCGTTGTGTTCGAATGCCGCGGCGTGATAATGAATTTGGTTGAATGTCGCGGCGTGTCATGTCAATGACGCAGCGTTAGCAAGAACAGCTTAAATGCCGCAGTGTTGTTGTCAATGCCGCGGCGTGAGATACCAACTTTTCCAGAATTGTTCACAAATAGCAAATGTATCATATTCTTTCATTCCCATTATTTGATATTAACTGGTTGCAATTTCATTTCAGGTAATATGTCTGCCAAAAGACAGCAAGGATCTTCTAGCCAGAGACGTCGAGAACCGTCTCCCCACCATTCAATGAGGAGAGGTTTGTTTCTGCTACTGCTGCACAACGATACACCGTACTGGTTTCAAAACCAGTGATGGCCGAGAGAGGGTTCTCTTCCGAGGATAGCACCTAGAGAACATTGATCAGACCATCCGCCATCACCATTGGGAGAGATTTGCGCAACACCCGGACGTTGCGGTCCTTCCATTAGTTTACGAATTTTACGCGAACATCGATACTACTGACGCCAACCCCTCCATTGTTATTGTGTGGGGTCGCCGAGTTTCTTATTCTATTGCTCTCATCAGGGTGGCCCTGGCTTTGCCTCATCCTCCGCTAGTTTGTAAGTACTTCCATTTTCTCACAGTTGACCCAGACGGCATCGACCTCACTGCGGTTACCGACAGGATCTGCACGCCTGCTTTGCGACCAGTAGAGTGGGTCTTGAGCATCCAGGATACTCGACCTAGATTCTTCTGACGAGCCTGCTTGATACCAGAGGCCCGAATGTGGTATCATTTCATCAACACTCGGATCTTGCCATCGAACAACCTGTCAGAGGTGACTCGAGATCGAGCAATCTAGATCTACGCTATTCTTAAGCATCGGGCTATAGATGTCAGCCGTCTTATCCACCAGTAGATTCAGAGAGCTGCTAGGGAGTGCCGGAGCTTGATCTTTCCTTCTCTCATCCAGCGGTTGTGCCGGATGCAGATGGTCCAATCTCAGGACCAGAAGGAGCGCACAGAGGCCAAACAGCCTCTTGATGATTATTTTTTTGAGAGGGTACGAGTAGCTCCAGCAGCACCACCACCAGAAGTTAGGGGACCACCAAGGCAGGCACCACCAGAGCCTCGAGCAAGGCCATCACAGCCGCGGCCAGTCACAGCAGATGCTGCCACTTGGAGGGCACAGATAGAGGCCTGGGTGACCGGTCTGGAGGCTCAGGCAGCACAGACGACCGCTATGCTGGCGTATATCATTCAGACACAGCGATGGACTGCGGAGCGGTTGCACTTACCAATAGAGGACTACCCAGTCCCAGACTTCCCACCCGTAGTCGCTGCTGCCCCACCACCACCACCACCCCAAGAGCCTAGGCCCTCTCACCAGGCAGGCCATGACGATGATGACGAGGACCTAGATGCTGAGGCCACAGATTCTGAGGAGGCTTCCATCTAGCTCTTGAGGCTATCAGGCCATTTTCCTTTCGTTGTCATTTTTTTTGCTTTCATTTATTGTATGTTTCTCATGTACAGTGTGGACACTGTTTCCCTCAAGTTTGGGGAAGTGTCCTAGACTTAGTATTTTGATGCTGATGCATGTTTATAATATGGATGCTTATGTTTATATTGCCTATTTTGGATATAATATTTTGATATTTTAGTATAGTTATATATGTGTGTAATTATGTATGTTATGTATGCTGTCGATATCCAGAGGAACTTGTATCTTGATAATTATTTCTTGAAAATCTCATTCAAGATACAATTGTCGTTCCCTTTCACAATTTGAAATGTGAAATGATTGTTCAATGATAGAGATGAATGTAAATTGGCCTTAACATTTCTGTGAATCCATATGCGATCTTTTAAGCATGTTGAGCAATCTAGTTTCAATTTAGGATTGATACGTTTCCCACTTGCATGTTTATTGAACTTTGGAATTGATAGAGAAGTCTTGCTTAGAAAAAGTTTATGGACTGTGCATGTGAAGGTATCAGTTATCCGTGAAATTGTTTTTGAACTCTCTTGAGGCGAAATCCTAATTTGCGCATGATTGAGGAAATGATTAGGGCATTCTTTCGACCGATTGAGCCTTAAAAAGCTTACCTTGACATGTTCATATCCTTAGGTCCCCTTTGAAGCCTTATGTATGTTGGCCTTATGTTTTTCATCACCTACATATTCCATACCATGTAACTATTTCTAAATGCATGTGAAAACATGACATTTGTTATCCTACCATCATTGTGGTTGAGTGCATATATTTGTGATTTCTTGAATTGGGTTAAATAATCAGGGGTATCGTGTAAGTCAAATTCAAAAAGAACTTGTTTGAACCATCTGCTGTAGAAAATCATTGCTTTGTAAAAGTAAAAGAAAGAAAAATTCAAAAGAGAAAAGCAAAGCAAGAGAAAAGAAGAAGAAAAGTTAAACATAAAGCATTGAATGGTTCTTATAAGTTCTGATTTCTCAAAGTTTGTGTGGTATACCCTGATAATCTCAATTGCACTTAAGTCTTGAAATCATATGTGTATATGTCTTAATGTTTGCATTAAATCCATTCCCTTTGTTCTTTAACCCATACCATTGGCCTAACATTATAAGCTGATAAAGACCATTTTGATCTTCAATCATGAGTGAGTTATATTAGTGGAGAGAGAGTTGAATTACAATCTTATGGATTTCTTGATGCATATTCATTGTATATTCATAAACTCATCCGAGTGAGTCATAATTGAAAGGAAGAAGTTAGTATACATGATTGTGAGAAATTATATCTTGACTAAAAGAAAATTGTGATTGTCTGCATGAGTAGGAATGTATATGTGTGAAACTGAATATGAGGCAAGAACATTCTTTGAGATTTTATGCAATCAGTTTACATGAGTTCAGTTAAGTGAAAGTGGAATGTGCAGATTGGTGAAGCAAGTTAACAAGTTGATCAATTTGAATGTACTTTGTTTTGCTTGAGGATTAGCAAAAATCTAGGTTTGGGGGTATGATAACTCCACAAATGTAGTTATTTGGGCCCCATATCTGAGCTTTATTGTCTGCTTAATCATTGTTTTGATGCATAAATGGAAGAGTTTAGTTGTATATTCATATGATTTGATTTCAACGTCTTCCATCATGATTTTAAGAAAATATGATTGATTCTTGGATATATTGAGTACATTTGCACTGATTGTGAATTGGAAATTTCTCTATGGCAGGTAAGGTTCCAACTAAGTGAATCAACTCAGATTTGGACCAGCATTGCAAGAGGAATCAAAGTGCAATGATCTACTTCTCACTCCGCGGCGTGGCATTTGAATGTCGTGGCATTGGCCTCCCCTGCTACAAATTTCAGAGAGCACGCATTTTGAATGCCGCGGCGTGGGATGTAAATGTCGCGGCGTCCTTTGACCTAAAAGTGTAACGCGCCGTGGCGTGGAATGTAAATGCTGCGGCGTGACTCTATTTTTTGAGCCATTTAAATACTGTTACATCGGTTTTTATAGAGAGTTAGGTTTTATTTTAAAAAACTGCAGCCAGGTTTTATCATTTCAGACCAGCAAGAAGCAGAAGTGACCAAGCTTGGAGTCTCTCTTCATCTTGGTGGAGGATTGAAGCTTGGAAGATCACTCCTTTGAGCTTTGTTCTTCTCTTCTCTTCTCCTTTCTCTTTTCCATATTCATGACTCTAAGTATTACTGTTTTATTTTCGTTTGTCGTGGCTGACTAAGCACTTTATAGGGTTTTACTTTGGATCCTCCTATGGATATTGATTAATCTTGTAATCCTTGAGTTATATACATGATTTGGTATTTGTTCAATCATATAGTGTTTAATGCTTTGAATGTTTGTTCAATTTTCAATTGATATGTTAAAATCTAATGAACCTAGACATAGGAATTTGGATTTGAAATCGTATGTATGATTGATGCATGTTCTATTTCATTCAATTGGCTTGAATGCAATGATTCATTAATAGGATAAAAATATACCTATTGACCATGCATAGTAATTAATTGGGAATAAATCGTTCATTAGTAGAGCTTACACTAGTCCTCATAGAAATATAGTGGATTAGGTAAGTAATACCAGGGTTGATTGACCTAGACATAGGCTTTCGGCTAAAGCAGATTCCCAAGCTAACCTAACCATTGCATGTGTATGCTCATAAGGATTACTTGTTAACAATTGATATACGAGGTGAAAAAGGATACCCTATTCTCTAAATTATAATCTCAATTCAATTTGATAGTTTTAAAGTTCTTCTAATTAGTTTAATATGCTTCTTTCCAATTTATATGTCCTTGAATAGAAATACTTAAGTTATTGGTTTATAATTAGTACTAAATTTAACGCTTGTCCTCGTGTGGAACGATATCCGACTCGTAGCTATACTACAGGTGCGACCTGTGCACTTGCTGCAAAAGAGCCAACAAAAGTCACAAAGTTTTTCCCATCTCACCCAATGTATTTTCCTCTCCCTAGCTTTCCTCCCTTACTAAAAACTACGTATCATTGTCTCAACCTGGTCACAAACTGATTGAGGAAGGAGTAAACATCCCATAATGTACGTTGATATAGCTTGGGCCATGGTTATTATGAGAACCTCTCTACCTGCATATGATAATGCCTGCTCTTTCCATCCCTTCAGTTTTTTCTAGACTTTGTCTTGTACAAACTCAAACACCTGTATCTTGGATTTACCCACAAAAGTATGAATGTCAAGGTATTTTGAATGTTTCTCTACTACCTTAATAGTTATTCCTTCTTTGACATCATTTCTCGTCTTCTGGCACGTTTCGACTAAAATAGAGTTCGGACTTGTCTAAATTTATAATTTGACTAGAGAAATGTTGGTAACTGTCAAGAATAGATTTTATAGTGTTGATCTCATTCATAGTGGATCTAGTAAAGATGATACTGTCATCTGCAAAAAAATATAAGTAAGTGATCTCAAGGGCTCTTCTGGCTATTTTGACTCTATGGATTTGGCCTACCTTTTGGTGCTTTAGAATTTGAGTTAAGAGCACTTCCACACATAAAATAAATAGATAAAGGGATATAGGGTCTCCTTGTCTAAGGTCCCTCTCAAGATAAAAGATATCCTTTGGCTCACCATTTATTAAGAGTGCAAAAGAAACTATTGAAACACATTTCATGATCAACCTGGTCCATTTTTCGGATTCCAAGAAGCTCCATTCAATCTGATCATAGGCTTGAGTCATATCAAGTTTCATACTTACAACTCTTCGACCTTTCTTTTTTTTCCTCATATAGTGTAAAATTGCATAGGCAATCAAGGCATTATTGGTGATCAACCTGCTCAGAACAAAAGCTCTCTGAAAACCACCTTCAATATCCGAGAGAATGTGTTTCAACCTATTACCCACAGTTTTTGTGATCAATTTGAAAATCATATTACATAATGAAATAGACCGAAAGTCTTCTGTATGTCTTGGCTTCTTGATCTTGAGATCAGACAAATAAAAGTATGATTGAAAACACTAAGATCACCATTTGCATTTAGAATATCTAAAACAACTGAGATTACCTCTGCTTTAGTGATGTCCTAGAATTTTTGATAAAACAAAACCAACATTTCATCTGAGTCAGGGGCTTTTGTTGGATGCATTTATTTGAGAGTGATGTATACTTCTTTAGCAAAAAAACACTCTATTTAAAAGATCAATCATGGCCCCAGTCGCCTTACCTTAGACAACACTGGTTATCTCTTTAATGTTTGATGGGTCTGAAGATTTAAAAAGAGAATTAAAGTAATTTGTCATGACCACCGCAATCTCATCTTCCTCCTTGTATATCACCCCATGATCATCTCTAATACCATGAATCCAGTTCCTTTCTTTGTGTTAAGATGCTTTGTAGTGGAGAAATTTGGAGTTTTTGTCACCATGCTCAAGCCACAAGACCCTAGACTATTAACTCCAGCCAATTTCTTCCTTCACCAACCGATTATCGAGTTCATCAGAAATTTGCTTCTCTCGCCATAGATTCGCTTTAGTTGGGGCTGCTTTATGGATTCTTTCTAACTCCTTTATTATCTTTTCTTTTATATCACTAATAACATCACTGAAATAAGATTGAACCTAACCTTGTAGTCTTTCAACAAAGGAATGGATTCTCTCAGCTGTGTTGAGGCTCCCCATAGATCATATTTCTGATATAATACGAGGACATTCATCTTCTTGCATTACCTCTTCAAACTTGAATGTCTTTTTCCTCTTCCTCTTCTTTTTGATCTCAGACTGCCAAAACGAAATCACTATAGGAGTACGGTTAGAGTGGTGTCTAGGAAGATGGTTCACTCCATTGGACAGGAACAAGTTCCACCATTCTTCATTCGCCACAGCACAGTCCAGATGATCTTGTATATTATGATCATCTTTACTAGTGTTAGTCCAAGTAAAAGATAACCTATTTGTTGAAAGATCATCTACAATATTGTTTATTTAAGTATTATATTTGATTATGTGCTATATTGAGTTAGTTAGACTAGTAGAGAGATTTTAGGAATCAGTTTTTATTTCCCCTTTTATTAGGTAGAATATTTTTATTTTTATTAGGTAGATTTGCTTCCTATTTTATCTCCTAGATAGAGCTTTTATATTCTGATGTACATTTGTGTATCAATTCAATTAAACTAATTCTCTGTTTTTATGGTATCAGAACATGAAAATAGAATCTTAGGGTTTGAATTTGCTTCCTTGTTCCCCAAATGTCCGAGGTTATGTTAGAGACTTCTTTGCAATTTCAATCTAAGCCCCAAGTCATCCGAGGTTCATCTGAAAATCATCCCATTCAGATCACTACAATCAGAGTAAATGGTGACAATTACCTTCGATGGTCACAATCTGTTCGTATGTACCTCCGGGGGAGAGGAAAAACCAGGTAGATCACAGGAGATACAAAGAAGCCCGATAAGAAAGACCCAACCTATGTCACTTGGGATGTTGAGAACCCAATGGTAATGATATGGCTGGTCAATTCTATGGCCGAAGAGATAAATGCAAATTATCTTTGCTATTCAAGAGCCAAGGAATTGTGGGACAACGTTTCACATATGTACTCAGATTTAGGGAATCAATCCCAAGTGTACGAGTTAACCCTATGACTTGGGGAAATTCGCCAAAGTGAGAATTCTATGACAAAATACTTCAATTCTCTTAAAAGAATTTGGCAAGATCTAGACTTATTCAATGATTATGAGTAGAAATCACCTGAAGACTACAACCACCATAAAAAGATAGTCAATGTTAGTCGTATCTTCAAGTTCCTTATAGGTTTAAACGTTGAATGTGACACCCTAGGCCGACGAGGGCGGAGAGTGATCGTCAGTGCAAGAGAAGCACGGACAAGGAGCGGCTCCTGGCATGCTTCTAGGTGAAGGGGCAAATGAGTGAACTGAATTCACATTGGAATGAGAAGGATTCAGAGACTGTATAGGTATGAGACTGTAAAGTTGAGGATGGCTTAAAGGAATTGATTTGCAGTAACCATATCAACAAGATGCATCTTTTTTTCGGGAGCCAAGAACATAGGAACTCCATAGTTAAGTGTGCTTGACCTGGAGCACTTGTGGGATGGGTGACCTCCTGGGAAGTTTCCTAGGATGCGTGTGAGTGAGGACAAAGCATGCTGAAAAGACCCGTGTTAGTTTGTGGAAACAACTCATCAATCCTGCAGGCAGTCCCTGGACGTTACAAATGGTATCAAAGATGCGACCTCTCGCAGTACGGTATAGTTCGGGGATGAACCAGGCGTAAGCTGGTGGGTATATGACACCTAAGGCCGATGAGGGCAGGGAGTGATCGCCAGTGCAAGAGAAGCATGGACAAGAAGCGGCTACTGGCAGGCTTTTAGGTGAAGGGGCACATGAGAGAACTGAATTCACACAGGAATGAGAGGGATTCAGAGACTGTATATGTATGGGACTGCATAGTTGAGGGTGGATTAAAGGAATTGATTTGCAGTAACCATATCAACAAGATACATCTTCTTTTCAAGAGCCAAGAATATAAGAACTTCATGGTTAAGTGTGCTTAAGTTGGAGCACTTGTGGGATGGGTGACCTCCTGGGAAGTTTTCTAGGATGCATGTGAGTGAGGACAAAGCACGCTGAAAAGACCCGTGTTGATTTGTGGAGACAGCTCATCAATCCTGCAGGCAGTCCCGGGACGTTACATTGAATATGATGAAGTTCGTGGTCAAATTGTTGGGAGAAACCCCATCCCTTCAATTGGGGAAGTATTTGCATAAATACGAAGAGAATAGAGCTACAGACAAGTGATTCAGGGAAAAAAGATTGCAGGCGTAACCGGGTTTATAGAAGTATTAGCCTTAGCCATTCTTGAAGCCCAAGTTAACTGTAGAATGTCTCAGAGCTAGCGAACAAGAGACAAAAATAACCTGGGCTATGACTACTATGGAAAACCACACCATACTCAAGAAACCTGACTACAAGCTGCACGACAAACTTGGTAGGACAAACAAAGCTGGTGGACATAGTGCAACTACAGCAAATGAGGTTGAGTCTTCTCTATTTAGTAAAGAGCAATTAGATCATCTTCTTAAACTGCTAAAATCCCTTTCATCACTTAATGCTCATATCGGTTCTGTGGCACAAACAGGTAGTAACCATTTGGCACTTTCTGTTCTTAAAACAACTAGTCCTTGAATCATAGATTTAGGGGATTCCGATCATATGACCAGTTGTTCTTATTTGTTTAGTTTTTATTGTCTATGTTTTGGTGTTGAAAATGTTAGAATAGCTAATAGTACTTTTTCATCAATTGTAGGCAAAGGCCATATTAGAATCTTAGAAAAAAAAAATCTCTCTAAAATTTGTTTTACATATGCTAAAACTTACCTGTAATCTTCTTTCTGTTAGCAAATTGTCTAAGGATTCTAACTGTTCTGTTTTTTTCCTTCCTTCTATTTGTGTTTTTCAAGACTAGAACTTGGGGAGGACGATTGGAATTGCTAGAGAAATAAATGGATTGTACTACTTTTGTAACACCCCTTGATTTAATAACCACAACATAATCGTCATTATACCACGGTCACTAAATTTCAGCGTGTTACTAACATCAACGACGCATTTTCAAATATAACCATTATGTGTATACTGAAAATATGAGCCACGAATGAAGTATATTTATTACACAGCTCCAAAATACAACTTACGAAAGAAAATACAACCCATATATATAGATAGGTCCTTTACATAAAGTACAGGTAACACAGAACATAATACTTACACATTCGAACAACAGAAGACATAAACAACTACCATATAAAAACTCGACCTGGCCCAAGTCCAAACACCTGAAGGGTAATATCTCCCACTTGGTCTTCCTCTTGAACTAGAACGAGCAAACTCTCCAGTCGAGGTACGCCGTGACGAACGGGAGTCTGAGCAGTCGACTCCATAGAATCCTCCCTATGGAAGAGGAGAGAAAAGATGAAGAGAAAAAGTGAGAGAAAGGTGAAGACTTTTTGGGAAGAAGATGTGAAGTGAAGGATTAAGGGAAAAGATGACACTTTGTCATCTTTTTCCTCCCAAAACCATGGCCATACATTAGGAGAGAGAGAATGAAGCTTCTCCAACAAGCTTGGTAGAAAGCTTACTTAGGAAGCAAAAAATATTGCTTCCTCCACAAGTTTGATACAAAGCTTCCTTGAGAAGCTTTGTTCACTTTTTCAAAAAGTTAACAATGATGTCACTTCAATGATGTTACTTCGATGATGTCATTAAAGTGAACATTTTAGAAAGATGACTAAAGCTATTATTCATTGCACAAAAGTTACAGTTAACAAAATCAGTATTTACTGTCCAACAGATAATAAAACGTACTGCGATTTTATTTGTCAGATAAAATCTCGAAAAACAAAACTTTATAAACTATGTCCGACCTCGGGTTTAGTAAGATTCCCCGTCACTGTTTCCACACTCCAAGGTTTTTTGGCCTCGGGAAAATATTTTATTTTTTCATCTCCACTCAGTGTGTACGTAAAACGAGAAATATATTAAAATAATTAACATCACATAAATAATTCACAAAAATCACAAATATTATAAAATGACTATTTATCATAAAACAAACAATTTTCAGGGTGTTACAACTCTCCCCTTCAAAAAGAAATTTCGTCCTCGAAATTTGTCATTCCTTAGATTAGATGTGGATATTATTTCTTCATCTCGTCCTCTAGCTCCCACATTGCGTCTCCAATTACATCATTCCAGATCGCCTTTACTAACGCAATGTCTTTTCCTCTGAGTTGTTTACATCTTTTCCTTAGTCATC
This sequence comes from Ormosia emarginata, assembly GCA_029884605.1. Classification (NCBI taxonomy): domain Eukaryota; kingdom Viridiplantae; phylum Streptophyta; class Magnoliopsida; order Fabales; family Fabaceae; genus Ormosia; species Ormosia emarginata. The sequence continues at coordinate 9,385,531 of JAQQTP010000068.1, forward strand.
TTAACTTTATCTGTTGTTTGTTGTACAAGCTCAGGTCCAATCGCAATCCTTTCACTGTCTTGGTACCAACACAAAGATATCTTACATCGTCGTCCCTGTAACGCCTCGTATTTAACTCCTTCTGATCAGATGGATACTTTATATTCTAATGATCACTGTAGACGTTGAATGTTGTTCCATGTAGAAAATGCCTCCAGATCTTCAACGCAAACACAACAGTAGCTAATTCCAAGTTTGTGTAGGGTAGTTGTTCTCATATACTATCAATTGCATTGAAGCATACGCTATAACTTGTCCATCTTGTATAAGTACACATTCTAAACCTCGATGTGAAACATCACAAAACAACTCAAAGGGCTCAATGGGATCAGGTAGAACTAAAATTGGCGAAGTAGCCGAACGCCTCTTCAACCCATAAAAACTTCCTTCACATACATCAGTCCATATAAAAGTTTGATTCTTGCATGTGAGCTGGGTAGGAGGTCCTGCTATCTTGGAGAATCCCTCGATGAATCTTTGATAACAACCAGCTAATCCCACAAGCTACGAACCTCCATTACGATCTTCGATCCTTCCCATTGAAGAACTGCTTCAACCTTCGGTGGATCCATAACAATTTCCTTCCTTTGAAATCTCATGACCCAAAAGTTTAACCTCCTCCAACCACAACTTTGCACCTTGACAACTTGGCGTCCAAATTTTCCTCCTTCCGAATATGGAGAAATATACCGAGGTGTTCAGCATATTCCTCTTGATTTTCGAGAATAGCTCAGAATGTCATTGATAAAGACAACGACAAATCTGCCTAAATAAGGACGAAAGATCTAATTCATGTAATCCATGAATACAGCAAGAGTATTTGTTACTCTAAACAGCATCACAAGATACTCATAATGCCCATAACGCGTTCCAAAAGTCATTTTGAAAACATCCTCAACTTCCCACGAATTTGATGATAACCAGGACATACATAGGATACTCATTCTTGATCGTAATCTTGTTTAACTAGCGATAGTCCACATATCACTGAAAAGTCTCATCCTTTTTCTTAACTAACAACACTAGAGCTTATCATGAGAAACTCATTTATTACAAGAATAACATTCACATTCTCCTTACTTTTGACTTCCAAATAAGATGATGGCATGTATCATTGGGCTCCTTCCCTTAATAAAGCTTCAACTCAGTTGGGCGTTTAAAATTCAAAAACTTTAGTTTCAGGAAACACTAAGGTTTTCGTTGGAACGACCTTGTAGGATATGATTATAAAATAACTAATCCATTCCTAATATCACATCTATTCAAGAATAAGGTAAACAATTCAAATCAACAAAAAGATTTGGTCTTTAACAGAAATAGGATAGTTTGAGCAACTGGATAGCAACAAAAAGTTTAGTAATAGAAACAGAAATGATCAAGTCAAGAGGGAATAAAGACACAAGTAACTCTAGTAGATCTATACAGTCATATGCCATAAAGAAATGGGTTACCCCCTGAGTTATACAACATAATCAAAGGATCACCCCCTGTGGCACCAACCTCCTTGTTTAGGTCTTCAGTTTGAGATGCTTCTGCTCCACCTTAAGTATCAGCTCTCTTTTTTACTTGAGATTCTGAAGTACGTACTTTACTAATAGAAGACTCATTCTTTTGTGGAATACAATCCTTAGAAACATGTCCTAACTTTCCGCACTTGAAACAGATCCTTTCTTTGAACGTACAATGCTTTGTTGCATGACCTTTCGCACACTTCCTACACCTTTGTAAAGGTGCCACAGTTTGACTGGGTTTATTACTACTAGCACTTCCGCCACGCGTTTGCTGCTACTGTTGATTTCCTGGTGATTGTAAATACGGCTTCCATTGGAATCGCTTGACCTTATGATTTCTCCTCTTTCGGAACCAATAGGGTCCAACGTTTTGGGGTCCCATATCCTGAGACTGAATTAACTCTAACAAAATCTAAGCCTCGGCTATCAATTCTTGCTGCTGAGTGGTCCTCTGATTTTGTTGTACCGTTACGTTAACCATTCTTTGCATTGCTTCTACAGTTGCAGCCATCCCATCGTTGTCGCGTCCCACATTCCCACGCGTACGTCTACTGCGAGCCATTGCTTTTTGATAATCACATATTTTATTCATTAAGAAACCCTTATGTTTAGTCATTTACACTCTCCATATTCTTAATTGATTGAGTTTGGTATGATTTTGTGAGTTTGAGATCAAATTGGTCCTAATTGAATATTTTCAGCATTATTGAGATTTGACACTGTTTCTGTATTTTGGCCATAACTTGAGTTCCTAATATCTGATGAACATGAATTTTACTTTGTAGGAAAGCTAAGAGGAAGTTATACAACTTTGATGAAGAGCTCGAAGTCCGATTCAGATGTCTAAGGGACCTAAGTTTACATGGAAGTCAGAATACGAGTTCTGTCAGTAGAATCCGAACAGTGTGCACTCATAAAATCATATCTCAAGATGTAATAATGGAAATGAGCTGAAATTTGGACAGTGGATATTCAAGATCCAAATAAACAACTTTCATGAAGAACACATTTTGAGAAAAAGAAGTCTAGTAGGTCATTTTGAGCTTGCAAGTCGGAACAGAGGTGCTGAAGTTGGGTTTGAGTAACTTACGGTATTTGGGACATATCTTGGGCTTAATGAAGCCAAATTGGACGAACCAGCTATCCATTTTATAGCCAAGACAAGGATCTACAACTTTCATGAAGAACACTTTTCGTGATTCTAAAGTATAGTGGGTCGTTTTTGGCTTTCAAGTCAGACACGAAATTTTCGTCCTCAACCACCCACTCATCCATCCACTAATCCACTCATCCATCCACTAATCCACTCATCCACTCATCCACTCATCCACTAACTCACCCACTCATCCACTCATACACTAATCCAACCACTTAACCACTCCACTCACTCATCCACTAATCCATCCACTCACCCATTCATGTCCATAATTTCACACTCACCAAAAGTCCTTTGGCATTTTTCACTAATTCAACCACTCAACCATTCCACTCACTCATCCACTAAACCAATCCACTAAACCAACCCACTAATCCATCCACTCAAACACTCCACTCACTCATCCACTCATCCACCCACTTCCCTTTGTCATTTTGTTACCTTAGACTTCTATAAAAGGCACCATTTATCATGAACAACATGTAATTCTCCTTCATTTCTCTCTAAGTTTCTTCTTGCTTCTTCATAGTTTCTCATAGTTTTTGTATATTTTGATGCTCCCCTTCATGGTAATGGAGGGCTAGCTACTTTGGGTCAATTTAGAACTCTTGAAGAGATTGTGGTTTGGATTCTTGAGACCTTGGTTATGCATTGTATTTGATTTGTAATTGGATTCCTCTTTTCTTCTTCTTTCTTCTTCTTTCTTCTTCTTTCTTCTTCTTCTTGATCTTGAATGCATGAATTGTGATTCTATTTATGTTGATCTAATTTGATCTTAGTTTAAGATTGAGATTTGTGATGAAACTTAGAACTAATTGATCTAAACTAATCACATAAATGAAGATTGAGATTTGTGATGAAACTTAGAACTGATTAATCTAAATTAATCATAGAATTGAAGAGGTTAGGTTACTGATTTGTGCCTAAGTTAATTGAATTCGGTACTTGAAATTAACATAGATTTTCATGAATGGTGCGATTGCAGATTTGTGTTTATCACTTGTTAATTGAATTCTAGACGATCGTCTAGTATGAATTCTGGATTTGATGCAGAGATCTCGGTTAGATCCAAATTAACAATTCAATTGCGCTTCAAGTGTTCTATGAAGGGTCTATGATTGAATCCACCCAATCTTGGATAGGTTTCTAAATTGACTACTCTTTAATTGTTATTTCTTCCTTTAATTTTGTTAAGTGCGATCTTAAACTGTCAAACCCCCCTTTTTTGCTAACTTTCACTTGATTTGATCAAATTGCATTTACGATCCTTGAGGAGACGATCCGGTGTTGTCACTGTGCTACAAGCTTAGGTAATAACTTTGGTTATAATTTTGACTGAGTTCGGCGCTCGTCACTTTCCTTCGAAGACAAACAAATCAAAACCTAACAAAAACCAATCGTAACCCTTTTCAAACAATATTGGCTCATTTTGGAAACCAAACACAAAGAATCACGCAATACAAAACAGACAAACTTAGCCACAAGTCTGAAAGACTCAAGCTTGGACTCTAGAGGTATCACTACAAAAGGTGTAGATGCAAACATATCCTAAAAGAGTTAAGTCATACTAGTTGGACTCCTTACTAAAAGAACTCATGTTCTCCTAATACGCCTAGGTGAAGTCATAGTTTCATTTCCACACAGAACATTACATATTGAGTAGGCCAGTCTCCAATATCATGTGACTATGTAGTAGTAGCTACTAACCTTCAACCTATGGCAAGTCATGCATTCCCGTCCCATCATCTCAACTAAGAGACAAGGAAGTGCATAACACACCAAAAACTTCTAACATGTCTAAGCATAGTCAGTCCATACCTCGGCTCAACAGGATGAACAGCTCTGATACTAACTAATGTAACATCCCTTGATTTAATAACCACGGCATAATCGTCATTATACCACGGTCACTAAATTTCAGCTTGTTACTAACATCAATGACGCATTTTCAAATATAACCATTATGTGTATACAGAAAATATGAGCCACGAATGAAGTATATGTATTACACAGCTCCAAAAATACAACTTATGAAAGAAAATACAACCCATATATATAGATAGGTCCTTAACATAAAGTACTGGTAACACAGAACATAATACTTACACATTCGAACAATAGAAGAAATGAACAACTACCATATAAAAACTCGACCCGGCCTAAGTCCAAACACCTGAAGGGTAATATCTCCCATTTGGTCTTCCTCTTGAATCGGAATAGGCAAACTCTCCAGTTGAGGTATGCCGCGATGGACGAGAGTCCGAGCAGTCGACTCCATAGAATCCTTCCTAGGGGTGTAATGTCGATCACCCCATAGGTCTCTAATGGGCATAGAGAACTCCACATGCACAAACTCATTGAAGGTGAGAGTAGTAACCCTAAGATAGGTACTACTCCTAAGCAGAGTCACTTCCCCTCTACACACGAAGCGCTCGGTGTCACGGTCGACACTCCTGGCATCAATGCCTCCATGAAGTTGTACCCGCACGAAACCAAAGAAATCTCATTCGGACGCCATCACCGTGATCATAAGTCAACCCTACAAAAATCCAGACAATCCAACCTCACCTTCCTTCACAGTCTTCTTCAACATAATAGTAACCCAGAACAAAATAACAAAGAGCTGAGATCCCCTACATCGCGTACCAAAATGGCAGCGAAGAAAACGATGTGAATGACAAAGTCATTCTGTACATACAGATATTGCAGATATATTTAAGTTATCAATTTCCTTAGATATCATCAGAAAGCATATTCCAGGATAATATAAACATCAACAGCTCTATAACAACATATATCAGCCATAGATATATATAATGACTATGCCACCACAATATGTATGTTGACCACGCCACGACAATACGTGTACTGATCATGTGTATGCAAAATGAACTAGTTCCTATTCCATGGGGCTAATACTCAATTTTGGATATGAATGTCCAGAAGATCTGTCACCCTCAATGACAGTCTATGCCGGACCCGAAAAGAAGTAGTGCTTGTCGGTTCCAGGTCAGTGCGTTGCAACAGTTCTTCATAGCCAGAGGTATATAATATGACAACTAGGTCACCAAATGAATCACCTCGCCCTGACGCACCCTAAGATCCTTCCATTGGATCACACTACTCAATTCTCATTCACTCCTAGGCAACAAAAGTCACACAGACACTGAATGTATGATGTTCAGTGCATGATAACTCAATGCATAACTCAACCCACCATTTGTACTGTTCCCAATGATATCAAATCAACCGCCCATACAATTGTCTGATACCATTAGTATCAATGATATTATGTAACCGCCCATACAATTACATAATAACACTGATCCACCCGGGTCTAGCACACCGACACAACAACAAACCAACGTGGTCAAAATCTCATTGAACGAGTTATTCGTCATTTCAAAGATCAACATCTTCAAGTTGCATAAACATCTTCCAACATCATGACCCAAAAAGTCACTTTTATCTAATAGTAAAAACTTTATTCCATTCTTTTTAAATAAAACACTTTGAATCCCAACCACCTTTGAAAATCCCCTTTTTATTCCCATTGCCAAAAATCATTCTTTGTTTAATAAAAACCACACGTTCTCATATTCCTTTGAAAATCCTTTATTTAACTGCTTATCAAATTTCCTCTTAAGTACATTAGATTTAGAAACATCTTTCACCCTTATTATCATTTCTTTTACTACCACTCCTTTAAATAATAATAAAAAAAGCTTTAATCTTCACACCGTTCTTCCAAAATCATTCTTTGTGACTTTTACCAAAAATCCATTTTTCTCCAATTAATAAAATCTTATTCTTTTCCTTTCCAAACTTAAAATCCTTATTTCATATTCTTGTTACAAAATCCCTTAAATTCCCAATTGATAAAATATTTCCATCTTGAAATTCCTTAATACCAAATCATATAAGTTCCAACTTAATAAAATAATTTTAACTTGAATTATCCAATTTGTGACCATTATGGCTGTGAGCCATCAAGGTATTTAGGAACCAAAATTTCCTTCCATTCATGCATGATTCATGATGTGCATCACTTTCCAATCATCACATTCACATCATAACAAATTCATACATACCAAGTTCATACTATCTAATTCATACGATCAAGTAGATAAATTAACATAGCAATTAAACAACCACATAGCTTTCATGCATATTATCAACTTCATATAATCAAACATAATTAAATAAGTACAAGTAATCATCACCACACAATCAAGTGAATGAATCCTCACATGGATTCTTCACTCATAAACACAAATTTCTATTTTCTCACCACCATGTTTGGCCAATGAGGTTAATCTCTCTCTTATCTAAAGGTGTAGCTCCAAAGGGCTCATTGATGCCTCCTTTGAAGCCAAAGTATTCCACCAACAATCAAACCCTTGAGACAACAAGCACACACATTAGATTCAAGGCTTGAAAAGGGAAGACCATTGACCAAATTGATGGTCTTGATCACGAAAAGGAAGAAAGAAAAAAGAAAGAAAGAAAGAAAGAAAGAAAGAAAGAAAGAAAGAGAAAAAGATCAAAACTTTACATTAGAAGCTCCAAGTTAGGGTTTGAAAGAAAGTGATGGAGATGAAAGAATTTGGAGATGGTCACAACACCAAAGTGTCTCTAAATGAGGTTTGGATTCAAGAAATGTGGTTGGTTGAATTTAAAGAAGCTTAGAAGTGGGTTGTTAGGGGTTTGGTCGTGAAGGCCTTGAAGAGAAAGAGAGAGAGCTTGTGTAGTTTTTCTTGGTTGCTTGATAAAGATAGATGGATTGAATAAAGGATGAACAAAATAACATATTTAGGCCTCCAAATATGCCATGGCCATGAGGTGTAGAGAGAAAAGGTGAGAACTTTTTCTTTTGGTTCTTAAAAATGAGATAGAAAGAAACCAAGTGAGATGAGTGATGGAGATGAAGAAATCAAATGGTGATTATAACAAGGAAAACCTTCCAAATCATGAGTGGATTCAAGAACAAGGATTGGTTGAAATCAAGCAAACATGGAGAGTGGAGAAATAGTGTGTGGCCGTGGAAGAGGAGAGAAAAGATGAAGAGAAAAAGTGAGAGAAAGGTGAAGGCTTTTTGGGAAAAAGATGTGAAATGAAAGATTAAGGAAAAAGATGACATTCCTCCCAAAATCGTGGTCGCACATCAGGAGAGAGAGAATGAAGCTTCTCCAACATGCTTGGTAGAAAGCTTACTTAGGAAGCTAAAAATGTGGCTTCCTCCACAAGTTTGATACAAAGCTTCCTTGAAAAGCTTTGTTCACTTTTCAACAAGTCAACAATGATGTCACATTGATGATGTCATATTGATGATGTCATTAAAGTAAACATTCTAGAAAGATGACTAAAGCTATTATCCATTGGACAAAAGTTATAATTAACAAAACTAGTATTTACTGTCCAACGGATAATAAAACGTACTGCGATTTTATTTGATGAAACAACTTCCTAAAATAAAAAAAAAACTCATGGATTATGTTGTATTAATTCAATCTCTGTCAATGATCAAGTAATGTTATGGCATAGGAGATTAGGACATCCTAGCTTTCCATATCTCTAACACTTATTTCCTGAATTGTTTAAAGGAATCGATTGTTCAAAACTTCATTGTGAAGCTTGTTATTTAGCTAAAAATCACCGTGTTTCTTTTCCAATAAAGTCTTATTCTGCTTCAAAATCATTCTACTTGTTTCATAGTGATGTTTGGGACCCATCTAAGGTTAAAACACTTTCTGGCAAGAAATGGTTTGTGACTTTTATTGATGACCACACAAGAATATGTTAGGTTTATCTGTTGGAAAAAAAATCTGAAGTTGAACAATAGCTTAAAGATTTTTTTTCTCATGATTGCAAATCAATTTCAAACAAAAATTGGCATTCTAAGAACTAATAATAGAACAGAGTATTTTAATCGATATTTGGGCACATTCCTATCTGAAAAAAGTGTTATTCATCAATCAACTTGTCGTGACACACCACAACAAAATGACATTGCCGAAAGAAAAAATAAGCATCTACTTGAAGTTGCTCAAGCCATTATGTTTTCAATGAATGTTCCAAAATATCTCTAGGGTAATGCACTCTTGACTGCCTATTACTTAGTGAATAGAATGTCATCTCGAGTTTTGAAATTTAAAACACCCTTACATGTTTCAAAAGGTTTTTCTCCTACATCTCAGATAACTGCAGATCTCCCCCTAAAAGTTTTTGGCTGCGTTTGTTATGTATATATACCAAATGTTTTCCGATCCAAACTTGATCCAAAGGCTGAAAAATGTGTTTTCCTTGGTTACACATCTAAGAAAAGGGGGTACAAATGTTTTAACCCTATTACTAAAAATATTTTTGAGAGTATGGATGTTAGTTTTGTTGAGGATCAACCTTTCTTTCTGAAAAAATCTCTTTAGGGGGAGAACATAAATGAGGAAGATAATTTTTTAGAAACCTTACTTGTACCTTTACCAGACGTTACTTTATCAAAGACAGGGGGAGAAGTAACTCCATCAGAGCTTAAGGTTTATACTAGAAAAAAGTTTCACAAATAGACTATTGATCCAATTATATCTCCAGCAGATGTCCAATCTAATTTGCCAAGTGATGATCCTACAACTAAAGGTAATATTCCTTCCTCTCATAGTCCTTATTCATCTCTTGATATACCTTCCTATGACCTTGATCTTCCTATTACATTGAGAAAAGGGACCCGTGCTTGCACTAAACATCCCATTGCAAAATACCTATCATATGAAAAATTGTCAAACACTCATAAAGCATTTGTGTCTAGGATTTCTAATTTGTCTGTTCCAAGAATTGTTCAGGAAGCTTTAAGTGATCCAAGTTGGAGATTAGTTGTGATGGAAGAAATGAATGCTCTTGAAAAAATAACACATGGAGTATTATTGATCTACTAGAAGACAAGAAGACAGTTGGGTGCAAATAGATATTTACTGTGAAGTGTAAAACTAAAGAAAAATACAAAGCGAGACTTGTAGCGAAAGGATTCACTCAGACTCATAGTATAGACTACCAAGAGACTTTTGTTCTTGTTACTAAAATTAACTCCATTAGAATACTTATCTTTCTTGCAGTTAACTCTAACTGGCCACTTCATCAGTTTGATGTTAAGAATGTGTTTCTAAATAGAGATTTGCAAGAAGAAGTATATATGGACCTGCCACCAGGATTTGAAGAAAAGCTAGGAAGAGGGAAAAAGTGCAAGCTGAAGAAAGCTCTATATGGACTAAAGCAGTCTCCTAGAGCTTGGTTTGAGTGTTTTGGAAATGTTGTTAGGAGACATTGGTTATCACATAGCCAAGCTGATCACACTCTATTTTTCAAGCATCCCACCGAAGGAAAAATAGCCATATTGATAGTTTATGTTGATGATATAATCATAACTAGAGATGATCATCTTGAAATCAATAACCTTAAGAAGAAACTTGAGGTCGAATTTGATATCAAGGACCTAGGAAAGCTAAAGTATTTTCTCGAAATGGAATTTGCTAGATCCAATGAGGGAATTTTCATCAACCAATGTAAGTATATTCTTAATCTACTCAAAGAAATAGGAATGACTGGTTGTAAGGTAGCAGATACTCCAATTGAACCTAATGCAAAGTTGAAAGCAGCAGCAGCTAAAGAAGTGGTGGACCAAGAACGCTATCAAAGACTAGTTGGAAAATCAATCTATTTGGCACATACTAGACCGGACATAGCATTTGCAGTAAGTATGGTAAGCCAGTTCAAGCATTCACCTGGACCTACTCACTTTGAGGTTGTGTTTAGAATCTTGAGATACCTCAAAGGAACTCATGTAACAACCTAATTCTAAATACTGTAGTATACTCTACGTATACTAAGTAAATAGAATTAGTATGTCACTTTCTAACTTAAGCATAATTTATAACCTGTTCAATAACTATTAACGAGTAAATATATAAAGCCTTTAAAGAAGTAAGAGAGCAAGACATTTTACACCATAGGAAACTTGCTCTTTACTATCTGTTGTGACCCAAACCGGTACTTAAATACTCAGTTAGTATCCTTAAAAATACCAAACTGACTCCATTTGCCCTCAAATTTTAACCACATCCTCATCCATGCATTTGTAACCTAGAAATGAATTTTTCATATTTATTTCCTTTAATTATATATTTATGTTATTTTCTGAGTTAAAATAGTTATTTTACACGTTTTGTGTTGCAGCAAAGTGTCTAAATTAACGTCACAGAATTTAACAGACATGTTAAACAAGTATTAAGCTATCTTTGTAATCTTATACAAGTCTAACATATGTAAAAAGAGGATGTTACAACTCTAGGGAAACGGCCTTTGTTCAAAAATAAAGGTCATCTTTAGGTGGAGGCTTACACAGATGCAAATTGGGCAGGTGATATCAATGATAGAAGATCTACCTCAGGATACATCACCTTTGTAGAAGGTAACCTAGTCACTTGGAGAAGCAAAAAACAAACTGTTGTTGCAAGGAGTATTGCTAAAGCACAATTTCGATTTGTTGCACATGGATTTTGTGAAGTGTTATGGATCAAAAGACTTCTAGAAGAGTTGAAGATTCTTACACCAACACCTATTAAAGTCTATTGTGACAACAAAGCTACAATTTCTATAGCCCATAATCTAGTTCTACACGACAAAACAAAGCATGTAGAAGTGGATAAACACTTCATCAACGAAAATATTAACAGTGGTGTGATATGCATGTCCCATATACCTACCATAAGTCAAGTAGCTGACATACTCACCAAAGTACTTCCTAAGGCACCGTATGCGAATTTAGTTGGCAAGCTTACCATGAGTAATATCTTCATGTCAACTTGAAGGGGGGTGTTGAAAGATCGTCAGAAATATTATTTATTTATGTATTATATTTGATTATGTGCTATATTTGGTTAGTCAAACTGATAGATAGATTTTAGGAATCAATTTTTATTTCCCCTTTTACTAGGCATAATATATTCCTCTTTATTAGGTAGATTAGTTTCCTATTTTATCTCCTAGATGGAGTCTTTATATTTCGATGTACATTTGTGCATCTCTGTTTTTACTATTAAATTTCAAGTCAATCAAGAAACTATATTGCAAGGCCTTCCTGAGCTGAGCTGCGAGACCACCATCAATGGGGTTCCTTCCAACCTTTTCTTTAGGAGTTACGATAAGGTTGAAGTCTCCTGCACAAACCCAAGTTAGATTGTTTGAATAACCTAAATCCATCATGAGTTTAACAATTTGATACTTCTTTTCTGTTTCTAGAAAACTGTAGATACCAGTAACCCTCTATTTGGTGTCCACTTCTACACACAAAACTTCAACATCTATATGATTTAGGGACTGGGATCTTACTATCACTTTGATGCTATTCTTCCAAAATCAGGCTAGACCACCACTTCAATTTTTCCCAGAACCCTCACAATCCACAACAATCACATTATGGAAACCACTAATATTCCTTAGTTTTTGAACTTCTGAAACCTTCCTCCTTGTTTCTTGTAAAAAGACAAGGTTGGGACCTTCTTCCCTAAAAAGTTTCTTGAGAGTGCGAACCGCCTCTGGGTTCCCAAGCCCACAGCAGTTCTAGTTGAGAATTTTCATGGCTTTAGCCTTTGTCGATATTGATACCATGGTGAGAGCCCTCATTTTGTTCTCATATTCATTGACATCAACCTCCATTAAATCCTCAATTCTGGCATGTTTCTTTGAGGGGGAAATAACCAAATCCACTGGAGTCCCACTAATTTTTTTTAGTTTTTCCCTTGCCAACCTTTTCCATTTTGATGTTTTGACAAGGCTAGTAACACTCGTCTCCTCTCTTACTTTGGCAGAATTTTTTTGTTTTGATAAAAAGAATTCTCGCAACTAGGAAGGTTCAAAACTTGGTTGGAAAGTCCTCCCAATTATTTCTTTTTCAAACACTACCATCGTATCTTCCTCAAGGTGCCCTTATCCATCTTTTCCATAGCTTTTCCTAGCACAATGTTGATAGCTACTCAAACTATCAAATTACTTAATTTATAAACTGATTCACCAAATTACTTGTAATAATTAAGCTGGATCAAGTCCTTGAATCACTCTAATTAAGCAATCTGATTAAGAGGTTAACAGAGGAGGAAAAGGGTTGCAAAATTGATCAAACGAAAGTAATTAAGAACTATAAACATAATTAAATAAATAATCAATCCAAGGAAATCAACTAATCTTGAGTTTAATTCATCCTTGATCACTAAGAATCTATTCAATTGCTAACCAAATTCTTAACCTTAGTTTAAATCAATAAGCCTTAAGATGATCAATGAATTCTCTACTAGATAAGCATCCAGAATTTGATTAATCAAGCTTAAATGAATTAAGTACTCATCTAATCTGAAATTATCCTAAAACCCAGAATTCAAGCAAGTCAAACTATCCATCGAACACCTTTGATGCATTTTTTAGTCTCTGTAATCCTCTTTAAACTCATGATAATTATGCAATTATCACATAAACATCCAAATCAAATTAAGCAATTCACTCCAGATTTAAAAAAAAAAAAATTAGAAGAGAAACTTTATTAACAATTAAATATAGAACAATCAAAACAAGATCTCATAATTAAACATCAAGATCATCAATTCCTAAGATTGATTAAAAGGACCTAGCCCTCCATGGATGGAAGGGAAGAAATTAAGAAAAGAAAGAAACCTAGAGAGAAGGGAGAGGCAGAGAGATGAAGAGAGAAAGTGCAAGAGCGGCTAAGAGAAAAAAAATAGGGTTTCCTCGGACTCTCTGCTTCTCCTTAAATAACTACTTCTAAAATTCAAAATCCATTTTTTTTCTTAACTTAGGGTTAATCCTCTTCCTCTTTACTTTAATTGGACACCTAATTTGTCAAATTTGGGCTTAGGGTAAGAGAGTTATGCCCAAAACATTCTTAATAGCTTTCTAGACTCATCAGCTGACTTCAAAGGGTGAGAACATCATAAAACGTCATAGTTTTGATAAGTGGTCTTCAAAAGAGTTGGAGATCCGTGTCTCAGCTTTCCAGTGGCACTGGTCTCAACTCCATATGACTCTTATAGCCCAAATTATGGCTCAATCTTTGTATATTGTCCAGGTTCCAATGACAACATCTCTGTTCTAACTTCTAGGTCCAATCTGACCCACTAGACATCTGATTCAACCTTTGAACTATCATCAAAGTTATAGAGCTTTTTGTCAGCTTTTCTGCAAGGTAAAATTCATACTTTTTAGATGTGTAGAACTCAAGTTATGCATAAAATACAAAAATAGTGTAAAATTCTTAATAATGTTAAAAAATACAATTAAGTCCAATTTGAACCCAAACTTATAAAATTTGATCAAGACCAATCAATTAAGCACATAAGAAGTCTAAGAAACAAAATATGATGATTAACTAATATATAAAAATTGTGTTTATCAAGTGTCAGTATTAGCATATTAATCAATATGGGCCCTCTTTTTTACAGTTGTTTCCATATCTCTCTCTCTAGGAGGAGAGGAACCTGAATTTGTCACTGTAGGAGATTGGGAGGTGCCTTTTTCAGGAATAAAAACAACAGCCTCCGTAGTTGTTAGGCTTACCAATTTTTCTAAAAGTTTTTCAGTGTTTCTACAAGCACTTTTACCTCTATTTGATATATCGTTATCCTCTATTGCATGACGTGCTTCCTCTTTAAAACAGTACTCTACTTTCTTGCAAACCATATATGCTCTAAGCCATGCTCCCAAACCTTTTGGTTTATCTTTTCCATTGTCCTCATCTTCCAACGCCATTTTGCAAGCATGTTCACCGTGACCCACCACTTCACAATAATAGCAGAAAGATGGGATTCTCTCATACTTAAACTCAACCCACGATATTCCATCCTTTGAGTTACCCATGTTGACTGTAACACACTAATTTTAAATACCTAATTTTAATTATTTATCGTTTATATTTTATATGCGATTTAGAACTAGACGTTACAAAACACTACTGATTTTATCATTAGTTAATATGTGTATAATATTTTACATAATATTCTGAAAATACATCCTTCAAAGTTAGTTATTTGTACATACATAGCTTCAGTTAGGCACCTATTTTAAAAAATAAGGCTTACAGAAGCCTTCACAAGGTGCTACTATTAACATATTTACAAACTTTGCTTATTAGTACTACTCATCAAAGAGTAAGATGATCAATAACAAGTTCCCCAGAGTAATAGAAAACATAGTCTCCTAGTTTCGACATATAAACTTGCTGAACATGGAAATCAACCAATACTCTAACTGTTGGCATTATCTGAAATATCATGCTAAAAATAAGTGAGATAAAACTCAGTAGGAAAGAGCAAAAACATTAATAAGTTTGAACTAATGATATTTTAGCCTTCACAAGTACGGAAATCATTTTCCAGTGTTTTCAATTCTTTGTTTCTAAAATCATATTTAAGAGTCCAACTTATAAATTCTTTTTAATTTTATCCCAAAAGAACATTTAAGAGAGTAAGTAACTCATTATTTTCTTCTCATCCCATTTCATCAATCTCAACCAATTGTGCAAATTCAACTCTAATCAAGGAAAATTCTCTTAATAATCTCTAATCGAGATGTCCCTCAATAATTTCTAATCATGGTTATAATAATCTTTTTGCACATTGATTCACTTATTTCTATAGGATAACATTTCATAAGTGCTTATTCCATAGAAAAGAAATAATTTATCTCAAAATAATCATTTTTATATTGATCATTCAAAAAGAAAAATCATCCATTGGTTAATTAAACTATTTATGAATTACAATAAATATAGAAATTAGTCTTCTATTTAAGTCTTTGCAAATAGCTAACCATAACATCCTATTTTAAATTAACTAATTCATATATATGAATACTATATATTTATACCATGAGCATCAATAGTCAAGCAAGTTAATAGACTTGTTCTTTCTAAGAATCTCACGGTTCTTTATCCAATCCAAAACCATCAAAATCTCGTGGTTTTTAAGGAAAACTCGATTTCTCCTCTTTACTTTTCTTGTCACGGAATTCTGTTTTAAAAAAAGTCAAAATTTGTGCCTTTGTGCTTTTTACTACTCCTATAACTGTTATATTATCCACTAATCAAGACCCACGTTTGGGTTTAAAACAAAATTAAGTTTATATTATCATAAGATCATAAAAAAAAAGATGAAAATAATAGTAAAAGAAAGATCTGGAAATTTTTTTCAAAAATCATCAAAATAAAAAACGTAAATAAAAAAAAATTAAGCGAAAGGTTGGACTGAAAGATATGGATAGAAGAAAGGAAGAAGAAAAAAATGGCTTTTGCACTTCCTACCTTTCGGTCAGAATACAACTTAGGTGAAAATGAGAAGTTAAAAGTGGTGTACTATAGATAAGGCAGTTTTTGATTGATAGCATAAAAAAATGAGGTTGTGAGAGTTTTCTTGAAAAAAAAAATGAGACTGTGAGAGTTTTCTTGTTGACGAGAAAGTGAAGAAGGGAGGGAGTATCTATAGTGTAGAAGGATGGGTTTTGTCTTACGTAAGTGGATGATGTTAGAAGGCAAGGTGTCACAAGGAAATTGAATTCCTTTAAAAAAATCTCCATGGTAATTACGATATGATTTTTCAGAATCTACTGCTTTAGGCCCTTCATCACGCTTTTAATACATATGTCTGCTTATCTTGCTTCATTGTTATTAAAACTTTGACATTTGTTCTCCTCTATAACCGTGCCTCTCAACCTATTACTACATCATTGTCTACCTAATCAGATTCAAGAATTCTCTCCTGAATACTTTTATGTGCTTACAAGTTAGTTTTTTGTTTATTCCCAATCATTTATCTTATGTCATCATACTTTATCTCATCTCTTGTTAACGTGTTACTTTAGATATTTTAAAGAAAATTGTATAGCACTTCCGTTCTCATTCACTTTAATTATTATTATTTTTTATTTGACATACTCTTTATCTTTACATTAATTTCTATATCTTTTCATATCTTTTGAAATCTTCTTAACGTCATCCTTTCCTGAAACTTGTTATTTCACTATTATTATTTTTTTATCTTTATCCTTTGTAATGATTAGTTTTTATTCTATCAAATTAGATTTTTGTTTGATGAAGATTCTAGACACTTGTTTGATGAAGACTCTAGACACGTTACATGTATTGTTGTTGTTGTTATTATTATTATTATTATTGTTATTATTATTATTATTATTATTATTATTATTATTATTATTATTATTATTATTATTATTATTATTATTATTATTATTATTATTATTACGTTGACTCCATTACATTGAAGAGTTTTTTCCAAAGTGACGGATCCAAAAATTTTAGATAGTGGGAGCAAAGACAACACATAAGTATAAAAAGAATTCTAATAAAAAAATATATTAATATAAAATGATAAAAAATCAATTTATAATTGTTTTTTTAATATTAAATGATCTTTTTATTATTAATACTATCATATATTTCTAACTGTATATTTGCATGAATGATCATATTAGATTAATTTTAACTTCTTTCATTATAAATTTATTCATTTGCTTATTATATGGGGGTAAAATTAAAAACATGAAAGGATAAAAATGACAAATAACTACTATAAGTAACAAAATTCCAAATCTAAATGGGGGCATGTGCTCCTACTTAGCTTCACGTAGATCTGTCCCTGCTTCCTCCCCACCTTCTCCGTTTTACAGTGCTCTTGCAGACCCCAGAATTGTAACCATGCGTCCACTTTATCAAAGCTCATATCAAATTGTGTGATATTCAGCTCTCATTGTTGAAGGATCAACCATGAAATTCTAAAAAGTCATGGTAGAACAAACTTAAGATTACCCTCATTTTGGAAGAAGAATTACAATGTGTTAGGGTCAATTTCGATCACCCTAAAACCCTTAGGTTTATGTCAGATGTTAAACATTGTTTATCGGAAAACCATTTTATTGATGGATATTTCAATTATAATTTTTTCAACTAGGCTGTTTTGGCATCCATGAATTCCCTTAGACACGTCTCCTTCATCATATACAATGATTGTAACATCTTCCGCTTCATCCCTTTCTCCTTCACATTAACTATCGTCGGCAGGGGCAGAGCCAGAAATTTAGTGTAAGGGGAGCCAGACAAAACATATATAACATGGAGAAATTTTTTTTCCTTTTCTTTTTACTTTTTTAAAATTTTTTCTTTTTAATTTGTATAGATAAATCTTGTATGATTGTAAAGATTTATCATTTGCACAAAAATTTCAAATAATTAAAGAAGTTAGGTGTAAATAACTTAATTCATTTTATGGAAGTCATCAACTAAATATATGAAAGAGTATATGAAGACAATGATAAAGTTGGAGAGAGCATGGCATACCCATGCCTCCCCCTTTCCCTCTCCCCCCCCTTTCTCTGATCGTCGGTACCATGTGACTTTTGGTCAGCCATAGTTACGACAACTAGGGAAAGAAGCCAAACACAGTGCAAAAACGATCTCGATTCACCACGATCTGCTAAGCTACACTCTCATGATAGCTCCAAGAAAAATCCTAACGGTGCCCAAGAGAGGTTTATTAACTCTTAGAAGGTTTCTTAACTACCATTTGATATTCTTCTATTTTTCTGGATTCTATATCTACATACTAGTGTGTTTTGTTAGTAATTATTAATTTAACTTATATATTGTTTATTTCATTGGATTTAGTTATGCTTTTAATCCTTTTAATTTCACTTAAATTTAATTTTATTTCTCATTGTTTCAATTGTTACAGTGTCTTTTTTTTTTATCTGAATGAATTGTTACAATGTTGTTCTCTTAATGTTCAAATTAATGCAACTAAATTCCTTTACCAGCTTAATGTTAACTTATTTTTATGGATATTTGCAATATCGTATATGAAATAAAATTTGATGACCAAAAATTAATAGAAATCAAATGATACATTGCCACATTTAAAAAAAAATATCATGTCAATGTCAATCTATCAAAATAACTTAATTATATTTTAAACACTGATATTATCATGTACATCTCATAATAGGATCACCTGCAATTGAAAAAATAACTGCACGAAAGTGCCATTATAAATCTAATAATTCAAATTTTTTGTATTATATTTTAATTTTTTCTTTTATTATAAAATTGAATAGTTTTCACTACATCTCTCTTCGACCTGACATCAAGGGAAAAAAGTTGCCTTCAATGCATAATATATGTCACCATTTCTATCCAAAGACTTTAGATAAAAGCAATGGAAATCCAACTAACAAAGATGTTAAGTGCAAGAAGAATTAAACATTACTAAAAATTGTAAAAATGATATAAAAGAAACAACAAAAAAAAGGACAAAAACTTGTGCGTTAACTCTAAATTTGACGCATGCTTACAGTTTGGAAAATTCAGGCAAACTGTTAAAACTATCTACATGATGGTTAAAATAAGCAATCCTGAATTCCTGACTAATTACACTCTTGTCACTGCTCCCTAACTCCTAAAAAAACAATGTGTGCAGATTAGTACATTCTTACTCATTCTCATTCTCAAGTCACTGCCAATTAAAAAGTCGAAAACCATTTCCACTTCCTACATCCGTGGAATCCGATTCACTTCCCATTGTCTCATCTGAACTTTCACTTGGAAGGAGTTTTATCCGATTTGCATGCTCAATGATCCAGTCGGTGAATTCTGGAGATGCTGCCCATTCTGCCAGAGCTTGCTTAGTGGATTCTCGTGTGAAGTCATCCCACTCTTTCTTTGTGAACTTCTTTCTGTTGCGGGTCTTGTGGAAGGTTGAATAATAATCCCGGCCTATTTGCATCCCAGAAGATGGTGGCGTGACTGGCGTGAACCCAGAAGATGGTGATACAACACGTGAAACAAACAAATGAATCAGATAACATATCACAGCATTATTATTGCAAGCAAGGTAAAGCTCCAGAAACTTTACACGTTTTGAATAATAGTGTAAATCTCTGACTGAAACAAATATTTTACATGACTTCCCCAAAGTTCATTAAAAAGATAATCCAAGCAAAGCATGTGCGTCTGTTTGGATTAAGAGCCTCTTTGAAAACTCAATTTAGTGCTGAAAATGCAAAAGATTCAGCACTGAAATAGATTTAGTAGTGTTTGTTTAATACATGCAAAAAATGAAATAACTGAAAGTGCAGAAAACATTCAGCATATGACCCATGAGTGGTCATCGTGAATTCAGAAGCAACTTAATCCAATGCTTTTTTCTTTAAATAAGAAATTCAGTGCTAAAAGTTTCAGTTTACCAAACACACTAAGTCCAGGGAATTTCAAAAAATTCTCACAAGTGGAAAACAAAAACCAGAAGATTCAAAGAATAAGTCATTGCTCCATTACAATCAACTAAATAATTAAAAGTTAAACAAATTTAATCATTTTCCTTCACTCGCCTTCAACATTCACTCATCGATATACTAATGGCATGTTTAGAGGTGGAAAACATGAAACCTTCAAGGCGTTATATTTGACAGTCAATGACCAAATAAAAAACCAGGAAGAATTTTAGGACAATCATACAGACATCTAAACAATCAGAGACCAGTACATGTCAGTGAGTGGATCCCACTCTCTCTTAGTCCTATACTATCTAAAATAGATAAATTGATTACAAAGTTCAACCATCTAACCCATGACCATTTTCTACAATAAGATTCTGTGCTTTAAACTCTACAAAAGCAAAATATAACAATTCATTTAAAACATCCAAAATCCCTGACCCTAATTAACAAGTTGTCAGCAGTCATGAGTCACGACAACCATCTCATCTAATGTTCTTGCCTCTTGGACAAAACTATCATGACCATTCAAATGCAGAGCAATGCCATTGCTTAAATTGAAAGATGAAGAAACATTCAAGTTAGCTGGCAGAATAAATTGAATACTACGCAAATACGGTAAGTTTGGTAACCATGTCCAGTAGAAATGATTTTACATGAACAAATAAAATAAAGCAGAAAGAGATGTCATACTTATTACTTACCATCTGAGAAGCCACTTTAACGAAGAAATAAGATTGCAAACAGCTCCACAAGAGACCAAGGCTCCAATTGCTAGAGGAGTATCAAGAGTGCTCTGACAGAGAAATGAAAATCAGAATAAATAGGGAAATGAACAGCATTCTTAAAATAATAGTATGTAACAGACCAAAATGGTCAGACAACACACAAGAAGGGTGGAGTTTTAATTAACAAAAAAGTAAATTCAATACAGATATCAATGGGTCCATCTCAGCACCAACCCAAATATTCATGGATTTTCAACAGACAATTTCATCATGAAAATCAAGTAAATAAATAATAACAGCATTTGTACCAAACTGTGCCACTTTACAAAAAATATTACCAAGTTGTACCACTTTCTGAAAATTTACCAATCTATGCCATTTTTATTTTTTTAATTTTATTAATGCTGACATTTTTTTATTTTTACCTTTTTTATAATTACTTTTTAGTATTTATGCTTTATATTTTACATTTTTTTTGGTGCAACAAATTGCTCACACAATTCTGGGCCAGGGGTAGTTGCTTTATATTTTACATTATTTTATTATTTTCTTTCTCCATTTTTCAAAATACTCATTTTATTATTATACTATAATAGTTTACACAAGGTGATCCATACCGACCTAGCAAAACCTACCATATATGACAGGGTGAGTATTAAATAACAGTCATAGTGTATTGCATATTCCCTGTTTACATAAATGCAAACCTGCAAAATGAAGGTGACTCCAATTATGTGCATTGCCCATTTCACAAACTGAGCGACCCCAGCATCCACACTGCCATCTTCTTTCGAAATAACAAATCTCCTAACAATCCAGTAACCTAAAGCAGCTCCAGCCAAGATGATACCCAGTAGTACAAAAACAGCAACCTGTAAACCATTGAGGAAAGATATTTCATGAAAGAGAATTGAAGATATGTCTGATAAACAAGCCAAATCACATAGGATGGGAAACACTTGATAACATATGTCTGACAGGCAAGCAAAGATGGTCAGTAGTCAGCAAGAGTCATGCACCATGAAATGAAGGGGCCACAGAATGGGGAAGAGAGGGAGGGTGGAAAGGGTAACCACCAACCAGGGACAAACCAATGATGAATGACAGTTGGAGCTAACATCAGGGCAACAAGTATATATAGAAAGCTTGAGCTTGCTCCAGAAAATCAAATTACTATATTTGCAAAGAGGAAGTCTTTTCCACCTCTTTAACAGCTATTTTCTGTTGAACACAAATTTTTTTGCTAACCCAAAGAAAGAAATAACATTTACCAAAAGTTATTCTAGATGAAACAAAACAGCTACCTCATTACATTTTAAGGATCACAACAAGGTGAGGGAGAAATTAAAAGAGTGACTTATTGACTACAAAACCAAGAGGTTTCAAATGTCTCCCAAAATGTTAGCTCATCATACATAAGAAAAATAAACATGTATGGGTCTGAAGAAGAAACCAACAAAAAGGATTAGCTATCTGGACGTGTATATAGATGTTAGCCATTCAGCCTGCATTATATGACACAACATAGAAATACAGATATGTACTAAGTTATCCAAAAAAGAAATAGACAGATATACTTACTGGATTGTGCATCTCTTCACTCATCCCAAAACTCTGAAGAATTGAATTTACGAACACAGAGAATTGATGCAAAAGGAATGACCCAGCTCCAAGCTGAAACAGTACATAGTGATAATATTAAGAGTGACAATATTTACATGAAACATGAAGAGCCAAAGTTAAATCAAACTCACCATTGATCCGTATATGGTAAGGTAAAAGATATTTTTTCTTCCAGTTGGCAATAATTTCACGCCCTGTATATCATAATTAGAAGAAATTAGTTAGCAAACATAATAAACAAGCAAGGAAAACTTGGAAGCAATGAAACAAATTGAAAACCATGTATAATACAAAAGTAATTTATATACCTGAAAAAGAAGGATTATAATGACAAGAAAGATCCCTATACCCATTGAACTGCTATACTAAAATGGAACCCAACTGCTAACAATTGGAGCCAACAACAGGAGTACCAATCCCATTGCAAGACAAATGAGGCGCCATTGCTGAAAATCTGCAAAATTTTTGTATGATATATATTAAATCAGCAGTTAAGTGCCAAAAATAAAATAAAAAATCACAAAGAGAAGACAAACAATAGAATAAAGTTTTTCCCCTTTAATGAGATGGAAGAAACAAACCTTCTTCAAGAGCAACTGTAACAGAACCTGATATTTCACCATTGATCCTCACATCAATATATCTTGTTTCATGAGGTGACATAACGGCACTCCAGATCCCCTTCTGTACACTCACCCATTCATCCTTTTCACACTGACACCATCCAAGTGTATTAATCCTGCACATACTTTGAAAAATAAGAAATGGCAATCTTGATAGAATTTTGCAAGAAGTCGAAACTAGTTGAGTGTGTGTGGGGTTGTGTGCCAGGCATGCACCTGAGACGAGGGGTGCAGTGACAGCAAATAAATAAAGAATACTATGTACAGTATATCCAAGTTATGCACTTACCTGTGGAAACAAACATGAATCTTGTTATATAACCTCTCTGGGATCGCAACAGAGGGTGCCAAAGTAATGTGGAATGAGCTAGCATAGCTCCCAACTTTCAATCTTGAGATACCAAAAACTTGAACACGCTCGCATCGTAAAATGTCTTTAACGTCGTGAGTAGCTGAATGCCCAGAAAGTGGGGAAGGGGAGACATCCAAAACTGGCCTTTCAATATCAACACCTGCAATTGTAATGTGCTGAGAACAAAATAATTAATATACTGAACACACATTTGCAAAATTAAGTGAACATTTCAGTATAACATACAACTAGCTAACCATACCAAAAAAAAAAGAACAAAAAAAGAGAAGTGATTCTTATTATTCCCTTGGAAACAAGCACACAACTAACCAAGTTTTTGCAAGAAACCTATCAAACCTAGCAGCTTTGCACTATATTAAGACAACATATACACCAATACTTCCCATTCCTATATGAATCTACAAATACAGCAGCTACTGCTTGTAATCTCATTTTATTTTTTTTAGAAATTAAAAAGGGCTCCAACCTGTGAAAAAAGATAGAAGTTGGGTTGCAACTTTATTTCCATTAACAGGGGATTTATGCTTTTGAGAATAATTACATTCGGTAGTCCCAAGGTTCGCTAAATCGGAATAGTGATAAAGCTAGCTAAAATCCTAAATTTTTTAAAAAGAAAAAAAATGCCTATGTTTCAGTTTTTCTGTTCTGCACAACAAACACAACCTTCATCCATGTCAAACCCCAAGAAAGATGTCAAAATAAACAGAAAGACAAAGCTTACACAGCTACCATCTATAACAAATATCTGACAATACGATAGGATCAAATCAAAAAAAAAAAAAAAAAGATGAAATCACAAGTCACAAACCAAGACATATCATATCACATATCAATGATAATACCAACCCATTATTTCCCACACGAGTAGAAAAAAGAAAAAGTTAGTTAATTTTTGTTCTTAAAATAAAAACCCTAAACTCAATTTTTTTTTAAAATAAAAAACTGTTCTCAATCTGCTTACAAAGCACAACGAGAGATCAAGAACATGACAACATTGGTCACCGTTCGTTAGCATAATAATGTGGTTTAATTAAGATTATGCTCCCTAAGTGTTGCTGCTTCACATGTTCATAATACTGAGAGTTAGAAATTTATTTCCATCCAACCAAGTCTGCCAGTGGTGAAAAACATACTACAGGGCATTTTTCATCAGCATTAGAATAACATCAGAACAATGAGTTTGTTTATGTATAACATATTAAGTGTGATCAATTGTACACAGTATCTATCATGTTCCTGTTTGATATCTAAATTTTCACATGCTAAAGGGGACACGTAAGAAAGTGAAGTCATTTATGCATACCACCAGCCTCGTTATAAGTGAAGTCCTTCTAAACAAGTTTATGCTTAGAACCTCAGTAGGTGGCCATACAGCAAAAGAAAAAGATAATAATGCATGTATGGTCTACTAGTTTGTCAAATAACAGATATAATATCACTGAAGAATACTCAATACTGCAGACACCAAAATGGTACCAAATATTATAAGCTCAAAAGTAGCTAAATATGAATTCAGATGTAGACTTGGGTGGGAAAGTTATGCAGGAAAACTCACCACCAAGGTTTTCAGCAGAAAATTGTAGACAGATGGACTTTAGTTGTGTAGCATGATAACGATCAGCAAGGGCCAGAATATAGGCAACAGAATCTATAGATATGTCTTTGCAAAGTACAGACTCACACATCAGCTTAAGTCTTGGCAAACCATACTTTTCTGCAGCAGCTAACAATTTTGTTGCAAATGTTTCAGATACTGAAGGCAAGAATGATGAACGTGACATAGAGAACTCTTCATCTTCTTTAAGAGCGTCTCTATAAATAAAATGAAGCAAAGCCTGCTCAACAATAGAACTCAAGAAACATTAGATAATAGAGAGAGAGAGAGAGAGAGAGAGAGAGATAGATAAAACACAGACACACACACAATTTTCAGGAAAGTGCTACCTTGAAAACCTTAGGTTCCATGTCAGTAACAACTATGTCATGATCATCTTCCTCCATCCCATTGAAAAACTCAGTTTCAAATGCGGTTGACCGAGCAGCCAATACAAGCTTATGCGCATGAAACCTTTCTCCATCGACAGAGAAAGTAACATCAGATCCTTCCTCATTCTCTAAAAGCATGCCAAAATGTGCTCCAATATCGGATTCGGGGACTTGTATTGTGTTTAATTTTGAACAATCTATGGATGACACCACGACGCCAACAGTGCAGTTTATCTTCAAGCGGTTGACGCCTCAAGTTGAGCTCGTTTGAAAAAACGCATCCGATGTCGTCGCTGGCGAGTGCGATGAACACCGAAACGTACGCCGAGTAGAAATAGATGGCCCACTGGCACCCTCCGACGGTGAACGTCTCGCTCGCGATGTGCTTTCCGACGCCGATCACCTTCGCCAGAGAGTATCCCTTGATCACGAAGTTGTGCGAACCGTTCACCGTCTCCGTCACCGAACGCGAGCTCGTCCCGGACGCCATAATGTCATTCCTGCGACCCGAGTTGTTGTTGTACATCTCTCCTTCTTGACTTTCGTTGTTGTTCGCTCAATCGTTGACAGCGAGAGCGAGAGAGAGAGAGTTAATTGCTTAATTGGATTTCTGTGGCGCCGTTGCCTGTGAGCATTTCTTAGCTTTTTTCTTTGGAAATGGGGATTTTTGCTGGAAAGTGAAGGAAAATTTGCTGAAGATGTTGTTGACGGAGCTCGAATCTAATCCTCTTTTCTCTTCTCTTTCCGTTTTTTTTTTTTAAACAAAGAGTTTCAGTTTGTAATAATGCCAAAGATTTTTTTTTAGGATAGAATTTCACTCTACTATTTGGAATTGTATCTCTCTTCAATTATTTTAATTTATTATTATGTTTTTATTAATTTTTAATTAATTAATATAAGTAAATAATAAAATAGATATATGTTAATAAATTAAGAGAGTAAAAATTTTAATTTTTTTTATCTTAAATAAATAATAAAAAAAAGATAAATACAAAAAAATTATTCGTAGAACTAAGTTATAATATGTAAAAAAAAATTATAACAGTTATATCTATCTCTCTTTTCTACTTTATTCTTTAAAAAAATTAAAAAGATGTAAATTCGAAATTAGAAAGAGATAGTTCTGTATAATTGGAATCAATTTTTTTTTTAATACATTAAGTTAATTTTAAGCTTTCGTTACGTGTGACACAACTGAATTTTCTTCTCGATTATTCTCACTGAAATGACGTGCCTTCTATGTCAATGGTCAAAGAAGAAGAAACAAGAATGGTGACTACATTATAAACATGGTCAAAGAAGAAATAAAAAAAGTAGCTAGCTACATAAATATCAGTACAAAATGCTACGGAAACATAAGAGCATGCAATAATTTTTTTAAGGTAGAGATTACTTATTTATTAAAACATTAATACCAATATCAACTCATTCTTTCTAATGAATTTGACTGTCTAATACATTCTTAATAAAGTAATAACATACCAAATGTAATAATTATATTTTTTATGAGAAATTTTTGATAGCCCAAGTATATGTGTCCGGATGAGTCCTCAACTATGCAATTTGTGAAATAGGTCTCACAAATTTTTTATTTATATTATATTTAAGATATAAACAATTGGTTTATAATAGAAGAGTCGGTCCCACCAGGAAGTTTTAATTTTGGACATGTAGCAACATCCGTTTTTATTTATATATTTATTTGTATATATCTTGCGTATTGTATAGATTTTTTTTTTAATTTAAATAGAATTTAAAAATTTTAAATTAAAAATAATGTTAAATTTAAAAATGTGCATAATATTTAAATTAAAAAGTATTTAAATTTAAGATTTATTCATAGAAATTTGAGATTTATTAAATAGATATATAAAAAATTAAGAGAGATTTGATTAAGTAAATTTAAAAATTTATTAAAAAAATTTGATTTGTAATTAATAAGAAAAAAAAATTAAGAATATTTGAGAGAATATACTTAAAAGGAGAATTAAAATAAAAGAAATGATATATCATAATTGAATAAAGAGAGTACTATACATAAAATTCTTACTCTATAAAAAAGAATATAATAAAAAAATATCTCTTAAGAGTATTTTTATTTATAATATAAGAGTGGATTTTTAAATTCATCTAGCCTTTGGTCGTTTTGCCGTGATGAGCTTGTCACGTGATTATAGTTGAACATTACCAAACAAGATGAAGTAAAATTTTAGATCTTTTCCATCTCTCCTTGCTTTCATATCCTTTCTTATTTTTCTCTCCACAAAAATTGTTCGAAATACTTTACCCATTAAAGTCTTTATTGTCACATCAAAAAGAAAATATTAAAGTCAATTTGTTGTTTCTTAAAATCTAAAGTGAAAAATTTCATAATTTACCTTTATATTAGTCTCAATGTTTACATTGCACAACCAACCAATCACCATGTACAACACCAGAAACAAATCCCTGATTTGCTGTTTTCCCATAATGATTTGCTGGAACACCATTAGGTTGATTCTCAATCATAGCATGAAGGTTCCCCACCCTATCTGCCTCCTTCATTATCCCATCTGAACTGAGATGGCACTTAGCACTTTCATTTGGACTGACTTTGCACTAACTGCTCATGTGAAATAACACCTACAGTAGGAGCAAAGAAGATGCAAACCTTCATACTCAATTACTTTAGGATTTTTGTAAGGCATCTGGTTTGAAGGTCAATCTGGAAAAGTCTAGAACTATGTGTTCCCACTTGGTGTCTCGTAGGAAGAAAGATGTTTTCACTTGTATTTCTTCTCTACATTTTGCCAATGATCTTGGGAAATATATTGGCTTTCCTCTAACTAAGAGAGAGTGAAAGGAGCGAATTTTTATCCTATTTTAAAAAATGTTTTGTATTGGGTTATGGGTTAGCGGTTGAGGAGTAATTCAACTTATCAGAATAATATTCTGATATTTATGCATGTTATTTAAATAAGTACCTCTATCTATTTATGAGTCACAAATCTCTTACAGAATCTTTCATAAATATGAATATTAATTATATTCCACGTAAATAAGAAAATTAGTTATAAGAGATAACAATTTTTTAGATTTGATCTTATCCTAACTAATAGTATTAAATTCAGATTAAACTATGATTTTTATTACCAAATACGTTTTTTAAAATGTCATACAAAGTCTTAAAGGTATGCATCAAATTCTAAATACTGTCAACATTGTGTACGGTCTAACTTGAATATCAGAGTATTTTTTACAGATGCCTAACCCTTCTCACCACCATGCTACGGAGGTATCCACCTTCAACCACCAATTCAGGTATTCATCCGAACCTTGTTTAGAATAGAAAATATTAAGAGGAGGTTGGCATCGTGGAAAGCTAAGTTACTTAACAAAGAAGGTCATGTATGTCTTGGTACGTCAGTTTTAGCTTCCATTCCCATCCATAATATGCAGATTATGTGGTTCCCACAAGGTGTTTGTAACCAAATTGACAAAGTTACCAGGAAATTTATCTAGAGCTCAAAAGGTGTTTCTAAATGTTTCAACCTTGTTATACTTCTCTCTTGAGTAAGTTGGTGTGGAAGATCCTCAATGACAAAAATAGGTTTTGGGTTCAGGTGTTGTCTCACAAGTACTTGCGAGATAAATTTATTTTGTTTGCCATTGCTATCTCCCAAGCCTATTTCATTTGGTATAGCATTATCAAGGCTACTATTGTTCTCAAGACCAGGTTTGACTTTCGTTTGGGGGCAGGTAACTTATCTGAACAACCCTTCATCATGCTTTACCCACAAATTTGTTCCATCACTAGAGGCATGGCTACTTCTTCTCTTTGTACCCGCTACTCTGATGGGGTTGAAGATGTCTCCCATTGCCTATGGGATCGTGTTTATTCCAGGAATGTTTGGGTTTCAATGGGGTTCGGTTGTGACTCCTCCTTCTTCGTTCATGATGTTATCTCTTGGCTCTTTCACTATATATATAGCAGGAAATCTCATAGCTCTCTTTTCATTGCCACTATGTGATGGATCTGGAGATGGCGTAATAACCAAATGTTCTGAACAAGATTAAGAAAGTTACTTGAATAGATGGTTGAATGTGAAATTTTCGTGGCATGACAGCAACATCGGTAGTACGAGGTAGTGGGTATCTACAAAAAGTACTTTGACGCTCAAGTTAAATCGTGCTAAAAAATAATAGTGTGTAAAATTGAATTAGATGTATATCTTTGAAATCTTTTAAGGTATTTATAAGAGTGTCTTAGGTATTAAGAATTGTAAGTCAATCTGAGTTAACTGCTGTTATTTAGAATTAGAATATATGATTGTTATATCTTATAATTAATTTCTTTATTTATGTGAGATGTAATTAATGCTCATATCTATAAGAAATTATGTGATAAATTTATTTCTTAGAAATAAGTAAATGTATTTATCTAACAATGCACATAAATATTTGAATATTATTCTGATAAGTCTGGTTCCTCGTGAACCGCTAATCCATAACTAAATATTTGGATTTGATGATATTTGACCAATGGAGAGGGTTATTCGCAGCATAATGAACTTGCAAGGGGATATATGCAGAACGTTCACCATTCATAATCCTGTTGGTCGTATTCCTAGTCAGGTTCAGTGGCAGAAACCAGAATGGGAGGTTACCAAGCTTAACAGTGATGGCAGTTGTCTCGGGTCTCCTTCTCGAACTGGTTTTGGTGGTGTCCTTCGGGGTTGCGATGGGAATTGGATTTTGGGCTATTCTGGAGCTCTTCCAGGTGCAGATATTTTGCTTGCTGAGTTAATTGCTATCAAACATGGTCTCAAAGTTGCTTGGCAGCTTGGTGAGAGGAAGGTTTTGGTGTGAATATGACTCTTTGGAAGTTGTTAGGCTTGCTAAACTTCCTATGCCTCCCACTTTCCATGCTTATATTGCTATCATTCGAGATATTCAGGCGCTGCTTAGAAGACAGTGGAGTGTCAAGATTTCTCATATTCTTCGTGAGGCAAACTCTTCTGCAAATGCTTTGGCTAAGATGGAACTTTGGGTTCAGACAATATGACAGTTTGGAATTCTCCATCCCCTGCTCTTAGTCCTCTTTTGCTAGCTGACTCTCGTGTTACTTTTATTCTTCAGTTGCTTCTATATAGTTTTCCATTGTACCAAAAAAATATCAGTCTCAATGTTAAGGAGATACTAAATTAACTATTAATATTATTCTTTTCTGTACAAGGATAGAAGCTATTAACATTTTTCCAAACCCCACTCACCATATTCGTTCGTATATTAAACATTAATATCGTCAAGCAATGCATGGAGAAAAGACGTGATCAGTTTGAGGATAGTGGAACGTTAAGGTCACTGTTGAGGCAGCAAGGGACGACCAAGCCCAACAATTATTTTGACTCGAAGGTTCCCAGAAGAGAATGGAGAAAAGGATGGGGCAAGAAGGCTGCATGTTGTCAGAGTCCAGTTTTGCATGGATAAAATATTTCTTGATGACCTTTAGTCTTACCATAGGACACATGCCTGACTGCAAGCTTATATGAGGAGCTACTAGATGAATATCCAGACAAGAAGCTACTGGAGCCTTCTCAATTAGAACCACCATAACATATTCAGTTATGGATGTTGCCACGTAGATATTTCTGTTAGTAGCTATATTGATTAATCCCTTAGTTTAGTTCTATGTATTTATGATTAAGGAGTGATAGTTTCACTAATACTATCATTAAGCTCCTTAACCTCCTGTATATAAACCTTTATATACATACAATCAATACAAATAGTCATTTTCTCCAAAACTAAATTCTGTGATTGAGCGCCATGGGAGAGCGTCCGATGGAGGTGTCTTGAACTAGAAATACAATGCCCATAGCATAGGAAATGACGTGCGGCTAGATAGATGGAAAAGTGCAAAACAAATGTACCATCTCTACCGGTTACAAGTAAGAAATCGCATCCCTTCATTTTATAAATATTAAATCAACGGTTTCTGGTGAAGTGAGCATCGATGCTCACTACTTCAAAGTGAGCATTATAGAATTCTCCAGCTTGAGTGGAGAGTTCTGCCATATCTAATAAATAGTCGAATACATGCATAACATAACACATGAGGTCAAGCATGTCACTCCGATCAAATATGCATGTTTGAATGTCTGCTAGGACAATAGTTAAGTAAGGACACATTTACTTCTGCTTAGTTTCTTTGCTGGAGTACTACAAAAAAAAACTTTATCTTGAAAACTTAAAAGGCTGTTTGAGATTACAACTTAATTTCGGCAGAGTTTTGTGCTAACTCGAGCTTACCGCATTAAAGTACTTCCATATGAATGTCATGCTTTGAATGCAAAACAACTGATATTGTAAACTAAACGACATATTGCAGTGACTGAGTTTTCATTTTTGCATCATTACGAACTATTTAAGTATTTATCTGCAAGCACGTGTTAAGAACAAGTACGAAAAATAAAACTAATATTTTTTTATATGGAAAAATTAAATCTGATATTAAAGCAAACATTTGACTAAATGTAAATAAATTTATGTATTACCTGCCAAATATCTTAGATTCGAACTAGAGTCTTAGACAGGCAGCCTGAACTATTTATTAAGGGACATCAATGGTAACCCTCTGCTTGTATCCAATAATCCAAAATAGAAACATTTATATTGCTTAAAAAAACTCAACGCATCAACTTCCTATTCTCATCTCCCATATCTTCATTTTTGCCAAAAGAAACGACAAAAACAAGAGAATTGAAAGGTGGGAAGGAACTGAATAGGCACAGAAAAGGAGGCAAATAAAACCTAACATTGAAATTCTATAACCGTGTCCATTACTGCTGCCAAAAATCGACTAATAAGAAGATCGTAAATGATACATGTTAGCTACAAAATGCTTCAGTGCAGCAGTAATAACCACCAAAGATACAAAAAGCAGTTACTTAGATTTCTTTTGTTGTTCATAAACCGTTTGGCCCATAATTTTACAAACAACTGCATCTTTTGGCTGAAGATGTTCTAATGCAGGATGAACATTAAGATCTCCCAAAACCAGCTTTTGGCCCACATCCAACTCACTTAAGTCCACATCAATATATGGGGGGATAATGTCTGCAGGGCATAGGTACTTAACGGTCCTTTTCATGGTTTTCAAATAAGCAATTGCCAAATTTGTAAAGCGATGAATAATGCTCAACCAAGTAAAACATTATAAACATAAAACAATGAGTAAAACAAAATGCATTTGTGTCATAAAGTTATTTTAATAATTTTAAGACATTAGTATCCATACATTCAGGCAACATAAGTGTTATCAATTAGAGAAGTAGGTGCTACACAGAAAAGTCAGAAATGTTCAATAATGATCATTCACTTTGCACCATCAAACCTAATATATATCCTACAAAAGAGTAACTCCGTAATAAGATGAAATTGCACACAAGCTCTAATGTATTATAAACTCCAATTATTTTCGACAGAAATGATCTTTTATTCTTATAATAAAAACTAGACATCAGGTACCTTAATGAGACAACACACTATTTTTTTTTTAATATCTACAAGCTACACATGTATCTTGTTTGTTGCATAAATCAGGTCATATTCTTAACCATAGTCATTCCAATGCAGAAAGGCCTTCTAAAATTTACACCAAAGTAATATTCCTAAATCAAATGGGTATAATTGCCCAGGGGATCGAAATTGTTCTTAACCCGAGTGAGTAAACATTTATATAAGTATTT
Source organism: Ormosia emarginata (assembly GCA_029884605.1). NCBI lineage: Eukaryota > Viridiplantae > Streptophyta > Magnoliopsida > Fabales > Fabaceae > Ormosia > Ormosia emarginata. The sequence goes on from JAQQTP010000068.1 coordinate 9,418,634, forward strand.
ATCAATTGGACTAATGGAAATTATTAGAGAATATTAATAATATCTTTATATTATCTTAGAGTGTCTTTCATGATTTGTTTTATTATTTAATTAGGCTATTAGTCTTATGGTTAATGGGCTTGGGAATGTATTGATAGTATAAGTTTTTGCCCTAGTTATTAGCATATATAGGATAGTAAGTTATGGTTTTTTTTCATATAATTCTTATCAATAATATTTTTAGTCTACTATTGTTTAGTCGTCTTTCTCTCTTTTCCTTTCCCTAATCTTAAACCCATAATTCTTTAATATGGTATCAGAGAGGTACCATCCACCATGACCTGTGTCTTGTTTCCACTGAATTGAGTTCCATGGAACTCAGTGTATATCCCCCTTTCAATTTTCTTTCTGTTTTCCCTTAAACATTGTCTTTCCTTAATCCTTATTTTGTTTTGGTAACATAGTAAGTAATTTCTGTGTTAAAAAAAAAAAGACAGAAGAATATCGTGACTTAGGACACAACTCAAGGTTGGGCAGCCATCACTGTGGTTGTCATCTCAGTTGTTAGGCAGCCGATGAGTGGTCGCCTGTGATAGGTCAGATCTGTCGATTGCAGGCAGAGGAGCTGGGTTGTTCGTGGGTTTCGGACGGGTTTCGTGAGTTTTGTTGGGGACATTCACACCACGAATGACATCCTAGTGCTGTGGGTGGCCGGCGGCTGAAGATTCTACCCCAAAAAGGTGTGCATGGTTGTCAGGGAATATTGCTGGCGACTGTAGATCCATCAACGTTGCTGGGGAGTGTGGTTTTCGGCCTGGATTGAGCGTTTTTATCTGTTCCCACATCTTTGGAGGCTATGCATCCTCTGTTGGGCTTTTGCTCATGGTTGGGTATTCTCTTTTACAGCACAAATCAGGTTTCTGGTGACAGAAGCTCTAGTGACAACTCTGGCGAGCAGGTTTAAAGTCTGTTTTGGCTGGTTTTGGTTTGATTTCCTCCCCCTTCAGAACGTTTTGGTGTCTCCTTCGAGTAGGAGGGTGCTGTTGGTTCTGGTTTTCATGGATTTTGATTTTGATTTAATAGTCTCTTCTTTTGATTTGTAAGTATGGGATGGATAATGACAATTCTGATTTTGGGACCGGTAGCGAGATATAAGTTGGCTAGAGGTTGTTCTAACATGGTCCAATATGACTGAGAGATGTTAGTTGGCCAAAGGTGATCCCGGTAAGTTGATGATGGTGATTATCTTGTGATTTTGAGGATTTCTGTTGCCTTTATTTCTTCTTCCATTATTGTTATTCATTCTTCTAGATGTGGTTGCATTGGTATGTTTGAGTTGGGAGGAAAAAGCTGCCAATTTGGTGTAACCGCCTATGGGAGAGGCAATGGGTTGCCAATGAGGTGGAGCCGCCCCCAGATATATTAAAGGAAAGGGTTTCCCGTTAGATGGAACCGCCACAAGGTAGTTGGTCTATCTTAGGAGGAAAGGGCTATCAACATGGTGGAGTCGCCTTAGATGTGAGCAAAATCTCTCTTCTTCTTCTTGGACATTGGGTGATCCAGCTTTATTTCTCTTCTTCTCTATGTTGTGATTGGATGGTTCAACATTTGCTATTGTGTCGAGTTTCTATTCTCTTCTTGGTGATAGCTTCCGGTTAAAGATGGATTGTGATATTTGTTTTATGTTTATGAGTTTGCTACTTGTAACAAGCTAAAGCTTAGCTTTGGGGGGAGTTTTAAAGAATATTAAAAATATCTTTACATTATCTTGAAGTATCTTTCATGATTTGTTTTCTTATTTAATTAGGTTATTAGTCTTATAGTTAATAGACTTGGGCTTGTATTAATAGTATAAGTATTTGCCTTAGTTATTAGTATATATAGGAGGATAGTAGGTTATGGTTTTGTATCATATAATTCATATCAATAATATTCTTAGTCTACTATTGTTTAGCCATCTTTCTCTCTTTTCCTTTTTTAACCCTAAACCCGTAATTCTTCAATAGAAATAACATAAAATCAACTTTGCTTTAGAAACAATAGATATATAATAGGTCTAGAGTAAGAAAACAAGTCATTTAAATTATCACAAATAAAATAAAGGAGAACTAAAAAAAATCTTATTGATGTATAATAGTGTAACTAAAAACAAACTTGATCATAGTCAAAATCAAAATAGAAAGAAGTGTGTCTACTAGTGCTTAAAGTCACCTAGAATATTATGGAAATTTACATATTTTCAAATACCAAACAGCAAGCTTATTGTAAGTAACTTGCAGTTAGATTACTATAGCACTTATCATGAAAAACAAACGATATAAAGGAGGATAGCATGAGTGATGATGTTAAATAAACATAATATCGTAGAAGTTAATCTTAGAATGTGAATAATTGTATATTATTTCATCAAAATAGAATGTTTACAATGGAGGTAATATATAGAGGGAGTTGTTGTACATTAAAACTAGTTCCTAGAAAATAAGCAACAAATTAATAGAACACTAAAAATAATATCTACATTAAAAATCGTGGGAACAAGGCCAAGAGGTCACTGTCCAACAGTTAACAAAGAGCATCCATTTTATATAGATATTACATGATAAACTTTTATAACTGATCCATTTGTAGTGGGGATCATTCATTTTAAATAGTATCCATTGGCAAAATGGTTAGGTTACTTGATGCCTCACGACCTGGTGGTCACAGGTTTCAGTCACAGAAAAAGCCTCTCAACTCACGGGAGGAAGGTTTTGTACACCTAACTCTACCCAGACCCTGCAATGGTGGGAGCATCATGCCCAAAACCATCCCATTTTAGAGTACAGTTAAGCTTTTTATTTTATCAATAAAACCCAAAGTCTTAGACTTACTCAGTGTTACATGATTCAATACAATTTGGTACGCAGTACACAGTACAAGACTTCTCTAGATACGTGGAATTGCCTCGGGGGGGGGGGGATACTTATTTGGTTCGCTATTTTGGATCGAAATTTGCGTAGCATTAAATCGCTATGCATAAACTTCAAAGTATACTACTAAGTAGTAGAAATTAAAAAAATTATGAAGCACAAGTCAGAAAATAACATAATCACAAATAACTTTCATAAAGTCATAAAATAACAAAATCACAAAACACTTCCATAACAAATCACTTACTTATCTACCTAATACCAATTACCATTATCAAAGATTATGCATAGTACTTTGCCACAATTCGTATGAAAAAGCTAGATATGCTAGTGAGAAATTCTATAGACAAAACAATGCTTCGGCCATACAAGACAGAAACAAGAACTTGAAATTTTCACATAAAACCCATTGCATTTACCACCTAGACCCCATGAATATTAAATTCAATCTATACAGACCTGTAGACTAGCCCTGTTAAGTTTTAAAGCTAGGTTGATAGAATTAGGTAATGACATTGAGTTCATAAATATATTACACTTTCAAGTTCAAGCTTCTTTCTTTCTTGCCTCGAAAAATTAAATACAAATGAGATATGAGTCAAACAGAATATTTACAAGAACATTCTTACACCAAAAATTTCATAGAAATGTAGACAAGGTCGTGTCATGCAATAAATTAATATCATAAATTTACTCTACATAGAAAATTAAAGCATAACTACAATAGGCATACTCTATATTGAAAATTAAAGCATAACTGCAATAGGCATTCCATGTGTGCTAACCTTTCTTCAGCCCAGGGGATACATCTTCTCCTATGAATACAAGAGGAACATCAACTTTTAACAAAGCATATGAGGGAGCCTTTATAAAGGTGACGTTTAATGGTGCGTCTGTGCTAGCTTTCAAATGAATTTGGGACATTTTTGAAAGACCAAAGTTCAATAGATACCATCAATTTTAACAAGTGCATGCATACTTGTATTTATAAGACAGCATAAGTGAACACACAACTACTAAATTCACAAACACAAGCTTATATATCATATCAAAAGGACGCAACTAAGTTTTTTTTTTTAAAATCATAACAAATTAAAAGAAGCTTCTTATAGACTAACTTAGCCCAATTCAAAGCATGAAAATCTGCAACAATTTTCACACATCGACACTGCCTAATGAAAGATATTTCTAATATTAATTTTCAAAAACTTAATTGAAAGTCTATTACCTTCCGGGGCAAAACCCGAACCTTCTCGACAATCCCTTCAGACTCGAACACTGATCGGACTTCAAGTTCAAACAGTCGAGAGAGGAAGGAGTAGCCGAGGTGATTGACGAGTTTCCTAATCTGGTTGGATCCGACAGAGATGAGGCGCTTATTGCCACCGTGCTGGCCGTCCTCCTGTTCGAACACGATACTCGGGACGCGCCCGGCCTTCCGCTCTTTCGCACAGATGTTCTTCCCCGACATGGCGCGGGGGATCGCCAAGATCGTCTCGTCGTGCTTGGGGTCCGGCTGTGGAAAGCCTAGAAGTTACATCAGCAGTGGTAGCTTGCGGGGTTCGTGGTGGTGGAGGACGGCGGCGGGGGAGGCGATAGAGTGTGAGAAGTGGCGGTGGTGGAAGGAGGCTATGGTGAATATATGGCGGTGAAGATGCATGGTTTGGGTTTTGGTACAGTGAAATAGTCAGTGGGTGGGTTGAGACTTGAGAGATAGAGAGTCATGAGAGTTAAGAGGGGTTTTGGTTGAAGAATTGAACAAAGGAGCTGGTATCGAGGAAAAGAAAGCTTGGCACCAAATTGAAGAATCGAACAACATAATCAAATGAAGTGACACCAAAGCAAAAGTGAGGAAGAGGCACGTACCTAGATTCGAAGGCAATGAAGAACATTGGCAGAAGAAGCGAAATTGGTAGGTGGTCGATGGAAGTGAGCTTGGTTCGAGGAAGTTAGGGCTTAAAAACTTCTGAAAATAACGTTGTAGCTTATCTCACAAAATAATGTCAAAATTGTGTGTAAAGAATTAGAGGGAAAACTAGTATGGGATATTTTTATTTTTTTATAATTTTTTCATTACCCATTAATTTTTTTAATTAATAAAGTTTTAATTTAATATTTTATGTATATTTGTTTAGGTAAAAATGTAAAGAACTCTCTTCAATATAATAAAGTTTTGCAATAATATTAATTATTAAGAGGGAAACAAAATTTTATCTCTAACTATTTTTTAAAATAATATTTTTCACTTTAGTTTTTTAATTTCTTAAAATAATATCTATTATTTAAAGACGAAAATATTTTGTCTCTAACTTTATTTTAAATTAAACTAATAATATTTATTATTTAGAGATGAAAATTAGAGACAAATTATAAGCGAAATAGGTGAATTTTGTCTCCAATTTTGTCTCTAAATAATTTGGACTTTTAAAATTAATTTGTTGATTAAATAGATACGAAATTATAGATGAATTGTGTTAGAGATAGATGAATATTGTTTCTAATAAGCAAAATTAATATTTCATTATTAATTTACATTTTTCGTCTCAATTTTCGTCTCAATTAGAAACGAAACTTATTTTTTCCCTAAAATCTGTCTTTAAATTAGACTTTTTTAATAATGATGTGAGAAACAAAAATTTCATATATAAGTGCTTTTAATAGGAGCAATATAGATTCTATAAAGTCTTGCTTCTCAATAGCCATGCTAAATATCTTGAAGAATTTTGAAAGCTTCAAGATAATACAATCCTTTATTAATAATTCAACCAAAAGTTTCTACTCAATTGTATGATTGTTAAGCTATTCAGCAGTATCTGTCAATTATAATTCTATGAATATATTTGATAAACCAAACTCACCATCAATATTAGCAATATGTAACTAGTAAGATCTTAATTTTAGGTTGTGCTTGGCAGCAATGAAAATGGAAGAATGGAAATAAAAGGGATCAATGTTGACAAAGTATAAAAAATGGTCATTCTAAATACATTAGTAATTTTCATAACTTTTACCTTCATTCATTTCATAAGTTCGAGAACCAAATCCCAAGAATGTGCCATGTAATGGTCTACTCAGTTTTAATGGGCCCACAATAGCAACATTAACATTCACGCATATGTAAATATGGATGTGAATCTCCTGGACTTTAAAAAAATAATTGCAGAGAGTGTAGTTTAACATTTTACCATTTAAAACATTTCAAGTAAATTTTTTTATCAATATTTTATTAGGCTCTAATAATTTTAAAGATTGAGATTGGTCTAGTTCAAAAAAAAAATTCAAGAAGATCCAAATTCGTATATAACTTTCATTTGATGGTATGTGTATTAGAAGGAAATCACAATTTTAAATACCTAGTTTAAAAAGTTTAAAAATGTAAGAATTTAAACAAAAAAATGTATTTTATGAGAACTAAAAATATATTTAAACAAAAAAATTATTTGGTGTTAAACTTTCTACTATCAAATTAGTTGGTCAGCCATGCTTGCAACAACTAGGAAAAAAAGACAAGCACAATGCAAAAACGATCACAATTCACCACGATTTGCTAAGCTACACTCTCAGGATAGTCTAAAGAAAAACCCTAACGACGCCCAAGAGAAGTTTATTAATCTTAGAAGGTTTATTAACTACCCATTTGATATTCCTCCATTTTTCTAGATTCTATATCTACATACTAGTGTGTTCTGTTAGTAATATCAATTTGATTTATATATTGTTTATTTCATTGGGTTTAGTTATGCTTTTAATCCTTTTAACTTACAGTTTGGAAAATTCGGGCAAACTGTTAAAACTATCTATATGATGGTTAAAATAAGCAATCCTGAATTCCTGACTAATTACACTCGTCATTGCTCCCTAACTCTTAAAAAAACAATGTGTGCTGGTTAGTACATTCTTACTCATTCTCATTCTCAAGTCACTGCCAATTAAATAGTCGAAACCCATTTCCACTTCCTACATCCGTGGAATCCGATTCACTTCCCATTGTCTCATCTGAACTTTCACTTGGAAGGAGTTTTATCCGATCTGCATGCTCAATGATCCAGTCGTTGAATTCTGGAGATGCTGCCCATTCTGCCAGAGCTTGCTTAGTGGATTCTCGTGTGAAGTCATCCCACTCTTTCTTTATGAACTTCTTTCTGTTGCGGGTCTTGTGGAAGGTTGAATAATAATCCCGGCCTATTTGCGTCCCAGAAGATGGTGGCGTGATTGGCGTGAACCTAGAAGGTGGTGATACAACACCTGAAACAAACAAATGAATCAGATAACATATCACAACATTAGTATTGGAAGCAAGGTAAAGCTCCAGAAACTTTACAGGTTTTGAATAATTGTGTAAATCTCTAACTGAAACAAATATTTTAGATGACTTCCCCAAAGTTCATTAAAAAGATAATCCAAGCAAAGCATATGCGTCTGTCTGGATTAAGAGCCTCTTTGAAAACTCAATTTAGTGCTGAAAATGCAGTAGATTCAGCACTGAAATAGATTTAGTAGTGTTTGTTTAATACATGCAAAAAATGAAATAACTGAAAGTGCAGATAACATTCAGCATATGACCCATGAGTGGTCATCGTAAATTCAGAAGCAACTTAATCCAATGCTTTTATCTTTAAATCAGAAATTCAGTGCAAAAAATTTCAGTTTACCAAACACACTAAGTCCTGGGAATTTCAAAAAACCTCACAAGTGGAAAACAAAATCCAGAAGATTCAAAGAATAAGTCATTGCTCCATTACAATCAACTAAATAATTAAAAGTCAAACAAATTTAATCATTTTCCTTCTGATAGACCCCCTGTCACTAAGACGTATTCAAGAAAGAAGAAAATAGGAAAGAGTGGAGCTGCAGGAGTGACACACGTGGGAAGCAAGGACATGATGGGAAATGAAAATGAAATAAATGGGCAGGCCATGTTACTAAACCGTAACAGAATGCTGAGCTGGTAGAAGTTAGTGGAGAAGGGAGGGAATTCTGTTACGATAGATGAGAATATAGAGGGGAATGGGGGAGAGAATGAGGCAGACATGTTTTGAGTGATCTTTGGGAAGGAGGAGCCGACCCCTCGAAGTGTCTGGCTATCTTACATTCTTTTCTATTTCTTTCTGCTATTTCTGGACTGATATCATACTGATATCAAGTTCAGATTTATTATCCAGTGTTCTTTTATACAATACTGATCCAGTTTCCTATCATCTAGTATCAGAGCTCCCGATTCTGGGAGCTTTGGATGGTTAACACAAGAATGGAAACGAGATTGGAAGCTCTGGAGAAAAACTTCAGGCAGATTAACAAGATTATGAAGGAGATGGAACGATGGAGATTGGACACTTTAGTCGAGAGGGAAGTTCAGGAAGTTCGGCTGAAACGCAGTAAAGAATTACAAACCCGATTGTTGCAATTTCTGGAAGGGAAAGGTCCGGAGGGGTCACGAAACAAGACACATGGAAGCAGCGAGGACGATGGTGATGAGGGAAACAGTGGGCATGTGTTCAGAACCAATCGCGACCACAGTACGGGTGATAGGTGGAAGAAGATGGAGGTTCCGGTGTTTAACGGAGAGGATGCATACAGGTGGGTCAATCGGGTTGAAAAGTATTTTCGAGTGAATTTGGTCGAAGAGGAGGAGAAGTTACCGGCGATAATGGCAGTGATGGAGGATCGTGCCTTAAATTGGTTCCAATGGTGGGAGAACCGAAATCCGGAGGCGAGCTGAGAATCTTTCAGAATGGCAGTGGTTCGACGATTCCATCCTTCACTTACCTAGAATCCATACGAGATGTTGCTGAGTTTGCAACAAATGGGCACAGTAGCTGATTACCTAGATCTGTTTGAGAGGATCTATGGCCCTCTCAAACACGCGGATGAAGAAATACTGAGTGGAATCTTCATGAATGGATTGCGCGAAGATGTTCGAGCTAAGGTGAAGTTGCATCGAATGGAGACTCTATCTGATGTGATGGACCATGCATTACTGGTGGAAGAACAAGATTGGGCCAAGGGAAAAGGAGGATTGGGCCCAGCCCAACGTGGAACGATGAGGTCCTTCCAACCCACTAGGACCACATGGGGAGGAAATGGTTTCAGGTAGAGTATAACTAACGACGTGGGGAGGAGTGAGTTTTCTAATACTACGCATGTTCCCAGACCTCCAAACCCTGTTCGGTTACAGAACCTCGGGGAGAAGGGCCCAATAGTATGAGGAAGGGGAGTGGGTTCAAAAGGTTGTCTGATGCTGAATGGCAGGATAAGGTGAGGAGGGGACTATGTTTTCGGTGTGATGAGAAATTTAGCCCAGAACATGTTTGCAAATACAAGCAACTACATCTGATGTTAGTGGATTCTGAAGAGGAAGTAGAGGATTCTCAAGAGGAGAAGAGTCAAGGGGAAGAACAAGAACTAGAAGAGGGTGCAAGGCAAATATCTCTCTACAGTATAATGGGGATAACTTCTAAGGGGTCCCTGAAATTATAGGGAGAAGTACAAAATAGAAAGGTGGTGATACTCATTGACTGTGGAGCTTCCAACAATTTCATAGCTAAGAGATTGGTGGAAGAATTGCAGCTTCCTATTTTAGAGACTCTAGAATACTATGTAGGGGTGGGGGATGGACACAAAATAAAATGTAGTGGAGTTTGCAGAGGAATGAAGATGCTGGTTCAAGGGGTTAGCATAATCCATGACTTTTACTTATTTGAGCTGGAAAGGGCAAATGTGGTTTTGGGGTTGGAATGGCTAGAAGGCTTGGGGGAAATAAAAGCAAACTTTAAAGAACTAACATTGAAAGTGCATATAGAAGGCAAGGCAGTAACACTTAGGGGGGAGCCATCTCTGTCCAGAAACTTAGCTTCTCTAAAAATAGTGTGTAAAGTTTTAAAAGATGTGGGAGAAGGGTTCTTGGTACAATATCAAGCAATGACAACAGAAGATCAACTCTCCAGTTTTTATTGGCCGGAGTTGGATACATTATTGGCTGACTTTGAAGGCTTATTTCAAGAACCACAAAGCCTGCCACAAAAAAGGAAACAAGATCATGCCATTATCCTAAAGGAAGGAGCACAAACTCCTAACATTCGACCCTATAGATACCCTCACTACCAGAAGAATGAAATAGAAAAACTTGTGCACGATATGCTCAAAGCTGGAATCATTCAACCCAGTACCAACCCATTTTCAAGTCCAGTTATATTAGTCAGAAAGAAGGATGATGGATGGCGTTTATGTGTGGATTATATAGCATTGAATAAAGTAATCATGCCTGATAAATTTCCTATATCTGCCATAGATGAATTGCTGGATGAATTGGCAGGAGCAACAATCTTTTCTAAACATACCAAAGACAACTTTTAGGACTCATAAGGGTCAATATGAATACCTTGTGATGCCCTTCGGGTTGTCCAACGCTCCATCAACTTTCCAATTCCTGATGAATGAGGTATCCAAGCCATTTCTTTAGAACCTATAAAAGAGTGTCTGGTGTTCTATTTTGGGAAGGTATGAAGAAAGATATCAAGGATTTTGTTTCTGCATATGACATATGCCAAAGAAACAAGTATCAAGCTCTTGCTCTTGCTCGATTGCTCCAACCATTGCCCATTCCTACCCAAGTGTGGCAAGACATATCCATGGATTTTATAGGTGGACTACCTAAAGCAAAAGGGGTAGATACTATTATGGTGGTAGTTGATCGTCTCACCAAGTATGCCCATTTCCTACCTTTGAGCCATCCTTTTACAGCAAATAAGGTAGCTAAACTATTCATCACTGAGATAGTACGACTCCATGGATTTCCTTTCTCAATCATGTCAGACAGAGATCGGGTTTTTATCAGTCAATTCTGGTTATAATGGGTCAAAAGATCAAGCACGCATCTCAAGCTGAGTTCAGCCTATCATCCCTAATCGGATGGTCAAACCGAAGTGGTAAATCGCTGTTTAGAAACCTATTTACGGTGTTTTACAGGGTCCAAACCGCGACAGTGGACTAAATGGATTGGATGGGCAGAATATTGGTTCAATACCAATTATAATAGTTCAACTAAGATGTCACCATTTCGGGCTTTGTATGGGAGAGAACCGCCAATCCAATGTTCAGGAGATCTATCCACGATAGAAGAAATAAATCAGTTGCTAGTTAAGAGAAATACAATGTTAGATGAACTCAAAGACAACTTGGTGAAATCACAAAACAAAATGAAAGTTCAAGCTGACAAAAGAAGGAGGGATGTGGTTGATCAACCAGGAGATTTTGTTTATTTGAAAATTCAGCCTTACAGACTTACGTCTTTGGCTAAAAAAATCAATGAAAAACTGAGCCCGAGATATTATAGACCTTGTGAGGTATTGGAGAAGGTGGGTATTGTAACATACAAGCTACAACTCCCTGATTACAGCCGAGTGCAGTCAGTCTTTCATGTCTCTTTGCTCAAAAAGTCTGTAATAGGAGATGTCCACAGCCAGCCATTACCTGCCCAACTATTAGAGGATTGAGAACTAAAGATGAGTCCAGCTGAAGTAGTACAAGTGAGGACAACTACCAATGGAGTAATGGAAGTACTCATGAAAAGGGAAGATCTTCCAGAATTTGAAAACTCTTGGGAATCATTTAACACAATCCAGTAGCATTTTCCCAATTTTTACCTTAAGGACAAAGTAAAACTCTTAGGGGGAAGTATTGATAGACCCCCTGTCACTAAGATGTATTCAAGAAAGAAGAAAATAAGAAAGAGTAAAGCTGCAAGAGTGACACACATGGGAAGCAAGGACATGATGGGAAATGAAAATGAAATAAACGGGCAGGCCATGTTACTAAACCATAACAGAATGTTGAGCTGGTAAAAGTTAGTGGAGAAGGGAGGGAATTCTATTACGATAGATGAGAATATAGAGGGGAATGAGGGAGAGAGTGAGGCAGACATGTTTTGAGTGATCTTTGGGAAGGAGGAGCAGACCCCTCGAAGTGTCTGGCTATCTTACGTTCTTTTCTATTTCTTTCTGCTATCTCTGGATTGATATAATGCTGATATCAAGTTCAGATTTATTATCCAGTGTTCTTTTATACAATACTGATCCAGTTTCCTATCAACTTCCCTCACCTTCAACATTAACTCATCCATCATAATGGATGATTTGCAATTAGATGCTGATTCATGGATCCCAAAATGCTTTATTACGTAACAGAGTATATATATAAACAATTTAACGGTTGAGTGAAGAAAGTTATTTTATGGAACAATCCTCATGATAGTTGCACAAAAGTTAATAAATTATTACTTCCGTATCAAATCCTGCCTATTTTAGCCGAAAAATTTAATAACTTAGATTTTGATCTGCTTATTGCTAAAAATTTCACTTAATCGGTGAGTTTTGTTATATCCTTCTAAAAAATCTTCTTAATAATCCACCATTACTTAATAAAAAAAATTAAATGAAAAAGTAAATGCATTCAGTATATTGAGAACATAAAAAATATTTGATGCTTTCTTTATTTCGTAATTAAGAGAATTAGTAGGAAGATTGATTAGAAGGACTTAGAATTATTCTTTCTTTTATCTACAGGCCTTGCTTGATTGACCCCGAAAAAAAAAAAAGATCTTGCCTGGACAATATGTAGTAATCATACATCAGAAAGATTAGAATGCAAAACAATACCTTTCACGGGAGAGTCAGACCATGCAGATCTTTTAGGACTATTCCACATTTTTCCTTTAGGGGTTGACTTGCTAAGGAATTCAGCATGACCACGTCTTCCTCTCACCCACCGCAACGAATAATTATTGTTCCCTGAAGTTTTATACCTACATGAAATCATAATGGCATGTTTAGAGGTGGAAAACATGAAACCTTCAAGGCATTATATTTGACAGTCAATGACCAATTAAAAAACCAGGAACATTTTTAGGACAGTCATACAGATATCTAAACAATCAAAGACCAGTACATGTGGATCCCACTCTCTCTTAGTCCTATACTATCTAAAATAGATAAATTGATTACAAAGTTTAATCATCTAACCTATGACCATTTTCTACAATGCAATATGATTCTGTTTTATCAATCAGCTCATCAATATTGGAGGCAGAGATAAGAAGTTATCTTGCCGTAGGTGTGATAAATTTCTGTTCCACAGCTTTATTAAGAAAAAAATAACAAGAGATCAAAGAAATTATTAACATTCAACAAACCAATGGGTTTATGGTGGATGTTCAGTTGGGCCCAAGAGACAATTTGAAAAATTTCTTCCAAAGTACCAAAACCACCTGGTAAGGCAATGAATGCATCAGAGTTGTCAAGTATTGTTTTCATTCGTCCATGCATAGATGATACCTTAAGTTCCTCCCCAATTGTCTTTCCAGTGATGTTCTTTTGAGTTAAAGGTTTATGAATGATACTTAAAACCTGACTACCTCCTACAAATGCAGAGAGTGATACAGCCTCCATTAACTCACGACAACCTCTCCCATATACAACATGAATATTTCTCGTAGCTAGTGTTCGACCAGGAGTGCTTGCTGCATTTACAAACTCTAAACCCTTCCCATAACTTGACCCACAAAAGACACAGATATTTTTGAGGTTACGAACAAGAGGTCCCATAATTTCACCTTTCGTCTGTATGATTATGAGTTAGAGGAAAGTGAAGAAAATGAAGTGTTTAAATAGGAAAAAGAAGGGAAAAAGTAATCATAGCACCTATATGGGTAGGTTGGCTGTTGTCAGAAAAGCTTGAAAATAAGAAACATAGATTTTCTTTTTTATTAGTTTGTGTTTTTTTTTACTTTTTTTTTGTTTTTTTTTTGTTTTTTTATTTTTTTTAGAACATTAAGAAAAAAAATTAATATGTATAGGTTGTTGTGGATATGGCTCACATCTGCCTCTGGTTTCACGTCTAGAAACGGCTTAAACGGCTTCTATGAGTCGAGGATAAGCTTCTCATCTAATTTTCTTATAAATTGGCAAACATGGTCTTTTAGAGTCAGATTCCCAAGACTGTAATGCTTTTGTTCCTCCTTGAAGAGATTCCACAAGTTAAGAAGTTCATGATGCACAAAACCACAAGAATGCTTATCAAGAGTCAATAAGATATCATCTAATGACTCCTTACTCAGTCCATTCTTAATGAAGAAAATTTTATCTTCCCTGTTTGCGGAGACCATCCCCAAAGAACGACATCGCTTGTTACAATTTCATCGTGCACATTTGTGATAGACTTGTAATCTTTTTGCTCTTCTCCTTTTAGAATATGAACTTCTACCAAGACCTGGCATGTATGAGTCAAATGAAATTGAAGACTCAGCTGCTAGTCGGACCTTTGCTTCGATTATCCAATGTATATCTTCTAGCATCCCTTTGTGCATTAACAATCTCAATCTTTCACATCTAACTTCGTAAATTTTTGTTAGAGCATTTTGAGGGAGAGAAGGAAAATATTTTCTCAGGTTTGAGAGAATGATATCCATTTTAAAGGAAAAAGAATTAATTATTTTGGGAAATTGAAAAAAAAAATTGACTTGAGAGTCATGGAGTACCATCATCCGCCATTTAATCGGGAACACAAAGAACTGCAAAACAAAATAAAGCCATAAAATTAGAGTAAATTTTTCTTATAACAAGGATCAAAAAGGGAAATGAATTCTACCTCAACAGCTTAATTTTCAAAAATGGTTTAAGTCTTTGTCCATTGACCTTAAACACATTACCATTTCTAGGATTATCAATGTTTATGGCCCTATAAGGATACACATGTTTGGCAATAAAAGGGTCAGTCCACCTAGATCTCAATTTTTCAGGGAATAGGTGAAGACGAGAATTATAAAGCAGAACTTTTTGACCAATTTTAAAATATTTTCTCAAAATTGATTTGTCATAAAAAGCTTTTGTTCGTTCTTTATAAATTTTTGAGTTTTCATATACATCATTTCTCAATTCCTCAAGTTCATTTATTTGCAATTTGCGTAACCTGCAAGCATCATCAAGATTTAAATTGAAAGCGTTAATGACCCAAAATGCTTTATGCTCCAGTTCTACAGGCAAGTGACATAGTTTTCCATAGACTAACCGATAGGCTGACATGCCTAAAGATGTTTTAAAAGCAGTACGGTAAGCCCAAAGTGCATCATTTAGTCTTAAAGACTAATATTTACGATTTGGGTTAACCATTTTTTTCAAAATTTGTTTAATTTTCCTATTTGCTAATTCTACTTGTCCACTTATCTAAGGGTGATAAGGGGTGGCAACTTTATGGGTAATATCATATTTCTTCATTAAAGATTCAAATGGTTTATTGCCAAAATATGTTCCCCCATCACTGATGATAGCTCGAGAGATTCTAAATCGACTTAAGACATTTTCTTTTAAAAATTTGAGAATAGTTTTATGATCATTTTGTCGATATAGAATCGCCTCAATCCATTTTGAAACATAATTAATTGCAACCAAAATATACACAAATCCAAATGATGATGGAAATGGACCCATGAAATCAATTCCCCAACAATAAAAAATTTCAATGACAAGGATAGGGTTCAGAAGCATCATATTTTTCTTAGAAATGGAACCTAATTTCTGACAATTTTCGCAACTTTTGCAAAAGGTATAGCTGCCGTTAAATAAAGTGGACCAATAAAATCCACACTGCAAGATTTTTGCAGCAGTTTTCTTTGAAGAAAAATGACCTCCACATGCTTCTGAGTGACAAAATTTAATGACACTACCTACCTCATTGTCGGGTACACATCTCCGAAAGATTTGATCAGGACAATATTTGAACAAATATGGGTCATCCCAATAAAATTTTTTCACCTTAGTCAAAAACTTTTTTCTGTCTTGATGTGACCACTGAGGCGACATCTTTCCTGTCACAAGAAAATTAACTATATTAGCAAATCAAGGCATGAAATTGACAGAAAATAAAAACTCATCAAGAAAAGAATCATTGATAGGTGTGCTATCAAAATGTGAGCCTGTTGTAAGTCTGGACAAATGATCAGTAACAACATTTTCGGCTCCTTTGTTATCTTTTATTGTGATGTTGAATTCTTGAAGCAACAAGATCCACCACATCAACCTAGGTTTGGCATCCTTCTTAGACATTAAATATCTAATAGCAGTATGATCAGTGAAAATAACAGTAGAGGAATCAATTAAATGAGCTCAAAATTTGTCTAATGCAAAAATTATAGCAAGTAGTTTTTTTTTTCAGTAGTGGTGTAATTCATTTGTGTACTATTTAAAGTGCTACTTGCGTAACAAATCACATGAGGCTTACCTTCCTTTCTTTGGCCTAAAACAGTGCCAACAACAAAATCACTTGCATCACACATTAATTCAAAAGGCAAAGACCAGTCAGGGGATTGTATGATAGGAGCCGATGTTAAAAGACCAATTAATTTTTCAAAAGATTTTTGGCATTCTTGAGTCCAATCAAATGGTGCATCTTTTATCAGAAGATTGCATAAAGGTCTAGATATGACACTAAAGTCCTTAATGAATCTTCGATAAAATCCTGCATGTCCTAAAAAGGAACGAACTTCTCTGATTATTTTTGGGGAAGGCAAACGAGCAATTAATTCAACTTTGACCTTATCAGCTTCAATTCCTTCAGAAGATATCACATGACTTAACACGATTCCTGAGATAATCATGTACTGACATTTTTTCCAATTTAAAACAAATCCTTTTTCTTCATATCTTTTAAGAACTTTATCCAAATTATCAAGATAATTTTCAAAAGAATTTCTAAAAACTGTCAAATCATCCATGAAAACCTCTAAATAATGTTCAATCATGTCGCTAAAAATACTTAGCATGCATCTTTGAAAAGTTACCGGAGCATTAGAAAGACCGAAAGACATTCTTCTACATGCAAAAGTGCCAAAGGGGCACATAAAAGTGGTATTTTCTTGATCCTCTAATGCAGTTGGTATTTGATTATACCCCGAATAACCATCAAGAAAACAATAGTAGGGATGTCCTGCTGCTCTTTCTAGAATTTGATCAAGAAATGGTAAGGGAAAATGATCTTTTCTAGTGGCTGCATTCAATTTTCTAAAATCAATACACATACACCAACTGGATGAGACTCGCGTAGGTATTGATTCACCTTTTTCATTTTCAACCACTGTTATTCCAGATTTCTTAGGCACAACTTGTGTAGAGCTTATCCACTGCCTATCGGAAGTAGGGTAAATAATTCCAACATCAAGTAATTTAAGAACTTCAGCCCTAACTACCTCTTTCATGTGTGGATTTAATCTTCTTTGAGGTTGTTGTGATGTTTTAGCATTATCCTCTAAATGTATTCTATGTGTACAAATTAATGGATTAATGCCTTTTATATTTGTTAATGTCCATCTAATTGCACTTTTATGCATTTTAAGTACTTCTATCAACATACATTCTTATTCTTCAGTAAGGATTGATGAAATTACTACTAGAAAGCTTTGTTCTTCTCCCAAAAACGTGTACTTCAACCCAGCAGGTAATGACTTTAGTTCCAGTGTGGGTACTTCTTCATGAATATTATCATTCATAGGTTTTAGCTCTTCAAATCTCGGTTTCCATCCCTTGTATTCCATTGCCTGTGTACAATCAAGTAAAGAGCATATTTCAGAAATATCATCATCTATTTGCGTAGATGAATCAAATGAATTAATTAAACAAACTTCTAATAGGTCAGAAGAACTCCTTTTTAGAAGATGATCATCTACAATGGCCTCAATCCCGTCAGCTTCCTCATTTTCATCATTGACTTCATGTGATTGCTTGCATATGTTAAAAACATTAAGATCAAGTGTCATGTTTCCAAATGTTAGCTTCATCACTCAATTTCTGCAATTTATCAAAGCATTAGATGTTGCTAAAAATGGACGACCTAAAATAACAAGAATTGACTTAGAACTATTAACCATATGTTCAGTTTCCAAGACAATAAAATCAACAGGATAAATGAATTTATCAACTTGTACTAACACATCTTACACTATTCCTTTTGGAATTTTACTTGATCTATCAGCAAGTAGAAGAGTTACAGAAGTTGGTTTTAACTCACCCAAATTGAGTTGTTGATAAACTGAATATAGAAGCAAATTAACACTAGCACCAAGATCAAGTAAAGCTTGATCAATTTTATGTTCTCCAATAATGCATGAAACCGTAGGACAACCAGGGTCTTTATGTTTCAAAACATTATTTCTTTGAATAATGGAACTTACCTGTTCAGTCAAAAAGGCATTCTTTTTCACATTTAATTTTCTTTTAACAGTGCAAAAGTCCTTCAAACATTTAGCATAAGAAGGAACCTATTTAATAGCATCTAACAACGGAATATTGACCTTCACTTGTTTAAAAATTTCAAAAATTTCAGTTTGGTGGTCCAATTTCTTTGGTTTGCTTAATGCTTGAAGAAATGGGGGTGGAGGAGACAAGAGTTTGGTCTCATTTTAGCCAGATGGCTTATCAACCTCTTCCTTATCTTGGGGAATTGATTCATCATCTTTTTCACAAGGTTCAGAAATTTCTTTTTCAATAACTTTTTCACTCATAAGAGTTATCACAGAATTGACTTAATTTATTTGTTAGTTTTCTGAACTACCCTTATTTAGACTATATTGACCTTTGGGATTCGGTTGAGGTTGAGAAGGAAATTTTCCTTTCTCGTGGATGGTGAGTGCAGAAGTAAGTTTGGAAAGAGTGTCTTTTATATTAATCATGGTTTGAGTGTTTTGTTTATTGATGGCCTCTTGCTTTTTTATGAATGCATTCAATGGCCCTTCAAGGTTTTTCCTATATGGTGGGACATAAGGTGCATATCCTTGAGAATTTTGATAATGTTGTTGTTCCTGAGGAGACAGTGGTTGCATAAATTGTGTTTGATTATTATTCCTCTAACTGAAGTTCGAGTGATTTCTCCATCCCGGATTGTAAGAATTTGAAAAAGAAAAGGTGAATGGCTTTTTAAATTTGTTCATTGCATTTACTTGCTCATGCACGACTTCTTTAAAAACATGAATATTAGGAAATTCATTTGTTGAGTGTCCTAATTCATCACAAATGCCACAAATTTCTTTATTTTGCACAGATTTGACTTCTTTTACTTTCCCTAATTCTATGGATTCAACCTTTCTAGCTAAACTAGCGTACCTTGCATTTAGATCTTCTTCTTGACTAAGATGATATTTTTCTTTACCAGCATTTACAAGGTTATATCTAATTGGATTTTTAGAAGGATTAATATCATGCCAAGATTGAGAATTTTTAGTCAAATAGTTTAAATAATCTAAAGCTTCTTCAGGTTCTTTATCAAGAAACTCGCCATTACACACCATTTTCGCAAATTGTTTAGTTTCAAGTGTTAAACCTTCATAAAAGAAGCTTATAGTCCGCCATTTTTCAAAATCATGATGTGGGCAAGAATTTAACAAATCTTTAAAACATTCCCAACTTTGAAAATATGCTTCATTTGAATTTTGAAAAAAAAAATTGGATTTGTCTTTTCGAAACATTGGTTTTATGTGTTAGAAAAAATTTCTTTAAAAACTCACCTTGCATTTCTTGCCATGTGCTAATTGATCTTGGTTTCAAAACGTTAAGCCAAGTTTTTGTTTTATCTTTTAAAGAAAAAGGAAAGAATTTAAGATTAACAATCTCTTCAGTGCAATTTTGATCATTGAAAGCAATACAGACTTCCTCAAATTCTTTTAGATGTAAATATAGGCTTTCAGATTCTAAACCATAGAAATTAGGAAGTAAAGAAATCATACCCAACTTAAATCTAAAATTATTAGCAGTAAGTGGAAAGATAAACATGATTGACTAAAATTTCGAGGTGGTTGCAGATATGCATGCATAGTTTGCAACAGTTGATTTTCCTATTCATCATGTACACTTTCATTTTTAGCTCGTTGTGTTTGATTTTCATGTTCAACATGTGCACCTTCAATTTCAGTCATTTTGTCAATTTTGTGTGATTGTGATTCAAACAAATTAATATATAAAGTACCAGGATTAATTTTAACAAAATGACCAGAATTTGAATCACGATACCAGTTAAGCATAAATAAGTGACATAAAATAAAAATAATTTACAAGTAGGCGGTATAAACCAGCCATTAAATATTAACAAGGATGTGGTATAAACCAACTACCTAATAAATATTAACAAGTAAAAAGTTAGATAACTGATAAAGTAAAAAGTTAGATAACTGATAAATTAAAAAGTTAGATAATTAGAGAGTTAATAATTAGTAGGTTAGAAAGTGCGAACAGAACATAAAGTCTAAAAAGTAAAGTGCAGAAAGTAAATTGTAGAAAATAAATTTAAAATATGAAAACCGAGAGAAAGTAGTCCCACCGAAGTAGGTGAAAGAAAAAAAGAAGAATAAAAATTAATTCATTACGTTATAAAGCAATAATAAATAACATAAATTAAAAAGTTAGATATCGTAAAATAAAAAATAAAAGTAGAAAGCGTAAATAAAAAAAAAAAAAAAATGAAAATAAAAAAATAAAAAACGTAAATAAATGACATAAATAAGAAAAATAAATTAAAAAGCAAAAATAAATGAAATAAATATAAAAGTTAGTTAATAAGTTAGTAAGTTAATTAGTAAGTTAGTAAGTAAATTAGTAAATTTAAAAAAAATTAAAAGAGTAGAGGAAGAATATACCTGATAGTGAAGTTTACTTACAGAAAAAGAATCTCAATAAATTAGAACTTTAAATCAAGTCCCCAGCAACGATGCCAAAAACTTGATGGGATAATTAAAAGTCTCAAACCCAAGTGCAGGTTGTTTCAAGTAGTATATTCTCGAGTCGAGGTCAATCCACAGGGAATTGATGAAGAAAAATTCTTTGAAGTAAGGAACAGATTTGTCGCAATACTAAAGGTGATAAAAGTTGTTCAAAGATGAAAAGGATTCACTTGCGTTAGGAGATCCACTCTTGGTAATTAATTAAAGATAAGATTATTTCTTTTAATAACTCAATTGAAATCATGCATAATGAAGCTTCTAATCGGAAGATTTAGCATTCAAAGTTCAATTAAGATTATATATGTAATCATATTATGGTTCTATTAATTATCTACCAATACTTGTAAATGATCTCAAGCATCCATTGTGCCAACGTCTTGTCTACAATGAATCAAGATATTCATTATAAAAGAAGAGTTTCTAAATTGATCGAAAATAACATACAACACATATAAAGATCACATAAAAATATAGCATTCAAGCACAAGAAGGAAATTAATCTAACATCAACTTATTACCAAGAGCATCACCTTTTTACCCAAGCAAAATGAAAATTAGTTACTCATGAATCAAGAAGAAAGAAAGAGAGAAGAAGAAGAAGATGATGAACATAACTTCAATTAAGAACAATATAAAACTACACAAAGGAAATAATTAACATACAAGCATAAAAGTAAACTCTAAGCTAACACCTTAAAATGATTAGCCCTTGCCTCCTTTTGTAGAGTTATAAGAGTACAAAATTCCAAAGGAGATGATGGATGATGAGAACAAAATGCCAAAATAGTAGTTTGATGATGATGAATGGGTGGATTCTTGTCTCTGAAATGTTTCACTTCTGAACTTATGGCATGCGTCATTTGCTGGCTAGGTGGTCTTCATGAAAGTTCTAGGAAATTGTCTTAGCTTTCCATAGACATCCAATTTTGCCAAATCCACTACCTACAGCTCGAGATATGGCCCAATTACTGCTCATAGGTTAGACCCAACTTCAGCTCCTTTGTTCTGACTTCCAAGCCCAATATCACCTTCAAGGAATCCGAACTGAATTTTGTATTCTTCATAAAAGTTGTAGATATGGGTCTTAACCTTCCACTATCAAAATTTCAGAATTGTTGAACTCCTATAGCCTGAGATATAGCCTAATGAGTGCATAGAGGTCAAGCTGTCAGGTTCAAAACTCTAGATTTTGCTTCAACTCCAATTTGAGTTATCCAAACGTGTGTTCCCAGTCTTGAGGCCTTCATGAAAGTTGTAGAAATTTGTCTTAGCTTTAAAACAAGACCAAAATCACATCTATCGGATATTTGTAACTCAAATTATAGCTAGTTTACTGAAAAAGCCAAGTGCGAAGATTATACAACTAATGAAATATATTGCTATCAATGTGGCTCTTGCTATCAAGTAAATAGTTATTAAAGAATTATATTAATTTTTTAATAAGACCAGAATCACATTAATCAGATAATTGCAACTCAAATTGTGGTCATTTTACTTAAGAATGCAATCACCCAAGTTAATGATAATTTAAGCAATAATTTCTTCAATGATCCAATTAAGCTTAATTTCATAAAATGTGACAAAATTAACTTAATTAAGCCAAATTGAATCTTAAGAAGCCTAGTGAGAGGATTATAAAATGAATAAAATACATTGTTATCACAAAGCTACTACATAAGGAGAGGTTAAGGAAGTGGTGCAGCTATAGAAATTTTATCCATCCAAATCCTTTCCTTTTCACTAATAAACTGCTACCAGACAAGGGATACACTTCACCTATCAGAATTTTCCTTTCTTTTCCACTCTTTTTAAGTATATCATACAAAGCTTTAAGAGAGAGTGGGGGGGATGGAGAGAAAGAGTGAGTGATGGGATTATAGATTTAGCTAGTTTATAGAAGGATATACTAGTTTAAAAAAAATGATTTGGGTTTAAAATGATATTTTAATGTTAATTTAAAAGAAATGTTTTTGTTTAAATAAGGTAAAGTAAAATTACTTTTAAAGATAAAATTACCAAAAAGGATAAAGTGCTTTCTAACTTTGAGAGTGAGTATAGGGAGTTCAAACTAATAGAGTGAGATAAATGTAAATAATAATATGATAAATAATCAATTCACATTTCAACAGTAAAGACCCAAAAGCTTATTGGAATAGTTGTGATTAGAATTACTTTTCTTTAATGCAACCTCACATTCATTTTAAGTGAAATGGTAGCCAAAATTTATAGTTATTGTGAAACCTCATTTAGCAAACATCAATTGGCGCAAAGTTGTAAATGCTAACTTGCGTTTGGGAGCCTAATATTGAAAACAAAGATTCAATGACATAAATTGATTTTGATGTTAAAATTTATTACTCTTGGCAGGCAATGCTAGGTGCTTGATGACTTTTGTTGTATTCACATCAATTCACTCACTTTTGCTTGCAAGCTACGAAATTAGCATTTTTAAAATTCTCATAGTTTACATGCATAAAAGCTACTCTTAATTTGAGAGAGAGAGAGAGAGAGAGAGAGACATAAAGAGACAAAAGAAAGGTGAGAACCCTTATTAAAATTTTCATTGTTCACATGGACAAAAGTTGCTCTTGGGTATTGTTTGATAACACCGAACAAAATGAGAAAGAAGTGATATAATAAAAAAAATGTAAACAAAAAAAAATATTTTAAATAACTGAATGAAGCATTTTATTTTTGCATTTTTCCCTACTTGTGTGTGGCTTATTTTTTTCCTCAACTTTCATTTTTCAAAAACATAAAAAAAAACTAGAACATACATGTACTTTTTTGGATCTTTGGCTACATATCCCACAGACATTACTAAGACTAATCCTTAAACACTGTCGTAATTATGAAATTCTCCTAATAATTACATTCTCCAAAGTTTGAATTATGATTTTCTTCCTGATAGTGCAACTCGCTTACCATTATACCTAACTATTGTTAAAAAAAATATTGAGAGCCCTAGTAGCAGCACTCTCACTGACCGACTCATTGACAAACCCTACACCATTGGTGGCGGAGAAGGTTTCAGTACACTCAATATGCTAATTAACTAGTAACTACTGATTTTACCGACTTGTCACAATTTACCTAGTTTTCACCATTAAACTCCATAAAAACTCTCTTTTAGGTCTCACCTTGGGCTTTTGGGTTTGGTCATGCGTCAGGGCAAGTCCAAAATAAATGCAGGCTACTTTATAAACAATAATAAATAGCTTAAACTTGGGGCATATATTTAGATAAATTAGATTAACTTAATTTTTTTCCCCAAGAGCATTGTTATTTGGCGCGAATTGTCTACCTAAAATTTGGCATAGGCATACATTTTTGGGCTTAGTAATTTTTCTTATTCTTATAATAATTTAACCATATATTTAGAATATGAAATTGCATTCACCTCTATATATTGAATTTTTTTTTGGGTACACAGGGGGCAAGGCCCTTAAGAAACAACTACAATTCCTAAGAAATATTCTTGCCTGCACACAAATGTAACACATCATCTTTACACACACTCACGTAATTAATGGGATCCACTCACACTTCATAAAAAAAATAAAAAATTCATTAGAATCCATTTTTATACATTAATTATGCGATTGTGTGTAAAGATGATGTGTTACATTTGTGTGCAGGTAAGAATATCTCCAATCCTAAAAAAAGATACATCAACCAAGTCATCAAGCAACAATTTTCCACTCCCATAAAGAGGAGCATCTAGATTATGCAAACCCAAAGGAAATATATGAGCATGATTAGCAAGCCAATCTGCTACCCTGTTGTTTTCTCTATAACCTTGAGAAATATGAATAGACCATTCCTTTGCCTTCATCTGCTGAATGGGCCCAACATTAGCAGCACTGGGGTGAGAGGGAGGACAACTGTTGATGAGTCCACCTCAATCCAGAGGTGAGTGATTCCTCTATCCCAAGCAAGCTCAAGAGTTGAAAAATACCCTATAACTCAGCCTGAAGTACAACTGAGGATCCAATGTTGTGTACAAACCTACAGATCAATGACCCTGATTATCCCACAACACACCACCATAACCACTTCGGCTTCCTCTATTCACACAACACACCATCACACGAAGCCAAATGATGTCTCATGCGAGCCAAGTTCGTGAGAAGCCCATCTTTATCTAGAAGCTAGAGAAAACACCTAATCTTTTGAGGTCTGGGCCAATGCCAAATAGCTTTCTAGATACGGTCTTGAGCTTGACTGGGAGGCTTGATAATGGACCCATAAGTTGTTGTTATACTGAATGATCCATTACTAGTGTGAGCCCAAGCTAAAGAGTCCTGACCCAAAGCTGGCTAAGGAGGCATGACACTTGTAATTTCTGCACACACCTCTACAAGAACCAAGTGTTAGAACATATTGAAATTCTAGAGCCCATTCTCCATGACAAATTGAGATATTGTTAATATCACCATATTATCAGAGATATCGAATATAGCCACCTCCCTGAGATTTTTACCAGATCGAAGCCATGTATCTTCCTAAAAGCGCACTGCTTCACCATCACTAATGTTCCAATAAATACTAGCCAAAACCTTGTCCTAAACTGTGCAAATACTACGCCAGACCTAAGATGAGTCTTTGGATTTGATGACTGTTGGTATGAGCACATCCCCACTTTTATACTTCGACTTCAACACTTGAACGCAGAGAGTTTTTGGCTTAGTAATCGGATTCCATCCAACCTTTATTATTAGAGCTTCATTGAAGAGACATAAATTCTTAAGGCCTACACCTCCAAATAACTTCAGCTTGCATAGCTCATACCAAGCAATGGAGTGACACTTTTTCTTCACATCCACCAAACCCCTCACAAAAATCCTAAAAATCTTCTCAAGCTGATCACAAGTGCCTTCTGAAAGGATAGTGGTCTACATGGTATATGTAGGTAATGCAACCAGCATTGATTGTGCTAAGGTAATCCTACCAGCAAAATTAGGATACTTTGCCCTCCAAGAGCTTAGCTTGTGTTGGGTATGACCACTAGGAAATGGTAAGTGCCTTTGTTAACCCTTTTTTGGATAAGGGGTACGCCTAGGTATTTTCCTAGATTTGAAGTCACAGTAAAGCTGAATAACAAGCACAACTTTGATACCCTATTATGATTAACATTCTTGGAGAAGAAAATCCTAGTCTTTTCTCGGTTCACCTTTTGGCCAAAGGAAGAACATAATACCTCCAAGCATCAATTAATGACCTCTATTTGGCTAACATATGCTTCCCTAAAGAGAATTAAATCATTAGCAAAAAATAGATACGAAATAGGAGGGCTATGTTTAGAAAGTGTTAAGGTCTCTAGTAACCTTCCCTAACAGCCAACTCAATACAATGAGACAATCTTTCAATGCACAGAACAAATATATATGGAGACAAGAGATCACCCTGGTGAATATCTCTAGATAGAGTAAAGCTAGAAGTCTTCTCACCAGTCCATGACAATTGCATAGAGCACAAAGAAACATAATTCATGATAATGCGGATGAAGTGACTAGAAAATCCCAAGTCCATTAAAGTATCCTCAAGAAATGCCGAATTAACTTTATCATAGGCCTTCTCAAAGTCCACCTTAATTGCACACCAGCTCTTCTTCCCTTTCATCTTGCGCATAGAATAAATCACTTCTTTGGGTAACAACAATATTATCAAAGCTATATCTCCCTGGAACAAAGCTACACTGATTAGGGGATACTAAATAATCTATATGAACTTTCATCCGAGATGAAATAATCTTCATAATGATTTTATAGATGATATTACAAAGACTAATAGGGTGGAAATCTTTTATTTTTTCTAGATAATCGATCTTTGGTATTAGAACCAGTAAAGTTTCTTTGATAAGGCTAACCTAGTCCGACTTCATACACTACAATAATTTTGCTAATTAGCAATGGAAAAATCCTTTGCTAATCCCTCTTCAATCCCTTGTTAAACATGGTTAGCAAGGGATTTTTATGTCGCTTATTTTGAGTCTCTAATTAGCGATGGAAAAAATGTTCATCGCTAATCCCTCA
Organism: Ormosia emarginata; assembly: GCA_029884605.1. Taxonomy (NCBI): domain Eukaryota; kingdom Viridiplantae; phylum Streptophyta; class Magnoliopsida; order Fabales; family Fabaceae; genus Ormosia; species Ormosia emarginata. The sequence goes on from JAQQTP010000068.1 coordinate 9,445,309, forward strand.
GTATCTGTCACTAATTTGTCGCTAATTTGTCACTAATATACATTAGCAAGGGATTAGCTAGAGAGAAATTTCGTCGCTAAATTTTCGTCGCTAATCTACAAAATTCTTGTAGTAATATAAACTCGTTTCACTATATCATAAATAGAGGGTCCCATTGTGTCCCACTAGCTCTGAAAGAATATCAGATGTAACCCATCTCGACCTAGAGCTTTTAGAGCACCCATACTAAAAGCATCTGCTTTATTCTCATCGTTGGCAATCAAAGACTATATTTCTTGTAACACTGACTCTTCCATCAGAGGGAAACACCTTTTGAGCGGGAAAGAAGTGATACCCCCAGTGTCAGTATAAAGCTCTTTATAGAAATTCAGGACCATATCTTTCAACAGATTTTGATGTAAGATTAATGTCTCATGTGATGGATTTGTGACTTATCTTATTAGTTTAATAAGTAATTAAATTAAGTTAATGGATTAAACTCTTATTGGGTAAAAGAAAAATGACAATTTTGTAATTATAGTAATTGTCAACTTGATGGAAGTTAGCAGTATTTAAGGAATAATTTCTATGCAAAACTTTAGGTCTGTTCCTGGCCGTCAGAGTTTCTTCTTCACACACCATCACTAAAGTAAAAGAAGTATAAAGAAAAGGCAAAAGGAATAGAAAATGAGTTTTGAGATCTCTCTAACGCTCTTGGAATGCAGTCTGTCAATTATTCATGGATAAAGGTTAATGTCTTTTTACACTCTTGTTTGTGAAAATTATGAATTCTAATATTCTTATGTTTTAATGGTAATTTTCTATATTAAGATTCTTAGAAAACTTATAAACAAACACTTGATTCATGATCCAATCACCGGCACCATCTTTAAGGGCCTTACTATATTTCTTTTGTGCCTGACAATAACAGAAGAACGAAAAAACTTAGTGTTACGGTTCCAAAATTTTATCCAATTCATCCTAGCCTTTTGCATCCAAAACACTTCCTCCCGAGATAAAATAGAGTCATACTCCTTCCATAATTTTTTCTACAACTTCCGTAAACAAGCATTTGGACCCATACTGAGGTTCCTCTAGATTCCCTACAGGCGGGCCATTAATTGATGGTTTTTGTGGAAAATATTACCAAAACAGTTTCTGTTAGAATCAGCAGCTCTAGCATTAAACCTTGGAACAGCTTCCAACCAGTTCAAATTCTCCCAAGCTTCCTTAACAATAGTAGGAAAAGTGGTATCTGCAAGCCAGCTAGCCATGAACTGGAAAGGCCGCTGACGACAGTTATGCCTCGCATTGTTACTAAAGCTGAACCAGCAAAGGGCTATGATCAGACTTCATTGGAGGAAGGTGCAAAATAGAAGCTTCAAGAAATTTCATTCTCTGGCCAATGTTACACAACCCCCTATAAGCCTTTCTCGAACTCTATTTCGCTCCCATATGAAGAAAGGACCCTAAAACCCGAGGTCCAACAGCTCACAATAATTAAGACTAGAATTAAACTTCTGCATAGATCTCCAATTAGGGGCACCCTCTCCATTTTATTCCTCAATAAAGGAATACGTGTTAAAGTTTCCGATGACTAACCAAGGCTTATCAACTCCATCAGCAACTATTTGTACAGATCCTCCCTAATTTGGGCTCTGGGACTACCATAGAGAATAATAAGCAACCAATGAGTACCTCCAGAATTCTCCTGCACCTCGGCATGAATGAACTGCTGGTGCATCCTAATCACAGATAAGGAATAAACAGAAGTGTTCCAAAGCAACCAAATACCACCAGAAAATTCAGTAACTTTTACTCGCTGGCACCCCTAAAGGCAAATGTTTTGACAAATTTTATCAGCCCAAAACCCACTATTTCGAGTCTCCATGAGGGCAACAATACTCATAGCATGCCTCTGAACAAAATCTTTCATCATACGAGGGAATGTTTGGGACTCAGCCCCACGACAATTCTAGGGGAAAATATTAATAAAAACTCAACAAGAAAGCACAATAGAGGCGTCAAACAGCCTCCATTGGGACGAGTGTTACTCTGAATTTCCACCCCAACAGAGTTATCCACAAAATGATTTGTTGAAGGCCATCGACTTGCATGGAATCTCCTTCATTATGCGTCTCTGGTGGACGTAGGTTATGCACCACCAATTTCTGCTTAACTTTCAGGATCCCCTGAGTTGGGTTTCTGCTTGACTTTCAGGATCCTCGCCATTCCAATGATGCCATACTCGGTAGACGGTAGTGTTAGTGGTTTCACTCTTTATTACTGTTAACTAATATAGTTAGTTTTAGTTTGGTTAGTTAGTTACGGGTAGCTAGTTAGTTACGAGTAGCTTTGGGTAGCTTTCTATATATATATATACATTCTTGTTGTTATTCAGCAGTTAACAATAAGAATCATTTTCACAAAATAGTTGAGATTCTTTCTTCTTCTCTCATTTTACTTCTTCATGTCTTTTAAAGTGAAAATTAACATGGTATCAAAGCCTCTTTCCTGAGAGGTTCTGATCATCATTGCTTAACTCTGATTTTTTCCGTGATTCATATTTTGAGATTTACGATTCATTCTTGATTTGGATTTTTTTTGTTTCAGTCAAAAATTGCATGCGAGTTTGCTCTAACTGATTCTTGATCCGATTCAATTGCATTACAATTGATTCTTGATCATATTCCTTGTGAATCTTTGTGCAGATGATTTTTCAGGATTCAATTGCATTTGTGTTCATCTTCTGTGATTGAAATAGAAAATTCTGATGGCGTAATCAGCTTCAAATGCATCAAACTCTATCATGGCTAGAACTGTGAATGCAACTAATGATTTCACTAGCCCCTATTATTTGCTTCAGAATGAAAATCTAGGAGCTGTATTGGTTTCTGATAAATTGAATGGTGAAAATTATCACCATTGGTCAAGAGCAATGATGGTGGCATTAAGTTCGAAGAACAAGGATCAATTCATTGATGGCTCATTGCCTAAGTCTCTTGTTAGAGATCCCAACCACAAGATTTGGAGCAGATGCAACAAACTTGTGTTGTCATGGATATTATTTTCATTGGAGCCTCTTATCATGCAAAGTGTACTTTAGATGGAGACTGTTAGTGAGGTATGGAAAGATCTTAAAAATAGATACTATCAAGGTGATATATTTCGTATTTCTGAGTTGCAGGAAGAATTATACTTGCACAAACAGGGAGATACATCCATATCTACTTACTTCACTCGTCTGAAAGGAATTTGGCAAGAGTTAGATAATTTTAGGCCTATTCCTTCTTGTACATGTCAGATTAATTGTACCTGCAATTTGATTCCTACAATTAGATCCTATAGGGAGAATGACTATGTAATTAGGTTCCTTAAAGGCTTAAATGAGCAGTATTTAGCTGTGAGATCTCAGATCATGCTCATGGAACCACTCCCAGATATAAGTAAGGTGTTTTCTCTGCTCATTCAACAAGAAAGACAGTTGAACACTCAAATTGAGGAGCCAAGAATCCTACTGAATACCTATGATGGAGGGGTTATAGAGGCAGAGGAACTTGTGGGAAAGGATCAAATTCAGGTGGAAGAAGTGGAAGTGGCAGAGGCAAAAGCACAAAAGTGTGTACTTATTGTAATAAAGTTGGTCATATGGTGGATACATGCTATAAGAAGCATGGATATCCTCCAAAATTTCAGAAAACTACAAATGCTAATAATTTCATAGTTGAAGATGAAATAGAAGATGATTTGAGGTCTGTTAGATCTCTTAGGCAGAAAGAAGACGTGGAAGATTCCTCAAAGCTGAGTTTTACACCTGAGTAGCACAAAGCCATATTGGCTATGTTGCAGTAATCTGCTATGAACCACAGTGTTAACCACATTGTGACTCAACCAGCAGATAATTCAGGTACTGTTTGTGCTATTGCTAAGATTGCTAATTCAAGTAATTGGATATTGGATACAGGGGCCACAAATCATGTGTGCCATTCCATGTCATTGTTTCAGTTTCATAGAAGAATAAGGTCTGTCAATGTTAAGCTGCCTAATGGATCTCAAATGACTACTAACATAGCTGGGACAATTGTTATTTCTGAGAAATTATATCTCACAGATGTTTTGTTTATACCAAATTTCTCATTCAATTTGATATTTGTGTCAAGGATGGTCAGACCTAATGATTGTAAATTGATATTTGATTATGATACTTGTCATATACAGGACAACATCACCTTGAAGATGATTGGTACAGCTAAATTGGAGGCTGGCCTCTACACACTCAACTCAAAAGCTTGTTCTGGTATTCCTTTTCATTTTGTAAATGCTGTCAATTCTACTAGGACTAATATCTGGCATTTGAGGTTAGGACATTCCTTATATAACAGATTACTTCATTTGAATAAATCTTTTCCCTTCGTCAAATGTAATAAGACAGCTGATCCTTGTGAAGTCTGTTATATGGCAAAACAGAAGAAATTTCTTTTTCCTCACAGCATGTCTAAATCTGATGCACCATTCAATTTACTACATATGGACATATGGGGGCCTAGATTTGTACCTTCTATGTTTGGTTATAGATTTTTTTGACTGTGGTGGATGATTGTTCTAGACATACTTGGATATTTTTCATGAAACTGAAATCTGAGGCAGCAAGTCACATTAAAAATTTTGTCACCCTAGTTGACACTCAATTTGGAGCCAAGGTTCGAAGCATCAGGATAGATAATGGCAAAGAATTTATGCTACATGAGTTCTATAAACAGAAGGGAATTTTGCACTAAAACACTTGTGTTAAGACACCTCAGCAGAATGGAATTGTGGAAAGGAAACATCAGCATATATTGGCAGTCACTCATGCCATTATGTTCCAATCCAATATTCCAAAATGTTTTTGGACACAAGCAGTGAGTTATGTTGTATTCCTCATTAATAGACTGCCAACACCTTACCTCAACAACCAATCACCATTTCAAAACCTATACCACAAATTACCTGACCTTGAACCATTAAGAGTGTTTGGTTGCTTATGTTTTGCAACTACTCTGCCTAGCCATAGAAAGAAACTTGACCCTAGATCTAGAAAATGCATTCACCTTGGTTTTAGGCCTGGCACAAAAGGCTACCTTCTGTTTGATGTGAAAACCAGAGAGATTTTTCTTTCAAGAAATGTGTCTTTCCATGAAACTATATTTCCTTATGTTGTTCATTCAGAATGTGATCATTCCTCTACACTTATCAACACTATGCCTATACCATACTCTATAGACACATCAATTTTTGATCCATGGTTCATAAACAACACAACTACTCCCGCTCATACAGAAACAAATCAACCTCAATCACTTGAACCTATCCAATCTCATGACCCTAACTTCCTGCAACAACAACAACCTCTCCCATCCAGACATTCCATCAGAACCCGAAAACTTTCAAATTATCTTCAAGATTACCACTGCTCTCTAAATGCCATTACCAAAAATCACTACAAAACCAAATATCCCATCACTAACTACCTATCCTATGATTTCCTATGTCCTTCTTACAAACACTTTTCTCTTGCAATTTCCACTACTTCTGAACCCACCACATTTCAGGAAGCCATTCAACATCCTTTTTGGAAGCAAGCCATAGATACTGAATTGGATGCACTGAATAAAAACCAAACATGGATCTTAACCCCCCCCACTCGATAAAAGACCTATTAGTTGCAAATGGCTTTTCAAAATTAAATATAATGCTGATGGCTCCATAGAAAGGCATAAAGCAAGGCTAGTTGCCTGTGGATTCACTCAAATAGCAGGACTGGATTACCTTGAAACCTTCAGCCCAGTGGTGAAAATGACTACTGTCAGGTTACTTCTATCATTAGCTTCTTCATTCAATTGGTTCATTCACCAATTAGATGTGAACACTGCATTTTTACATGTGGATCTATTGGAGGAAGTTTACATGCAAGTTCCATCTGGCCTTGAGGTTCATGATCTAACTTTGGTGTGTAAATTACAGAAATCTTTATATGGCTTGAAGCAAGCCAGTAGACAATGGAATGCAAAATTGACTGACACTTTCATTACTTCTAGCTTTCTTCAGTCTCAGGCTGATTACTCCTTATTTACCAAGAAATCATCAACTGGATTCACAGCTATCCTTGTCTATGTTGATGACTTAGTCTTGGCAGGTAATGATCTAAATGAGATTCACCATATGAAAAACTTGCTACACAACCTATTCAGTATCAAAGATCTTGGTGAATTGAAATATTTATTGGGTTTTGACGTTGCTAAACCCAAGTCAGGCATCTCATTATACCAGAGAAAGTACTCTCTTAATCTTCTTCAAGATACTGGTCTTTTGGGATGCAAGCCTTGCTCCACTCCCATGGATCCCAAACTGAAGCTCAGCAAAGATTCAGGTACCTTACTTCCTAACTCATCTTCATACCGATGACTCATTGGCAAGCTTTTTTACCTCACACACACTAGACCTGATATCTGCTATGCTGTGAGTAAGCTTAGCCAATATCTTGATGCCCTCACGGATGTTCATTACCTAGCAGCAACCAGGGTCTTGCGATACATTAAAAATTCCCCTGGTACAAGAGTATTCTTTCCTAGACATTTTGACCTGTGCCTAAAGGGATTTACTAACTCAGATTGCGGGGCTTGCCCTGACACTCGATGCTCGGTTACTGGTTTCTGTTTCTTCCTTAGGAATGCTCTCATATCTTGGAAAAGCAAGAAGCAATCTGTGATATCTCGATCTTCATCTGAGGCAGAATACAAGGCTTTAGCACAAGGGACATATGAGGCACAATGGCTACTATATCTTCTTCATGACATGTCTATTGATCATCCTACACTGGTTGTTTTTTATTGTGATAATCAATTTGCTCTCCACATAGCAGCCAACCCAGTTTTTCATGAACACACGAAATATATTAAGCTTGATTGCCATATTATACGAGACAAAGTCTAAGCCGATATCACTCATCTTCTACCAGTTGCAAATCATGATCATGTTGCTGATATACTCACCAAACCTTTGCAACTAGGACCATTCTCTACATTGTATTCCAAGCTTGGACTGTTAGATATCCATTCCAACTTGAAGGGGGTGTTAACTAATATAGTTAGTTTTAGTTTCGGTTAGTTAGTTACGGGTAGCTAGTTAGTTATGGGTAGCTTTGGGTAGCTTTCTATATATATATATACATTCTTGTTGTTATTCAGCAGTTAACAATAAGAATCATTTTCACAGAATAGTTGAGATTCTTTCTTCTTCTCTCATTTTACTTCTTTATGTCTTTTAGAGTGAAAATTAACAATTACTAATTTTTGTTAATAAAAGAAAAAGTTATTAGAATCCCACCTTAGGTTATTTGGCTATATGAAAAAAAGATTATTAGAAGTCTCAATAAGAAAAGTAGATAAAGTAAAGGATAACCCAAAGTTAAAGGTAAAGGAAAACAAAAAAAACTATACATGAAACTAATAAAAATGACATAGATTTAAATGGCCTTTCAGATGACGTGATTTATGATAAAATACAATGTCATCGTTTGATCTATGTAATCAATCTCACTTAATAGAAAAATGTTTTGTTGTTGTTGTAAAAGAAAAAAGTTGATAATTATTAGGAGAGAGGATATGCATTAATTAATAAAATTCATATTTATTAAGATAACCTTATTTTTAAAGTTAGATTAAAAAAAGGAAGTGGTTTTGCTCACAAAAGAGTAAATGTGTTAACATTCACACAAAGTGTTGAAAGTTAACATTTCTCATATAAAATCTAATTAAAACTTGTTATGGTAGGCTACATAAACAACATTGCCTGTTATGTAGATTATGATGCACTTGTCTTTGGTATGATTCAAGGATGGGAGGACTGCAGAGGCACCTGATATTCTTCCTAATGGCCACAAAGTGAAAAACGGGGATGTAGTGTACTACTTGGCCTATGGCATGGGTCAGATGTCTTCCATTTAGGGGGAAGATGCTGAGGAATTTCGTCTTGAAAGATTGCTCAACAATGGGATTTTCCAACCTGAATCTCCATTCAAATTCGTAGCTTTCCATGTTTGTACCATTGTTTTTCTTTAAATTTGCTTGCTTGCTTGCTTAGAACTTTTACTACCCTGTATATAAGATTCAATGTGTCATTGCAGGTTGGACCTCGTATCTGCTTAGGGAAGGACTTTGCTTACAGACAAATGAAAATAGTAGCAATGGCTCTTCTTCAATTCTTCATATTTAAATTGCCAAATGAAACACAAAATGTGACTTATAAGGTCATGTTTGCTCTTCACATAGATAAGGGACTCCCTCTCTGTGCATTTCCAAGGTCATGATGACTCATGAACAGGGTGAAAAGTGAAGCAAAGCAATGCACTATGCAGAGTATATCTAGTGTTTCACCTTGGTATTTTTTAGAGCTATTTAAGGCCTTTCATTTTAAAGAAAAAGGCGAAATGATATGCTTTTGCAATATGGCTCTACCATCTTGCTAGTGAAAGTAGAGACCATTGTTTAGTGTAAGTAGATTTTCCAATGGACTTCTATGAAAATTTGAATGTGTTTGAAATGTAAAAAAATGATAAATGATTTGATTTGTAAATCAAATCAAATTAAATTTTGTGTTTGGAATATTAAAAAATAGGAAATGATTTGATTTCTAAAATCTCATAGATTTAGTTTCTTTTATTTTATAAATTTCATCAAATTTGATAGAATTTGATTTGGTTTGAAATAAATGGATAATTTTACGCTTAGTAACTACATCTAACTATCTCTTATAAGGGTTAAAATATAAAATAATAAAATCAAATCAAATTAAATCAATTCAAATTAATTCTCATTTTAATGAATTCCGAACATAAGATTTGATTTCTAAATCAATTCAATTTTTTTTTAATTTCAAACATAAAATTTGATTTTTAAATCAAATCAAATCAAATCATTTCTAATTTTTATTCATTCCAAATACAACATTTGTGTTTGATGATTAAGATGATGAATTTTATTGTGGTGCTTGACTAGTTGCTTGGGTCTGTGAAATTCAAATAAAAGTTTGCGTTGAGGGCGGGGTGTAACACCCCAAATTTTTAGCTATTTGATAGTAATAATAGAATTCTACTGTTTTGTGATTTATGTGTACTATAAAATTATTTTGACTATTTCGTGAATGCATTTGATCGTTTTGTGTGATTCACTCCGTGTCAGGAAAATAATAATTTTCGGGTCAGGAAAAATCTTACCTATTTTAATTATTACTGTTGATTCTCAATTATTTTTACTAATCTAATTTGATTTTCATAAGTTTTATAATTTTTTATGATTTTGTGGATTATTATGAGATTTTTATATTTTTTTAATTATTTTAATATTATTCATGGGCTGTCTGTGGGCCCAAGGGGCTGTATGTGGGCCCAGGAGGGCTCGAAAAAGTAAAAAAATTTTAGAACTAGAAAATTTTGTACTGTTGAGACGGGGACGGGGGATCTTACTAAACCCGAAACTGAAAATAGTTTTTAAAATTTTCTTATATTGTGTTTTGTACTGTATTATTTATTGGGTAATAAAAAAACAGTAAATGTTATCCGTAAGGGAATAGCAGCTAGAGAAATATTATACTGGTTAGTCAAATTAAGCGGTTATGACAACTTTATGAAGGACCAATAGGAAGCAAGCTTGGTGAGGAAGGCTTTGGATATCCACCATTGATTTAATCAATGGTGGAGATTGGTCTCACAAAGTGGCAAGGACCATTTGTGACCCTTGAATGGAAAGTATGAAGAGTAAATCTTGACCATCCATTTTGGAGATATATCTAATGACTAGGATTTCATGGAGGAGAGATCCAATGGCTTAGATTTGATCATATCACTTGGAAGCTTCTACCAAAGCTCAACCATTGATTTAATCAATGGCTATTAATGCCTAAAATGATGGCTAATGAATTTGGACATAACCTTAGTGTTTAAGGGGGGGCTTCGGTTTTGAAGAGTAAAAACCTATAGGAGATTTCATTTCATTTCTAATTACTCATCTTTATCATTTCCAAAAAGCTAAAGCTTCACAAAAATTTTCTCTCCTTTCCTCTCAACATAGCTCACGGCCAAGACCTCAAAATCATACCATCGCTCTCCAAAAATTTCAACTAACCTTATTTCTTGAATCTATACCTCAATCTAAGACACTTTGTAGTTAGGGCCAAGTCCTAATTCATTCATCTTTAAGGACTTTCTTCAAGATCAAGTTCTAGGATTTTTAAGGTGAAGTTATGGAAACTTCACTACTTGTCTCATTTTCATGTTCTAGACCATATTTTGATCCATGGTCTTTCTTGTTCAAGCTTTAGATATTAATAAACTTGTGTTTGTTTTGTATTTTTAAGCTTTTGGTGGTGAAGCACTTGCACAAGAAACAAAACAAGGAGCTTTGGAGGTTTCTCCAAGAGGTAAGAAGGAGATCTTTCTCACCAACCAAGTATGGTGGTGAGAGATGAAATTGTATTTGATGGATGGTGAATCCATGTGAGGATTCATATCCATGGTTGTGTAATTTATTTGTGGGTGTTTATATGTTTTAAATTATTTATTTGTGGTTGTATGCTTTATGTGATTTTTATTGCTTTATGGTATGATTGATTATATGATATGATGAATATGTATATATATGCCATGATTTGATGATGGAAAAGAAAATAAATTTTTGGTTCCAAAGACCAAGAGGCTCACGGCCTCAACACCTCAAAATAGGTGTTTCCAAGTTAAGATTTTCATGAATGATAAAATTGGATGCTTAGGAAGGAAAGGAAAAGGAAAGATATGATGGTTTCAAAGACCAAGTGCTCACGGTTTTGAAGGATTGAAATGGTTTACTTCATGTAAAATTATGATTTAGAAATGAAAAGTTATTTGATTTAGTAAAATAAATTGATAAAAGGATTTAAGAAATGGAAGAGAAATACTTTATCAATTGAAAAATGAATATTTCGGTTATAAGAGAAAAAGAGAGGTTGAAAGTGTTTGAAGCTCAATTTATTTTAAAGAGAATTGAGTTTTAGAATTGATTCAAGAATTATGATGAATACGTTGAGAACTTAAAATTTACTTATGTATAGCTCACTCATTAGGTTTTTGAGCGCGTTAGAAAATTTTAAGTGAAAAAATGTGAAAAAAGTAAAGTAAGAGATGGTATGAATTTTAGAAAAACCAAAATGAGTTTTAGAAGGTTGAGAAATATTTTACGTAGTGGAAAAATGGTGAAAAGTGCTTTTCGTAACTTAAAAACGTGGTTTTTAGGCTACACGATTTGAAAAATGTTTAAATATTTCTACACGATTTGGAAAGTGTTTAAATATTTTTACGCGATTAAGATATTGTTGAAAAATCGCTACGCTATTGAAAAATGATGGAATATTTTTACGCGATTGGAAATACGCAACAAAAATGTTGCGCGATTGAGAAAACACGATAATATGATTACGCAATTAAATATATAGTAGGAATATTGTTGGACAAATGTATAGACCTTGTATGAGAAATGATGAATTTTATCTGTGATTAGCATTGGTGCATTAAACATGCATTAGAAAGGTTCGATGGACTGGATAAGGCCTTTGGCCTAGGAGAGAATACACCTCTTGAGCGGGTTCGATATGCGTAGTGTAAGTCACTTGTTGACCTTCGGGGCATCGGGGTGTGGGTTGTCCACAATGGGCAGTTGGTAACTCTTCTGTATCATGGGTTAGATCGATGCAACACACCGATGATCTGGACTGAGACAATATCCGTAATCAAGATCTGGTGAAGACTATCGTGTATATGCTAGATGTGCAAAAAGTAACGAAAGTAATGGCACGTGGTCTGAGCCATATGGTACCGACAGATCTTCTAGATCAATCTCTCTGACTTGAGTTTAGCTCCATGGAGTAGGAAAATGAGTCAGTGAGCATATGCATAACTTGAACGAGTTGGAACATTGAATGACATTTTATCTGTTAAGTGTCGATGAATGATAGAATGAAATGATGATGTTTACTGTTTATTATGTCTGTATTATTGTATGATATATCTGTATGATGTATTTTATGTGTTATCTCTGTACTACCATGTTAGTATTGGTGTAGGTGATCTCACCTCTTTGTATATTATTTTGTATTGTATTTATATTTTGGTAAAGATACTGAGCAAGGCACCGAGCAAGAAGGTGAAGAGGAACAGATTCCTACTGACGAGGCTGAGTTTTGACTAGATGGCATCTAGGTCAAGTTTCTTTGGATATGTGAGACTGCAGTTCCATGGTGGAGCTGGTGCTTGGAGGATTAGTCCCAATGAGGAGGGACTAATATATCAGGGAAATTTGACGGTCAACATAAGCAAGATATTTCATTGAGATCCATTCTTTTCTGTCACCATTTATGTACATGTAGAATTTTCGCTGTCGATCAGGTAATATTGGGGTGGTAGGTATCATATCCCAACGAAGATCAGTATAGTGTCGTCTGCACGGACATCGGTCTGTAAGACTTCGCATCAAGTTGGATTCCTGCCTGCTGAGGAATCTGAGGAGGACCCGTCTAAGGGTTCTGCTGTCTAGTTATACTTGGGCAAGTATATTAGTTTAAATAATGTTCAAATACTTTTGAGAACTATGTCTGTAAATATTTAAGTATGTCAGTACTTACATGATGTATATGATGTAAATTATTTGTGATGATGTTTCATATTTTTATTTTTTGCTAAGTTTATTGTATCGACATCAAGAAATTTTATAACTCATATTTACATTACAAATCATATTTTAAAATAAAGGGGTAATTTAATAATTAAGTAACATAAATGTGATACCCTACGGTGGGTGTTATATTAGTTGGTATCAGAGCCCAAGTTAGAGTCTTTTGGGTTTGTGGTTAGGTCTGTCTTGTTTATGTTGTGTGATTCTCTGTGGTTAGTTTCCGAAAGGAAACAATATTATTTGAAAGATTGACCTTAACTCTTCTTTGTGTTGTCCAGTTTGATTTAGAGAAAACGTAATGGCTGGACGAGGAAGAGGACGCATAAACACTCAAGCAGGAATTGGAAATGTTGGCAACGATAACCAAAATATGGCTACAGCAGAAGCAGCAATGCAACGGATGGCTGATGTCGTTGTGCAGCAAAACCAAAGGGCGAATGAGGACGCTCAAAGTTTGTAAGAATTTCGTAGAAACAATTCACCAAAGTTTCATGGAGAATTTAACCCAGAGAAAGCTAATCTGTGGATCAAAGAGTTAGAAAAAATATTTGAAGGTATGGGTTGTACTGATGAACGGAAGCTTACTTTTGCAACTTTTGTGCTAGTAGGAGATGGAGAAGACTGGTGGGTAGGAGCCCGAAGATTGTTACAAGCTGAGGGAAGAGTTGTGACGTGGCAGCTCTTTAAGCAAAAATTTCTAGGGAAGTATTTCCCAGCTAGTGTTCGGCATGCAAAGGAAATGGAATTCCTTAGTTTGAGACAAGGGGTGAAGTCTGTAAGCGAATATGCGGCAAAATTCGAAAGCTTGTCTAAGTTTTCGAGGTATTTGCAGATGCACCCGGGCGAGAAATGGAAGTACAAAAAATTTGAAGAGGGATTGAAACTTGATATTAAGCGGGCTGTGGCAACCTTGGAAATTGACTAGTTTCTAACATTATTGGACAAATGTCGAAAGGTGGAGGAAATGATCATCAACGTGAGGCGAGGAATAGGAACTTTGGACCTACACGGTTCTAAAGGGGAAAGAGCAGTAGTGGAAATCATTCTCAGCAGAAGCCGTATGCAAGACCATCGGGAGGTCAGATTCGACAGTAATCTTTTGGGGGAAGTTCTGGTGGCAATAAGATAGGTCAAGCTAGAACTTCTACGAACAAATGCTTTAAGTGTGGGAAGGACTATGTGACTAGAGATTGTCCACACAAGGAAGTTATTTGCTACAAATATGGGAGGCCTGGACACTTCTCAAGGGAGTGTACTCAACCGAAGGCGGAACCCTCTGTGGGGAATGTTCTTACAGTGAGACCACAGGCGGGTGGTCGTGTATATACCATGAGCGAGGAGGAAGCCGCAAAATCAGAGGACTTGATTATGGAGGAGTGTGCCATCGAAGGTAATCCTTTAACAGTACTATATGATTCATGAGAAACATATTCTTTCATTGCTTATGATTGTGTGAAGCATTTGGGATTATCCGTGACTGCATTACCATATGATTTGACTGTTACTACTCCTACTGATAAGCCTATGATTACTACAAAAGTATGTTTGAATTGCCATGTCTGTGTTAGGAATAGAATCTTTTATGTGGACTTAATTTGTTTGCCTCTTTTCAAGATCAATGTAATCTTAGGAATGGATTGGTTGTCTTCTAACCATATCCTAATAGATTGTTCTAGTAAGACACTAGTATTTCCTGAGGCTAAGGATCCTAGATTCCTGACAGCTACTTAAGTAGAAGCTTGTTTGAAGGAAGGAGATCAGGGGTATTTATTGTTATCTTCTTTGGAGGTTCGGTGTGAAGATGTCTTGAAAGATATTTTCGTGGTCAATGAATTTCCTAAAGTGTTTCCTGAAGATATACCTGGACTACCACCAGTAAGGGAAATTGAGTTTGTTATTGATTTGGTACCAGGAGCTGGACCTATATCCATGGCGCCTTACATGATGTCATCGGTAGAATTGACAGAGCTTAAGAAACAGCTGGAGGAATTGTTGGCGAAACAATTCGTGAGACCTAGTGTGTCACCTTGGGGAGCTCCAGTATTGTTGGTTAAGAAGAAGGATGGGACTTCTCATCTATGTGTAGACTACCGACAATTGAATAAGATTACGATTAAGAATAAATATCCACTTCCAAGAATAGATGATCTGATGGATCAATTGTGAGGAGTTGTAATATTTTTCAAGATTGATTTACGTTCTAGTTATCACCAGATATGTGTGAAGGTGGAAGATATTCCCAAGACTGCATTTCAGACATGCTATAGGCATTACGAATATCAAGTGATGTCGTTTGGTGTGACTAATGCACCAGCCATATTCATGGACTTCATGAACAGGATTTTTCATTCATACTTGGACAAGTTTGTTGTTGTCTTTATTGATGACATTTTAATCTACTCTCGAAGTCAGGAGGAACATGTTGAGCATCTCAGAGTGGTTCTCCAGATATTAAAAGAGAATAAGCTATATGCCAAGTTGTCCAAATGTGAATTTTGGTTAAGCGAAGTTCAATTTTTGGGACACGTTATATCGGAGGAAGGAATTGAAGTTGATGCTTCAAAGGTGGAGACGATTCTTGAATGGGAAAAGCCGAAGACTGTATCGAAAATCCATAGTTTTATCGGATTAGTCAGTTACTATCGATGGTTTATTGCGGGGTTTTCCAAGATAGCAGGACCTTTTACCTAACTTACATGAAAGAATCAACCGTTAGCATGGACTGATGCATGCGAGGAAAATTTTCAAGAGTTAAAAAGACGATTGACTACTTTACCGGTATTGATTCTACCTGATCCGAATGAACCTTTTGAAGTATATTGTGATGCTTCGTATCAAGGATTGGGTTGTATGCTTATGCAGCATTGGAAGGTTGTGGCTTATACTTCAAGACAACTAAAGGAACATGAGAGAAATTATCCGACTCATGATTTGGAATTGGTAGCTGTAGTATTTGCATTGAAAGTATGGAGACATTTTCTCTATGGAGCAACATTCACTGTTTTTAGTGATCATAAAAGTTTGAAGTATTTGTTTGACCAAAAAGAGTTGAACATGAGGCAAAGGCGTTAGTTAGAATTTCTGAAAGACTACGACTTTCAGTTACAGTATCATCCCAGGAAGGCAAATGTTGTAGCGGATGCTTTAAGTAGGAAGATGCTTAGTGCTTCTGTTATGATGATCAAGGAGAAAGAGTTGATAGATAAATTTTGGGATATGTGGTTATCTGTAAAGTTAACACCGGGAAAGATATGTTTAAACATGATCACTATTTCCAATAGTTTGATGGATAGAATACGGGAAGGATAGAACAGTGACCAGTATTTGCAAGAAGCAAAGGAAGCAAGGAGCCAAGGCGCAGAGGTAGAATTCAACGAAGGTGCTGATGGAATTTTGAAGTTTAAAGGAAGGGTTTGTGTGCCAAACGACCAAGAACTTAGGAGATTAATATTGGATGAAGCTCATCGGAGTAAACTGAGTATGCATCCTGGAGTCACAAAGATGTACCAAGATTTGAAGTAGTTATATTGGTGGCAAGGAATGAAGAAATATGTTGCTGAATATGTATCATCCTGTTTAGTCTGTCAGAAAGCTAAGGTTGAACACCAAAGACCTTTGGGAATGTTACAACCTTTGCCTATTCCTGAATGGAAATGAGATGACATAGCAATGGATTTCGTAACAGGACTACTAAGAACTCGGAAAGGTCACGATTCTATTTGGGTAATTGTTGATCGGCTTACTAAGTTGGCGCACTTTTTTCCGATTAATATTAAGTATTCGATAGAAAATTTGACTCAAGTGTACATCAATGAAATCATCAGACTTTATGGTGTACCATCCAGTATTATTTCAGATCGAGATATGAGATTTACGTCGAGGTTTTGGAATAGTTTGCAAGAAGCAATGAAGACGAAGTTACGTCTAAGTTCTGCTTACCATCCGCAAACAGATGGTCAATCAGAAAGGACGATTCAGTCATTAGAGGACTTGTTGAGAGCATGTGTATTGGAGCAAAGTGGATGTTGGGATGAATTCTTACCATTGATAGAGTTCACGTACAACAACAGTTTTCATTCAAGCATAGGGATGGCACCCTATGAGGCATTGTATGGGAGACGATGCAAAACGCTGTTATGTTAGTATCAGGACAATGAGAGTGCTATTCTAGGACCAGAGCTTGAACAGCAGACAACAGAGAAAGTGAAAATGATTCAAGATAAGATGAGGACAACTCAAACGCGGCAAAAAAGCTATTCAGATAAGAGGAGAAGACTGCTTGAGTTTGAGGAAGATGACCATGTATTTCTACGAGTGACACCTATGACTGGAGTTAGACAAGGGCTTAAGTCTAAGAAGCTCACTCCAAAGTTTATCGGGTCGTATTAGATACTCCGTCGGGTAGGTCCAGTAGCTTACCAGATTGCGTTACTAATTTTTCTGTCGAATCTTCATAATGTATTTCACGTATCACAATTACGAAAATATATTCCTGATCCTACCCATGTTATTGAACCAGACACAATACAGTTAAAGGAGAACTTAACCTTTGAAACGTTTCCAGTTAAGATTGAGGATCGAAGGACAAAGCAACTTAGAGGTAAGGAGATTTCATTGGTTAAAGTAGTTTAGAACGACGTAAGTGGAGAAGCAACGTGGGAGTTAGAAGATAAGATAAAAGAGCAATATCTATATTTGTTTTGAGTGTGTGTTCAAGTTTCGAGGATGAAACTTCTTTTTAGAAGGGGAGAGTTGTAACACCCTAAATTTTTAGCTATTTGACAGTAATAATAGAATTATACTATTTTGTGATTTCTGTGTACTGTAAAATTATTTTGACTATTTCATGAATGCATTTGATCGTTTTGTGTTATTTACTCCGTGTCAGGAAAATAATAATTTTTGGGCCGGGAAAAATTTTATGTATTTTAATTATTACTGTTGATTCTTAATTATTTTTACTAATCTGATTTGATTTTCATAAGTTTTATAATTTTTATGATTTTGTGGATTATTATGAGATTTTTATATTTTTATTATTATTTTAATATTATTCATGGGCTGTATGTGGGCCCAGGAAGCTGTATGTGGGCCCAGGCAGGCCCGAAAAAGTAAAAAAATTTTGGAACCAGAAAATTTTGTACTGTTGAGACAGGGATGAGGGATCTTACTAAACCCAAAATCGAAAATAATTTTTGAAATTTTTTTATACTGTATTTTGTACTGTATTATTTATCGGGCAATAAAAATACAGTAAATGTTATCCATAAGGGAATAGCAAATAGAGAAATATTATACTGGTTAGTCAAATTAAGTAGTTATGACAACTTTATGAAGGACCATTTGGAAGCAAGCTTGGTGAGGAAGGCTTTGGATATCCACCATTGATTTAATCAATTGTGGAGATTGGTCTCTCAAAGTGGCAATGACCATTTGTAACCCTTGGATGGAAAGTATGAAGAGTAAATCTTGACCATCGATTTTGGAGATATATCTAATGGCTAAGATTTCATGGAGGAGAGATCCAATGGCTTAGATTTGATTATATCACTTGGAAGCTTCTACCAAAGCTCAACCATTGATTTAATCAATGGTTATTAATGCCTAAAATTGTGGCTAATGAATTTGGACATAACCCTAGTGTTTAAGGGGGGGCTTCGGTTTTGAAGAGTAAAAAGTTATAGGAGATTTCATTTCATTTCTAATTACTCATCTTTATCATTTCCAAAAAGCTAAAGCTTCACAAAAATTTTCTCTCCTTTCCTCTCATCATAGCTCACGGCCAAGACCTCAAAATTGTAACATCCCGAAAATTAATAGTTTTAGGATAAATGATCATTTTACAATATTTGTGATTTTTAAGAATTTTTCTAGATTTTTTTTAGAATGTGGAATATTTTAATATTATTTCTCGTTTTGCGTGTGCACTGAGCGGAGTCAAGAAAATGAAATATTTTTTCAGATAACCTTGATATGTGGAAACGTCAACGGGGGATCTTACTAAACCCGAGGTTGGACAAGGTTTATGAGGTTTTACGTTTTTCAAGAAATTTTAACAGATAAAATTATAATTACTGTATAAATTTTATCTGTCAGATAAATTAATACTGATTTCGGTCAACTGTAACTGTTGTCCAATAAATAATAACATGTAATAAAAATCTTATCACATTATTCAAAAATCTACCTTGTGTCAAATCTATTAGCTCTATTTTCAAAATAAAGTTTAAATTAATTCCAAAAACTATTTTGGGAAACTTCCAGGAAATTTCCTCCCATTTCATATTTCTCTCTCTCTTCCCTCTCCCCTATTCTACACTTGGAGAGGCTCCTTTGGAGCCAATCATCACGTTTTCTTCTTCTTTTCTTTCTTCTTCTTCTTCCTCCTCCACCGTACACCCTCACCATTCACCATCTTCACTTTCTTGCTTCACCACTTCCATATCTAGCTTTCTTCCATCATTCCAAGACCATTTTCCTTGTGGCTATCCTTGGTTCTTCTTCTTCTTCTTCTTCTTCTTCTTCTTCCATTTTCCACCATTGAAGCTAAAGCTTGGAGCTTTTGAGGTAAAACCTTCAACTTTCTTTTATTTTCTTCTCATTTTTGTTTTCTTGGTCACCTATGTGGCCAAGGAGTCATTTTTCCATGATTTAAGTGAATACTTTGGGAGTTACTCACCCTAGGGTTTTCTTGAAGGGGGAAAAAATGAAAATCAAGAGCAAAAAGGAGTAGCATCCTTGTGATTGTCTTCATTTAGGTAAGAGGGAGATGATCCTCTTCAACCAATCTTGGTAGTAAGGAAATGTCTTGTGTATTGTGTTGATGAGGGAATCCATGTTGGATTTCCCTTTGTTATATTGTGTCACTTCCATGATTTTGTAGTTGTTTGATTTGTATGAATATATGGATTTACATTGTGTGCTTTTGATGATCATGAACTTATATATTGTTATTTTGCATTTAGAGGACATGAATCAGACTTTGGATTGTTGGAAAATAAATGAGAAACTTTGATGAAGGATGGGTCAGGGCTCTGCAAAAACAAATTCTGCAGAACCCCTGTTAATGCACTAGTGCCCAAGCATTGTGCATAGAGCACCTAGGCGCTCTATGCCCAGAAAGTTTTCCCTGTGACGCGGCCTGGTGAGCACTCAGGCGCTTCGTGGTTAGCGCCCAGGCGCCCCAGATATGGCGCCTAGGCGCCCAGAACATAACCAACTAGGTAACTATGAGATGAAGCTACGTAATTGAAGATCTGAATGTTAATGTTGGGATTTGAGATGGAAAGTTTTAAGGATTTATTAACTCAATTTGAAGTCACGATTTTGGCATTGAACCTTAGGCAATTGGATTGGTCCTAATGAACTAAAATTTAAGTGAATTGATAATGACGACCTAGTACATAAAAAGGAAAGAAGAAGTGAAAACTAGAGGACTTGTGAAACCACGGTTTGGACCCATGATAATGAGAGTTTGGATTGAGTTAGTAAGCAATAAAGCTTGTGTAATTGAACACTAAAGGATTTATGATCATGGTGGAGTTGATTATGAAAAACTTAAAGTTTAAATAATGCCTTTGTGCATCTTTGGAGATTAGGAGTTTAAAGACATGAAAAATCCCTAATGTGGATATGATGATAATTGATAAACCATGGTACCAAATAATGTCAAGGAATTGGATTGATCCCATGTAAAATAAAAACTAAGTGATTGGTATCAAGAGACTAGAGCACAACACGAGAAGGAGCTTAGAACCTTGAGGGATTGTGAGGCTACGATTTTAAAGTTTAGTTAACCTAAAGGTTTACATAATTGATCAAGACTTCCATATGAAGATATTACAAAAAAAAAATAAGGTAAGGAACTGGATTTGTTAAGGGAATTCCTCTAGAGAGGGAGATTTTATGAGAATAGACTACGTTAGGAAATTCAATCGATTATGGAAACTTACTTAGTGATGGATACTTGTAAGAATGACAAATCTTGAATAAGAACGCAAAATGGACCTTAAAAATGTATTACCTTATTTGATTTCAATATTATGATATTGTGGGTCCATATGAATGACCAATGTTGTGTTGATGCTTATTTAAGCCAATTGTGGCATATTATAGAATAGTATGTGATGTTGACCATACATGTTCATGCATAGAGTCTTATGCATTGTGAATGTCCTGTGGACTGTGGTAAGGCAAAGTTGCCTAGGAGATTGAACACACCTTGGTGCGGGTGCGAATAGACTAGTGTAGGTCGTGTTATGACCTTGGGGGCGTCGGGGTGCGGGTCCTTCACAATGGGCAGTTGGTAGCTCTTCTGTCCGTGGGGCAAACCGATGCAAGCGCACCGACGATCCGGACCGAGACATTGTCCTATGTCGTGATCGAGCGCAGACTCTCTGTACAATGCCTGTATGTGCACGTGGAAAACTGTTGAGTTTTAGCACCTTGGCCTCGGCAGCTGAGTTACAGACGTGTCTCCTGATCTTTTTCTCCGACTATTTATGTCTAGCTCCATGGAGTAGGAATTGTGGTATCATAATGCATTGTGCATCGTTCATTATCGGTCTTATAAACTGTTGAGCATGAACACCTGTGAATGTGAAGATAACTGTTGTACTTCTGTAAATGACTATCTGATTGTTGTGCTGATTCCTGGAAATACTATTGTGATCTGCCTGCTGTTGCTTACTGTTGTTCTATCTTTACTATAAATATCATTGTTATTATTGACTCTGATTATTGCTTAGAATTGAATTGTTCTTATTATAAATTCCGCTATTGCTATTAACGAATATATGAACTGTATTACTTAGTGGGCGCTTTGCGCCGTGCTGTTTTCTTACTGTCAATAGTGGTAATGAAAGACAGGTGTCTCACCTTTTTCCTATATTTGTGCATTTCTATTTTATATTTATATTTGACAAGGATCGTAAGGAAGATAAAGAGAGACCATACCTTGGTTGATTGGCTTGAGCGTCTGGACAAGATTTCTTTGACTACGTAAGAGTGCAGCCGCGAGAAGGCATCGATGCCTGTCGTGTCAACTGGGACGTCGTGCGTCATATACATATGGGGTTGCGGCTCGGTCTGCTGGTAGTACCCATCCCTGGGTTACTACTTTTTCCCCTTTAGTGTTTTTATTCCCGCTGTATTTTATTGGACTCTGTAATTATTATATTCTATGTCATCAGTGATTTGTGTAAATTGACTATAAAATATATATAAGGAATATGATTTTATTTTGTGGTTGTATTATGGGTTGAATATATTTATATTTCATTCGAGGCTCGTATTTTCTACTTATGTAAAAAAATTATATAGACTCTTGAGAATTTAAATGACTGTTATCATGACTGTGACACACTTGGATTTAGTAACTGTGGTGTAATGACGATTGTGCCGCGATTGTTAGATCTAGGTGAGTTACATTAGGTGGTATCAGAGCAGTTCATCCTATTGAGCCGGGGTATAGACTTGCTATGTTTAGGCATATTAGAATTTGATCTGTTGTGCACTTCCTTGTCTCTTGATTGAGATGATGGGAAAAGAATGCATGACTTGCCGTAGGTTGAATGTTGATGGCTACTGTTATACAGTTGCATGATATTGAGGATTGGCCTACTCAATATGTAATGTTCTGTGTGTACAGGACACTATGACTTCACCTATGCATACTGTGTTAGAAAAATAAGATTTCTTTTGTGAGGAGATCAAAAGGTTTTGGAAAATTGATCTTCTGGGAAAAGAAATAGTTGGTGTAAACTAGATTCGAGAAGCAGTTTGGAAGTTGACGGTTTACGAGGGATTACGTTGTGGAAGCAGAATGAAGAAGTTCGAGCTGGAGATTGTTAGGATGTATGGAATTGAACTTGTCTTGCTTAAATTGTATGAATTGTATGACTCTCTGTATTTGGTTTTCATAGGGAGATAACGTTGTTTGAAGTAATTTTGTGTTTGTTGTATTTATGTCCGTCTTCAGAGAGATTCAATGGCTCCCAGTAGATATGCAAGGGCGATGGCTCGTGATAGACGTATACATATGAGCGCGGGACAAGACAATAGGAGTATGGCTGCAACTACAGAAGAAAGGCAAATGATAGCTGAGGTGACAACTCGCCAGGATCAGAAGGCCATGCAACAACGAGAATTAGAAGTTGAGGTTCATAATCTATTGGAGGAAAGTCGGCTTTGGGGCAACCTTGGACTGCCTAGATTCCAAAAGAGGAATAATAGAAAAGTTAACCAGTTTAAGCGAAAACCATACGCACGGGTATTAGGGAAACAACAACAACAACCAACTCCTGGACAAAGTACTAGTGGTGGTGTATCCAGTCAGACCCCGACATCTTCGCCAAGATGTATGAAATACGGAAAGGAACACTTCACGAGGGAGTGTAAGATCAAAGGGATAATCTATTTTAAACGTGGAAAGCCTGGACACATCTCCCGCAATTGCAACCAAGCAAAGGCAAATTCTTCAGTCAATGTTGTAAGGGTTGTGGAACCACAAGCAGAAGCCAAAACTTATACCCTGGGAAGTGCTAAGACTTCTAAATTTGGAGATCTAAACAGTGGAAGTTATACCTCAAATGATGATCCCATAATTGTGCTGTATAATTCTAGGGGTAACCCCTCCTTTTACAATTTGTGACTGTATGGATCATTTGGATTCATCTGTATCTTTATTATCTTCGGCTTAGTTGTTTCCATTTCTGTTGTTAAGACCTGTCGTTGATGCCTAAGTTTGTTTAATCTATCCTATTTCTACTAAAGATTGAATCTTTTGTTGATCTATCGTGCTTACCTAAAATCATACCTGTTAGAGTTTATGATTTTAGAAATTGATCAGTCATTTTCTGGTTATTATCTGCTAGAGCGTTCCGATCAACACCTTGGTAATTTTTGAAATTAAGGCTTTTGAATTCGTAATGACCAACAAAGTCTAAGCTTTGTGAGGGAAAGGAGCCTGAGGACACATGATAATGTATTCCGTAGGGGACCAAGAGTAAGTGGAATATAAATGCCACTCTTGTAGTCGGAGAATTTCGCATGTTGAGCTACGATACTGTCAGTTAAGGAGAAGAATGGAACTTCTCGGTGATACGAGGACTATCACCAGTTAAACAAGATTATGATCAAAGATGAGTATTCTCGGAGGAAGGTAAATGATTTGATGGATCTGCAAGAAGGAAGTCGTTGTTCTCTCCAAGATCGATGTATGTCCTGGTCATCGATGAATTCGTGGGAATTGGGAATGTTCACAAAATGAATTTTTTGAGCGTGCTTTCGACATTGTGGGTATCTCGTGATGTCAATCGGGGTGATGAACGCTCCTGTCATATTCATGAACAACCTGAATTGTATCTTCTATCCTTACCTTGAACAGAATCGTCGTTGTCATTAATGATGACATTCTGACCTATTCTCGAAGATATGGGGAGATACGTTGGACATCTCGATATAGTTTTCTTGACTTTAAAGAAGAGGAAGTAAGTGCCAAAGTATCAGAGTGCGAATTCTCATTTAAGGAGGTTTTGTTTTGGAACATGGAATTCCAAAGGGAGGAATTGTTGTGGATTCAAAAAAAAGGGGGGTTGAAGCAGTTCTTCAAAAGGAAAGATCGGAAACCGTGAGAGAGGTTCATAGCTAGTGGGATCAGTCAGTTTTTATCGAAGGAGTATCGACAGATTCTCGAAGATAGTAGGACAACTTGCTTAGATTACAAAAAGGAGAATCAAAACTTTTACAGACCATCACAGGCGGAGAAAGTTTTCAAAGATTGAGAAAATATTCCGATTTTGATACTGCCCGATCCCAATGAAACATTCGAAGTGTTTTGTGATGCTTCACATCAAGGTTTGGGATGCGCGCTCATGCAAAGCTGAGGAGTTGTGGCTTGCGCCTTACTATAGTTGAGGGTGCGTGAAGAGAGTTACCCGATCCGTGACTTGTAATTGACCGCTGTTGTATCTGCTCTAAGAATATAGAGACACTTTCTATATGGAGCAATATTCAATGCCCTTCGCTATCACAAGAACCTAAAGTATTTATTCGATGAGAAGGAACCAAATATGAGGCAGAGAAAGTGACTAAAGATTTTGAAGGAACATGATCTCTAACTTTAGAGTCATCTTGGAAAAGAAAACGCCATGGCGGATGCTTTGAACCGAAAACTGCCTAATACCTTCATTATGATGGTCGAGAAGAAGGAATTAGTAGAGTAACTCGAGGACAGGTGGCTGTCATTAGAAATGACACTGGATGAGGTATGTCTAGATATAGTTGCTATTTCGAATGATCTGTTGGGAAGGATTCAAGAGAAGTAGAATAGTGACCAATTTCTACAAGACAAGAAAAAACTATTAAGACAAAGCATGGTGTCAGAATGTGAGGAAGGAACTCGATGGAATCTTAATATTCACAAGTGAAGGTTGCAATACCAGATGATTCAGAACTTAAGGAGTTTATTCCCAATGAAACTCACAAGAGTAAACCGAGTTTACACACCAGAGTGATCAAGGTATATCAAAATCTAAAATAGAAGTGATGGTAATAAGGGATGAAGAAAGACGTTGCTAAATGCGTGTCATCTTGTCTAAGTTAGCAGCAAACTCACTCTTAAATTCTACGGACTATCCTAAATTCTTTTTCGGACTGGTTCAGTATCCATAACTAATCTTTGTTATCCTTTCTTTTTAAATCTTCATGATGTCTTCCGTATGTCATGATCACGAAAGTATATCCCTGGACCCAGCCATATCATCGAATAGGACACAGTACGGTTGAAAGAGAGTCTGACCCATGGAGTGCTTCCTGTAAGATCGAGAGTAGGAGAGCAAAACCACATGGAGGCAGGGAGATCATATTAGTAAGGGTGATCTGAATTGACGCGACTAGCAGCACGATATGAAAGTTGGAAAGCAAGGTGACAAAATTATATCCATGTTTATTCTAAGAAATAAAAATTTCGAGGAAGAAATTTCTATTTGAAGGAGAGAGTTGTAACATCCCGAAAATTAATAATTTCAGGATAAATGATCATTTTACAATATTTGGGATTTTTAGAAATTTTTTTGGATTTTTCTGAGAACGCAAAATATTTTAATATTATTTTTTTATTTTACGTGTGCACTGAGCCGAGCCGGGAAAATGAAATATTTTTCCCGATAACCTTGATCTGTGGAAACGTCAACGGGGGATCTTACTAAACCCGAGGTGGACACGGTTTATGAGGTTTTAAGTTTTTCAAGAAATTTTAACAGATAAAATTATAATTGCTATATAAATTTTATCTGTCAGATAAATTAATACTGATTTCGGTCAACTGTAACTGTTGTTCAATAAATAATAACATGTAATAAAAATCTTATCACACTATTCAAAAACCTACCTTGTGTCAAATCTATTAGCTCTATTTTCAAAATAAAGATTAAATTAATTCCAAAAACTCTTTTGGGAAACTTCCAGGAAATTTCCTCCCATTTCACATTTCTCTCTCTCTTCCCTCTCCCCTCTTCTACGGCAGAGGCTCCTTTGGAGCCAATCATCACGTTTTCTTCTTCTTTTCTTTCTTCTTCTTCTTCCTCCTCCACCGTACACCCTCACCATTCACCATCTTCACTTTCTTGCTTCACCACTTCTATATCTAGCTTTCTTCCATCATTCCAAGACCATTTTCCTTATGGTCATCCTTGGTTCTTCTTCTTCTTCTTCTTCTTCTTCTTCTTCTTCTTCTTCCATTTTCCACCATTGAAGCTAAAGCTTGGAGCTTTTGAGGTAAAACCTTCAACTTTCTTTTATTTTCTTCTCATTTTCGTTTTCTTGGTCACCTATGTGGCCAAGGAGTCATTTTTCCATGATTTAAGTGAATACTTTAGGAGTTACTCACCCTAGGGTTTTCTTGAATGGGGAAAAACGAAAATCAAGAGCAAAAAGGAGTAGCATCCTTGTGATTGTCTTCATTTAGGTAAGAGGGAGATGATCCTCTTCAACCAATCTTGGTAGTAAGGAAATGTCTTGTGTATTGTGTTGATAAGGGAATCCATGTTGGATTTTCCTTTGTTATATTGTGTCACTTTCATGATTTTGTAGTTGTTTGATTTGTATGAATATATGGATTTACATTATGTGCTTTGATCATGAACTTATATATTGTTATTTTGCATTTAGAGGACATGAATCATACTTTGGATTGTTGGAAAATAAATGAGAAACTTTGATGAAGGATGGGCCAGGGCTCTGTAAAAACAAATTCTGCAAAACCCCTGTTAATGCACTAGCGCCTAGGCGCTGTGCATAGAGCACCTAGGCGCTCTATACCCAGAAAGTTTTCCCTGTGACGCGGCCTGGTGAGTGCTCAAGCGCTTCGTGATTAGCTCCCAGGCGCTCAACCAGCGCTCAGGCACTCCAGATATGACGCCTAGGCACCCAGAACAGAACCAACTAGGTAACTGTGAGATGAAGCTACGTAATTGAAGATCTGAATGTTAATGTTGGGATTTGAGATGGAAAGTTTTAAAGATTTATTAACTCAATTTGAAGTCACGATTTTGGCATTGAACCTTCGGCAATTGGATTGGTCCTAATGAACTAAAATTTAAGTGAATTGATAATGATGACCTAGTGCATAAAAAGGAAAGAAGTGAAAACTAGAGGACTTGTGAAACCACAGTTTG
The DNA here is from genome assembly GCA_029884605.1 of Ormosia emarginata. NCBI lineage: Eukaryota > Viridiplantae > Streptophyta > Magnoliopsida > Fabales > Fabaceae > Ormosia > Ormosia emarginata. The sequence goes on from JAQQTP010000068.1 coordinate 9,472,700, forward strand.
GACCCATGATAATGAGAGTTTGGATTGAGTTAGTAAGCAATAAAGCTTGTGTAATTGAACACTAAAGGATTTATGATCATGGTGGAGTTGATTATGAAAAACTTAAAGTTTAAATAATGCCTTTGTGCATCTTTGGAGATTAGGAGTTTAAAGACATGAAAAATCCCTAATGTGGATATGATGATAATTGATAAACCATGGTACCAAATAATGTCAAGGAATTGGATTGATCCCATGTAAAATAAAAACTAAGTGATTGGTATCAAGAGACTAGAGCACAACGCGAGAAGGAGCTTAGAACCTTGAGGGATTGTGAGGCTACGGTTTTAAAGTTTAGTTAACCTAAAGGTTTACATAATTGATCAAGACTTCCATATGAAGATATTACAAAAAAAAAATAAGGTAAGGAACTGGATTTGTTAAGGGAATTCCTCTAGAGAGGGAGATTTTATGAGAATAGACTACGTTAGGAAATTCAATCGATTATGGAAACTTACTTAGTGATGGATACTTGTAAGAATGACAAATCTTGAATAAGAACGCATAATGGACCTTAAAAATGTATTACCTTATTTGATTTCAATATTATGATATTGTGGGTCCATATGAATGACCAATGTTATGTTAATGCTTATTTGAGCCAATTGTGGCATATTATGGAATAGTATGTGATGTTGACCATACATGTCCATGCATAGAGTTTTATGCATTGTGAATGTCCTGTGGACTGTGGTAAGGCCAAGTTGCCTAGGAGATTGAACACACCTTAGTGCGGGAGCGAATAGACTAGTGTAGGTCATGTTATGACCTTGGGGGCGTCGGGGTGCGGGTCCTTCACAATGGGCAGTTGGTAGCTCTTTTGTCCATGGGGCAAACCGATGCAAGCGCACCGACGATCCGGACTAAGACACTGTCCTTTGTCGTGATTGAGCGCAGACTCTCTGTACAATGCCTGTATGTGCACGTGAAAAACTGTTGAGTTTTAGCACCTTGGCCTCGGTAGCCGAGTTACAGACGTGTCTCCTAATCTTTCTCTCTGACTGTTTATGTCTAGCTCAATTGAGTAGGAATTGTGGTATCATAATGCATTGTGCATCATTCATTATCGATCTCATAAACTGTTGAGCATGAATACCTGTGAATGTGAAGATAATTGTTGTACTTCTGTAAATGACTATCTAATTGTTGTGCTGATTCCTGGAAATACTATTGTGATTTGCTTGCTGTTGCTTACTATTGTTCTACCTTTACTATAAATATCATTGTTATTATTGACTCTGATTATTGCTTAGAATTGAATTGTTCTTATTATAAATTCTGCTGTTACTATTAACGAATATATGAACTGTATTACTTGTTGGGCGCTTTGCGCTGTGTTGTTTTCTTACTGCCAATAGTGGTAATGAAAGACGGGTGTCTCACCTCTTTCCTATATTTGTGCATTTCTGTTTTATATTTATATTTGATAAGGATCGTAACGAAGATAAAGAGAGACCATACCTTGGTTGATTGGCTTAAGTGTTTGGACAAGATTTCTTTGACTACGTAAGAGTGCAGCCGCGAGGAGGCATCGATGTCTGTCGTGTCAACTGGGACGCCGTGCGTCATATACATATGGGGTTGCGGCTTGGTCTGCTGGTAGTACCCATCCCTGGGTTACTACTTTTTCCCTTTTAGTGTTTTTATTCCCGCTGCATTTTATTGGACTCTGTAATTATTATATTCTATGTTATCAGTGATTTGTGTAAATTGACTATAAAATATATATAAGGAATATGATTTTATTTTGTGGTTGTATTATGGGTTGAATATATTTATATTTCATTCGAGGCTCGTATTTTCTACTTATGCAAAAGAAATATATATAGACTCTTGAGAATTTAAATGACTGTTATCATGACTGTGACACACTTGAATTTAGTAACTGTGGTGTAATGACGATTGTGTCGCGGTTGTTAGATCTAGGTGCGTTACAAAAATCATACCATCACTCTCCAAAAATTTCAACTAACCTTATTTCTTGAATCTATACCTCAATCTAAGACACTTTGTAGTTAGGGCCAAGTCCTAATTCATTCATCTTTAAGGACTTTCTTCAAGATCAAGTTCTAGGATTTTTAAGGTGAAGTTATGAAAACTTCACTACTTGTCTCATTTTCATGTTCTAGACCATATTTTGATCCATAGTCTTTCTTGTTCAAGCTTTAGATATTAATAAACTTGTGTTTGTTTTGTATTTTTAAGCTTTTGGTGGTGAAGCACTTGCACAAGAAACAAAACAAGGAGCTTTGGAGGTTTCTCCAAGAGGTAAGAGAGAGATCTATCTCACCAACTAAGTATGGTGGTGAGAGATGAAATTGTATTTGATGGATGGTGAATCCATGTGAGGATTCATATCCATGGTTGTGTAATTTATTTGTGGGTGTTTATATGTTTTAAATTATTTATTTGTGGTTGTATGCTTTATGTGATTTTTATTGCTTTATGGTATGCTTGATTATATGATATGATGAATATGTATATGTATGCCATGATTTGATGATGGAAAGGAAAATAAATTTTTGGTTCCAAAGACCAAGAGGCTCACGGCCTCAACACCTCAAAATAGGTGTTTCCAAGTTAAGATTTTCATGAATGATAAAATTGGATGCTTAGGAAGGAAAGGAAAAGGAAAGATATGATGGTTTCAAAGACCAAGTGCTCACGGTTTTGAAGGATTGAAATGGTTTACTTCATGTAAAATTATGATTTAGAAATGAAAAGTTATTTGATTTAGTAAAAGAAATTGATAAAAGGATTTAAGAAATGGAAGAGAAATACTTTATAATTTGAAAAATGAATATTTCGGTTATAAGAGAAAAAGAGAAGTTGAAAGTGTTTGAAACTCAATTTATTTTAAAGAGAATTGAGTTTTAGAATTGATTCAAGAATTTTGATGAATACGTTGAGAACTTAAAATTTACTTACGTATAGCTCACTCATTGGGTTTTTGAGCGCGTTAGAAAATTTTAAGTGAGAAAATGTGAAAAAGTAAAGTAAGAGATGGTATGAATTTTAGAAAAACCAAAATAAGGTTTAGAAGGTTGAGAAATATTTTACGTAGTGGAAAAATAGTGAAAAGTGCTTTTCGTAACTTAAAAACGTGATTTTTAAGCTATGTGATTTGAAAAATATTTAAATATTTTTACACAATTTGGAAAGCGTTTAAATATTTTGACGTAATTAAGATATTGTTGAAAAATCGCTACGCTATTAAAAAATGATGGAATATTTTTACGCGATTGGAAATACGCGACAAAAATGTTGCGCAATTGAGAAAATGTGATAATATGATTCCTCGATTGAATATACAGTAGGATTACTGTTGGATAAATGTATGGACCTTGTATGAGAAATGATGAATTTTGTCTGTGATTGGCATTGGTGCATTAAACATGCATTGGAAAGGTCCGATGGACTAGATAAGGCCATTGGCCTAGGAGAGAATACACCTCTTGAGCGGGTGCGATATGCGTAGTGTAAGGCACTTGTTGACCTTCGGGGCATCGGGGTGTGGGTTGTCCACCATGGGCAGTTGGTAGCTCTTCTGTACCATGTGTTAGACCGATGCAACACACCGATGATCCGGACTGAGACACTATCCGTAATCAAGATATAGTGAAGATTGTCGTGTATATGCTAGATGTGCGGAAACTAACAAAAGTTGTGGCACGTGGTCTGAGGCATTTGGTACCGACAGATCTTCTGGATCAATCTCTCTGACTTGAGTTTAGCTCCATGGAGTAGGAAAATGGGTCAGTGAGCATATGCATAACTTGAACGAGTTGGAACATTGAATGACATTTTATCTGTTAAGTGTCGATGAATGATGGAATGAAATGATGATGTTTACTGTTTATTACGTCTGTATCATTGTATGATATATATGTATGATGTATTTTATGTGTTATCTATGTACTACTGTGTTGGTATTAGCGTAGGTGAACTCATCTCTTTGTATATTATTTTGTATTGTATTTATATTTTGGTAAAGATACTGAGCAAGGCACTGAGCAAGAAGGTGAAGAGTAACAGATTCCTACTGATGAGGCTGAGTTTTGACGAGATGGCATCCAGGTCGAGTTTCTTTGGATATGTGAGATTGCAGTTCCATGGTGGAGTTGGTGCTTGGAGGATTAGTCCCAATATGGAGGGACTAATATATTAGGGAAATTTGACGGTCAACATGAGCAGGATATTTCATGGAGATCCGTTCTTTTCTGTCACTATTTATGTTCATGTAGAATTTCCACTGTCGATCAGGCAGTATTAGGGTGGTAGGTATCATATCCCAACGGAGATCAGTATAGTGTCGTCTGCACGGACACCGGTCCGTAGGACTTCGCGTCAAGTTGGATTCCTGCCTGCTGAGGAATCTGAGGAGGACCCGTCTAAGGGTTCTGCTGTCTAGTTATACTTGGGCAAGTATGTTAGTTTAAATAATATTCAAATACTTTTGAGAACTATGTCTGTAAATACTTAAGTATGTCAGTACTTACATGATGTATATGATGTAAATTATTTGTGATGATGTTTAATATTTTTATTTTCTGCTAAATTTATTGTATCGACATCAAGAAATTTTATAACTCATATTTACATTACAAATCATATATTCTAAAATAAAGGGGTAATTTAGTAATTAAGTAACATAAATGTGATACCCTATGGTGGGTGTTACACGGGACACAGACTATGAAAGGGAATAATGATTTACAATTTGTTTATAGAAACACCACTCAATTATATATATAAGCTCATGTTGAAGAATCTAGGTCAAAACAAACGGCTTGTGTATGTGTCATTGGGTACATTTGTCTAAGTTTTTACTCTATAATGCTATTATATGTTATTACAATTAATTACACCGTATATCGGTATGCTTAAGTGCAGATTTGAGAAAATAAATAATTGAGTTTTCTTTTCTCAACATCTAGATGTCTAAATCCACTCTGATGAGCAAAATTTTGTTGACTAAAGTTTGGGAATCCTTTTTTGTTTTGATTTTGGAATCATGTGAGTTTCTATGCATATTTCTAAAAAATATTATCAATAAGATATTTATATGATTCTATAAAAAAAAGAATTATTATTGTTTACATTAAATATTACATTTTTGTGTTACTCTTACGATAAATTTGTAATTTTTTTACTCTAACAAAAATTCTTCATAATATAAAATAGAAGATTTTATTACAAAAGAATTAAAAATGTGATTGGATGATTTTTTTTTTAATTTATCACATCATTAATAGTTTATATTTATGAAAAGTAAAATGATTCTTGCACACCAATTTTCACTTTATTTTTATGCCAATTAATGATGTTGTAATTATTGGTTAACAAGGTTTATAGGTTAATGGACAAAGAATGTGTTGCTGATAAATTGATAACAAGTTGCTAGTCCTATAAATAATCTATGCACTTTATTAACTAATAATTAAGCCATCATTAGCAGACATAAAAATAATATAAAATTATCCGAACAGGATAGTACAGTGGAAGCAAACTACATCCGTAAGAGACAGAGCCTGTGTTCTATTCTTGATTAAATCTTATGGGGGAAGTGTCATACCATTTTGCTCTCAACTCAAAGGGAGTTGAGAACCCTAAGAGGATCGTGCTCACACATAATATGGATTCGTGACGACCTCAACTCTTTTTCAAATGTCTCAATAAAAAAAATGATATAAAAATTTGGGTTTTACTATGTTAAGTAAAAATACAAATTTTTTTAATAAAATCAGAATATTTAATATATTAAAAATTAAAAATACAAACATTAAAAATTTTGATATACAAATAACATTTCATAATATTAGCAATAACATAATGAAGCTCATACATATCATAGTACGTAACTGCATATGTAGTTATATATTAAAGCATAAAAAAGAAAAATATGAATAATAATTAATTATTCGAAGGGAAAGTTATAAGATTTTTACACTTAATTCTTTTATATTTATTATTTTCATTTAAATTTTATTTAGTTTAAAAATAATCCTTTATGAACTTAATGAGAATTATGGGCCAAAAGCCTAGCATGCTATCTACTCGATTACATACCTAAATAATGTACTAACTAATCCAACCAATCGAACTAAGAGATTATGAAAAGACTTAAATTTATTTTTAATTCTTATAAATATACTTTATTTTGATTTTAATTTTGATTTGAGTTTACTTTTTAAAAAAATTATATTATTATAATTTTTATTATTATGAGAGTTGTTAAATGATGATGTGATTAACAAGTTACCACATCACGTCACACTTGCCACGTGTACTATTCCCCACCCTCCTTCTTAATCCTCTCTTCCGTTAGCAATAATACTCTTTTGAAATCACCCAAAACCCATGCCTAAACCACCACACCTATCTCCATCATCCTCTACACGGCTATACCAAACAACTTCACAAAGCTACCTCACATCTTCTTTAGCATGCATGGTTCTGCCATGAGCCATTTGAATAGAAAATATCAACTTAACAGTAACCATTTAACATAAAAATCCCATAAGATTTCTCAAACTCACACCACTCCAAGAAAGCCCTTTTACAAAAAATGAAATCACCTCAAGAAAGTCACTGCAACAAACACACATTAGAATTGCTCTTGTTAATTGATTCATGAAAAGGTCTAATATCTGTAAAGAGTTCTGTAAGCATAACAAAGTAGCGATATTTTCTTCAAATGAATTCCCACTCAAGATTAAAATGACATTTGTTTTTTAAAAGAAATAGTATTCTCAAGTAGCATTTCAAAGCCTTTGATTTTTTGCTTTAGGTCTTCGTTTCTAAATGTAATTCTTTGCTGAATATTAGCTTTGAAAGGATAAGGAATAAAAAATGTAAACTATGTTTTAGTATATTCAAGATTCTAAAAATTGTAAATGTTGAACATTTTGAGTATGTATCAAGTCAGCCATCAAGGAATACTCCCACTTCTCACGCTTAGTACAATTATTCATTTCTTACATTAATAATAAAAAGAAAATTCACTTTACATTTTCTATACTCAAAATTCTATAAACATGTTTATTTACTATAGTACTTTTAGAACAAAAGACAACCTCCAAAAATAAAAAAATGGATTCTTCCGTAGTTTGAGACGACATATTATATATAGTAAAACAACAGTGTTATTGATTTCAGCCTGAAATTTGACCAACAAAACCATGAACTGATTCATATACACTTCAGTCCTAGAAGAATGACATTTGGGCCCGGCTTATGGGCATGTCCATCCAAAGTTTCACATGCCAGTAGAGTAATACTTTCCAATAAAAAATCTCCATGACGATTGATAGAATGCATATTGATGAAGCAGCCTCATAGGAGGAGCTGCAGAAAAGAAAAATTCAGGACAAGAGAGCATCCACTCTTTAGTTTATGCCTTTGTGTTTAATCAGGAAGGACTAATATTCCTGTCACGGCCGTCTCAGCTGATGGGTGCAGTTTCATAGATGAATCATGTCAACAATTAATTAAAGAAATTAATTTCTAATATCTTTATATTTGATTAGATAATTTTTTTAATCGATGTAACTTAAATCATATTTGATAATAATTCTTTTTTTTATGTCTATTATTTTATTTTCTTACATTTTTTACGTAAGTGATATATAAAATGTTTGTTTTTAAAATTCAAAGAGTTGGGTCATACTAATCAATCTATGTACACATTTATAAGTTAAAATTTTACTCAAATTTAATTTCTTTGTTATCCATGTTCATTTTTATACTTGATTTTCATCAAATTTTACATTTATATTCTATAAAGCCTTCAAACTATAATTAAAAAATCTACAATTAAAATTAATAAAATTAAATATACATATTCTACATTATTTTTACTTTAAGAATATCTTGTTCATTGCACAAGTTAAAATACTAATTTGTTCAACTTCAAAGTCCTTAATGAATAAGTTTTAATATTATTTTTTTACCTATCTTTCTAGATTTTCAGAAAATCTGAATCTCTGACCAATATTTTGTTATATAACTGATTAAGTTATTAATGAACATCATGCCCATTTGCTTAATGGTTCATGATTACTTCATATAATTTATACTTGTTCTTCATCTCGTTCACATGATCATCTCTGCATTGAATGGTTTAAGTTCAAACAATCTTAGCAGTGTGATAACAACAATTTTTCTATTTTTTCTTTTTATGGTGGAGAACTATTTTTCTACTATTTTGTAAATAAAAGTACCATTTCCGAGTAAAGTTAGGAAGCATATATAGAGACCTGAGATATGAATACAATATAAATACATATGACAAAATCTTAAAAAAATAATTAAAAGATATATAAATAAAAATATATAAAAATATTAAAATATTTGATACAATATCGATACGCCGATCATTTTGAAGTATCGATACCAGAGTAAAGAACCCAAATTTCATATAAAATCTAACTATTTGGCTATAATAAAGAATTATTAAAAATATTTACCTTAATCTATACACTACACCAGCTACAGAACCAAGAAGCAGTTTTTCTAATTGCCTATGCTATGTTTCAACCTTTCATTGACACCAAATAGACGAAAATTACCTTCCTCCCTCTCCCTCTCCCTCTCTCTCTTAATTAGTTACAACAAAAAAATGTGCTTTATCTTTGATCACAACCTCTGATGAACAACATACAGAAAAATGGATGTTTTGTACACCTTGTTACGATAGTGATTGATTTGGTATTATAATGATTGATTTGTTATTATAGTTATTGATTTGTTATTGATTTGTTACGATTGTAAATGATTTGTTGTTTATTTGTTATTATCTTGTAATCAGATTAGGATTAATAATTAGACTTTATGTATAAGATTGGTTTCGATTTTGTTTTATTCTCCCCTACCCTATAAATAGGAGCACCTCGTTGTACATTGACACACAGAAAATATACAAACATTTTCTTATCTTCCTGTGTTTCTACATGGTATCAATAGCTTAGGTCTCTGTCTCTCTTCTGGTGAATTTTTTGGTGTTTTTTTTTTTGGTTGGTTGATCGCGTGTTAACTATCCTTTGAGGATCCTTCCTTAAGTATTTCTGTGAGATTTTTCTATTTTTGCACTCAGTTTTCGTCAATTCTGCTCCAATAGTGCTGTTTTTGAATTTATTGTGCTATAATGGAAAAATTGATGTTTTGCTTCCTATTTCAGTTATTCTTAATGGCTCAAATTATTCCTATTGGGTCGAAGCAATACGTAATTTTTTGAAAGGCCGCAGACTCTGGCGATATGTGACAGGTGATATAAAGAGCCCCACCAAAAGCGCTACTGATACTGTTGAAGCCTATGCTGATAAATTAGAGGAATGGGATAGCAAGAACCATCAGATCATTACCTGGTTTCGCAATACATCTACTCTTGGTATTCATCTACAGTTTAGGTGTTATGAGAACACCAAAGAGGTATGAGATCATTTAAAGCAACACTACACTATCTTTGATTTATCACATCAGTATCAACTGTTAAAGGAACTTAATACTTTGAAACAACAAGCTGGTCAACCTGTTTATGAGTTTTTAGCACAGATGAAAGTTATTTGGGATCAGTTGACCTCATGTGAGCCTTCTCTGAAAGATGCAACTGATTTAAAAACATACGAGACTCATCGGAATCGTAATCGTCTTATCTAGTTTTTGATGGCTCTTACAGATGATTATGAACCTGTCCGCGCATCCTTACTACATCAGAATCCTTTGCCCACACTTGAAGATGCACTTCCACGTCTCAAGTCTGAAGAAACTAGATTGGGTCTTGTTCATCCCAAAGCTGATATTGCCTTTGTTGTTCCAGATAAAACAACCAAATTTTGCCGTCATTGTTGAAAGTCAGGGCATTTTTACTCCGACTGCACCACTATTGAATGTCATAATTGCAAGCAAAGGGGTCAAGTTGCTTCAAATTGTTGCCAATATTACAAGAAACCATGACATTTAATTCAGAATTGTCCCACTCGTCCTCCTCGACGAGACCAGAACAGGAATCAACCTCGTCCCAGTTCTTCTAGGCCTGTATTTGCCACCACTGCTGCTGCCAATAAATCTCCTGAATCTTCTCAGTATGCCTTCTCCGCCAGTTTTCTTGAGTCTCTTCTTAAACAACTTCTTTCTTCTTCCAATAAAGGTAATACTCCTGAGAATGGTAATACTCCTGCAACCCTTTCCACCACACCAGGTAATCCTAAATGGTATTTAGATTCTGCCTATTGTAACCACATGACCTCTACATCTCATTTCTTTTCATCCTTATCTAAAAAGGACACTGTTTGTTCTATCCACACTGATGATGGATCTCTTATGCATGTAAGTCATAAGGGTTCTATCTCTCTGTCCAATCTAAGTTTACCTGACACCTATCTCATTCCTAAACTAAATTTTAACCTTATCTTAGTTAGTCAATTATGTGATCTTGGTTATGAACTTACTTTTTCTTCCTCTGGTTGTCGTGTGCAGGACCCACAGATGGGACAACTCATAGGGACTAGATGTAAGATTGGAAGGCTATTTGAGCTCACTTAAATGCATGTTCCCCAAGTGTCGAACATTTATGCTGCTTCCACCACATCTTCCATTCAAATTTGGCATCAATGTCTTACTCATAGTTCTCTTAGCAAACTGTGTCTTCTTGTGTCTTAGGGTCTTTTAGGATCTATTACTAATGAGTCTCTTGATTGTACTGCTTGTCAAACTTCTAAACAACTAGCTTTATCATTTCATAAAAGTACTTCTATTTCTGCTTCACCATTTGATCTTGTGAATTCTGATAGTTGGGGCCCTGCTCCCATACCTACTATGGGAGGTTCTCGATATTTTGTGTTATTTATTGATGATTATTCTCGCTTTACTTAGATATATTTGATGAAAAATCATCATGAACTTCTTCAAATTTACATTAACTTTGCCAATATGATTCAAACACAATTCTCTAAAGTCATTAAAGTTTTTCACCGAGATAATGCCATGGAATACTGTGATTCTAAACTCTTATCTTTTCTTGGTGCACAGAGTACCTTGTCTGAATTCTCATGTCCATATACCTCTCAACAGAATGGTCGCGCTGAGAGAAAGCACCATCACATTCTTGACTCAGTCCATGCCATGCTTCTCTCAGTCTCCTGTCTCGAACGTGCCTAGGGTGAAGCTGCTCTTACTGTTGTCCATGTTATTAATCGTCTCCCTTCCTCTGTCCTTAGTAATGTCTCTCCTTTTGAGCGTCTATATCACACTACACCAGATTATAACTTAAGGTGTTTGGTTGCGCTTGTTTTGTCCTCCTCCAACCTCATGAATATACTAAACTTGAGCCTCGCACCCGTCTTTGTTGTTTTCTTAGGTATGACACAGAGCACAAAGGTTACCATTGTTGGGATCCGATATCTCAGCGTATTCGTATCTCCCGTCATGTTGTCTTCTGGGAACATATTATGTTCTCTTTATTATCCAAGTTTATATCAATTCCGTCCACTTCTACTTCTCTTTTTACTAACCCCGATGTTGATTACTTCCTTAGTGACACAGATGCAGGTACCTCCACTGAGCTCCTAGCCTCTTCCGATGTTCCCTCTGCTTTCGATGATATTGTTCCGACCGTTGATCCTACATCTCCTACCATTAAGCACCCTCATAAGGTAAGAACTCCACCTACCTATCTACGTAAATACCATTGTTTTTCTACTATGCTTCACCTTCATGAAACACAATCCTATAAGGAAGCCTCTATCGGCCCTCATTGGCAACAAGCTATGCAGGAGGAATTACAGGCATTGGAGAATACTTACACTTGGGACCTTGTTGATCCTCCTTCTAGTAAGCCTCTTGTAGGATGCAAGTGGGTTTATAAAATCAAGATTCTTTCTGATGGTTCTATTGAGCGATACAAAGCTTGTCTAGTGGCAAAATGGTTCACTCAGGAGTATGGTATTGATTATGAAGAAACTTTTGTGCCTGTTGCACGCAGCACCTTTGTTCGAACTCTTCTTACCATTGCAGCTACTCGACAATGGCCACTTACAAAAATGGATGTTAAAAATGCATTCCTTAATGGTGAGTTAGAAGAAGAGGTTTATATGCGTCCTCTTCCGGGATACACTTGTCTGGCCAACAAGGTTTGTCGTCTTCATAAGGTTCTTTTCTAGTCTCAAACAAGTACCTCAGGCCTGATTTGCTAAGTTTCACAGCACTATCAGTCAGTTGGGGTTCTCTTCTAGTGCTCATGAGTCTGCTCTTTTTACTCAAAAAATAGAAAATAATACTGTTGTCTTGCTTCTTTATGTCGATGATATGATTATTACTATAAATGACTCTACTGGCATTACTGAGCTCAAACAATTCTTATGTCAACATTTTGAGATGACAGATCTTGGACCTTTAAGTTACTTTTTGGAGCTTGAAGTTCTATCTTCCAGCAATGGCTTATTTCTCTCACGGGCTAAGTATGCTTCCGATCTTTTCTCTGGAGTAGGCCTCACTGATTTCAAAATCGAACACACTCCTCTTGAACCCAACGTTCGGTTTACTCCTCAGGATGGTGCTTTGTTGGATGATGCCACTCTCTATCGTCAGCTAGTAGGTAGCCTGATTTATCTTGCAGTTACTCGACCGGATATCTCCTATGTTGTTCATCTAGTTAGTCAGTTTATGGCTGCCCCTCGTACCACCCATTACACCGCTGTCCTACGCATTATTTGGTATATCAAGGGTACCTTATTTTATGGTCTTCATTATTTCATTGCATCCTCTTTGACTCTTCGAGCCTACTCTGATGCCGATTGGGCCAATGATCCCAGTGACCGTCACTCCACCACTGGCTTTTGCATTTTTCTTGGAGATTCTCTTATTTCTTGGCGGAGTAAGAAACAAACTCTGACAATTCGCTCCAGCACTGAAGCAGAATATCGTGCCCTTGCTGATACTACTTCTGAAATATTGTGGCTCCATTGGCTTCTTGCTGATTTAGAGATACCTCAGTCTTCCTCCACTGATCTTCATTATGACAACCGTAGTGCCATCCAAATTGCACACAATGATGTTTTCCACAAGCGCAACAAACATATTGAGATTGATTGTCACTTCATTTGTCAACATCTTCTATGTGGTGCTCTTCATCTTGTCTCGATTGACACTCTTGATTAACCAGCTGAATTGTTCATCAAACCTCATTCTCCTAGTCGCTTCCGCACTTTATTGTCCAAACTCAAGTTGGTTACCGTTGCACCTACTTGAGTTTGAAAGGGGATGTTACGATAGTGATTGATTTGTTATTAATTTGTTATTATAGTGATTAATTTGCTATTGATTTGTTACGATTGTAAATGATTTGTTGTTGTTTATTTGTTATTATCTTGTAATCAGATTAGGATTAATAATTAGACTTTATGTATAGGATTGATTCTGATTTTGTTTTATTCTCCCCTACCCTATAAATAGGAGCACCTCATTGTACATTGACACATAGAAAATATACAAACATTTTCTCATCTTCCTGTATTTCTACACACCTTTTTGACTTTCGTAGCCTTCTCTTTTCTGGATCTCTTCCTGGCTTTCTGTTTCATCATGCTAACCACGTTTATAGGAAAATCCATTAGGGACCTAGAATATGCACTTGGGAAAGGCACATTGTTTGACCAATTATTCTACTTCAACACACTCCATGATGAAATGGCCAAAACTCATCCTACTTTTTGGCTTCTTGCTCCGGATCAGAGTGAGTTGTACACCACATATACACGAAATGTTGAACACACTAAAAACCAAGTTTGATAAGTACTCCAAAGGCAAGTATAACCGGGATATCATGACTGATCTTTTTAGTGAGGGGATTTTTGTTGTTGATGGTGACAAGTGAAGGCAGTAGAGGAAGCTTACAAGTTATGAATTCTCCACAAGAGTTCTTCGAGATTTTAGTTCCTCTGTTTTTTGAAGGAATGCTGCCAAGTTGGTCAGAGTTATGTCAGAATATTCCCATGAGGGTCAGGTTTTTGATATGCAAGTAAGCGGTTATATTCTTCTAGAAAGTAGTATATAATTGTCTAAGAATTAGAATTTGATTAATGAAACACAGCCAGAAAAAAATTGACATAATTTAGCTTGTTGGATAAATCAAAGTGGTGGGGAACACTTATGTATGATATATCTAAGAGGTCGATAATAATGCTAACTCATTGTGGTAACAATTCTAGTAAAAAAAAATTAGTTGTTTAGTACTTTTTTTAGAATTTTTTTGTTTAAGTTGAAAACGTTGAGGGGGCATTAATCATGGTTTTGTCCGAATGCCTCATCAATTTAAAACTAGTATTTCGCAGTTTAGTCTTTCAATAATGAACATTAGAAAAACAGGACTAGAAAATATAAAGGTTATAGTATGCTAATAATTACATTATAAAGGTGTTGGAGGTAAAAAATAAAGATTTGGCAGTTCGTCGGTTGATGGTGGTTTTGAAGAAATTTTCTAAAAGAATTGAGCCGACAGAAGTGTTGAATGAAGAAATCGACAGTAGGATTGAATAAGAGGAAGATTCTAATGTGGTTGGGGTACTGATGTTAGTGAGAAGACTTATTCGATAGAAAGATCACATTGAGTCGACAAAAGTAGTTGAGTGCTGGTTTTGTCGGAAAGTAGATACTTGTGATGGAAAAACCGCTTGAACGTATTGATCTTTTAGTGTGTCAGTTATTTTTAATTCTGTCTATCAATATCAGTAGTCACAATGTAAATGGGGGGTTATTTGTTGATACAAAATCCTAACATCTCAACTCGAGCAGATTAAAAGATTTTTATCCAAGTATGCCTTCCCTTTTTCATTTCATGTCATTTAAATTAATGCAATGTTCTTTTAAAATTCCTTACTTTTCAGTCTTGTCTTTTAAATTTTCTTTACAGTTCTTCGCACTTTTACTTGCTTTTCTTTACTGTTTTTTCCATTTAAATTCTACACTTTAATTTTGTGCCATTTACATGCTTTCAATTAATTTTCTGCATTTTAAAATTCCTGCTCAGTTTCTTTAAATTTCCTTAATCTTTTCAAAGTTTCCTTTCTGCATTTTCATGCTTATTTACTTCAAATTTCTTAAATCTCTTTTGTTTACTATTAAAACCATTTTTATAACGAGATTACCACATAACTTTGAACTTACATTCGTTTTGATACATTTATTTGTTTGTTGGAATTGATACTAAATCTTTAAACCAAAATTCCACTTAAACAAATTGGCACGCCCGGTGGGATGAGTTTACAATAACTCGTAGTGTCATAGGAAATGGTTTTATGCGTTTAAGGAGTGGAAGATTTATCTACTCTTCTCAGAATACACAAACCATGAGTAATGTAAGTAGTCAGGCGTCGGATATACCTTCGACAGCCGTTACTGTGCCACCCTCAACTATCGTTAGTACTGGTTTGATAGAGGATGTTATAGCAACTGGTGCTCTCCGGAGTAATCCAATAGTAGAACAAGTGTTGCCTGAAATGACTCAACTATCGCCGAGTCAGCCAAGTAATCAGAGCATAATAAATTCAAATTCGAGGTTTGTGCCCCAATATGGGTTGCCACCGAATTATGTGCCTCCTGTGATGGCACAAATGGGACTTGGCTCCACTTTAGTTAATACTGTCGGCCAATCGGTAGCTTCACAAAGCCAACCACAGAAAGTTCGGCCTTGGCTAGTTTTGGTAGCCAAAGAGTAGGGGTTGTAGGTACAAGCAATCCAACTTCCTTTCGACAAGAGAGATTGAATTTGGGACCAGTTTTTCCAAATATGTCAAGAGACAATCCCCAAAGTATAACAGGGCCAACTATGAACTCTTTGGCCATTTTTCAACAACAAATGGATGAAAGCAACCATGACATGGTGCATATGTTCACTTAGAAAATGGGTGCTGTGATTACGCCAATCATGGAAAATACAAATAATGTCTGTAGCGCATTGGCTCAGCAAATGGCAAGGCTAAACCAAGCCTTGGGAGTAGGTGATTTGGCTAATGATAATATTTAGGGAGCCCAGCCTGGGGTAAATAGAGAAATGGTCGCACCTCAGGCAAATGCGAGGCAAAATCCACAAAACTTAGATCAACTAGGCCAAAATGATCAGCCTCGTTTGGAATATGGAAATGTCCATATGCTCCGTCGAGGAAATGAAGATCAAATGGCCAGAAATGATGTAGCCATAAGATTGTTTCGACAGAATCCTGGGGGGCACCAAGTGGTTGAACAAAACGTAAACCAAGTAGTGGAACAAGTGCTGAATAGATTTGGTTTTAACTTTGGTTATGCCAACCAACCATATTTTGTATCAGCATTTCCTGAGTGGGTCCAACAGGCAGAGTTACCTAGAGGAGTTAAGATTCCAAAACTTTCTAAGTTTGCAAGAGAAAGTGGGGAGTCGACCGTCGAACATATTGCACGGATTACGATAGAGATGGGGGAGTTGGCCACTGTTGAAGGCCTTAAAATGAGATTCTTTCTAAGTTCCCTCACAAAAAATGCTTTTTCTTAGTTTTCGACATTGAGACCAAATTCAGTCCACTCTTGGACTCAATTGGAAAGAAGCTTCTATGATCAATTTTTTAGAGGAGATTTGAAAGTGGGACTTACAGATCTTTTTAACATCAAAAGGATGTACAATGAAACTGTGGAGACTATCTTGCTAGGTTTTGACAAATGAGGAGTAGATGTCTTACTCCTATACCTGAGGTCGAAATAGTAAAGATAGTTGCAGGTGGTTTAGATTATTATATAAGGAAAAAATTGGTGAATCAACATCTGGTTGATCTTGCCCAGCTAGGTGAAAAAGTTAAGCAAATAGAACAACTAAAAGTTGAAAAGATTTAAAAACAAAAAAGATTTCTTAAAAGAGAAAAGGTGGCATTTGTCGGATTAAATGAATCTGACAATGAGTTTGAAGGCAGCGATGATGAGTTTGAAGTTAACATTGCCTAATTTCAGAGCGGTCCTCTTTATGTTTGCCAGGCCTTACAGCCTGCTAGAAATAAGGAGAAAATGGGTTACGTTAATAGGAAAACATATACATTCGACGTAACCAAAGCCGACAAGATTTTTGATTTGTTACTAAAAGACAAACAGATTAAACTGTCGGAAGGTCATAGGTTGCTAAAGTTGGATGAAATTAAAGACCGAAAATACTATAAGTTTCATAATAGTTTCGGTCATGTTATTAATGAATGTGTTTGTTTCAGAGACATAATTCAAAAAGCAATAACAGATGGGCGTCTGAAGTTTGCCGACAAGCTTAAAGCGGATATGAAAGTTGACACAGATCCGTTTCAGGCTGAAGTATCTTGTGTTGATCAGCAAGTTCCTTTAAATGTTGGGATGCTCAACATAAGGAAGTTGCAAGAGTTCAACGTGGATACAAAGGATGCAACCGACGTATATCCTAAGCCAGGTGAGTCTCTTGAGACATTTCTTGAAAGAAAGAAAGATGAGGGCAAGGTAAGGTTGTGCCCAAGGTGTAATGCAGTATATGATGAGCTTGCTGCGAAGAAAGCTGCTGAAGAACAACTAAGTATCCAGCAGGGTAAGGAAAAAGTTCTCAACAAAAAAACCTGGAGACCACAGAAGACTTTTCATGCTCCAAGGCCAAAGCCAGTCTACATGCCTAGGCCTAACATGAATGGTTGGTTAGTCGAACCACAGGGGTTTGTGGGAAACAAAGCTCATGTCAGACCATTTAAGACTAGGGTGCCACCTACTAATGTTGCCGTGAATAAGTGGATGAAGAATTCTGTAATGGATGGACATACGTACTTTCGACAGAATGTGTCTGCCAGGAGGAGTAATTTTCAAAGGGATCAACCTTTTTGGAATGAAGACTACAAGAATAGAAGGATTAATTTAAGAAAAACTTCGATTGGCCAAGATGAAGCAGGGCCATCAAAGGTTCCTTCAATGTCAAAGAGTAAGAAAATGAGATTACAGAGATTAAGACAAGCACAAAAGAGAAGAGATATGACTGAAGGATTAGTGATCAAGGAGCAGCCCGTAGAACAGGTTATTTGGTGATCGAAAAGAGACCAATGCTCAATCAGGATAAAGATGGTAGGAAGATAAAAAGTGTTGTTACCAAGGGATCGTTTCCAGGGGAGCCGACAACAAATGCAGTTGGACGGCTTGATACTGACAGTAAATCCCGACAAGAAAAGTTGGAAGAAGTAAGAAAGGGTAACTAAGTTCGAAGGCCAATTCCAAATAAAACAAAAAGAAAATGGCCAATTGGATTGATAGCAGCAGAAAAAGAGGCAAGAAAGAACATTTTACCAGTCGAAAAGGACAAGGAGTTGATCAGCTCGAATGTTACAAAACCGACAATAGGAAAAGAGCAGATTAAGGACTCTGGAATTAGAAATAGTAATATTGAAGACTGGTCTAAAGAAGAAATCAGGAGAATTTTAGAAGACCCAGATCAAGATGTTGAATGGAGGAAGAAAGTGCTTGACATAAGAAAAGAAAGAGAAAGATTGGCAAAGCATGACTGCCAAGATATAGACTCAATGACTGATGAAGTTATTGAGGCCTTGAATGATCCAGAGGATCCTTTAGGCCTTGGTGATGAGGAGCAATTCGACATGAACATTAACTTGGAAGATAATCTGGACGATATCTTGACGGCTATGGATAGTAATTTGCCATCAGAAGATTACTTCAGGATTGGAAGGCATTTAAGTGATGAAGAACTGTCCGACGAGGAGGAATTCTTGAAGTCAATGAGTGTTAATTTAGTTTCAGTGTTACCTGCAGATTTTGAAGGGTATCACGAAATTGAGTACACTGGGGAGAATGAAGAAGATTTTGATGACCTAGATGATCATTGGCTTCTTTTCTAAGACAATATGATCACAGTCTTTGATAATACAGCTCAGCTTGAAAAATCGACAGAAGATCAGAAGGCTCATTTACAACCGTTACACATCAAGGCTCTGTTGGAAGGAAAACCCACCAATAGAGTTTTGATCGACCGGGGGGGGCAGCAATCAATTTAATCCCAAGGGCCATGATCAAAAAACTTGGGAAAGATGAGTCAGATTTGATGTCGACAAATATGATAGTCACAGATTTCAGTGGTAAAACCTCCCTATCGGATGAAATGGTGATGTTGAAAGTACAAGTCGGATCCGTTGCAAGGCTGACATTATTTGTGGTAATTTCGACAAAGTCAAGTTACAATCTTTTGCTAGGGAGAGATTGGATTCATGCCGTCGGAGTAATACCATCAACGGTTTATCAAAAGCTCATTCTTTGGAATGAAGATGACCAAGTTGAAGTAATAGAAGTAGATGACAGTCCTTGCTATCTCCAGCAGCTTCATGTCGATTTCAGAATATATGCTCCAAGTGTTAAACCAGTAACAGCAAGTGGTGGAGTGATTAACAAAGGCGCACTCGAAGTTTGCTTAAGGGATCAGTTTGGTGTACGACTGGTGAAGAAGACCGAAGAAGATCGGCCAAGCACTAGTTATGAGTGTTAAGGATTATTCAGAAGAATTGTCAGCTTATTTAGCCGACAAAGCAGTATTCACTGCTGAAAACATGCTGTCGGATTGTGTAATTGATGACGGTCCTTTAGGATTTGAAAAAAGGCTTAATGAAAAGCAAAATGTGGAAGTGGAAGATCCTTTGGAAGAGATAAACTTGGGCACTAAAGCAGATAGGAGGCCTATTTTCGTGAGTTCATTTCTGCTAAAGGATTTCAAAGAAAAGCTTGTTGAGTTAGTTATGGAATATAGAGATTGTTTTGCTTGGGATTATGATGAAATGCCTGGATTAAGTAGAGATCTTGTCAAGCACAGATTGCCTCTGAAAGAAGGATGCAGACCTGTTAGACAAGCCAATAAGAGATTTGCACTTGAGGTGATATTAAAGATAAAAGAAGAGGTTGAAAGATTGCTCAAAGCCAAATTTATCAGAACAACCAGGTATGTCGAATGGCTTTCTAATATTGTTCCTGTAGTTAAGAAAAATGACAAGTTGAGAATATGTGTAGATTTTAGAAATTTGAACACTGCCACACCTAAAGATGAGTATCCTATGCCAATTGTGGACATGTTAGTTGATACTGCTCTGGACATGAATTATTAAGTTTTATGGATGACCATGCAGGTTATAATCAAATTTTTATAGCTGAAGAGGACGTGTCGAAAACTGCCTTCAGATGTCCAGGAGCTATTGGAACATTTGAATGGGTAGTCATGTCTTTTGGTTTAAAGAATGCAGGGGCCACTTATCAGAGAGCAATGAATACAATTTTCCATGATGTCATTGGAAAATTTATGGAAGTCTACATTGACGATGTCATTGTCAAGTCGGAAACGAAGGAAAGCCATTTGACAAACTTAAGGCAGGTATTCGACAGGATAAGGAAGCACAGCCTTAAGATGAATCCAGAAAAATGTGGTTTTGGAGTGTCGGCTACTAAATTCTTGGGTTTCCTAGTCCATAAAAAAGGTATAGAAGTGGACAAGAATAAAGCCAAGACAGTTTTGGAGGCCACACCACCGACAAACAAAAAGAATTGCAATCTTTTTTAGGAAAAGTTAACTTCCTATGAAGATTTATATCCAACTTGTCGGGAAGAACAAGAGTTTTTGCTCCATTGATCAAGTTGAAGGCTGAACAGGATTTTGTGTGGGAACCCTACCACCAAGAAGCCTTCGACCAGATAAAGCAGTATTTGACAAAACCACCAGTCATGATGCCTCCAGTGCCCCATCGACCGTTGAAATTGTATATATCAGCATCAGAAGAAACCATAGGAAGTATGTTGGCTCAAGATGTAAATGGCGTCGAAAGGGCCGTGTATTATCTTAGTCGGGTTTTAAATGATGTCGAGAGAAGATATAGTGAAATAGAGAAACTTTGTTTAGCATTGTATTTCTCATGTACTAAGCTTAAATATTACATGATGCCTTGTAATGTACTGGTTATGTCAAAAATTGATATAATAAAATATATGTTATCAAAACCAGTGTTAAATGGTCGTATTGGAAAATGGACTATCGCTTTATCAGAATTTTCTTTACAATATGTACTAATGAGAGCAGTAAAAGGCCAAGCAATTGCCGATTTCTTAGCCGATCATCCTTGTTTGGATATAGAAAATATAAATATTGTTAGTTTAAAACCTTGGTGTTTGTATTTTGATGGTTCAAGGCATCAGAATGGAATTGGAGTGGGGATTTTAATTGTTTCCCCTCAAGGTACTCCAACTAAGTTCATGTTTGAACTTAAATATACCTGTTCTAACAATGAGGCTGAATATGAAGCCTTAATTGTCGGATTGGAGATACTAGTGGAAATGAAAGCACGTAATGTGCATATATTTGGTGATTCACAGTTGGTCGTTATGCAACTTGCCCAAGAATATAAATGTGTTAGTGAAAATCTAATGAAATATTATATTGTGGCAAGTAAGTTAATGAAATAATTCGATGAGGTAACTGTCGAACACATTTCCAGAGATTTAAATGAAGAGGCTAATGAATTAGCACAAGTAGCTTCTGGTTATAGACTTTCATCTAAGGTTCTTACAAATCTAATGGAAATAAGGGAACTTTTATATCCATTAGAGGAAAGAGATATACTACAAAACGACATTTCGACGATTAATGACTAGAGACAACCAATATTGAGTTATTTGGACAATCCCAATCAAGATGTGCATAGAAAGCTCAAGTATAGAGCATCGAAGTTTGTGGTATTAGGGGGAGGCCTGTATAGAAAGTCTGTCGATGGAAATTTAGAAGTTTGCCTGAGCGAAGCAGAGGCTTATATTGCCTTGGCAGAAGTCCACGAAGGAATTTGTGGAGCTCATCAGGCAGGTGAAAAAATGAAATGGGTCCTTCGACATCAAAGGTATTATTGGCCAACACTAGTTAGGGATTGTATAATGTTTGCCAAGTCTTGTGAAGAGTGTCAAAGACATGGCCATATACAAAATGTTCCTGCTAGTGAGTTACATGCTATATTTAAACCTTGGCCTTTCAGAGGATGGGCTTTGGATTTAATTGGCCAAATTCATCCTGTCTCGTCGAAGGGACACATACATTCTAGTAGGAGTCGATTACTTCACCAAATGGGTTGAGGTTGTAGCCTTGAAAGATGTAACTCAGCAGGATGTGATTGACTTTATTGAAGATAATATAGTTTGTCAGTTTGGAATACCACAAACTTTGACAACTGACCAAGGATCAGTATTCATTGGAAAGAAAGTTGTCGAATATACCAGATCAAGGAAAATTAAAATGCTCACGTCAACGCCACATTATGCTCAGGCGAATGGCCAAGTAAAGGCCATGAACAAAATAATCATAAATTTGATTAAAAAACATATTGGTCGATAACCTAGAAACTGGCATAATACCCTTAATCAAATTCTATGGGCATATAGAAATTCACCAAGAGAATCGACGGGCACTTCACCATATAAGCTAGTTTATGGTCATGATGCGGTGTTACCAGTTGAGATCAATCTTCAATCCATTCGAATTCAAAAACAAGACGAGTTACCAATTGAACATTATTGGAACTTGATGTTTGATGAATTAAACGAATTAAGTGATGAAAGATTAGTAGCTCTAGAAAACTTGATTCGACAGAAAGAAAGAATTGCAAAGTTTTATGACAGTCGAGTTAAGTATAAATCCTTTAAGATTGATGACTTGGTTTGGAAAGTTATTCTGCCCATAGATAAGAATTGTCGAGAATATAGCAAATGGTCCCCAAAATGGGAAGGACCATTTAAAATTACTTGAGTATTTTCTGGGAATGCTTATGCACTTGTCGAAGTTAATTCTGGTTTGAGTATTAAGTTAATTAATAGCAAATACTTAAAGCCATATAAACCGACAATGTGTGAAGTAAAGATTGACAATAAGTAAAAAGGAAAATTTCATTCATAGATTCGACAATTACAAGTTACACTGATATTACAGCTTGTTGAAGTTGTCAGAATATTACAAAGACAAATAAACCTATTCTAAATAAACCAGAAGCTTCTCCCCAGCTGAGCATGTATTCTGTTTGAGCTCATAGGAACCGAGGAAGAAGAAGAAGTAGATGACCATTAATTTGTCTTGGAAGAGAGGTTGGATGGTCGTCTATTCCCTGATGAGTCATTCTCATCATAATAACCATGTTTTAAAAACATTGGGTTATTACAATGATTACTGAAGCTCATCAAGAATATTACGATTTTTACTGAAGCTCAAAATAAGCTTCACCATTAATATAGAACCTTCTTCCATTTTTCCCATTGAGAGAAGAGGAAATTATCTGATGACATGGTAAATTTCGTTGAAAAGGAAGAAGGAAAGGGTTGGATTATACTATTTTGAATCCTGATGTCTTGGAGAACACTATTTATAGGAGATTTTTGCAGAATAGGTCATTAACTAACATCTTGTAACTTTCATTATAATTAATTAAATTAATTATGATGTATAGTTACGAGATGCATTGAAAAGAAACAGAATAAAAGAGTATTTAAATGTATAGAATTATGAAGCAAAAAACGTATTGGGAATTGATCAAAAGGAATGTTTATTAAGTATTGGCTTAGAAGGCCATACAAATTCTGTTGGATTGATAGACCGACAGTATATTAAAAAAAAAGAAGAAGACCAATGCTTAGAATTTTTGAAGAACCCCCCAGGAATCCTCTAAAGATTGCTTGTCGGAGCAGGCAGTTTGATATTCTGCTTCAAGAGAATTTATTTTTGCCAACACAGTTTTGGCTTCGACAACCCATTGTTTGGTATTATTGGCAATACTCTGTTGTCTGGCAACCCCTTGTTGTAATGCTGTTTGAAGTTTTTGGTTGCGACAACAAGCAGCCTCGAGTTTCTTCTCTAGGTCTTCAATCTCCTTGTCGAGCTCTGCTTTTTTGGTTTTTCCTTTTATTAGATTTTTCTTCAGAGTGACACTTTCACCTTTTGCGTTAGTCAACTGCTTCAAAATCCTGGACTTCTCTTGAATCTCTTGTGTGTAAGCAGGAATGACTCGACGAATGACTGGCATTTTTGCCGTTAAACTTTGAAGAAAATCTTTGACAGTCGTGGGAAGAGCTCGACTGGTTATTGGTAATTGCTGAGTAGGAGGCTCAAGCTCAGTTACGATTGTCATCATTCTTTCTTGAAGAAGTTGGTCAGAAATCAAGTGCTCGAAAGAATAGGTGAATGCATTTTTCAATTCAGTTAAGAGTCCAGTAATATGGGAATCACTGGAATCTTGTCCAATTTGTGTCGAAGAGCGAGCTGATTGATGAGAACTTCTGTGGTCGCCCGACAACATTGTTATCAATTCATCTAAATCTGCCTCTGTATCTTCGTTACTTTCTAGCACAGTAACCATTAAGTTGGCTGGAGGAGATGGAGGTGGATCAATTGGGGCAAATTCTGCCATCAGAGTATCCATGTTGAATTCTTCTGAGTGAATTTGAGCAGGATTGGTTTGCCCTGAACGAGAAGAACCTTCAATACCTAGGGGGATTGGAATTTGTTCTAAGGCTTCGACAGTTTGGGTTGCTGTCAGAAGTGGTGAAGAAACGGTAGATGTAGCAAGGACTAGGGAAGTGTGAGATTCTGGAGGATTCTTGGTTCCTAGCCTTTGTGGGCTATTGGATATAGCCAAGTTTATTGAATCCTGAAGGTGAACAGAAGAAATTTCAGAATAAATAATACATTGAAAATAGTTGAATGAGGTAAGATACATTACTTCGGGAGATTGTTGAATTGGATTTTCAGTTCTTGGTTCGACAGTTGGTTCAAGAGGATGATCTGCGGATTGTTCATCTTCTAGATCCTGGAATGATAGAATCGAGTGTTAAACGAGTGGTAAGAATCAAGAATTTAAGGAAAAGAAGTATGTTAATTTACCTCAGATGAAAGAAAAATGGTATCTATTTCTTCGACAGGAGGCTTCGAAGTAGAAATGGTGGTTTGGGTCTTCTTTTTCTTTTTCTGTGAAGATAAAAGGGGTGAGATATTGTTGTATGGTATTAAGGAATGTACAATAATGAGGCATACCTTTGGAGGATATTCTGGAGATGGGACTGAAGATTCGACATGAGAAACCAAAGTAGCAAGAGCAGATTCGCTAATCTGAATCCGACATTAATTTAGACTGGAACAAAATTAAAAAACCAAGTCTTAATATATAGTTGGAAAAGTATGTACCTTGAGGGCTTTTGATTTAGCAGCGTCGTGTTTCAAATGACTCTTTGTCGGCATTGATGCAGCAGATTTGACCTTTGAAGCCTTGGGAGCAGGAAGTTTTTGAGCCTTTTTGCTTTTCTTCTTCTTTAAAGAAGTAGTTTCATCTTCTTCATCATCATCACTTCCTTGAGGCTATTTGTATTCTAAAGGTCTTTTCAATGGGAGTGCTGCAAGATGGAAGGTATATTTAGTAAATGAGGGGTAAAATTAAAAGTAACAGAATGTAAAGAGGAAAATATCTTCAAGTATTTTAGTGATGACTCGGGTGTTCCAGGTAAATTGTTTGTACGACAAGGCAAACCGACGAGTAAACTTGACTTCTGGAGTTCTTGTAAAAAAGATATTACTCACAGAATATGTCCTATCTAAAATAGGGAAGTTACCAGCCCTTGTAGGTTTACCTGGGAATTCGTCGACCAGTCCGAAACAAGCACAAGGAAAAAGCACTGGCTTTGGAAAAGGGATTTGAAAAGGTTCAAGCCGTGCTAAAGGGTTTTTTATAGAAGTAGAGAAAAAATTGGTAGAACATTTTTCCTTGTGTGCTCGTTTTAGCTTGGCTGCGACTTCTTCACAATGTCGAACAATTAAGCGAGGAAACCTGAAGTCCCACTTGATTTTGTAATATTTTTCAAAAGCCTTGATATCTTGAATATGTGTACCTTTAGTTTTTGATGAAGGATCTTGACCTCGCGCACGGGAATCGAGTTTCGATACGGCTTCGACAGATGTCAATGTCGATATGATAAGGACTATAATATTTAGTCCACCAATCGACAAAATTTTTTGAAACTCCTCTGTAGGGGGTGAATGCAAAGATCTTGAAGTGATACTTGTGCCTTTCATTTTTTGAAGCTACTCGAACGAGATCCGACATGCTTGGTAGGTGGCCATTGATGAAGTGTTCTCTGGCCTTATGAGAGAAAGGTGTTGGAATAGCTTGACAAAATCCCAATTGTCGAGCTACTGAGTTTGACAGACACAACTCTAAAGATTTGTCTGTCGAACCAGGGAGACTAGCTACTAGAACTTGTCGGCAAAGAAAGTTCGACCAGATAGAAATGTTGTCGGCATGAGTAAGAGGATCGTCGGAAAGAATTGGTCGAGTGAACCATTCGGGACCAAGAGAGCGGTCGGCAAAAGGAGCAAATATATGTCTTCAGTGCTAAAGGAGATGGAATAAAAAATACTGAAGAAGTACATGAAATTTTTCAAGCTTTGTTTGTGAATTTTCTCATGTTTTACATGGCAAAGTCTAATGCCATATGTAGCAAGAGAGACTGTCGGAGGAGAAGAGTCGACTAAGTAATCTCCTAGTATGGCATTCAACCAAAGTTAAAGTAACCACATTGTACCACTATAATTGGTTTTCTTTACTTGAACTCTGATGCTCTGGACAATTTCACCTATACTCAAATAGAGATTGGCTAGGAGAAATTGACCAAGAGCTAGTGGTCGACCTTCATGAAGAAGGTTGGCAAGCTGAAGAAAGGATTTGGATATTTGAACTGACTTAGAACCTATAGCATAGGCTGAAAGCCAGAGTAGAAGAAAAGCTATGTGTTCTTCGTCAGTCACAGGAGCTGATTCAGAAGAATAAAAATTAATGAAGTTGGAAAAGGACGTTGGGGCTTTTGAATATACGTCAATAGTGTTTGAAGGCTGAAGAACAAGCGAAATGATTTCCCCATCTGGTCGAAGACCAGTTATGGCAGATACGTCGAAAAGTGTTAGACCCATCATGCCATAGGGAAATTGAAAGGAGTTGGTAGTTTTGTTCCAGAAAAAGAAAGAAGTACCTAGCATGCAAGAATCCATTTTTATGAGATAACGAGAAAGCTAAATGCAATAAAAAATCCTTATTTCCCTCCATAAACTTTCTTTGGAAGCTTGAACTCTGTCAAGCCATTCAAGATACCCATTGATATGGGTAGGGGGAGTCCTAAACAGCCTTACAGATTTTCCAAAGTAGCTGATAGGAATGGAAGGAAGGGAAGCCAAGATAGCTTCTTGGGGACTTTTACAAGGAAAAAAGGAATTTATTTCATCAAGTAATAGATTCCTTGGGCAGTGGGCCCAAGAAAGCAGCCAGAGGATCCAAGGATAATGAGAAGTCGTTAATGGGGAGTATTACCTTCGAAAAATGTCAAAGTTCAGACTTTTGCAGAACTGGGTCTTTGAAGGCCGCATGATTACCCAAATCTGTTGTTGGCGCATTGGGAGTTTAAGAGTCAGAAGCCATTGGAGAAGGCAAGAGTTTGTAGAGAAAACGGGCGAAGGTAAGGTTGAAGATGATGAACAGAAAAGAGAAGTGAGAGGTTGAAGATGGTGAACAGTGATAAAAGGGTGAAAGTCACGTGAATTTGAAAAAGTAGTTTTTTCCGCGAGAAAATAGGGGTAATTATAAGCCCTATTTATTAGGAACGACTATTTATTGTTTGCTATGATAAGATTGATTATGGCCGTTCAGGTACTGGTGAAAGGTTCTGATTGGATTTGAATATATATATATATAAAGGATTTTTGATTAAAAATTTTTCTTTCTTCTGTTGGCGTCGAAAAAAAATTTTTGGGGGGCATCTATTGGAGGTAAAAAATAAAGATTTGGCAGTTCGTCGGTTGATGGTGGTTTTGAAGAAATTTTCTAAAAGAATTAAGCCGACAGAAGTGCTAAACGGAGAAATCGACAGTAGCATTGAATAAGAGGAAGATTCTAATGTGGTTGGGGTACTGATGTTAGTGAGAAGACTTATTCGATAGAAAGATTACATTGAGTCTACAAAAGTAGTTGAGTGTTGGTTTTGTCGAAAAGTAGATACTTGCTGATGGAAAAATCGCTCGAACGTGTTGATCTTTTAGGGTGTCAGTTATTTTTAATTCTGTCTATAAATATCAGTAATCACAATGTAAATGGGGGGGTTATTTGCTGATACAAAATCCTAACATCTCAACTCGAGCAGATTAAAGGATTTTTATCCAAGTATGCCTTCCCTTTTCCATTTCATGTCATTTAAATTAATGCAATGTTCTTTTAAAATTCTTTACTTTTCAGTCTTGTCTCTTAAATTTTCTTTACAGTTCTTCGCACTTTTACTTGCTTTTCTTTATGTTGTTTTTTTATTTAAATTCTGCACTTTAATTTTGCGCCATTTACATGCTTTTAATTATTTTTCTGTATTTTAAAATTCCTGCTCAGTTTCTTTAAATTTCCTTAATCTTTTCAAAGTTTCCTTTCTGCATTTTCATGCTTATTTACTTCAAATTTCTTAAATCTCTTTTGTTTACTGTTAAAACTATTTTTATAACGAGATTACCACATAACTTTGAACTCACATTCGTTTTGATACATTTATTTGTTTGTTGGAATTGATACTAAATCTTTAAACCAAAATTCCACTTAAACAAAAGGTTAGAAGTAGGAGTTACTTCAACAATTTTCCTTTTCAGTTGCTAACATTACATTTTATAATCGTACAATTCAAAGCATGATGTAGATACGTTTGTTCTTTTTCTAGGACTTACTAATGAGATGTACTTTGGACTCCATATTCAAAGTTGAGTTTGGAACAGAATTGAATTGCTTAGAGGGATCAAGCAAAGAGGGAACTGAATTAAATGAAGGCCTTTGACGAATCAAATGCTTTGATTTATTGGCGCTATGTTGATCCATTCTGGAGGCTCAAGAGGTTTCTTAACATTGGTTGTGAAGCTAAACTTAAGAAAAATGTGAAATTAATAGATGATTTCATCCATGGAGTAATTAAGACCAAAAGAGCACAATTGGCAATACAACAAGATTATGTGAGTTGATCAATTACCTTTGTCCCCCCTTCCCCCATTTCAATCTCGTTTATGTTTCATTTGAATAATTCATTTACTGCAACTAAAGAGACACAAAAGTGGAAATAAGAATCGGGTTATGTTTTTCATATTTATGATATAGTTAGTATCTAGGCTGGAGCCAAATTAAGATGCACTACAATAAATGTAGTATTTTTCAATAGCCTTGTGGTGAAACTCTAGATATGGTATATTTGAAGCATCTAGTCTACCTAAAGATGATTTTTTCTCAAGTCCTGGTTTAAAATTCTCAAGTTGTTTACAATTAAGGATGACATTTGCTTGGTTTGGTTTTCAGAATGTTAAAGAGGACATACTTTCAAGGTTTTTGATGGAGAGCAAGAAGGACCCAACAACTACGACAGATCAGTATTTGAGGGATATAATTCTGAACTTTATGATAGCTGGCAAAGACACAAGTGCAAACACTCTTTTATAGTTCTTCTACATGCTCTGCAAGAACCTTGTTATACAGGAAAAAATTGCACAAGAAGTGAGAGATGTCACATGTAGCCATGAAAGTGAACCTAACATAGATGAATTTATAGCCAATTTAACAGACGTCACACTCGACAAAATGCATTATCTTCATGCAGCATTTACAGAGACCTTCAGACTTAACCCTGCAGTCCCTGGGGTACCTTCTATAAATTTGCTTAAAATCATCTTAAATTATCTTTTCCACTCCTTGCTCTACAGAATTTTTATGTTAGTGTATTATAAGTATCAAATGCTAATCTTGGACTATGTTGTGCTTGTTGAAAATCAATATATAGCCGGTCCCAAGCCTATATAAAAGTGGAGGGTTGTGTTAGGTAATCACAGCCTAGTAAAACTTTGTCGAATCTTTATGATCAGTATCACATGTTAGTATGTTACTTATCGAGTTTGTGCATATGATAGTTGCACAATGAAATTGATTATTGATTTGGGCAATTGAGCTAACTCAATCACACACACACGTGTGTGTGTATGTGTGTGTGCGTGTGTGAAAATCTGAAATAGCTTAATGTCGGTTTGTACTATTCAACTGTAAAGGAAGTGTGTGTGTGTGTGTGCGCATTTCAAGTTAATGTAAATCTGAAATAGCTTAATGCCGGTTTGTACTATTCAGCTGTAAAGGAAATTGTTTTCTATATATGCCTTTCATTTTATGTGACTCTAATATAAACCTGCTATGTTAGGCTGCAATAGCATAAACAGTATTGCCTATTATGTAGATTCTGATGCAATTGTCTTTGGTATGATCTAAGGATGGGAGGATGGCAGAGGCACCTGATATTCTTCCTGATGGCCACAAAGTGAAAAAGGGGGACGAAGTGTACTACTTGACCTATGGTATGGATCGGATGTCTTCCATTTGGGGGGAAGATGCTGAGGAATTTCATCCTGAAAGATAGCTCTACAATGGGATTTTCCAACCTGAATCTCCATTCAAATTCATAGTTTTCCATGTTTGTACCATTGTTTTCCTTTAATTTACGTGCTTGCTAAGAATTTTTTACCACCTTGGTATGTAAATGTAAGCTTCAATGTATCATTGTAGGCTGGACCTAGTATCTGCTTAGGGAAGGACTTTGCTTATAGACAGATGAAAATAGTAGCAATAGCTCTTCTTCGATTCTTCAAGTTTAAACTGGCAAATGAAATACAAAATGTGACTTATAGTGTCATGTTTACGCTTCACATAGACAAGGGCCTTCCTCTCTGTGCAGTTCATAGGTCATGAGAAGGGTGACAAGTGAAGCAACGCAATGAGCATCTCTAGTGTAAGTAGATTTTCCAATGGACTTTTATGAAACTTTGGGTTTGTAGATTGATATGGTGAATTCTATTATGGTGCCTTACTTGTTGCTTGAGTCTGTTAAAAAGTGTTTATCATCATTAGGATGATTTTGTAAAAATACTCATGTGATGTTCTATGCTACATATTTGTAAAAAAAATGTTTATCATTAGGATTTTTATAAAATTTTACAAAAAAAAAAAAGTTATTATTGTTTACAATTAATATTAAATTTTGTGTTAATCTCATAATAAATTTGTAATTGCCTAACTCTCAAAAGAAACGTTACTTCATAAAATAAAATGTAAGAATTTATTGCAAAAGATATAAAATGTATGATTTGATGATTTTTTTTTTTAAAGAAACTCTCTAAAGTCTAAATCATATCAATTACATCATTATTAGTACTATGAAGACGTTGACACGGATACGGACTTCGACACGACTTACGGACACGGATGACACACCAACTTCAAAAATAGGACACGGAACGTATATATATATATATATATATATATGAGGGAGAATCAACTTACACCAGGTGTAAATTAATTTTTCTCTTACACTTATTTTCATTGTTAGATCTACTTTCATCTAATGGTTATCATTAATGAAATAATCACAACCATTAGATGAAAGTTGAACTAACGGTTGAAAATGAGTGTAAGAGAAAAATGACTTACACTATTTAAACGGATCCCCCTTCATATATATATATATATATATATATATATATATATATAATTTCAAAATTTTAGAAAAAAATTCATAATTCATTAATATCATTTCTATAAACTTGAAGATTTATAATATTTTATATATGTCAAATATGTCAATTTTTTATCTAGTAAGCCCCTCCTAAAAAATATGGAACATAATTTCTATTGACATAATCTAAAAAATTTCTTAAACTAACTTCTGCGATAACTAATCGTATACAAGTAGTGTGTATAAAAAAAATAACTACGGGGAATATTGGTGTGAGAAAGCTTCGGTGACAACGAAGTGGATGACTTGATATGAGCAGAGGTAGAAGGAGCAAATGAAAATAGTATTATGTGAAAAGATAAAACTTAAAAGTCTAATAGTGGCGTGTGAAAAAATAAAACTTAAAATACTAGTATGTGAAAATATTAGCTTGGAACGTCAGTCATGTGAGTTTGAGTGAGTTACAAGCTTATTAATTGAACGTTAGTCATGAAAATTAAGTTTTTTTTAAATATTAATGGGTCGTGTTCAAGTCGTGTCACATCGTGGGTAATAGAAGTGTTGGCGTGTCCGAGATATGTCCAAATTAAAAAAATAATATTTTTTAATCGGACACATTTAGACATACATAACACATGTGTCGTACGGGTGTCTTCATGTGTCTAACACAGATACGTGTCTGATACGTAGACACGCCTTATAATCGGCGTGTCCGTGTTTCATAGGTATTAGTTTTTTTTGTGTGACAATAACATTTGCAAATTGCAATAACATAACCAAGCCAGTGTGCAGCAAGGTACGTAACTACGTATGTAGTTATATATTAAAACACCAAAAAAAAAATATGAATACTTACTCAAAGGAAAAGTTATAGTTTCTTTCACTTAATTTATTTTTTCAATTTTGATTAGATTAGTTCAGTTTGAAGACCGCTATCAACACACATTAGTTGCTTACAAGTGGGCACAAAAAGAGACCCCCTTATATTAAAAGCTTTTCCCATTAACTCAACTCCAAATGAGCTAGACCTTTCCCAATCATGAAACATCGTGCATTTGGACATCTGGAGATACTCTTCCTTTAACTTCTTCCGTTTATCTTAAAGTTTAATATTACTATTCATTAATTTAAAAATACATAAATTTGTTAAACACCTTTTTTTTCCAAATGAAATATTGCAGGAAGTCATGGTGGCAATTAGAGCTAGGAAAATTTAAAGGAAGACATTGATTCTGACTTGGGTGTTTTTGCTGGAGATTTTGGTGGGTATTCTTGAAAAAATTCAGGGTCTCATTCTGAATGGAAAGAGAGTTTGGAGGATCATATGGTTGTTGCTCAACAATGTGCAAAGATGTCACCTACTGAGTTTGGAGGATTTATTGATTGTTTGGTGGCGCCACACTGAACATCGTCCCCACCAAGTCGATTGGAACCTGCATATGGGTCAAGTCCCCAGCAGTCTCCACCACCACCTCCATCATGTGGATGCATGTGGATGGAGTTGCATTAACTATGATAAAGTACTAAAATGATATTTACAATTCTGTTGGACTAAAACAAAAATAAAAGAAAGGACTATATTATAAATTTCCTAAACTCATTATACCAGATAATATCAAAGGTGCACCCTTAAATACAGCACCATAAAAGCCATCGTTGTTTGACTGTTAGTTCCTTAATGAAAGATAGGTTGTGCTGTTCATTGTGGGGTCATGTATTTTGTTTTTAATAAACAACGGGGGTTAAGAGCCCAAACTAACCAGAAACAGAATCTATCAAACAGAACTAACACAAACGGGTTTTGCTGAAAATTCAGAGCTCTGCTATAGTCCGCTGCAAGGCCCCAAACCTTATAAACTATATCCATGGGAAGAATTTCCAAACCTTAAAAAATCTTGAGGTTATGATGATACCAAAGAACAGTACAGGTGGTGGCAAAGCTTAGCGGCTATGTTTCCCTCTTCTTATGACTAGAAGTGGGCGAAATATTGGACAACACCCAATCTTTAAGAGGCAAAGAAAAGAACTGATTTTGTTTCAAAGTCAGTATCATGGAACGCCAGGCAGCAACAGCAAAAAGGGAAATCCCTCATGATATGTATCGTATCTTCTATCCCAGACCCACACCTGTGACAAGTTCCATCTTGAGTCAAATTCCTACGAGCTCACGTACTATTGCTTAATAGAGCCTCACTCGTAATTAACCACGTGAAGGTGCGAATACGCTGAGGTGCAACAATATGTGACAAAAGCTACTGCTGATTTCGCTAAAGTAATGCACCCTGCCAACAGTAGCTTCTATTCCCATGCATAGATAAATTTTTGGAAAATACCCCCAAGTCTAGCCAATATACGATTTTTCCTCCTGAATATATTACCATATACATCCTCATTCTAACTTTTTACATTATGTGCAAATGTATTAATATTTGTTAGCATGACGATATGCAAATATAATTGCAATTGCAATATTACAATTTTAATAATTTTTATAACTACATCATTATTGCAATTGCGGTCATCCTGCAATTATCTTCAATTGTGATAAACACAATGTAACTGCAACAGTTACTACAACTACAATTTAAAATCATGTTTGTTAGTAAACCTTCCTCGTGAGCCCAACTAGCACGAACCACTTTAGAGAAACCATCGTGGAGGATCCAAGGAGCAAGAAATCTAAAAGGTTTACCCCTCAAGGACAAGGAATTCTCATCCTTAAAATACAGGAGGATGGGAATGTGGTCCGGCTTCAGTTTTGGAAGATGTTTAACACTAGTTTCTGAAAAACGAATTTTCCACTCCATATTAGCAACATAACGGTTAAGACGCTTCCTAGTAGTTCCCCTCTACCAAGTAAAATTCTGACCAGAAAATTCGAGATCAGAGAGCCCATAGTTAAAGAGACAATCCTAGAAACTCTGACAATAATTGTATCCTGTACCACTTCCAGATGAATCCAATGAGCTAAGCGTGGAGTTGAAGACACCAACAATGCACCAAGGACCACCAACAGTGGATGCCAACTGACTAAGCGAAGTCCATAATCCCCTTCTTGGTCCAATATGAGGACCTCCATAAACTTCAGTAAACCACCAAAAACTTTCTGAACCGTTACAAACCTTTATATGTACATACTGAATATTTGTAGAGGATATAATTTCCACCTTCCAAGTGTCCTTTCTCCACAAGCACCATATACCCCCAAGCCTGCCCTGTTGCTTCCTGAACATGAACACCATTGAACCCCATTCTTTTAATAACCCGATTTGCTCTGGTTCCACTGATATGGATTTCCACTAGAATAACAAAATGAACATAGTATCTTCAGGCTAAATCTTTCACCATATTAACAAACCTTTTACTACATGCACCCCTGCAGTTCTATAAAAGATTCCTATGTAAAATCAAAGAAGGAAAGGTTGACAAAAAGCCATTTACTGGTTGGGGTTAAGACCCCTATTCTGACCACTATGACCTGCTCTAAGTACAACCATGTGATTCTCATTCACAATGAAAGCATCATCTAGTGGTTTATCAGCCTCCCCACTAGCAGGAACCCTAACACGAGAGTCATGGAGGTACTCCCAATGTTCCTTCGTGGGAACAAACACCTGTGTCATCATCGAATTGTCTTCTTAACAATTTGAGTTGTTATATTGTTATAATCTCGTTTAAGAGTCTAGTGTTACAATGAATAACCGAATTTTTATAAAATATTAAATATCATGTTCTTAAAATTAATATCGAGAGGATATTTCAATATTTAATATTTTATAATTTAAGATTCTTGGACATAATTACAATGAGATAGAAACTCAAATTATTGTAATATATATATACACGTACCCTCTTGATATTGCCTCCACTGTTCGTTCCTCATTCAACCAAAAGTCTCCTAAACCTACCCATCATTATGTTTATTTCTCTTGGGGATATGTGTGGGACTGGCCCAGGATCAGAGGATTTCTCTTCATTCTTAGGTGGATTAGAAGTTTGGCCCATTGTTCCTTTGGGCTTATTGGAAAATTTTTGCTTCTGTGTAGTAACAGCCGCACTAGATGAAGCAGACTTGGGTGCTTCTCTTTTACCATCACGGCATTCATGGTTTCTTTTTTACTACCAACCACACGTGGGCTTACCTCCTGAAAACTATGCCCGGTTTTATTCCCTTCCAAATCCTCCAAGTCCTGCGTGAGAACGTCGAATCTTGACCTCATAGTACGTCCCATATCAACTTCTATTTTATAAATTTAAATTTGAGTTTGAGAGTAAATTATTATTTTTGAATATTTTATTTTTCTTTAAATCATGTTTATTTTATAAATTTATTTGCGAACTCTCTTTTTTGATTAGTCATATTGCCTTATTAGTTGATTATACAAAATTTCTTTTTCATCTCAAATTTTTTTTATTGCCTTCTTAATTAATTACACATAATTTTTTTTCGTCCCAAATCTTTCTTTTTCGTCTCAATTCCTTTTAAGAAGAAGTTTATTATTATTTATTTGGCTATTAAAAAATATTTTTAATTACTTATTTCTAGAATTCATAAAAAATACTGATTTTTGGAAGTCAACAATTAATATGTATAATACTTTATACATAATATACTAATCTAAAAAATTTATCTTTTTTTTTTTCTATAACTTTGATATAACATATTATAAATTACTTTTTTAAATTATATTTTAAATAAAAAGTAAAACTTTTAAAAAAATTCATGTAATACGCAGACTACTAACTAATTCTTAACAATCTGATCCCCTCCTTTTATTTTGCTTTTATCAATATGAGGGCGATGCCTTTGCGGCTTCTTAGCCAACATCCACGGCCCAAAGTAACTGCTCAAATCATCATTAGTTAACATTAACAACCTCTCCTCTTTTTTTCTTTTTTGTGTTAACCTCTCCCCTTATTTTTCTTGCATTTTTAAACTGGCAGCATCCATTCTAATAATGGAAGCATGATTATCCTCCGTAACTGACGTCCTATCATTACTACCATGATTATGGTTGTGTCAATCTTTAGGTAGCTCTTGAGGGAGAATGGTACTTTGATAACTTATATAATGCATGTTGGGTTAATAATGGCAAGGAAAACGGGAAGAAAGAGAAATAGAAATGAATGATAGTGATTTATACAGATTTTAGTAAATGCAATACATGAGTAAACTTTCACTTTAGTCTCTGAAATTATATATACCGGACACATTTGTTCTTGACTTTAAAAAATTGATAACTTAATCCTTGAAACTTTAAAACGTCGATCACGTTAATCTCTGTATCAATTATCGTCAGTTAAATTTGACGGAGACGTATGCGTGACACGTTAAGTGCCAACGTGGATCTTACATGGCAAACAACTCCTCTCCATCAAAAAACAACATAGTTTTTAAAAGAAAAACAAAAAAAAAATGAAAAGGTTATACGACGTCGTACGACCCATCTTCCTTCAAAACCATTTTTCATTTCTTTTTTTATCTTCATGACTGTTACATGAAGAGCAGATTCTTCTGCAAATTCAAAAATTTAAAAACCCTAACCCCCATTTCCTAAGTTGGTTGCTTGGCTAAGATGAGGGGTGGTGGAAAGTGACCCCAAATCGCATCATCACATTCCAAAGGAAGTTGGTCTGGGAGTGTGGGTTCCCAACCTAACCCACCCTCACAAATATTCTTGATCCCAATATCTACTACGATCTACTGCGAATAGTGAAATTCAAGGCAATGGCAAATCTTGAAAGACCATTCTATGGGTGCCCAAAGTTCAAGGTAAAGGTAAGGGGTTGGGTTGGGTTATGTAAGGGAAAACTTTTACTGTTATTATACTCATTTTTTAGTATGTTTGTTGTGTTGTGTGTTGCAGAATGGTGACTATTGTAGATATTTCTACTGAGTTAAGAATGGATTAGAGGACAATGGAATTGGTAATGGAGGTGGTAATGAAGCTACTTATGAAGGTGCATATGAAGCTGCTGTTGCAACTAATATTGGGGCTGCTACAAGTGAGAATGAAGGTTGGAGAATAAAGGTTGGAGAATGAATGTTGCTTAAAAGATTATTACTTTAGAGGCTGAAGTTATGACCCTAAGATTTTGTGTAATTGGTCAGTATATTATGATGTTGATTTTGATCATAATGAGGGGATTAGTTTGTTTGGGCAAGTAGGCAATTGGGGCAATAATGTTGCTTTGTAATGTTGTGTAATTGGCCACTTAGCCTTTGAAATGAAAGAATATGAGTTTTGATGATCATTTTTATTCAATTTGAATTGGAAGGAATTGTATAAATAACTTAATATGAAGTGAACACAATTGGAAGGAACCTAATCAAGCATATTTCATTGATCTTTCAATGGGTCTTACAAGTGTGGACATGAAGAACATTTACAAAAAAAAGTGTTGCCTCAAAAGTATCATGACCATTTACAAAATAAAAGACCATTACTAACATCAACTTGTCTAAGAATACAATCCAAAAGCACATGCATCATATCAAAATAACCTTTTATGTGTAGCTTCCAAAAAAAAAAATTTATACAGTTTGCAAAATAATCCATAAACCGGTCAAGATAAACCTATACATCTTCTAAAAAAAAAGACCAAATCCTTTGTCCAAAAAAAGATCCAAATCCTATACAGCTTCACATTGTCATCATTTGTCGATCTTTGGTGAAGCAGGCTTCAAACCAGGTGTGGGCATGGACCTAAGGAACCTTGATGTTGTTGTAGAACTTGTTGCAACAATGATTTTTGCACTAACACAGTGTTGTGGATATGGGGAACCAGATCTTGCAGTTAGAGCTTGAGCAGGTGTTGTAGTGGCAATTGGTTCTGGTGGCCTTAAACTAGTTGGTCTCATAGGAGTTTAGCCCTTAAATTAGATGATTCCCTGCAATATATGATGTACCCAAGTCAGTGATAAATAAAAAATATTATATTAACTATGATAAAAAAAAACAATAATGGTTTGGTTGTTACTGTTGGAGCATTTGGGACAGTTGGAGCTTCATTTGCAGCTTAAGCTTAAGTAGACTGTGGTTGAGAACCCACAGGATTTACTTAAACTTGTTTCCATCATCATCACCTGTTAAGACATTATATATAAAGCAAATAAAAGTTAGAAATGTACAATTATGAGAATATAACATAATACATGTTATGGTTTCTATTACCTTACCACACAGGAGTCCATTTGTTACTCTCATTTTTCTCCTTTTCTAACCTACTCTTCTACTTGGGAGCTAAGGGCATAGTATACCTTGACAACTTCATCTTAACTGTCTGCATATTTGCCAAAAACTGTAAGGGGGTTGTTGACCTTGCACATTTCCATATCATCTCCCTTATTTCCTTATCCTTCCATTGTTTTGAAAAATTCTTCCAAATATGCCAAACGTAGAACCTATAATGCACTCCAGGAATCACCTCTTGCATTGCTGGTATCAGTGCCTATAACATACACAACTAATTCATTTTAGTCCCTATAGCTTACATAACTAATTCATTTTGTCCCTATAATGAATAAAATGTATTCAAATTAGTCATTGCAACCAGATCACTTACCTTTTGCATATCTAATATGAAGTTTCATCCATGCTGTTTGTAGTCCCCCAAGTCCTCATGCAACATGGTCAGGGACCATTTCCAAGTTTCTTTGTTCTCCACCCCCACAATAGCATATGTTATGACAAAAATGTCAGTATTAGCATCTTATCCCACAACAACCAATATTTTCCCCCATAATATCCTTTTAAGAAAGTCTCATCTAGGCTTATTAATGGCCTGCGTCTTGCCTTAAACCTTCTCTTCATACCTTGAAGTCATACATAAAATCTTTCAAACACAGGTAGGGAATGGGGAATAGAGATGATATTGAGTTTAATCGTAGAACCAGAGTTACCAAGTAAGGGGACCACAAATACCAAAAAGAGAAGACAAATGCATGAACCATAACACCAAAAAGGGAACAACATAATGCACAAAAAATAAGGGATATTTGGGGTTTAGGGTTCATACCTTTTTCAATTTCGTGGGTCACGTTCAAGATTTCGCATCAATTGCACTTTGATTAAGAGCAAATCCCCTTGAATTTGGCAGTAGACCGCACTAGATATTGGGATCAAGAATATTTGTGGGATGGGTTAGGTTTGGAACCCACACTCCTAGACCAACTTCCTTCGAAGTGTGATGATGCGATTTGGAGTCAGTTTCCACTACCTATCATCTTAACCAAGCAAGCAACTTGGGAAATGGGAGTTAGGGTTTTTGAATTTTTGGATTTGTAGAAGAATCTGCTCTTCAGGTAACAGCCATGAAGATAAAAAAGAAAGGGGAAATGGTTTTGAAAGAAGATGGGACGCACGACGTCGTATAACCTTTTCATTTTTTGTTTGTTTCTCTTTCAAAAACTACGTTGTTTTTTTATGGGGGAGGAGTTGTTTGCCACGTAGGATCCACGTTGGCACTTAACGTATCACATGTGCGTCTCTGTCAAGTTTAACTGACGGCAACTAATGTAGGGACCAATGTGACCGACGTTTTGAGGTTTCATGGATTAAGTTATCATTTTTTTAAAGTCAGAGACGAATGTGACCGGTGCATACAATTTCAGGGATTAAAGTGGAGGTTTACTCTGCAATAAATCGTTCAAGCTAAAGTAGTAAATAGCGTATTAATTCAATGAAAAAAATAATTTATTAAGTATTAAAATTAATAATTTTAACATCATTTAAAAAATTATTTGTCAAAAGTAAAATTAAAGTTTAAAATTAAAATTAAAATAAACAAATCAAATAAATAGAATAAAATAATACTAAAACTAAAACTTAATAATGGTTTACTCACTAAAAATATATAGAGTATTCAATTTCACCTATTTAACTCAAAACAAATTATAATTCTTGTTATTCTAATTTAATTTTCCTTATTCAAGACCAAAATCTTTGTTTTGTTTAACATTCTTTCTCAAGTTATGCCAAATTACTTATACTTACTTAATCTCTTAGTACAATTTAAAGAAACAAAGGTTTATCATGCTTTATGAATTTTCACCAATATCACACAAATCACATTTACTTATTTCTAACTTTCGTTCAATTTGTGATATTTTTTTATAAGAAGTAAATATCATAAAATACCTCTCAATTTCATTAAGAACAACAGAATAATTAAATGATGATAAGACATTTAAAAACATTAGAAATAATAATAAACTCTCAACTATAAAAAAATAAAATATAGAATAATAAAAATCAACAAAATTATATTTTTATAATTAGGCTACATCAAAATTTTAGTAAAATAAAAATTAGTTTATAATATAAAAAAATTATTAAGAAAATTATGAAAAATCCCTTGATGCTGGAAGCTGCCACTGTGCGGCGTTCTCTCTTCTTTTATAGTTCTTTTCACCAACTCCACAATAAGTTAAAACCCTTCTGTGCATCATTTTAATAACCCAATCACGAATTTTTATAGGAAATTTTTAGATATTTTAGAAGTAATCAATTTCTCATATTTTATACCATTGAATATTTGTTGTATTAGTTTTTTTATAAATTATAATTATTTTTTACTTTAATTATATTTTTAATATTCTAACTAATTTATTATGCATTTAATAATACATAAATCTCTATAATATCCTAATAGGTTTAATATTTAGATGAATTATTAAATCTTTATTAAATACTGAATTCATAATAAATATTTAAAAATTAATACTTAATAACTTATTTTAAATATTAAATCTTAAAAAAAAAAATATAATAAAAGTTCCCTTAATAATATAATATAATAAAAATCTCTTCGATCAACAAAAGATAAGAATGTCTCATGTCTCATCTCTACAAATTGTAAGCATGGTCCCTCATTTGCTATTAACTTTTCCTTCACGTGAACATGGCACAGTTGCTCACTTCTTTCTTTTAATTTTTCTTCCCTTTAATTGTCGGTGTAATCACGGCCCCACTTCGATCATGAGTAGTAATGATAGGACGTCAGGTACAATACATTTCTTAGAAACTTTTTGGTGAATCACGATTACGTTAATTTGATAAACACCTTTTAAGCAATTTCTCCCTTTCATGACTTTCTTTAT
Organism: Ormosia emarginata; assembly: GCA_029884605.1. NCBI lineage: Eukaryota > Viridiplantae > Streptophyta > Magnoliopsida > Fabales > Fabaceae > Ormosia > Ormosia emarginata. The sequence continues at coordinate 9,514,419 of JAQQTP010000068.1, forward strand.
AGTCTTACGATTCACACCTCAACCCACCTATAAAAAATTCAAAGAATCTGTGTAGTATATTATAGTCTCTATGGCCTGTGCTGTTTTGACAATTCCTTTGACAAAATACATTAAAGGGATGTTTGCCTCTTCCAGTTTCCAAGGATAATATTGTAAAACCGTTAATAATTTGAAGGCTAAGTCCTAAATTATATATGGTCAAAAACTGAATGCAGCAAATTCGTGGTCTATACTCTACAGACTTGAATATAGAACCTTGTTTCAGGGAAACAGTGACATGTTTGGACAGTGATTTTCAATGCATGCATAGTAAGCACACAATGTTCTACAACTTTTCATGCATCTTGAATTCTAATAATATATGGGGCCAGCACACAATGTCCTTTTTTTTCTATTGTTTTGTGTTTTTTTATTATTTGTTTGGCTGTTTAAACGCATATATTTGAATTTGGTGTCATATATTTTTGCACTTTATGTCTTGCTCTGTGTTACAGTGATAGTATTTTGTTCGATCACTTGAAAGGTAGTCTTCATAAAGAGAGACTATCAGCTGCTAAGGTTATTTGTTGGGACCAAAACCGTGGCCTTTTAATGATGGTATTATTTTCCATCATCTAAATTCCTTGGTTCAAACCCACTCAAACAGCTGCAGATTGGTGAATTGTAAATATCACAGCTTCCAACATTGGGCATAAACATTGCACTCAGTGCCACCACTTGGAAAACTCCAAGCCTCGGCTTTCTTCTGGTGCTGTCACCATTTTATGGACCATTTTCCTATTGAATCCAACTTAAAAATTGTTTATTTAAATGCTTTATTTGTGTAAATTATATTTATATATTTATATTTTCATAAATGTATTGGACTAAGTTCACAAATGCATTATTGGCTTTATATGTTTATTTTATATGCTCTCCTCTAATCATATTGTTAAAAATTTTAGTTGAGCGTGTTAGTCATGCTACTTATATTTATTGATACTATAGTTATGATGTAAGTAATGTTGAATTAAAAGTATATGATTTATAGTTCATTTATTTCTTTTAAATATTATATTTGTGTGAGTTTGGCTGATGTTATTGTTGATTTAAGATGTCTTTATACTAAGTTGAGTGAAGGATTTGAGATCTTTTAAATAGTTTGTTTCAAATAATAGACTTAATTGTAGATGATATTTATTTAATGGGTCAATCTATGGGTGAATTAAGGTCAATCCATTAAATAAGTGGGTTAAATAAAAAAAATTATTGTTAGTTAACTATGGGTTAATCCTAACTCTACTTGGCCCTTTAAGTTTTTGGTCTTGTGAACTTTTTTATCTTATAAACTTTTTAATTTTATAAACTTTTTGACTCTAATTCACATGAGTTAAGAGTTGATGGAGTGAGCTGGACTGATCATTTTGTACAGCTCTACCTATCTTCAATCGCTCAACCCTTCTCCTATTTTTAGGTGTTTTCCCATAAAGACTTTTCTTTTGTCTTGTGTCAAATGAATATAATGTTTTTTATTTTATATTATTAAATAAATATTATGTTAAATTTATCATTATTTTTATCTTTTATTTAAATTATATTTTTAATATTATAATTTAAAATATAATTTAAATAAACATAATTTATAAATTTAATATAATATTCATTTAATAATATAAAATAAAAAAGTATTTTATTCTTTAAAAAATTTTAAAATTTTTATAATACTTATCTTTTTATAATATCTACAATAAATTATAAAAAAAATTATTTATAATTAATTATTTTTATATATTTATTATAAATTTAATATTTAATAAATATTTAACAAGTCACCGTAAATAAAAAATTCATTACGATACCATTAAAATTCCCGTACAGATAAGCTTGGACATTATCTTCATACGTTCACATTTATCCTCTCTTTAAAATTTTATTAGAGATAAGCTTAAACATTATCTTCGGCCCCACTGTAATCTTCAAACCATATCAAAATTTGCCAAGTGCCCCCACTTTTATGTTCTCTTTGACCACTCCCTCTCAATTGGTATGGCGGGCTACATCTGAAAGTGGGGTGCTCTTTCGAAGAATAAGGGTCGTTTTAACCTAAACATTGTAATTTAAGGTCCAACTATGATTCTTATTATACTGAGCATTAGATGTATAAAAATTAAAATAAATGGTCAAAATCAATGATTTATAACCTAATAAATAAATTTATGTCTAAAGTTAATAATTACAAAATTAATCTTTTAATAAAAAAAATTATATAACAACCACAACACTTGATCAACAACCACCTGATCTAATTCTGTTTTGAACCACTATCACCGACCGATCATCAACAACCCACTACACCACCATCTTTTCCAACTCACCGTCATCCAAAACAACGAGTAACAGATAAAAGAGGAAAGAGTGGCTTTCGTGCAAAGTGAGATGCAAAAGAAAAAAAAGGAAACGAGAAACAGAGGGGAGGGACGCTGGCGCACAGCTCCAGCGAGGATGGAGGAAGGTGCGACACGCGGTGGCAGGAGTCGAGTGTGGCGGTCTGGCCTGTGGACTGGGTGGCGGCATAGACATTCTTGGTCCAACGGTGGTTGAGTGAGGTGGATCACTTGGTGGGTCGTGACCAGATCTGGGTTCTCAGCGGCTGAGGCATGACAGTGGTGGAGTGAGGTCTAACGGTGGTTGGAGGCTGGTTCGCGGTGGAGGAGGGCAGATCTGTGACGGGGTCATACAACGTGGCCCGACAGCTAGCGGATCTGGACGGCGGTGGAGTGCGTTCAGCGCGAGTCTCACGGTGGTGGAGGTCTGATAGGGTCAAAGACGGCGCGAACCTGATAGGGTCTCACGGCGCGGGTCTCACAGTGGCCAACGACGCAAGCCACCAGTCGCATGGCAACCAGATCTGTCGGTGAGACGAGTCACCCCACCAAACTGGTCACGAACCGCCAGATCCGTCGCGTGGTGACCATGCCATGCCATAGCCGCAAATCAGAACCCCCATTTTCTGTTGCTGGCGACGCGAGCCACCAGTCGAGCCCCGTTGGCCACACCACCGCCGGCGACACGAGCCACCCCTCGCCCTATGAATGGTGATGGGGGAACCTCAGTGCTAGTGTATAAATACATAAAGTTTAATGGTTTATGAGTAATATCTAATTTTTCATTTGTTGTAAATTTCATAAACCTATTATCATAGGTAAAGTCAAAGGTTCATCACTGAACCTTTGACCACAGGGTCCAGCATAAAAGGACCCAAAGAATAAAGACACTGCTTGGGTATGGCACTTAATCAGGGGTATCCGTTTGCCGAGTTGGGTGCGTGAAGCAATATTTTGGATTTGATCAATTTATTAGAATAGGGGATTAGGGAGATTAGGTTGGGTTGAGTCGAATTCCTCAATCTAACATATTTTTTAAAAGATTTTTTTTAAAAAAAGTTAAAATATAAAATTTAACAAATTATTATCATAAATTTTAATTTCAAACATAATAAATTTTAATTTAATAAATTAACATCATAAGTTTCAATCTCAAACATAATAAGTCTTAATTTCAAATAAATTAAACACCATAAGTCAATAAATATATAACAAATTAATAACTAACAAATCTTACTAAATTTGAAATAAACTAAACAAAGTTGTTCATAACTCAAATACTTTTAAGAAAATTTCCTCTATACTGCTTCTATTCTCTAGCTTTTTTGAAATACATCATAAGTTTATTATCATGTAAATTTTCTTTGTAAGTAGAGAACCTCTTCTAAGATCCTTCATTCAGTTATGAAATATTAGTAAAACAAGTATATTATTTTATTTGAGTTATTTATTCCCTTTAATTGATTTATAAACATAAATATATGCAATCCACAACTTTGATTCTATGTTTATTGTGTTCTTTTAATCCTTCTAGAAGTTTATTCTCAAGAATACGAATTAATGTTATAAATAAACTTAATAAGTCTTACTAAATTAACATAAATCTAAAATAAACTAAAACAAGTTAACATATCCTAAAAGTTATAAATAACAAATCCCATTAGTTAATTAAAGTCAATGTCATGACATATAAAATATGGATCAACATAATCATTTACTTCATTCTCAATTTTCTCATGATACTATTTGTCATCCAAGTGATCAGTTAAATTTTCATCGCATTAGCCGGTCAAACGCTTTATGAGTTTTCTAATCATTATTTTCTTGTTTATATTCTCAATGTGACTACAATGCCTATACCTAAACTTAATTGACTGTATAGAAAAGTCATGAGAAAAATAACATAAATTGTCACTATAACTAAATGGTTTTTACACACAAAAAAAAAGTTATTTGGGTGGGCTGAGTTTGCGTGGATCAATACTTTCCAAACTTGCCACCCAACCCTTGTGAGTTTGAGTGTTTTCCAACTCAACCTAACCCGCAGACTCAAGTTAATTCACATTTTATAAATCAGATTGAGTCAAAACATGTAGATTCATAAGTTTACCGAATCCATTGGACACTCCCACCCCTAACTACCAACTATCATTTTTGAGTTTTCCACGAAAAGAGTTTGTGATATTGAGCATTATGTAATTTGTAAAAATGGCAAAGCTGCATATGGAAAATACCATTTTCCACAAATTCGCTTCGTAAAACGGCATACGAATTATTAAAATAATACTATTTGAATGTCGTTTTTGCTGTTTTTTTTTTCAGTGGTTAGTTAAAATGAATCAATTAATGTTTTTCCTATACCACATCATCTCATTCATGTCTTCGTTAAAAAAAAAATGGTAGAAAATTGCAGTTCTTACTCGTAGGTTTGCCATTTTAATAAGGAAAATATTTTTTGTCCAACAAAAATACCTATAATTTTTGTCCACCATATTTTAATATAAGATAAATATCAAATCATATTGTATGTAACTATTATTTCTGTGAAATACAATATAAATTTGTAAATAAGTTAAAAAAAATTAGTGTATAAAAATTAAACGAATAGCAAAGTTATTTTAACAAATATATGATGCTCTCATTATCACGAAACTCTTTTCGAGAAAAACTCAAAAATGATAGTTGGTAGTTAGTTGTAGGTTTGCCATTTTAATACATATATAAATATATTTGTATTTTATTCTTCATTTTAAAAGGATAAAAAAACTTAAAATTATTAAGAAAGATTATTGAAATTATAATTAGAAAAAGGATGGAGTTATTAACACTCTCAATTACCTTTTCACACTAGTCATTAAGCAAAGATAATTTTATGAAACAAAGAATTGAAATTATTGCTTAGTATATAATTTGGATATACAAGTGGAAGTGTAAATGGCCTAACGGGATAAGAACCATTAAATCTTACTTAATAGAGAGTAATACTCGTTATTTTGTTCAATGTCTACAACTTATATCTAATTGCTCAATAAAAGTTATTTATAGTTTCGTATAATGTGATACATTATGGAATAAAAAATAATTTTATAGTTTGGTATATATAGCCATATGAGATATAATATGTAATAGAATTTAAATTGACAAAAATGACATGATTAGCCTTAATAAGAAAAAAAAAATTACTTTTTTGTTCCATAAATATAATATCAATGTGAATTTTTTAAAATAATAATTAAGATTATTTTTTTATATAAAAAATCATGTTAATATTTTTCATCAATTATGATAACATTATTTTGCTCTCCTATAAAGGAGGAGTAGAAGCTCTTATCTTTTCCTTCAAAAGCACGGTGCATGAAGTTGAATGCTGGATTTAGGTTAGATGAATTACATATGTTAAAAATAGGTAGATTATTAAAGGATAATTTTTGTCAATTTATAAATTGACAAACATAAGAATCCTTTAATTTTAGCATTAAATGTGGAATGATATATTTCATTCCGTCACACCAAATATAACATGAGCTGCTAATAAATTCAATTAAACTTCAATATTTAAACATACATGATATTGGGAAGAAATTGGTGAATGGGTATTGCCTATTATTATGTGGCCATTTGTTGCCTCTAATTGTTTAACAATTTAATAAGTTCTAGTTCTATATATAAATATACATGAAATAAAAAAATAATTTGCGAATAGCTACTTCTTCTCATTAAGTTGTTGTTTATTCACCTTGAGTAGCTATCAGTTTGAAAAGAATTTTAATATGTAAAGATACATGAAATTCAGAAGAAATTTTTAAATGAATATGACGTATGAAATTAACTAATATATGTAAACAACTATGCATGCATGGAAATATAAAGAACTTTGTTAATGGTTAATGCTTCTTATTAAGTGGTCATTTATTGTTATTGACTGGCTAATAATATTAAATGAATGGTCATTTTGTTATAACTAAATAGTTTTTTGTTACCACAGAGTGACTAACAAATAAATAAATGGATTATTGGGGAATTCATAGAGGTTATTTGATTATGAAATGAAATTAGATGATCTTTTGATAATTCGTTTCACTATCAAATTAAAATCTTTTTTTATCGATTTTAAAAATTAAATTTTAGCACAATGGTAAAAAGGATATTGTTCCTCAAGAAAAAATAATTGATTAAACTAAATAATTAATATGGATAACAAATACATAAAAGAACAATTAAAATTAAACTTAAGTAATTAAATTAACCAAAATGAAAATTATGTGTTTAAAACTGATTGATTGATTTGGTCTAAGGATCAGTTTCTACCACTAATATTAATATTTTCCTAATTCAATTTTAGTTAATTCTTCTATTCACTTGAGATAACAACTAAGAGTAATTAATTGTAAACTACGAATCCCTCCAAAAAAGGTAGGTCGAAAACGATTTCTCCTAACCTTAACTAATAATTAATCCTAAAATGTATAAAATGAAATTATCAATTGAAATAGAGTGTAAGTTATTCTAGGCAAGACAGTCTCATGTAAACCTTATGAATCTATGTTGAAGTTTTCCTTTAAAATTAACCATTACTTGATCATAACAATTAATCTCTGGTGCTACAATTAATTAAAAATTCATGAAAGTACAAAATTCTAATATAGCAATAATTTCAAAATAAACTTAGATGATCATATTAAGAAAAGTTTGAATATATTATAAACATTAAAGTGCTTGAGAATTGCAAACAACTCATGTATATATGAATAGAGAAATTAATATCAAATCAAATTAGAGAATATATCATCCTAAGGATTCAACATCACCCTTAACCAAAAGAAAAATTAGTCTAACGCAGTGGAGGTAAACGTCTCAAAATATTTAAAATTTGGTGTGCTATGGATTATGATTAAAATTAAGAACAAAAATCAGTTGCCAAGTTCCACAAAAAATATAAAAACCTTGTAACCAGTTGTAGTTAACAATGGTCGATTCACAGAAAACTAATTCAATTAACACTATGAATTTATTTCTAATTTAAACTCTTAAAAAAACAATAAACAATAAAAGGGGGTTTGTTAAACTAAAAATAGAAATTGAATCTAAAACAAAAATAGTAAACAAGATTTGAAATATCAATTAAAAGACAATGGTTAAGAGATGGAGACCACCACTAAATTTATATGATAATGCTAACCCACATATCCTTTTATACCAACATAATCAATTATGTTCTCATGTGATTGTGAGATTAATCCCCTGTTTTCCTTAAGTTTTGGTTAATTTAACAACTGCTCAAATCAAGCCCTAGTCATTAGTTAATTGTAAAGCCACCGCTTTTATACCTACCTAATGATTGCATTAAGATAAAGAAAACCAATCACACTGAGATCCAATCACACACCGGGATTGAATTACTTAGATCATATGTCTCACTAGTCCTACCACTGCAACCGTGTATAGCAATCCTAGTTTTACCACTTTCGAAATTGGAAAAGAGTATAAAAACTTTTATACCAAATTAAGAACAGAAACATATGAATAAAAACATAACTGTATTGATATAAAGAAATAAATAAGATTCACATGATCAAAATTAGGGTTTCATCTTCCCTTAACCAAATAAGAAAATTAACCACACATGGCAAAATTCAAAATCAAAAGACAAACAGAAGAAAAACATTGTCAAGAACAAAAGTGCTAAAGAAAACTAAAGATCAAACTAGTTTTCAAGGATTGAGGTCAATTGATCTCCGATTGTTTGAACCCGAGTCTCTAATCTTTGATCGAATCTCCCTCTCCCTTATTCTTCGTATTCTCCTCAGTTCCTTGGTGGCTCCCTAGTCCAACCTTTTTTTTAAAAGTCTTAGGCAATCCTATTTATAACTTTGGATACCTAGCCCCTTAATCAGAATCAAATCTGATTTCCTGATGCGATAACACGGGCTGAGTCTGATGACACGGCCCACCCTGTGTTTGGGTCTGCCACAAATTTCCAACAGCATTTGAAGTCAGAGAGGAACACGGCCTATCCCGTGTCTAGTGACACGGATCGTGTTGTCAATTGTACTTAAAATTGGACTTCTTTTTGTGATGACAGAGAAGTACACGGTCTATCCTGTGTCTGGTGACACAGGCCGTGTTGTTGGTCAAGACTAGTGCAGCATCTTGTTGAGGTACCAGAGAAGGACACGACCCACCCCGTGTCTTGTGACACGTGTCGTGTCGCCTACTTTCTTCAAATTCAGCCTTGATTATTCACTTATGATCTTCTCTCTTCGCTTCTAGGAGTGATATTGATCTCTTGAAAAACATAATGCAATTATGAGTGCTTATAAATATACTTAAGCCTAGTTTCACAACAAAGATCTAATTAAACTTTATATCTAGAAACTTAGCTAAATGTTGACAACTAAGCACACATGAAGTCCAATTAAATCAAACATAAGACACTCAGGATATAGAAATAATTGACAGATCAAATACCCCTACACTTAGCCTTTTGCACTCCTGGGCAAAAACATAAGACCAAACCAAGGAACAAGGAAAAACAAAACAAATTCAAAAGCTAAAAACTTTAAAAGACTCAATTTCTAATGATATTTAAGAAAGCAAAAGTTTGTAAGTAAGAAAAGCAAGAAAAGATTCAAGGGATCAAAACATTCAAGAGATAACTATTCTTCACATCTCAAACCAGCAAGCAAGGTATCTTCAATTTGAAAAGCATGAATAAAAAATGATAGATCCTCACAAGATACACTCTCAATCTCTCAAGTGTTTACAAGGTAAGTATTTAACTCAATTCAGCCCATGAAAAATGTACTACCATGAGCTTACTTATCTTCTACTTTTCCACTACTCAAACATATGCACACACAAATCAAGAGGACTTTATTCAAGGTTGTAATGGGGCCAAGATAAGGGAAAGAAATAATATGAATATGGCAAGATAAGTACCCAAGAGAATAAAAGAATATTGGGGAGGAACTCAAATGACAAGTAACAAGCATGAAGTTTTTCCCCAATTCAATATAATGCACATTCTCTTTACATATTCCTTTCCTTTTTCTTTTTTCTTTTTTTTTACAACCTTTCTTGCATTTATTCTTTTTCTTTGCATTTTATTTTCTTCCACCAATACTTTGTATATTGCACAGTAAGAATACAACTCCCATACTTGTATTATACATTGCCCACAAGCAAAAGAGCTCCTCTAATGAAAATAAACTAATATTCTCTCATTCCACAAGGAGGTAAAAACATGATTTTTCACATAAGACATATAATGAGCTAAGACAAAGAATAGGCAAATAGGCTCAAAGGGGTTAATCAAAAGAAAATGATGCAAGGTTGACTATTTGGCCAAAGTAGTTAATCAAGAAAGAAGGTCTCAATCATGTTCATGTATACCAGTGAAAATGTAACCTCAAAAAGAATTAAAGCAAGTTCTAGAGTGATTAATTGACATGAGTGAAAATCATACAAGAAAGAAAAGAATGACATAAATGCTAAATTCATCCATTAGTAGGCTCAAAATCTCACAAGGTATGTATCTATCAATCTCAATCCACCAATCAAACATCCAAAGCCAAGCATGTCAAATTCAAGACGGAAGAAAAAATTTAGAAATCATAACTTTAAATTTCAATTGCTTCAAACTCATAGACTTCACAAATCTCAAATCATCATTGGAAATCAAATAAAAACATAAATTTTTTTTTCAAAAACAAAATTAAAATGCAAAAAAACAAAAAATAAAAATTAAAACAGAAAACAGAATGTAAAATCCTCCCCCCACACTTAAATTCTACATTGTCCTCAATGTAAAGCTCAAAAGAAAAATAACATAAATCAAAATCATTAATTAATGAAGGACAAGTAAAATAAAATAAAGGAAAAGAAAAGAAACATCCTTATCAAATGACCAAGATCCTATTGTTTGAAGCATCATGAAAACATCCACCGGGTCCCATTGACCTTCCTTAATGTCCTTGGCTTCACCACTGAATTGTAGCATATTTACTTTATCAACGTCATTGTCATTGTTTATGTTGGACCATGGTCCAAAAACAAAATCTACCACAATAGTGACTGTCATCCGGTGCTCTTTTCCCTTCTTTGAAAATTCTGCAACAGGCTTCAACTCCATCTGCCTTTGTGTTTTAGATTTTGCAACTGTGTCATGAGCATTGTTGATAGATCTTTCAATATCATTAGTTACTGTATAAACTGAATCATCAACTCTCAAGTAAGTAGAAATCTCAGCACAAATAGCACATATCATATCACCATCACAATTAGTACATGAGTGGCTATGGATAGAATCATTGAAACTAATTAAATCAAGAAATTCAACACACAATTCATCATAAGTTTCCTCAATTAAATCAGCAAGTAAATCAATATGAAAAACAGAATGCTCCTCCATGGGATGCTTCATAGCATCAAAAATGGTAAACTGAACAATCGACTCTCTAAACTCCATGGATAGAGTTCCTGCATGCACATCTATTTTGGTCCTCGCTATTTTGAGGAAAGGCCTCCCTAGAATGAGTGGAGCCTTGTTGGATGGTGACTCTCCCTCCATCTCCAGAACATAAAAATCTACAGGAGAGATTAGCTCATCAACCTTTACCAGTACATTTTCAATTAACTTAACTGGATGTGAGGTACTTCTATTAGCCAACTGAATCACAACACCTGTAGAATGCAAAGGTCCAAGTCCAAGAGAGTTAAAAACAGGCATAGGCATTACATTAATAGAAGCACCTAAATCTAGCATGACATGCTCAAATTTGTAATTGCCTATAACACATAGAATTGTAAAAGTCTCTGGATCTTTACATTTCTGAAGCATAGGCTGAATGAGGACTGAAACATTTTGATTCATAATAATTCTCTCATTACCCTTCAGCCTCCTCCCCTAGGTGCATACTTCCTTAAGAAATTTGGCATATTTCGGGATTTGCTGGATTGCATCCAGCAATGGAATATTGACTTTCACATTTTTGAAAGTCTCAAGAAAATCTCTATCCTTCTCACCCTCATCTTTCTTGCTCTTAACCAACCTACTAGGGAATGAAGCCTTAGTGACATACTTAGGATGGAGTTCAGGAATACTTACCTTAGGGGCCTTGGAGTTTTGCCCCTCCTCATTTACCTCATTTGGCTTTTGATCATTCTCTGTAGTGACTTGTGGGGGAGGTGGAGGTTCATCTAATCGCTTCCCACTTCGCAATGTGACAACACTAACATTTTCCCTTGGATTTACTTCCAATTGTGAGGGAAGCTTCCTAGAAAGCTAGCTCTGAACTTTGTTGATTTTAGTGGCTAACTGCCCCATTTGGTTCTGCAAGTTATTAATAGTGGCCCTTGTCTCTTGTTGAAACTGAATATTATTAGTTGCCATTTGCCTCATCAACTCTTCCAACGAAGGCTCAAGTTGTCTAGGAGCTTAAGCTTGTTGTTGCCTTGGAGGGAAAGGTGTTTGCCTCTGCTGAAATCCTGGAGGTACATAGGCTAGGGGTTGATTCTGAGACTGCTTTCTATAGCTCAAGTTGGGATGATCCCTCTAATCTGGATTATATGTGTTGGAATAGGGGTTGTAGTTGTTGGAAGGTCCAGAATATCCCCTACTGCCTTTACCTCCACATTCGTGTCCTCTTGAAGAATAGGACACATATCAGTGGTGGGATGTCCTAAAGAGCAACAAATCTCACAAGCATTCACCGGTGCTTTTCCATTATCCATTAGCCGCTGAACTATGGCAGTCAACTGGGTCATTTGTTGCTGCAGACTAGTTGTTTCTACCTCTTTGACTGTTCTCACTCCGGTGTCATTCCGAGTGAAAAATTGGTGAGTGTTTACAGCCATTCTTGAGATCAAATTCCTAGCCTCTTGAGGAGTCTTATCAACCAAAGATCCTCCACTAACAGTATCAATCATGTTGCGGTCCATCACTAGCAAACCCTCATAAAAATACTGAATCAAAAGTTATTCACTGATTTGATGTTGAGGGCAACTAGCACATAGTCTCTTAAACTGCTCCCCGTATTCATGAAGTGATTCCCCATGCTTTTGTTGGATGCCGCAAATTTCTTTTCTGATGGTTGCAGCCTTTGAAGCAGGGAAATATCTGTCTATGAAAGCCCGAGCCATATCCTGCGATGACTGGATGGATCCGGGTGGCAAATAGTATAACCACTCATTTGCAGAATCTTTCAACGAGAATGGAAATGCTCAGAGCTTGACTTGATCCACTGGAATTCTTGCAGGCTTCATGCTAGAACACACCATATGAATTTCCTTCAGATGCTTGTTAGGTTCCTCCCCGGCTAATCCATTGAAAGATGGCAAAAGATGAATTAAGCTAGACTTCAACTCAAAGGCCTCCTCAGTTTCTGGAATCTCTATGCATAGAGGCTGTTGTCTAAGTTTGGAGTACCCAATGTCCTTAAAGTATTTTTTGCCATCACCACTTCTTCAGGTGTCTCAGATATCTCAGATACCTCAGAACTTGAAAGATCTATGTGACGGGCAGTTTCAATGTCAGCAGGTGTGAATTGGAAGGGCAACTGAGGTTGTGAGCTGATTTGTTCAAAGTATCACCTTAAATTCCTCAATTGCTCATTCATTTCTTCACCGGATATGAACACCTACAAAACAGTTAAAAAGAATGACACAAAGTATTAAAAGCTAAAACAAAAATAGAGTGAAAAATAGGAAATAAATTAATAGCGCAATTCGACAATTAGTTCCCCGGCAACAGCCCCAAAATGTGGTGTGCTATGGATTGTGATTAAAATTAAGAATGAAAATCAGTTGTCAAGTTCCACCAAAAATATAAAACCTTGCAACCAGTTGTAGTTAACAAAGGTCGATCCACAGAGAACTAATTCAATTAATACTATGAATTTATTTCTAATTTAAACTCTTAAAAAAATAGTAAACAATAAAAAGGGGGTTTGTTTATTAAAACTAAAAATAGAAATTGAATCTAAAACAAAAATAGTAAACAAGATTTGAAATATCAATTAAAAGACAATGGTTAAGAGATAGATCCACCACTAAATTTATATGATAATGCTAACCCACATATCTTTTATACCAACATAGTCAATTATGTTCTCATGTGATTGTGAGATTAATCCCCCGTTTTTCTTAAGTTTTAGTTAATTTAGCAACCGCTCAAATCAAGCCCTAATCATTAGTTAATTGTAAAGCAACTGCTCCTACACCTACCTAATGATTGCATTAAGATTTAGAAAATCAATCACACTAAGATCCAATTACACACTGGGATTGAATTACTTAGATCATATGTCTCACTAGTCCTACCACCACAACCGCGCATAGCAATCCTAGTTTTACCACTTTCGAAATTGGCAAAGAGTATAAAAACCTTTATACTGAATTAAGAACAGAAACATATGAATAAAAACATAGCTGTATTGATATAAAGAAATAGATAGGATTCACATGATCAAAACTAGGGTTTCATCTTCCCTTAACCAAATAAGAAAATTAGCCACACATGACAAATTCAAAATCAAAAGACAAACAGAAGAAAAACATTGTCAAGAACAAAAGTGTAGAAGAAAACTTAAGATCAAACTAGTTTCCAAGGATTGAGGTTAATTGATCTCCGATTGCTCGAACTCGAGTCTCCAATCTTTGATCGAATCTCCCTCTCCCTTGTTCTTCATATTCTCCTCAGTTCCTTAGCGGCTCCCTAGTCCAACCTTTTTTTATAAGTCCTAGGCAATCCTATTTATAACTTTGGAAACCTAGCCCCTCAATCAGAATCAAATCTAATTTTCTGATTTGATAACACGGGCCGTGTCTGATGACACGACTCACCCCGTGTTTGGGTCTGCCACAAATTTCCAACAACATTTGAAGTCAGAGAGGAACACGGCCTATCCTGTGTCTGGTGACATGGGTCGTGTTGTCAAGTGTGCTTAAAATTGGACTTCCTTTTGTGATGATAAAGAAGTACACGGCCTTCCTTGTGTCTGGTGACACGGGTCGTGTTGTTGGTCAAGCCCAGTGCAGCATCCTGTTAAGGTACCAGAGAATGACACGACCCACCCCTTGTCTTGTGACATAGGTCGTGTCACTTACTTTCTTCAAATTCAGCCTTGATTCTTCACTTATGATCTTCATTCTTCGCTTCTAAGGGTGATATTGATCTCCTAAAAAACATAATGCAATTATAAGTGCTTATAAACATACTTAAGCCTAGTTTCACAATAAAAATCTAATTAAACTTTATATCTAGAAACTTAGCTAAATGTTGATAATTAAGCACACATGAAGTCCAATTAAATCAAACATAAGACACTCAGGATATAGAAATAATCGACAGATCAGTAACAATGTTTTATGTGAGACTAACATCATCCACTCTATATAATGTTAGTAACTTATAATATATAGCTTTTTAACTAGGTTTAATTTTAATATGTTGTCGATATAAAAGTTTTATACTATCACTTAGTCCTATATTATCAAGTCATTGAAAAGAATTTGATTATCACACCAACAACTATTTCAAAAGTCATACTTTTTCAATGATTTAACATTACAAAATTGAGTGATAATATAAATAAAAAATACTAAAATTAAGATTTTGTTAAGAATACTTATTAAAGAATCTAAAATAAAAAGTTTTAAATGAAAATAAATTATTTAATATATTGAAAAATAAAAAAACTTTACCTTTATATTTAAAAATTTGTGAGTTTTGCTATCAAAGTTGTCTCATTGGCTAGAGAAACTGAGAAAGGGCCCGAAATTCACATGATAGAAAACTCGATGGGATTGGAACTTCTAGGACAAATAACAACACTACAAAATGCAAGCCTAATAGCACATGAGCAGACCAAAAACCACTTGCCTGTCCATGTCTGCATTGGCATTTAGTTTGGCAAATTGCGTGAGCCAACCTGTTAAAATATATATATTTTTAAATTAAATTATAAACTATTTTTTCTTGAGTAATGAGTTAACCCTGCTTAACCTACTTTAGTCTACCGTTTAAGAGTGTTTTTCTTTTAAATTATAAACTATTTTTTTCTAGAGTGACGATATATGAAACACAGAATGGACACAGGATACGACACAGACACGGACATAGATACAGAGACACACTAAATTCAAAAAATTGTTAGACATGGACACGATATATATATAAATTAATAACAAACTAAATTAAAGAACTTAGTTTTATATATATATATAATTGTAAAATTTAAGGAAAAAATTCATAATTCATTAATATCATTTCTATAAGTATGAAGATTTACTACATTTTAATATATGTAATATGTATCAATATTTGTTAACTAGTAAGCCTCTCCTAAAAATATGGAGTATAATTTCTATTAACATATTTTAAAAAATCTCAAACTAATTTCTCCTAATAGAACTAACCATGTGCAAGTACATGTACATCCAAAAAAAGAATTAACTAGAGGGAATATTGGTGTGAGATAAGCTTCAATGACGACGAAGTGAACGACTTGGTACGAGTAGAGGTAGAAGGTGTAACACCCCAAGTTTCTTATCTATTTGACAGTAATTTTGACAGTTAATAGAATTATACTGTTTAGTGATTTTTGTGTGTTGTAAAATTATTTTGATTATTCCATCAGCGTATTTGATCTTTTTGAGTGATTTACTCCGTGTCAGGAAAATAATAATTTTTGGGTTTGAGAATTTACGTAATTTAAATTTTACTGTTAAGTCTTAATTATTTTACGTAATCTGATTTGATTTTCCTAAGTTTTATAATTTTTGTGATTTTATGTATGATTATAAAATTTTTATATTTCTCTGATTGTTTTTGGACTGTTTGTGGGCCCCAGGGGGTCCTATGTGGGCCTGGGGCGGGTCCCTCAAAGTGAAAATTTTTCTAACCATTGAAAAATTTATACTGTTGAGACGGAGACATGGGATCTTACTAAACCTGAATTCGTAAATAGTTTTAGAAAATTTATTTTACTGTGTTTTGTACTGTATTTAATTATCGAGCGATAAAAATACAGTAAATATATTCTTTCGTGGGGTTATAGCAGATAAAAATAAATATTATACTGCTTGGTCAACAATAGTGGTTATGACAACTTTATGACGGACCAATAGGAAGCAAGCTTAATGTTGAAGCATTTGATATCAACCGTCGATTTAATCAACGATGTAGAATTGGTTAAATAAAATGGCTATGACCATTTATAACCATTGGATTTAGATTTAAAACAAGGGTGGAGATTTGGTCTTAAAAAATGACTAAGACCATTTGTGACCATTGGATGTAGATTTAATCAATGGTGGAGAATTGGTCTTCTAAAATGGCTATGACTAATTATGGCCCTTGGATTTAAAGTATGAAGGTGTAATCTTGACCCTTCATTTTGGAGATGCATCTAATGGCTAGGATTTAAAGGAGGAAAGATCCAATGACCTAGATTAAGTCTTCTATCTAAAGCTATACCTAAAGTCTCCCTTAATCCTAACCATTGATCTAATCAATGGCTAAGAATGCTTAGGATGATGGCTTGAAAAGATGATCACTTATTGATCACTTATTGAATGCATAATAGAGAGGGGGGACGGTTTTTGGTGGCTTAAGGGCATAGGAAAGTTTGAAGACCACATTATTGCTATTCTTGATTACCTTTGTCTTCTCCAAAAACAAAAACTCATCAAGCTTTTCTCTCCACTTTTCCTTCATGGTGGTTTTGGCCAAGCACCAAGAAATACCCTCCATCAATCAAAAATTTCATACAACCTAGTTTCTTGAATCCTTACCTTATTCTAAGCAACTTTCATGTTGGAGACTTTCTCTAAAACATTCATCTTCATGGACTTTCTTCAAGAGCAAAGTTATTGGGTTTTTTAGGTGAAGTGTAAGGAAACTTCATTTCTTCTATCTTTTTCATGTTCTAAGCCATGTTTGATCCATGGTTCTTCTTGTTCAAGCTTGATATGCTAATAAGTATGTGTTTTGTTTTGTGTTTAAGAATCTTTGGCGTCGAAGGACTTGGGAAAAGAAGCAAAACAAGGAGCTTTTGAGGATTTTCAAGAGGTAAGAGGGAGATTCATCTCACCTACCAAGTATGGTGGTGAGAGATGATTTTGTATTTGATGGACGGTGAATCCATATGAGGATTCATATCCATGGTCATGCAATTATTTGTGGGTGTTTATGTGTTTTGATTTATTTGTTCATGCTTTGTATGATTTGCATGATTTATTGCTTGTGATTATGGCATGCTTGTGGTATATATGATGAAATATGTATATGTATGTCATGATGTCAGGGATGGCAATGGGTATTGGACCCGATGGGTACCCGCAAAAATTACCCACAATGGGTAGGGTAATTACCCGCTTAATGGGTATGGGTAAGGGTACGGGTAATTACCCACAAATTTTGATGGGGATGGGTGCGGTCACGGGTACCATGGTACCCACCCCGCCCCATACTCACACATACTTATTTATTTATTATTTATTTATATATACATATATACATATATAACAAAATTGTATGACATTGACATTTTTAATCAATGTCTTTTTATCCATTGGTTTTTTCGTAGTTAATAAAAGTGCGGGTAGCAGTGCAGTGCACGGTACTTAGGTACCCAGAGGGTAAGGTACGGGCATCAAAGTTGCTACCCACGCAGGTATGGGGACGGGTACGGGTATTTTTTTTAAATGCGGGTATGGGGACGGGTACTATAGTTCCCTACCCAGACCCTACCCATTGCCATTCTTACATGATGTGATGATGGAAAGGAAAACAATTTTTGGTTCCAAAGACCAAAAGGAATTTCGGCCAAGACACCTCAAAATAGGTGTTTACAAATTAATATTTTAATGAATGATAAAATTGGATATTTAGAAAAACAAGGAAAATAAACAAAGGGTTTGTTTTCAAAGAATATGTGTTCACGGTTTTTGAAGGATATTTTTTAATCAAAAGATTTTAAGTATTTTACTAATCATGAGTTTTAGATGAAAAGAACAATGAGTTGATGATTTTAAGGATTTGCAAAGAAAGTGAAAATGAAAATGAACAAATGAATTGGTTTTAAAGACCAAGAGTCTCACGATTTTGAAGGAAAATTTTAATGGTTTTGTTTGTGTAAAAACAAGAATGGTACTTAATTGATTTAGAAGGAAAAATATTTGATGGCCATTGGAATCATGTCCACGGTTTTGAAGGCTTGTGAATGCCTTAGTTTTATGAAACAAAGTGATTTTCAAAGTAGAAATTTAATTGATTTAGTAAAGAATTTTGGAAAGGGAATAAGAGTGTTTTATCACTTGAGAAAATAGAATTTTCGTATATAAATGGAAAAGAGAGGTTGAACGTGTTTGAAACTCAATTTATTTTGAAGAGGATTGATTTTGGAATTGATTTGAGAAAAATAGAGAATATAATGGTGATTTGAAATTTTACTAGCGTATAACTCATTCTTTGGGTTTTGGAGTGCGTAAAGAAATTTTAAGATTTGAAACATTGATTTACATCAATGAAAAAGTGATTTTGTGGATTATATTCTAAAAAAGATTTATTGAGTAGGAAAATGTGGAAAAGGATTTCTTGAGTAAGAAAATAGGAAAAATGAAGTACAAAGTCATATTATTTTGAGAAAGGTTGAACTGACATTCTTGAAGGTTGAGAAATATTTTTCGTAATGCAAAAATAGTGAAAAATGTTTTTATCTTAAAAATATGATTTTTAAGCTACGCGAATTGAAAAACGTTAAAATATTTCTATACGATTTGGAAAGCGTTTAAATATTTTACGCGATTGAAATATTGTTGAAAAATCACTACGTGATTGAAAAATGATGGAATATTTTTACATGATTTTGAAAACGGTGGAAAATCGCTACGCGATTTGAGAAACTTGTAAATATTTATACGCGATTGAGAAAACGTTAAAAAATCAATACGTGATTTGAAAATGCAACAAAAGTGTTGCGGAATTGTGAAAACGTAACAGAAATGTTGTGCAATTGTGAAAACACGACAAAAGTGTTTTCTGACTATGAAAATGCGATAATATGATTTCGCTATTGAAAATATAGTATGAATATTGTTGAACCAGTGTATGGACACTGTATGAGAAAATGACGAGTTTTGCCTGTGATTGGTATTTTGTGCATTATACATGCATTGAAAAAATATGCATTGAGGCATATGATTAAATTGAACAAATGAAACTGAAAAGAATGGCCCTTGTGGTTGGACTTGCACTGATATATTCATGCATTGTATAAAATATAGCTGATAGCTATTATGACCCTTGTGGTTAAAGAGGGTTGTATTATGGCCCTTGTGGTTGAAGAGGGAATTAGAATTGAAAAGTGAGGTCTATGATGGATCTTGGGGGCGTCGAGACGCGACGGTCGACCAATGGACAGTTGGCAAGTACCATGTGCCACTTGGCGATGCAGTCTATTGCAACGCATTGACGATACCCGACAAGAACACGATTCTTTTTGAAGACTGGAAATTGTCTGTGGGCTAAGCTGGACATTGTTTGTGGACTAAGGCTGGGCATTGTCTGTGGGCTTAAGCTGCGCAATTAACCAGAGCATTCTTCTCGAAATTGTGAAAACTTCAATGGAGTTTTTTTGAAAAATTGAGTCTTTGTGCTCATGCATAATCTGAACATTCATATCAGTGTGATAATTGAACTGTTGAATAATACTGGATGATGATGATGATAAATAATGTTGATGGCAATATTGTTATTATTATGTGATTTGAATTGATGAATACTTGGATAATGTTGAGGGCATTATCATAAATATTGAATGATATTTGAACTGATAAATGATTGGATGATGATAATTGATTAATGTTGAGGGCATTATTGAAATTATTGTATGATGTATCTCTATGATATATTGTGATATCTCTGTGCTATCATATTGGTATTGGTGTAGGTGATCTCACCTCTTTGTTATTTTGTTTGTTAGGCTTGTGTTGTTAAAAGTTATACAGTAGATGGAACGAATTTCTTAGATGTGACTGAAAGCAAATATACTGAGTTTGGTGACAACATTGAGGATTGGCCATTCCAGATTAGTTGATGAGGAGTTTTGAGGAGGAACAGATATATGACGCATCAAGGTGGATACAAGACAGGATAAGTAGGTTGAGTTCTTCTCGTTAGTGTTTTACCGTGCTATTAAGTAGGACCCGTCATGAGATTTGCTACTGTGAAAAATTAAGTCTGTAATTTTTATGTTACTGGAATAATTGTTAAATATTAAGCGATGTCTGTTATTTGAGTTTTAATCAATTTAAATCTATTTTTCAGTATTATTTATAAATATAAGTAAGTTTATGTTTCCGTGAAAAGAAATTTTTAAAATCCACATTTTATAACTCAAATTTTTTATGAACTGATTTTCAGATTATGAGCTTGTAGTCAGAAATGTGATGCCCTACGGAGGGTGTTACAGAAGGAGCAGATGCAAATAGTGGTGTGTGGAAAGATAAAACTTAAAAGTTTAATAGTGACGTATGAAAAGATAAAACTTAAAATACTGGTATGTGAAAATAGTGACTTGAGACGTCAGTCATGTGATTGGGCTTTGGTGGGTTACGAGCTTATTAATTGAACGTTCCTCATGAAAACTAATTTTTTTAAAAAAATATTAATCGGTCGTGTCTAAGTTATGTCTTAGACATATCTAAGTGTGTCTGAGACATGTCTGAGACGTGTCCGATTATGTCCGAGATGTGTCCAAACTAAAAAAATAATATTTTTAATCAGATACATTTAGACACGTAAAACATGTCTGTTATACGAGTGTCTCCATGTATCTGATACGGATACGTGTCTGACATATACTCACACATAAAAAACGATGTGTTCGTACTTCATAGGTAACGATCTAGCCCTCCTTAGCCTACTTTAGTCTACCGTTTATGAGTGATTCTTGGTTAATCGAGGTTTATTATAAACATTTCATTTAATATTAAATATGTATAAAATTGTGTGGTGCATATTATAAATGTATTAATTTTTAAATAATATATTTATACATATTAAATTTTAAATAGAATATCTAAAAATGATATGATAGTTAGTGCGTAACCATGAATTTTTCACTATTTAATGAAGTAAAACCAAAAATCATTAAATAAAAGTATAATCATTAATGTCTTAAACTTTTTAAAAATATTTAAACCATGTATGCCTCTACTTGGGAGCAGGCTTTTAAAATCAATTCAAGCAGATCTGTCCCGATCAAATCTTAAAATTACTTTAGCAATTGAATCATGTAAAAATTAGTTCATTTGTTCGGAATTTGATTTAGCCACCCAAAAACATATATTTATGTAAGAGTAAAATTATATTTTAATATCTAAAAGACACATCCGTTATTAATTTAGTTTCTTATAGATTAGTTTTATTAATTTGATCCCTCAAAGTTAAATTTCTAATATTCGTGTCTCTATAAAGTCTAGTTTACACATCATTCATTTTCAATATTTGAATAGGAAGGACTAAAATATGAAGAATTCAAACTTAGCATATGGCTGTTAAATTAATAGACCGGCCCTCCTCCTCTAAGCTTGCCTGTGATGAGCCACAAGTTAAACAAATCAGAACGTCCCACATTTAAATGAGTTGCAAAAAGAAAAAGATAATCTTATACTCTTTTTTAAGAGTGCATTACTATTTATATCATTTTTAAGAAATGTGATTGAATGAGAGAAAGTGATATGAAAATATATGTATAATAAATGATATTAGATAGAATGTAAAAATAAGTATATACACCATTTGATGTAAGAATATAAGAATTTGTTGCAAAATAAGCAGTTTGACTCCCCTCGCATCACTTGTAAATTTTCAAATTTTCAAATTCAATCAAAATCTTTATTCATCAAAGTAGTTATTAATCGTTACATACTCAACTCATGGAAAAAACATTTTACCAAAAAAAAAAGAGACTCATGGAAAAACAGAAATCTAAATGCCCAAGGGTTCTTACACTTTCATAGCAAGTATCTTTCAAAAAACCATGCGAACACTGGGTTAGGCACACTACAATCATGCAAATAATCCAAAGTCTCAAACTATCAATTTGTTGATAAGGGACCCAAAACTTCCCCTGTAAGATTTGGAAATGACCAAAGTTCAATGAGCTTAGAAGATCCGAGTGAAGAAAAAGTGATACCACAACGAAAAGATCAAGTGCCAGGGTTGAGAAAATAATCTTAATCCTAATAGAACCGTCCCTTATTTTTTTCAATGTGCAAATTATCTATCAATACCATTATAAAGTGGATTCCCACTTTGATGTTGAACTTTTCTTTTTTCAAAATTAATATTATTAGTTACTTATTTAAGTATCAAAAAATTATTTATTTAAGTTAGAAACAGAAATAAAAAAATAAATATTGATAATCTATGTATATTTCTGAATGAATGAATACAAGTGGGCTAGCCTTTATTTATACAAGAAGGCAGTTGTACAGAAAAAAATTATAATTATGCACTAAATTAAATTAATTTTGTATTGCATCAATTACAATCATTCCTAAAATCAATCGTGATCAATCACAATCAATCACGCTAACATCCCCCTCAAACTCAAGTGGGTGTAGAAGAAACTAACTTGAGTTTGGAAACCAGAGCGCAGAATCTCCCAGGATGATGAGCTTTGGTGAACAGATCGGCTGATTGATCAAGAGTGCTAATAGAAAAGAGACGAAGAGCACTACGAAGAATGTGTTGACGAATGAAGTATCAGTCGATCTCAATATGCTTGGTGCGCTCATGAAAAATATCATTGTGAGCAATCTGAATAGCACTCCTATTGTCATAGTAAAGAGCAATGGGAGAGGACTGAGAAATACTCAAGTCGTCAAGAAGCCAACATAACCAAAGTATCTCATATATGGTGTCAGCTAGTGCTTGATATTCTGCTTCAGTACTGGAACGTGCAGTGAAAGTTTGTTTCTTGCTTCGCCATGAAATAAGTCACTACAAAAAACACGGTAAATTGTGGGGATTTTTTTGCGGGGGTTATCAAACTCCACAAATTGACACAAATTATAGGGGTTTTTTTCCATTTCAGCGGAGGTTATTAACCTCCGCAAATTAAGAAAGGTTTATTTTTATTTTCCCTCTATTTTTTGGCCTCCTTCTCATTCTCCCTCTCACTCCCGTACTGTGCTTCTCACTTCACTCTCCCTCTCACTCTCGTTCTCTGCCTCTCACCCTCGTGCTCTCACTTCCCTCTCCCTCTCCCTCTCCTTCTCCCTCTCCCTCTCACTGCTGCCGTAGGAAGGCCCAGAACTCCGTCCGTCGTCCGTCACCACAGATCCGTAACTCACGCATCCGTCGTCCGTCTTACGCAGCCGCGCCATCCACGAACCCAGATCTGCCTAGATCTGGCCGCCATTATCAGGTATGGTTCCTTTGGCTGCTCATTTTGCGTTGTTAAGTGATGGGCTTCTTCTCAGTTTCTTTCTTTGGCTGCTCCTTTTGCTGCCACAAAATGACACACAAAATGACGGGCTTTGGAATTGTCTTGCATTTAGTAGGAATGCAATACCTGATGCTAAGTTATCCTTTTTCGTTTGTGGTAGGAATGCCAAGTTGATGGTGATACAAGCTCACTTTGGCATATTGCATAATGTAGTTCTGATGTAATCACACTATACTCTGTTTTTCTCTTCAAGCTAATTAGCATGGCATAAAAACAAATAAAAGCAAAGTTATTAAATCTTAGTTAATTTAAAATACACCCTAAAATCCCCTAATTATTTTCCTGTATGACTAACTGTTAAGACCATTTGGTGTTAGCCTGATAGGATGTGATAATGGTATTGTGGTGTTTTGATCACACAAAGATAAGATTTTGCTGGTTTATTTGAAGAGTGGAAACAGAGGCAAGAGAGAGAAATATATATAAAGAATGGAATGGAATGAGTAACTAAGGATGAGTCATGGCTGGGTGGGGTAATGGGTTGGTTGGATCAGAGGTGGATGGAGTTGATGGAGTTGATGGAAGAATGAGCTATTAATGAAGTCATTGATGCTTATTTTTTAGTGACTGAGTAGTATCTTGTACGGATTTTGTATTCCCTCAAAATCTATGTTTCAATTTGTTGTGGATCACCTGATTTTGTTTAGCAACCCAAGCTTATTTGAAGAAGTTTAATGTGTGGCGTCTCAAAGATTTTAATGAAGAGTGAAATAATAAAATCTCAAAGTTAAAATCATTTTAAAATCATTTCAATCTTAATGAAGGTTGTTGCATCTGATCATGGATAAATCGCTTGAAATTCTTAGACTTTCAATTCATATATATGGGTTTGATACTGGTAGTTTCTTGTTTTATTATTAATTTGGTGATATTGATGCATTTTGTCTACTTTAACTTAAGCAAAGCTGGTAGTTTCTTCTTCGGTTTCTGGTATATACTTGTCCTACATTGAACATTATGGTTCTCCCCTTCCCTCAGCAAGTCCTGGGTTAGGGCAAACTTCCAGTTTGAGGGGAAACTGCAAATAGCCAATTATGAACTTTTTAAACAGCAGTTTACATCATGTTAGGCTTCATAATGTTTTTTGTGGAGAAAGGGAACCTTTGATGCTTTGAAGATTAGGTACTGACTTCTGCACCACAAGTGTAAATATGGGCAACTTGTGATGTGAATGTGGTACATAAATATTTTATAATATTAGACTCTAAAAGAAAGAGTTGCAATTGATGTAATTATTTGAAAGATAATGATTGTGTCATCATTTTGAACTTTTTTTTTTTTTTGGATATTTGCATCAGTTTATGATTTGTTAAACCTGAGATGTGTGATTTGGAAGGTATCAAGTGATGAAGCAATAGAAACTGCAAAGCTTCTTGCGCTTAAAGAAGGCCTATTTGTAAGTTCTAAGTCTCTAGAAACCGCCAAGAGTTTGCCTATTCTGTCCCTAATAGCTATCTTTTGAGTCTCTTTTATGATTCATATTTGGATTTGGAAAACAAATAAGAAATTGGTTATGTTATTTTCTTTTTCTACTTGTATAATTTGTTGAACTTCTACTATGTTGTTGTAGGTTGGAATATCATCGGAGTTGCAGCTAAAGTTGCCATTAAGATAGCAAAAAGACCAGAAAATGCTGGAAAGCTTATTGTAGTAAGTTGATTGTATCCCTACAAATTCTGGGGAAAGAGTATTTAGACATGTCTGTTGAGAAGAAGTTACAAAATTGCTAGTATAATCTTATATATAACATTCAAGAAGACCTATCACTAGTTATCTCTTGGACCACATTTATGACTTGACATTGCAAAACTTGCATGGGTTATCAACAAATAACCATAAAGGTGACAAGCTCACCTCTGATTGTTTAGGTCTTTTTTTCCCATAATCTGAACAAGATTGTTTAACAATTATGAAATAATTGATGTTTATAGTTTTTTTTTAAAAAAAAAATTTAAGAAAGACAACTGAGCTGCTTGTATTCAGTAAGTATTATATAATCTTATGCACTTATTGTATGTTAATGCTTCGTCATGCCATATGGGCTTATCCTTTTCAAATTTCAAGTATATCCAAAGTTGCTCTTAATGGATGGTTGTAATATGGATTTCAAGTACTCTCCTCTGGAGCTTTGTTCCTCAATGCAGATTGGATTGCAAGTCTCATTATGGCGATGGTGAAACTGATCTAATGATAATCATAAAGAAGATTTATACAGACCAAGAACTTGCAACATAGTTCCATGGTTTTGTAACCTCATCTGTAACCTCATCATCAACATAGGAAGAAATATGAAATCTGTAACTAGTTGTGTAATTTTAGCCAATCTTAATTGGACCCTTCCTGGGTGAGATTTAGTTCTAATTGAAGTAGGGGTTGTCTCTTACTCCAAAATAAGGAGTTTAGTCTTTAAACTATATCATTTAAAAATCAGAATTTTTATTTGTTTGGCTGTTTGGTCAGAAATAATGGATACTCTAACTACTGCACACTCTGTTTTTTAAACAGTCAATAGTTAAGTTCAATTTGAACATGTCATATCTCTCTTAGCACCTAAGAAATTGTAATAAAGTTTGCTTAGTAACTAGGCATATGTCTGACTTATACGAATCCTAGGTGACCAACAAGCAATTGTATTCGAACATGTTGTACAATTATCATCACTTGTACAAGTATCAAATACTCATGTACTAAAAAAATCTGCACAGATGATCTATATATTGCTTAACTTGGTTTAAAAAGTTTTGCTTTCCTTCAATAAGATAGTTTTTATGCACTGAAACATGCTCTGCACAATATTAATTTGTATGTCATATATACAAAACCACATACAGGGGAAGTCAATTGAAAAATGAGACTTGAATTGATCATCAATTATTATGACAAGTTAAGTATGTGTTATTCTAATTCATGCATGTTAATTTGCACAAGTGTATTGTCTATCACAACTTTTATGAGCTAATTTATTGCTTCTTATACCCATTCTCCTCCACGAGTCCTGACTATATATGGTATATAAACTGCTATACTGTACTAGTATCCTTTGGTTTCTCTTTCTGATTGTCACGTCTTATATGAATATGCAGTGGGCACATTTCCCTCATATTCACTTTGGGTTAAAGCTGGATGCCAACAAGCAGGCAAAGTTGGACCAAGGTGAGGTAACTCAAAAGTCAATTCACTTGATAAGTAAGTATAATAGTTTGTATCAATATTGTATTAAAAAAATAGAATACTATAAATTTGTATTATTTTGGTTATGGCATTTTGTGATCTATGAGAAATCAATCCTGATTGTCACTTAGATATAGCAAACTCTTAAGATAAATATTTATAAATTTAAATTATTTGTCTGAATCTAATTTATTGAAGTTTTTATTGTGTTGTGGAAAAGCTGTTCTTTAATTGTTTCTTATTCTCATCTTCAACTAAATTCCCAGATTGTTAAGGTTACTAAGGTAAAATTAAACAAATTAAAATTAACAAGTCTTTCTGTATAGAATAATAACATCCAATTCTGTTAAAATGCAAGAAGAATAAGAATGACTACCAAAAAGACTTCAGGGTGTTACATATAGCTTCTTTGTTTGTTTTTGCCATATATTGTTTGCAAAGCAGGCCCAAGTATTTGTGAATGTACTACCACATGATGGATGGCCATGGCTGGAAAACAGCCTATCCGATTGACCATTAGCCATTTTGTCTTATTCTTCTTCAATAATGTCATTTGCACACCATTTTCGTTATATCATTCTTACACTACTTTTTTTAGATAATAAAACTTAAAAAATACACATTTCAATACACTTATTTTCTTCCAAATAGGAAAATTGTAAAAATAATGTATAAAATATATGGTGTACAAATAACACAACCCATGCCACACATGCCTCTTATGCATTTTTATTGGTACACACTTATGCTTTTATTAGAGATCTATATTTTTCAACATTAATATTCTGATATATACAGCCCACCCACATCCGAATTCATTTGTGGTTTTCAATCTTTTGGCAAGGCACACCTATAGTATTGAAGATTCTTAGTCATTTTCTGCAGTCTCCTAATTTTGTTTTACTTTTGGTTGTGCACACTATTTTACTTGGACTACAATGGGCTTTAATTCCCTTATTCAATTCTTTACTACCATTACTTCATGATTTTATTTATCTTTGTAATTTCTTACCAAATGTTTTTTACTATTTCAGCTAGGTGATGCTTCAAGTGAACCTACTACGCCATTGAATGCAAGAAGATCATCTGGTGGTAACAACACAAACCACCAACATCATATTTAGTGTTGATTTTTTTTTATTGTGACACTACTTTAGGTTATTAAGGATTTTAAGTTGTAAGTTTAAGTTATAAATAATGAATTTATTTAGCTTATTATGGATTCAAGCTTGTGTGGTTTATGTTACTATGAATATTTTTAATGCAATTTGTTTCACATTTATATTAGCACTTTTATACAATTAATTGTGTAAGCTAAACGTTATTAGAATTAAAGATTAAATATGCAGTAAATATTTTTTTAAAAAAAATTCATCAGATGAACAAGAAAGTCAAAGATTACAACAATAAAATAGCGGCGGTTTTCAACCTCTGCAATTTTTGGATAAGCTGAAGCAGTCAAATAGATAGCGGAGGTTAAAAACCGCTGCAAATTAAAAAAAATTGCCACAAAACTGTGGGGGTTTTAAACCGCCGCAAATTGATAAAAATCGCCGCGAAATTGTGGGGGTTTTAAACCGTCGCAAATTGAAAAAAAAACCACCGCAATAAATTGCGGCGAATGTAAATGAAGCGTTTTTTAAAACCGCCACAATTCAATTTGCGGGGGTTAAAAACCGCCGCAAATTGAAATAAAAACTGCCGCAATTTAGCACGTTTTTTGTAGTGAGTGCATCACCAAGATAGATACAGTAGCCAGTGGTGGATTGACGATCAGTGAGGTCTCCAGCCCAATCAGCATCAAAATAAGCTTAGAGAACTAATGAAGAGTTAGCTGAGAAATGACGCTCATGAAATAAAGTTCCTTTTATATACCGAATAATACGTAGAACAACAACATAATGAGTAGTGAGCGAAGTTGACATAAATTGACTGACTAGATGAACGATATATGAAATGTCTGGACGAGTAGCAGTAAGATAAATCAATCTATCAACTAACTACCGATAGAGAGTAGGATCATCAAGTGTAGTATCATCCAGAGGTGTAAATCTGACATTAGGTTCTAAAGGAGTAGGCTCAGTGCGACTGTATGAGAGACCAGCTCGAGAAATAAGATTTGAAGTACATTTAGCTTGGGATAAATAAATACCATCAATAGAGAAAAGAACATCATGACCCAGAAAATAACTGAGAGGACCAAGATCTTTCATCTCAAAATTGTGGCTCAAAGATGCTTTAAGATCAGTAATACCAGAAATATCATCATATGTAATAATCATGTTATCAACATAAAGAAGCAGTAACACAGTGCCACTATTAGTCTTACGGATGAAAAGTGCTAAATCATGAGGACTAGAGGAATATCCAAGCTAACTAATGGTAGAACTGAACTTAGCAAACTAGACTCGAGGAGCTTGTTTAAGACCATACAAGGCTTTACGAAGAAGACATACCTTGTTAGGTGGGCAAGAGTAACTTGGTGGTGGTCGCATATACACTTCTTCTTCTAAGTCACCATTCAGAAAGACATTCTTCACATCTATCTGACTAAGAGTCTAGTTGCGAGTGGCAGCAATAGGAAGAAGAGTGCGAACTGAAGTAAGACGAGCAATTGGAGCAAATGTTTCTTCATAATCAATCTCATGTTCCTGAGTAAAACCTTTGGCCACCAAGCATGCCTTATAAGGATCAACAGACCCATCATATTGAGTTTTAATCTTGTAAACCCATTTACATCCAACAAGAGCCTTATCAGAAGGAAGATCAATTATTTCCAAGTATCATTATTCTCCAAAGCCTGTAATTCTTCATTCATAGCTTGTTGCCAACGAGGATTAGTGGATGCCTCTGAATATGTCTGCGGTTCATGAAGGTGAAGCATGGTAGAAAACAATGATAATCACGAAGGTAGGTAGGAAGGTTTCTTACATGAGAAGGATGAATGATAGTGTTAGATGCAGAATCAACAGTCGGGATAGTGTCAATGGAATGAGTCAAAACTTTAGACGAGGATGAGAGCTCACTGGGAGAATCAGAAGAGGAATATGAAGGTGGAGAACCTGTCTTAGACACATCTGTGGACTCCGTATCAAAATCATGTGGAAAAAGGTTAATAGATGGTGTGGTGAACAAGAGGGTAGAAGTGAAAGGAATAGAGTTGAATTGAGACAATGTGGAGAATAAAGTATCTTTCCAAAAGATAACATAACGAGAAATACGAATGCGCTGAGAGACTAGATCCCAGCAGCGATAGCCTTTGTGTTCAGTAGCATAACCAAAGAAGCAACAGAGACGGACACGAGGTTCAAGCTTAGTGTGTTCATGTTGTAACACCCACCGTAGGGTGCCACATTTAAATGTTATTATTATCAAATTACCCCCAAGTTATAACATGTGAAGTTATAATAAAAATATGAGTTGTAAAATTTCTTGTTGTCGATAAAATAAACTTAGCAGAAAATAAAAATATTAAAACAACATCACAAATAATTTACATCATATACATAAGTTTCAGTATTGACATACTAAATATTTACAAACATTGTTCTCAAAAGTATTTGAACATTTATTTAACTAACATACTTGTCCAAGTATGACTAGACAGCAGAACCCTCAAACGGGTCCTCCTCAGGTTCCTCAGCGGGTAGGAATCCGACTTGACGCAAAGTCCTACGGACAGATGTCCGTGCAGACGACATTATACTAATCTCACTAGGAGTACAGTAGTAAGCTCCCCAGTACTGCCTAATGGACAACGGAAACTCTAAGTGTACATAAATATTTACACTGAAATAAAGGTTCTCTTGATAAAGCCTACTTAGGGTAACATTCAAATCTCCTATATAGAAAATACACTCTCTATCTAGATGGACATGCTAAGCCTCTGGTCCTCCACGAAATTGCAACCTCATATATCCTAAGAAACTGGGCATCGCCATCTTCTCAGAATTCAGCTTCCTCAGTAGGAATTTGTTCCTCTTCGCCTTCTTGTTCAATCCCTTGCTTAGCATCTTCACCAAATATAAATACAGGACAAAAATAGGCACACAAAGAGGTGAGATCACCTACGCTAATACCAACATGGTAGCACAGAGATAACACACACAATATATCATACAGATATATCATACTATAATTATAATCATGCCCTCAACATTATTTATCACCATAACAGATATAATAAACAATAATTACAATCATGCCCTCAACATTATCCAATATTCCACAATTCATATATCACACAGATATAGATGTTCAGATCATGCATGTGCACATAGACTCACTTTCCTACTCCATGGAGTTAAAACTCAAGTCGGAGAATTTGATCCAAAAGATCTGTCTGTACCAATATGCCTCAGACCACGTGCCACAATTCTCATATATGTTTGCACATCTAGCATATACACGACTGTCTTTAATAGATCTTGATTAAGAATAGTGTCTCGGTCCAGATCATCGGTGTGTTGCATCAGTCTAACTCACGGTACAGAAGAGCTACTAACTACCCATTCTAGGCAACTCGCACACCGATGCCTCCAAGGTCAACGAGTGACTTACACTATGCATATCGCACCCACTCAAGAGGTGTATTCTCTCCTAGGCAATTTGTCTTATCCAGTCCGTTGGACCTTTCCAATGCATGTATAATGCACCAACACCAATCACAGGCAAAACTCATTATTTTCTCATACAGTGTCCATACACTGGTCCAACAGTAATCCTACTGTATATTCAATCGCGTAATCATATTATCGCATTTTTCTCAATCGCGCAACACTTTTGTCGCGTTTTCACAATCGCGCAACATTTCTATCATGTTTTCAAATCGCGTAGCGATTTTCCATTGTTTTCTCAATCACGCAAAAATATTCCATCGTTTTTCAATCGCATAGTGATTTTCAACAATGTCTCTATCGCGTAAAAATATTTAAACGATTTCCAAATCGCGTATAAGTATTTAAACATTTTTCAAATCGCGTAGCTTAAAAATCACATTTTTAAATTACGTAAAGCATTTTCACCATTTTTCAACTATGTAAAATATTTCTCAACCTTCTAAACCTCATTTTGGATTTTCTAAAATTCAAACTATTTCTTGCTTTTCTTTTGCACATTTTCTCACTTAAAATTTCCTAACGCGCTAAAAAACCCGATGAAGGAGCTATACGTCAGTCAATTTTAAGTTCCTAGCGTATTCATCATAATTCTTGAATCAATTCTAAAACTCAGTTCTCTTTAAAATAAATTGAGGTTTAAACACTTTAAACCTCTTTTTTCCTTTAATAACCGAAATTGTTATTTTTCAAGTGACAAAATACTTTGTTTCCATCTCTAAAATCCTTTCCTCATTTCTTTAAATTAATTACTTTCCATTTTCTAAAATCTGCTCATCTCAAGCCTTCAAAACCGTGAGCACTTGGTCTTTGAAACCACCATAACTTTCCTTTTCCTTTTCCTTCAAATCAACTAAGTTCCATTTATAAATCATGTTTTTACACAAACAAAACCATTAAAATCCTCCTTGGCCATGAGGCACTTAATCTTTGAAACCAAAACATTTGTTCATTTTCCTTGCTCTTCTAAACCACCAATTTACCATTCATGAAAATATTAATTTTGGAAACGCCTATTTTGAGATGTGAGGCCGAAATCCTCTTGGTCTTTGGAACCAAAAATTGTTTTCCTTTCCATCATCAAATCATGACATACATATACATATTCATCATATCATATAATCAAGCATACCATAAAGCAATAAAAATCACATAAAGCATGCAAACACAAATAAATAATTTAAAGTACATAAACACCCACTAATAAATTACATAACCATAGATATGAATGCTCACATGAATTCATTATCCATCACATACAAGTTCATCTCTCACCACCATACTTGGTTGGTGAGATGGATCTCCCTCTCACCTCTTGGAGAAACCTCCAAAGCTCCTTGGTTTGCTCCTTGAACAAGTGATTCACCATCAAAAGCTTCTTAAACATAAAACAAAACACAAGTTTATTAGCATATTAAGCTTGAATATGGGTAACCATGGATCAAACATGGCTTAGAACATGAAAAAGAGATAAGGAGTGAAGTTTACATAACTTCACCTTAAAAACCCTAGAACTTGCTCTTGAAGAAAGTCCTTGAAGATGAAAGATTTAGAACTTGGACTTAACTACAAAGGTTCTTGGATTGAGGTAAGGATGCAAGTTATGTGGTTGTTTAAAATTATTGAGTGATAGAAGGTGGATTTGGGTGCTTGGCCGTGAGCTAGAGAAGAAGAAAAGGAGAGAAAATTTTGTGTAAAGCTTTAGCTTTTGGAAATGAGAAAGATGAGTAATAATATGTCGTGAAACTTTTGCTATGGCATTAAAGCCTTCACAAAAATCGAACCCCCCTTGATCTCTAAGGTTATGTCCAAATTCATTAGCCACCATTTTGAGCAGTAATAGCCATTCATTAGATTAATGGTTAATATTGGTGTAGCTTCTAAGTATAGCTTCTATATTGATAAGACTAAATCTAAGCCATTAGATCTTTCCTCTTTAAAATCCTAGCCATTAGATGTATCTCCAAAATGAAGGGTCAAGACAAATGGTCCTTGCCACTTTGTAAGACCAATCTCCACCCTTGATTAAATCAATGGTGGATATCCAAAGTCTTTACCATTAAACTTGCTTCCTATTGGTCCATCATAAAGTTATCATAACCACTAAATTTGACTAAGCAGTATAATATTTATTTTTATCTGCTATTACCCTACGGACACAATTAACTGTAGTTTTTATTGCCCGATAACTAAATACAGTACAATACACAGTAAAAGAAAATTTTGAATACTGTTTCCAGTTTTGGATTTAGTAAGATCCCCCGTCTCCGTCTCAACAGTACAAAATTTTCTGACTCCGAAAATTTTTTACTTTTCCGGCCCACATAGGCCCTCATACAGACCTCCTAGGCCCACAGACAGCCCATGAATAATATTAAAATAATCAGAGAAATATAAAAATTTCATAATAATCCACAAAATCATAAAAATTATAAAACTTAAGAAAATCAAATCAGATTACCAAAAATAATTAAGACTCAACAGTAATAATTAAAATACGTAAGATTTTTCCCGGCCCGAAAATTATTATTTTCTTGACACGGAGTAAATCACACAAAATGATCAAATGCATTCATAGAATAATCAAAATATTTTTACAGTACACAGAAATCACTAAACAGTAGAATTCTGTTATTACTGTCAAATAGTTAAAAAAATTTGGGGTGTTACAACTCTTCCCCTCTAAAAAGAGGTTTCGCCCTCGAAACTTGATTTCACACCCTCAAAATAAATATGGATATTGCTCTTTTATCTTATCTTTCAATTCCCATGTAGCTTCACTGTTTACGTCGTTCCAAACTACTTTAACCAATGAAATCTCCTTACCTCGAAGTTGCTTTGTCCTTCGATCCTCAATTTTGAATGGAAACGTTTCATAAGTAAGTTCTCATTTAGATGTATTGAGTCTGGTTCAATAACATAGGTAGGATCAAGAATATATTTCTATAGTTGTGATACGTGAAATACATTAAGAAGATTTGACAGAAAATGTGGTAACGCAATCTGATATGCCACTGGACCTATCCGACGTAAAATATGATACGACCCGATAAACTTTGGAGTGAGCTTCTTAGACTTAAGCACTCGTCCAACTCCAGTCATAGGTGTCACTTGCAAAAATACATGGTCACCTTCTTCAAACTCAAGCGATTTTCTCCTTTTATCAGCATAACTCTTTTGCCGAGTTTGAGTTGTCCTCATCCTATCTTGAATCATCTTCACTTTCTCTGTTGTCTGCTGTATAAGTTCTGGTCCTAGAATAGCACTCTCACCATCTTGATACCAATATAATGGCGTACTGCATCGTCTCCCATACAATGCCTCACAAGGTGTCATTCCTATGCTCAAATGAAAACTGTTGTTGTACGTGAACTCTATCAATGGTAAGAATTCATCCTAACATCCAATTTGCTCTAATACACAAGCTCTCAACAAGTCCTCTAATGACTGAATCATCCTTTCTGATTAACCATCAGTTTGTGGATGGTAAGCAAAACTTAGACGTAGCTTTGTTCTCATAGCTTCTTACAAACTATTCCAAAACCTCAAAGTAAATCTCGGATCTCGATCCGAAATAATACTGGAAGGTACACTATGAAGTCTGATAATTTCACCAATGTACATTTGGGTCAACTTTTCCATTGAGTAATAAATATTAATCAACAAAAAGTGCGCTGACTTAGTAAGCTGATCAACAATTACCTAACTAGAATCGTGACCTTTCTGAGTCCTTGGTAATCCTAATACGAAATCTATTGCTATGTCATCCCATTTCTATTCAGGAATAGGCAAAGGTTGCAACATTCCCGAAGGTCTTTGGTGTTGAACTTTAGCCTTCTGACAGACTAAACAAGATGATACATATTCTGTGACATCCTTCTTCATTCCTTGCCACCAATATAACTGCTTCAAATCTTGGTACATCTTTGTGGCTCCATGATGCATACTCAGTTTACTCCGATGAGCTTCATCCAATATTAATCTCCTAAGTTCTTGATCATTTGGCACACAAACCCTTCCTTTAAACTTCAGGATTCCACCAGCACCTTCATTGAATTATACCTCTGCGCCTTGGCTCTTGGCTTCCTTTGCATCTTGTAAATACTGGTCATTGTCCTGCGGGATTTAAGGATGCAAACCCAAGTGCAGGTTGTCTCAAGTAATAAATTTCTCAGGAGTCTGAGGTCGATCCACAGGGAATTAATGAAGAAAAATTAATTGAGGTAAGAAAAGGATTTGTCACAACACCAAAAGTAATAAAAGATGTTCACAAATGAATTTAAAAACTTGCTTGGATTAGGAGATCCACTCTTGGTAATAAATTAAAGGTAAAATTATTTCTCTATATAACTCAATTGAAATCCACACACAACGGAGGATCCAATCGAAAAATATAACATTCAAAGTTCAATTATATATACAATCATATTATGGTTCCTTTAATTATCTACCAACATTTGTAAATGAGCATTCACTGTGTCAATCCTATTGTCTACAATAAATTAAGATCTTCATTATACAAAGAAGGTTTCTAAATTGATTGAAAACAAAATACAACACATATAATGTCCATTTTATAATATATCATTTAAGCACAAGAAATAGAATAATCTAACCTTATTTCATTACCAAGAGCTTCACTCTTTCACCCAAGCAAGATGAAGATTTAGTTACTCATAGACAAGAAGAAAGAAAGAGAGAAGAAGAGAAAGATGAACATAGCTTCAATTTAGAGCAAGACAAAATTACAACAAAGTAAAACAATAAACAAGCATAACCATAACTTCTAAAAACTAAGCCTAACACCCAAGAGCTCAACACCAATAGCTCCCAAAAATGCTCAGCCAATGGTCCTTTTATAGAGGATTAGGGATACAAAATGACAAGGGAGCTGATTAAGAGTAGGTGGATAAGTAGGTGGAGTGGTTGGATGATTGGTTGAGTGGTTGGATTATTGAATGATTGGTTGAATTATTGAGATTCTTTATCTCTGAAATCATTCATTGCTGATCTCATGGATGCCATCAAAATGAAGCATCGTGGTCTTCATGAAAGTTGTAGCATTTTGTCTCAACTTTCCAATGGTACTGAAATCATCCAAAAATTCATCCTACAGCCTAAGATATGACCCAATTACTGCAGACTATTCAGGCCCAGTTTCAGCACCTCTGTTTTGACTTCCAGACCTAATATCACCTCCAAGCTGTCTGAATGAGCTCTTATGTTCTTCATGAAAGTTGTAGATATGACTCTTAACTTTCAATTCTCTAAATTTTAGCCCAAGATAATTCCTACAGCCCGAGTTATGCTCTGATTACTGTACACTATTCAAGTTCCAGACACAAAACTCGTGTTCTGACTTCCAAGCCTATTTAGCTCCTCTAGATGTCCATATTTTACCTGGAGCTCTTCATGAAAGTTATAGAGCTCTCTCTCTTATCTTTCCTACAAGATAATATACATAATTTTTACACATCTAGAACTCAAGATATGACACAAATACAGAAATAGTGTAAGACCCAAATAATGCTGAAAAAATCAATTAAGTCCAATTTGAGTCCAAACTTACAAAACATAACCAAGCTTAATCAATTAAGTAAATAGAGAGTGTAAATGACTAAAAATGAGGGTTTATTAATGTATAAAATATGTGATTATCAAATTCCCCCACACTTAGCTTTTTGCACTCCTGAGCAAAACACATAGGACCAAAGTTAAGAAACAAAGAAAAATGACACAGACTCAAAAGCTAAAAGAAAAAACTCTAAAAGACTGGATGAAGCAAGAAGAGTAACAAGAAATTCAAGGGATCAAAGCATTAATGAGGTAACATTTCTTCACATCTCAAACTAACAAGCAAAGAAACTTTAGTTGAAAAGAATGAATCAAGAATGATAGATCCTCATAGAATTCACTCTCAATCTCTCAAGTGTTTAAAAGGTAAGTATTTCACTCTATTCAACCAATGAACAATTGCACTACCATAAGCTTGCTTATCTTCTACTTCTCCGCTACTTAAAACACATGCATACAAAAATCAAGAGGACTTTATTCAAGGTTGTAATGGGGTCATGGTAAAGGAGAGGGGATAATATGGATATGAGAAGATAAATACCAAAAAGAATAAAAGAGCATTATGGTACAGTTAGAGTGGAGAAAATGTTTAAGAACATTCATCATAAAGGACAATCACCAATATTTGACTAATGTTTTATTGAAGATCAATCCCAAATTGTTGAATTGAATTCATTGTTAGACCTGAACATTCTCTTTTTCTTCCTGTTGTTTCCAAGCATCCACCTTTATTCTAGACTCTGATAATCCTTGATTGCAACGGTGGTCATTGTTTTTTTTATCATTTTGCACACACACCCCCACACTTGTTCAAGAACAAGGTCAATACTCTCTTATTCCCTAAGGTTGGGTAAAAACATGTTTTTTTTTCTATTTTTTTAAGGCACGAAATGAGCTAAAAACAAAAAATGGTCAAATAAGTTCAAAGAGGTTACACAAAGAAAAATATATAAGGATGAATATTTGGTCAAAGTAGCTATTTCAAAATGTCTTAATCATATTTATGTATGCATGTGAAAATGTAGCCTCAAAAAGAATCAAAGCAAGTTCTAGAGTAACAATTCTATGAGTGAAAATCATACAAGAAAGAAGAGAATGATACAAATGTTCAATTCATTCATCAATAGGCTCAAAATCTCACAAGGCATATTTCTATCATTCTCAATCCATCATATCAACATTTATCTCCAAGCTTATAATTTTTAAGAAAGAAAACAATTTATGCTAAGATCCAAGAATCCATTTGCTGCTTCTACACAAAATAATTATTTTCTCAACTAACATGCGTCTCAAGAGTAAACTTACCTCCAAGGCAAAATTTACTCCTTACTTTGCCATCCTTAATTGGTTTTACTACGGATAGGTTTCTGACAGTCATATCACTAAATATACTTCCTAATCTAGATGCGTCTCAGGAGTAAAATTACTCTTTACTCTGTCATCATTCATTGGTTTAGTAAGTCCATGACAATCGTATCATACTTCCCAAAATAAGAATTTTTTTTTTGTCAACTATCCTTCGCCCCCAACTAGATCATAACATTGTCCTCAATGTTTAAAATATAGATGAGTAAAGGATAGAAGATATTACCTATTGGAGAAATCTGATACAAATTTAAACAGAAATAAAGTACAAAAATCAAAGGTAAAGGAAAGTTATAAACAAAGTGTCAGATCTGGCTTTCTTTTCATCCTGCTTCCCTCACTACTTCTTACTGACTAATCTATCTGAGCTATTGCTGGGTCAGGTTTATGAACAAAAGCTTCTAATTTATCAATCAACTCATCAATAGTGGAAGCAGAGATAAGAAGTTGTCTTGCCGAAGGTGTGATAAATTTCTGTTCCACAGCATGGCCAGGAAAAAGTAACAAAATATCAAAGAAATTATTTACATTCAACAAACCTATGGGTTTATGGTGGATGTTCAGTTGGGCCCAAGAGACAATTTGAACTTCCAAGGTACCAAAATCACCTGGTAAGGTAATGAATGCATCAGAGTTGTCAAGCATTATCTTTATTCATTCATGCATTGATGATACCTAAAGTTCCTCTCTCATTGTCTTTCAAGTGATGTTCTGTTGAGCTAAAGGTTCAGGAATGACACCTAAAACATGATTGCCTCCTATATATGCAGCAAGTGATACAGCCCTCATTAACCCATGACAACCTCCCCCATATATAAGATGAATTTTCCTCACAGCAAGTGATCGACGAAGAGTGGTAGCTGCATTTACAAACTCTAAACCCTTCTCATACTTAGACCCACAAAATTCACAGATATTTTTAAGTTGACAAATAAAAACACCTTCCATTTCTATACTCACCTTCCCCTCGAATGATTCTGAGTTGGAAGAAAATAGAGAAAATTAAGTGTTTAAATAGAAAAAAGAATGGAAAGGATAATAATAGCACCTATAAGAGTAAGTTGGTTGTTGTCAGAAAAGTTTGAAATTAAGAAATACAGAATCTTTTTTTTTTTTACTTCAAGAAAACCATCAGGGTAAAGAAGTCTAGAAACCCCTGAAGGACCCTGCTCAAAGGATCGTCTGTCCAAAACCAAAATATAATAAAATCATACAAAGATAAAAGAAATATAATAGTAAATGATGACATATCTTTATATACAATTTTCATGGCGTATCTTTATATTGCGCGTCAGGAGTGCAGTAGACATTTACGCCCGTTTATTCGAAGAAAGGAGAAAGAAGAAACCATCGTGGGTTTCCATCCTGGGCCTGGAACCTGGAGAGCTCACACTTGGGCTCGTAACATCAACAAAGATGCTAAAATCAGAAACCCGTAATGTCCAAGATCCAGAACGTCCCATCCCAGGGCGTTGAGAGCCGCTTCTAATAAAAGAGAGGATCAAGCTCAGATGCCTCATACGCTTTAGCAGCCGTGGGTTACTTCTCACCAATAACCAGAGTGGGATACTTCTGCCTGTCCATCAACTCCACAGTGCCTAGATGGTAAACATTGGATTGTGAAGTGCGGCTCTCTACAAAGCATGGTACACGAACCTTTTTTCAGGACCAGTGTGCAAAGGTCCACCCGAGTCAATGACTGGTTAGCCAAAGGTTGGGGCTCCACAACTAATTAAAGCCATAGTACTCCTTCCGGATCACCCTTGTTCAAACATTTTTTTCTTTTTTTTTTTTTTTTTTTTTTTTTTTTTTTTTTTTTTTTTTCTCTTTTTTTTTAAGAAAACATGAAGAAGAAGAAGATAATATGTATAAATTGTTATAGATATGGCTCACATCTGCCTCTGGTTTAACGTCCAGTAACGGCTTAAACGCCTTCTATGAGTCGAGGATAAGCTTCCCATCCAATTTTCTTATAAATTGGCAAACATGGTCTTTTAGAGTCAGATTCTCAAGACTGTAGCATTTTTCTTCATCTTTGAAGAGATTCCATAAATTAAGAAGTTCACGATGCACCAATCCACAAGAATGCGTCTCAAGAATCAATAAGATATCATCTAATGACTCCTTACTCAGTCCATTCTTAATGAAGAAAATTTTGTCTTCTCTGTTTGCTAAAACCATCCCCAAAGAACGACATCGCTTGTTGCAATTCCATTGTCCACATTTGTAACAGACTTGTAACCTTTTTGCTCTTCTCCTTTTAGAATACGAACTTCTTCCAAGACCTGGCATGCATGAGTCAAATGAAATTGAAGACTCACCTGCTAGTCGGACCTTTGCTTCAATTATCCAGTGTATATCTTCTGGCATACCTTTGTGCATTAACAGTATCAATCTTTCACATCTAACTTTGTAGATTTTTGTCATAGCATTTTGAGGGGGAGAAGGAAAATGTTTTCTCAGGTTTGAAAGAATGACATCCATTTTAAAGGAGAAGAAGGATTCAGTTATTTTGGGAAACTGAAAAACAAACCGACTTGAGAGTCACGGAGTACCGTCATCCGCTACTTAACCGGCAACACAAAGAACTGCAAAAACAAGGCAACAAAATTAGAATGAATTCTATTCATAACAAGGATCAGAAAGAGAGATGAATTCTACCTCATCAACTTGGTTTTCCA
This sequence comes from Ormosia emarginata, assembly GCA_029884605.1. Lineage (NCBI taxonomy): Eukaryota > Viridiplantae > Streptophyta > Magnoliopsida > Fabales > Fabaceae > Ormosia > Ormosia emarginata. The sequence goes on from JAQQTP010000068.1 coordinate 9,555,707, forward strand.
TAAATGATTTGAGTATTTGTCCATTGACTTTAAACACATTACCATTCCTAGGATTCTCAATATCTACGGTCCCATGAGGATACACATGTTTGACAACAAAAGGACCACTCCACCTAGATCTCAATTTTTTAGGGAATAGGTGCAGACGAGAATTATAAAGCAGAACTTTTTGATCAATTTCAAAAGATTTTCTCAAAATTATCTTGTCATGAAAAGCTTTTGTTCTGGCTTTATAAATCTTTGAATTTTCATATGCATCATTTCTCAATTCCTCAAGTTCATTTAATTGCAATTTGCGTATCTTGCAAGCATCATCAAGATTTAGATTGAAAGCTTTAATGATCCAAAATGCTTTATGTTCCAATTCTACAGGCAAGTGACAAGGTTTTCCATAAACTAACTGATAGGGTGACATGCCTAAAGATGTTTTGAAAGTAGTACAGTAAGCCCAAAGTGCATCGTTTAGTCTTAAAGACCAATCTTTACGATTTGGGTTAACCATTTTTTCTAAAATTTGTTTAATCTCCGTATTTGCTAATTCAACTTGTCCACTTGTCTGAGGGTGATAAGGGGTGGCAATTTTGTGTGTAATACCATATTTCTTCATTAAAGATTTAAATAGTTTATTGTAAAAATGTGGTCCCCCATCACTGATGATAGCTCGAGGGATTCCAAATCGACACAAGATATTTTCTTTTAAAAATTTGAGAACAGTTTTATGATCATTGTGTCGGCATGGGATCGCTTCAATCCATTTTGAGATATAATCAACTGTAACCAAAATATACACAAATCCAAATGAAGATGGAAATGGGCCCATGAAATCAATTCCCTAACAATCAAAAATTTCAATGACAAGGATGGGGTTCAGAGGCATCATGTTTCTTTTTGAAATTGAGCCTATTTTTTTACAATTTTCACAACTTTTACAAAAAGTATAGCAGTCCTTAAATAAAGTGGGCCAATAAAATCCACACTGCAAGATTTTCGTAGCTATTTTCTTTGAAGAAAAGTGACCTCCACATGCTTCTGAGTGACAAAATTTAATGACACTACCTACCTCACTGTCGGGCACACATCTCCGAAAGATTTGGTCAGGACAATATTTGAACAAGTATGGTCATCCCAATAAAAAATTTTTACCTCTGTCAAAAATTTCTTTCTATCTTGGTGCGTCCATTAAGGCAGCATCTTTCTTGTTACAAGAAAGTTGACTATGTTAGCAAACTAAGGCATGGAATTGACAAAAAATAAAAATTCATTGGGAAAAGAATCATTGATGGGTGTGCTATCAAAAGGTAAGCCTATTGTAAGTCTGGACAAATGATCAGCGATAACATTTTCGGCTCCATTCTTATCTTTTATTGTGATGTTGAATTCTTGAAGCAACAAGATCCACCGTATCAATCTTGGTTTGGCATCCTGCTTGGACATCAAATATCTAACAGCAACATGATTGGTGAAAATCACAATAGAAGAACTAATTAAGTAAGATCGAAATTTGTCCAGTGGAAAAATTACAACAAGTAGTTCTTTTTCAGTAGTAGTGTAATTCATTTGTGCACTATTTAAAGTTCTACTTGCATAACAAATCACATGAGGCTTACCTTCCTTTCTTTGGCCTACAACAGCGCCCACAGCAAAATTACTAGCATCACACATCAACTCAAAAGGCAAAGACCAGTTAGGAGATTGCATGATAGAAGCAGATGTTAGAAGACCAATTAATTTTTCAAAAGATTTTTGACATTCTTGAGTCCAATCAAATGGTGCATCTTTCAACAGAAGATTACATAATGGTCTAGATATGGCACTAAAGTCCTTTATGAATCTTCTGTAAAATCCTGCATGTCCTAAAAATGAACGAACTTCTCTAACTATTTTTGGGAAAGACAAATGAGCAATTAAATCAACTTTGGCCTTATCAATTTCAATTCCTTTAGAAGATATCACATGACCTAACACTATTCCTGTGGTAACCATGTAATGATATTTTTCCCAGTTTAGCGCAAATCCTTTTTCTTCGCATCTTTTAAGAACTTTTTCCAAATTATCAAGATAATTTTCAAAAGAATTTCCAAAAACTGTCAGATCATTCATGAAAACCTGTAAATAATGCTCAATCATGTCACTAAAAATGCTTAACATGCATCTTTGAAAAGTTGCCGGAGCATTACAAAGGCCAAAAGACATTCTTCTATATGCAAAAGTACCAAATGGACATGTAAAATTGGTCTTTTCTTGATCTTCCAATGCAATTGGTATTTGATTATAACCCGAATAACCATCAAGAAAATAGTAGTATAGATGTCCTACTACCCTTTCCAGAATTTGATCAAGAAATGGCAAGGGGAAATGATCTTTCCTAGTAGCAGCATTCAATTTTCTAAAATCAATACACATACGCCAACTAGATGAGACTCGCGTAGGTATTAATTCACCTTTATCATTTTCAACCACTGTTATTCCAGATTTCTTAGGCACAACTTGTGTAGGGCTTACCCATTGACTATCAGAGATAAGATAGATAATTCCAACATCAAGCAATTTAAGGACTTCAACTCTAACTACCTCTTTCATGTGTGGATTTAATCTTCTTTGAGGTTGTTGAGAAGTTTTAGCATTATCCTCTAAATGTATTCTATGTATACAAATTAATGGATTAATACCTTTTATGTCCTTTAATGTCCTTTAATGTCCATCCAATTGCACTTTTATACCTTTTAAGTACTTCTGTTAACTTACCTTCTTATTCTTCAGTAAGAGACGAGAAAATTACTACTAGAAAACTTTGCTTTTCTCTAAAAAATGTGTACTTCAACCCAGCAGGTAATTGCTTTAGTTCCAGTGTGGGTACTTCTTCATGGGCATTATTATTCATGAGTTTTAGCTCTTCGAATCTTGGCTTCCATCCCTTGTACTCCATTACTTGTGTATAATCAAGCAAAGAGCATATTTCAGAGATTTCATCTTCTAATTGCATGCCTGAATTAAATGAATTGACTAAACAAATTTCTAATGGGTCAGAAGAACTCCTTGTTTGAAGATGATCATCTATAATGGCTTCAATTCCTTCAACTTCCTCTTTTTCATCAAGGACTTCCTGTGGTTGCTTGCACATGTTAAAAACATTGAGCTCCAGTGACATGTTTCCAAATGTTAGCTTCACCACTTCATTTCTGCAATTTATCAAAGCATTTGATGTTGCTAAAAATGGACGGCCTAAAATAACAGGAATTGACTTGCAACTATCAACCATAGGTTCAGTATCCAAGATAATAAAATCCACAGGATATATGAATTTATCAACTTAAACCAACACATCTTCCATTATTCCTCTTGGAATTTTAATTAATCTATCGGCAAGTAGAAGAGTTATAGAAGTTAGTTTTAACTCACCCAAGTTGAGTTGGTGATAAACTGAATATGGAAGCAAATTGACACTAGCACCAAGATCAAGTAAAGCTTTTTCAATTTTATGTTCTCCAATAATGCATGAAACTGTAGAACAACCAAGGTCTTTATATTTCAACGCATTACTATTCTGAAGAATGGAGCTTACATGTTCAGCCAACGATGCTTTTTTTTCACATTTAGTTTCCTTTTAACTGTGCACAAGTCCTTCAAATATTTGGCATAAAAAGGAATCTGTTTGATAGCATCTAATAGAGGAATATTGACCTTCACTTGTTTCAAAATTTCAAAAATTTTAGTGTGGTGGTCCAATTTCTTTGGATTATTCAATGCTTGAGGAAATTCGGGTGAATGCGAGAGTTTGATCTCCTTTTGGTCAACTTCTTCATTTTCTTGGGGAATTGGTCCATCTTCTTTCTCACAAGGTTCAGAAATTTGTTTTTCAACAACCTTTCCACTCCTAAGAGTTATCACTGACTTGACTTGATCTATTTGTTGGTTTTCTAAACTCCCCTCATTTAGACTGTACTGACCCTTGGGATTTAGTTGAGGTTGAGAAGGAAATTTTCCTTTGTTGTGAATGGTGAGTGCATAAGAAAGTTTAGCAAGAGTTTCTTTTATGTTACTCATGGTTTGATTGTTTTGTTTATTAATGGCCTCTTACTTTTCTATGAATGCATGCAGTGTTTCTTCAATGTTTTTCCTATATGGTGGGACATAAGGTGCATATCCTTGAGAATTTTGAGAGTCCTGTTGTGCCTGAGGAGGTGGTGGTTGCACAAATTGTGACTGATTATTATTCCTCCAGCTGAAGTTCAGGTGATTTCTCCATCCCAGATTATATGTATCTGAAAAAGAAGAAGTAAATAACTTTTTAAAATTATTCATTACATTTACATGCTCATGTACAACTTCTTTAAAAACAAGAATGTTAGGACATTCATGTGTTGAGTGTCCTAAGTCATCACAAATGCCATAAATTTCTTCATTTTGCACAGATTTGATTTCTTTTGTTTTTCTTAATTCTATGGCTTCAACCTTTCTAGCCAAACTAGCAAACCTAGCATTTAGATCTTCCTCTTGACTAAGGTGATATTTTTCTTTATTAGCAGTGCAAGATTAAATCTAATTGAATTTTCAGAAGGGTTAGTACCATGCCAAGATTGAGAATTTTTAGCCAACTAGTTTAAATAGTCTAAAGTTTCATCAGGTTCTTTATCAAGAAACTCACCATTGCAACTTGTTTCCACAAATTGTTTAGTTTCAGGTGTTAAACCTTCATAAAAGAAGCTTATAGTGCGCCATTTTTCAAAACCATGATGTGGGCAAGAATTTAACAAATCTTTAAACCGTTCCCAACATTGAAAATATGCTTCATTTGAATTTTGAAAAAAAAATTGGATTTGTCTTTTCATAGCATTGGTTTTATGTGTTGGAAAAAATTTCTTTAAGAACTCACCTTGCATTTTTTGCCATGTGCCAATTGATCTTGGTTTCAAAGTGTTAAGCCAAGATTTTGCTTTATCTTTTAAAGAAAAAGGAAACAATTTAAACTTAACAATCTCTTCAGTGTAATTTTGGTCATTGAAAGTAATACATACTTCCACAAATTCTTTTAGATGTAAATATGGGCTTTCAGATTCTAAACCATGAAAATTAGGAAGTAAAGAAATCATACCTGGTTTAAACCTAAAATTGTTGGCATTGAATGGAAAGATAAAACATGATGGATTAGAATTTCGAGGTGGTTGCAAATATTCACACATGGTTCGCAACGGTTGATTTTCATGTTCATCATGTACACTTTCATTTTCAGCCATTGTGTCAATTGTGTATGATTGTGATTCAAACAAATCAATATATAAAGTACCAGGATTAATTTTAACTAAACGACCAGAATTTAAATCACGATACCAATCAAGCATAAATAAAGGACTTAAAATAAATAAACAAAAATAATGTACAAGCTGGCGGTATAACCCGCCATTAAATATTAACAAGAATGTGGTATAAACCAACCACCCAATAAATATTAACAAGTAAAAAATTAGATAACTGATAAATTAAAAAGTTAGATAATTAGAGAGTTAATAATTAGTAAGTTAGAAAGTGCAGAAAATAAAGTGCAAAAAGTAAAGTGTAGAAAGTAAATTGCAAAAAAAAAATTTAAAATATGAAAATCGGAGAGAGGCGAGCCCCACCAGAGCAAAAAGAGAAGAGAAGAAGAAAAATTATTTCATTATGTTAGAAAGCAATAATAAATAACAAAAATTAAAAAGTTAGAGAGCGAGAAAATAAATAACGTAAATTAAAAAATTAGAGTGCAAAAAATAAAAAGTTAGTAAGCGAGAAAATAAATGGCATAAATTAAAAGTTAGTAAACAAAAATAAATGACATAAATATAAAAGTTAGAAAGTTAGTATGTTAGCAAATTAGTAGGTTAGTAAGTTAGATAGTTAGAAAGTTAGAGAGTTAGTAAAGAAGTCAAAGGATCGGCAAGCCGATCTTTTGCTTCGGTGAGGGAGAAGAGAGAATAGATTTTATTAAAGTTTGAGAACCTCAATAAATTAAAACTTCAAATCAAGTTCCCGGCAACAACGCCAAAAACTTGACTGCGGGATTTAAGGATGCAAACTCAAGTGCAGTTTGTCTCAAGTAATAAATTTCTCAGGAGTCCGAGGTCAATCCACAGGAAATTGATGAAGAAAAATTAATTGAGGTAAGAAAAGGATTTGTCATAACACCAAAAGTAATAAAAGATGTTCACAAATGAATTTAAGAACTTGCTTGGGTTAGGAGATTCACTCTTGGTAATAAATTAAGGTAAGATTATTTCTCTATATAACTCAATTGAAATCCACACACAACGGAGGTTCCAATCGAAAAATATAACATTCAAAGTTCAATTATATATGCAATCATATTATGATTCCTTTAATTATCTACTAACATTTGTAAATGAGTTCAAGCATTCACTGTGTCAATCCTATTGTCTACAATAAATCAAGATCTCCATTATACAAAGAAGGTTTCTAAATTGATTGGAAACAAAATACAACACATATAATGTCCATTTTATAATATATCATTTAAGCACAAGAAATAGAATAATCTAACCTTATTTCATTACCAAGTGCTTCACTCTTTCACCCAAGCAAGATGAAGATTTAGTTACTCATAGACAAGAAGAAAGAAAGAGAGAAGAAGAGAAAGATGAACATAGCTTCAATTTAGAGCAAGAGAAAATTACAACAAAGTAAAACAATAAACAAGCATAACCATAACTTCTAAAAACTAAGCCTAACACCCAAGAGCTCAACACCAAGAGCTCCCAAAAATGATCAGCCAATGGTCTTTTTATAGAGGATTAAGGATACAAAATGACAATGAGGCTAATTAAGAGTAGGTGGGTGAGTGGGTGGAGTGGTTGGATGATTGGTTGAGTGGTTGGATTATTGAATGAGTGGTTGAATTATTGAGATTCTTTGTCTCCGAAATCATTCATTGCTGATCTCATGGATGCCATCAAAATGAAGTAACATAGTCTTCATGAAAGTTGTAGTATTTTGTCTCAAATTTCCAATAGCACCAAAATCATCCAAAAATTCATCCTATAGCCCAAGATATGACCTAATTACTGCAGACTATTCAGGCCCAGTTTCAGCACCTCTGTTTTGACTTCTAGACCCAATATCACCTCCAAGCTGTCCGAATGAGCTCTTATATTCTTCATGAAAGTTGTAGATATGAGTCTTATCTTTCAATTCTCCAAATTTCAGCCCAAGATAATTCCTATAGCCCGAGTTATGTTTTGATTACTGTACACTATTCAGGTTCTAGATACAAAACTCGTGTTCTGACTTCCAAACCTATTAAGCTCCTTTAGATGTCCATATTTTACCTGGAGCTCTTATGAAAGTTGTAGAGCTCTCTCTTATCTTTCCTACAAGGTAAGATACATAATTTTTACACATCTAGAACTCAAGATATGGGGCAAATATAGAAACAGTGTAAGACCCAAATAATGTTGAAAAAATCAATTAAGTCCAATTTGAGTCCAAACTTACAAAACATAACCAGGCTTAATCAATTAAGTACATGGAGAGTGTAAATGACTAAAAATGAAAGTTTATTAATGTATAAAATATGTGATTATTACAAATCATAAGGCAATGTAGTCACAGTCAATCCCAAACGCTCCACACAATCACATGCAATGAAAGAATGTGTTGCTCCTGAATCATATAACATTGTTAAAGGATTACCTTCGATGGCACACTCCTCCATAATAAAGTCCTATGATTTTACGGCTTCTTCCCCGCTCATGGTAAACACACGACCACTCTCCTGTGGCCTCGCAGTATGGACGTTCCTCACAGAAGGTTCCACCTTTAGTTGATCACATTCTCTGGAGAAATGTCTAGGCTTTTCACATCTATAGCATATAACTCCTTTATGTTGACAATCTTTAGTTAGATGGTCTTTTCCACACTTAAAGCATTTAAGCGTAGAAGTTCCAGCTTGACTTGTCTTATTGCCACCAGAACTTCCTCCAACAGATTGCTGTCGATTCTGACTTCCTGCCGGTCTGGCATACGGTTTCTGCTGATAACGATTTCCACTACTACTCTTTCCTCTTTGGAACCGTGTAGGTCAAAAGTTCTTATTCCTTGCCTCACGTTGATGATCAATTTCCTCAACCTTTCGACATTTGTCTAATAATACTGGAAATTGGTCAATCTCCAAGGTTGTCACTGCCCTCTTAATATCAAGCTTCAATCCCTCTTCAAATTTTCTACACTTCCAGTCCTCGTCCGGGTGCATCTGAAAATACCTCGAAAACTTATACACGCTTTCGAATTTTGCCGCATATTTACTTACAGACATCACCCCTTGTCTCAAAGTAAGGAATTCCATTTCTTTTGCATGCCGAACACTTGCTGGGAAATACTTCCCCATAAATTTCTGCTTAAAGAGCTGCCACGTCACAACTCTTCTCTCAGCTTGTAACAATCTTCGGGCTCTTGTCCACCAGTGTTCTCTATCTTCTACTAGCACAAAAGTTACAAAAGTAAGCTTCCGTTCATCGGTACAGCCTATACCTTCAAATATCTTTTCTTGTTCTTTGATCCACAGATTAGCTTTCTTTGGGTCAAATTCTCCACGAAACTTTGGTGGATTGTTTCTACGAAATTCCGACAAACTTTGAGCATCCTCATTCGCCCTTTGGTTTTGCTGCACAACGACATCAGCCATCTGTTGCATTACTGCCACAGCTGCAGCCATGTTTTGATTGTCGTGGTCAACATTTCCAACTCCTGCTCTAGTATTTACGTGTCCTTTTCCTCGTCCAGCCATTACGTTTTCTCCTTAATTAAACTGGACAACACAAAGAAGAGTTAAGGTTAATCTTTCAAACAATATTGTTTCCCTTCGAAAACTAGCCACAGAGAATCACACAACACAAACAAGACAGACCTAACCGCAAACCCAAAAGACTCTAACTTGGGCTCTGATACCAACTAATGTAACATCCACTGTAGGGTGCCACATTTAAACGTTATTATTACCAAATTACCCCCAAGTTATAACATGTGAAGTTATAATAAAAATATGAGTTATAAAATTTCTTGTTGTCAATAAAATAAACTTAGTAGAAAATAAAAATATTAAAACAACATCACAAATAATTTACATCATATACATAAGTTTTAGTACTGACATACTTAAATATTTACAGACATTATTCCCAAAAGTATTTGAACATTTATTTAACTAACATACTTGCCCAAGTATGACTAGACAACAGAACCCTCAGACGGGTCCTCCTCAGGTTCCACAGCAGGTAGGAATCCGACTTGACGCGAAGTCCTACGGACAGGTATCTGTGCAGACGACACTATACTAATCTTACTAGGAGTACAGTAGTAAGCTCCCCAGTACTGCCTAATGGACAACAGAAACTCTAAGTGTACATAAATATTTACACTGAAATAAGGGTTCCTTGATAAAGCCTACTTAGGGTAGCATTCGAATCTCCTATATAGAAAATACACTCTCTATCTAGATGGACATGCCAAGCCTCCAGTCCTCCACGAAATTGCAACCTCATATATCTTAGGAAACTAGGCATCGCCATCTTCTCAGAATTCAGCTTCCTCAGTAAGAATTTGTTCCACTTCGCCTTCTTGTTCAATCCCTTGCTCAGCGTCTTCACCAAATATAAATACAGGACAAATATAGGCACACAAAGAGGTGAGATCACCTACGCCAATAACAACATGGTAGTATAGAGATAACACACATAATATATCATACAGATATATCATACTATAATTACAATCATGCCCTCAACATTATTTATCACCATAACAGATATAATAAATAATAATTACAATCATGCCCTCAACATTATCCAATATTCCACAATTCATATATCACACAGATATAGATGTTTAGATCATGCATGTGCACATCGACTCACTTTCCTACTTCATGGAGCTAAAACTCAAGTTGGAGAAATTAATCCAAAAGATCTGTCTGTACCAACATGCCTCAGACCACGTGCCACAATTCTCATATGTGTTTGCACATCTGGCATATACATGACAGTCTTTAATAGATCTTGATTAATAATAGTGTCTCGGTCCAGATCATCGGTGTGTTGTATCGATCTAACATACGGTACAGAAGAGCTACCAACTACCCATTGTAGGCAACCCGCACCCCGATGCCCCCAAGGTCAACGAGTGACTTATACTATGCATATCGCACCCACTCAAGAGGTGTATTCTCTCCTAGGCAATTTGCCTTATCCAGTCCATCGGACCTTTCCAATGCATGTATAATGCACCAAAGCCAATCACAAGCAAAACTCATCATTTTCTCATACAGTATCCATACACTGGTCCAACAGTAATCCTACTGTATATTCAATCGCGTAATCATATTATCACATTTTTCTCAATTGCGCAACACTTTTGTCGCATTTTCACAATCGCGCAACATTTCTGTCACGTTTTCAAATCGCATAGCAATTTTTCATCGTTTTCTCAATCACGTAAAAATATTCCATCATTTTTCAATCGCGTAGCGATTTTCAACAATATCTCTATCGCGTAAAAATATTTAAATGTTTTCCAAATCGCGTATAAGTATTTAAACATTTTTCAAATCGCGTAGCTTAAAAATCACATTTTTAAGTTATGTAAAGCATTTTTCACCATTTTTCAACTACGTAAAATATTTCTCAACCTTCTAAACCTCATTTTGGCTTTTCTAAAATTCATACTATTTCTTACTTTTCTTTTCCATATTTTCTCACTTAAAATTTCCTAACGCGCTCAAAAACCCGATGAGTGAGCTATACGTCAATAAATTTTAAGTTTCCAACGTATTTATCATAATTCTTGAATCAATTCTAAAACTCAGTTCTCTTTAAAATAAATTGAGATTCAAACACTTTCAACCTCTCTTTTTCTTTAATAACCGAAATTGTTATTTTTCAAGTGACAAAATACTTTGTTTCCATCTCTAAAATCCTTTCCTCATTTCTTTAAATTAATTACTTTCCATTTTCTAAAATCTCCTCATCTCAAGCCTTCAAAACCATGAGCACTTGGTCTTTGAAACCACCATAACTTTCCTTTTCCTTTTCCTTCAAATCAACTAAGTTTCATTTATAAATCATGTTTTTACACAAACAAAATCATTAAAATCCTCCTTGGCCGTGAGGCACTTAATCTTTGAAACCAAAACATTTGTTCATTTTCCTTGCTCTTCTAAACCTCCAATTTTCCATTCATAAAAATATTAATTTTGGAAACACCTATTTTGAGGTGTGAGGCCAAAATCCTCTTGGTCTTTGGAACCAAAAATTGTTTTCCTTTCCATCATCAAATCATGACATACATATACATATTCATCATATCATATAATCAAGCATACCATAAAGCAATAAAATTCACATAAAGCATGCAAACACAAAATACAAGTTTATTAGCATATTAAGCTTGAATATAGGTAACCATGGATCAAACATGGTTTAGAACATGAAAAAGAGATAAGGAGTGAAATTTCCATAACTTCACCTTAAAAACCCTAGAACTTGCTCTTGAAGAAAGTCCTTGAAGATGAAAGATTTAGAACTTGGACTTAACTACAAAGGTTCTTGGATTGAGGTAAGGATGCAAAATATGTGGTTGTTTAAAATTATTGAGTGATGGAAGGTGGATTTGGGTGCTTGGCCATGAGCTAGAGAAGAAGAAAATGAGAGAAAATTTTGTGTAAAGCTTTAGCTTTTGGAAATGAGAAAGATGAGTGATAATGTGTCTTGAAACTTTTGCTATGACATTAAAGCCTTCACAAAAATCAAACCCCCCTAGATCTCTAGGGTTATGTCCAAATTCATTAGCCACCATTTTGAGCAGTAATAGCTATTGATTAGATCAATGGTTAATATTGGTGTAGCTTCTAAGTATAACTTCTATATTGATAAGACTAAATCTAAGCCATTGGATCTTTCCTCCTTAAAATCCTAGCCATTAGATGCATCTCCAAAATGAAGGGTCAAGATCACATCTTCATACTTTCCATCCAATGGTCACAAATGGTCTTTGCCACTTTGTAAGACCAATCTCCACCCTTGATTAAATCAATGGTGGATATCCAAAGTCTTTACTATTAAGCTTGCTTCCTATTGGTCCGTCATAAAGTTATCATAACCACTAAATTTAACTAAGCAGTATAATATTTATTTTTATCTGCTATTATCCTACGAACACAATTAACTGTAGTTTTTATTGCCTGATATCTAAATACAGTACAATACACAGTAAAAGAAAATTTCAAATACTGTTTCTGATTTCGGGTTTAGTAAGATCTTCCATCCCCATCTCAACAGTACAAAATTTTCTGGCTCCAGAAAATTTTTACTTTTTCGGCCTATCTAGGCCCACATACAGCCCCCTTGGACCCACAGACAGCCTATGAATAATATTAAAATAATCAGAGAAATATAAAAATTTTATAATAATCCACAAAATCATAAAAATTATAAAAGTTATGAAAATCAAATCAGATTACCAAAAATAATTAAGACTCAATAGTAATAATTAAAATACGTAAGATTTTTCCTGACCCGAAAATTATTATTTTCATGACACGGAGTAAATCACACAAAACGATCAAATGCATTCACAGAATAATCAAAATATTTTTACAGTACACATAAATCACTAAACAGTAGAATTCTGTTATTACTGTCAAATAGTTAGAAAAGTTGGGGTGTTACACATGTGGTTGAAGAAGAACAAAACATGCACAACTAAAAACTTTGAGAGAATTGTAGTTTGGAGGTCTCAGGTGAAGACGTTCATAAGGAGATACATTTTCAAGAATAGAGGAAGGGAGACGATTAACAACATAAATAGTAGTAAGAGCAACTTCACCTCACATACGTTCAGGACAAGAATAGGAAATGAGCATAGCTCGGATAGAGTCAAGAATGTGCTGAAGCTTTCTTTCAGCATAACAATTTTGCTTAGATGTACCAGGACAGGAAAACTCAAAATGGGTTCCTTGTTCAGTAAGAAAAGTGAGTAGTTTTGAATTACAGTATTTTGAGGCATTATCACGACGAAAAACTTTAATTGTCTTTGAAAAATGAGTTTTAATCATAATGGCAAAGGTAATATAAATTTGAAGAAGTTCAGAACGATTTTTCATTAAATATATCTAGGTGAAATATGAATAGTCATCAATAAAATTTACAAAATATCAACAACCCCCACAGTGGGTGTAGGAGTTAGACCCCAAACATCAGAATGAACAAGATTAAAGGAAGAAACAAAAATAGAAGTACTTTTATTAAAAGATAAAGCAGACTGTTTAGCTGCTTGACAAGACGTACATTGCAAAGACTCTTCTTTAACAGATCCTAAAACACCATGAGAAATAAGATGACGTAATTTACTAAGAGAAGTGTGACCCAAACGTTTATGTCACAGCTGAAGAGAAGAAGTAGTAGAAGCAACACAAATAGTTGACATAAGAGGTGGAGAAACATGGAGGTTAGTGAGCTCAAATAATCGTCCAACTTTACGAGCATTACCAATGATCTGCCCCGTCCGTGGATCTGGCACAAAACAACCACTAGAAGAAAAAGTAAGTATATAATCAAGGTCACACAATTGGCCAACAGAGATGAGATTAAAGTTTAATTTTGGGATAAGGTAAATGTCTGGTAGGGTAAAAGTAGTTAGGGAGATAGGATCCTTATGACTTACTTCCATAGCAGACCCATCAATAGTATGAATAGAATGAATGTCATCTCTAGAAGAAATGGAAGAGAATGCATGAGATGAGGAAGTCATGTGATTACAATATGCAGAATCAAAATACCAACGATTATTACCTGGGGTAGTGGCTAAGACACTAGGAGTATTACCAGAATGAGAAAAGACTTGCTTAAAAAGAGACTCAAGATCAGTAGTGGAAAGAGAAATCTGTGAATCTGAGGCATCGTCGGCAACTGAAGTTGCAATTACAGACTTGGAGGAAGAACTAGTGCATGGTTGAAACTTTCTTTGACTATACCTTTATGGATGAGTAGAGTTCTGTGAACGACTAGGGCAGTTAGGAGCAACACGACCCTACTTCTTACAAATATGACATTCTATAATGGGATATTCAAGAGCAATATGACCCTTCTTTTTACAAATATGACACTCTCTGGTAGGACATTCAGCAAACATATGACCTGGTTTGCGGCAGCGACCACAAAATGTATCTCTCTGATGAGTAACTGTAAAAACTAAAGCTACTTTAGATCGAAGAAGACCCAATCTAGTTTCTTCTGATTTTAGACGAGGAAGTGCATCCTCAAGTGTGGCCAAAGGATCTTGATGTAATAGAGAAGCTCGAACATGATCATAGTTATCAGTGAGAGTCATAAGAAACTGGATGAGCCTAGTGCGATCACGGTACTCCTCATATAGTTTAGCATCACTTTTGTGTTTCAATGTTGACTCACACAGAATCAGTTGATCCCAAATAGCTTTCATATGAGCAAAGAACTGATATAAAGCTTGGTCGGGTACTTGTTTCAGACTGTTGAGTTTCTTCAACAATTGATATTAATAAGATAAATTAAAAATTGTATATCTATTTTTAAGATGATCTCATATCTCTTTGACAGTGTTAAAGCATCTAAACTGCAGATGAATGTTGAGAGTGGAAGTGTTTCGAAACCAAGTAATAATATGATAATTTTTATTATTCCAATTTTTTAATTTTTTAATATATTTATCACCAGTATCATCATCAATTTTAACAGGATAAATAATATCATATGTGATATATCATCAAAAATTTTGACCTTTTAAAAAATTACACATAATCTCAACTTAATAAGTATAGTTTGAATCATTAAATAAAATTAAAATAGATCAAGCAACATCAAATTTTATCATAATAGTAGAATAGAATAAAAGTAAGAAAATAAAACAGGCACAGTACGGAAGTGGAGTAAGGCCACGCACGCCGTATGAGAAGCAAGAAAGTGGAGAAAGGCCAGCACGCCGTACGAAGCGTAAAAAAGTGGAGAAAGGGCACACACGCAGTACGAGGCGCAAGAAAGTGGAAAAAGGCCACTGTTTAATCAAGCAAAGTTATCTCACAGTACCTAAAAAGAAAATACACATTACCACACAGTGTATGAAGTAGAAAATGGCCAAAAAAATGAAAGAATAATATTTGAAATTAAATCAAGAATCTAAATTCTTTGATAATAAGTTAAAAATAAATATAAAAAAATAATTAATAATTTGTCTATAATTTTAAATAAATAAAAATTAATTAATTAATTTTTATTTATATAAAAAGATAATTATATAAATAAAATAAAATAATAAATTATAATTAAATACTAAATTAAATTAATTTTGTATTATATTAATTATAATTATTTTTAAAATTAATTATAATCAATCACAATTAATTATGTTAATAATTTAAAAATTTAAAAGTAAATATATAAGAAAATAAAATTATAATTATATCTTATTATTTGTTTAAAAATTTATAAATAAATATAAATATATTATAAATATATTTTATTTATTATTTAAATATTTAAAAATAAATACAAAAATAACATTATTTATTTTTTATCTTGACAAAAATTAAAAATATGAATCGACAATCACATAGTACCAATCAATTAACTAGTAATCATAATACCAGCATACACCAATTTTATCACTTTCAGTCATTTCAAGTTTCATGTTAAAAAAAAATTCGGCAACCCGCAAGTAAATAGGTCGGCCCTTTAACTTGCGGGCTATGAGGCAATTAAAATTAGTTTGCATTTTTTTAGTCAATATTTTTATAATTCGACTCACATGAATTATGCAGTTAAAGAGTCACGATTTTAGTCTATTTTGAGCCCTAACTTTAAGAGATAAAATTGATAAAATTAATCTATAAAAAACCAATTTGATAATGAATGTAATTTTTAACACTATATTTAAATAATATGTAATGAAAGAAAAAGAAAAAAAATAAAGGAGAAAATTAATTTATCTTATTTGAGAGTTTTAAATTATATAAGAAGAGAACGGAACACATGAAAAAGTATTTTTCTTTTCTTTTAAAATGCTCAATTTTTGTTCTCATCAAAATTAAAGTAGAATAGAAAAACACATGTTTCATTATTAATCTTTTAAATAAAGATAATAGTAAATATGTTTCATTCCTTTTTTTTCTTTTTCGACCTATTTCTATTAATTTCACTTCGTTCTATTAATAAAAAAACATTTAAATATGAGGTAAAGACTAAAATGGAATCGATTCACTTCATTCTTTGTAATATGCAAAAACATGGATGCAATTAATATACCCTAAATATGGAGAAAAAACAAAATAAAAGGAAAAATAAAATAAACAAAATATATGGAATTAATAATTTAAATATAAAAACATAAATGCAATTAAGATTCTTAACATTGTTCCTTCCTAATATTAGTGAACTGTAAATTGTTCTACTTCTTATGGAAATTCATTCATTAGTTAAAAAAAAATCGTATATTACCTTAGTGTTATTCTAGTCAATTTTAAAAAATTGAACGGTTTCTGGTAAAATTAAAATTTGCCCTTAATCCATTTTTAAAGAGTAAACTATTACTTTTGTTCTTGAAAACTCCTCACTTGTAATTTAATCTGAATTTAAATTATAATGTCATTTAGTCATTAAATTATTCAAACTTGTTTTACATTATTCTTTTTGCTATTATATAGTGATATTATACAAATTAACATGAAATGAGTTTGAATAATTTAAGAATTGAATCATACATATTTTATTTTGATAAATAATCATACATAAAATTTAAATCAATAACTAAATTCTGAGTGAGGTACATTTTCTACTAGCAAAATACCATTTCACTCGGGGTTTTAAAAGATTGCTTGGCAGCTAAATCTCGTAAAGTTATTACTTATATAAGTTGTCATTTTGACCTAAATGTTCGATTTATAACTAAAGATAAAGAGGAGTGTTCTCTCATCCTCACCGTGACTAGGAGATTTATTCCTTATCCGTCACAAAGAAAAAATTGCCATTTTAAAAATCACAAATGTTACAACCTAATTCTATAAACTGTAATAAGTCAGGAATTAAGCACAAAATTAATATTAATTAAATATAAGATTTAAAGTAGATTTTAATTCCTATAGTTGTCATTAATTTGAATTTTGATTTCTATAATATTTTTTTTAAGTTTTAATCCTTTAATTTTTATTTTAGTTTTTAGTCTCTATTATTGGGTATTCTTACATTTTCTACTTATTTAGGTTTTTATTTTTTATTTTTTATTTATCAAAATTGAATAATTCTTATTTTTTTTATGAGGAATTGATCTTTATAATTTAACTTATTAAGATATTAGTTCCTGTAGAACAAAATCTTAATGATAAAAAACTCTAAAGATTAAAACTAAAACTTTTTAAGTGTAGGAATCAAAACTAAAATAAAGGACAGGTATAAAAACTAAAAATTGCTTTAAACTTAAATATAATCTCTTAAAGCTGACTACCACACGTTGAGCTCAGGACAATTTATTCTCCAAACCTCACTATCACACGTTAACCTTAGTACAATTTATCACAAAATTAATATAATTTAAACATAATCACATAAAATTATGGATAAAGTTCATGTCTTTTGCTTTGTCTACTCATCTTTTTGGTGCATCTCTAACTCAGCGTTTACGAGACATTATTACGTATTTTTAAAGTAATAATAAATATATACTTTTAAAATAATAATAAATAATTACTTTATAAGGATTTTAATTATTAATTTAAGTTTTTATATTTATATAAAAATATTTAAAATTAATAATAAATATTTTTTCAAAATATATATTTATTGATATTCTAATATCTTGTAATAATTTCTCCCGTGTTTTGGGACTTTTTAACTTTTTTGGCATGTGTAGTATAACAGCTTTGAGACCAGCTGTCAAGATATTATACTACACACAATCCTCTTGTACAAGATATTATAATTATAAAATTGATATTAATGATAAAACCTATAAATCAAATCCATAAATTGATACTTACAAAACAATATGAAATGAGCTATAAAATATAAATTGAATTTTGTATATATTTACGAATGATTGAATAATTTAATCTATAAGAGTATTGGATATTCATATGTCAAATTTTATATCACACAGATATCGAGATGCTCATGTGATACCAAGCTAAGTTTTGGCCACGAGATTACATGCCCCCACCTTATCTCTCCACCCAGATTCTTACGTTTTCTTGTTTACTTCCTTTAACTTATATTACATTATACTATTATATATGTTAATATATTATATATAATATGACTATTAGCTCAAGAAAATATATAATTCTAATATTTGAGTCCGTACAATGCACTTGAATGGTTTTTCGAGTAGTACCATTTTTTTTATAAGAGAGATAAATGATGTTGATAGTAATAATTTTTCGTATGTTAACAAATTTTAAAATGAATAGCAAATAAGTTTTTAACTAATGTTGTGAAAGATAATACAATATAACTTATAATAATGGCATATAAGAGTTGACATGATTCTAAGTAATCTATAAATGAGATTTAAAAAATGTCTAAAATGACATTGCACGTCGATAATATATTGTTAGGGTTAATAAACAAAGAATATCATTGGAAAGACCTTAACCTCCTGCAAATGGAAAGAAAATGTTATTGAAATAATTTCAGAATGTCAAATAAAACACACAATCCTCTTGTACAATATATTATAATTAGAAAATTGATATTAATGATAAAACCTATAAATCAAATCCATAAATTGATATTTACAAAACAATATGAAATGAGCTATAAAATATAAATTGAATTTTGTATATATTTGCGAATGATTGAATAATTTAATCTATAAGAGTATTGGATATTCACATGTCAAATTTTAGATCACACAGATATCGAGATACTCATGTGATACCAAACTCCATAATGCAACTAAATGAACATCTACAACTGTGGTACGGTAAGTAACCTTTGACAATGGTCACTTCTCTGGTGAAACTACAAATGTGCTGCTATCAGTGTCATTTGTTATTTTTTTTTTACTTTATTAATTCTTTTATTCTTATTTTATTTTTTTTTTGTTTATCAACTAATTTTTCAATTCTTCTTATATGATAACTAATTCGTTTTATTTTTCTATCTTTTTGTTTATTAGTAAAATGTTTTGTTTTGATAAAATATTTTAGTCATTCACCTAATTCTTGCAGTGTAGATATAGTATGTTGCATTTGTACATCACTTTCAATTTTCATTTTTATCATCTCTTTCATTATTCCTTAGCTCTGATGCTAATTCGTCCCAGTATAGTTATTATTTTATTTTTATCCTCATTCTTTCTCATATTTTTTCTTTTATATATTTTGTTACCGTATTTACTTATATTATTAATCTTTTAATTTTATTATCTTTTTTTTTTTTTTCATTCTGTAAATTTTATTAGTTTAAGTATTTGTTCTTCCTTAAGATAATTTGGATTGTTTATAAATGTATCAATTTCTGTTATTTTAGTTTTCTTAGGATAATAAATTTTTTCTATATTAGTAAATAAGTATGGAATATCAATTTTATCATTATTTTTAAAAGTAATACTATGATGTGAATTTGTTAATGCATAACTAACACAATAAGTGACTGAGAATATTTTATCTCCCGGTTTCATTAAATTTTGTCTTAAAAACTTATGTTCTAATGTTAGTGTTTGATTTATTCTTTAAGTATTTAATGGTATTCCGATATTTGGACAGACTTCAAATTTTAATTTTTCATAAGCTAAATTACCTTTTATTACTCCTAGTATTTTATCTTTTGGATCAATAATTCTTTCATCTTTTAAAATTAATTCTATAGGTGAATTTATTTCTTCTTGAAAAGTTAATTTTATTAATACTTGTACTGCTCCAATACGTATATATCCAATTTTTCTTCTATCTTCATCTCGTTTTATATTGTTTTTTAAATCAATTAATTTCTTTTTATTGAGTAGCTATAAGCTAGTATTTCCTTGAGTGTTTGCTATATTAATTGGCATTTCATTACATAATTTTTCATAATAGATGATATTGTTTCGTTGATTAAATCGTTTTAATATTCCACTTAATCCTTCTTTTCCTTGCATATTAGCATTTTTAGCTAAATCTAGCTCTTCTTTCTGTATTTTCTTAAATAATGATTTATTTAGCAAAATGCTTCCTGAATAATTTCCTTCTTCTTCGGTAATTTGAAAGTGTTCTATATCTTCAGCTTTCTCTATTTCAGAAATTATTTCTTTGAATGTTGAATGTAATTCATGACTTTTCTCGAGGTTGGAAATTTGGAAATCTAGAGGGTATCCTCTATACATTTTTTGATATCGTATTCACTAAGTTTAATTCTGGGAATCTTTATCTGATGAGTATTAACTATTATGAGTAATTCTTCTGATCGTATTTCATATGGGTTTACGACTTCTAGGAAGTCTATTCCTAATAGTAATTTTATATTAGCATCATCATTTATGTATAGTGTTATTTGTAATAGTATTCCTGAGTCAAAGCAAAATTCTATAGTTGTTTTTTCATCAAAAAATTTTTCTTTTCCTTTAAATAAAATTGCTTTTTGTGGTTTAATATTTTCTGCATTATTAATTAGATCACTACTTACATAACCCAAGCAAGAACCAGTATCAATTAATATAGGGATAATAGAGCCATTTACAATTCCTAGTACATGATATTGACAGTAATTATTAGATAAGAGATTTACGATCATACTTGATCTGGTTTTTTCAAAATCTACTGAATCCTTCTCTAGTTCTTGACAATTCTTTAGTGCCCACTGCTGCTTCCGCAAGTAATTGAATAACTTTAGGAGTGGTGAATAGATTACGTAGCATAGGTCTAGTAAAAGAAGTATTTATTGATAAGTGATTATAAGTACAAGATAACTAGACACACTCTCAAGTGTCTGACTAATCTCATCAGAGATCAGCACAACCTTCTTAATTTGAGGTTCTGGAATTGAAAATGAATTCGCCTCCTTTGCCTTAGCATAAGAGGACTTATTTATACACGAGTGTCCTTAGTAATAAATTACATAACTATCCTTTCAGACGTCAGTGCTTACATTGAAAATTTTAATAATTTACATAGTGACGTAAGGGCTTACATTGTCTGCTGGGATTATTACTGTTGTTTGCCTGTTATTGTAATTATTACGATTAATTATTATTGTTCTAACCCTTACTGTTAATTTTATTATTGTTATGATTAAATGTATGAACTGTGTTATATGTGGGCGTCCAGCGCCGTTTAATTTTCTTGTTGCTATTTTGGTACTGAAAGCTGAATGTCTCACCTCTTTCTATGTTTTCTCTATTTCTATATTTCGTTGGATTGCGTACTTCCGAGAAGACGTTTGTGAGGAAGATAAGGAAGCTCCTAAGTTTCCAAGCTTCTGGACGGACTACGATTGAAGTTGTTCGAGGATGTCGTCGCGTCCCCGTGGTTTATTTGGCGATGTGCGGATCAACTTTCACGGAGGTCCTGATTGCTGGCACATCAACGTGCAGACGGATCACTATGTATATCATGGGGAGCTGACAGTGTCCCTAGCATGGGGTCGTTACGACGCCTCCATTTTTTACTTTCATGCTTTTGTTTGGCTGGAGTTTTACATGCCCGTTAGGGACATGTAGGCTGATATGTACTATATCCCACGCGATGACTCCTTTTGTCTACTTGCATGGGGTCGTTACGACGCCTCCATTTTTTACTTTCATGCTTTTGTTTGGCTGGAGTTTTACATGCCCGTTAGGGACATGTAGGCTGATATGTACTATATCCCACGCGATGACTCCTTTTTGTCTACTGCTCGGGCTCCTGCCCGTTGCTCTATCGTTCCAATGGAGGTCTCCTCGGACGAAGAGGATCCTGAGGAGGACCCGGCTACGGTCTCTTCTCGTCAGTCCTAGGGACTAAGTTTATTGGTAGCTACTGATGGTTAACCAGTTATATTTTTTTTGGAAGCCTGATGTCTGTACATGTTTGGGTATATTTGTATCTCTTAGGGTGGATACATATTTTACTTCTTTTTGGTATATTTTGGAAATGTAATTAAACATGCTCTTAAATATATATATACATTGTGTATATTTCATTTTACGTTGTCAAATTTTATTTATTGTAACTGCATCATTAAAGATCTTTTCACGTGATGGATTTTAACTTGACTCTCTTAACGTTACTCGGTAGTGATTCATAATTTTAACAAAAATAATAATATATATAGTGATATTTATAAAGGAACCTAAATGACCACAAAATGAATCGGGACTACAAGTTTTAAAAGTAATTATCGTTTTCTACAATCCAATTTATTTGGCTTATGTTACAAATTATTATTATAGTAATAGTGCGACGTCTTTTCTTCGCGACTACTTATAGAAAAAAAGGGCGTTACATTAACAGAAAAGTGCAATGTCATACTTCAAAGGAAGCTTCCCCCAAAATTGAAAGATCTGAGTAGCTTCATCATTCCTTAACATATAGGGAACTTGGTGATTGGAAAGGCTTTGTGTCACTTGGGGGCGAGTATAAACTCGACGCCTCTTTCTATCTTTAACTAGTTGGGCATTGGACAAGTGAAGCCAACCATGATCTCGTTGCAATTAGCCGATAGATCAATCAAGCATCCATATGGAGTGGTTGAAGATGTTCTTGTTAAAGTTGATAAATTCATATTTTTCGCAGATTTTGTGGTACTTGATATAGAGGAGGATGCTGATATCCCGTTAATTCTTAGAAGACCATTCCTAGCAACTTCAGGAGCACTAATTGATGTGCCTAGAGGAGAGCTTATTTTGATAGGTCTATAACCCCTCAGAAAGCTCTGCTTCATAGCATCTAAATACATATACAACCTTAGAATGTGGTTTGGCTCACCTACAGTCATGAAAGGTTCAGTAGCAAGTTGAAGGGTGCTGCCCAGGTTTGACCTCCTAATCTCCTCACAGTAATCCCATAACCTACCATATTACTTTTTAAAACTCTGTTGGATATATTCCCTTGCTCTTTCCCTTGCATAGAAATCTTCTAAATAGAAACTTCAGCACAATAGTCTTGTTTGATGTTTTTATAACTCTATTCAAGTTGATGTTTTTGTTGGTAGCCATAGTCTTCATCAACTTTTCAACTACCTACTTTCCATTAGCCATTTTGTAAGTCTTTCCACAAGTGTGTTTAGGCCTCAAAGTTTTCAGCCTATATGTCATTGAACCCCTTACCTTGCTTACAATGCATTCCCAAGGACAACCTTCTCTATAAACAACCCTGCATCTAATCTTATCATTTTTCTTAAAATTTACACCCTAACCATTAGCAAGGACCATTCTTAATTGCTTCTTTGAATTGATTGATGGAGGTAAACTCCATACCCAACTTGAATTTAAAATCCTTACACATCTCAGTAGGATTGTATTGTTCATATTCATCACCATTGCCCTAATTATTAGAATCTCCACCATCAGAATGGAGTTCATCATATTCATAATTTGGTGAAATGTCCTCTACATCCTCCTCAATAACCTGAAATTGATTTACTTATGAAGGAGCAACTACTTTTGCAGACTTTGGTATTTTGGATGTCTCTGTAGGCATATCATCTATGTATTGAGTAAAAAAATCATCATATATTTCATCCTCAGAGTCAGAAAATGTATATCATCCACGCTATTATCATCCCTCTCTTCCTCCACCCCTTCCTCCTCCTCATCCTCCTCCTCCTCCTCCCCCTTATCTTGAGGCTTAGCATCTTGGACAACATCCTCTTCCACAATTGTTAGCAAAAAACCTTCATCATGATTACATCCATCCTCCACAAATACACATTCCTCATTGTTGTACTCATCCCTATTCTAGCAACCTCCATAGCTTCATTATCAGTTGTAACTTTTACAAGATCAATTGAAAGCAAGAGTCTAGGGTCAGACTCAGTCAGATCACTATTTTTTTATATAAATAATTGTACATATAAAAATCTCTATAAATTTTAACTGGTAATATTAACTTACATTCAAATTTATATATACACTTAGTCGAATAAAAAAAAAAGGACAACAACAATAACAACAACAACTAAGCCTTTTCCCACTAGGTGGGGTCGGCTACATGAATCAAATGACGCCATTGTGTCCTATCATGAACCAAGTCTTCAGAAAAGCCATTCAAATCTAGATCTTTTTTAACTGTTTCACTTATAGTCTTTCTTGGTCTTCCTCTACCTTTAGCTATTGGGCTATTCTCCACCTGATCTACTCTTCTTATAGGGGCTTCTAAGGGTCTTCTCCTTACATGTCCAAACCAGCTAAGGCGAGATTCTCCCATCTTTTCCACAATAGGTGCTACCCCTACTTTCTCTCTAATGCATTCATTCCTAATCCTATCTTGTCTAGTATGGCCACACATCTAACGCAACATCCTCATCTCCGCGACACTGATCTTGTGCTCTTGTTGGCTTTTTACCGCCCAACATTCAGTACCATACAACATTGCGGGCCTTATAGCTGTGCGGTAAAATTTACCCTTAAGCTTGAGAGGCACTTTCCTATCACAAATAACTCCTGAAGCACTCCTCCATTTCATCCATCCAGCTTGAATCCTATGGTTTACATCTCCTTCTATCTCTCCGTCATTTTGTATAATGGATCCAAGATACTTAAACTGTGTAACTTGTGGTATGGTATGATCTCCAATTTTTACCGCTAAGCTAGCATTAACCTGTTTTTTACTGAACTTACATTCCATATACTCCGTTTTACTCCTGCTTAGACGAAAGCCATGTTCTTCCAAAGCCCGTCTCCATAACTCTAGCTTCTCATTTATTTCTTCTCTCGACTCTCCAACTAAGACTATATCATCTGCAAAAAGCATGCATTGTGGCACTGGCTCTTGGATATGCGCAGTAAGCACATCCAAGACCAAGGAAATAAAAAAAAAGGACAAAAGTAAAAAAAAATGGTAAGACTAGTGTTTTACTAAAAAAGTTATTGTTGTATGCATACAATAATATGCTAAAGGAAAATGTTCATCTCATATATCACTTTTTTTCTTTCACCATTTTTTTATCACACATGTCAATGGTTGTAATTAAGTGAGAGAAAAGTGTTGACATGTGAATATCCATCTTAATAATAAGTGATGTAATGTAAAAAATAATGTAAAAAAAAAGTAATATGAAAAAATCGGTATTATATGCTAAACGCCTTCTAGCAAGTTAAGTGAGGCAAAGGTGAAAGCATGAAATATTATGATGTGGTGACTCTCAATTTATCCACTCTGTCAGTAAGTTTTAACTGCCATACCTATTGCAAGTTACAAAATTATCCTCCTAAAAATTCCCATAGCTCACATGCATAATAGTTACTCTCAATTTGAGAGAGAGAAACAAGGAGAGAGAGATAGAAAGAAAAGTGAAAACCTTTTCTAAAACTTTCGTTGTCTACATGGACAAAAGTTATTCTTAGGCTTTGTTTGATATCATTGAAAAAAATAAAAAAAAAAGAAGTGATACAATTAGAAAGAAAAAATAATAGTAAAAAAAAAATGAAGTAGTTATTACCTTTTATGTTTGGTGTCATTTAATAAAAATGAATGTATGTATCTATTTCTTTTTTTGATTTTATTAAGAAATAAAATGAAAATATATATAAATAAATAAAAATGTATGTAAATATATAATGGAGTCTGTAAAAATTAGTTATTATTCCAACTCCTTTCTGCCCAAATCTACAACGTTGGGACAGGATGAGGAAGTGGTGTGGTCTAGGGAAATTTTATCTATCAAAATCTTTTTCTTTTCATTAGTAAATTGCTACCAAACAAGGGATAAACTCAATCTAGGAGAATCTTCCTTTCTTTTCCACTCTTTTTAAGTATATCAAACAACGTTTTAAGAGAGAAAAGGGGGTGAGAGAGAAAGAGAGAGTGATGGGATTATAGGTTTGGCCCTCCATACTTTTCTAGATTATAAAAAAAGTCTTTTTTTAAAATAAAAAAAAACATTATATTTAGGACATTAGGTTATGTTTGATATACACTATCTTTAAAGGGTTAAACATTAAGAGAGTAGCAATTTTTTTTACATATCTTGTTACTTTGGGTTTACTCGTTATATTAATTGCCAACTCTTTCTAAAACTTACGTTATACATGAGTGTAAGTTGTAAAAAGAAAAAGAAAAAGAAAAAAAAAACTTTATACCTTTACCTGAAGCACTTTTTTTCTTTTTTCACTTCAACTGCTCGTGTGATAATATTACAAAAAAGATACTCGCATAAATTATAAATTATGTGAGAGATATATGCAGTGCACAATTTGAATTATTCAAAAATAGTTATAATGGGAACTAAATATTGTTAATGACTTACATATGAATATGTGATGAATATGTAAGCCTAACATTTTACAAGTATCGTTACTCTATTGGAAAACATTTTTTGTCCAACTCAAATACGGTGGATGTATGTCCACCGTATATTCGTGTGAGACAAATATCAAATTAAGTTATATGTGATTGTAACATTCTCGCAGGATACATAATGAGTTTGTGAGTGTGTTAGAAAAAAGTTAAAATATTTTTTGTGGAAGAATAGCAGAACCGTACACTATTAATATCTTCTACTGTTTCCAGCACCATCGAGCTTTATTGACCCCATGTGAATAATGTGGAGATTAATCATATTTGCATATAAAATTGTTACATTATTTTTTATATCTTTCTATGTTTTAGAAAAAAAAGAAGAAAATATATGTTGAAATGTGTAATTTTTTTGTTTTATTATTAAAATAAAGAGGTAATATAAATATAATTTAATGAAATTAGAGCGTGTTTGGTTCGGATGTTTTCACACATCCAACAGCTTTTTTGCTAAAAAAAAGTTGTTGCCCATTGAGACAACGTGCATGTTTGGTAAAATTTAGAATAGCTTTTTTTAGTTTTTTTTTTTTGAAAAAAAAGTTGTTTCAACAGGGTTATAACATGTTTAGCAAAATTAACTTCAACTTTTATATGAAATTCAATGCATTATAAAAGCTTTTTTTTTCATAATGCTGAAGATTAAAACTTATGATTCTAACTTATAGATTATTCTTTACGCTTTGAGATATAAATATTATTTTGTCTTCAATCAAATAATTTTTTTAATATTTTTATATCTATTTTAGTAATTTAATGCATAAATGTGATTCTTTTTTTATACTATTCAAACAAAACAAAACAAATTAGTTTAAAATTACTTTTCAGTTAACATATCCAAACATCAAACTGATTCAATTATAATTAATTATAACAAAAAAACTTTTATACAATAATCGATTATTAAAATAATCAAGTTTTCACAGTCATCTCAAACACACACAACATGTTTAGCTTTTTGAACGAAAAAAGCAACAACTTTTATGAGGAGAAAAAAGTTGTTGTTAATCAGGCAAAAAATTGAGCATTTTTTGACTCAATTGTTCAGATTATTTCTTATTTTAAGAAGTAAATATCATTTTGTCCTCAATTAAATATTTTTTTTAAATAATCAAATAATTTTTTTAATCATTCGATATCTATTTTGATAATTTAATACATAAAAGTGATTTTTTTATATTATCCAAACAAAACAGATTAGCTTAAAATCACTTTTCAACTAACATATGCAAACATAAAACTTTTTTTTATAATCAATTATAACAAAAAAAAATTATATAATAATTGATTATTAAATAATTAAGTTTTCACAGTTATTCTAAATACACATTAATGTGCAGATATAATTATCGTAATGTGAGGTTGCTGCTTTGTCATCGTATGATTTAATACAAATTAACTTGGTTTATGAAATGTGGAGCTCAACTATATAAAGGCAAGGAGTGGTGTCCGATTTCTTCACACCAAACCTACAAACCTAAAAACTACTCACTTTCCCATAATCATGTCTTATACGTTTCGTCTATACACCAATGATGACTCATTCATAAGGCTCCCTCCTATCCCTGCCTGGGTGAAGGAAATCCAAGTGGCTCTGGCCTTTGCTAGAGACTATGATGAGAAAAACATTGCAACCAATGGAAGCTTTAAACCTTACTGGGACACAAATAGAGTCACTGCCTCAGTAATCAACCAGTTCAAGGAAGACAACCTCCATGTCCAAGTCAAAGTGCTGGTAAGCATTGGAGACCGCAGTGGCCAATACCCATTTACAATTAAAGCTGGTGAGAAAGATTTATGGGTTTCCAAAGCCACCGTATCACTCACAAGCATCATCAAAGAGTACAACCTGGATGGAATTGATGTTTACTACGAGCACATAAAGAGCGGACAACATGACTTTGTTGATTGCATTGGGAAGCTTATAGCGAACCTAAAGGAGCATGGAGCAGTCAGTGTGGCTTCCATATCTCCAACTGCTCCTCTCAACTCCAATTTCTACTTCCCCTTGTACCAGAGATATAACATCTATATCGGTACTGTTGTTTACCAGTGCTTCACTGAACCTGAGTCTATCAACTCAGTTGAGAGCTTGGAGGAGATTTTTAATACCATAGCCAACCAATTTTACCCCAAAGAGAAACTCTTGGCTGGCGGCAGCACCGTATCCAGGGATTGGGATAAGGTTTCACCAGCCCTCTATTTTATTGCTTTATTTAAACTTCTGATTACGGGAACAGTTGCAGGCCCTGCCATTTGGGTTATAAGTGATCCTCCAGCACGAGGGGTTACTACTAGTGACTCGGTCACCTCCTTTATGCTAGGAAGGATCATGGAATTGTTGACTTTGGCCAGGAGTGGACGAGGGAACCATTAGGTTTTCTCGCCAAAAATAGATTGCAGAAAAGAAAGTTCCACGGGTCCCAAGCTAGCAATATAGTCTGCTAGCTATATGTTATATATGTAGTACTATCAAATAAGACCTGTGGTGGTGTAATATAGGTTTGGTATGTGGTCTGTCTGTGTTATGTTCCACTACGTTGCTTGGCTTGTAGTGTAGATGAGATGTCGTATCCCTCCCATGCAAACCAAGCTACTCTCTTATTATGCTTAAAAATAATGAGTGTGGTGTTAATTCTATGCACTAAGTCATCTCCTTCTAAATAAAATTTCAGTTCCAATTGCGTGTTTTCATACGTTCCCATTCCCAGTATAAAAAAGAAAAATAACTTTATGTGTTCATTAACTTTTACTCCTTTAAGTTGCTCCTCAATTGTCATAATCTCATCTAGGACAATTCACAAATTTCAAGTGCATTGTTAGCAATATAAAAGCAAACTTAATTATGAAAAACTTGGTAATTTTAGTAAAATTGAAAATGAGTTCATAATGAAATAATTTATGATTGAAAACCTTTACTCACTAAAAAAAACACGTTATTTTTTGGCAGTTTTTTTTTTAAGTTGCGGCGATTTTTAATAAGATCAATAAGATAGTGTAAGATAGTAGTGTGGAGTAATTAACTGCTATAAATTATTAAGGTTAGTTTAGTCAAAAAATTATAAAATTAAGGCTTGGCTTGTCTTTCTCAATTGTTGTGCCCTTTACTAAAATGTCAGTTATTAAGAACTAAAGGGAGTATATCATATAATCTATATCATTAGAAATATAGTTAAAGTGATAGATAATAATAATTCACATGACCAAAGTTATATATATTCGATGGCAAGAGATTTTTCTTTGAAAATACTTACGAATCTCTAACTTATTGATGCCTATATTGTTGCTGCCAGTATTTTGTAACGTATATCACTATGTTGCTGGTACCAAAGTTGCCTACATTAATGTTGTTTCTAACAAATTATTGTATAAACTTAGAGCACTCAAAGTAAATTACTATGCTAATCATATAATTAATTAATAAATAACTATTATATAATTAATTAGTAATTAATATTATAATTTATTATAATTAATAATATAATTAATTTAATACATCTAATTTAGGTACTCTAAATTTATATAAGAATTGTTTAATTACGAACTTGCTCAAGGATGTCTGGCTGAGGATTCGTCATATCCTGCACTTTGTTAATCAAGATGAAGTAATAATAATGTTAGTTGTAGTTTGATAATCTTCTATGCTACCAGCATGTCCCTTACGTAGAAAAAGGAATTTGCCAACAAAATAAAAAATTGTGATACTTTGTTCAATAATTTACGAGTCAATACTTTGCTCAACAAAGTTTAAAAAAAATGTAACAAAAAAAAATAAAAAAGAAATATTCTCCAAAAACTTAACCTACACGTGATACACATATATACAGTGCTAAAACAATGACTTATGTTTTTTTTTTTTTTTCTTTTTTTTTATCAGAACAATGACTTATGTTTATATGGCAATTCTTGACGATGATGTTCTAGGTTCGTATGTGAAATCATTAATGTTTTTTCTATCTATTAAATTGATTTGTGTTTTTATTGCTATGAGTTATTAAATCTCTTCTTTGTTAGGGTAAATATATAACTTAGTTTGAATAATAATATATTTGAATTTTTTTATTTAATTTAAATCTCTTTTTATTTATAAATGTTTATAATTATTCTTAAAAATTTTGTAAATTAATCACTCATAAATTAATTTTGTGAGTTGTATAAAAAATTAAAAAACTTGTGCATAATTTAGACTATGTGATAAATGTTATAATCTTAATTATTTAAAAATAGAAGTTATTGATTGTGTGAGTTTTGTTTGAGACTCCATAAATAACATAATATCTTTAATTCTTTAGTTTAAATTGTGGGATTGATTGAGTTTCTAGAATTAAAGAGAATTAATATATTAAGGAATTGAATATTAGTTAAATAAATTAATTTAAACTATTAATTATATAATTATATAAGAACGACTATATAATTGTATATAATATTTTATTAATTAGGTTATACTATAATGTGGTTTTTAACCAATTTCTTCGTCAACAAAAATTATGTATATTTTCAAATGACCTTAAATATACACCTTCTACATCAACTTAGTATATTTAAATAATGAGATTATCTATTGCTATTCATTTGTGTTTATATTATCATTTCTATTATGTTAACTTTTTATTAAATGAGTTAATTTAAACTATTAGATCAAAACAAATCAAGGGTTATTTAATAAAAATTTAATAAAATAAGAATAATAATAAATACAAAAGAATAATAATAGGCTCTCTTAAACTATTAATTTCTTACGCTAAATATTAGTCCAAAGTTAGAATTCGACTAGTCATCATGAAGTAATCTAAGTGTCATGAAACTTTGCATATTACCTAATTGTCCCTCATTTCTTTTGCTTCTAATGTGATGACCCTTTGTCAATGGAAAAAAAAAACATTTTTTTCTATTATTAACAATATTAACCGAAGTCTACTTTAGTCAATGGCATATTATAGTAGACAATAGATAAAATTAGAAAATTCTTAAATTATCTAACTTTGATAAAGGTGAGTTCTGTTATAAAATTTTATATTTAAAAACAGAATTTTGAATATAAATTCTGCTGTCAACAACTTAGCAATGTTATTTTCTTAAAAAAAATTTACAAAATAATTTCTGTCACAAATTTTATCGCTAAATACTTTTGTGATGGATTTTTTGACATAAAAAAAAGAAAATTTTCTGTCACTAGAATTTATTTTAATTTTTATAGTGAACTGTTTAGCTTTCTAAATACTATTTACGGTCTAAAATTCCAATTCTTCAATATATAGGTTAACCAGTTCAATTGTGTGTATGATTGGTTTACCGGTGGCGTTGAAAAAGTCATGTTTGAACACTCAAAAGCAATTCTCACTCTGCAACATTGTATTTGGCATGTACAAAGACCCAATGACAGAAATTGGTTTAGATTTTATTGAAATTGATTTTAAAAGAGTTAAGGTTGAAAGAATTAATCCATTATATTTTACTAATTCGAGTACTTCAATTGCCACATGGGAGATTCTAATTGAAATTAATCCATTAAATTATTCCTTCTTTACATGCAGCGCGTCTCATTTTCTCTCTCCTGCTTCCTCTGTTTCTCTTTTTTTGACTTCTTTTTCCATTTTGTCTCTCCAACGACAACATATTTTGCTATGCTGCTGCGTCATTTCTCTCTCTTTTTTCTCTTTTCTCAACAACTTCTCTCTTTCTGGTGGCTTTAACAGTGGATCACTTGGTTAATAGTTCACCGAACAATTATGAATCACTAAAATGACCTGTAATAATAAATTTTAGTTATTTACGAAATGATCTATTATTTATTTACAATTAAATCTTATATATACGTATTTTTATAATTTAGTATGTGTTTAGAATAATTATAAAAATTTAATTATTTTAATAATTAATTATTATATAATTTTTTTATTATAATTAAATAAATTTTATATTTAAATATATTAATTAAAAAATAATTTAAAATTAATTTATTTTATTTAAATGATATAAAAAATTATTTTTATATATTAAATTATTAAAATAAATATAAAAAATTAAAAAAATATTTAATTAAAAATAAAATAATATTTATATCTTAAAATATAATAAATAATTTATAAATTAAAATTATAAATTTTAATCTTTAACGTTATGAAAAAAAATATTATAATATATTAAATTTTATATAAAAATTAAAATTAATTTTCTTTAACATTTTAAAATATTATAAAGTTGTTAGGTCGGGAATACTCCAACCAAACATGCTCTTAATTCTTAATCAATTTTAGCTTTCACCTTTATCCTTTCCTGCTATCTCTCCAGTAGCCACCCCTTCTTCTCCAGTAGCCATCTCTCCACAATTGTTAAAGCTCTAATATTTTCCTATTAATCCACTTATTCTCTTAATTTCTCGATCTCATATTTTAAAAAAGTCTCTCTTTACTTTGGAAAAAAATCACTACAAGACCGAAGTGGTGGTCATGCCGAAGAGGTCGTGAACGACGTGTTAAAGGACGACGTTGTTGCCAACTGCGGCTACGACGCTTCAGATCTGCAGCACCACGCTTTAGATCTGGCAAACCCCGACATCAACTGTCGCCATGTCAAACCCGAACCACAAACCATCGCCTTCAACCTCGACCACCAATCAACCACCGTCTAGCATCTCCAAGTAGTCTAGTGAACCAACGTCACCTCCTTCAAAACAGTCCTCCTCCTTGCAAATACCAAGTTTTAGCAGTTACTTGCAAAACTGGTAACCATTCATCATAATCCACCTTTGATCTGTCTTTTCAGTTTATCCAATAGCTACTGACCACAGGGTCCATTGTATACACCGCCCTGTTTCTGATAGTCAATCCAAACTAATTTGCATCATTAATTTCATTTTACCACTCAGCAACATGTATCTTACTATTTCACCAGCCTCTATTTTAATAGCCTTCATAATTGTTTTGAAAAATGATAATCATACATTATTTTTTATATATTATTTTATAAATTATTTTTTAATTATTATAATTAAGTGAAAAAAAAATAAAAAAATAATATAATTAATAATTTAAAAAATAATATAAATAGTAATATAAAAAAATAATGTAAATAAATCAGAGTTAAATTCTTTTTGGTGGAATATTGCCTTCACAATTTTCTTGGTAGAATTGCTTACATTATTTTATTTTATGCTATTATTTAATTCCTTCTTTCAATTTACTCAACATTTAAGTCTATTATTTTATTTTAAAATTTCAAAATACTTTCCTTTCAAATAATCAACTATTAGGTGGTGATTTTAAAATTCACACAATTTTATTTATGCAAAATGTTTATACTTTTTACAATTTGTAAATTCTTTTTCATAATTTAAATTATATATATAATTATGTTTATATATTATAATTCAAAATATTGCACAACGGAAAGAAATTGTTATTCTTTTTCGTAATATCGCATTAATTTTTTAACCCATTCATTATTTT
The DNA here is from genome assembly GCA_029884605.1 of Ormosia emarginata. Taxonomy (NCBI): domain Eukaryota; kingdom Viridiplantae; phylum Streptophyta; class Magnoliopsida; order Fabales; family Fabaceae; genus Ormosia; species Ormosia emarginata. The sequence continues at coordinate 9,589,628 of JAQQTP010000068.1, forward strand.
AATTGCTAATTAATGTAGTTTTACTCTTTATATATCGATTCAAGACAGGATATTAAATTAATATAATATATAAAGTTAAACAATTTTGTATGAAGTAAAAAATATCATTATATGTAAGACTAAATTATAAGCGTAGTATAAAAATAATTTAAGTTTTAATTTTATTATTAATTTAAAGAATAATTCTGTGTTAAAATTTTAATTTTATAATAAAAATTACCAGAAATTAACAACAACATATATAAATAAAATCTTAAAAAATAATTATATTATTAAAATTATGAAACTAAAAATACATAAAATAAAAACTAAAATATTCCGTAAAAATTACAAGAGGATATACTGCTTTCAAAATAATTGATCTGGGGTTTAAAAATGATATTTTAAAATTTAATTTAAAGAAATGTTTTGCTTAAATAAGGTAAAGAAAAGTTACTTTTAAAGATGAAATTACCAAAAAAGAGAGATCGCTTTCTAACTTTGAGAGAGTAAATGTAGATAATATAATAAATAATTAAGTAATGTTTCAACCGTGAAGACTCAAAAGCTTCTTGGAATAGGTGTGAGTAGAATTATTTTTATCTAATGCAACCTCACATTCATTTTAGGTGAAATGGTAGCCAAAATTTATAGTTAATGTAGAACCTCATTTAACAAACGCCAACTGGCGCAAAAAGCCGCAAATGCCAACTAGTGTTTGTGATCCTAATATTCAAAACAAAGACACAATGACATAAATTGATTTTGATGTTAAAATTTATTACTCTTGGCAGGAAAAATTAGGTGCTTGATGACATTTTTTTGTGATTACATCAATTTACTCACTCATGCTACAAGTTACAAAATTAGTATCATTAAAATTCCAATAATTCACATGCACTCTTAATTTGAGAGAGAGAGAGAGAGGAGAGAGAAAGAAAGGTGAAAACTCTTATTAAAATTTTCATCATTCACAAGGACAAAAGTTGTTCTTATGTATTGTTTGATATGATCGAACAAAAAAGAAAAGAAATGATGCAATAAAAAGAAAAAAAAAATGAAAGGAAGAGATAAATGAGGCAGTTATTACTTTCCATTTCTAGTATCATTCAACGGAAAAGAATGCATACATTCATCCTTTTATTTAGTTTCATCAAGGACAAGAATAAAAATACATATAAATAAATGAAAATGTATAAAATTATATGGTGAGGTTCATAAAAATCACTTATTATCCTTACCCTTTCAGTCCAAATCTACTATGTTGGGAGATGATGAGGAAGTAGTGCAGCTCACATAAATTTTATTCATCTAAATACTTTCCCTTTCATTAGTTATTTGCTATCAGACAAGGAATGAACTTCATTTATGAGAATTTTCTTTTCTTTTTCACTTTTTTTTAAGTATATCAAACAAAGCCTTAATAGAGAGAATGGGGGTGGAGAGAAAGAGTGAGTGATGGGATTATAGGTTGGCTAGTTTATAGGAGGATAGGCTAGTTTCAAAATAATTGATTTGGGTTTAAAAATAATATTTTAAAACTTAATTTAAAAGAAATGTTTTTGTTTAAAAAAGGTAAAGTAAAATAACTTTTAAAGATAAATTACCAAAAAAAGGAGTAGCCAAAACCTTAAAGGTACGTTTAAAAAGTGTACCATTTACACTTTAAAGATATGTTTTTCAAGTATTGTCAAAAAATTGTGGCCAAAATCTCTTAGAAAAGGTTACTCTTATAAAAATATTTTCTATTAAGACTTAAGACTATACTTTTTAAGTGTAGCTTAAAAAAATATGATCATAGGCTTCAGAAAAGACTACCCTTATAAAAATGTTCTCTATTAAGACTTAAGAGTACACTTTTAAATTATAGCATAAAAAATGTAACTATAGGCCAATTTTGTTGTAGGAACAATAAAAAGATAAAAAAATGAATGAAAAAGAGAAATTGAGTAGTTATTACTTCCGATTTCTAGTATCATTCAATGGAAAAGAACAAATACATCCATTCTTTTATTTGGTTTCATCAAGAACAATAAAAAGATGCATATAAATAAATGAAAATATATGGTGGGATCCATAAAATTCACTTATTATCCTTACCCTTTCCATCCAAATCTACTACGTAGGGAGATGATGAGGTAGTGGTGCTGCCCACATAAATTTTATCCATCTAAATCCTTTCATTTTCATTAGTGAATTGCTACCAAACAAGAGATGGACTTCATCTAAGAGAATTTTCCTTTTTTTTTTCCACTCTTTTTAAGTATATCAAACAAAGCCTTAAGAGACCAACGTGTATTAGTCCGAGTGAAATTGGCTCAGGTCCCTTAGGCATATGGTCATGGGTTTGATCTCAGGATTCATATGTATGGAAAAAAACACCATTGGGAGGAGTCCCCACTGATGTACCTGATCGTATTTCAAGAGATTAGTTTCTCACCTATCGGATGAAAGAATACTTTGTGAAACAAACAAAAAAATACAAAAACCTTAAGAGAGAGAATTGGGGGTGCGTGAAGAGAGAATGAGTCATGGGATTATAGATTTGGCTAATTTACAGGACGATAGACTAGTTTCAAAATAATTGATTTGGGTTTAAAAATGATATTTTAAAAGTTAATTTAAAAGAAATGTTTTTGTTTAAATAAGGTAAAGTAAAATTACTTTTAAAGATAAAATTATCAAAATGAAGAGAGTACTTTCTAATTTTCAGAGTGAGTATAGGGAGCACAAACTACTAGAGTTAAATAAATGTAGATAATCTTTTAAATAATCAATTCATGTTTCAACAGTGAAGACCCAAAACACTACAACAAAAAAGACTTTTAGCGGCAATAAATATATCTTTTAGTGGCAATAAAAATTGCTGCTAAAACTTTTACCGACAATTAATTATTTGTCGCTGTATCAAGTGTCGGTAAAGCTTTTCCCGACCATTATATGGAGTGCTAGTAAAGACCCTTTTTATGGCCGGTAAAAGTGATGCCTTTTAGCGGCAATTGTTTGCTGGCCATTGTAATGGCTGCTAAAACAACCCAATGTTTGGCTTTTCCGTGTCTTTAGCAGCCTTTGTTATTGCTGGTAAACACTCATTTTATTGCCAGTAAAAAGTATGCCTTTTACTGACTATTGCAATGGCCACTAAAACAGCCCCGAATTTGCCTTTATTCAATGTCTTTAACGGCCTTCGTTATTGCCAGTAAAAACTAATCTTATTACCGGAAAAATTATTGTCAGTAAAGATCCATTTTATTGCTAATAAAAGTTATGCCTTTTACTAACAATTGTTATGGTTACTAAAAATGTTATGTCTATTTATTATTCAAGGTGAGATTTCAACGTCATTAACAAAAAATTTAATAATAATAATATTTGCCCCTAAAGAACTTAAATCATAACATACAAATATTCCTAAATACAACATACTAGAATTCATTCTAAAAAGTACAATATATTTTATTAAATGCACAATAAAAAAGAACATCCATAACTTCACATAGTCAACAACAAAACATAAAAAGTACACCATCTAATAACTAGTGTCATTGAGTCTAATAACTAGTGTTATCAAATAGTCAAAGTACAAAATAGTAGATAGTCCATAAATAAATCTTTAACTCTTGATCATAATGAAGTCTTTCACATGCGAAATTTCTCAAAATCATAGTGCATGACCTGCAATGATAAAATAAAAATAATGTGTCATTCAAATATAGTTCATCAACCTTTGTAATAGCAATGAAAAACAACATTTGTGATAACAATTACAGGGAAGGATAGTCCCATTTCTTCACCTAAGTCCAATCAAAAAAGACTAACAAAAGGACTATAACAAGTTTCAAAGAAACTTTGTCAAATGGAAACTTGAGATAAGGTTAGTGATGCAGATTAAAGGATGTAAACCTAAGTGCAGGTTGTCTCAAGTAATAAATTTCTAGGGAGTCCGAGGTCGATCCACAGGAAATTGATGAAGAACAATTCTTTGAGGTAAGCAAATGATTTGACACAACAGTAAAGATAATAAAACTTGTTCACAATTAAATTAAAGAACTTGTTTGGGCTAAGAGATCCACTTTTGGTAATAAATTAAGGACAAGATTAATTCTTTTTTATAACTCAATTGAAATCTACCCACAACGGAGGCTCTCATCGAAAAATAAAATATTCAAAGTCTATTTAGAATTATATACATAGTTATATTATGGTTCCTTTAATTATTTACCAACACTTGTAATTAAATGGATTCAAGCATTCATTGTGCCAAACACTTGTCTACAATGAATCAAGAACTCCACTTTACAAGGAGGGTTTTTAATTGATTGGAAACAAAATACAACACATATAATGATCACTTGATAATATATCAATTAAGCACAATAAAGAAATTAATCTAACCTTATTTTATTACCAAAAGCTTCACCTCTTCACCCAAGCAAGATGAAAATTAGTTACCCATGAGGAAGAAGAAAGAAAGAGAGAAGAAGAAGAAGATGATCACAACTTCTATTTACAACAAAAGAAAATTACCACAAGTAAATAACATAATAACATCATCATTTTTTTTAAAAACTAAGAGCACCCTAATAGGCAGCCAAGGCTACCTTTTATAGAGCATCACAAGTAAAAGATGACAATGAGTGGGACACTGAGTAGATGGATAATTAAGGAGTGGGTGGATGATTAAGTGGATGATTAAGGAGTAGGTGTATGATTGCAAAAATGCTTGTCTTCACTTGCATAAAATAATTTGGTGTCAAACTTGTGTTTGCTGACAGAATTTCAGAAAGTGGCCTTCATAAAAGTTGTAGGCCTTCGTCTTGGCTATCAAATGCCCACTTGAATCATCCAATTTGGCCTCCTACAGCCCAAGATATGACCCAATCATTACAACTGCTCAGATCCAATTTCAGCTTTTCTATTCTGACTTGCAAGCCCAAGATGACCCATTAGACCTCAGAATCTCAGAAAGTTTTCTTCATGAAAGTTGTAGATTTAGGTCTTAACTTTCAAATGTCAAAGTTTCAGCCGCATTTAGTTCCTACAGCCTGAGTTATGCCTTGATTACTACACAATGTTCAGGTTCCAATCACCAAACCCGTGTTCTGAATTCCAAGGTCAACTAGCTCCACTAGATGTCTGAATTTTACCTGGAGCTCTTCATAAAAGTTGTAGAGCTCTCTCTTATCTTTTCTAAAAGGTAAGATAAATAATTATTACACATTTAGAACTCAAGATATGACCGAAATACAGAAACAATATAAGACCTAAATAATACTGAAAAAATTCAATTAAGTCCAATTTGTGTCTAAACTTACAAAACATAACCAAGCCCAATCAATTCAGTACATGGAGAGTGTAAATGATTAAAAATGATGGCTTATTAATATATAAAATATATGATTATCAAATTTTTCCACACTCAGCTTTTTACACTCCTGGGCAAAACACATAAAACTAAAACTAAAAAAAACGACATAGACTCAAAAGCTAAACATTCTAAAAGACTCAATTTCTAATGATATTCAAAAATGCAAAAGTTTATAAACAAGAAGAGCATCCAAAGATTCAAGGGATCAAAACATGCATGAGGAAACATTTTTTTTATCTCAAATCAACAAGAAAGGAAACTTCAGTTGAAAAACATGAATCACGAACGATATATCCTCACATAATTCACTCTTAATCTCTCAAGTGTTTAAAAGGTAAGTATTTTACTCTATTCAACCCATGAACAATTGCACTACCATAAGCTTGTTTATCTTCTACTTCTTTGCTACTCAAAACACATGCACACAAAAATCAAAAGGACTTTATTCAAGGTTGTAATTGGGTCATGGTAAAGGAGAGGGGATAATATGGATATGACAAAATAAATACCAAAGAGAATAAAAGAGCATCATGGTATAGTTAGGGTGGAGAAAATGTTTGAGAACATTCATCATAAAGGATAGTGACCAATATTTGACTAATGTTTTGTTGAAGATCAATGCCAAATTGGTAGGTTGAATTCATTGTTAGGCCTGAACCTTCTCCTTCTCTTCCTATTGTTTTCAAGCATCCTTCTTCATTCTCAGTATGGATATGTCAAATGGTATATCAAGAGATTTTGATAATCCTTTGATTGCAACGGTGGTCAACTCTTTTTTTTTTAATATTTTGCACACACACCTCCACACTTATTCAAGAACTCATCCAATAACAAAGTCAATGCTCTCTTATTCCCTAAGGTTAGGTAAAAACATGTTTTTTTTTAAGGTACGTAATGAACTAAAAATAAGAAATGATCAAATAAGCTTAAAAGGTTACACAAGGGAAAATTATGCAAGGTTGGCTATTTGGTCAAAATAGCTATTTCAAAATGCCTCAATCATGTTTATGTATGTATGTGAAAATGTAGTCTAAAAAAGAATCAAAGTAAGTTCTAGAGTATCAATTTCATGAGTGAAAAATCACATAAAAAAGAAGAAAATGGTATAGATATTCAATCCATTCATCAATAGGCTCAAAATCTCACAAGGCATATATCTATCATTCTTAATCTTTCAATTCAACATCTATAACCAAGCATGTGAAATTTAAGAAAGAAGATAATTTATTCAACTATGCTATGATCCCTCAATTTCAATTGCTTTAAAGGATATGATAGTGCATTCACTTGAATCATTCAAAGGAAATCAAATGATAAAACTTTGTTATTTCCACAAATCATCACAGAATAGTTACTTCCCCAATCTAAATGTGTCTCAGGAGTAATTTACTTCAAAAGTAAAATTGCTTCTTACTCCATCAAGAACTCATCCAATAACAAAGTCAATGCTCTCTTATTCCCTAAGGTTGGGTAAAAACATATTTTTTTTAAGGTACGTAATGAACTAAAAACAAGAAATGATCAAATAAGCTCAAAAGGTTACACAAGGGAAAAATATGTAAGGTTGACTATTTGGTCAAAATAGCTATTTCAAAATGCCTCAATCATGTTTATGTATATATGTGAAAATATAGACTAAAAAAGAATCAAAATAAGTTCTAGAGTATCAATTTCATGAGTGAAAAATCACATAAAAAAGAAGAAAATGGTATAGATATTCAATCCATTCATCAATAGGCTCAAAATCTCACAAGGCATATATCTATCATTCTTAATCTTTCAATTCAACATCTATAACCAAGCATGTGAAATTTAAGAAAGAATATAATTTATTCAACCATGCTATGATCCCTCAATTTCAATTGCTTTAAAGGATATGAGAGTGCATTCACTTGAATCATTCAAAGGAAATCAAATGATAAAACTTTGTTATTTCCACAAATCATCACAGAATAGTTACTTCCCCAATCTAAATGTGTCTCAGGAGTAATTTACTTCAAAAGTAAAATTGCTTCTTACTCCATCATCCTTAATTGGTTTTGCTGTAGGTTTCTGACAGTCATATTATTAAACATACTGTCCAATTTAGATGCATCTCAGTAGTAAAATTACTCTTTACTCTGTCATCATTCATTGGTTTAGTAAGTTCATGACAATCATATCATACTTCCCAATTTTTTTTTAGGTCAACTATCCTTCTCCCTAACCAGATCACAACATTATCCTCAATGTTAACATATAGATGAGTAAAGGAGAAAAGATATTATCTGTTGCGACAATTACTGAAAAGAAAGACCTAACACAAATATATACAGAAACAAAGTATAATAAATAAAACCAAAGGTAAAGAAAAGTTTTGATGAAGTGTCAGATCATTGCTTCCTAAAGGAAAGTTATGAACTTGCGTTTCATGCTGCGTCCCTCATTGCTTCCTTCTGACCAATCTATCTGAGTTATTACTGGATCAGGTTTATAAACAAAAGCTTCTAATTTATCAATAAACTCATCAATAATGGAAGCAGAGATAATAAGTTGTCTTACCGAAGGTGTAATAAATTTTTGTTCCACAACATGGTTAAGAAAATATAACAAAAGATAAAAAAAATTATTTACATTCAATAAACCTATGGGTTTATGGTGGATGTTCAGTTGGGCCCAAGAGATAATTTGAAAAATTTCTTCCAAAATACCAAAACCACCAGGTAAGGCAATAAATGTATCAGAGTTTTCAAGCATTCTCCTCATTCGTTCATGCATAGATGGTACTTGAATTTCTTCTCCAACTGTCTTTCCAGTGATGTTCTTTTGAGTTAAAGGTCCAGGAACGACACCTAAAACCTGATTGCCTCCTAGAAATGCAGAGAGTGATACAGCCCCCAATAACACATGGCAACCTCCCCCAAATACAAGATGAATATTCCTCGCAACTAGTGTTCGACGAAGAGTACTTGCTGCATTTACAAACTATTAACCCTTCCCATAACTTGACCCAAAAAAAACACAGACATCTGAAAGTTTACGAACATGAGGTCCCATAATTTCACATTCCCTTTGAATGATTGAGTTAGAGGAAAGTGAAAAAAATAGAGTGTTTAAATAGGAAAAAGAATGGAAAAGGTAATGATAACACCTATAAGGGTAGGTTGGTTGTTGTTAGAAAAGTTTGAAATTAAGAAACACATATTTTGTTTTTTTTTTTTGAACTTCAAGAAAACCATCAGGGTAAAGAAGTCTAGAAACCCCTGAAGGACCTTACTCAAAGGATCGTATGTATAAGACTAAAATGCAACAAAATCATACAAAGATAAAAGAAATGTAATAACAAATGATGATATGCCTTTATGTACAATTTTCATGGCGTATCTTTATACTGCGCATCATAAGTGCAGTAATACCAAGTCGGCTCAGCCAATCTTGGAATTCTTCTCCCTCCCGCTTGTGGGATTATTTTGGATTGAGCTACGATGCAACTAATTAAAGTGTTTAAATCTGACAGCTACCACCAACGACCACAGCCAGTGAGAGGTCGCTGGAGAGCCCATGACATTAAATCACAGGATCTAGCTTAGTTGCATAGTCATGCTAGTATGTTAACACGAGGCGCTTCTTTCTGCCTATCATCTTAGCTTGCCTAAAAGGTAAACTTTAGGACACTAAGAACGACTCTCTACAGAGCATGGTGCACTATCCTTATGTAAAGAGCGGCGTGCGAAGGTCTCCTCTTGAGTCAATGACAGGGCGACTATCTGCCCTGGCTCCTAATCTAATTAAAGACCAAGTGCAACCAAAGTTTGTTTTTCTTATTTTTTCTTATTTTTTTCTTTTTTTGAAGAAGATGATGATGAAGAAGAAGAAAATAATATGTACAGGTTGTTGTGGATATGACTCACATCTACCTCTGGTTTCACTTCCAAAAATGGCTTAAACGCCTTCTATGAGTCGAGGATGAGCTTTCCATCCAATTTTCTTATAAATTGACAAACATGGTCTTTTAGAGTCAGATTCCCAAGACTATAACGCTTTTGTTCGTCTTTGAAGATATACCACAAATTTAGAAGTTCACGATGCGCAACTCCATAAGAATGCATCTCAAGAGTTAAAAAGATATCATCTAATGACTCTTTACTCAGTCCATTTTTAATGAAGAATATTTTATTTTCTCGGTTTACGAAAACCATTCCCAAAGAACGACATCGCTTGTTGCAATTCCATCATACACATTTGTGACATACTTGCATTCTTTTTGCTCTTCTCCTTTTAGAATATGAACTTCTACTGAGACTTGGCATGTATGAGTCAAATGAAATCGAAGATTCACCTGCTAAACGAACCTTTGCTTCAATTATCCAGCGTACATCTTCTGGCATACCCTTGTGCATTAACAGTCTTAGTCTTTCACATCTAACTTTGTAGATTTTTGTTAGAACATTTTGTGGAAGAGAAGGAAAATGTTTTCTTAAATTTGACAGAATGACATCCATTTTAAAGGAGAAGGATTCAGTTATTATGGGAAACTGAAAAACAAACTGACTCGAGAGCCACAGAGTATCGTTATCCGCCACTTAACCGGGAACACAAAGAACTCATCAACTTGGTTTTCCAGAAATGGTTTGAGTCTTTGTCCATTGACTCTAAACACATTACCATTTCTAGGATTCTTAATGTCTATGGCCCCATGAGGATACACATGTTTGACAACAAAATGACCACTCCACCTAGATCTCAATTTACCAGAGAATAGGTATAGACAAGAATTATAAAGTAGAACTTTTTGACCAATTTCAAAAGATTTTCTCAAAATTGACTTGTCATGAAAAGCTTTTGCTCTAACTTTATAAATTTGAGTTTTCATATGCATCATTTCTCAATTCCTCAAGTTCATTTAATTGTAATTTGCATAACTTGTAAGCATCATCAAGATTTAAATTGAAAGTTTTAATGGTCCAAAATGCTTTATGCTCTAGTTCTATAGGCAAGTGATAAGGTTTTCCATAGACTAACCGATAGGGTGACATGCCTAAAGATATTTTGAAAGCAGTACAACAAGCCCAAAGTACATCATTTAGTCTTAAAGACTAATTTTTACGATTTGGGTTAACCATTTTTTTCAAAATTTGTTTAATCTCCCTATTTGCTAATTCAACTTGTCCATTTGTCTGAGGGTGATAAGGGGTAACAATTTTGTATGTAATATCATATTTCGTCATTAAAGATTCAAATGGATTATTACAAAATGTGTCCCCTCATCACTGATGATAGCTCAAGGGATTTCAAACCGACACAATATATTTTCTTTTAAAAATTTGAGAACAGTTTTGTGATTATTGTATCGGCATAGAATCGCCTCAATCCATTTTGAGACATAATCAACTGCAACCAAAATATACACAAATCCAAATAAGGATGGAAATGGGCCCATGAAATCAATTCCCTAACAATAAAAATTTTTAATCACAAGGATAGGGTTTAGAGGCATCATGTTTCTTTTAGAAATGGACACTAATTTTTGATAATTTTCGTAACTTTTGCAAAAGGTATAATTGTCCTTAAATAAAGTAGGCTAATAAAATCTACACTGCAAGATTTTCGCAGCTGTTTTCTTTGAAGAAAAGTGACCTCCACATGCTTTTGAGTGACAAAATTTAATGACACTACCTACCTCACTGTCGGGCACACATCTCCGAAAGATTTGATCAAGACAATATTTGAACAAATATGGGTTATCCCAATAAAATTTTTTCACCTCAGTCAAATTTTTTTTTCTGTCTTAGTGCATCCATTGAGGCAGCATCTTTCCTGTTACAAGAAAGTTGACTATGTTAGCAAACCAAGGCATGGAATTGACAGAAAAGAATCATTGATGGGTGTGTTATCAAAAGGTGAGCCTGTTGTAAGTCTGGATAAATGATATGCGACAATATTTTCGACTCCTTTCTTATCTTTTATTGTGATGTTGAATTCTTGAAGCAACAAGATCCACCGTATCAATCTTGGTTTGGCATCCTACTTAGACATCAAATATCTAACAACATCATGATCGGTTAAAATCACAATAGAAGAACTAATTAAATAACATCGAAATTTGTCCAATGTAAATATTACAGCAAGTAATTCTTTTTTAGTAGTGGTGTAATTCATTTGTGTACTATTTAAAGTTCTACTAGCGTAATAAATCACATGAGGCTTACCTTCCTTTCTTTGGCCTAAAACAGCGCCAACAACAAAATCACTAGCATCACACATCAACTTAAAAGGCAAAGACCAATCAGGGGATTGTATAATAGGAGCAGATGTCAGAAGACTAATTAATTTTTCAAAAGATTTTTGACATTCTTAAGTCCAATCAAATGATGCATCTTTCAACAAAATATTACATAATGGTTTAGATATGACACTAAAGTCTTTAATGAATCTTCTGTAAAATCCTGCATGTCCTAAAATGGAACAAACTTCTCTGACTGTTTTTGGGGAAGGAAAATTGGCAATTAATTCAATTTTGGCCTTATCAACTTCAATTCCTTTAGAAGATATCACGTGACCTAACATTATTCCTGAGGTAACCATATAATGACATTTTTCCTAATTTAGCACAAATATTTTCCTTCGCATCTTTTAAGAACTTTTTCCAAATTATCAAGATAATTTTCAAATGAATTTTCAAAAATTGTCAGGTTATCCATGAATTTCCAAAATGTTAGAATTTATGTATACTAGATTTTAACAATCAATCATAATTAATGTACTTATAAATATTACCTTAAAAGCTTGTCAAAGACTTATTAAAGCTCAACTTCAAAATTTGAAGATAATCCTAACAACTCTAAAAATTTAAACATAAAATGTCTAATATCTCTGTACGTGCAATAATAGTTTGGTTCGGGTGGTTCTTCGGATTTGAAATTCTCAATCTGAGAACCGAACCAATTAAGCTCTCATTGGTTTAGATTTTACCCGAACCAATCTAAATACCCAAACCAAACCAACTTAATTGGTTTAGTTCGGGTTGGTCGGATTGGTCTTGTTATCCGAACCAATTTACACCCCTAGTTTATTGGAGGAAGCACTAATTTCAAAATAATTGATTTGAGTTTAAAAATGATATTTTAAAGTTAGTTTAAAAGAAATGTGTTTGTTTAAATAAGGTAAAGTAAAATTACTTTTAAAAATAAAATTACCAAAAAGGAGAGAGTGCTTTCTAACTTTGAGAATGAGTATAGGGAGCTTTGACTAATATAGTGAAATAAATGCAGATAATATGATAAATAATCAATTCACGTTTCAATAGTGAAGACCCAAAAGCTTCTTGGAATAGCTGTGAGTATAATTAGTTTTATTTAATGCAACCACACGTTCATTTTAAGTGAAATAGTAGCCCAAATTTATAGTTATTGCAAAACCTCATTTAGTAAATGCCAACTGTTGCAAATACTAACTTGCAATTGGAAGCCTAATATTGAAAACAAAGATTCAATGACATAAATTGATTTTGATGTTAAAATTTTTTAATCTTGGCAGGAAATGCTAGGTGTTTGATGACTTTTTTGTGTTCACATCAATTTACTCACTCATGCTTACAAGTTACAAAATTAGCATCCTTAAAATTCCCGTAGTTCACATGCGTAAATGTTACTCTAAATTTGAGAGAGAGACAGAGAAAGAGATAAATAGAGAGAGAAAGACAAAGAGAGAAACAGAAAGAAAGGTGAGAACCTTTATTAAAATTTCCATTGTTCACATGGACAAAAGTTACTCTTAGGCATTGTTTGATATCATCGAACAAAAAGGGAAATAAGTGGTACAATAAAAAGAAAAAAAATAAAAGGAAGAGAGATATGGAGTAGTTATCACTTTTTATGTCTAGTATCATTCAATGGAAGAGAATGGATGCATTCATTCGTTTATTTGGTTTCATTAAGGAAAAGAAAGAAAATGCATATAAATAAATGAAAATGTATGTAAATATATGGTGTGTTCCATGAAAATCACTTATTATCCTAAACTTGTCTGTCTAAATCTACTATATAGGAAGAGGATAAGGAAGTGGTGCAGCCCACAGAAATTTTATTCATCCAAATCGTTTCCTTTTCTCTAGTAAATTGCTACCAGACAGTGATGCACTTCATCTGTATGTGAGAATCTTCCTTTCTTTTCCACTCTTTTGAAGTATATCAAACCCTTAAGAGAGAGAGTAGGGGGTGGAGAGAAAGAGTGAGTGATGGGATAATAGGTTTGGCTAGTTTACAGGAGTATAGACTAGTTTCAAAATAATAGATTTGTGTTTAAAAAAGATATTTTAAAAGTTAATTTAAAAGATTTTTTAAAAAAATAAGGTAAAGTAAAATTATTTTTAAAGATAGAATCACAAAAATAGAGACATTGCTTAGCTTTGAGAGTGAGTATAGGGAGCTCAAACTAATAGAGTGAAATAAATATAGATAATATGATAAATAATCATTTTATGTTTCAACAGTGAAAATCCAAAAGCTTCTTAAAATATTTGTGAGTAGTATTACATTTATGTAATGTAACCTCATGTTCATTTTAAGTGAAATGGTAGTCAAAATTTATAGTTATTATAGAACTTCATTTAGCAAACGCCAACTTGCACAAAGCCACAATTGCCAACTGGTGTTTGAAAGCTTAATATTCAAAACAAAGACTCAATCTCATAAGTTCACTTTGATGTTCAAATTTATTACTCATGGCATGAAATTCTAGGTGCTTGATGATTTTGTTTATGCTTACATCAATTCACTCACTCATGTTTGCAAGTAACAAAATTAGCATTCTTAAAATTCTCATATTTCACATGCATAAATGATTTCCATCGACATACGTGCCATGTACGAATTAGATTCCTTGTAGAACCAAATTCTTAAAGTTCGTTTAGTGAGCTTTTCATGTCCATTTCAATCACATCATGCTACGTGGCACTACTTTAGTCTCACCGGGGGCTCTATAAGAATATTATGCTATTTATAAAATTACTATGTTAGCCATACTTATAAAACTTTACCATTATATCCCAAGCCAAACCTTTTACTCTCTCTAGTTTAATAGTTTGAACATTAAATTTGGATATCTATTACTAGATCAACAAATATTAATTAGTTTAGACTTGTATTTAGACATTTTTTTTTTCAGATGAAGAAGAGGGACAGAGCCCCAAAAAAAGAAAAAATTACATATACGAAATTATACTAGGTAAGGTAGCCCCAGATAAATTAATAAAAATTAACCTAGAGGAGTCTATTAGATCTCTGACTGATACATACCACTCACTTGTTGAAGCTAAGATGGCAGAACTCTCTTCAAGAGTGTCATTATTACCTATCCAACATTCTTGCCAAAACAAAACATCTTGACCATTACCTAAGCACTTGGCCAAGTTTTGAACCAACTTGGGCCAAAGCTTATGAATTTGCTTCCACAAGTTAGAGGATATGGTTGAAGAGGTGACTTGGTGGAGCGAAGTTCCACTTGAAGCATACTTGCCTATGAGCACTTGTACCCAAAGTTCAGACAGCTTGGTAAGCATTCCTCATCCAAGCTTTAAAAGAAATGCATCGTTAACTAATTGGAGACGTTTAAAGCCTATCCCACCAAGCATTTTTGGCATGCAAAGATAGTCCCGGTTCACCAAATGAACATGATGATGTTGATCTACATTTCCCAACATGAACCTTCTCTAAAGATTTTCCACCTCTTAGTAGATACTCACTAGCAATTTACAATGTTACATATTAAAGGATAATATAGAACCAATCATTGATTGGGCTAGTGTCACGCAGCCCACCATTGATAGACAGTGGGCTTTCCACCATGCCTTTATTGGCAACCTTTTCTAAAATATTCTTTAAACTATCCTTTTTTGCTCGCCCATGATAAGGGAGTGATTCAAGATATCATCCCAAACTAGGTGTTGCTGTAAAACCACTCCTCCGAATAATAGAGACCTTTAGATCCTAGGGTACATTCTTTGAGAAAAATATGCTCGTTTTCTACCTACTAATCTTTTGTCCTGAGGCATAACAAAATAAATCAAGGCACTCCATAACATTCTCTAGTTGTGGAAGGGAGGCCTCCGCGAACAAGAGGAGGTCATCAGCAAACATAAGATGAGAAATTGAGGGTCTTGATTTACCTGCTTTCAATTCGACTTCTTACTATAAACCACATCCGTTATAATATGTGACAATATATCCATATAAATAATGAATAAATATGTAGAGATAGGATTTCCTTGATGAATGTCCCATGAATGTTTGAAAGTCTTCGTCTTCTCCCCATATTCCAAAGAATTTTAAATGATGAGGAAGAGATACAAGTCATGACAAGCTTAATAAAATTTGGTGGAAAGGCAAGTCCCTCCAAACAATTTTTGTTTAAAAGACCAAGAAAGCCTATCATATACTTTTTCTAGATCTATTTTTCTGCACATGAATCTTTTGTCTCCCTTTATTTTATACATGGAGTGGACCATTTCATGCACAATAATAATATTGTCTTATATATTTCTCCTTGGAACAAATTAACCTAGCCTAAACAGACAAAATGCAAATTGGTAAGCAAGCTTTTAAACAGTTTGCCAAAATCTTAGTAACACACTTAAAAGCGATGTTATATAATGCTGTTAGCAGGAATTAGGTAATGAATTCTGGACAAGGAAGCACAAACACGACAAATTGCTTGTCGTATTGGTGTCGGACACATTTTTGACACCGGAGCTCCGATGACACGGCCGGACACGTGCCTGTACGGTGTCTGGCCTCATTTTCTGAGTTTGCTTGTTTCATCGCCCTCCGACACAGCCCGACACGGCTCAGACTCGACCCACAACGGCCCACCGACACGGCCCACCTCTAAAAGGCCAGGTTTAAAGTTCCTATTGTAGCTCTCCTTCATCCTCCAAGACCTCCACTGAAAAACACCACTGCCTCATTCATCTTTCTTCTCTCCCAGTGATCAGCATCACGGCAGTCTTCTTTCTGACTTCTTCACACAGGCACGTAGCGTTCACGAGGACAGTTTGCTTTTTTCGGTCACCAATGTCCAACGCTCCAGGACCGGCAGTGCTACTCCACGACGCCTCGACGGGTAAGGGCGTAAAAGAAGAAGTAAGTCAAGTAAATAGAAAAAGAAAGTGAAAAAGATTTTAAAATTGATCTGAAACGAAAGTAAAAAAATTGATCTGAAAATTTTTTAAAATTATATTAATTTTGTCTTTTTGTGGTTTACTGTTTTAGACTTTTAGTTCTTTATACTTTTCAGAAATGGAGGACAGATATTTCAGAAAGGAAAGATTATAGTTGTAGTATATTGAATACAATTCTAGAAATTATTATTTAAATGTTGCTTTCACTGGATACGGATTCAATGGTGGGTCATTAACAAAGACTATGCAGTACTTTTCATATTACATTGATCTCAGATAGCACTTACCAGAGTCGGTTTTTTTTATTTTTAGTACTCATACTTCTAAAATAAACTAATGATAATTAATCAAGTAAAAATAACTAATAAGTGAGTGTTTCTATCTTAAAATTTAATTCTTAAATCTATTTTATAATGTATAAATGTTTATATGTTTAATTTTTGGTGTTGATGATTTTAATCTTTGATAGATATGACAATGACTACATTAGCTGGTGCAAGCTCTAGCTCTAGTTCTACTATCACTAATAGATTTGCAACTACCGAAATTATTGATCAAAAAAATCCTCTTTGGGCATATGTTAAGACTATAGAAAATAGTTCAATTGCACGTGGTGGAAACAAGAGTTGGTCTTGTAATTTTTGTTCTAAAGTTATTCGTGGTTCATACTCTAGAGTTATTGCTCATTTGCTTAGAATCCCTGATAATGGGGTTGCTGGTTGTGTGAAAGTGAACGCTGATTATTTGGCAGAATTGAAAAAAATTGATGAAGAAGCTGGGAAGGCATCAAAACCACCTCATGGTCCATTGCCTACAGAAAGTCAAAATGCCTCCTCAGCCCTTAAAAGTTTGATAGGGAAAAAAAGAAAAATAGGTCCTTTGGAAGTAGCATTTAACAATGAAGAGAGAGTTCAACTTACTGCTGAAATTGCTAGGATGTTTTATTCTATAGGCTTACCATTTCATCTTGCAAGAAACCCTTATTATATGAGTTCTTTTACTTTTGTTGCTAGCCATTCATTGTCTGGTTTTTTACCTCCCAGTTATAATGCTTTGAGAACAACCCTCTTACAACAAGAGAAAGCAAATGTTGAGAAATTGCTTCAACCCATTAAAGGTTTGTGGGCTTCAAAAGGTGTTAGCATTGTTGCTGATGGGTGGACTGATGCATAAAGAAGACTTTTGATAAATTTTATGGCTGCAAGTGAAGGGGGTCCTATTTTCTTGAAGGCTATTAATGCCTCTGAGGAGATTAAAAATAAACATTATATGACTAGCTTGATTAGAGATGTAATTAATAAAGTGGGGGCTGAAAATGTAGTGTAAATCATAACTGACAATGTTGCTATTTGTAAAGCTGCAGGGGTGTTAATTGAAGCCGATATTCCTTATATATTTTGGACTCCTTGTGTGGTACATACTTTGAATCTCGTGCTAAAGAATATATGTGCTGCTAAAAATACTAAAAAGAATGAGGTTACATATGCTGAGTATCATTGGATCACCCAGATAACTGATGATGTTTCATTTATCATAATTTTATTATGAACCACTCTATGAGATTAGCCATCTTCAATGTGTTTGTGCCATTAAAGTTACTTGTCATTGCTGATACACGATTTGCATCAGTTGTAGTGATGTTGAAACGATTCAAACTCATAAAGCATACTTTGCAAGAAATGGTCATTAGTCCTGAGTGGAGCTCTTATAAAAAAGATGATGTAGGAAAGGTTACAACAGCAAAGGCTTTTATTTTAGATGATTTGTGGTGGGATAAAATTAACTACATCATTTCTTTTACAGATCCAATATATGACATGCTTCGATTCTGTGACAAAGATGTTCCTACTCTTCATTTGGTATATGAAATGTGGGATACAATGATAGAAAAAGTGAAAGTAGTAATTTATCGACATGAAGGAAAAAGGGGAGATGAGCCATCAACATTCTATGAAGTGGTTTATAATATTCTCATTGATAGGTGGACTAAGAATAACACGCCACTCCATTGCATGGCATATTCTTTGAACCCAAAGTAAGTTTACACTTTAATGGTTTATTATTAAAATTTATAACAATGTAACATATTATTAACTATTGCTTTGCTTGTAGGTACTATAGTAATCAGTGGCTTCAAGGGGCTCCAACTAGAAAACCTCCTCATCAAGATGATGAAATTTCTATAGAGAGGAACAAGTGTATTAAGAGACATTTTCCTAATTCTGATGATAGAAAGAAAGTTGCTATTGAGTTTTCTAGATTCTCAACAACTATAGATGTGTTTTCTAGTTTTGATTCGGTTCAAGATAAGTGGGAGTTAGGTCCTAAATCTTGGTGGGTGAACTATGGAGCTTCTGCACCTTTACTTCAAAAACTAGCTTTAAAGCTTCTTGTGCAACCTTGTTCTTCATCATGTTGTGAGAAAAATTGAAGTATGTATTCCTTTATTCATTCTGTATGGAGAAACAATATGAATCCAACAAGGGCAGAAGATTTAGTATATGTACATACTAATCTTTGACTCTTGTCTAGGAGAAGTGAACCATATAAGGTTGGAGAAACTAAGATGTGTGATATTAGTGGAGATGCATTTGAACTATGTGATAATGGTCCTGGCCTTCTTGAAGTTACAAATTTATCATTAGATGAGCCAAATTTGGAAGTCGTATTATTTGCAGATGATGGACGTAGAGGAGAAGAGATTCATACTATTCATATAAATTAGTAGTATTTTCATTTGCAGATTTAGAAGCCATATTTTTTTTTTACTTTATATTAAGGATTTGGGTTTTTCTATTAAGAATATATATTTTCATGATTATAACACATTTATTTTATGTTTTATTATAAATGTGTCCTAGCCGTGTCGTGTCCTATATTTTTTGAAATGTGCCATGTTGTCGTGTTCGTGTCGTGTTGTATCTGTGTCCCGTGTTGTGTCCGTCATTCTTAGATTTTGGATGGTCTACTTTCGGGATTAAAACCAGCAGGGTTCCATTCACTTCCTCTATTGAATGGTTTCTTTCCCAAACTGCCTTAATAAGCTTGCAAAGGCTTGGACTCAGTGTCCCAATTATGCTTATAAAACAATGCTAGAAAGCCATCTTCCCCTAGTTCCTTTAGAGCAACCATATTGAAAATTGCACCTTTAATTTCTTCTAAAGTAACTTCCTCACCCACTTTGGCCACCATTGA
This sequence comes from Ormosia emarginata, assembly GCA_029884605.1. Taxonomy (NCBI): domain Eukaryota; kingdom Viridiplantae; phylum Streptophyta; class Magnoliopsida; order Fabales; family Fabaceae; genus Ormosia; species Ormosia emarginata. The sequence goes on from JAQQTP010000068.1 coordinate 9,609,325, forward strand.
CACTTCAGGTAGAGGAGAAAACAATCTTAATCCCCTATATTAAGAAGAGTAATTGCTGAATGAAAAATGTATATTATTGAAAGTTAAGTTACAGATAAAAGAAAAGAGTTTATATAGCCATAGTTGAGCTAATCAACCTAATGGACCAACTAAACTAAATAACTGACTAACTAATTCTAATTACATCAGTTAGCTAACTTCAGTTATCAATTAATAAGTTAATACTCCCACTCAAGATGGAAGATATATATCAAGAACTCTCATCTTGGATAATAAGAAATTGAAGGAAACAGTGGAAAGTGGCTTGGTGAGAATGTTGGCCAACTGGTATTTGGATTGCACATGAACAAGCTTGAGTGTTCCAGCAAGAACCTTTTCTCTAACAAAGTGACAATTAATGTCTATATATTTAGATCTCTCATGGAATGTTGGATTTGAGGCAATGTGGATTGCAGCTTGACTATCACAAAAAAGCATGGCAGAATCAATGGAAATCTCAAAATCCTTGAGAAGATTTTGAAGCCTGGTAACCTCACTGGCTACTGATGCGGATTAAAGAATGCAAATCCAAGTGCAGGTTGTCTCAAATAATAAATTTCTCGGGAGTCCAAGGTCGATCCATAGGGAATTGATGAAGAACAATTCTTTGAGGTAAGGAAATGATTTGTCACAACAATAAAGATAATAAAACTTGTTTACAATTAAATTAAAGAACTTGCTTAGGCTAAAAGATCCACTTTTGATAATAAATAAATTAAGGACAAGATTAATTATTTTTATAACACAATTGAAATTCACGCACAACGGAGGTTCCAATCAGAAAATAAAACATTCAAAGTCCATTTAGAATTATATACATAGTTATATTATGGTTCCTTTAATTATTTACCAACACCAACACTTGTAAATGATTCAAGCATTCATTGTGCCAAACCATTTATTTACAATGAATCAAGAACTCCACATTACAAGGATGATTTCTAAATTGATTGGAAACAAAATACAACACATATAATGATCACTTGATAATATATCATTTAAGCACAAGAAAGAAATTAATCTAACTTTATTTTATTACCAAAAGCTTCACCCCTTCACCTAAGCAAGATGGAAAATAGTTACCCATGAGCAAGAAGAAAGAAAGAAAGAAGAAGAAGAAGATGATCATAACTTTTATTTACAACAAAAGAAAATTATCACAAGTAAATAACATAATAACATCCTTTTTATCTAAAACCAAGAGCACCCTAATAGGAAGCCAAGGCTACCTTTTAATAGAGCATTATGAGCAAAAGATCACTGCAAAAAAAATGTGTAAATTACGGCAGTTTTAAAAAACTGACGTAATGTATAGTATAATATGTCAGTTACGCACTTGCCATATTTTACATGTAAAAAATGGCAGTTAAATGTATAAAACGGTGGTTTCAACCACCATTATTTTCATTTGACATTTTAATTAAAATATTTTTAAAAAAAAATAAATTTTCACTTCTTCTAATAACCAAAAAAATCCCTCCCACTCTCACCTTCTCCCTCTCGCGCCCTCCCTCTCACTTAGGGATGGCAATGGGTATTGGACCCGATGGGTACCCGCAAAAATTACTCACAATGGGTAGGGTAATTACCCGCTTAATGGGTATGGGTAAGGGTACGGGTAATTACCCGCAAATTTTGATGGGGATGGGTGCGGGTACGGTACCATGGTACCCACCCCGCCCCATACCCGCACATACTTATTTATTTATTATTTATTTATATATACATATATACATATATAACACATTATACTGATAAAAAAAATATACATATATAACACATTACACATGCTGGGAGCACACAAGGCCAAGACTATACGATACCTATGTGGGCCAATTCCTGCGTGAAGGCCAATTGCTAATTTGCTATCACTTTTATTATAACAGTGGGCCAATTCACTTGACTTTTCTTTTGGACTTTGAAACTTTCAAAGTGAGAAATCAGAAGAAATTAGAAACCTATCTACTATCTACTGGAAGACAAAAACACGTATCACTCAGGTTTAGCAATTGGAACACCCAGGTTTATATTGCCTTCAACTTGCCTCTATTTATGTCTCTGTTCAGTATTTATATCTCTGTTCCAGTTGCCTTTCATTTACTTGTATTTATGTTTATGTTACAGTTGCCTATACAAGCATTTTAGTTTGCATTTTGGTTGTTAAAATATGCTGCATACGTTACTAATTTTGCCATTTATGGAATGCAATTGCCAATTGAAAGACATTGAGGTGTTGCCTCTACCGGTGCCTGGTGTTTTTTGTCGTGTAAACACAAGATTTGTTATTTCCTTTTATGTCTTTAGTGCTTTCTATTGATTAGATATTGTAAATAGGATCCATTTTGCCTATGTTGCCTATTTTATTTTTACTTATTTGGTGCTTTTTTTTATTGGTTTATTGTGCTATTATATTGTGTGTAGGTTGTATTAATTATTAATTATATATTATCAAATATACCTTGACTTTGTTTCTTTATACCGACCTCTTTACCATATTTTTTATTTTGTTTTGCTTTCTTTCATGTACCTAATCACGGATGGAAAATCTATGTGGAGTGATTCCTTCTAAGGAATCTGAAAGTAGCTCTTCTCCTATTACGTCAAGTACTCCCACACAACCTGAAAGTGTACCTAGTGATCCCATGGGTAGCTCTTCTCCTAGTGATCCTCTTCCTCTTGTTGTGGATGGTGATGAATTAACTGATGATAGCAAAAAAGAAAAGTTATCAATTGTTTGGAACCACGTTAAGAGAAAAGTAGTTAATGGAGAAGAAAAAGCTATATGCAATTATTGCAACAAACATATGACTGGTAGAAGATCTGATGGAACAAATCATTTGCATAAACACTATCAGACTTGTAAAAGAAGGCCGTTTAAGGACATAAGACAATCAATCTTGTTGAGAGAACAAAAGAAGGTTGATGGGTCATCTACTTATTTGAGTAACTACCATTTTGATCCAGAGAAATCAAGAAAAGACCTTGCTTGTATAGTAATAGTTCATGAGTATCCACTTTCAATGGTGGACCATCTGGGATTCCGAACATACTCTAAAGGTCTTCAACCTTTGTTCAAGGTTCCTAGTCGAAACACAGTTAAAAATGATATTATCAAGATCTATCAAAATGAAAAGTTGAAGACTATGGGACTCTTAGACAAGATTGCGAGTAAAATTGCTTTAACAACAGACTTGTGGATAGCTAGCAACCAAAAGAAGGGGTTTATGGCCATTACAGCTCACTACATTGATGATGATTGGGATATGCAAAGTCGCATATTAAGGTATATATTTTTGTGATCATTATATCATATTTATTAACTTTATCAATTACATTTAATTTTTGCATTGTATTAATACTCAATAAATTATTTTGCATAATAGGTTTGTGTATGTAGAATGTCCACATACAAATTGAAGCTCTTTCAAAGGTGTTGATAGAATGTATGATAGATTGGAATATTGATAGAAAGTTGTCTACCATCACTTTGGATAACTGTAGCACAAATGACTCTCTTGTTCGTTTGTTGTTAAACAAACTTGATTGTTCTGCTCTTATGCTTGATGGTCAATTATTTCATATGAGGTGTTGTGCACATATTCTGAATTTAATTGCACAAGATGGTTTGAGTGTTCTTGGAGATGGCATAGAGAAGGTTAGGAATAGTGTTGCTTATTGGACAGCCACACCTAAAAGAGAACAAAGTTTTAGGTAAGCAAAGCACGTCAAATAAAAGTTTCCATAACAAAGAAACTCATTCTTGATTGCAAAACTAGATGGAATTCTACTTATCAAATGCTTGTTGTTGCATTGGCTTACAAAGATGTTTTTGTTCGTTTGAAAACAAGAGAGGATTTATATACATGTTTGCCTACAACTGCTGAGTGGGAAATTGCAAAAGAAATTTGTAGTAGGTTGGAAGTATTTTATCATGTAACTGAGATGTTTTCAGGCACACAATATCCCACAACAAATATATTCTTCCCTTTGGTTTGTGAAATAAAGCTCTCTTTGCAGCTATGGCAAACTTGCTCAATTGAAGCTATTAGAAATATGGCTTCAAAAATGATTGCCAAATTTAGGAAATATTGGTCTGTTGTTCATGGAATTATGGGGATTGCCATTGTTTTGGATCCAAGATACAAATTGAAGTTGTTAGAGTACTTCTTTCCCAAGCTTTATGGAAGTAGTTATTCAATTGAAATTAACAATATCAAGAAATTATGCTACTCATTGTTTGAAGATTATCTAGCCAACACAAATGGGATAATGGAAGGTTCAGCTGAAATGTTCAATGACAATGAGTCGAATTCAGATAATCTTAATATTAACAATTTTCTTAGTGATTATGACTCATTTGTGAATGATACAAATGAGACACAATCAAAGTCTGAGTTGGATCTTTACTTGGAAGAGAAGGTATTGCCCAGGAGTGCTACATTTGATATTCTTGGATGGTGGAAAACAAATGGGATCAAGTATCCAATATTGCAAAAAATTGCCAAGAATATTTTGGCTATTCCAATTTCAACTGTTGCTTCAGAATCTGCTTTTAGCACAGGAGGTAGGTTGTTGAGTCCTCATCGTTCTAGGCTTCATGAGGATACTTTGGAGGCACTTATGTGTGCACAAAGCTGGTTGAAACATGAGAAGAAAGGTAATAAATGTTACACTTATCTATTTATTCATTTAAATTTGTGTTTAGTGTAATCATTAATTTTCTTTTTATGTTGTAGTTTCTGTTGGTATCACTGGACCAAAACAATATTTACATGTGAAAGATAAGCGTTTGCAATCTTTTCAAGATTTCGATTCTGATGATGAGGTATAATAACATAATAATTTATGTTATTAATTTTGACTTTACTATCATAACTAATTAGTGTAATGTATCACTTTTTAACAGATTTTGGAGAAATACCAAGACGTGACTTGGAAGCTTATGAATTTGTTGTTTATGAATTTCTTGTTACATTAGATTTTGGAGAAGTACTAACACTTTTTATGATTATGTTTGAAAGACCTTTGAATAGTTTGACAATTGTATGACATTGACATTTTTAATCAATGTCTTTTTATCTATTGATTTTTTCGTAGTTAATAAAAGTGCGGGTAACTGTGCGGATACGGGTACTTAGGTACCCAGAGGGTAAGGGTACGGACATCAAAGTTCTAACATCGGGTATCAAATGCAGTATTTTTTTAAATGCAGGTATGGGGACGGGTACTATAGTACCCTACCCAGACCCTACCCATTGTCATTCCTAATTTTATACCATGAATGTTTATCGTATTAGTTTTTTTATAAATTATTATTATTTTTCACTTTAATTATATTGTTAACGTTATGATTGATTTGTTATGTATTTAATAATTTAATAATACATAAATCTCTATAATATCCTAATTGATTTAATATTTAGATGAATTATTAAACTTTCATTTTCATATTAAATATTAAAAAAAACTAATAATTAATGAAATATTTAATAACTTATTTTAAATATTAAATCTTAAAAAATATATAATAAAAAGCCCCTTAATAATATAATAAAAATCTCTTCCATCAACAGCAGATAAGAACTCTCATCTCTCATCTCTACAAATTTTAAGCACGACCCCTCATTTGCTATTAACTTTTCCTTTACAAAAAAAAACATAATATCACATAATCCCTCAAATTAAACATATTGAGTTATAATAATGCCTATTTATTATATGAAAAATATGTAAAAATAGGCTATTATCAAATTTTACCTAAAAACTTAAGATTTGTTAGTTCTCGAGTAAATGAGAAGAAAGAAAAATAAAATTAGACACTCATGAAAGAAAATATCAGCTACAATAGCAACTAAGACTCGTAAAAGAAAGTTTCAAGAAGTTCGACATGTCAAAAAAAATTTAAAGCTTGAAATGATCAATCATTCAATCATGTATCTATGCTCACCTCAAGTAAAAATTATCAGTTCAAACTTGCTTTAAAAAACAATTCCTACGAATTCACTTGTTCTCTCGAAAAACGCATGCATATGCATTTAGCAACTCCTAAACATCTCCCTCAAGTCAAATAGACAAAATCACTACTCTTTTTCACTAATTCAAGTTCACATTTCACCGAGGATCAAAAGGATTTCTTCAAGCAAATATTTATTTTTATTTTTTTCTCAATGGAGATATAGACTTGGTAAGCGCTAAAAACTCATAACCATGTACCTAATCATATATCAAGAACTCTTTATAAAAAATTCGAACTCATAATCATGCGCCTAACACATACTCCTTGCTTTTCTTTCTACTTATTTTTTAACTTACATTCCCTTCAAACTTATTTTCTTTTATGCATTTGGGTGGATCAACTGATTTTTTTCCTCTTTAATTGCCTAAATCTCTTTAACTCATTGTTTCCTAAAACTTTACTTCAAAAAGAGTAGAAGAATGTCTAAAGACTTTGGAGGCAAATAAAAAATCACAGTATATATATATATATGCCAACTCAAGAACTTATAAAATCCAATGAAACAATTTTATTGATCCCGAGCAAAACTTAAAAAAAAAAAATCAAGTGAACATAAATAACAATCATGAATTTTCTTCCACTTATACTTCTCTAAATCACGACAAATCACACACTCTATTGGTCTTTTAGTTGTCTTTCATTGCAAATTGCATTGTCTCAAAGGGATTAACATAATCTAATTTTTTAAATTTTTAAATTTTTATTTTTTTGTTGGCTAACACTATATACATCTCCTTACAAAAGTTCCAAACTCAAAAAGACATTTAAGCTGACTTAATAAAAAAAATAAACAAAAAATGAAAAATTACAAATAAAAATAAAGCAATAAAATCAAAAACTAATTAACATAAAACAAAATAAAAAAAAATGAATAGAACAACACAACTTGATGGAGAGTGAAGAGTCTCAAATTGCTTGCATTAATCCCTAAACTTATGTGAATCTAAACCATATACACTACAAGAAAGACTCAAACTATACAAAATAATTAATAAAAATTTTATGCTAATAAAAATAAAAAACTAGAAAAATAAACAAATAAAAACACCATAAAATTATTATCAAAACTAGATGGTATCAATATTGATATGACAAAAAATTTATTTTGCAACGACACCAAAAATTTGATGTAGATTTTAGCAAGTATACTAAATCATTTAAGTAATAAAGTGGTAAATAGAGTGTCAATGCGACGAGGAAAGTAATTTATAAAATACTAAAATTATTAATTTTAACACTATTTGAAAAATTGATTTTTTTAATTAATTACCAAAAGTAAATTTTAAATATAAAATTAAAAGAAAATAAAATAAAATAAAATAAACAAATAAAATAAATAGAACACAATAATGCTAAAACTAAAACTTATAACGTTGGTTTACTCATTAGAGAACACACTAGAAATTTGATTTCACCTAATTAACCCAATACAACTTCTAATTTTTGCTATTCCAATTTAATTTTTTTGATCGAAATTTTCATTTTGTTCAATACTCTTTCTCAAATTATACTAAACTACCTTTATCTACTAACTTATCTAATTTCTTAGTGCAATTTAAAGAAACAAATATTTATTGTGCCTTATGAATTTCCACCAAGGTGATACAAATTACGTTTACTTATCTCTAACTTTCGTTCAATTCGTGATGTTTATTACGAGAAACAAATCATTAATTACCTCTCAATTTTATTTTCTCTCTTCTTTTATAATTATTTTCACCGACACCACAATTGGTTAAACCCCTCTGCGCACGTTTTTAATAACCCAACCATGAATCTTTACAAATTGTAAGCATGGGCCCTCGACCCTCATTTGCTTTTAACTTTTCCTTCACGCGAACATGGGCCCAACTACTCACTTCTTTATTTAATTTTTCTTCCTTGGTGTAGTCACGGCCTCACCTGGTTCATCACAAGCACTTGTGCGATTGTGCCACATCTTCATATGCTCATTTCTTCTCAATTTATATAATATATAAAGAGTGAGTCCATCTATAAAATTCTAAAAAGATACGTTAGCATATGACAAATTTAAATAATGACATTTATTAGTTTTTTATTATTTAGGTAAATACTAGGTGAGATTAAATCCCTTCCTCTATTAATTACAAAACAATAATGTAAAAAAAATTAAAAACTGAATTTATTAGTCAGCATATATATTTTAAAAATTAATCCTATCTATTAGCATATATCTCTCAAAAACTAACCCTCTTTGTTAGCATGTCTCTCAAAAATAAATCCTATTAAAATATTTATTAACAAGTAAAATGTAAATTTATTTGTATTTAAGAACAATTTTATCACGAGAGTTGAGGAAATTAATAGGACAAAATCATATTATTTGAATAATTGCCTTATTTATATATATTTTTTATTTATTTTATCCTTTTCAGGTTTAAGGTTAAAAGTTTTTTTTGTTAATCTTAAGATTAAAAGGTTTTTAAACTACTCTAGAGACAAAAATATATCTTTACATGTTATTAGGATATCCTTTTAAAATACTCATAAGATATATATACTTAATATTAATAATTCCATAAGATTTTCTAAAAATATATGTGTGCTCATAAGATATATTTTAAAAATATATCTTAACAATTTTAATAATAAAAATATATATTGTATAAAGGAGAGGCATGTTATATCTAAAAAGTTATAAGATTCTAAAAATATATTTATTATATCTTTGAAAATAAAACAATGCTTATTGCAATAGGCAATGATTAGTTACATCAAATTTACATAATCAATTATGAAATATTGAAACAATATGTACTCACGTCATAAGCTCAAATAACAACATATGTAGATTTTACTAGAGGATATGAATGTTGGGTGAAAATATATTTCACCATTAATAATTGTAAAATAATTTTAAAAGTAAACTTTATCTCTTACCAGCTAATAAAAACAATTAAAATTTAAATTATTTCAAGTTTCTCCAAGCAATGATTGAAACAAATTTTAAAACATAATATTAAGCAGTAATAAACATGAATAATGTTATTTTGTAAGTTATAACATTAACATAATATCATAATCTATCAAAGAATGAAAGGTAATATATATATATATATATATATATATATATATATATATATATATATATATATATATATATATATATATATATATATATATGTCAAAAAAAATAATTTAAAATCTCAAAAGTTCAGTTAATATATGTTAAGTATAAAATTTATAATATTGGTCAATATTTTTAAAGTATTATATTTAATTAATGATAATACATGTGAAAAACGTTACGTGTATTGATATATCTTAGTTGGTAGTGTCATTTCCTCTGACGTAGTTTATATGAAACGAAAAATAATAAAAAATTATAATGTGACAAAAATAATGACAGTTTGATAAATAATTTAAAAAAGATGATAATTTAGTAAATAATTTTGACACTGAAGGCACATTGGTCAAAAACTAGCTAAATCTGTTTTAAATCGAAGAAGACTCAATCTAATTTCTTCTAATTTTAGATAAGAAAGTGCATCTTCAAGTGTGAGCAAAAAATCGTGATATAATAGAGAAGTTCGTGATATAATAGAGAAGTTTGAATAGGCTCATAACCATTAGTGAGAGCTATCAAAAACTGGATGAGCTTAATGCGATTACGATACTCTTCATATAATTTAGTATTATTTTTATGTTTTAATGTTGACTCACACATAATCAATTAATTCTAAATAATTTTTATTTGAGCAAGAAACTCATATATAATTTGGTCGAGTTTTTATTTCAAATTGTTAAATTTTTTCAGTAATTGATATTAACAAGATAAATAAAAAATTATATATTTATTTTTAAGATAATTTCATATCTTTTTGACAGTATCAAAGAAGTCAAATTGTAAATAAATACTAGGGATGAAAGTGTTTCGAAATCAAGTGATAATATAATAATTTTTGTTATCTTAATTTTTTAATATATTTTTTATTAGTATTATCGTCAGCTTTAATAGAATAAATAATATCACTTATAACATACTGTTAAAAATTTTTATCATTTAAAAAATTAAGCATAAGTTCAATTTAATAAGTATAGTTTGAATCATTAGTAAAATTAGAATAAGTTAAACAACGTCAATTTTTTTTTTAATAGGAGAGTAGAATAACAAAAAAAAATAAAACACGGTTCAGTACGGAAGTGGAATAAGGCCGCGCACGTCGAACGAGAAGCAAGAACGTGGAGAAAGGCCAGCACGTCGTACGAGGCGCATGAAAGTGGAGAAAAACCACACGGCACAGTACAGGAGTGGAATAAGGCCACGCAAGCCGTACGAGAAGCAAGAACGTGGAGAAAGGCCACACACGCAGTACGAGGCGCAAGAAAGTGAAAAAAGGCCACTGTTGAATCAAGCAAAGTTATGTCACAGTAGCTGAAAAGAAAATGATTACAGTACCGCATATAGTGTATGAAGTAGAAAATGATAAAAAAAATAGAGAATAATATCTGAAATTAGATCATTCTCTAATAATAAGTTAAAAATAAAAAAATAAATATTAATAATTTATATATATTTTTAAATAAATAAATATAAGTGAATTAGTGTTTATTTATATAAAAAAATAATAATATAAATAAAATAAAATAATAAATTATAATTATTTAATAAATTAAACTAATTCTATATTACATTAATTATAATTATTTTTAAAATCAATCATAATCAATCGCAATCAATTACATTAATAATTTAAAAATTTAAAGATAAATATACAAAAAAAAATAAAATTATAATTATATCTTATTATCTATTTAAAAAATTTACAAATAAATATAAAAATATTATAAATACAAAAAATAAAATTATTTATTTTTTATCTTGACAAAAATTAAAAATATGAATCGACAAGTCCATAGTACCAATCAATTAACTAGTAATCATAATACCAGCATATACCAATTTTATCACTTTCAGTCTTTCCAAGTTTCATGTTAAAAAAATAAATCGGCAACCCGCAAGTAAATAGGTCGGCCCTTTAACTTGCGGGCTATGAGGCAATTAAAATTAGTTTGCATTTTTTTTAGTCAATAATTTTATAATTCGACTCACATGAATTATGCAGTTAAAAGGTGCGATTTTTAGCCCATTTGAGCCCTAACTTTAAGGGATAAAATTGAAAAAATTAATCTATAAAAAACCAATTTGATAATGAATGTAGTTTCTAAAGACTAAAATGAAGTCGATTCACTTCCTTCTTTGTAATATGCAAAAACATGGATGCAATTAATATACACTAATATATGAAGAAAAAAAAACAAAATAAAAGGAACAATAAAATAAACAAAATATATGAAATTAATAATTTAAATATAAAAACATAAATGCAATTAAGATTCTTAACATTGGTCCTTCCTAATATTAGTGAACTATAAATTGTTCTACTTCTTATGGAAATTCATTCATTAGTTAAAAAAAAATTCGTATATTACATTGGTGTTATTCTAGTCAATTTTGAAAAATTGAACGGTTTCTGGTAAAATTAAAATTTGCCCTTGAATCCAGTTTTAAAGAGTAAACTATTACTTTTGTTCTTGAAAACTCCTCACTTGTAATTTAATCTGAATTTAAATTATAATGCCATTTAGTCATTAAATTATTCAAACTTGTTTTACATTATTCTTTTTGCTATTATATATTGATATTATACAAATTAACATGAACTGAGTTTGAATAATTTAAGAATTGAATCATACATAATTTTTTTTTTATAAATAATCATACATATAATTTAAATCAATAACTAAATTCTGAGTGAGGTATATTTTCAACTAGCAAAATACCATTTCACTCGCACGGGGTTTTAAAAGATTGCTTGGCAGCTAAGTCTCGTAAAGTCATTACTTATATTTTGACCTAAATGTTCGATTTACAACTAAAGATAATGAGGAGTATTCTATCGTCCTCACTATGACTAGGATATTTATTCCTTATCCGTCACAAAGAGAAAATTGTCATTCTAAAAATCACAAATGTCACAATCCAATTCTATGAACTGTAATAAGTCAGGAATTAGGCACAAAATTAATATGAATTAAATATAAGATTTAAAGTAGATTTTAATTCCTATAGTTGTTATTAATTTGAATTTTGATTTCTATAATATTTTTTTTATGTTTTAATCCTTCTATTTTTATTTTAGTTTTTAGTCTCTATTATTGAGTATTGATTCTTACATTTTTTCTACTTTTTTAGGTTTTAATTTTTATATTTTTTATTTATCAAAAGTGAATAATTCTTATTTTTTATGAAAAAATAATTTTTATAATTTAACTTATTAAGGTATTAGTTCCCAAAAGACCAAAATCTTAATGATAAAAAAATCCTAAAGATTAAAACTAAAACTGTTTAAGTGTATGAATCAAAACTAAAATAAGAGACAAGTATAAAAATTAAAAATTACTTTAAACTTAAATATAATCTCATAAAGCTGACTACCACACGTTGAGCTCAGGACAATTTATTCTCCAAACCTCACCATCACACGTTAAGCTTAATACAATTTATCACAAAATTAATATAATTTAAACATAATCACACAAAATTATGGATAAAGTTCACGTCCTTTGCTTTGTCTACTCATCTTCTTTGGTGCATCTCTAACTCAGCGTTTATGAGAAATTATTACATATTTTTAAAGTAATAATAAATATAACTTTTAAAATAATACTAAATAATTACTTATAAGGATTTTAATTATTAATTTAAGTTTTTTTTAAATTTATATAAAAACATTTAAAATTAATAATAAATAAATTCTCAAAATATATATTTATTGGTATTCTAATATCTTGTAATAATTTCTCCCGTGTTTTGTGGCTTTTTGACTTTTTTGGCAATTGTAGTATAACTGCTTTGAGACCAGCTGTCAAGATATTATACTACACACAATCCTCTTGTGCAAGATATATTATAATTAGAAAATTGATATTAATGATAAAACCTATAAATCAAATCCATAAATTGATACTTACAAAACAATATGAAATGAGCTATAAAATATAAATTGAATTTTGTATATATTTTACGAATGATTGAATAATTTAATCTATAAGAGTATTGGATATTCACATGTCAAATTTTGTATCACACAGATATCGACATACTCATGTGATACCAAGCTAAGTTTTGGCCCCACGAGACTACATGCCCCCACCTTATCTCTCCACCCAGATTCTTAGGTTTTCTTGTTTACTTCCTTTAACTTATATTACATTATACTATTATATATGTTAATATATTATATATAATATATAATATAACTATTAGCTCAAGAAAATATATAATTTTAATATTTGAGTCCGTACAATGCACTTGAATGATTTTTCGAGTAGTAACATTTTTTTTATAAGAGAGATAAATGATGTTGATAGTAATAATTTTTCGTATGTTAACAAATTTTAAAATGAATAGCAAATAAGTTTTTAACTAATGTTGTGAAAGATAATACAATATAACTTATAATAATGGCATATAAGAGTTGACATGAATCTAAGTAATCTATTAATGAGATTTGAAAAATGTCTAAAATGACATTGCACGTCGATAATATATTGTTAGCGTTAATAAACAAAGAATATCATTGGAAAGACCTTAACCTCCTGCAAATGGAAAGAAGATGTTATTGAAATAACTTCAAAATGTCAAATAAAACACACAATCCTCTTGTACAAGACATTATAATTAGAAAATTGATATTAATGATAAAACCTATAAATCAAATCCATAAATTGATACTTACAAAACAATATGAAATAAGCTATAAAATATAAATTGAATTTTATATATATTTATAAATGATTGAATAATTTAATCTATAAGAATATTGGACATTCACATGTCAAATTTTATATCACACAGATGTCGAGATACTCATGTAATACCAAACTCTATAATGCAACTAAATGAACATCAACAATTATGGTACGAAAATAACTTTTGACAATCAATAAAAGTACAAGATACAAGTCAATGTCCCTGTATATCTTGTTGTTGTTAATAGTTTTGGAATCTTATATCTAATCAATATGCACTTTAAAGTTATAATAAAAAGTTTTTTGAATTTGATTTTAAATTAATAATTTAAGAACAATTTAATTTATTAAAAATAGATTTTAAATATTTATATACGTTATTAAATAATAAATAAATTTATTTATTTATAAAAAATAAATTTTTATAAAAAAAAATTAATTATATTTTTTAAAAATAAAAGAATCAATTATAAAAAATATTTTTATTAGATTCTTATCATAATTAATATATTTAATGTATATTTAATTATAATTTTTATCAACTAAGATATTCTTATAAATATCACTCAAGATAATAAAGATATACATCTAACCCTAAACACTCTGCCCATCTAGTATATAGACAACTTGAGCATTAGAGTGTTTTTTATAAGTATCCATCTATCGCACCATCGTCTCAACCACCATGCATCAGAGGAAACCACTTTCTTCAACCTTATTCAGGTGATTATTTGAAACTCGTTTAAAATATTGACACTATCTGTGAGAAAAGATAAATCTTAATTTCCTTTACAACAATGATATTCCTACATCTAACAGTATCCACACTCATTGCTACACATGTTACTGTTCATGGGACCCACCCTTGAACAGTGTCAAATCATATTTCTGTCTTCTTTTTTTTTAGTTTATGTTCATTAACCAACTTCTCTACGTAATTAACTACTTTTTTGTTCTTCATTAACTAACTTTTTTCACGAGTATAGAAACAAAGTTGGTTAGTGAATAACAAAAACATGGTTAATGACCTACAAAAGTTAGTTAATGACACAAGATTTTACCACATGGTTTCTATGCTCGTGAAAAAAGTTAGTTAACGAAGAACAAAAAAGTGGTTAACGACGTAGAGAAGTTGGTTAATAAACATAAACTAAAAAAAAGAGACAGAAAAATGATTTTGGCACTATTCACGAGGTGGGGCCCATGAACAGTACTCGGTGTTAAAAATGGTGTGGTACTGTTTGCGGTAGGATGATATTTTTCCTTTCCTTTATCACCATCATGGTTATTACAAGGCAAAATCACGTCTTTGCCACTCATAATCAACCTTCTTCTAGCCGCCATCCAGCATCTACTCTGGTTCATGAGTCAATCCAGGAGTCGGTCGCAGCCCAATCAAAACCTAGGTAGGAATGGGTAGAGACTTCCCATATTGGTGAAAATCTCTCTCCTCCACCGTGGCAAGTTCTAGTGAGACAACAATTTGGTCTGCAAGGAGTACTTTCCAGAGCTACTAGACAATGAGTATCGATGCTGCAGAGCTTAGGAGCATAGGTGGATAGTGATGAAGTTCGATCCCACCAGTGCGAATCAAGTCTCCCGGAGCTATCCAGAGAAGAACTCATTTATCTTGTTAGACTCCAGGACGAGCATATTCATAACCTAATAGGAATCAAGAAAATCGAAGAGACCCAGCCCGCAACGGGATACGTCATTTGAAGTATTCTTGGACCATGGAACCCAGTCAAAGAGTTGAAATCTCGATTTGAGGAAACAAAGAGCAGGACAAAGGATTAAAGAATTCGGTTAAACAAAACTAACATTTCTCCGACAAACTGATGGCCTATAAGATCCCTATATGTTTCAAATATCTAACAAATATTGAAGCCTATGATGGGACCACGAATCCTCAACAACACTTAGATGTTTATGTTTTAGCTCTCCAACTCGCTAGAGGAGATAATCCGCTCATGTGCAGCGTTTTTCTTCTTTCTTTGAAAAAAATCGCCTTGAGATGGTTCACCACTTTGACTCCTAAATTTGTTATTAACTGAGAAGACTTGTCCTTGAGATTTTTGTTGCACTTCACCGCTAGTAAGGCCCAACCGAGATCCATTTCATGTCTCTCCAATATTTAACAAAGAATGTAGGAATCTCTCAGAGATTTTATATCCCGATTTAATAAAGAAATAGTAAATATTCGTGACTGAGATGAAAGACTTAGACTACATTACATGAGGGAAGGACTCCGCCCTGGGATGTTATCTTTTTCTTTTGCCAAAAAAGAACCCAAGACTATGGATGAGTTCCGTGCTAGAGCTGATAAATACATCAACGAGGAAGTCGTTTTTTGAGCTATGAAGCATATGGAGAAATGAGAAGATCCAAACCTAAGCCCGGACAACCCACCTAACAAGGCCATAACTTGAAGCCACCTTTGAAGGGAAAGTATGAGAGTTACACCCCCTCAACACACCTCAGACTCAAATTTTCTAGGATGTGATGAATACGGAGTTTAGGGACATGCAAAGACCTCCCGCTTTGAGAAAACATGCATAGGAGGATAAATCTAAACATTGTGCATTTCATGAAGGTCATGAGCATAATACTGAAGACTGCATCAACCTTCAAAACGTTATTGAATCCTTGATCTAGGATGGGTGCCTAGGACGATATATGCTTCAATCTCGGAATAATAATCAAATAGGAGGACATAATTACAGAAAACGGAGCTACATTCCTCAAAGAAGCCCATCTCCACCATACCAAAGAAAATGTTCACCTGCAAGGAATAAAAATCCTAGCGCAGACCCATCCTGAGATAACGCTCAAAACTAAGAAAGGGCACAACCCCAGAATAATCCCAATTTAGACAACGAACGCCGCCATGCTGAAGTAACCTGGATAATCAACACCATTTCTGGAGGCTTCGCTGGTGGTGGTGAATCTGGGAATGCAAGGAAAAAAGCACTTCGGGTTGTATTAAACGTAGCTTCTCTCTCATGATCTAAGTCAGATAATAGAGCAAGAACAACATCGTTGATTTCATTTACTGATGAAGATTATGGATGCACTATCCCAAATCATGATGATCCTATGGTGATCTCGAGAATAATAACCATTGTTGAAGTCCGTCGCATATTTGTTAGCCAAGGGAACTCGATTGATATTATGTTCCTAGATCTATTCGAAAAGTTGGGACTATCAAAGAAGGAATTGATCATATATACGAGAGAGTTGATTGGATACACTGGAGACAAGATCACCTTGGTAGGATACATCGAGATTTATTTGACTTTAGGGAAGGATTATCTTTTCAAGACACTTAAGGTCAAATTTCTTGTGGTTGATTTCCCTTCGGCTTATAATGTCATACTGGGGTGCCCCTCGCTCAACAGTTTCTGGGTTGTTATCTCTACACCCCACTTGGCCATGAAGTTTCTCGACCAGTATGATAGGGTTGTTACGGTTAAAGGAGACTAGGCTACAGCAAGGAAGTGCTATAACAAAAGCCTGACGATTGCCAGGAAGCCACATACCACGGACAAACATAACAATCTAGTTCTAGTCATTACAGACCATGTCAATGTCTTCTTGACTGTGTTAGATGTTCATGAAGAGATCTGTGGTATGTGCCCTTGACCTGATGGAGAACTTCAACCCTTTCAATCGGTGTCAAGCCCGACTAAGAAACAAAGATTGGAGGACATCTGAGCCAAGAAGAAAGATCCCTGTTAATTGAATTTCTTGAGAAAAACAAGGATCACTTAGCCTAGACGTCGGTGGTTATGCTGGGACTAGATCCTAAATTTATTTGCCACTAACTTTCTTTCATGAAGGATGCGAAGCCCTAGCACAACGAAAGATGAAAGTTGGAACTAAAAGACAAGAGGTAATTCAGAAGCAAGAAAGAGAACTCATAGGCGCTGGATTTATCAGAGAAGTTTCTTATACCACTTGACTCTCCAACGTGGTTCTGGTTAAAAAGTCTAATGGAAAATGGATTATGTACTTCGATTATACAGACTTGAATAAAGCTTGCCGAAAAGACTCCTATCCACTTCCCAACATATAAAGCTTACCGAAAAGACTCATACGAACTTGGAAGACGAAGACAAGACCGCATTCATAATCGAGATGGGAAGTTATTGTTACCGTGTCATGCTATTTGGATTGAAAAATGCAGGAGCAACTTACCAACGAATAATGAATAAAGTCTTCGAAAAACAAATTGGTAAGATGCTAGAAGTTTATATAGATGACGTAATAGTCAAGACAACGGAGACCGACGACCATGTGGAAGATTTGGAAGAGGTATTGACCCAAATACTAAAGCATAATGTGAGGTTGAATTCGAAAAAAATGTGCTTTCAGTGTACAGGCTGGTAAATTTATGAGATTCTTGTTGACAAATTGAGGCATTGAAGACAACCTAGAGAAATGTCAGGCCGTCCTGGACATGCGCAGCCCGCAGTCCGTGAAAGAGGTATAACAACTGATAAGACGAATAATGGCCCTTAATCACTTTCTAGCCAAGGCCGCTAAAAAATCTCTTCCTTTCTTCAAAACCTTAAAGAAGGGAAGGAATTTTGAGTGGCTCCCAGAGTGTGAGGATTCCTTTCAAGACTTGAAGAAAATGCTATCCATACCTCTGATACTGATGAAACCAAATTCCGGTGAAGTACTATTTGCCTACCTTTCAGTCAGTAATGTAGCAATCATTTCAATCCTAATACGAGAAACCAAGGAAGGACAAAGTCTAGTTTATTTTGTCAGTAAGGTCTTACAAGGCCCCAAACTATGTTATCAGAAGATTGAGAAGCTAGCTTTGGCATTGTTAATTACGGTGAGAAGATTACGACAATATTTTTAGTATCACCCTGTGATAGTAAGGATAAATCAACCAAACCGACAAGTGTTGCATAAGCCGGATCTCACTAGGAGAATGATTGCTTGGTCGGTGGAGCTCTTTGAATTCAGTATCACTTATGATCCAAGACAAGCCATAAAGGCTCAAGTCTTATCCGATTTTTTGATTGAGCTTACACTAGATTTTAGCCATCCTAGAGTGAATTCCTAGACCATCTACGTTGATGGGTCTTTGAATCCCAAAGGGGTGGTGTCGAAATAATGTTAGAAAATGAAGCCAATCTCGTATTCGAACATTCTTTGAGGTTTGAGTTTCTGATTTCAAATATTATAAGTATAAAAATATATAATGCCCGAAGCCTGGGACTTGTTCATTTACATATAGAATAAAACCCCATGTAGGGGGCAAAATAAAATGATAGAATAAAGATCAAGTATCCAGGGCAAGCTCTTCTTGAATGATGACTTCCACCTTGGCCTCCTATACTGGGCTGCCCTTCGAGCTCTCTTCTCTCTTCTCTCTTCTCCTCGCCGTCTTCCACAGTCGCAGGAACCTGATTCAATGGAGTTGCCGTGGGGATGACATCCACAATGTATCCATCGTGGACCACTTCCCTCGAACTAGTCCCTTCAACGACGAGATCCAGATTCAATAAGCGTAGTTGAGAGAGAGCATTTGAGAAATATTCATCCACTAAATTGACCCATTTGTCTTTGATATATAAAATATCACTTTTGAGCTTAACCTTGAACTGCTTGAGGACCTCGTTCTCATTCCGGAGAGCAACCAGGGTGGATTTAGTAGAAGTCATTTGATTTTTTATATTGTTTTCTCAAGCAACTGCCTCAACAAACTTGACCTAGAGTCTGACCACCTCAGTTTTGCGCAGCTCGAGCTCCTTGTCAACTTGAGCCATCTGCCCATCTTTCTAAGTAACAGGTAGCTCAAGCCCTTTCTTCTCATCCTGGAGGACATCCAGCTCTTTTTCTAACTCTCGAGTCTGAAGAACAGACTCAAAAATGAATTCCAGAAAGTGTAGAATACAAGCGTTGTGCAAAGCCTACACCTAGGCATCCCAGATGAACTCGATCAAGTCCTGCTCAATCAGGACATCCTTGTTAGCCTGGGACAGAAGGGCATTGTCAATGACCCACCTAGGATCAACCCCTTACCACAAACTAACCTTCCAGCAAATTGCAAAAGGGTGCCCTTAGGGACTTCAGTTTCTCGAACAATAAATAGATCGAGAGGAGCAACCTCGGTCATTAATATTTTCTCTTGTCGCTCCTATAGCCATCCATCTTCCTCTTTTGAGGCCGAAGAGGTTGAGCAGGTAAGTTCGAGTCCACCTCTTATGTAGCAGGTTGTGGAGGAAGAACAACAACCGTTGGCCGAGATGCAGGCCCCGAGGCCCCAACTTTTTGCTGGGATAAACGAAAAGCGAGAGCTTCAAGAACACCGGGAGGCGCCATGCTTTCTACAAATAGGAAACATATATGTTACAATACTTTGAAGAAATTATGAAATACAAGTCAATCAAATATATTTCAGATGGGATACCTAAAATGACCTTATTGAGTCAGAAGGCTTATCTAGGACATCTTTATTGCAGATGACCTTATTTTATCGGCCCATTCAACTAAGAAGTTGAGGACTTCAGCCACAATTTTTGCTAGCAAGGACATTGAAGTCTCACTACTTGTGTCCAGTAAAGAAAATTTTTTGGTTCGCCTTCTGGGGTAACAAAAAAGGCATTAACCCCAAAGGAAAAAAAGAGTGGAAAAGGAAAGTACCTTGAGAAGGAATGAAAGAAAGGTCAGAAATAAGTCAAAAACCACCAAGAACCGTTGTTTATGCTTGCCGAAAATCACCTAAATTCGCAGAAAACCACCATGATCCCTCATAAATAGAGGAATCAATTATAAGAGATAATAATCTTATTAGATTCTTATCCTAATTAACAACATTTAATGCAGATTTAACTATGATTCTTATTAACCAAGACGCTCCTATAAATACCACTCAAAGTAGCAAAAGTCACTACAAGAAATTGGCATATTAGCGACGGACGCGTCCATCGATTTTTTTTCATTGCTAAGTAATGACAGAAATTATTTTGTTGCTAATCCGTCGGAAATTTTTATACAAAATGTTGCTTGTTTCCGTCGCAAATCAGTGAGGGAAATTTCGTTGGTATTCCATCGTTGTAGTTTGGAAATCCATAACAATTTTGGATCTAGAAAAACTAATTTTCTCTCACTAATCCCTCGCAAATTTCCCTTATTAATTCATCGCTAATTTTCCTCGCTAATACGTAGCTATTCCCTTGCTAATCCATCTCTATTCCTTTGCTAATTTCTGTCGCTAATTTGTCTTTATTCACTCACTAATATCTCTATATGATTCCCTCGCTAATCCCTCGTTAATCAATTTTTTTTGTCAATTGGGTATTTCAATACCCAAAAACACCTGTATAATCAAGACAAAAATCCAATCCAGCAAAACAACAAAATTTTTATACAAATAATCTAAAATAAGTGTACTAATGATTCAAAGTTATAAGTTATATAAATAGTTCAAAATTAAAACGTCGTATAAAACAAAAATAAAAAGAACATGTAATCAGTCTAAGTTTACTTCGTTTCATCCTCTCGACCCTCCCCAGCTGTTTCACCTTGTGATGATGCTTATGGAGCATTTGTTGATTGGATCATAGATAAGATGGGCACCAACATAGGAACTAGAGGATGAAGCTTCTGTTATGTCCTGTGTTAAAGGTGTAGAGCAGGAAGGACCTGCAACCTCTAAGGATAAAGCATGCATGGTGTTATTAATGACAATGTGCATGTTGTTATCTATGCTATGGACCCGTCCCTTCTTGTTGGGACCTGGCGTATCCAACCACACCTCCGGGTCAACCATAGGATGAGTCAAAGAGTTTTCTCCATACTTTTCTGACATCACAGTGTCATATGACTCCTAAAATAACAAAACAAGAAAATACTAGCAAAAAAATCAACAACTTAACAAATACAATGACTTTTAAATTTTAAAGACACCTACAATAAAGTTCTTTGAGCACTCAGGGACATAATTTCTATTTTTCTTCTTATGAACTTTGGCATAGACATCTCTATAAGAAACCAGAGGCTTCAACTCTGCCTCCTGTAATCACATATAGAACAATATATAATAAAAACATATCAAAAGTAATTAGGCAATCCATCTAAAATACTAATGTCTTTATGTCATACTCAAGATAGGCAAACACTCAAGTAATTATAAAAAATAAGAGATCATCCTCCACGAATATATAGCTAAACAATACATAAAAAAATAGGTACAAAAAGTTACTATTACTTTTTTCTCCCTTAAAAGCAATACATTGTTATAGAATTGCAACTATGTAAACTACAAAGATTTCACTAATTACAATTGATAAGCATGCAAAAGACATTGCTTTACGGCATGAAAAGTTGATTTAGTTCCCCCTAATTTGCTCATTTATTTGTTTGTCGCCCAAGTATCCTGCAAATATGAACATGGATTGAGATTTAAATCATTTTCATTTGTGATTGAGAATAGTTGATCGAAAGGAAGAAGAATCCTCATTATTCTAATGTGTTTTTGTAAGAAAGCACCCAAGGAAGGAGAACCTAGAACCTTGGAAGCAGATTAAAAGCAATTTTTCTGGACGATCAGCACTAAGGCGCTCCAGACGCAGTGCTAGGTGCCCTTGAATACATCAAAAGCCATGCTCTGGACGTTCAATGCCCAGGCGCTCAATACGAAGCGCCTAGGCACTCTTGCTTTTAACAAAAAACTTCGCTCTGGACGCTCAGCACCTAGGCGCTCCAGACGCAGTGCCTAGGCGTCCATATCGGTATAAAAGGGTAATTTTTCCTGACCTAAAGGAGCCAATCATCAGAAGGTGATAGAAAAAGGATGAATCTGTCTTGGGAATAGTGAAAAAGGCTGCTCAACCACTAGGAATAAGAGGAATCTCGCTAAATTATCAAAGATGACTAGGGTGTTTTCTTTCCTTCTTGTTGTTTCCTACATTTGCTTCATGAACTGCTAAGTTCCTTGGGTTAGGGTGATGGATCTTTCTCTGCTTATGATGTAATTAACTTTTTACATTAATTCAAGTCTTTCTTTCATGGTTTAGTGAGGGCTTGTTTTATTTGCTTGATAATTGTTGTGGACTGGCTGTTCATACAATTATTGTTGAAGAATCCATGTGAAATTG
The DNA here is from genome assembly GCA_029884605.1 of Ormosia emarginata. Classification (NCBI taxonomy): domain Eukaryota; kingdom Viridiplantae; phylum Streptophyta; class Magnoliopsida; order Fabales; family Fabaceae; genus Ormosia; species Ormosia emarginata. The sequence continues at coordinate 9,632,275 of JAQQTP010000068.1, forward strand.
GGAAATGGAATATAGGTTATGCTTCTTGGTCTAATTGTCATGCTTGTGGATATCTAGGAATAGAATTTCACGAGTATGCAATTTTGATAAATTCATGAGACGTTAATCCTTATTCTCATAGATTTTTAATTAAGAAATTAATTAATGTTTGTGAGTTTAAGATGTGTCTATATCTCAAGGAATTGAATGTGAGCTAATTTTCAAAATTTGATCGTAAACCAAATGAATGGATGATTTGAACCAAATCAATTGTCATTACTCATAAGTTGATTATGTGAAATCAAACCCTAATCGCTTTTATTTGTTTGACAACCCCAATTCATTACTTGTTGTGATTTTATTTCATGCAAGTCATCTTCATTCGATTTACGCTCTGTTTGAAAGAAACTTTCTCAAAAATTGATTGTAACGAAGTAGTGGAATTAGTGAATAAAATTGTGTTAATCTCAATCCTTGTGGGACGATATCTACTTTCTATATTACTTATACGAATCAGTACAGTTGTTGGCTTGTTAATAAGTTTTTAGTGTTGTTACCGGCGATTGAAATTTTAATCGTAATTTAGAGTAGTTGATTTAATTTCTGTGGTTACATTTTATTTTGTTTGTTTGTTTGATTGGGCTTAAACTAACTACAATACTCATTAGATACTTGTTTTGGTTCATGCGAGGTATAGTTGACCCAAGCTCATTACTATTTGATCCTGAAATCGAGAAGGCTGCAAAAAAGAATAGAAAGAAAACAAGAGCTCAAAAAAATAATCCTTCACAAGCTATTGTGAGTACAAGTATGAAGGAGAACAATAATAGACAACAACCTCAAAGAACTCTTGGGGATTATATAATTCCAAGTCTCGATAGTTGTGCCACAAGTATAGTCAGTTCAAATGTATAAGCAAACAACTTCGAGATAAAGCCCGCTCTCTTGCATTTGGTGCAGCAAGATCAGTTTGGGGGAGGACTGCTTGATGATCCTAATGTGCATATTGCTACTTTCTTGCAATTATGTGACACAATCAAGATCCATGGTGCAAGTGAAGATGTTATTAGGCTAAGGCTGTTCCCTTTCTCATTACAGAACAAGGCAAAAAGTTGGCTCCAGTCTCAACCACAAAGAAGCATAGCCACATGGGAAGATTTGATATCCCAATTCTTGACAAGATACTTCCCTCCATCAAAATATGCTAAACTGAGGAGTGAGATGATAAATTTCGCTCAATAAGATATAAAATCACTTTATGATGCATGAGAGCGATATAAGGACTTGCTAAGAAGATGCTATCATTATGCCTTACCCGATTGGTTGCAAGTTCAAACTTTTTGCAATGGATTAACCCTTTCAACAAGGGCAATGGTAGATGCAGTCGTAGGTGGTTCTTTGAACAGTAAAACAGTTGAAGAAGCTCAACAACTGATTGATGTGATGACTATGAACAGTTACCAAACAAGCAGTGAGTGGTTAATGGGTAAGAAATGAGTACTTGAACTTGACACACTTAATGTAATTTTAGCACAAAACAAGCTTGTCTCTCAATAGCTCACCAATATCACGCAGAAGCTAGGTCATGTTTAGGTTGGTGCATCGGTAAGTACTTCTTCTCTTAATCCTCATTTAATTTGTGATTTTTGTGGTGCTAACCATCCTAATGGAGAATGTGAGGTTCCGCAAGGACACCAAACTATTTCACAGGAGCAGGTTAATTATATGGGGAATACACAGAGGAATCAAAATAACCCATACAATCCTGGTTGGAGGAATCACCCAAATTTTACATGGAACAACCAAGGAGGACAAAGAGCTCAACAGTCGCCTTATTAACCACCTCATGTTCCACAAACTCAAGACAAACCATCACCATTGGAGGCAGCCTTAGAGAAGCTTACACAGCAAACATCCTTTTTTGTGCAGCAAATGATAAATTTCGTGATTGAAACAAGAGCGAATTTCAAGAATCAAGAGTCAAGTATTCAAAATTTGGAAGCACAAACTGGATAACTCTCAAGGCAAATTTTTGAAAGACCACATGGCAGCTTACCTAGTGACATGGTGACAAATCCAAGAGAGCATTGTAATGCCATTACTTTGAGGAGTAGGAAGGTAGTAGAAAGAAGCAATACCGGTGTAAGAGAAAATATGGTGATAGAGGAACAAGAAGACAAGCAAGACAAGAAGGTTGAAGAAGAAGTAAAGCAAAAGGACAGTAGGACTATAGAAAAAAAAAGGAAGAATCAAGTTGAAGAATATGATCTGACTACCAATCCGTATTTCAAGGTTCCATATCCTCAAAGGCTAAAGAAGCAAAAGAAGGAGAAGTAGTTTGAGAGATTCTTAGACATTTTTAAGAGGCTCCAAATTAATAGGCCTTTTGCAGAAGCCATGGAGAAAATGCCAACATATGCCAAGTTCATGAAGGAGCTCCTCTCTAACAAAATAAAAGTCAAACATGATGAAAAGGTGATGTTAACTATAACACTCCAAATTTTATTTATTTCGTGATAAATATTTATTTTCTAATATTTGTGATTTTCTGGAAGCTTTTTGGATTTTTCTAAGAACACGGAATATTTTAATATTATTTTTTGTTTTACGTACAAACTGAGTGGAGATGTAACACCTTTGTGGGGATGTCACATATATAAAGAAAATAAAAGAAAGATAAATAAAATCTACCCAAGTTGTAAAACATTTGTTATATACTACTACAGGTTGTAAAATAATTCATGTTAAACAGAATATTATTAAATAAAATAACGCGGAAACATAAAATAAACAGAACAACATCACTCATAATATACATATGGTCCAAGTTATAAGTTATACAAATAATTTACAACCATATCTACAAATATTTAAACAGGAACAGTAAAACAGTAAATAGTTAATATATACATACGCAGACGCGTCCAAAATATACATCATAAACATTTAACCCTCTGATGGATCATTCTCAGGAAACTCATCAGAAGATAAATATCCAGGATGCCTCGACACTCGGCGGAAACGAGACCACGCAGTCGATACGATACTCATCTCACTAGGCTCAGTGGACACACCACCCCAGTAACGCCTAAGAGATAAAGGCAACTCTAAGTGCAAAAACACAGTAGTCGTCATAACTGGCTCTCCATCAAACTCATGTCGTAGGGACACAATCAACCGTTCCACATAAGTCACTGAGTCTCTATCTCCCCGCAGATGCCAAGCTAACGATCCACCGTGAAACTCAAGTTGCACAAAACCCAAAAATCCTGGCACCGCCATACCCAACAAATCAGTCCAATGGATATGGATGATCAGATGGTTCTTGGTCGTCGTACTGGTCTTCGGCTTGTTGCTCCTCTTCTTCCTCAGGATACAAAATCTCAAGAGGTTGTTCCTCTTCCTCAAACTCTTTACCACGTAAATAAATATATACAGAAAACACATACAATAAAGAGGTAAGACAATCTAAAATCATCACAAACATGGCAAATAAGAAAACGACAAACAACAGATATACAGTTCATGTAATATGAAAAGCTATAACAGTAATTAGTAACAGAATAGTATCACAACAATACATAATATCACAGATAAAATAATATCACAGATAAGATAATATCACGGATAAAATAATATAAGAATTAGACAATAAATAGATAAAATAAAATAGATAAAATAAAATAATGTCCAAGATATAACCATATGCAATATGACACGATCCTACTCCATGGAGCTAAACACATACAGATATCAGAGAGAATGACCCGCAAAATCTATTAGTACCACGGCTGCCCAACCAAACTATTGCGCTGTCACACGTTGCGTCTATAGCCCCACGTCACATGGAATCCACTATCCAAGGTGTGGTGTAGTTCACAGTCTCACGTTGTGGCACTACAGGCAATGTACTATTAGACTTTACAAGATCTCGATTAAAAATAGTGCGTGTCGAGTCCATTAGTGTGCTATCGGTTACCACGGCCCAGCGGAGCGACCGACTGTCCATATATGGGATCCCGTACACTAACGTCTCCAAGTTTATAAAGACAATGAACCACACTACGTTTATCGCATCGACAACACGATGTGATTCACCTCGTCAACCAATCCACCAAAAATTGGCATAAACTCAATATATGAGAAATTACCAGAATACCCTCAATAAAAATATATCCTCAAAGATAAAAAGATACAGTAAGTCCCACCGGACAAATACTGTTCCAAAGCCTGTACGGGTTCACCTCATAGCACGACAGCAGAAAAATACAGAAAATACCATTTTGATTAATCACGTAGAAATTTTATCGCGTTTTCACAATCTCGTCGTTTTTACAAACGTTTTTAAATCGCGTAAATCTATTTTTCTGTTTTTAAAATCGCGTAGAGTTTTTAATACGTTTTCTCAATCGCGTAAGATTTTTAAATCATTTTCTTGTCCAAATTCCTTAGAAATTACTGTTTAAATAAACAAAAATAATAAATAATACGTTTAAACTACGTAAATATTTTCCATACCGTATACCGTCTTTTGGACATCTTTTCTATCTTATTTGCCCATTTTTACTAAAAATTGACAGTATTTTGCTTAGAAAATTATATTAATGGTTTCCTAATTTTTTCGTAAAAATTATGTTTACTTAATTTTTAACCATATAATTTAATCCTTTTGAAAACCACTAACATGCTTCAAAATAAAGTATGAGCTATATGGTAGAAATTCTCAAAAGTTACTGTATTTCCTTTATAGTAAAATCAATAGTTTTAGTTGATTAAACTTAATTCAATTCAATTTATTTCTTCAAAACTCATTTTAGAAAAATTCTTTAACACATATATTGCATCTTTATACTTGGAAATGGTTTGGAATTGATTTTAGAAATCATGGATACTTGGTTTGGCATGTTGGCCGAAATATATACTTGTGTCATTTGATTTCTAAATTCATTTTCCTTGATCTAAACAATTCTATCTCTTGTCAATTTTCCTAGGTTAATTAAATTACACTTTAGGAAAATAATGAGAACATTTTGGTTCTCCTTTTTGTCAATGGCCGTGAGCCTTAGTGTGGTGTTCTTTGGAACACTCATGCATTCCTTAGCATGTTATTCACATCCTATACATTATCATGCATTTCTAACACATACAAATTATCAAAGCTTGTAGACATGCAACTACATATAAATTATTACAAACATCAAATAGGAAAGCTACTAACAAACACACAAATAAGCTACTAACAAACACACAACAAAGGAATCCTTATGGATTCTACAATCACAACAATCAATCTCCATCTTCTTACCACCACCCAAGGATGATAAGATTAGTCTTCCTCTTACCTTAAATGAAGACAAAATATTCTTTCACACCTCCTCTAGGGTTTGGGTTTCACTCCACCAAGTCACCTATCAAGCTTAAACAAAACTACAAATTACTAACCATAAAAGAGAGCTTAAACCATGGAGAAATCATGGCCTAGAACTTTGAAAAAGAGTTTAGAAATGGAAAACAAGAAATTTCACCTTCTAGGTAAAATTTTCCAAGTAGGTTTCCAAGCTTCAAATGGAAGATTTTGCAAGAACTCTCAACTAGAGATGTTCTTAGAATTGTGTTTAGGTTTAGAAAACTTGGTTGGATAAATTTTTGAGTGATTGGATGGTCTTGGATTGTGTTTGGCCGAATCTAGCTTCAAGGAAGCTTCAATAGAGTTTAGGGTTTTTGGAAGAGAGAGAAGAGAGAAAATGCATGAAAGATGAAGTGAATTTTTGTCCTCCAAAGGCCAAATGGCCGTGGACTTCAAGCTTGCAAGGTGTAGCCTTGCTTGGCTTCATCCAAGCCTTAGGATGGATCAAAGGTCAAGATTAAAACTTGGTTAGCAAGCTTAACTCTCATTGGTTGATTTTAGCATTGTCATTAGCCTAGTCACCATGCTTAGTCACTAATTAGCCTAGTCATTAAGCTTAGTCACCATGTTCTTGAAAGTTCTACTACTAATGATGCTTAATTAAGCTACTAAGTTAACTGTTTTAACTAAACGTGGGTCCCGCAAAATATTTAGGGTCCCTTTGTCATCTAATTATCTTGACTAATAAAATAATATTATAATAATACAAAATTATTTTATTTGTGATTAAATCCTAAAAATTAAAAGATTATTAATCGTCTCATTCAAAATTGGGTTTAGTAAGATCCCCATTTCTGAATAATTAAAACAAGATTTTCCCCGGCCCGGAAAATATTATTTTCCTGTCCCGGAGCAAATCGCACAAAAAGTCTAAATAAAATCACAGACAGTAATATTAAGCACTGTAACATATAGAAAAATTAAAAACAGTACAATCGAGACGTAATGGTTATTTTTCCATTTTTTCCCACGACGAAGCAAATCATCTAAAACGTTCAAATAAAATTACAGACAGTATTATATGTCTGTATATCTCCCAAAAAAATTAAAACAGTAGCTTGAGAAAACTTTTATTTTACCGTCTCGAAACAAATTACGTAAAACGACTAAATAAAATTTTAACCTGTAAAACGTATTTGTATTTCATACAAAAAAATAAGAAACAGTAAAATAGGGACACAATGGTCTTTTACACAAAAGCTTGAAAAACAGCAAATAGGACATTCGGGACATTTTTCTAAAAATTGGGGTGTTACAACTCTCCCCAATAAATAAAAATTTCGTCCTCGAAATTCGCTGCACATCAAAACAAATGAGGATACTGATCCCTCATTTTATCTTCCAGCTCCCAGGTAGCATCACCCGTCACATCATTCTATATGACCTTCACCAGCTCGATCATCTTCCCTCGAAGCTGCTTTATCTTTCTGTCTTCTATTCTAACAGGTAAAGTCTCGTAAGTCAAATTGTCCTTCAACTGTACTTCATCCGGTTGTATAACATGCGTTGGATCCGGTATATACTTCCGTAACTGAGATACATGAAATACATCATGCAGATTCGATAGAAAATACGGCAAAGCAATCTGATACGCTACAGGACCTATACGTCGGATAATCTGATACGGTCCAATAAAATTAGGAGTAAGCTTCTTAGACTTAATAACTCTTTCGACACCGGTCGTAGGAGTAACTCTTAGAAACACATTCTCACCCTCCTCAAATTCAAGAGGTCGTCTTCGTTTATCCGCATAACTTTTCTGTCTGCTTTGCATCGTCCTCATCTTCTCTTGTATCATCTTTACCTTCTCCGTAGTCTGTTGTACAAGATCTGGTCCAATAGTCATACTTTCCCCATCTTGATACCAACATAACGGTGTTCGACATCGCCTTCCATACAATACCTCATTCGGTGCCATCCCTATGCTTGAGTGAAAACTATTGTTGTAGGTGAATTCTATCAAAGATAAAAATTCATCCCAACTCCCTCGTTGTTCCAAAACACAAGCACGCAACAGATCCTCCAAAGACTGTATAATTCTCTCTGTCTGACCATCAGTCTGTGGATGATATGCTGAACTCAGTTGCAACTTAGTTCCCATAGCTTCTTGCAGACTCCGCCAAAACCTTGGCGTAAACCTCGGATCTCTGTCAGAAACTATACATGTAGGTACATCATGTAATCTGATAATTTCACTGATGTACAACTGGGTTAATCTTTCCAACGAATATTTAATATTAATTGGCAAGAAATGAGCCGATTTAGTAAGCCTATCGACTATAACCCATATTGAATCATGACCTTTCCTCGTCTTCGGCAAACCAGTAACGAAATCCATCGAGATACTATCCCATTTCCACTCTGGGATAGATAACGGTTGCAACATTCCAGCTGGTCTCTGATGTTCCACTTTCGCTTTCTGACAAACCAAACAAGACTCCACATATTCTGCTACGTCTCTTTTCATCCTTGGCCACCAAAATAACCTTTTCAAGTCTTGGTACATCTTGGTCATCCCCGGATGTAAACTCAAGTCACTAGTATGAGCTTCATCTAGGATCGACTTCTTCAATTCAGAATCATCAGGCATACAAACTCTCCCCTTAAACCTTAAGATTCCATCTGCTCCTTCCTCTACCGTCGCCTTTTGACCTTGCTTCTAGAATTCCCTCTCATTTTGTAAAAACATGTCTTCCTTTTGTTTATCTCGAACTACATCAAGAAATTCATTTATAACCACAACCTTATATAAACGAACTCTTTCAGGCAGAAACTCTACAGACAACCATAGATCTTGGAACTTTTTGATCAACTCTTCCTCCTTGATCATCATTGCCGAAACACTAAGCACCTTTCTACTCAAGGCATCAGCTACCACATTAGCTTTTCCTGGATGGTATTGAAGTTGAAAATCATAATCCTTTAAGAATTCCAACCATCGCCTCTGCCTCATATTCAATTCTTTCTGATCAAGCAAGTACTTTAGACTCTTGTGATCACTAAAGACATTGAACAACGCTCCATACAGAAAATGTCTCCACACTTTCAGAGCAAAAACCACTGCAGCCAATTTCAAATCGTGCGTTGGATAATTCCATTCATGAACCTTCAACTGACGAGAAGCATACGCCACAATATTCCGGTTTTGCATTAAAACGCAACCTAACCCTTGATAAGAAGCATCGCAATACACATCAAAAGATCTCTTAGAATTTGGCAAGATCAACACAGGTGTAGTTGTTAACCTCTTCTTCAACTCTTGAAAACTGGCTTCACGTTCTTCCGTCCATTCAAAAGCTTGACTTTTCCTCGTAAGCTGTGTAAGTGGTCCAGCAATCTTCGAAAAACCTTTGATAAACCTCCGGTAATAACCAGCAAGTCCAACGAAACTTTGAACTTCTGTTACCGTCTTAGGCCTTTCCCACTGTAAAACAATCTCCACTTTAGATGGGTCTACCGCAATACCTTCTTTCGAAATCACGTGACCTAAAAACTGAACTTTTTCCAACCAGAATTCACATTTAGGCAACTTCGCATACAGCTGTTTTTCCCTCAAAATCTGAAGAACAATACCAAGATGTTCAACATGCTCTTCCTTAGATTGAGAATAGATCAGAATGTTATCGATAAAGACAATGACAAATCTGTCTTGATACGGATGAAAAATCCTGTTCATATAATCCATAAATATGGCAGGAGCATTCGTCACCTCGAATGGCATTACCTGATACTCATAATGTCCATAATGAGTTCGAAAATCGGTTTTCGGTACATCTTCCCCCTTAACACGAATCTGGTGATAACCTGATCTCAGATCTATCTTGGAAAATACCACAGCTCCTCTTAACTGATCCATCAAATCGTCAATTCTTGGAAGCGGATACTTATTCTTGATAGTCACCTTGTTCAGCTGACGATAATCCACACAAAGCCGAGAAGTTCCGTCTTTCTTCTTAACCAAAAGCACTGGCACACCCCATGGTGATACACTAGGTCGCACAAACTGTTTCTCCAACAGTTCCACCAATTGCTTTTTCAGCTCTTCCAACTCTGCTGGTGATATACGGTACGGTGCAATTGAGATAGGACCTGCTCCTGGTACTAAATCAATTGAAAACTCGATCTCCCTCTCAGGTGGCAAACCAGGTACGTCATCAGGAAAAACTTCTGGAAACTCGTTGACAATAGGAATAGTATTCACATCCTTCTCATTCTTAACTTCTAGAGAAGACAATACCACATATCACTGTGCTCCCTGTCTTAACAAAGACTTGACCTTAACAGCAGTCAAGAATCCAGACTTTTCTTCCTTAGGAAAAACTATGGTTTTACTTGCACAATCTATAAGGATATGGTTAGAAGATAACCAGTCCATCCCTAAGATTACATCTATCTCAACAAGAGGTAAAGAAATCAAGTTAACCAAAAACTTACGGTCCTTCACAACAATAAGACAATCCAAACATATCTTTGATGCAATTACAGGTTTAGCAGTTGGCGAAGATACACTCAATTTAACATTCAGAGAAGACACAGACAACTTCAATCTTTCCACACAATCATATGCAATAAACGAGTGTGTAGCACCAGAATCATACAACACAGTCAGAAGATTACCTCCAATGTCACATTCTCCTTGTATAAGATCATCAGACGTAGAAACTTCAGTTCCCGTCATAGTATATACTCGCCCTCCAGATCTCGGTTGAGTACTCCCTGACTTTTGTTGATTAGCACGAACATAACGAACAACAGGTTTCCTTTCCGGCTGAGTACAATCCTTCGACATATGCCCAGGTTGTTTACAGTTAAAACAAACTGTCTTTTTAATTGTGCACTCCGGAGAGATATGGCCTTTCTTTCCGCACTTAAAACATATCGGCGTGAACGCCACTTTCTGTCCAACTCCACTACCACTTGTACTTCCCCCAACTAGTGGTCGTCGAGATTGACTCCCTGATGGTCTGGAATACGGCTTGCGCTGAAACCGATTCGTATTACTACCTCCACCTCTTTGAAACCTTGTCGGCCCAAAGTTACGATTCCTCTGATCTCTCAACGGCTCTAATTCCTCAAGTCGCGCACATGCATCAACCAAAGCATGAAACTGATTAATCCTCAAGGATATCATTCCTCGTTTCAGTTCCACTCTTAAGCCTGATTCAAACTTCCGACATCTCCACACATCATCTTGCTGTGTTTGAGCATAATCTGAGAATTGAGACAAATTCTCAAATTTTGTAGCATACTCATTCACCGTCAGATTTCCTTGTCGCAAACGAAGAAATTCCATTTCCTTGGCATGCCTAGCACTTGCAGGAAAATACTTTCCTAGAAAAGCATCAGAAAATACTTCCCAAGTGATTTCTGTTCCTTCAGCTTGTAAAACTCGGCGAGTTCCTCTCCACCAACGTTCTCCATCTCCCCTTAGCATAAAAACAGCATAAGTCACCCTCTTATCATCTGTGCATCTCATTCCTTCAAAAATTCTCTCTAAGTCTTGTATCCATTGACTTGCTTTCTCCGGATCAACCTCGCCTCTAAACTGTGGCCGATTGTGGCGCCTAAATTCAGATAAATTTAGGGCATCGGCAGTAAGCATCTTCTTTGTTGAGCTGCTCTCAAATTCTGCTGTGTCATTACTTCAGCCATCCGCTGCATAGCTTCAGCAGCCGCAATCATAGGATCCACATCACGATTCACGTTCGCACGTCCTCTACCTCGTCCAGACATCTTCTTTCTTCAAACAAAGCAAAACAAAATTAGATACATCCTTTCGGAAGTAAATCACAGAGAATCACACAGCACAAACAAAAACAGACCCAACCACAACCACAAAAGACTCTAACTTGGGCTCTGATACCAACTAATGTAACACCCTTGTGGGGATGTCACATATATAAAGAAAATAAAAGAAAGATAAATAAAATCTACCCAAGTTGTAAAACATTTGTTATATACTACTACGGGCTGTAAAATAATTCCTGTTCAACAGAATATTATTAAAAAAAATAACGCGGAAACATAAAATAAACAGAACAACATCACTCATAATATACATATGGTCCAAGTTATAAGTTATACAAATAATTTACAACCATATCTACAAATATTTAAACAGGAACAGTAAAACAGTAAAGAGTCAATATATACATACGCAGACGCGCCCAAAATATACATCATAAACATTTAACCCTCTGATGGATCACTCTCAGGAAACTCATCAGAAGATAAATATCCAGGATGCCTCGACACTCGGCGGAAATGAGATCGCGCAGTCGATACGATACTCATCTCACTGGGCTCAGTGGACACACCACCCCAGTAACGCCTAAGAGATAAAGGCAACTCTAAGTGCAAAAATACAGTAGTCGTCATAACTGGCTCTCCATCAAACTCATGTCGTAGGGACACAGTCAACCGTCCCACATAAGTCACTGAGTCTCTATCTCCCCGCAGATGCCAAGCTAACGATCCACCGTGAAACTCAAGTTGCACAAAACCCAAAAATCCTGGCACCGCCATACCCAACAAATCAGTCCAATGGATATGGATGATCAGATGGTTCTTGGTCGTCGTACTGGTCTTCGGCTTGTTGCTCCTCTTCTTCCTCAGGATACAAAATCTCAAGAGGTTGTTCCTCTTCCTCAAACTCTTTACCACGTAAATAAATATATACAGAAAACACATACAATAAAGAGGTAAGACAATCTAAAATCATCACAAACATGGCAAATAAGAAAACGACAAACAACAGATATACAGTTCATGCAATATGAAAAGCTATAACAGTAATTAGTAACAGAATAGTATCACAACAATACATAATATCACAGATAAAATAATATCACAGATAAGATAATATCACAGATAAAATAATATAAGAATTAGACAATAAACAGATAAAATAAAATAGATAAAATAAAATAATGTCCAAGATATAACCATATGCAATATGACACGATCCTACTCCATGGAGCTAAACACATACAGATATCAGAGAGAATGACCCACAAAATCTATTAGTACCACGGCTGCCCAACCAAACTATTCTTATTTGTCACACGTTGCGTCTATAGCCCCACGTCACATGGAATCCACTATCCAAGGCGTGGTGTAGTTCACGGTCTCACGTTGTGGCACTACAGGCAATGTACTATTAGACTTTACAAGATCTCGATTAAAAATAGTGCGTGTCGAGTCCATTAGTGTGCTTATCGGTTACCACGGCCGAACGGAAGCGACCGACTGTCATATATGGGATCCCGTACACTAACGTCTCCAAGTTTATAAAGACAATGAACCACACTACGTTTATCGCATCGACAACACGATGTGATTCACCTCGTCAACCAATCCACCAAAAATTGGCATAAACTCAATATATGAGAAATTACCAGAATACCCTCAATAAAAATATATCCTCAAAGATAAAAAGATACAGTAAGTCCCACCGGACAAATACTGTTCCAAAGCCTGTACGGATTCACCTCATAGCACGACAGTAGAAAAATACAGAAAATACCATTTTGATTAATCGCGTAGAAATTTTATCGCGTTTTCACAATCTCGTCGTTTTTACAAATGTTTTTAAATCGCGTAAATCTATTTTTCTGTTTTTAAAATCGCGTAGAGTTTTTAATACGTTTTCTCAATCGCGTAAGATTTTTAAATCATTTTCTTGTCCAAATTCCTTAGAAATTACTGTTTAAATAAACAAAAATAATAAATAATACGTTTAAACTACGTAAATATTTTTCATACCGTATACCGTCTTTTGGACATCTTTTCTATCTTATTTGCCCGTTTTTACTAAAAATTGACAGTATTTTGCTTAGAAAATTATATTAATGGTTTCCTAATTTTTCCGTAAAAATTATGTTTACTTAATTTTTAACCATATAATTTAATCCTTTTGAAAACCACTAACATGCTTCAAAATAAAGTATGAGCTATATGGTAGAAATTCTCAAAAGTTACTGTATTTCCTTTCTAACAGTAAAATCAATAGTTTTAGTTGATTAAACTTAATTCAATTCAATTTATTTCTTCAAAACTCATTTTAGAAAAATTCTTTTTAACATATATTGCATCTTTATACTTGGAAATGGTTTGGAATTGATTTTAGAAATCATGGATACTTGGTTTGGCATGTTGGCCGAAATATATACTTGTGTCATTTGATTTCTAAATTCATTTTTCTTGATCTAAACAATTCTATCTCTTGTCAATTTTCCTAGGTTAATTAAATTACACTTTAGGAAAATAATGAGAACATTTTGGTTCTCCTTTTTGTCAATGGCCGTGAGCCTTAGTGTGGTGTTCTTTGGAACACTCATGCATTCCTTAGCATGTTATTCACATCCTATACATTATCATGCATTTCTAACACATACAAATTATCAAAGCTTGTAGACATGCAAATCAAAGCTTGTAGACATGCAACTACATATAAATTATTACAAACATCAAATAGGAAAGCTACTAACAAACACACAAATAAGCTACTAACAAACACACAACAAAGGAATCCTTATGGATTCTACAATCACAACAATCAATCTCCATCTTCTTACCACCACCCAAGGATGATAAGATTAGTCTTCCTCTTACCTTAAATGAAGACAAAATATTCTTTCACACCTCCTCTAGGGTTTGGGTTTCACTCCACCAAGTCACCTATCAAGCTTAAACAAAACTACAAATTACTAACCATAAAAGAGAGCTTAAACCATGGAGAAATCATGGCCTAGAACTTTGAAAAAGAGTTTAGAAATGGAAAACAAGAAATTTCACCTTCTAGGTAAAATTTTCCAAGTAGGTTTCCAAGCTTCAAATGGAAGATTTTGCAAGAACTCTCAACTAGAGATGTTCTTAGATTTGTGTTTAGGTTTAGAAAACTTGGTTGGATAAATTTTTGAGTGATTGGATGGTCTTGGATTGTGTTTGGCCGAATCTAGCTTCAAGGAAGCTTCAATGGAGTTTAGGGTTTTTGGAAGAGAGAGAAGAGAGAAAATGCATGAAAGATGAAGTGAATTTTTGTCCTCCAAATGCCAAATGGCCGTGGACTTCAAGCTTGCAAGGTGTAGCCTTGCTTGGCTTCATCCAAGCCTTAGGATGGATCAAAGGTCAAGATTAAAACTTGGTTAGTAAGCTTAACTCTCATTGGTTGATTTTAGCATTGTCATTAGCCTAGTCACCATGCTTAGTCACTAATTAGCCTAGTCATTAAGCTTAGTCACCATGTTCTTGAAAGTTCTACTACTAATGATGCTTAATTAAGCTACTAAGTTAACTGTTTTAACTAAACGTGGGTCCCGCAAAACATTTCGGGTCCCTTTGTCATCTAATTATATCTTGACTAATAAAATAATATTATAATAATACAAAATTATTTTATTTGTGATTAAATCCTAAAAATTAAAAGATTATTAATCGTCTCATTCAGAATTGGGTTTAGTAAGATCCCCCAGCTCTGAATAATTAAAACAAGATTTTCCCCGGCCCGGAAAATATTATTTTCTTGTCCCGGAGCAAATCGCACAAAAAGTTCAAATAAAATCACAGACAGTAATATTAAGCACTGTAACATATAGAAAAATTAAAAACAGTACAATCGGGACGTAATGGTTATTTTTTCATTTTTTCCCACGACGAAGCAAATCATCTAAAATGTTCAAATAAAATTACAGACAGTATTATATGTCTGTATATCTCCTAGAAAAATTAAAATAGTAGCTTGAGAAAACTTTTATTTTACCGTCTCGAAACAAATTACGTAAAATGACTAAATAAAATTTTAACCTGTAAAACGTATTTGTATTTCATACAGAAAAATAAGAAACGGTAAAATAGGGACACAACGGTCTTTTACACAAAAGCTTGAAAAACAGCAAACAGGACATTCGAGACATTTTTCTAAAAATTGGGGTGTTACAGAGCGGAGCTGGGAAAATGAGATATTTTTCCCAGATAACCTTGATCTGTGAAAATGTCGACGGGGGATCTTACTAAACCTGAGACTGGACACGATTTACGAGATTTCACGTTTCTCAAGAAATCTTAACAGATAAAATGCTAAAACGCTGTGTAAATTTCATCTGTCAGGTTAATTAATACAGACTTCTGTCAACTATAACTATTATCCATTGGATAATAGCATGTAAAAAAAATCTTATTACATTATCCAAAATTTACCTTGTGTCAAACCCATTAGCGTTATTTGCAAAATAAAGATAAAGTTAATTCAAAAACCAATATAGGAAGCTCCCAAGAAGTTTTCTTATTAACACATTTTCTCTCTATTCCCTCTCCACCCTTCTACACGGCAGAGGCTCTTGGGAGTCAATCTTCACATTCTCATTCTTTTCTTTTCTTTTCTTCTTCTTCTTCTCCCTTCTCCACCGTACACCCTCACCATTCACCATTTTCATTTCCCTGCTTCACCACGTCTATCTCTAGCTTTCTTACACCATTTCAAGACCATCCTCTTTGGTGGCAATCCTTTGGTTTTCTTCTTCTTCTTCTTCCATTTTCCACCATTGAAGCTAAAGCTTGGAGCTTTAAGGTAAAGTCTCCAACTTTCTTCTAGTTTCTTGTCATCTTCGTTTTTCTTGGTCACCTAGGTGACCAAGAACCCATTTTTTTATGGTTTGAGTGGACATTGTGGAAGTCACTCACATTGGAGTTTTCTTGAAGATGAAAACGAAAATCAAGGACAAAAAGGAGCTACCATCCTTGTGATTGTCTCCATTTAGGTAAGAGGGAGATGATCCTCTTCAACTAATCTTGGTACTAAGGAAATATCTTGTGTGTATGGTTGTTGATGAGGGAATCTATGTTGGATTACTCTCTGTGTTATATTGTGTCATTTCTATGATTTTGTAGTTGTTTGATTTGTATGAATATATGGATTTGCATTGTGTGCTTTGATGATTATGAACCTATATATTGTTATTTTGTATTGAGCTGACATGAATCATATTTAGGGTTGTTGAAAAATGACTGAGAAATTTGATAATGGATGGGTCAAGGTTCTATAGAAATGAATTCTGCAGAACCCTTGCTAATGCACTAGCGCTCAGGCGCTGTGCATAGAGCGCCTAGCTGCTCTATGCCCAGAGAATTTCCCTGTAACGCGGCCTAGTGAGCGCTCAGGCACTTCGTGTTCAGTGCTTAGGCGCTCAACCAGCGCTCAGGCGCTTCAGAGATGGCGCCTAGGCGCCCATAACAAAACCAGATAGGTGACTGTGAGATGAGGCTAAGGCTTCAATGCGAAGACATTACAATCAAAAAATAAAATAAAGGACTTGATTGATTAAGAGAATTCCTCTAGAGATGGGTGGATTTTATAAGAATGAATAATCTAAAGTGAAATTTCATAATGAACCTTAGGAAGTGCTTTACCACTTGAGAACTAAATGCTAGATTATTTTGAGTCCACAAATGGGACTAGGGAGTTATGGATGTCTAAGTTATATGAACTGGGAAATATTACGAATGAGTAAATTATTGTTAAATACATATGAATATTGTTGGTGTTTCTCATGGACACAATGTGGTATGTTATGGATAAGTACATTATTGATGAATGCATATGATATGCAATGTTTATGAGAAACATATCTTTAATGAACATACATGTTTGGACATTGCGTCGTCATGCATATGTGTTGTCCATTGGACATTGTTGTAAAGGCTATGTGTGCCTAGGAGTTTGAATAACACTTTGTGCGGGTGCGAATAGACTAAGCGTAGGTGTCATATGTTGGTGACCCTGGGGGCGTCGGGGTGTGGTTATCCCACAATAGACAGTGGTAGCTCCACTGGGGCCGTGGGATAGACCAATACGACACACCGACGAGGTTAACGTGGACGCAATCTCTATGGTTCGGGAGTTTCCTGAAGTTTTCGTTGAAGATATACCTGGTTTGCCACCGGAACGAGAGGTTGAATTTGCTATTGACTTGGTACCCAGAGCTAGCCCTATTTCCATAGCGCCTTACCGTATGTCGCCAGCAGAGCTAGCTGAGCTCAAGAAGCAATTGGAAGAGCTTTTGAAAAAATAATTCGTGAGACCCAATGTATCACCTTGGGGAGCACCAGTGTTGCTGGTCAAGAAAAAGGACGGTGCTTTAAGATTGTGCGTGGATTATCGTCAGTTGAATAAAATCACAATCAAGAACAAGTATCTGTTACCGAGGATAGATGACCTGATGGATTAGTTAAAAGGAGCAGCTGTGTTTTCAAAGATCGATCTACGATTGGGTTACCACCAAATTAGAGTGAAAGTGGAAGACATTCCCAAAACGACTTTTCGTACTCGTTATGGACATTACGAGTACTTGGTGATGCCTTTTGGCGTGACTAATGCACCTGCAATATTTATGGACTATATGAATAGGATCTTTCATCTTTATTTGGGCCAATTTGTCGTTGTTTTCATCGATGATATCCTGATCTATTCACAAAGTCAGGAGGATTATGCTGAACATCTCAGCATAGTTCTTCAGATCTTGAAGGAGAAAAAGCTGTATGCTAAATTGTCCAAGTGTGAGTTTTGGCTTAATGAAGTGAAATTCTTAGGTCATGTGATCTCAAAAGAAGGAATTGTCGTAGATCCATCGAAGGTAGAGGTTGTTCTACAATGGGAAAGACCGACAACGGTGACAGAAATTCGAAGTTTTGTTGGATTAGCTGGATACTACCGAAGGTTTATTGAAGGATTTTCTAAGATTGGCGGACCACTCACTCAACTCACCAGGAAAAATTAGGTGTTTGAATGGACAGATGCTTGTGGAGGAAGTTTTCAAGAACTGAAAAAGAGACTGACTACTTCACCCGTATTAGTTTTGCCTAATCCAAACGAACCATTTAAGGTGTACTGTGATGCTTCTTATCAAGGATTAGGATGCGTTCTTATGCAAGGCGGAAAAGTGATGGCTTATGCCTCAAGACAATTACGAGTGCATGAGAAGAACTACCCAACGCATGATTTAGAGTTAGCTGCCGTGGTGTTTGCTTTGAAAATATGGAGACATTATCTATATGGAGCAATGTTCGATGTCTTCAGTGACCACAAGAGTTTGAAATATCTGTACGACCAGAAAGAGCTGAACATACGACAACGAAGATGGTTGGAATTTTTGAAAGATTATGACTTCCAACTTCAGTATCATCCTCGAAAAGCTAATGTTGTGGCTGATGCTTTAAGCAGGAAGACGATTAGTGTTTCTACCATGATGATCAAAGAGAAAAACTTGATAGAACTATTCCGAGACACATGGTCTTTTGTGGTGTTGACGCTGGGAAAAATCTGCATGAACATGGTCACGATTTCGAACGACTTGCTGGAAGACATCTGAGAAAGGCAGAAAGAGGATAAGTTCTTGCGAGAGGAAAGAGAACTGATAAGGCAGGGCGGTGTATCAACGCTGAAGGAAGGAAGTGATGGAATTTTAAGATTCTAAGGCCGAGTGTGTGTACCAAAAGATCAAGAATTGAGAAAGTACATTCTTGAACATGCTCATACGAGTCAGTTGAGTATGCATCCTGGTATGACCAAAATGTATCAAGACTTGAAGAAGTTATTTTGGTGGCATGGAATGAAAAGAGACATTGCAAGATGCGTATCTTCTTGTTTGGTTTGCCAGAAAACGAAGATTGAACATCAACGACCTGCTGGAATGCTACAACCCTTGACCATTCCCGAATGGAAATGGGATAGTATTGCCATGGACTTTGTTGTTAGATTACCGAAGACTAGGAAATGATGTGGTTCAATTTGGGTGATTGTGGATAGACTTACGAAGTCAGTACACTTCTTACCGATCAACATGAAATATCCATTGGAGAAGTTGACTCAGATATACATTGGTGAGATTGTCAGACTTCATGGTGTACCTACAAGCATCATTTCTGATCGAGACCCGAGGTTTACATTGATGTTTTGGCAGAGTCTTCAAGAAGCGATGGGAACAAAGTTACGGTTCAGTTTCGTATACCATCCATAAACTGATGGTCAAACAGAAAGAACAATCCAGTCATTAGAGGATCTGCTGAGAGCTTGCGCCATAGAGCAAACTAGAAGTTGGGATGAAATCTTACTATTGGTAGAGTTCACTTACAACAACAGTTATCATTCAAGTATAGGGATGGCACCCTATGAAGCTCTATATGGACGGAGGTGTCGAACACCATTATATTGGTATCAAGATGGAGAACAACTTACCGTTGGACCTGAGCTTATTCAACAGACAATTGAAAAAGTCAAAATGATTCAGGAGAAAATGAGAACGGCTCAGAGTTAACAAAAGAGTTATGCGGACAAAAGAAGGAAATCTCTTGAATTTGAGGAAGGAGAGCATGTATTCTTGGAAGTCACACCTACGACTTGGGTCGGTTAGGTTCTCAAATCTAGAAAGCTCACTCCAAAATTCCTTGGACCATATCAAATCCTTCGTCGGATAGGTCCTGTTGCGTATCAAATAACTTTACCCCCTTTCCTTTCAAATCTCCATAATGTCTTTCATGTGCACAACTTTGAAAATACATTTCAAGTCCTGATCATGTCATTGCACCTGATTCGGTACAATTAAAGGAAAACTTGACTTATGAGACAACTTCTGTGAGGATTGAGGATAGGAGGATGAAGCAACTCAGAGGGAAGGACATTGCATTGGTAAAAGTAGTTTGGAACGAAGCAACTGGAGATACAACATGGGAACTTGAGGACAAGATGATGGAGCAATACCCAGAATTATTTTAAGGTATGAAAATTTCGAAGACGAAATTCTTATTTGTTGGGGAGAGTTGTAACACCCTAAATTATATTTATTTCGTGATAAATATTCATTTTCTAATATTTGTGATTTTCTGAAATTTTTTTGGATTTTTCTAAGAACGCGGAATATTTTAATATTATTTTTTGTTTTGCGTACAAACAGAGCAGAGTTGGGAAAATGAGATATTTTTCCCAGAGAACCTTGATCTGTGGAAATGTCGACGGGAGATCTTACTAAACCCGAGACTGGACACGATTTACGAAGTTTTACGTTTCTCAAGAAATCTTAACAGATAAAATGCTAAAACGTTGTGTAAATTTCATTTGTCAGGTTAATTAATACAGACTTCTGTCAACTATAACTATTGTCCATTGGATAATAGCATGTAATAAAAATCTTATTACATTATCCAAAATTTACCTTGTGTCAAACCCATTAGCCTTATTTGCAAAATAAAGATAAAGTTAATTCAAAAACTAATATAGGAAGCTTCCAAGAAGTTTCCTTATTAACACATTTTCTCTCTCTTCCCTCTCCACTCTTCTACACGGCAGAGGCTCTTGGGAGTCAATCTTCACATTCTCATTCTTTTCTTCTTCTTCTTCTTCTTCTTCTTCTTCTTCTTCTTCTTCTTCTTCTTCTTCTCCACCGTACACCCTCACCATTCACTATCTTCATTTCCCTTCTTCACCACGTCTATCTCTAGCTTTCTTACACCATTTCAAGACCATCCTCTTTGGTGGCAATCCTTTGGTTTTTCTTCTTCTTCTTCTCCCATTTTCTACCATTGAAGCTAAAGCTTGGAGCTTTGAGGTAAAGTCTATAACTTTCTTCTAGTTTCTTGTCATCTTCGTTTTTCTTAGTCACCTAGGTGACCAAGAACTCATTTTTTCATGGTTTGAGTGGACATTGTGGAAGTCACTCACATTGGGATTTTCTTAAAGGTGAAAACGAAAATCAAGGACAAAAAGGAGCTACCATCCTTGTGATTGTCTCCATTTAGGTAAGAGGGATATGATCCTCTTCAACCAATCTTGGTAGTAAGAAAATGTCTTGTGTGTGTGGTTGTTGATGAGAGAATCTTTGTTAGATTACTCTCTGTGTTATATTGTGTCATTTCCATGATTTTGTAGTTGTTTGATTTGTATGAATATATGGATTTGCATTGTGTGCTTTGATGATTATGAACCTATATATTGTTATTTTGTATTGAGATGACATGAATCATATTTAGGGTTGTTGAAAAATGACTGAGAAATTTGATAATGGATGGGTCAAGGTTCTGCAGAAACGAATTTTGCAGAACCCTTGCTAATGCACTAGCACTCAGGCGTTGTGTATAGAGCGCCTAGACACTCAGCGCCTAGACACGCTGCCTGGTGAGTGCTCAGGCGCTTCGTGTTCAGCGCCCAGGTGCTCAACTAGCACTCAGGCGCTTCAGAGATGGCGCCTAGGCGCCCATAACAGAACCAGATAGGTGACTGTGAGATGAGGCTAAGGCTTCAATACGAAGACATTACAATCAAAAAATAAAATAAAGGACTTGATTTATTAAGAGAATTCCTCTAGAGAGGGGGGATTTTATAAGAATGAATAATCTAAAGTGAAATTTCATAATGAACCTTAGGAAGTGCTTTACCACTTGAGAACTAAATGCTAGATTATTTTGAGTCCATAAATGGGACTAGGGAGTTTTGGATGTCTAAGTTATATGAATTGGGAAATATTACGAATGAGTAAATTATTGATAAATACATATGAATATTGTTGGTGTTTCTCATGGACACAATGTGGTATGTTATGGATAAGTACATTATTGATGAATGCATATGATATGCAATGTTTATGAGAAACATATCTTTGATGAACATACATGATTGGACATTGCGTCGTTATGCATATGTGTTGTCCATTGGACATTGTTGTAAAGGCTATGTGTGCCTAGGAGTTTGAATAACACCTTGTGCGGGTGCGAATAGACTAAGCGTAGGTGTCATATGTTGGTGACCATGGGGGCGTCGGGGTGTGGGTGTCCCACAATAGACGGTGGCAACTCCACTAGGGCCGTGGGATAGACCAATGCGACACACTGACGATCCTGACTGGGACGCTGTCCTATATCGCGATCAACTATTGAGGTGCCATGTACAAGCCATATGCGCAACTATTTTATGAGATGAAGCACATTATTTTTAAGGCTAACGAGATACTGGCATAACTCCTTGATCATTCACTCCGAAATGTTGATGTCTACCTCCATGGAGTAGGATTTTTGGTACCCCTTTACATTTCGCATTATGAGTCACATAATTCATCGAGTATGAACATTTATAACTGCAAATATAATTGTTCCTATCATTGTAACAACTGTCTAATTGTCTATACTGTTGTCTGCTGGGATTATTACTATTGTTTGCCTGTTATTATAATTATTACGATTAATTATTATTGTTCTAACCCTTACTTTTAATTTTATTATTGTTATGATTAAATGTATGAACTGTGTTATATGTGGGCGTCCAGCTCCGTTTAATTTTTTTGCTGCCATTTTGGTACTGAAAGCTGGATGTCTCACCTCTTTCTATGTTTTCTCTATTTCTATATTTCGTTGGATTGTGTACTTCCAAGAAGACGTTCATGAGGAAGATAAGGAAGCTCCTGAGTTTCCAGGCTTCTGGCCGGACTACGATTGAAGTTGTTCGAGGATGTCATCGCGTCCCCATGGTTTCTTTGGTTATGTGCGGATCAACTTTCACGGAGGTCCTGATTGCTAGAACATCAACGTGCAGACTGATCGCTGTGTATATCATGGGGAGCTAACGGTGTCCCTAGCATGGGGTCGTTACGACGCCTCCATTTTTTACTTTCATGCTTTTGTTTGACTGGAGTTTTACATGCCCATTAGGGACATGTGGGCTGATATGTACTATACCTCACGCGATGACTCCTTTTTGTCTACTTCTTGGGCTCCTGCCCGCTGCTATGTCGTTCCAATAGAGGTCTCCTCGGACGAAGAGGATCCTGAGGAGGACCCGGCTACAGTCCCTTCTCGTCAGTCCTAGGGACTAAGTTTATTGGTGGCTACTGATGGCTAACCAGTTATATTTTTTTGGGAAACATGATGTCTGTACATGTTTGGGTATATTTGTATCTCTTGGGGTGGATACATATTTTGCTTCTTTTTGGTATATTTTGGAAATGTAATTAAACAGGCTCTTAAATATATATATACATTGTGTATATTTCATTTTACGTTGTCAAATTTTATTTATTGTAACTGCATTATTAAAGATCTCTACACGTGATGGATTTTAACTTGACTCTCTTAACGTTACTTGGTAGTGATTCAAAATTTTAACAAAAAAAAAATATATACATAGTGATATTTATAAAGTAACCTAAATGACCACAAAATGAATCGGGACTACAAGTTTTAAAAGTAATTATCATTTTCTGCAATCTAATTTATTTGGCTTATGTTACAAATTATTATTATAGTAATAGTGCGATGTCCTTTCTTCGCGGCTACTTATAGAAAAAGGGGCGTTACATTAACAGAAAAGTGCAATGTCATACTTCAAAGGAAGCTTCCTCTGAAATTGAAAGATCTGAGTAGCTTCATCATTCCTTGACATATAGGGAACTTGGTGATTGGAAAGGCTTTGTGTCACTTGGGGGCGAGTATAAACTCGATGCCTTTTTCTATCTTTAACAAGTTGGGCATTAGACAAGTGAAGCCAACCATGATCTCGTTGCAATTAGCCGATAGATCAATCAAGCATCCATATGGAGTGGTTGAAGATGTTCTTGTTAAAGTTGATAAAATCATATTTTTCACAGATTTTGTGGTACTTGATATAGAGGAGGATGCTGATATCCCGTTAATTCTTAGAAGACCATTCCTAGCAACTTCAGGAGCACTAATTGATGTGCCTAGAGGAGAGCTTATTTTGATAGGTCTACAACCCCTCAGAAAGCTCTGCTTCGTAGCATCTAAACACATATACAACCTTAGAATGTGGTTTGGCTCACCTACAGTCATGAAAGGTTCAGTAGCAAGTTGAAGGGTGCTGCCCAGGTTTGACCTCCTAATCTCCTTACAGTAATCCCACAACCTACCGTATTGCTTTTTAAAACTTTGTTGGATATGTTCCCTTGTTCTTTCCCTTGCATAGAAATCTTCTAAACAGAAACTTCAGCACAATAGTCTTGTTTGATGTTTTTATAACTCTATTCAAGTTGATGTTTTTGTTGGTAGCCATAGTCTTCATCAACTTTTCAGCTACCTACTTTCCACTAGCCATTTTGTAAGTCTTTCCACAAGTGTGTTTAGGCCTCAAAGTTTTCAGCCTATATGTCATTGAACCCCTTACCTTGCTTACAATGCATTCCCAAGGACAACCTTCTCTATAAACAACCCTGCATCTAATCTTATCATTTTTCTTAAAATTTACACCCTAACCATTAGCAAGGACCACTCTTAATTGCTTCTTTGAATTGATTGATGGAGGTAAACTCCATACCCAACTTGAATTTAAAATCCTTACACATCTCAGTAGGATTGTATTGTTCATGTTCATCACCATTGCCCTAATTATTAGAATATCCACCATCAGAATGGAGTTCATCATATTCATAATTTGGTGAAATGTCCTCTACATCCTCCTCAATAACCTGACATTGATTTACTTATGAAGGAGCAACTACTTTTGCAGACTTTGGTATTTTGGATGTCTCTGTAGGCATATCATCTATGTATTGAGTAAAAAAATCATCATATATTTCATCCTCAGAGTCAAAAAAATGTATATCATCCACGCTATCATCATCCCTCTCTTCCTCCTCATCCTCCTCCCCCTCATCCTCCCCCTTATCTTGAGGCCTAGCATCTTGGACAACATCCTCTTCCACAATTGTTAGCAAAAAACCTTCATCATGATTACATCCATCCTCCACAAATACACATTCCTCATTGCTGTACTCATCCCTATTCTAGCAACCTCCATAGCTTCATTATCAGTTGTAACTTTTACAAGATCAATTGAAAGCAAGAGTCTAGGGTCAGACTCAGTCAGATCACTATTTTTTTATATAAATAATTGTACATATAAAAATCTCTATAAATTTTAACTGGTAATATTAACTTACATTGAAATTTATATATACACTTAGCCGAATAAAAAAAAGGACAAAAGTAAAAAAAAAATGGTAAGACTAGTGTTTTAATGAAAAAGTGGTTGTTGTATGCATACAATAATATGCTAAAGGAAAATGTTCATCTCATATATCACTTTTTTTCTTTCACCACTTTTTATCACACATGTCAATGGTTGTAATTAAGTGAGAGAAAAGTGTTGACATGTGAATATCCATCTTAATAATAAGTGATGTAATGTAAAAAATAATGTAAAAAAAATAATATGAAAAAATCGGGATTATATGTTAAACGCCTTCTAGCAAGTTAAGTGAGGCAAAGGTGAAAGCATGAAATATTATGATGTGGTGACTCTCAATTTATCCACTCTGTCACTAAGTTTTAACTGCCATACCTATTGCAAGTTACAAAATTATCCTCCTAAAAATTCCCATAGCTCACATGCATAATAGTTACTCTCAATTTGAGAGAGAGAAACAAGGAGAGAGAGATAGAAAGAAAAATAAAAACCTTTTCTAAAACTTTCGTTGTCTACATGGACAAAAGTTATTCTTAGGCTTTGTTTGATATCATTGAAAAAAATAAGAAAAGAAGTGATACAATTAGAAAGAAAAAATAATAGTAAAAAAAAATGAAGTAGTTATTACCTTTTATGTTTGGTATCATTTAATAAAAATGAATGTATGTATCTATTTCTTTTTTTTGATTTTATTAATAAATAAAATGAAAATATATATAAATAAATAAAAATGTATGTAAATATATAATGGAGTCTGTAAAAATTAGTTATTATTCCAACTCCTTTCTGCGCAAATCTACAACGTTGGGACAGGATGAGGAAGTGGTGTGGTCTAGAGAAATTTTATCTATCAAAATCTTTTTCTTTTCATTAGTAAATTGCTACCAAACAAGGGATAAACTCAATCTAGGAGAATCTTCCTTTCTTTTCCACTCTTTTTAAGTATATCAAACAACGTTTTAAGAGAGAAAAGGGGGTGAGAGAGAAAGAGAGAGTGATGGGATTATAGGTTTGGCCCTCCATACTTTTCTAGATTATAAAAAAATTCTTTTTTTAATAAAAAAACATTATATTTAGGACATTAGGTTATGTTTGATATACACTATCTTTAAAGGGTTAAACATTAAGAGAGTAGCAATTTTTTTTACATATCTTGTTACTTTAGGTTTACTCGTTATATTAATTGCCAACTCTTTCTAAAACTTACGTTATACATGAGTGTAAGTTGTAAAAAGAAAAAGAAAAAAAAAACTTTATGTCTTTACCTGAAGCACTTTTTTTCTTTTCTCACTTCCACTGCTCATGTGATAATATTACAAAAAAGATACTCGCATAAATTATAAATTATGTGAGAGATATATGCAGTGCACAATTTGAATTATTCAAAAATAGTTGTAATGGGAACTAAATATTGTTAATGACTTACATATGAATATGTGATGAATATGTAAGCCTAACATTTTACAAGTATCGTTACTCTATTGGAAAATATTTTTTGCCCAACTCAAATACGGTGGATGTATGTCCACCGTATATTCGTGTGAGACAAATATCAAATTAAGTTATATGTGATTGTAACATTCTCGCAAGATACATAATGAGTTTGCGAGTGTGTTAGAAAAAAGTTGAAATATTTTTTGTGAAAGAATAGCAGAACCGTACTCTATTAATATCTTCTACTGTTTCCAGCACCATCGAGCTTTATTTTGACCCCATGTAAATAATGTGGAGATTAATCATATTTGTATATAAAATTGTTACATTATTTTTTATATCTTTCTATGTTTTAGAAAAAAAAGAAGAAAATACATGTTGAAATGTGTAATTTTTTTGTTTTATTATTAAAATAAAGAGGTAATATAAAAATGATTTAATGAAATTAGAGTGTGTTTGGTTTGGATGTTTTCACACATCCAACAGCTTTTTTGCTAAAAAAAAAGTTGTTGCCCATTGAGACAACGTGCATGTTTAGTAAAATTTAGAATAGCTTTTTTAATTATTTTTTTTAAAAAGTTGTTTCAACAGGGTTATAACATGTTTAGCAAAATTAACGCCAACTTTTATACGAAATTCAATGCATTATAAAAACTTTTTTTCATAATGCTGAAGATTGAAACTTATGATTTTAACTTATAAATTATTATTTACACTTTGAGATATAAATATTATTTTGTATTCACTCAAATAATTTTTTTAATCTTTTTAAATCTATTTTAGTAATTTAATGCATAAATGCGATTCTTTTTTTATACTATTCAAACAAAACAAAACAAATTAGTTTAAAATTACTTTTCAGTTAACATATCCAAACATAAAACTGATTCAATTATAATCAATTATAATAAAAAACTTTTATACAATAATCGATTATTAAAATAATCAAGTTTTCACAGCCATCTCAAACACACACAACATGTTTAGCTTTTTGAACAAAAAAAGCAACAACTTTTATGAGGAGAAAAAAGTTGTTGGTAATCATGCAAAAAATTGAGTATTTTTTGACTCAACTGTTCAGATTATTTCATATTTTAAGATGTAAATATTATTTTGTCCTCAATTAAATAATTTTTTTTAAATAATCAAATAATTTTTTTAATCATTCGATATCTATTTTGATAATTTAATACATAAAAGTGATTTTTTTATATTATCCAAACAAAACAGATTAACTTAAAATTACTTTTCAACTAACATATGCAAACATAAAACTTTTTTCTTATAATCAATTATAACAAAAAAAAATTTATACAATAATTAATTATTAAATAATTAAATTTTCACAATTATTTTAAATACGCACTTAATGTGCAGATATAATTATTGTAATGTGAGGCCGCTACTTTGTCATCGTATGATTTAATACAAATTAACTTGGTTTATGAAATGTGGAGCTCAACTATATAAAGGCAAGGAGTGGTGTCCGATTTCTTCACACCAAACCTACAAACCTAAAAACTACTCACTTTCCCATAATCATGTCTTATACGTTTCGTCTATACACCAATGATGACTCATTCAAAAGGCTCCCTCCTATCCCTGCCTGGGTGAAGGAAATCCAAGTGGCTCTGGCCTTTGCTAGAGACTATGATGAGAAAAACATTGCAACCAATGGAAGCTTTAAACCTTACTGGGACACAAAGAGCGTCACTGCCTCAGTAATCACCCAGTTCAAGGAAGACAACCTCCATGTCCAAGTCAAAGTGCTGGTAAGCATTGGAGACCGCAGTGGCCAATACCCATTTACAGTTAAAGCTGGTGAGAAAGATTTATGGGTTTCCAAAGCCACCGTATCACTCACAAGCATCATCAAAGAGTACAACCTGGATGGAATTGATGTTTACTACGAGCACATAAAGAGCGGACAACATGACTTTGTTGATTGCATTGGGAAGCTTATAGCGAACCTAAAGGAGCATGGAGCAGTCAGTGTGGCTTCCATATCTCCAACTGCTCCTCTCAACTCCAATTTCTACTTCCCCTTGTACCAGAGATATAACGTCTATATCGGTACTGTTGTTTACCAGTGCTTCACTGAACCTGAGTCTATCAACTCAGTTGAGAGCTTGGAGGAGATTTTTAATACCATAGCCAACCAATTTTACCCCAAAGAGAAACTCTTGGCTGGCGGCAGCACCGTATCCAGGGATTGGGATAAGGTTTCACCAGCCCTCTATTTTATTGCTTTATTTAAACTTCTGATTACGGGAACAGTTGCAGGCCCTGCCATTTGGGTTATAAGTGATCCTCCAGCACGAGGGGTTACTACTAGTGACTCGGTCACCTCCTTTATGCTAGGAAGGATCATGGAATTGTTGACTTTGGCCAGGAGTGGACGAGGGAACCATTAGGTTTTCTCGCCAAAAATAGATTGCAGAAAAGAAAGTTCCACGGGTCCCAAGCTAGCAATATAGTCTGCTAGCTATATGTTATATATGTAGTACTATCAAATAAGACCTGTGGTGGTGTAATATAGGTTTGGTATGTGGTCTGTCTGTGTTATATTCCACTACGTTGCTTGGCTTGTAGTGTAGATGAGATGTCGTATCCCTCCCATGCAAACCAAGCTACTCTCTTGTTATGCTTAAAAATAATGAGTGTGGTGTTAATTCTATGCACTAAGTCATCTCCTTCTAAATAAAATTTCAGTTCCAATTGCGTGTTTTCATACGTTCCCATTCCCAATATAAAAAAGAAAAATAACTTTATGTGTTCATTAACTTTTACTCCTTTAAGTTGCTCCTCAATTGTCATAATCTCATCTAGGACAATTCACAAATTTCAAGTGCATTGTTAGCAATATAAAAGCAAACTTAATTATGAAAAACTTGGTAATTTTAGTAAAATTAAAAATGAGTTCATAATGAAATAATTTATGATTGAAAACCTTTACTCACTAAAAAAAACATGTTATTTTTTGGCAGTTTTTTTTTTAAGTTGCGGCGATTTTTAATAAGATCAATAAGATAGTGTAAGATAGTAGTGTGGAGTAATTAACTGCTATAAATTATTAAGGTTAGTTTAGTCAAAAAATTATAAAATTAAGGCTTGGCTTGTCTTTCTCAATTGTTGTGCCCTTTACTAAAATGTCAGTTATTAAGAACTAAAGGGAGTATATCATATAATCTATATCATTAGAAATATAAATTTAGGTACTCTAAATTTATATAAGAATTGTTTAATTACGAACTTGCTCAAGGATGTCTGGCTGAGGATTCGTCATATCCTGCACTTTGTTAATCAAGATGAAGTAATAATAATGTTAGTTGTAGTTTGATAATCTTCTATGCTACCAGCATGTCCCTTACGTAGAAAAAGGAATTTGCCAACAAAATAAAAAATTGTGATACTTTGTTCAATAATTTACGAGTCAATACTTTGCTCAACAAAGTTTAAAAAAAATGTAACAAAAAAAAATAAAAAAGAAATATTCTCCAAAAACTTAACCTGCACGTGATACACATATATACAGTGCTAAAACAATGACTTATGTTTTCTTTTTTTTTTTTTTTATCAGAACAATGACTTATGTTTATGTGGCAATTCTTGACGATGATGTTCTAGGTTCGTATGTGAAATCATTAATGTTTTTTCTATCTATTAAATTGATTTGTGTTTTTATTGCTATGAGTTATTAAATCTCTTCTTTGTTAGGGTAAATATATAACTTAGTTTGAATAATAATATATTTGAATTTTTTTATTTAATTTAAATCTCTTTTTATTTATAAATGTTTATAATTATTCTTAAAAATTTTGTAAATTAATCACTCATAAATTAATTTTGTGAGTTGTATAAAAAATTAAAAAACTTGTGCATAATTTAGACTATGTGATAAATGTTATAATCTTAATTATTTAAAAATAGAAGTTATTGATTGTGTGAATTTTGTTTGAGACTCCATAAATAACATAATATCTTTAATTCTTTAGTCTAAATTGTGGGATTGATTGAGTTTTTAGAATTAAAGAGAATTAATATATTAAGGAATTGAATATTATTTAAATAAATTAATTTAAACTATTAATTATATAATTATATAAGAACGACTATATAATTGTATATAATATTTTATTAATTAGGTTATACTATAATGTGGTTTTTAACCAATTTCGTCGTCAACAAAAATTATGTATATTTTCAAATGACCTTAAATACACACCTTCTACATCAACTTAGTATATTTAAATAATGAGATTATCTATTACTATTCATTTGTGTTTATATTATCATTTCTATTATGTTAACTTTTTATTAAATGAATTAATTTAAACTATTAGATCAAAACAAATCAATGATTATTTAATAAAAATTTAATAAAATAAGAATAATAATAAATACAAAAGAATAATAATAGGCTCTCTTAAACTATTAATTTCTTACGCTAAATATTAGCCCAAAGTTAGAATTCGACTAGTCATCATAAAGTAATCTAAGTGTCATGAAACTTTGCATATTACCTAATTGTCCCTCATTTCTTTTGCTTCTAATGTGATGACCCTTTGTCAATGGAAAAAAAACATTTTTTTCTATTATTAACAATATTAACGGAAGTCTACTTTAGTCAATGGCATATTATAGTAGACAATAGATAAAATTAGAAAATTCTTAAATTATTTAACTTTGATAAAGGTATGTTCTGTTATAAAATTTTATATTTAAAAACAGAATTTTGAATATAAATTCTGCTGTCAACAACTTAGTAATGTTATTTTCTTAAAAAAAATTACAAAATAATTTCTGTCACAAATTTTACCGCTAAATACTTTAGTGATGGATTTTATGACATAAAAAAAAGAAAATTTTCTGTCACTAAATTTTATTTTAATTTTTATAGTGAACCGTTTAGCTTTCTAAATACTATTTACGGTCTAAAATTCCAATTCTTCAATATATAGGTTAACCAGTTCAATTGTGCGTATGATTGGTTTACCGGTGGCGTTGAAAAAGTCATGTTTGAACACTCAAAAGCAATTCTCACTCTGCAACATTGTATTTGGCATGTACAAAGACCCAATGACAGAAATTGGTTTAGATTTTATTGAAATTGATTTTAAAAGAGTTAAGGTTGAAAGAATTAATCCATTATATTTTACTAATTCGAGTACTTCAATTGCCACATGGGAGATTCTAATTGAAATTAATCCATTAAATTATTCCTTCTTTACATGCAGCGCGTCTCATTTTCTCTCTCCTGCTTCCTCTGTTTCTCTTTTTTTGACTTCTTTTTCCATTTTGTCTCTCCAACGACAACATATTTTGCTATGCTGCGTCATTTCTCTCTTTTTTTTCTCTTTTCTCAACAGCTTCTCTCTTGCCGGTGTCCTTGACAGTGGATCACTTGGTTAATAGTTCACCGAACAATTATGAATCACTAAAATGACCTGTAATAATAAATTTTAGTTATTTACGAAATGATCTATTATTTATTTACAATTAAATCTTATATATACGTATTTTTATAATTTAGTATGTGTTTAGAATAATTATAAAAATTTAATTATTTTAATAATTAATTATTATATAATTTTTTTATTATAATTAAATAAATTTTATGTTTATATATATTAATTAAAAAATAATTTAAAATTAATTTATTTTATTTAAATGATATAAAAAATTATTTTTATATATTAAATTATTAAAATAAATATAAAAAAATTAAAAAATATTTAATTAAAAATAAAATAATATTTATATCTTAAAATATAATAAATAATTTATAAATTAAAATTATAAATTTTAATCTTTAACGTTATGAAAAAAATATTATAATACTTATATAAAAATTAAAATTAATTTTCTTTAACATTTTAAAATATTATAAAGTTGTTAGGTCGGGAATACTCCAACCAAACATGCTCTTAATTCTTAATCAATTTTAGCTTTCACCTTTATCCTTTCCTGCTATCTCTCCAGTAGCCACCCCTTCTTCTCCAGTAGCCATCTCTCCACAATTGTTAAAGCTCTAATATTTTCCTATTAATCCACTTATTCTCTTAATTTCTCGATCTCATATTTTAAAAAAGTCTCTCTTTACTTTGGAAAAAAATCACTACAAGACCGAAGTGGTGGTCATGCCGAAGAGGTCGTGAACGACGTGTTAAAGGACGACGTTGTTGCCAACTGCGGCTACGACGCTTCAGATCTGCAGCACCACGCTTTAGATCTGGCAAACCCCGACATCAACTGTCGCCATGTCAAACCCGAACCACAAACCATCGCCTTCAACCTCGACCACCAATCAACCACCGTCTAGCATCTCCAAGTAGTCTAGTGAACCAACGTCACCTCCTTCAAAACAGTCCTCCTCCTTGCAAATACCAAGTTTTAGCAGTTACTTGCAAAACTGGTAACCATTCATCATAATCCACCTTTGATCTGTCTTTTCAGTTTATCCAATAGCTACTGACCACAGGGTCCATTGTATACACCGCCCTGTTTCTGATAGTCAATCCAAACTAATTTGCATCATTAATTTCATTTTACCACTCAGCAACATGTATCTTACTATTTCACCAGCCTCTATTTTAATAGCCTTCATAATTGTTTTGAAAAATGATAATCATACATTATTTTTTATATATTATTTTATAAATTATTTTTTAATTATTATAATTAAGTGAAAAATAAAAAAAAAAATATAATTAATAATTTAAAAAATAATATAAATAGTAATATAAAAAAATAATGTAAATAAATCAGAGTTAAATTCTTTTTGGTGGAATATTGCCTTCACAATTTTCTTGGTAGAATTGCTTACATTATTTTATTTTATGCTATTATTTAATTCCTTCTTTCAATTTACTCAACATTTAAGTCTATTATTTTATTTTAAAATTTCAAAATACTTTCCTTTCAAATAATCAACTATTAGGTGGTGATTTTAAAATTCACACAATTTTATTTATGCAAAATGTTTATACTTTTTACAATTTGTAAATTCTTTTTCATAATTTAAATTATATATATAATTATGTTTATATATTATAATTCAAAATATTGCACAACGGAAAGAAATTGTTATTCTTTTTCGTAATATCGCATTAATTTTTTAACCCATTCATTATTTTAATTGCTAATTAATGTAGTTTTACTCTTTATATATCGATTCAAGACAGGATATTAAATTAATATAATATATAAAGTTAAACAATTTTGTATGAAGTAAAAAATATCGTTATATGTAAGACTAAATTATAAGCGTAGTATAAAAATAATTTAAGTTTTAATTTTATTATTAATTTAAAGAATAATTCTGTGTTAAAATTTTAATTTTATAATAAAAATTACCAGAAATTAACAACAACATATATAAATAAAATCTTAAAAAATAATTATATTATTAAAATTATGAAACTAAAAATACATAAAATAAAAACTAAAATATTCCGTAAAAATTACAAGAGGATATACTGCTTTCAAAATAATTGATCTGGGGTTTAAAAATGATATTTTAAAATTTAATTTAAAGAAATGTTTTGCTTAAATAAGGTAAAGAAAAGTTACTTTTAAAGATGAAATTACCAAAAAAGAGAGATCGCTTTCTAACTTTGAGAGAGTAAATGTAGATAATATAATAAATAATTAAGTAATGTTTCAACCGTGAAGACTCAAAAGCTTCTTGGAATAGGTGTGAGTAGAATTATTTTTATCTAATGCAACCTCACATTCATTTTAGGTGAAATGGTAGCCAAAATTTATAGTTAATGTAGAACCTCATTTAACAAACGCCAACTGGCGCAAAAAGCCGCAAATGCCAACTAGTGTTTGTGATCCTAATATTCAAAACAAAGACACAATGACATAAATTGATTTTGATGTTAAAATTTATTACTCTTGGCAGGAAAAATTAGGTGCTTGATGACATTTTTTTGTGATTACATCAATTTACTCACTCATGCTACAAGTTACAAAATTAGTATCATTAAAATTCCAATAATTCACATGCACTCTTAATTTGAGAGAGAGAGAGAGAGGAGAGAGAAAGAAAGGTGAAAACTCTTATTAAAATTTTCATCGTTCACAAAGACAAAAGTTGTTCTTATGTATTGTTTGATATCATCGAACAAAAAAGAAAAGAAATGATGCAATAAAAAGAAAAAAAATGAAAGGAAGAGATAACTGAGGCAGTTATTACTTTCCATTTCTAGTATCATTCAACGGAAAAGAATGCATACATTCATCCCTTTATTTAGTTTCATCAAGGACAAGAATAAAAATACATATAAATAAATGAAAATGTATAAAAATATATGGTGAGGTTCATAAAAATCACTTATTATCCTTACCCTTTCAGTCCAAATCTACTATGTTGGGAGATGATGAGGAAGTAGTGCAACTCACAGAAATTTTATTCATCTAAATACTTTCCCTTTCATTAGTTATTTGCTATCAGACAAGGAATGAACTTCATTTATGAGAATTTTCTTTTCTTTTTCACTTTATTTTAAGTATATCAAACAAAGCCTTAAGAGAGAGAATGGGGGTGGAGAGAAAGAGTGAGTGATGGGATTATAGGTTGGCTAGTTTATAGGAGGATAGGCTAGTTTCAAAATAATTGATTTGGGTTTAAAAATGATATTTTAAAACTTAATTTAAAAGAAATGTTTTTGTTTAAAAAAGGTAAAGTAAAATAACTTTTAAAGATAAATTACCAAAAAAAGGAGTAGCAAAAACCTTAAAGGTACGTATAAAAAGTGTACCCTTTACACTTTAAAGATATGTTTTTCAAGTATTGTCAAAAAATTGTGGCCAAAATCTCTTAGAAAAAGTTACTCTTATAAAAATGTTTTCTATTAAGACTTAAGATTATACTTTTTAAGTGTAGCTTAAAAAAATATGATCATAGGCTTCAGAAAAGACTACTCTTATAAAAATGTTCTCTATTAAGACTTAAGAGTACACTTTTAAAGTATAGCATAAAAAAATACAACTATAGGCCAATTTTGTTGTAGGAACAATAAAAAGATAAAAAAATGAATGGAAGAGAGAAATTGAGTAGTTATTACTTCCCATTTCTAATATCATTCAATGGAAAAGAACAAATGCATCCATTCTTTTATTTGGTTTCATCAAGAACAATAAAAAGATGCATATAAATAAATGAAAATATATGGTGGGATCCATAAAATTCACTTATTATCCTTACCCTTTCCATCCAAATCTACTATGTAGGGAGATGATGAGGTAGTGGTGCTGCCCACATAAATTTTATCCATCTAAATCCTTTCATTTTCATTAGTGAATTGCTACCAAACAAGAGATGGACTTCATCCAAGAGAATTTTCCTTTCTTTTCCACTCTTTTTAAGTATATCAAACAAAGCCTTAAGAGACCAACGTGTGTTAGTCCGAGTGAAATTGGCTCAGGTCCCTTAGGCATATGGTCATGGGTTTGATCTCAAGATTCATGTGTATGGAAAAAAACACCGTTGGGAGGGGTCCCCACTGATGTGCCTGACCGTATTTCAAGAAATTAGTTTCTTACCTATCGAATGAAAGAATACTTTGTGAAACAAAAAAAAATACAAAAACCTTAAGAGAGAGAATTGGGGGTGCGTGGAGAGAGAATGAGTCATGGGATTATAGATTTGGCTAATTTACAGGACGATAGACTAGTTTCAAAAGAATTGATTTGGGTTTAAAAATGATATTTTAAAAGTTAATTTAAAAGAAATGTTTTTGTTTAAATAAGGTAAAGTAAAATTACTTTTAAAGATAAAATTATCAAAATGAAGAGAGTACTTTCTAATTTTCAGAGTGAGTATAGGGAGCACAGACTACTAGAGTTAAATAAATGTAGATAATCTTTTAATAATCAATTCATGTTTCAACAGTGAAGACCCAAAACACTACAACAAAAAAGACTTTTAGCGGCAATAAATATATCTTTTAGTGGCAATAAAAATTGTTGTTAAAACTTTTACCGACAATTAATTATTTGTCACTGTATCCAGTGTCGATAAAGCTTTTCCCGACCATTATATGGAGTGCTGGTAAAGACCCTTTTTATGGCCGGTAAAAGTGATGCCTTTTAGCGGCAATTGTTTGCTTGCCATTGTAATGGCCGCTAAAACAACCCAATGTTTGACTTTTCCGTGTCTTTAGCGGCCTTTGTTATTGCTGGTAAACACTCATTTTATTGCCAGTAAAAAGTATGCCTTTTACCGACGATTACAATGGCCACTAAAACAGCCCCGAATTTGCCTTTATTCAATGTCTTTAACGGCCTTCGTTATTGCCAGTAAAAACTAATCTTATTACCGGTAAAATTATTGCCGGTAAAGATCCATTTTATTGTCAATAAAAGTTATGCCTTTTACTAACAATTGTTATGGTTACTAAAAATGTTATGTCTATTTATTATTCAAGGTGAGATTTCAACGTCATTAACAAAAAATTTAGTAATAATAATATTTGCCCCTAAAGGACTTAAATCATAACATACAAATATTCCTAAATACAACATACTAGAATTCATTCTAAAAAATAAAATATATTTCATTAAATGCACAATAAAAAAGAACATCCATAACTTCACATAGTCAACAACAAAACATAAAAAGTACACCATCTAATAACTAGTGTCATTGAGTCTAATAACTAGTGTTATCAAATAGTCAAAGTACAAGATAGTAGATAGTCCATAAACAAATCTTTAACTCTTGATCATAATGAAGTCTTTCACATGCGAAATTTTTCAAAATCATAGTGTATGACCTGCAATAATAAAATAAAAATAATATGTCATTCAAATATAGTTCATCAACCTTTGTAATAGCAGTGAAAAACAACATTTGTGATAACAATTATAGGGAAGGATGGTCCCATTTCTTCACTTAAGTCCAATCAGAAAAGACTAACAAAAGGACTATAACAAGTTTCAAAGAAACTTTGTCAAATGGAAACTTGAGATAAGGTTAGTGATGCAGATTAAAGGATGCAAACCCAAGTGCAGGTTGTCTCAAGTAATAAATTTCTCAGGAGTCCGAGGTCGATCCACAGGAAATTGATGAAGAACAATTCTTTGAGGTAAGGAAATGATTTGTCACAATAGTAAAGATAATAAAACTTGATCACAATTAAATTAAAGAATTTGTTTGGGCTAAGAGATCCACTTTTGATAATAAATTAAGGACAAAATTAATTCTTTTTATAACTCAATTGAAATCCACCTACAACGGAGACTCTCATCGAAAAATAAAACATTCAAAGTCCATTTAGAATTATATACATAGTTATATTATGGTTCCTTTAATTATTTACCAACACTTGTAATTAAATAGATTCAAGCATTCATTGTGCCAAACACTTGTCTACAATGAATCAAGAAGTCCACTTTACAAGGAGGGTTTCTAATTGATTGGAAACAAAATACAACACATATAATGATCACTTGATAATATATCAGTTAAGCACAATAAAGAAATTAATCTAACCTTATTTTATTACTAAAAGCTTCACCTCTTCACTGAAGCAAGATGAAAATTAGTTACCCATGAGTAAGAAGAAAGAAAGAGAGAAGAAGAAGAAGATGATCATAACTTCTATTTACAACAAAAGAAAATTATCACAAGTAAATAACATAACAACATCATCATTTTTTTTAAAACTAAGAGCACCCTAATAGGCAGCCAAGGCTACCTTTTATAGAGCATCACAAGCAAAAGATGACAATGAGTGGGACACTGAGTAGATGGATAATTAAGGAGTGGGTGGATGATTAAGGAGTAGGTGGGTGATTACAAAAATGCTTGTCTTCACTTGCATAAAATAATTTGGTGCCAAACTTGTGCTTGCCGACAGAATTTCAGAAAGTGGCCTCATAAAAGTTGTAGACCTTCGTCTTGACTATCAAATGCCCACTTGAATCATCCAATTTGGCCTCCTACAGCCCAAGATATGACCCAATCATTGCAACTGCTCAGATCCAATTTCAGCTCTTCTATTCTGACTTGCAAGCCCAAGATGACCTATTAGACCTCAGAATCTCAGAAAGTTTTCTTCATGAAAGTTGTAGATTTAGGTCTTAACTTTCAAATGTCAAAGTTTCAGCCCCATTCAGTTCCTACAGCCTGAGTTATGCCTTGATTACTACACATTGTTCAGGTTCCAATCACCAAACTTGTGTTCTGAATTCCAAGGTCAACTAGTTCCACTAGATGTCCGAATTTTACCTGGAGCTGTCATGAAAGTTGTAGAGCTCTCTCTTATCTTTTCTAAAAGGTAAGATACATAATTATTACACATCTAGAACTCAAGATATGACCGAAATACAGAAACAGTATAAGACCTAAATAATACTGAAAAAATTCAATTAAGTCCAATTTGTGTCTAAACTTACAAAACATAACCAAGCCTAATCAATTCAGTACATGGAGAGTGTAAATGATTAAAAACGAGGGCTTATTAATGTATAAAATATATGATTATCAAATTTTTTCACACTCAGCTTTTTACACTCCTGGGCAAAACACATAAAACCAAAACTAAAAAAAACAACACAGACTCAAAAGCTAAACATTCTAAAAGACTCAATTTCTAATGATATTCAAGAATGCAAAAGTTTATAAACAAGAAGAGCAACCAAAGATTCAAGGGATTAAAACATGTATGAGGAGACATTTTTTTTATCTCAAATCAACAAGCAAGGAAACTTCAGTTGAAAAACATGAATCACGAATGATAGATCCTCACATAATTCACTCTTAATCTCTCAAGTGTTTAAAAGGTAAGTATTTTACTCTATTCAACCCATGAACAATTGCACTACCATAAGCTTGTTTATCTTCTACTTCTTTGCTACTCAAAACACATGCACACAAAAATCAAGAGGACTTTATTCAAGGTTGTAACGGGGTCATGGTAAAGGAGAGGGGATAATATGGATATGACAAGATAAATACCAAAGAGAATAAAAGAGCATCATGGTACAGTTAGAGTGGAGAAAATGTTTGAGAACATTCATCATAAAGGACAGTGACTAATATTTGACTAATGTTTTGTTGAAGATCAATGCCAAATTGGTAGGTTGAATTCATTGTTAGGCCTGAACCTTCTCCTTCTCTTCCTATTGTTTTCAAGCATCCTTCTTCATTCTCAGTATGGATATGTCAAATGGTATATCAAGAGATTCTGATAATCCTTTGATTGCAATGGTGGTCAACTCTTTTTTTTTAATATTTTGCACACACACCCCCACACTTATTCAAGAACTCATCCAATAACAAAGTCAATGCTCTCTTATTCCCTAAGGTTGGGTAAAAACATATTTTTTTAAGGTACGTAATGAACTAAAAACAAGGAATGATCAAATAAGCTCAAAAGGTTACACAAGGGAAAAATATGCAAGGTTGGCTATTTGGTCAAAGTAGCTATTTCAAAATGCCTCAATCATGTTTATGTATGTATGTGAAAATATAGTCTCAAAAAGAATTAAAATAAGTTCTAGAGTATCAATTCCATGAGTGATTTATCACATAAAAAAGAAGAAAATGGTATAGATATTCAATTCATTCATCAATAGGCTCAAAATCTCACAAGGCATATATCTATCATTCTTAATCTTTCAATTCAACATCCATAACCAAGTATGTGAAATTTAAGAAAGAAGATAATTTATTCAACCATGCTATGATCCCTCAATTTCAGTTGCTTTAAAGGATGTGAGAGTGCATTCACTTGAATCATTCAAAGGAAATCAAATGATAAAACTTTGTTATTTTCACAAATCATCACAGAATAGTTACTTCCCTAATCTAAATGTGTCTCAGGAGTAATTTACTTCAAAAGTAAAATTACTTCTTACTCTATCATCCTTAATTGGTTTTGTTGTAGGTTTCTGACAGTCATATTATTAAATATACTGTCCAATTTAGGTGCATCTCAGGAGTAAAATTACTCCTTACTTTGTCATCATTCATTGGTTTAATAAGTTCATGACAATCATATCATACTTCCCAATTTTTTTTAGGTCAACTATCCTTCCCCCTAACCAGATCACAACATTATCCTCAATGTTAACATATATATGAGTAAAGGATAAAAGATATTATCTGTTGCGACAATTACTGAAAAGAAAGACCTAACACAAATATATACAGAAACAAAGTATAATAAATAAAACCAAAGGTAAAGAAAAGTTTTGATGAAGTGTTAGATCATTGCTTCCTAAAGGAAAGTTATGAACTTGCGTTTCATGTTGCTTCCCTCATTGCTTCCTTCTGACCAATCTATCTGAGTTATTGCTGGATTAGGTTTATAAACAAAAGCTTCTAATTTATCAATAAATTCATCAATAGTGGAAGCAGAGATAATAAGTTGTCTTACCGAAGGTGTAATAAATTTTTGTTCCACAACATGGTCAAGAAAATATAACAAAAGATAAAAAAAATTATTTACATTCAACAAACC
Source organism: Ormosia emarginata (assembly GCA_029884605.1). Lineage (NCBI taxonomy): Eukaryota > Viridiplantae > Streptophyta > Magnoliopsida > Fabales > Fabaceae > Ormosia > Ormosia emarginata. The sequence goes on from JAQQTP010000068.1 coordinate 9,673,529, forward strand.
TATGGGTTTATGGTGGATGTTCAGTTGGGCCTAAGAGATAATTTGAAAAATTTCTTCCAAAATACCAAAACCACCAGGTAAGGCAATGAATGCATCAGAGTTTTCAAGCATTCTCCTCATTCGTTCATGCATAGATGGTACTTGAATTTCTTCTCCAACTGTCTTTCCAGTGATGTTCTTTTGAGTTAAAGGTCCAGGAACGACACCTAAAACCTGATTGCCTCCTAGAAATGCAGAGAGTGATACAGCCCCCAATAACACACGGCAACCTCTCCTATATACAACATGAATATTCCTCGCAGCTAGTGTTCGACGAAGAGCACTTGCTGCATTTACAAACTCTAAACGCTTCCCATAACTTGACCCAAAAAAAAACACAGACATTTGAAAGTTTACGAATAGGAGGTCCCATAATTTCACATTCTCTCTGAATGATTGAGTTAGAGGAAAGTGAAAAAAAATAGAGTGTTTAAATAGGAAAAAGAATGGAAAAGGTAATGATAACACCTATAAGGGTAGGTTGGCTGTTGTTAGAAAAGTTTGAAATTAAGAAACACATATTTTGTTTTGTTTTTGTTTTTTTTTTGAACTTCAAGAAAACCATCAGGGTAAAGAAGTCTAGAAACCCCTGAAGGACCCTGCTCAAAGGATCATATGTACATGCCTAAAATACAACAAAATCATACAAAGGTAAAAGAAATATAATAACAAATGATGATATGCCTTTATGTACAGTTTTCATGGCATATCTTTATATTGCGCATCATGAGTGCAGTAATACCAAGTCGGCTCAGCCAATGTTGGAATTCTTCTCCCTCCCGCTTGTGGGATTGTTTTGGATTGAGCTACGACACAACTAATTAAAGTGTGTAAATCTGACAGCTACCACCAACGACCACAGCCAGTGAGAGGTCGCTGGAGAGCCCATGACATTAAATCACAACATCCAGCTCAGTTGCATAGTCATGCTAGTATGCTAACACGAGGTGCTTCTTTCTGCCTATCATCTCAGCTTGCCTAAAAGGTAAACTTTGGGACACTAAGAACGACTCTCTACAGAGCATGATGCACTATCCTTATGTAAAGAGCGGCGTGCGAAGGTCTCCTCTTGAGTCAATGACAGGGTGACTATCTGCCCAGGCTCTTAATCTAATTAAAGACCAGGTGCAACCAAAGTTTTTTTTTCTTATTTTTTTATTTTTTTGAAGAAGATGCTGATGAAGAAGAAGAAAATAATATGTACAGGTTGTTGTGGATATGACTCACATCTACCTCTGGTTTCACATCCAGAAATGGCTTAAACGCCTTCTATGAGTCGAGGATGAGCTTCCCATCCAATTTTCTTATAAATTGGCAAACATGGTCTTTTAGAGTCAGATTCCCAAGACTATAACGCTTTTGTTTGTCTTTGAAGATATAGCACAAATTAAGAAGTTCACGATGCGCAACTCCACAAGAATGCATCTGAAGAGTCAATAAGATATCATCTAATGACTCTTTACTCAGTCCATTCTTAATGAAGAATATTTTATCTTCTCGGTTTATGAAAATCATTCCCAAAGAACGACATCGCTTGTTGCAATTCCATCATACACATTTGTGACATACTTGCATTCTTTTTGCTCTTCTCCTTTTAGAATATGAACTTTTACTGAGACCTGACATGTATGAGCCAAATGAAATCAAAGATTCACCTGCTAGACGAACCTTTGCTTCAATTATCCAGCGTACATCTTCCGGCATACCCTTGTGCATTAACAGTCTTAGTCTTTCACATCTAGCTTTGTAGATTTTTGTTAGAACATTTTGTGGAAGAGAAGGAAAATGCTTTCTTAAATTTGAGAGAATGACATCCATTTTAAAGGAGAATGATTCAATTATTATGGGAAACTGAAAAACAAACCGACACGAGAGCCACAGAGTATCGTTATCTGTCACTTAACCGGAAACACAAAGAACTCATCAACTTAGTTTTTCAGAAATAGTTTGAGTCTTTGTCCATTGACTCTAAACACATTACCATTTCTAGGATTCTTAATGTCTATGGCCCCATGAGGATACACATGTTTGACAACAAAATGATCACTCCACTTAGATCTCAATTTACCAGAGAATAGGTGTAGACGAGAATTATAAAGCAGAACTTTTTGACCAATTTCAAAAGATTTTCTCAAAATTGACTTGTCATGAAAAACTTTTGCTCTAACTTTATAAATTTGAGTTTCCATATGCATCATTTCTCATTTCCTCAAGTTCATTTAATTGTAATTTGCGTAACTTGTAAGCATCATCAAGATTTAAATTGAAAGTTTTAATGGTCCAAAATGCTTTATGCTCCAGTTCTACGGGCAAGTGATAAGGTTTTCCATAGACTAACCGATAGGATGACATGCCTAAAGATATTTTGAAAGCAGTACAATAAGCCCAAAGTGTATCATTTAGTCTTAAAGACCAATTTTTACGATTTGGGTTAACCATTTTTTCCAAAATTTGTTTAATCTCCCTATTTGCTAATTCAACTTATCCATTTGTCTGAGGGTGATAAGGGGTAACAATTTTATATGTAATGCCATATTTCTTCATTAAAGATTCAAATGGTTTATTGCAAGATGTGTTCCCTCATCACTGATGATAGCTCAAGGGATTCCAAATCGACACAAGACATTTTCTTTTAAAAATTTGAGAATAGTTTTGTGATTATTGTATCGGCATAGAATCGCCTCAATCCATTTTGAGACATAATCAACTGCAACCAAAATATACACAAATCCAAATGAGGATCGAAATGGGTCCATGAAATCAAATTCCTAACAATAAAAAATTTTAATGACAAGGATAGGATTTAGAGGCATCATGTTTCTTTTAGAAATAGACACTAATTTTTGATAATTTTCGTAACTTTTGTAAAAGGTATAATTGTCCTAAAATAAAGTAAGCTAATAAAATCTACACTGCAAGATTTTCGCAGCTATTTTCTTTGAAGAAAAGTGACCTCCACATGCTTCTGAGTGACAAAATTTAATGACACTACCTACCTCACTGTCGGGCACACATCTCCGAAAGATTTGATCAAGACAATATTTGAACAAATATGGGTTATCCCAATAAAATTTTTTCACCTCAGTCAAATTTTTTTTTCTATCTTGGTGCATTCATTGAGGCAACATCTTTCCTGTTACAAGAAAGTTGACTATGTTAACAAACCAAGGCATGAAATTGATAGAAAAGAATCATTGATGGGTGTGTTATCAAAAGGTGAGCTTATTGTAAGTCTGGATAAATGATATGTGACAATATTTTCGACTCTTTTCTTATCTTTTATTGTGATGTTGAATTCTTGAAGCAACAAGATCCACCGTATCAATCTTGGTTTGGCATCCTGCTTAGACATCAAATATCTAACAACATCATGATCGGTTAAAATCACAATAGAAGAACTAATTAAATAACATCGAAATTTGTCCAATGCAAATATTACAGCAAGTAATTCTTTTTTAGTAGTGGTGTAATTCATTTGTGCACTATTTAAAGTTCTACTAACGTAACAAATCACATGAGGCTTACCTTCCTTTCTTTGGCCAAAACAACGCCAACAACAAAATCACTAGCATCACACATCAACTTAAAAGGCAAAGACCAATCAGAGAATTGTATAATAGGAGCAGATGTCAGAAGACTAATTAATTTTTCAAAAAAAAATTGACATTCTTAAGTCCAATCAAATGATGCATCTTTCAACAAAATATTACATAATGGTTTAGATATGACACTAAAGTCCTTAATGAATCTTCTGTAAAATTTTGCATGTCCTAAAAAGGAACAAACTCCTCTGGCTGTTTTTGGGGAAGGAAAATCGGCAATTAATTCAATTTTGGCCTTATCAACTTCAATTCCTTTAGAAGATATCACATGACCTAACATTATTCCTGAGGTAACCATGTAATGACATTTTTCCTAATTTAGCACAAATATTTTCCTTCGCATCTTTTAAGAACTTTTTCCAAATTATCAAGACAATTTTCAAATGAATTTCCAAAAACTGTCAGGTTATCCATGAATTTCCAAAATGTTAGAATTTATGTATACTAGATTTTAACAATCAATCATAATTAATGTACTTATAAATGTTACCTTAAAAGCTTGTCAAAGACTTATTAAAGCTCAACTTCAAGATTTGAAGATAATCCTGACAACTCTAAAAATTTAAACATAAAATGTCTAATGTCTCTGTACGTGCAATAGTAGTTTAGTTTGGGTGGTTCTTCGGATTTGAAATTCTCAATCTGAGAACCGAACCAATTAAGCTCTCATTGGTTCGGATTTTACCCGAACCAATCTAAATACCCAAACCAAACCAACTTAATTGGTTCGGTTCGGGTTAGTCGAATTAGTCAGGTTATCCAAACCAATTTACACCCCTAGTTTATAGGAGGATGCACTAATTTCAAAATAATTGATTTGAGTTTAAAAATGATATTTTAAAGTTAGTTTAAAAGAAATGTGTTTGTTTAAATAAGGTAAAGTAAAATTACTTTTAAAAATAAAATTACCAAAAAGGAGAGAGTGCTTTCTAACTTTGAGAATGAGTATAGGGAGCTTTGACTAATATAGTGAAATAAATGCAGATAATATGATAAATAATCAATTCACGTTTCAATAGTGAAGACCCAAAAGCTTCTTGGAATAGCTGTGAGTATAATTAGTTTTATTTAATGCAACCTCATGTTCATTTTAAGTGAAATAGTAGCCCAAATTTATAGTTATTGCAAAACCTCATTTAGTAAATGCCAACTATTGCAAATACTAACTTGCAATTGGAAGCCTAATATTGAAAACAAAGATTCAATGACATAAATTGATTTTGATGTTAAAATTTTTTAATCTTGGCAGGAAATGCTAGGTGTTTGATGACTTTTTTGTGTTCACATCAATTTACTCACTCATGCTTACAAGTTACAAAATTAGCATCCTTAAAATTCCCGTAGTTCACATGCGTAAATGTTACTCTAAATTTGAGAGAGAGACAGAGAAAGAGATAAATAGAGAGAGAAAGACAGAGAGAGAAACAAAAAGAAAGGTGAGAACCTTTATTAAAATTTTCATTGTTCACATGGACAAAAGTTACTCTTAGGCATTGTTTGATATCATCGAACAAAAAGCGAAATAAGTGGTACAATAAAAAGAAAAAAAATAAAAGAAAGAGAGATATGGAGTAGTTATCACTTTTTATGTCTAGTATCATTCAATGGTAGAGAATGGATGTATTCATTCCTTTATTTGGTTTCATTAAGGAAAAGAAAGAAAATGCATATAAATAAATGAAAATGTATATAAATATATGGTGTGTTCCATGAAAATCACTTATTATCCTAAACTTGTCCGTCTAAATGTACTATGTAGGAAAAGGATAAGGAAGTGGTGCAGCCCACAGAAATTTAATTCATCCAAATCGTTTCCTTTTCTCTAGTAAATTGCTACCAGACAGTGATGCACTTCATCTGTACGTGAGAATCTTCCTTTCTTTTCCATTCTTTTGAAGTATATCAAACCCTTAAGAGAGAGAGAGTAGGGGGTGGAGAGAAAGAGTGAGTGATGGGATAATAGGTTTGGCTAGTTTACAGGAGTATAGACTAGTTTCAAAATAATAGATTTGTGTTTAAAAAAGATATTTTAAAAGTTAATTTAAAAGATTTTTTAAAAAATAAGGTAAAGTAAAATTATTTTTAAAGATAGAATCACAAAAATAGAGACATTGCTTTTTAGCTTTGAGAGTGAGTATAGGGAGCTCAAACTAATAGAGTGAAATAAATATAGATAATATGATAAATAATCATTTTATGTTTCAACAGTAAAAATCCAAAAGCTTCTTAGAATATTTGTGAGTAGTATTACATTTATGTAATGTAACCTCATGTTCATTTTAAGTGAAATGGTAGTCAAAATTTATAGTTATTATAGAACTTCATTTAGCAAACGCCAACTTGCACAAAGCCACAATTGCCAACTGGTGTTTGAAAGCTTAATATTCAAAACAAAGACTCAATCTCATAAGTTCACTTTGATGTTCAAATTTATTACTCATGGCATGAAATTCTAGGTGCTTGATGATTTTGTTTATACTTACATCAATTCACTCACTCATGTTTGCAAGTTACAAAATTAGCATTCTTAAAATTCTCATATTTCACATGCATAAATGATTTCCATCGACATACGTGCTATGTACGGATTAGATTCCTTGTAGAACCAAATTCAAGTTCGTTTAGTGAGCTTTTCATGTCCATTTCAATCACGTCATGCTACGTGGCACTACTTTAGTCTCACCGGGGGCTCTATAAGAATATTATGCTATTTATAAAATTACTATGTTAGCCATACTTATAAAACTTTACCATTATATCCCAAGCCAAACCTTTTACTCTCTCTAGTTTAATAGTTTGAACATTAAATTTGGATATGTATTACTAGATCAACAAATATTAATTAGTTTAGACTTGTATTTAGATATTTTTTTTTCAGATGAAGAAGAGGGACAGAGCCCCAAAAAAAGAAAAAATTACATATACGAAACTATACTGGGTAAGGTAGCCCCAGATAAATTAATAAAAATTAACCTAGAGGAGTCTATTAGATCTCTGACTGATACATACCACTCACTTGTTGAAGCTAAGATGGCAGAACTCTCTTCAAGAGTGTCATTATTACCTATCCAACGTTCTTGCCAAAACAAAACATCTTGACCATTACCTAAGCACTTGCCCAAGTTTTGAACCAACTTGGGCCAAAGCTTATGAATTTGCTTCCACAAGTTAGAGGATATGGTTGAAGAGGTGACTTGGTGGAGCAAAGTTCCACTTGAAGCATACTTGCCTATGAGCACTTGTACCCAAAGTTCAGACAGCTTGGTAAGCATTCCTCATCCAAGCTTTAAAAGAAATGCATCGTTAACTAATTGGAGACGTTTAAAGCCTATCCCACCAAGCATTTTTGGCATGCAAAGATAGTCCCGGTTCACCAAATGAACATGATGATGTTGATCTACATTTCCCAACATGAACCTTCTCTAAAGATTTTCCACCTCTTAGTAGATACTCACTAGCAATTTACAATGTTACATATTAATGGATAATATAGAACCAATCATTGATTGGGCTAGTGTCACGCAGCCCACCATTGATAGACAGTGGGCTTTCCACCCTGCCAATTTATTGGCAACCTTTTCTAAAATATTCTTTAAACTATCCTTTTTTGCTTGCCCATGATAAGGGAGTGATTCAAGATATCATCCCAAACTAGGTGTTGCTCTAAAACCACTCCTCCGAATAATAGAGACCTTTAGATCCTAGGGTACATTCTTTGAGAAAAATATGCTCGTTTTCTACCTACTAATCTTTTGTCCTGAGGCATAACAAAATAAATCAAGGCACTCCATAACATTCTCTAGTTGTGGAAGGGAGGCCTCCGCGAACAAGAGGAGGTCATCAGCAAACATAAGATGAGAAATTGAGGGTCTTGATTTACCTGCTTTCAATTCGACTTCTTACTATAAACCAGATCTGTTATAATATGTGACAATATATCCATATAAATAATAAATAAATATGTAGAGATAGGATTTCCTTGATGAATGCCCCATGAAGGTTTGAAAGTCTTCGTCTTCTCCCCATATTCCAAAGAATTTTAAATGATGAGGAAGAGATATAAGTCATGACAAGCTTAATAAAATTTGGTGGAAAGGCAAGTCCCTCCAAACAATTTTTGTTTAAAAGACCAAGAAAGCCTATCATATACTTTTTCTAGATCTATTTTTCTGCACATGAATCTTTTGTCTCCCTTCATTTTATACATGGAGTGGACCATTTCATGCACAATAATAATATTATCTTATATATTTCTCCTTGGAACAAATTAACCTAGCCTAAACAGACAAAATGCAAATTGGTAAGCAAGCTTTTAAACAGTTTGCCAAAATCTTAGTAACACACTTAAAAGCGATGTTAAATAATGTTGTTAGCAGGAATTAGGTAATGAATTCTGGACAAGGAAGCACAAACACGACAAATTGCTTGTCGTATTGGTGTCGGACACATTTTTGACACTGGAGCTCCGATGACACGGCCGGACACGTGCCCGTACGGTGTCTGGCTCCAATTTCTGAGTTTGCTTATTTCATCGCCCTCCGACACGGCCCGACACGGCTCAGACTCGACCCACAACGGCCCACTGACACGGCCCACCTCTAAAAGGCCAGGTTTAAAGTTCCTACTGTAGCTCTCCTTCATCCTCCAAGACCTCCACTGAAAAACACCACTGCCTCATTCATCTTTCTTCTCTCCCAGTGGTCAGCATCACGGCAGTCTTTTTTCTGACTTCTTCACACAGGCATGTAGCGTTCACGAGGACAGTTTGCTTTTTTCGATCACCAATGTCCAACGCTCCAGGACCAACAGTGCTACTCCACGACGCCTCGACGGGTAAGGGCGTAAAAAAAGAAGTAAGTCAAGTAAATAGAAAAAGAAAGTGAAAAAGATTTTAAAATTGATCTGAAACGAAAGTAAAAAAACGATCTGAAAAGTTTTTAAAATAATATTAATTTTGTCTTTTTGTGGTTTATTGTTTTAGACTTTTAGTTTTTTATACTTTTCAGAAATGGAGGACAGATATTTCAGAAAGGAAAGATTATAGTTGTAGTATATTGAATACAATTCTAGAAATTATTATTTAAATATTGCTTTCACTGGATACGGATTCAATGGTGGGTCATTAACAAAGACTACGCAGTACTTTTCATATTACATTGATCTTAGATAGCACTTACCAGAGTCGGTTATTTTTATTTTTAGTACTCATACTTCTAAAATAAAATAATGATAATTAATCAAGTAAAAATAACTAATAAGTGAGTGTTTCTATCTTAAAATTTAATTCTTAAATCTATTTTATAATGTATAAATGTTTATATGTTTAATTTTTGGTGTTGATAATTTTAATCTTTGATAGATAGGACAATGACTACATCAGTTGGTGCAAGCTCTAGCTCTAGTTCTACTATCACTAATAGATTTGCAACTACTGAAATTATTGATCAAAAAAATCCTCTTTGGGCATATGTTAAGACTATAGAAAATAGTTCAATTGCACGTGGTGGAAATAAGAGTTGATCTTGTAATTTTTGTTCTAAAGTTATTCGTGGTTCATACTCTAGAGTTATTGCTCATTTTCTTAGAATCCCTGATAATGGGGTTGCTGGTTGTGTGAAAGTGAACGCTGATTATTTGGCAGAATTGAAAAAAATTGATGAAGAAGCTGGGAAGGCATCAAAACCACCTCATGGTCCATTGCCTACAGAAAGTCAAAATGCCTCCTCAGCCCTTAAAGGTTTGATAGGGAAAAGAAGAAAAATAGGTCCTGTGGAAGCAGCATTCAACAATGAAGAGAGAGTTCAACTTATTGTTGAAATTGCTAGGATGTTTTATTCTATAGGCTTACCATTTCATCTTGTAAGAAACTCTTATTATATGAGTTCTTTTACTTTTGCTGCTAGCCATTCATTGTCTGGTTTTTTACCTCCCAGTTATAATGCTTTGAGAATAACCCTCTTACAACAAGAGAAAGCAAATGTTGAGAAATTGCTTCAACCCATTAAAGGTTTGTGGGCTTCAAAAGGTGTTAGCATTGTTGCTGATGGGTGGACTGATGCATAAAGAAGACTTTTGATAAATTTAATGGCTGCAATTGAAGGGGGTCCTATTTTCTTGAAGGCTATTAATGCCTCTGAGGAGATTAAAAATAAACATTATATGACTGGCTTGATTAGAGATGTAATTAATAAAGTGGGGGCTAAAAATGTAGTGCAAATCATAACTGACAATGCTGCTATTTGTAAAGCTGCGGGGGTGTTAATTGAAGCTGATATTCCTCATATATTTTGGACTCCTTGTGTGGTACATACTTTGAATCTCACGCTAAAGAATATATATGCTGTTAAAAATACTGAAAAGAATGAGGTTACATATGCTGAGTATCATTGGATCACCCAGATAACTGATGATGTTTCATTTATCAGAAATTTTATTATGAACCACTCTATGAGATTAGCCATCTTCAATGTGTTTGTGCCATTAAAGTTACTTGCCATTGCTGATACACGATTTGTGGTGGGATAAAATTAACTACATCATTTCTTTTACAGATCCAATATATGACATGCTTCGATTTTGTGACAAAGATGTTCCTACTCTTCATTTGGTATATGAAATGTGAGATACAATGATAGAAAAAGTGAAAGTAGTAATTTATCGACATGAAGGAAAAAGGGGAGATGAGCCATCAACATTCTATGAAGTGGTTTATAATATTCTCATTGATAGGTGGACTAAGAAAAACATGCCACTCCATTGCATGGCACATTCTTTGAACCCAAAGTAAGTTTACACTTTAATGGTTTATTATTAAAATTTATAACAATGTAACATATTATTAACTATTACTTTGCTTGTAAGTACTATAGTAATCAGTGGCTTCAAGGGGCTCCAACTAGAAAACCTCCTCATCAAGATGATGAAATTTCTGTAGAGAGGAACAAGTGTATTAAGAGATATTTTTCTAATTCTGATGATAGAAAGAAAGTTGCTATTGAGTTTTCTAGATTCTCATCAACTGTAGATGTGTTTTTTAGTTTTGATTCGGTTCAAGATGAGTGGGAGTTAGGTCCTAAATCTTGGTGGGTGAACTATGGAGCTTCTGCACCTTTACTTCAAAAACTAGCTTTAAAGCTTCTTGTGCAACCTTGTTCTTCATCATGTTGTGAGAGAAATTGGAGTATGTATTCCTTTATTCATTCTGTAAGGAGAAACAATATGAATTAAACAAGGGCAGAAGATTTAGTATATGTACATACTAATCTTTGACTCTTGTCTAGGAGAAGTGAACCATATAAGGTTGGAGAAACTAAGATGTGTAATATTAGTGGAGATGCATTTGAACTATGTGATAATGGTCCTGGCCTTCTTGAAGTTACAAATTTATCATTAGATGAGCCAGATTTGGAAGTCGTATTATTTGCAGATGATGGACGTAGAGGAGAAGAGATTGATACTATTCATATAAATTAGTAGTATTTTCATTTGCAGATTTAGAAGCCATATTTTTTTTTACTTTATGTTAAGGATTTGGGTTTTTCTATTAAGAATATATCTTTTCATGATTATAATACATTTATTTTATGTTTTATTATAAATGTGTCCTAGCCGTGTCGTGTCCTATATTTTTTGAAATGTGCCATGTCGTCGTATTCGTGTCGTGTTGTATCTGTGTCTCGTGTTGTGTTCGTCATTCTTAGATTCTGGATGGTCTACTTTCGGGATTAAAACCAGCAGGGTTCCATTCACTTCCTCTATTGAATGGTTTCTTTCCCAAATCGCCTTAATAAGCGTGCAAAGGCTTGGACTCAGTGTCCCAATTATGCTTATAAAACAATGCTAGAAAGCCATCTTCCCCTAGTTCCTTTAGAGCAGCCATATTGAAAATTGCACCTTTAATTTCTTCTAAAGTAACTTCCTCACCCACTTTGGCCACCATCAACACTTCAGGTAGAGGAGAAAACAATCTTAATCCCCTATATTAAGAACAGTAATTGTTGAATGAAAAATGTATATTATTGAAAGTTAAGTTACAGATAAAAGAAAAGAGTTTATATAGCCATAGTTGAGCTAATCAACCTAATGGATCAACTAAACTAAATAACTGACTAACTAATTCTAATTACATCAGTTAGCTAACTTCAGTTATCAGTTAATAAGTTAATACTCCCACTCAAGATGGAAGATATATATCAAGAACTCTCATCTTGGATAATAAGAAATTGAAGGAAACAGTGGAGAGTGGCTTGGTGAGAATGTTGGCCAACTGGTATTTGGATTGCACATGAACAAGCTTGAGTGTTCCAGCAAGAACCTTTTCTCTAACAAAGTGACAATTAATGTCTATATGTTTAGATCTCTCATGGAATGTTAGATTTGAGGCAATGTGGATTGCAGCTTGACTATCACAGAAAAGCATGGCAGAATCAATGGAAATCTCAAAATCCTTGAGAAGATTTTGAAGCCTGGTAACCTCACTAGCTGCTGATGCGGATTAAAGAATGCAAATCCAAGTGCAGGTTGTCTCAAGTAATAAATTTCTCGGGAGTCCAAGGTCGATCCATAGGGAATTGATGAAAAACAATTCTTTAAGGTAAGGAAATAATTTGTCACAACAATAAAGATAATAAAACTTGTTTACAATTAAATTAAAGAACTTGCTTAGGCTAAAAGATCCACTTTTGATAATAAATAAATTAAGGACAAGATTAATTCTTTTTATAACACAATTGAAATTCACGCACAACGGAGGTTCCAATCAGAAAATAAAATATTCAAAGTCTATTTAGAATTATATACATAATTATATTATGGTTCCTTTAATTATTTACCAATACTAACACTTGTAAATGATTCAAGCATTCATTGTGCCATACCATTTATTTACAATGAATCAAGAACTTCACATTACAAGGATGATTTCTAAATTGATTGGAAACAAAATACAACACATATAATGATCACTTGATAATATATCATTTAAACACAAGAAAGAAATTAATCTAACCTTATTTTATTACCAAAAGCTTCATCCCTTCACCTAAGCAAGATGGAAATTAGTTACCCATGAGCAAGAAGAAAAAAAGAAAGAAGAAGAAGATGATCATAACTTCTATTTACAACAAAAGAAATTATCACAAGTAAATAACATAATAACATCCTTTTTATCTAAAACCAAGAGCACCCTAACAGGAAGCCAAGGCTACCTTTTAATAGAGCATTACAAGCAAAAGATCACTGCAAAAAAATGTGTAAATTATGACAATTTTAAAAAACTGCCATAATATGTAGTATAATATGTTAGTTACGCACTTACCATATTTTACATGTAAAAAACAATAATTAAATGTATAAAACGGTGGTTTCAACCGCCGTTATTTTCATTTGACATTTTAATTAAAATATTTTTTTTTAAAAATAAATTTTCACTTCTTCTAATAACCAAAAAAATCCCTCCCACTCTCACCCTCTCCGTCTCGCGCCCTCCCTCTCACTCTCCCGCCCTCGCCCTTGCCTGTCTCACTCTGGATATCCAACCCACACAGCTTCAAGCCTCCAAAGACCATTAGCCATCACTCCTAATGTCACCAGTCACCAGACGAGCCAGCACCTAAACTCGAGACCCAAACCACCAGATCCATTGAGCCTCGTAACCCACGACCCCGTCGCAGATCTGCCCCCTCTACCTCGAACCAGGACCCTCCTTTCCTTGTCCCCGACTATGCGAGCCGTTGCTTGCGCCCCCATGGCCACACCGCCATCGGAGATGGCAGACACGGGTTGAAGTTGGTTCTTCACAAAACAGAACCTCAAGCCACCAACAACCACCGCTGGATCCCGCAGCCAACTGTCCAACTGCTTCCTGAAGCCACAGCCACCGAACCCCCTCTATTCTCATTGTCGCAGGTTGTCTCAATCAATGGCGCAGCCAAGCACGACGCACTGCTCCGTCATCTCAATCAATGGCTCAGTCGTCACAAAATCAACATCTCAGTCTCCCTCACGTCGTCATCTTCAGCGTTCACCGCAACAATGTCCCAATCACAAATGTAAGTGGGGCAGGGTTTCTGTTTTTGGGATTTTTATTTTAGGATTTCTATTGAAATTTATTTGGGTTTTTCTTCTGTAAATGCATATTTGGGAGATTAGATGGTTGGATACATGGATAAATGTTATAGTAATTGCATGCTGTTAATAATTATCAGTTTAGTCTTTGGTTTACTTTTGCTTTTGCTACTTTAGTATTTTCATTTCTCGTATTTTCCTTTTATGCCTAAGTTAGGAATTTTCATGTTATTAGATGAGGCAATGCGAAATAGGTGAGTATGCTTTCTGTTATGACAAGCTGAGGTGGCTAGTAGTAGTGGTAGGTTGTTAGAATATTCCATTGGGTGTTGGCAATTGTGTAACTACCATGCTTATTAGTAGGGCCAGGTGGCCAATGCAAGGATCATCTCATCATTTCAGTAAAACAATTTCTCTTACCTCAACAATTTTCTCTCTGCACACACTCATTGACTCCCTGCACCGGGTTCCATTCCTCCATTGGAATCCCTGCTCTGAGCTCAGGATTGTTCTCGGATTTACTCCCTGAAAATCCAAACCGTTACAATTGGTATCAAAGCTTCATCCTGAGGCTTTGAAGATGTCCAACGCTACCCGCAGCCAAATATCCATGGTTGAACTCGAGCAAGCTTTTTCCAAGAAGCTTGATGAAGCGCAGGCTGTGAACCAAACCAAGTTTGACCAAATGAGTGCAAGTCTTGACGAGATTCGCAATTTGCTGCGCAATCAATCATCGCAGCTCCAGAACGACGATATTTCAGTGAACAATTCCGGCCAACCCCATGCCCAGAATCATGCTGAAACTTTGGGTCATGATGGAAATAATCAGCGAACCAACACTGTGACCCAGAATCAATACTCAACACGTATTTCTAAGGTTGAGTTCCCTCGGTTCGACGGAAAAAGGGTGAAAGAGTGGCTCTATAAGTGTGAACAATTCTTTTCTTTGGACGGAACACCACCTGAATCAAAAGTTCGTTTGGCTTCCATTCACTTGGATGGTAGTGCTCTTCAATGGCACCTGAACTACATGCGCTCCAAATTTGACATTTACCCGAGTTGGCCTCAGTATATTACTGATGTAACTTTGCGTTTTGGAGAAGCCTATGATGATCCCCTCTCAACATTGATTCAAGTGAAGCAAACCGACAAGGTCCAGGACTATGTGGATGAATTCGAGCTAGCCCTGACCCAGGTAACATTGCCCTCTGAACATTCATTGAGCATTTTCTTGGCTGGATTGGAACATAGCACTCAGATGCATGTGCGTATGTTTAGTCCTACCTCAATTTCCCATGCTGCTAGTTTAGCTAAATTGCATGAGGCTTCAAAACTCTCCGTGAATAAGTTTGGTACTCGCACCAATTTCCCAGTTGTCAAACCTGTGAACTTTACACCTAAACCTGCTTTTGCTAGTAACCCAACAAACCAAATCCAGAACCCAAAGCCATTACTTAACAGGATTCCCAGGACCTATAATGCATCAGAAATGGCTGATAGAAGGGCTAAGGGCCTTTGTATGTTCTGTGATGAGCCCTTTACACCTGGGCACCAGTTGAAGCATAAAAGATCTCAAATCTTGGTGATGGAAATGGATGAGGAGGAATCAAATAGAGAAGAAACTGACTCAGCTGAAGATCCTGGAGTAGTGTGTGTGGATAGTTCAACAACTGA
Organism: Ormosia emarginata; assembly: GCA_029884605.1. Taxonomy (NCBI): domain Eukaryota; kingdom Viridiplantae; phylum Streptophyta; class Magnoliopsida; order Fabales; family Fabaceae; genus Ormosia; species Ormosia emarginata. Next base: position 9,688,909 of record JAQQTP010000068.1, read on the forward strand.
GACCCCTCAATTATCCCTGAATGCGATGACTGGTATTTCAAGTTATCATACAATGAGAGTCACTGGTGTGCATAATAAGAAGATGTTGCATATTTTACTTGACAGTGGCAGTACACATAATTTTTTGGACCTGGAAGTGGCCAAGAAATTGGGTTGTAAATTGGAAAAAATTTCACCAATAGCTGTAACAGCAGGGGGTGGCACTAGGTTGGAAGCTCCTTTCATTTGTAAGGGATTCAACTGGCAGTTACAGCAGACAACCTTCACTGCCGATGTGATAGTTTTGCCATTGGGAAGCTATGATTTAATATTAGGCATACAATGGTTAATATCCCTAGGACCAATATTGTGGGATTTCTCCAAGCTACAAATGGAGTTTTCAATTAAAGGAAAGAAGTTTGTACTCAGGGGAGCTAAGCCTATGGGTGTTAAACTCATTAACAACAAATCTTTTTCTCAAGCAATTCAACAGGGGGCTCACATGTGCTTCCTCTATATGGACCAATTTAGCAATCATTTGGAGATGCCTACTTGCCAAATGCACACCCCTACTGAAACATTGCACAAGGTACCCTTAGCAATTGAGCAAATTATTGACAAGTATGCTGACATTTTTGAGGACCCGAAAGTGTTACCTCCACCTCGACCAGGATTTGACCATAGAATTCCTTTGAAGGAAGGAACCAACCCCTTTAATTTGAGGCCTTACAGATACTCAATTATCCAGAAAGATATTGTTGACAAGCTGGTTGAAGACATGCTTCAGCAAGGAGTAATTCAGCATAGTAATAGCCCATTTGCCTCTCCTGCAGTGTTAGTGAGAAAGAAAGATGGTTCTTGGAGGTTGTGTGTTGATTACAGGAGACTCAACCAACATACTATTAAAGATAGGTTCCCTATTCCCCTAATTGAGGACTTGATGGATGAGTTGGGTGGTTCTACAATTTTCTCTAAGCTTGATTTGAAATCTGGCTATCATCAATTAAGAGTGGAGGCTGGTGAGGAGTACAAAACAGCATTCAAAACTCATGCTGGCCATTTTGAGTATTTGGTGATGCCATTTGGGCTTACCAATGCCCCTGCATCCTTCCAAGCTCTTATGAATCACTTATTTCACCCATTTCTGAGAAGGTTTGTAATCATCTTCTTTGATGACATTCTAATTTACAGCCCTACCGTCACTGATCACGCAACCCATCTGGAAATGGTATTCCAAATTATTAGAGAACAGAAGCTGTTTCTCAATCGGGACAAATGCAGCTTTGCCACTCCAAAAGTAGAGTACCTTGGTCACTTTATTACTAAAGAGGGTGTAGCTACTGACCCCTCTAAAGTGCAGGCAGTGGCAGACTGGCCACAACCACAAAACATCAAGCAATTGAGGGCCTTTCTTGGGTTGGCAGGATATTATAGGCGGTTTGTACAAAACTTTGGCAAAATTGCCAAGCCACTGACGGACATGTTGAAGAAAGACAACTTTAATTGGTCTGCGACTTCTCTTTCAGCTTTTCAAATTCTGAAACAGGCCTTGACTACAGCACCTGTTCTTGCACTTCCCAACTTTTCCAAGCCCTTTGTAGTAGAGACTGATGCTTCAGGAAAGGGAATTGGTGCTGTCCTGATGCAGGATAAACATCCAATTGCTTACATAAGTAAGTCTCTAGGCCCTAAACAACAAGCTATGTCTATTTACGAGAGGGAATTACTTGCTATTGTGTATGCGGTCCAAAAATGGGGTACTTACTTGTCTCATGGGCCTTTTGTTATCAAAACAGACCAGAAAAGTATCAAGTTTCTTTTGGAACAAAGGCTGACTACCCCATTTCAACAGGTCTGGATGTCTAAACTCATGGGATTCGATTTTGAGATTCAATATAAAGAAGGGGTGGATAATATAGCAGCTGATGCACTGTCTAGGAAATCTGGGGCTGAACTTTTGCCTTTAATGTTGGACAATGCCCAAGAAGGGTTACTGGAACAAATAAAAACTTCCTGGCTTCATGATTCTAAGATGCAGTTACTGATTAAAGAGCTGCAGCAGGATATTAAATCTCACCCTAAGTTTACCTGGCATAGGGATGAGTTGAGAAGAAAAGGGAAACTAGTCATTGGTGATAACTCAAAACTCAAGAGCACTATCTTGAAGTGGTTGCACGATTCTCCTTTTGGTGGTCACTCTGGCAGAGATGTGACAGCAGCTAGGGTGAAGTCCCTATTTTTTTGGAAAGGCATGGTTAAAGACATTCAACAATATGTGAGGAATTGTGATGTATGCCAAAGATGCAAACCAGACTTGGCAGCATACCCTGGCTTATTGCAGCCCCTACCAATTCCTAATAGGATTTGGGATGAAATCAGTATGGATTTTATTGAGGGTTTACCTTGCTCTGCTGGCAAACAAGTCATCTTGGTGGTTGTGGATAGACTGAGTAAGTATGCTCACTTTTTACCTTTGTCCCACCCTTATACAGCCCTTGATGTTGCACAAATTTTCTTGGACAACATTTTCAAGTTGCATGGCATGCCTAGTACAATTACTAGTGATAGAGATCCCATTTTCCTTAGCAAGGTTTGGAGTGACTTATTCCAACTTCAAGGAGTGGCATTGAACAAATCTACTGCTTACCACCCTCAATCGGATGGCCAGACTGAGATTATCAATAAATGCCTTGAGACTTATCTTAGATGTATGAGTTCTGAGAAGCCTTCTTCATGGTCTCAATGGCTATCTTTAGCTGAATGGTGGTATAATACCAACTTCCACACTTCTATTCAAACTACTCCGTATGAAGTGGTTTATGGCCAATCACCTCCTATTCACCTTCCCTATCTTCCAGGAGAATCTTCTACTGTCTCTGTAGACAGAACCTTGACTGCAAGGGAGGCGGTCATTAAGCTTCTGCAATTTCATTTGCTGCGTGCCCAGAACCGCATGTCCCAGCAAGCCAACAAACATAGGAGTGACAGGAATTTTACCATTGGTGATTTTGTATATCTTAAGCTGCAGCCGTACAGGCAATATTCCGTGCGCAACAATTCCTTTCACAAGCTCCTTCCTAAGTTTTATGGTCCTTTTAAGGTGCTTGATCGTATTGGGAAGACTGCTTATCAGCTGGAATTACCTTCTTCTGCTGAAATACACAATGTCTTTCATGTATCTCAGCTAAAACCTTGTAGGGGTCCTGCTAACAGCCCTGCTCATCCATTACCTCATTTCCAGGACATGGTTTCTCCAAGAGGGGAACCAGAGGCGATTTTAGACAGAAAAATGGTGAAAAGGGGACGCATAGCTGCTACAAAGGTATTGGTCAAGTGGAAGAATTTGTCTCGTGATCAAGCTACATGGGAATTCTACTATGACCTTCTTCAACAATTTCCTAATTTTCACCCTTGAGGTCAAGGGTGTGCTTGAAGGGGAGGGTATTGTTACAGTAATTGCATGCTGTTAATAATTATCAGTTTAGTCTTTGGTTTACTTTTGCTTTTGCTACTTTAGTATTTTCATTTCTCGTATTTTCCTTTTATGCCTAAGTTAGGAATTTTCATGTTATTAGATGAGGCAATGCGAAATAGGTGAGTATGCTTTCTGTTATGACAAGCTGAGGTGGCTAGTAGTAGTGGTAGGTTGTTAGAATATTCCATTGGGTGTTGGCAATTGTGTAACTACCATGCTTATTAGTAGGGCCAGGTGGCCAATGCAAGGAGTAAAACAATTTCTCTTACCTCAACAATGCACACACTCATTGACTCCCTGCACCGGGTTCCATTCCTCCATTGGAATCCCTGCTCTGAGCTCAGGATTGTTCTCGGATTTACTCCCTGAAAATCCAAACCGTTACAATAAAATTATGTATGAGTGCTGAATATTAATGTTCATGTGCTGAGTTTTTCAAAATTTGTGATAAAATTATATTGGTAATCCAATAGGTTTCTAATAGGGTTCCCATTCTATTCACTTTTCAATTTACTATTTAGTTTCAATTTCATTTTCAACCCCTCTCTTGTTTACTTGTTTTCTTCATCTTGTGCGTCTTCAAGAATTAGCTATTTAGTTTCAATTTACTACTTGTTTGCTATTCTGTTTTGCTTAGCTTTAGTTGCTTGCCAATATATTTATTCATGTATTATCAAGCCTTGAAATATGAATACCTCTGAGAAATAATAATAATGTATTATCAAGTCTTGGAACCAAATAATAATAGGTGAAGTTTGATATATTGAAATCTGAAGTTGTTTGTATATATGTCTGAATGTTGAAGTTTATGTTTGTTTAGGGATAGTAGCTCTGAATTTAATAAATCTATGCTCTTTTCTTATGGTTTACATTTTAGAGACATTCAAATAGTAAATTATATTATTGATGTAAACATTTGTTTGTATATCTTCAATCATAGTTCAAATTATTGTCACTTTCTCTCATGGGATATCAATGCAAAGTGGTGAGAGTTATGTTTATGTGGTGATAAATTGTAAACATAAAATTGCTCTATTGTGGTTTTGATCCTTAAATCCATCTAATTCTCTTGGCTGCATTCACTAGTAAGTGCTAATTTTCTTTGTATTTTAGTAATATATAGGCATGATTTCATCATCTAGTTACATGGCTTTTAGGAAGATTTGGTGCATTTAAGTGTTAGTATGATACAAGTCTTTTCATCTTGAAAGTGCTAATGTTAGTTTTCTTCTTTACAAATTAAGTCTTATATATGCAATGTGATTTTCTCATGTCTGCCGGTGTAGTGTAATAGAAACACAACTTTGGAATTTCCAAAGGAACGTTATTTTTTTTGGGTGCATTGGTATTTGAAAGCACATATATTCTGGTGCTTGATTGAATATTAGGAATTTGGGATTGACATGCAAATCTATTGGGATTGGGACTGAGTTTCATTAATTTAGAGTTCCTTAGTTGATATTCTTTAAAGTTTTACAATGTTGATCTGATTATGAATGTAATCTATATTACTACCTGGTTAGTTTGTGATGCTTTGATAGTTACCTTTTCCCCTGACTTAAGGTACTGATATCATGGTGAATGGTAAAAAGATCAAGTTTGTTACGGCTAACATATTTCTATTCTTTGCTGTGGAAAAACTGCCATGTCTGATTTGAAATTTGAAATTCAGTTGTCTTAAACTTTACTGCTGATATATGTGCAGAAACCACTGGGGTTACTATCCCTAATAGATGAAGAGTCCACTTTCCCAAATGGCACAGATTTAACATTTGCCAACAAGCTTAAGCGGCATTTGAATTCTAATTCATTCTTCAAAGGAGAACGAGACAAAGCCTTTACTGTGTGTCATTATGCAGGGGAGGTATTAATCTGGTCATGTTCATATAACTATATATTAGTTCTATCTGTTTATCCAAAGTGCTTGTAAATTGTCTTAAGATATTAATATGTCAATAAGATTTACATTACAGTGGCATTCAATTTGACATTCTAGTGTGGGCTTTATAATGTGATACAACTACTACACTTGGATTCCATCCAGCTCCTATCCTCAAGCACATGTCATCTTCCTCAAATATTTGCATCCCATATACTCACTTAGCTCCTTTATAGTTGATAACATATATATGTTATTGAAGTGAACCCATTTTCTTTCTTTTTTTTTTTTTAGAAAGTTTATTTTCGTGCTGAACTGATTTTTACATTACATATATATTTTTAAAATTGCTCAAGTTTTTATTCGCAATTCAAAATTTTTGGTTGCCATTTTTTTTCTAACTCCTTATAGGTCCCTATTTTTTGATTTAGAAATAAGGGCAGTTTTGTTTTGGCTTATAGTAATGCATGCAGCATCTAGCCTCTTATATTATACATGTATTGAAGAGGTCTTATGTCGTAAGGTTTAAGGGAGGGAATGATATTGGTATGTTACTCAGGCATCATGGTTTATTTCATATCTCCTCAGCTTTGTTGATTGGTGTTGAAGGTGAAGAGTTGTATTAAAGTACTCATTACATCCAATATACAGCATTCAGGAGTGCCAGAGTTCAATTTTGTTCTCTGAGTTTCATGAACTTGATTTTGCAGGCCCTATAAGCAGTTATATCTTTTTAAAAAAAATAGTTTAACTAAACTTCCTTTGTCATTAGGAACCCAAGTTATTCGCTCCCCTTACTGTTTTCACTGTGTTTGCAATATAATAGAAATTACTGAGTTAATTAATGCTTACATATTAATAGAATGACTTATTCTATAATGAATAGACATGTTTCACATAAATATGGGATGTAATGAGGAAAATTGAGAGCTCTCAAATTTCCTTTTGCTTTATTAACTTTACTACAATTGATTTGCGTAAACTATAATTTTCATATATATATTGCATTTCAGCTTATATCTTCATTACATACTTTATGATTGTTTTGAATTATTTCAGTTTTGCAGTCACTGGATCAAAAGGCTAGAAATGACCTCACACCATTAAAGTTGAGAGCTGAGACTCTTAGGTTCGTTATTTTCAGTGTTTACTGCTTAGTTGAGTGTGATATTAGTGTTTTTATTTTTTAGATTGGGCATATTTGATAAGTGTAGTTTTGTTGAGCTTGGTGTTTTCATTTTCAGATTGTGCATTTTAGATGAGTGCACTGTTAATTTAATTAGATTCAAATTTGCATGTATATTAGATTCTTAATTTAGTTTGGACCTAATTTCCCACATTTAGTCATGGCTAAAATGGATGTTCAAAGCTTGCCATGGGTTTGAGAATTTTCCCCTTCCCCTTACCCCTACCCCTCCCCGTTAGTGGAGTAAATTGATCATCCTTGTTCATGAAGTACTTATCCTTTTAAAATTTTTGGTTTAAACGAGAATAAGTGATTTTCCTTTCTATCCAGTCAATCCTCAGATAAAATGCTCGTTGGGTGTTGTATAAGTTGAATGTTATTTGGATGAGATAGACAAAGCAATGCTTTCATATTTAGACAAGAGATAATCAACACATGAAACAGCAACAAAATTTATATCTTTCGTTAAAACTATTTTGTGTTTTTAATAGTGCAAAAAATTTGTTAACTGACATAAACTAAGGAGAGGACATTACCTTTACCAGTGGTAATGTGAAGATTTTATTGGCCTTGGATGGTAATGTGCTCCCAGTTATGTTTGAAAAAGCATAATATGTATGTAGCTTCCATTGAAGTTTGTGTTTGTGTTGTTTACTTGTAGCTTCGTTCTTGTAATGTTTTGCAAATAATTGGAGCTATTGTCTATATTAATAGGACAGAAGAAAGATATATGTTTTTTTCTTTAATTTATAGAATAAAAGCTCCAATATGTTATGTATAATCATTTAGTAAAGTTGTTGTATTTATAATTTTATAATTAAAAAGGCCACTGTCAATTCTTTATAGAATAAAAGCTCCAATATTGTTTTCTTTTCAGCTTAATCATGTATTAAAATGTGTTCTACTTTGATTTTCACTTGGAATTGATGTGAGCTTTATTACTAATTTTACTCACTTTTTGGTTATACAGCTGGAGGGATACAGTTATTGGGGACAATATGAAGATAGATAATTTAGTTTAGGTTAACATTCAGCTTTTTCATAATTAATAAAAGAAATTTGAGATTTGTTCTTTTGTTCTGATTGGTTCTGCAAATTGTGAGATGGACATATATCTCAGGATGATGAGCTTTTTGTGACCAGGTAATAAATTAATTTGATTTGTAAAATTATTATGTTTTGGCAATTTATTGTGATGACCAGGTGGTTTGGGTAATAAGATTAATTTGATTTGTAAAAAAATTATTATGACTTTTTGGCAATTTATTGTGATGAAAAGCTTAGTTGTTGTTGTTGTTTGAGCTTTTTGTGACTTTTTTTTCTTAGTGTTTTATGCTCTTAGGTTCTCTCTTTGCCATGACAACTGCAAATTGAAGGTCAAAGTTGTTTATATGAGCTTCTTCCTTCCTAATTTTTTTAAATTATTTTCTCTGTCTCTATGTCTTCTTGCTGGATTTGTTAATGGTTTGTTATGTTATTGATGCCTTTGATTTTGATGTCTTGAAAAATAGAACCTTCAGGTGATAGTTAGACTTCTAATTTTTTTGCCATTGGTTAAATTCTCTTTTCTTCTTTTTTTTTTTTTCCTTTTTAAATTGTTCCCTTGCTCTTTCAAATTAGTTTCAGTTTTGATGTTGTAATCAAAATCAGTTCTAAGAAACTGTCCTGGAAATTTAAGGTTAGGATTACTGCAATATATGTATTCTTCCTTTTTTTTTCCTTCTCTATTTTAGTCTAATTGTTAATGCTTAAACTGTTTTTGTTATTTATATTGTGTTAGTCATAGATAGTGTTAAGCTACAAAAATTATCAAAGCAAAGAAGCAGTAGAGGATGTTGAATATCGAGGTCAGTAACCAAATATGATATAATACCTTATTTTTTCTTTTTTCTCCCAATACTTTTTTCTTTTTCTCATCAATAACTATTTGAAAGAATATGTAGTGCTGGTAGCGTCACGTACAACTGAAGTTATAGTTATTTTATGATGTTATCTACCATAGTATAGAATTTGAAAAAAAGAAAATTGTAATTAAACACCCATTTCTTTTAATCTTAAAGAATGACATGTTTTTATATCATGTAAATAGTCCTGTACCATTTGGTTGGCGTTTTCCAAAATGTGCTATTGTAATTGACCAAGAGGGATGCTTACTAATGTATAGTTTTGCATGGAATGTCTTCTATCTGTAATTAGTGGAACTACTGCTGCATCAAAGGCAGGCACGCCAAAAGTTAGTAGTGAATCAAATCCTTGCTACCATACATGCATTATTACATGCAAGATACTTAGTTGCTTGCATGATACTGTGTGTAGTCAATTAGTCTGTTAACTCTTTCCTTATGGTATGGTATGTCAAATGGGAAGAGTGAACATGGAATGAGTCAGAATTAGGAGTGAAAAATCTAAGATATGATTGCTTGGTGAAGGGCTAAAGAGAAAATTAATAAAAATTAGCCATTATTAGCATACTTGTTTAAGAATCTCATCCTGTTAACTAAAGTGTTAGATAGGTGGATTGTGACAGTTGCATATGTTGGAGATTCCCGTTGTATACTAGATGCCCAGGGTGGTGCTGTTACCAACTTAGTTGTTGATCACAGACTTGAGGAGATTATTGAAAATTTTTATCTCTGAGGTTGTGTTGGTTAGCTTTTCCTGTATTCACATGGTAATGAGTTACTGTATGTGCAGGGGGGAACACGTTACTGCAAGTGGAGGTGAAGTTGGGAGGCTTAGCATTGTTGGTGGTGCTAAGGTAAGCATATTTTGTCATCATAGCACCTTTGTCTTCTTAAAATGGGAGAAAGGAATAGTTTTCATTTATTTTTCTTCTTTTCCCCTTTCAGCATCTGATTTAGGGACATTCGATTTAGCTTATCCTTGTATTATTATTTTTAATGTGTATTTCTAAACCATTGTAGATTGGTTCCCTTCGTTGTTGGCCTGGGGGTCTATGCTGGATATTTTTCTCTGATAAATAAAGCATGCTCAAGGTAAGACCTGGCAGAGTTTTCAGTTGTATTTTTATCCTTCTGTCAATAAGAATTTGTGATATATTGATTGACAAATATGTTATCTAAGTTTGTAATCTACATGTAGATGGATGGATTTTTGCATAATTCAGTGTTTTATGCTTTTTTTGGTTGGTTTTATGTAAATTACGGCAGTTTTAACTGCTGTAATTTGCATTTTTTTTGTTAGTATTATGTAAATTACGGCAGTTCTAACTGCCATAATTTACCTCTTTTTTTGGTTGGTGTTATGTAAATTATGGCAGTTCTAACTGCCGTAATTTATATTTTTTTGTTGGTGTTATGTAAATTATGGCAATTTTAACCGTCATTTTATGCAAAAATTAAACCGCCATTTTATACATGGTAAATTGTGGCGGTTGTCATGGCGGTTAATGGAAAACTGCCGTATTATACCGAACGGTGAAGATAATTACGTCAGTTTTGAAAACCACCGTAGACGCGAAAAATGACAGTCAAAACTGCCATAATATGCAAAAAAAACCACCATAATTTACCCTTTTTTTGTAGTGGATGACAATGAGTGGGACAATGAGTAGGTGGATAATTAAGGAGTGTGTGGATGATTAAGTGGATGATTGCAAAAATGCTTGTCTTCACTTGCATAAAATAATTTGGTGCCAAACTTGTGCTTGTCGACAGAATTTCAGAAAGTGATCTTCATGAAAGTTGTAGGCCTTCGTCTTGGCTATCAAATGCTTACTTGAATCATCCAATTTGGCCTCCTACAGCCCAAGATATGACCCAATCATTGTAACTGCTCAAGTCTAATTTCAGCTCCTCTGTTTTGACTTGCAAGCCCAATATGACCCACTAGACCTCATAATATCGGAAAGTGTTTTCATGAAAGTTGTAGATTTGGATCTTAACTATCAACTATTAAAATTTCAGCTCATTATCATTCCTACATCCCGAGATATGGCCTGATGAGTACACAGAGGTTAAGGTGTTAGGATCAGCACTCTAGTTCTTGCTTTAACTCCAATTTGAGTTATTCAAGCTTGTGAGATGGCTGTTGAGGTCTTCATGAAAGTTGTAGGGAATTGTCTTAGCTTTCCTATAAGACCAAAATCACATCAACCAAACATATGTAACTCAAATTATACCCAATTTACTGAATATTGTCGAAGAGATAAATTAAGGCTAATTCATGTAATAATTCTTTCAATGATCCAATTAGGTCCAATATCATAGAATGTGACAAAACTAACTTAATTAAACCTAATTGAACCTTAAGAAGCCCAGTGAGAGGGTTATAAATGTATAAAATATATTGTTATCAAATTCTCCCACACTTAGCTTTTGCACTCCGGGTAAAACACATAAGACCAAAGTTAGGGAACGAAGAAAAACAACATAGACTCAAACTAAAAACTATAAAAGATTCAATTTCCAAAGATATTCAAGAATGCAAAAGTTTATAAACAAGAAGAGCAACAAAAGATTCAAGGGATCAAAACATTCACGAGGTGACATTTTTTTTTATCTCAAATCAACAAGCAATGAAACTTCAGTTGAAAAGCATGAATCAAGAATGATAAATCCTCACAGAATTCACTCTCAATCTCTCAAGTGTTTAAAAGGTAAGTATTTCACTTTATTTAACTCATAAACAATTTATGACTACCTACCATGTTCGCTTATCTTCTACTTCTCCATCCGCTTAAAACACATACACACAAAAATCAAGAGGACTTTATTCAATGTTGAATGGGGTCATGGTAAAGAGAGGGGATAATATGGATATGATAAGATAAATACCAAAAGAGAATAATAAAGAAGAAAGATCATGAGTAGTTAGAGTAGAGAATATGTTTGAGAACATTCATCATAAAGGACAGTGACTAATATTTGACTAATGTTTTGTTAAAGATCAATGCTAAATTGGTAGGTTGAATTCATTGTTAGGCCTGAACCTTTTCCTTCTCTTCCTGTTGTTTTCAAGCATCCTTCTTCATTCTCGATATGGATATGTCAAATGGTGTATCAAGAGATTCTGATAATCCTTTGATTGCAACAGTGGTCAGCTCTTTTTTTTTAAAATATTTTGCACACACACCCCCACACTTGTTCAAGAACTCATCCAATAACAAAGCCAATACTCTCTTATTCCCTAAGGTTGGGTAAAAATATTTTTTTTTTAAGGTACGTAATGAACTAAAAACAAGGAATGATCAAATAAACTCAAAGGGGTTACACAAGGGAAAAATATGCAAGGTTGGCTATTTGGTCAAAGTAGCTATTTCAAAATACCTCAATCATGTTTATGTATGTATGTGAAAATGTAGCCTCAAAAAGAATCAAAGCAAGTTCTAGAGTATCAATTCCATGAGTGAAAAATCACACAAGAAAGAAGAAAATGGTATAAATATTCAATCCATTCATCAATAAGCTCAAAATCTCACAAGGCATATATCTATCATTCTTAATCTATCAATTCAACATCCATAACTAAGCATGTGAAATTTAAGAAAGAAGACAATTTATTCAACCATGTTATGATCCCTAAATTTCAGTTGCTTTAAAGGATGTGAGCGTACATTTACTTGAATCATTCAAAGGAAATCAAACGATAAAGCTTTGTTATTTCCACAAATCATCACAGAATAGTTACTTCCTCAATCTAGATGCGTCTCAGGAGTAATTTACTTCAAAAGAAAAATTACTCCTTACTCTACCATCCCTAATTGGTTTTGCTGTAGGTTTTTAACAGTCATATCATTAAACATACTTCCCAATTTAGATGTGTCTCAGGAGTAAAATTACTCCTTACTTTGCCATCATTCATTAGTTTAGTAAGTTCATGACAATCATATCATACTTCCTAAATTTTTTTTTGGGTCAACTATCCTTCCCCTCCAACCAGATCACAACATTGTCCTCAATGTTAACATATAGATGAGTAAATGGTAGAAGATATTACCTGTTGCGGCCATTACTGAAAAGAAAGACCTAACACAAATATATACAGAAACAAAGTATAATAAATAAAACCAAATGTAAAGAAAAAATTTAATGAATTGTCAAATCACTGCTTCCTAAAGGAAAGTTATGAACTTGCATTTCATGCTGCTTCCCTCACTGCTTCCTTCTAACTAATCTATCTGAGGTATTGCTGGATCAGGTTTATAAACAAAAGCTTCTAATTTATCAATCAACTCATCAACAGTGGAAGCAGAGATAAGAAGTTGCCTTGCCGAAGATGTGATAAATTTTTGTTCCACAGCATGGTCAAGAAAATATAACAAAAGATAAAAAAAATTATTTACATTCAACAAACCTATGGGTTTATGGTGGATGTTCAGTTGGGCCCAAGAGACAATTTGAAAAATTTCTTCCAAAGTACCAAAACCACTAAGTAAGGCAATGAATGCATCAGAGTTTTCAAGCATTGTCCTTATTCGTTCATGCATAGATGGTACTTGAATTTCTTCTCTAATTGTCTCTTCAGTGATGTTTTTTTGAGTTAAAGGTCCAAGAATGACACCTAAAACCTGACTGCCTCCTAAAAATGCAAAGATTGAAACAGCCCCTATTAACCTACAGCAACCTCCCATATATACAACATGAATAGTCCTCGCAGCAAAGTGTTCGACCAAGAGTGCTTGCTGTATTTACAAACTCTAAACCTTTCCCATAACTTGACCCACAAAAAACACAAACATTTGAAAGTTTACGAACATGAGGTCTTATAATTTCACCTTCCCTTTGAATGATTATGAATTAGAGGAAAATGAAGAAAATTGAGTGTTTAAATAGGGAACAGAATGAAAAAGGTAATGATAGCACCTATAAGGGCAGGTTGGTTGTTGTCAGAAAAGTATGAAATTAAGAAACACATATTTTTTTTGTTTTTGTTTTTGTTTTTTTTAACTTCAAGAAAACCATCAAGGAAAAGAAATTTAGAAACCCCTGAAGGACCATGCTCAAAGGATCGTCTGTACAAAACCAAAATACAACAAAATCATATAAAGATAAAAGAAATATAGTAACAAATGATGACATACCTTTATGTACAGTTTTCATGGCGTATCTTTATACTGCGCATCATGAGTGCAGTAGTACCAAGACGGCTCAACCAATCTTGGAATTTTTCTCCCTCCCGCTTGTGGGATTGTTTTGGATTGAGTTACGACGCAATTAATTAATGTGCGTAAATCTGACAGCTACCACAAACGACCACAGCCAGTGAGAGGTCGCTGGAGAGCCCATGGCATTAAATCACAGGATCCAGGTTAGTTGCATAGTAATGCGAGTATGCTAACACAGGGCACTTTTTTCTACCCATCATCTCAACTTGCCTAAAAGGTAAACTTTGGGACTCTAAGAATGACTCTTTACAGAGCATGGTGCACTATCCTTACGTAAAGATCGGCGCGCGAAGATCTCCTCCTGATTCAATGACAGGGCGGTTATCTGGCTGGGCTCCTAATCTAATTAAAGACCAAGTGCAATCAAAGTTTTTCTTTTTTCATTCTTTCTTTTTTTTCTTTTTTTTTGAAAAAGATGAAGAAGAAGAAGAAAATAATATGTACAGGTTGTTGTGGATATGGCTCACATTTGCCTCTGTTTTCACATCCAGAAATGGCTTAAACGCCTTCTATGAGTCGAGGATGAGCTTCCCATCCAATTTTCTTATAAATTGGCAAGCATGGTCTTTTAGAGTCAGATTCCCAAGACTATAACGCTTTTGTTCATCTTTGAAGATATACCACAAATTAAAAAGTTTACGATGCACAATTCCACAAGAATGTGTCTCAAGAGTCAATAAGATATCATCTAATGACTCCTTACTCAGTCTATTCTTAATGATGAATATTTTATCTTCTTGGTTTGCGAAAACCACTCCCAAAGAACGACATTGCTTGTTGCAATTCCATCATGCACATTTGTGACATACTTGCATTCTTTTTGTTCTTCTCCTTTTAGAATATGAACTTCTACTGAGACCTAGTATATATGAGTCAAATGAAATTGAAGATTCACCTACTAGATGGACATTTGCTTCAATTATCCAACAGACATCTTTAAGCATGCCCTCACAGCATAATTAACGATCTCGATCTTTTCACATCTAGCTTTATAGATTTTTGTTAGAATATTTTGTGAAAGAGAAGGAAAATGCTTTCTTAAATTTGAGAGAATGACATCCATTTTAAAGGAGAAGGATTCGGTTATTATGAGAAATTGAAAAACAAACCGACTCAAGAGCCACATAGTACCGTTATCCGCCACTTAACCGGGAACACAAAGAACTCATCAACTTGGTTTTCCATAAATGGTTTGAGTCTTTGCCCATTGACTTTATATACATTACCATTCCTAGGATTCTCAATGTCTATGGCCCCATGAGGATACACATGTTTGACAACAAAAGTATCACTCCACCTAGATCTCAATTTACCAAGGAATAGGTGTAGATGAAAATTATAAAGTAGAACTTTTTGACCAATTTCAAAAGATTTTCTCAAAAGTGACTTGTCATGAAATGCTTTTGCTCTAACTTTATAAATCTTTGAGTTTTCATATGCATCATTTCTTAATTCCTTAAGTTCATTTAATTACAATTTGTGTAACTTGCAAGCATCATCAAGATTTAAATTGAAAGTTATAATAGCCCAAAATGCTTTATGCTCCAGTTCTACAGGCAAGTGATAAAGTTTTTCATAGACTAACCGATAGGATGACATGCCTAAAGATGTTTTGAAAGCAGTACAGTAAGCCCAAAGTGCATCATTTAGTCTTAAAGACCAATCGTTACGATTTGGGTTAACCATTTTTTCTAAAATTTGTTTAATCTCCCTATTTACCAATTCAACTTGTCCATTTGTCTGAGGGTGATAAGGGGTAGCAATTTTGTGTGTAATGTCATATTTCTTCATTAAAGATTTAAATAGTTTATTGCAAAAATGTGTTCTCCTATCATTGATGATAGCTCAAGGGATTCCAAATTGACACAAGACATTTTCTTTTAAAAATTTGAGAACAGTTTTGTGATCATTGTATCAGCATGGAATTGCCTCAATCCATTTTGAGACATAATTAACTACAACTAAAATATACACAAATCCAAATGAGGATAGAAATGGGCCCATGAAATCAATTCCCCAATAATAAAAAATTTAAATGTCAAGAATAGGGTTTAGAGGCATCATGTTTCTTTTTGAAATGGACCCCAATTTTTGACAATTTTCGCAACTTCTACAAAAGGTACAATTGTCCTTAAATAAAGTAGGTCAACAAAATCCACACTGCAAGATTTTCGCAGCTGTTTTCTTTGAAAAAAAGTGACCTCCACATGCTTCTGGGTGACAAAATTTAATGACACTACCTACCTCACTGTCGGGCATACATCTTCGAAAGATTTGGTCAGGACAATATTTAAACAAGTATGAGTCATTCTAATAAAAAAATTTTACCTCTGTCAAAAATTTCCTTCTATCTTGGTGTGTCCATTGAGGTGGCATCTTTCCTGTTACAAGAAAATTGACTACGTTAGCAAACTATTGCATGGAATTGACAGAAAATAAAAATTCATTGGGAAAAGAATCATTGATGGATATGTTATCAAAAGGTGAGCCTGTTGTAAGTCTGGACAAATGATCTGCGATAACATTTTCAGCTCATTTCTTATCTTTTATTGTGATGTTGAATTCTTGAAGCAATAAGATCCACCATATCAATCTTGGTTTGGCATCCTGCTTAAACATCAAATATTTAACAGCAGCATGATCGATGAAAATCACATTAGAAGAATCAATTAAATAAGATCAAAATTTGTCTAGTGCAAATATTATAGCAAGTAATTCTTTTTCAGTAGTGGTGTAATTCATTTATGCACTATTTAAAGTTCTACTTGCGTAACAAATCACATGAGGCTTACATTCCTTTCTTTGGCCTAAAACAGTGCCAACAACAAAATGACTAGCATCACACATCAACTCAAAAGGCAAAGACCAATTAGAGGTTTACATGATAGGTGCAGATGTCAGAAGACCAATTAATTTTTCAAAAGATTTTTGACATTCTTGAGTCCAATCAAATGGTGTATCTTTTATCAGAAGATTATATAATGGTCTTGATATGGCACTAAAGTCCTTAATGAATCTTCTGTAGAATCCTACATGTCCTAAAAAGGAACGAACTTCTCTAACTGTTTTTGGGGAAGGAAAATGAGCAATTAATTCAACTTTGGCCTTATCAACTTCAATTCATTTAGAAGATATCACATGACCTAACACAATTCCTGAAGTAACCATGTAATGATATTTTTCTCAGTTTAGCACAAATCATTTTTCTTCGCATCTTTTAAGAATTTTTTTCCAAATTTTCAAGACAATTTTCAAATGAATTTCCAAAAACTGTCAGGTCATCTATGAAAACCTCTAAATAATGCTCAATCATGTCACTAAAAATACTTAGCATACATCTTTGGAAAGTTGTTGGAGCATTCTATCGGCAAGTAGAAGAGTTACAGAAGTTGGTTTTAACTTACCCAAGTTGAGTTCCTGATAAACTGAATATGGAAGCAAATTAACACTAGCACCAAGATCCAGTAAAATGTTTTCAATGTTATGTTCTCTAATAATGCATGAAACTATAGGACAAACATGGTCTTTATATTTCAAAGCATTATTATTTTGAAGAACGGAGCTTACCTGTTCAGCTAAAAAAGCTTTCTTTTTCACATTTAGTTTCCTTTTAATAATGCACAAGTCCTTCAAATATTTGACATAAGAAGGAATCTGTTTGATAGTATTTAACAGAGGAATATTGGCCTTCACTTGTTTCAAAATTTCAAAAATTTCAGTGTTATGGTTCAATTTCTTTGGATTGTTCAATGCTTAAGAAAATAGGGGTGAAGGTGAGAGTTTGGTCTCCTTTTAGTCAACTTCTTCATTTTCTTGGGAAATTGGTTCATCATCTCTCTCACAAGATTCAAGAATTTGTTTTTCAGCTGAAGTTCGGGTGATTTCTCCATTCTGGATTGTATGAATCTAAAAAAGAAGAAGTAAATGACTTTTTAAAATTATTCATTGCATTTACTTGCTCATGTACAACTTCTTTAAAAACACGAATCTTAGGACAATCATGTGTTGAGTGTCCCAAGTCATCACAAATGTCACAAATTTCTTCATTTTGCACAGATTTGATTTCTTTCACTTTCCCTAATTCCATGGCTTCAACCTTTCTAACCAAACTGACAAACCTTGCATTCAGATCTTTTGCTTGACTAAGATGATATTTTCCTTTATTAGCACTTGCAATGTTAGATCTAATTGAATTTTCAGAAGGATTAGTACCATGCCAAGATTGAGAATTTTCAGCCAACTGGTTTAAATAGTCTAAAGTTTCATTAGGTTCTTTATCAAGAAACTCACCATTGCATATTGTTTCCACAAATTATTTTGTTTTAGGTGTTAAATCTTCTTAAAAGAAGCTTATAGTGCGCCATTTTTCAAAACCATGATGTGGGCAAAAATGTAACAAATCTTTAAACCGTTCCCAACATTGAAAATATGCTTCATTTGAATTTTGGAAAAAAATTTGGATTTGTATTTTCATAGCATTAGTTTTATGTGTTGCAAAAAATTTCTTTAAGAACTCACCTTGCATTTCTTGCCATGTGTCAATTCATCTTGGTTTCAAAGTGTTAAGCCAAGTTTTTGCTTTATCTTTCAAAGAAAAAGGAAATAATTTAAGCTTAACAATTCTTCAGTGCACTTTTGTTCATTAAAAGCAATACATATTTCCTCAAATTCTTTCAAATGTAAATATGAGCTTTCAGATTCTAAACCATGGAAATTAGGAAGTAAAAAAATTATATCTGACTTAAATCTAAAATTGTTAGCATTAAGTGGAAAGACAAAACATGATGGACTTGAATTTTGAGGTGGTTGCAAATATTCATGCATGGTTCGCAACAGTTGATTTTCATGTTCATCATGTACACTTTCATTTTCAGCCATTGTGTCAATCGTGTGTGATTGTGATTCAAACAAATCAATATATAAAGTATCAAGATTAATTTTAACCAAACGATCAGAATTTGAATCACGATACCAATTAAGCATAAATAAGTAACTTAAAATAAAATAAATAATGTACAAGTTGGCAGTATAAACTGGCCATTAAATATTAACAAGGATATGGTATAAACCAGCCACCAAATAAATATTAACAAGTAAAAAGTTAGATAACTGATAAATTAAAAAGTTAGTTAGAGAGTTAATAATATACAGAAAGCAAAATACAAAAAATAAAGTGCAGAAAGTAAAATATAGAAGATAAAAAACAAAAAATAAAGTGCAGAAAGTAAATTTAAAACATGAAAACAAGAGAATCGACAAGCTAATTTTTTTGCTCGATGAAAAGAAGAGAAGAAGAAAGATTATTTTATTACGTTAGAAAGCATAAATAAATGACAGAAATTAAAAAGTTAAAAAGTTAGGAAGTTAATAAGTTAGAAAGTTAGTAAGTTACTAAATTAAAAGAGTAGAGAAAGAATATACCAGACGATGAAGTTTACTTAAAGAAATAGAACCTCAATAAATTAAAACTTCAAATCAAATTCCAGAATTCAGATCAAAAACTTGTTCATGGATTAAATGACGCAAACCCCAGAGTGTAGGTTATGCTCAAGTAATAAATTTCTCGAAAGTCGGCGTCGATCTGAGGAATTGATGAAGAACAATTCTTTGAGGTAAGGAAATGATTTGTCGCAACAATAAAGATAATAAAACTTGTTCATAATTAAATTAAAGAACTTGCTTGGGCTAAGAAATCCACTTTTAGTAATAAATAAATTAAGGACAATATTAATTCTTTTTATAACTCAATTGAAATCCATGTATAACAGAGGTTCCAATCGAAAAATAAAACATTCAAAGTCCATTTAGAATTATATACGTAGTTATATTATGGATCCTTTAATTATTTACCAACACCAACACTTGTAAATGGGTTCAATCATTCATTGTGCAAAACCACTTGTCTACAATGAATCAAGAACTCCACTTTACAATGAGGGTTTTTAAATTGATTGGAAACAAAATACAACACATATAATGATCACTTGATAATATATCATTTAAGCATAAGAAAGAAATTAATCTAACCTTATTTTATTACCAAAAGCTTCAACCCTTCACCAAAGCAAGATGGAAATTAGTTATCCATGAGCAAGAAGAAAGAAAGTGAGAAGAAGAAGATGATGATCATAACTTATATTTACAATAAAAGAAAATTATTACAAGTAAATAACATAACATCCTCTTTATCTAATTTATCTAAAACCAAGAGCACCCTAATAGGCAGCCAAGGGTACCTTTTATAGAGAATCACAAGCAAAAGATGACAATGAGTGAGACAATGAGTAGATGGATAATTAAGGAGTAGGTGGATGATTAAGTGGATGATTAAGGAGTAGGTGGATGATTGCAAAAATGCTTGTCTTCACTTACATAAAATAATTTAGTGCCAAACTCAGGCTTGCTGACAGAATTTTAGAAAGTGGCCTTCATGAAAGTTGTAGACCTTCGTCTTGGCTATCAAATGCCCACTTAAATCATCCAATTTGGCCTCCTACAACCCAAGATATGACCCAATCATTGCAACTGCTCAGGTCCAATTTCAGCTCCTCTGTTCAGATTTGCAAGCCCAATATGACCTACTAGACCTCATAATATCGGAAAGTGTTCTTCATGAAAGTTGTAGATTTGGATATTAACTATCAACTGTCAAAATTTCAGCCCATTATCATTCGTACAGCCCAAGATATGTCTTGATGAGTACACAGAGGTCAAGCTATCAGGATCAGCACTCTAGTTCTTGCTTCAACTCTAATTTGAGTTATCCAAGCTTGTGAGATGGCTCTTGAGGTCTTCATGAAAGTTGTAGAGAATTGTCTTAGTTTTCCTATAAGACCAAAATCACATCAACCAGACATATTAACTCAAATTATAGTCAATTTACTGAACACTGTTGAAGAGATAAATTAAGGTTAATTCATGCAATAATTCTTTCAATGATCCAATTAGGTCCAATATCATAAAATGTGACAAAACTAACTTAATTAAACCTAATTGAACTTTAAGAAGCCCAGTGAGAGGGTTATAAAATGTATAAAATATATTGTTATCATCTGCACAAGCTAGAGCTCAATACTCAGCTTCTGCTGATGACCGAGATATAGTAGGTTGTTTCTTTGATTTCCATGATAACATAGAATCCCCCAAAAATACACAATAACTAGTTGTAGACCTCTTGATATCAGTGCAGCTAGCCTAATCTGCATCAACATATGACTTAAGAGTGAGAGATGAATTAGCAGAGAATAATAGACCTTGGCCTGGAGAAGCCTTAAGATATCTCAAAAGATGATGGACAACATCTAGATGACAAGTGGTAGGTTTATACATGAATTGACTAAGCTTATTCACAGTATAACAAATATCTAGTCTTGAAATGGTCAAGTACAATAACCTTCCATTTAGTCTTCGATACTGTGAAGAATCAAGAAGTGGATCTCCATCATAAACACTTAGCTTCAGATTTGGATCCATAGGTAAGGTAGTTGGTTTGTAGGCCAAAAAACCAATCTCTTCCAGTAAAGACAAAGTATATTTCCTCTGTGTCAAGAAAATACCCTTCTTGGACTGAGCAATTTCCAACCCCAAGAAATACTTTAAATGCCCCAAGTCTTTCAGTTTGAATAAGGACTGCAAAATGGTTTTAACAGCTAAGACAGTAGCTGAGTCTTGACTTGCTACAATAATATCATCAATATACATAATAAGTACAACAAAGGTGTTGTCAAAACCTGTTGTAAACAAAGAGTTGTCACACTTTGATTGTTTGAAGCCAAGAGACAACAAAGCTGAAGAAAGAGTGTGAAACCACTGTCTTGATGCCTGTCTCAATCCATAGAGGGATTTATTTAATTTGCAAACCATGTTCTCCCCTTTGCTTAGATGCCCCAAAGGTAAGTCCATGTAAACTTCTTCAAACAATGTGCCATTAAGAAAAGCATTATTGATATCTAATTGGAGAAGTGTCCATTTTTTAACTGCTGCTAGAGAAAGCAAAAGTCTTACTGTTGTTAATTTTGCAACAGGAGAAAAAGTATCCAAGAAATCTACCCTAACCTGTTGTGTGTACCCTTTGGCTACAAGTCGGGCTTTGTACTTTTCAACAGTCCCATCAGGCTTGTATTTCACCTTATAAACCCACCTACAACTAATTGCATGTTTTCCTGTAGGGAGAGGAACTAATGTCCAAGTGTTATTGACTTCAATGGCATCAAGTTATTCCTTCATGGCCTGCTACCATTCAGGAATAGGAGCTGCTTAGTGATAAAAGGAAGATTCAAAAATAGAAGATGTTTGTAGAACATAATTCCTATATGTTGGAGAAAGCTTATCATAGGAAACATGATTGGAAATAAGATAGGGGACTATGGAAGAAGAGTTACAGCTGTAATCTTGAAGATAGGAAGGAGGATTCTTGATTCTAGAGGATTTTCGAATAATTGGACAAGGAGAAGAAGGAACTTGTTGAATAGCAGAAGGATGAAAATGGACAATCTTGAATTGGTTTAGGAATAATTAGATCAAGAAAAAGGGTCATCGATAAGGGAAGTAGAAAAAATAGACTGGAAAGGAAAAATATCCTCATGAAAGACTACATCCCTTGAAATATAACATGACTTAGACTGTAAATTGTACAGTTTATAACCCTTATACCCAGGTGGATATCCCAAAAAAATGGATGGAACACCTCGAGGACTAAATTTATGTCTACCAGAAAAAAGGGTTGAACCAAAACAAAGACAACCAAAAACTCTCAATTGTAGGTAATTTGACTCAGAATTGTAATGTAGGCTAAAAAAAGATTTAAAAGAGAGTAAGGTAGAGGGTACCCTTTGTAATTAGGTAAGTGGCAGTGGATATACAATCTCCCCAAAAATCCAATAGGACTTTGGATTGAAAAAACAAGGACCTGGCCACGTTGAGAAGATGTTGATGTTTCCTCTCAACCACTGAGTTTTGTTGTGGTCTCTCCACATAGGAAAATTAATGCAAAACTCCTTTTGTTGTGAAAAAATCAGTCATGGCTACCTTCTTAGCATTGTCTGACCTGAGCTGTTTGATTACTTTTCCAAATTGTGTTTCCACCATAGCAAAGAATTGTATAATCACCCTAGGTGCTTTTGGCTTTGACTGAATCAAATATATCCAGGTGAACCGAGTGCAATCATCAACCAGGGTAACAAAATACCTCTTTCTAGTATAGGTTGGTGTATTGAAAGGCCCCTATATATCACACTGTAGTATACCAAAAGGATTAGTAGACAAATGATTATTGGAATAAAAATAAGTTTTTTTTTATTTAGCTAATGGACAAATAGGACATGCATGATGAAAATAAGACTTTGGAATAGAAAAAAGAATTTTATTACTCAAATGTTGAAGTGTTCTATTTGACAAATGTCCCAATCTAGCATGCAAAACATTAGCAGAATCATTATTTTAAATAGAAAAAGATGAAAAAACATTAGAACAATTAGGTGCAGTAATCAAGTTTGGCTCAATCAAGAAAGTGGAAGGATGACCTTTGAAGGTATACAAGCCTTCAAGTAGATCACCCTTTCCAATCATCTTCGAATGATTGAGGTCCTGAATTAAAAAACTAGTAGAAGAAAAAAGAATGTTCAAATTAGCATGCTTCAGCAAAGTGCTAACTGAAAGTAAATTGATATGAAAATTAGGAACATAAAGAAAACTATGCAGAATGATAGCAGGAGAAAGACAAACTGTTCCTATAGCAGTAATTGGAATACTAGATTTACCAGGCAAAGTGACAAACTGGTTATGCATAAATTGATAAAAAGTAAAGGAAGACAGAGAATACGCAATATGGCATATGGCACCAGAATCCAAAATCCAAGAATGACAATCATGAATAATGGAGGAAGATATTACTGAAAACACAATACCTGCAACATTCACAGAAGAATTAGATTCTGTAGAAGTCTGTGACAACTAAGAATTCAGAAATGAAAGCAATTGCTGACATTGTGCTACAAAAAATTGGAAAGATAGCTCTTGACCCTAATTAGATACTTGATTAACACTGACCACTGCAGCTTGACAAGTTTTGTGTTTACCACCTTTGTAGTTTGGTGGAAAACCATTTAAACGATAGAACTTTTCCTTTGTATGACCAAGTAAACCTCAATGTGTACAAACTGACCTGTCTTTCTTGAAACCTTTGCCTTTAGCATCAAGAATAGGCTTAGAAGCAGAATCTACTACATAAGCCAGTTGAGTCTCAGTGGACATAGAATGAGAAGCACTGATCTCACGTTGCCTCTCTTCTTGCACTAACAAGGAGAAAACTTTGTTGATTGGGGGAATGGGATCCATGAGAAGGATCTGACCACGAACATGAGAAAAAGTGTCATTGAGACCCATGAGAAAACACATGACATACTCAGTATGAGCATGATCAATCAAGGACTGAGCTCCTCCACAAGTGCAACTGCTCAATGGCCTAAAATCAGAAAGTTCTTCCCAAACGGCTTTGAGTTTGGTAAAGTACTGACTCACTGTTGATGTTCCTTGAGTGAGACTCATCAAATCTTTCTTGAGTTGAAAGATTCTTGGTCCATTTTTCTGGTGAAACCGATCTTGCAAATCACTCCAAATGGCAGCAACAGTAGTTGAATAGATGATACTAGCCACAATTTCTTTGGAAACAGAATTAAGGAGCCAAGAACTTACAATATTATTATTGCAATCCCAAGCAGCTAGAAGTTGAAGATCAGCATCATGAGGTCGAGGAATGGAGCCATCAACAAAACCAAATTTGTTTTTAGCTTGAAGGGCCATTTTCATGGAGCGGCACTAGGAATTGTAATTGTCACTGTGAGAGGCTGAGAAAAAAGGATTAAGCCCGGATTATCAGAATGATGAGGAAAGAAATGATTGTAAGAATCATCAATGGCGAAGGTAGCAGCCATTGACGTAGATGTAGGGTTTGTAGAAAGAAGAAAAAGGAAAAGACAAATCAGAGAAAACCAGAGAAGGAAATTTCTTATGATACCATATTAAGAACAGTAATTGCTGAATGAAAAATGTATATTATTGAAAGTTAAGTTACAGATGGAAGAAAAGAGTTTATATAGCCATAGCTGAGCTAACTAACCTAACGGATCAACTAAACTAACTAACTGACTAACTACTAACTAACTAACTAATTCTAATTACATCAGTTAACTAACTTCAGTTATCAGTTAATAAGTTAATACCCTAATTATAAGAGATAACAATTTCATAGATTATGATATTAAATAATAACATTCAATTCAAATTGAACTTCGATTCCTATCACCTAAGATGCTCCTATAAATACTCTGCAAGTTCTCAAATGTATATATTCAATTCTACACACTACAGAATGACCTATTTTGATTGTTAAATTCTAACTTCTTGGTATATAAGCATAGTGGATGATGGTCTGAGTGTTTACGAGGCAAATTCTTCACCCCAAGCGTCTTCAAATGTCACTCTCCAATCGGCGTTACAAAGCACTCTATCTAATCTTTTGAAAACCCTCACCATTCCATCATGTTTAGGACCTCGCCATGTAAACTAAGAGCTTATCGACTTGCCTAAGGTCCATAAGTTTGCAATGATGGATCGAGTTGGAAAATGCTAAGCACTTGCGATTGTCAACCAGGGTGTCTCCTTTTTTCTTTGATCTAGTTACTATCTCATTAAGTCACCAAGAACAAGACACCTTATGTTAATAGCTCCAACCAATGCTTCAATATGATTCCAAGCAACCTTTCTCTCCTCCCTTGGACTACCATACACAACCATCATTAGCCATGGTTGATGATTATCATGCATAATTTTGACATGCAAAAACTGTTAGTGCTGTACCAAGACCTTGATCTTGATAAAGTCATTATTCTACATAATCCAAACCCCGCCAGAATACCCCCTTGCATCACTGATAAGTTGGTTTCCAAAACTAATTTTTTTGATAGTTGGAATTGCCTTATCCCCACTACACCTAGGTTCCTAAAAACTCACAATATTAGGCATATACACCTGAAGCATATTCCTGAAGGCCCTCCTAAATTCTTGGCTGAGAGCTCCTCTTACATTCCATGTGATAATAATCATAAAAAGGTTGAACATATACCCTTAAAGGGTATTTAAAACTCTTGCATAGTATCCTTTATTGGAGCCAATATTGTCTCTCCCATATCAGAAGTTTCACATACTCTCGACCCCTCCCTCAAGCCAGGGTTTGCACTCACCATCGACCCTTCTCTCTCTCTCACCCTCTTGTATTTAGATTTTGGATTTTCTATTTAATGTATTTTAATGAATTAATTTAGACTTGTATTGTTATATTTTGATGAATTTAAATTTATGTATTTTCGTGAATTCATATGAATTTGTGTAGTTTTTTTTTTTTAATTTGACAAAAGACTGAAAAGCTAATATAATTCAAAGGATTAAGTCGATTTTACCTTTTGAACCAAATCAATTGGATGATTTCAAGTGAAAACCCCGTTAACTTGTATTGCTTGACTTTAATCATGAAAATCAATCTAATTCAATAAGTAAATACTCTTAATTATTATGTATAATAATCTAAATATCAATTAATTTTATTATTTAACAAAATTAAAATAACTAATACTAGAAAAATAGAACATTATGTATATGACAAATCCGTGTATCGGCACACATAGAAGAAACTAGTTTAGAATGTATAAATGATGACTTAGCAAGGTATGGTATCCACACACACAATATATATATATATATATATATATATATATATATATATATATAACTGGAAAATGATGAACATCATTATAAATGAATTCTGGTGCCACACTTTCCTAGAATCCAAGGGGCGGCAATTTTGCTAACTCATGAATTACTTTGTTCCCTGTTCTTCTAACATGAAGTACATTAAAGAAAAATAATTTATTTTTACTCAATTTTTTTAATTATTAAATAAAAAAATATTAATTATTTTTTATGTTTTTAAGATATTAAATATATTTATTTTTTATTTAATATTTTTTTATTTAATATTAAAATAATTATTAAAATAATTAAATAAGAGAATATAATATCACTTTACATTAAAAGTTCTAAATCCCATAGAAAGGAGCCTACAATCATCTATAACAGACCCCAAGTGATCACCTGATACCTTTGACTTGTTGAAACATGACACCACTTCAAGGCAATCTCCTTCCAAAATCAGATCCTAGAAGCATAACTCATGGGCCAAAGCTAAACCCAATCTAGCCGCACATGCCTCTGCTAATGATGACTCAAGTCGTTGGGCAATTCCCATGTGGCACGAGCCGAAATATGGCCCTCATCCAGAGACGGACCCAAAGGGGTGAGCATGGACCTCAGTCTCATTTTTTCATTAATTTTTTTTAAACATTAATAATTTAATTAAATTTATTAAAAAATAAAAAAATAATTATATTAATTTTTTATAAAATTAATATTTATTATATTGATACTTTTATTTAAAAATTATATACATATATTTGATTTTATATATTGTTATTATACTTTAATATCTTTTTTGTTTATAAAATTATATATATCTCTTTTATTTTATGTATAAATATTACATAAAATTCTATTAAAAATACAAAATAATAAAAATATGAGTAATTTTTCAAATGAAACGCAGTATCAATATTATAAATACTAAACTCAAGAAAGATCAATATAATTATACTAAAGATAAAAATGATGCAATTAAAAAAGTTTATATTGATATATATTATTTGACGTGTGATTCATAATTATTTTATATATATTAATATTATAATTTAAACTCATCTTTCTATTAATTTTTAATCTTTATATGATAAATATATTAGTCTCTCTCACTTTAAGTTTCACTCTCTTCTCTTTTTTATATATATATATATATATATATATATATATATATATATATATATATATATATATATATATAAAACTTAATTTTATTTATAAATCATGATGTGAATGATAAATACTATTGTGATGCATTTAATATCTAATATAAATATATTTTTTATTTTTTTACTTTATTCATAAATCTTTTTATATAATAAAAAAATATTCTAAAATAAATAAATAAAAATATATTTATCTTAATTTAAAATAATATATTTTAATTTTAATTTATTAAATAATTTAAAAATAAATATATTTTATTTATTAATTTTAATTTTTTTATTTAATAATATAATTTATAATTTTCAATTCATTCACTAAACATTTTTTAAATCTGTCCTTTCTTCGTCATCACGGAAAGCTGCTGCACCACCCAACTTCTCATTTTGACCTTTTGCAGCATCAAAATTTAACTCGAAAATCATGAAAATGTCCCATACGCGTTTGTAATGGAAAATTTCTCTAAAGAACAAATACATCATTTAACTTCACTAGAAGCCAAAACCGGTATGAAGGTGTGTTCCATAAGAAGTACGGAAAGATACGAAATATAGATACGAATGTTGATATAGTAAAAACCTAAGAAATTATTAAAAGAGATATAGGTAAAAAATAATTAAAAATATTGAAATCGTATCAAATATCAGTACAACGATTATTTTAAAATATCGATACTATATAGGTTTTATGTGTAAATAATTAATTAAACTGTTAATCAAATATACCTTTATAAATCCCCACCCTTGTGAACTGAATAACTATTAACATGTCCCTAGTTTCCATCCCAACATAGGTGATCTTGATTATTTTGTGTTTTCTTGGATTAAATAAAAGTTGTATCATGACGAAAAAATCCACGGATCAATTCTTTATTTTTCCTGAATTCGGCTTTATTTTTTTGGATTTCCAAGTATATAACTATAACCGAGCACCGTTGTTTTGTAGAATTTTGTGGTTTCTCATGGTATATATTTATTTATTTTTTAAGGATAACAATAATTACACAAAGTAATTACACTGACCTTCATTGAAGAAACCACAATAATAACAATAATTCTAACATTCTTATTGTTTGAGAAACTACACCTAACTTCGTTGCTTTGATATTTTCAAAGAAAAAAAATTGTGTAAGAAAATGTATACAAAGTAAAAAAAATATGTATAAATTTTTTTTTTTAAAAAAAGATGTCAGAGTATAAGAATAACACATTATGATATGTGTATGTGTAATTTTTTAAACAATAGAGATATCGCATGTAATCAATGCTAACCTCTAGGGGCAAGTGTAGTCAAATGATAATAATGTCTTAATTCTATATATATTATATATTAACATTTATATTTTTTTTTGTCAGATTGATGATTAAATTATTTTTTAAACTAAAAATATGTAAAAAGAAAAAAGAAAAGTTATTGAGTTACAAATTTAAGTCTAATTTATTGAACCTAGAAAGTTTAATTAATGCAAGTAGTGGCAAAGCCACATATTGTTAAAGTTATACACAGCACCTTTCGAGACACAATTGAAGATTAGTATTTGTTATACTCTTATGATAATTCACTCGTACAGACACAAAAGTTTAAAAACAAAAAAATAAAAATTGTAAGATGTACGATAATAATAGCTCATGGTGGCTAAAGATTCAATACAGGTAACATGTTGAAATATCTATGCTTATCAGGCTATGAGAGTTAAAGAATAGACAAAACTTAGATAATTTTTTTTATATATTTGTGGTGTTATTTTTTAATAAAAATATGATATATGTATATTTTTTTACAATTTATTAATGAAAACTTTTAAAAAAATAATGAGATGGCTAAAAATAAAATACATGTTATATTTTTATTAAAAAACAATATCATAAATACTAAAGAACTTAAAGATTTAATCTAAATTTGTTTTATCCTTAAGAATAGTATAGATCCTTGAATAGAATAATTAGACCCTAAAGTAACTTAAAGAAAATTGCTTGTAAATATTCTAAATATTTCCTAAATATTTTAGGTCTTGTAAATATTTAGATATTTTAAAAGTTAAGTGAAGAATGTTAAAAAATCCCATCACTATACGACACACTTGACTATATCTCTACTTTCTACCATCTTCCATTAAAGTGAATCAACTATAAATAGGTGAGGCTATCTTAAACTAAACAAGACAGCCTAACAACAAAAAATTTGACATTTATCTTCCAAACTAAATTTTTCCTAGTCGACTCTCACTCTAGCATCTTGGCTTCACCAGTAAGTAGAAAATGAGTTCAATTTCTTATTTAGCTAAGCTTGAGCCAGTCTAACTCGATTTATCCCCACTACTAAAAATTTCTTAAATAGCGATAGAATTTTTCCGTCATTGATCCATTAAATTCCATCGCTATAATGATTAGCGACAGAATCTGTCACGGAACAATTTCCATCATGTAATTCATGGTGGCTAATTCCTTAACGATGGAAAATGAATTCTGTGACTAAATAGCGATGAATTTTTTCGTCACTAATTAATAAAATTTCGTCGCTAATAATCATAACCAAAGTTTCTTAATTATTAAACTATTATTATTTTAGCAACTGTTTTAGCGACTGAAAAAAATCTGTCTCTAAAATGGAAGTATGAATGTATGGCTTTTAGCGACGAAAATATTTCGGTCGCTGATGACCTTAATTTTTAAATTATTATTTTTTAAATCTTTAAACAGTCCAATTATACAATTTAAACTTGTATGCAATACAATATTACAACAATCCAATCCAAAATCCAACAACAAAATTCCAAAATTTAAAAATATCATTATCATGTCATACCACAAAGTATTTCAAAAGATTAAGATAAATATAAATTAAGTTATACAAGTTCTTTATCAAAACAAATATGAAACCATTGTATCAAACATCAAGAGGAAAAAGATCATAGTCATCCTCATTCATGCCATCCTCATCCCCATCACCAAGTGGCTCATCCTCGTGACCGTTGCCTGTAGCTTGTGAGCCACTAGTAGATGCGTTCAAGCGCTGTAGGATTGTATTGATTAAATTTTCCTGTTCCACCACCTGCGTACTAAGACTTGCAACCAAACTTCTCATCGCTTCCATCTCCAACTATGAACACCCTTCAGCAGATGTAGAGGAAGATAGTGAATGAGAAGCAACATCAGATCCTAAGCTAAAGATGTGTTTCTTGTTGCTAATACCTCTAACAACATCCAAGTAAATGTTGTTGTCAGAGTGGATGTCAATAGTCTCCTCCCCCGGTGATCGTTATGAGTCCCTTTCACTGACACGTTTCTGGTACTCATCTTGGCAAATACAATCGTTAATAAATATTTATGTTTACAAATTGACTTAACCATATATTAAAATTTAATTGCAACATTTATACTTACAACAATATTTTTTGCTTTGGTGGAGATCCACTTCCCTTTGCGTGTGTGAAGCCGTGTGAATAGCTCCCAATGCTGTGGATCCCTCTTTAATTGTTGTTTCTGAAAATAAGTAAGGAGAAATAATATTATGTGAAGACAAACCTAATTAGCTCAAATCACAAATTTGATAGAAGTTACTCACCAATTTCTTTTTATGCGCTATTGCAGGAATTGAGCCTCCAGTGTGTTTTGATAATCCCTTTTTAGATTTTATATTATAAGTGATCTTGCTCTTCTTCTCTAACCATTTAGGATCTTCCCGCCATTGTCTCCCCAACTCTTCCCATACATGATTTGGAATCTAATTACCTTTATCTTGGTTGTGACGAACCTTGCACAATGCATTTTTAAGTAGTTCAGATCCTTTGTGGTCAAAGGACTTTTTGATATGTTTATGATCCTCAGGCAACCACTTATATTTTTTCTGCATTATTGAAAAGTAATAATTATTCTATCACAATAATTTAAAATTTCAGTCCTATAAACATAGTAATAATTACAATTAGAAATACATTACCCCAAACTCAATAAATCACATCTCTTTAACTTTGTCATTAACCTCACGATAAGATTTCCAAGCCCCTTCAAACTTAGATTTCATAATGTTTGAGATTGCATGAGGTGGTCCAACTTCAGGTTCAAACCTACGACAAAAATAGTCATAAAGTGTGTGTATAACAAAATTGATTATAGAAAATTAAAATGCACAAGTCATAAGTACTTATGTCATTCCTAATCCAAGCCTGATCCATATAATGTCATTTGGATATATGGTTCCCGAGGGTGGAACCTGTGGCAAAATAGAGGATTATGTATGGGGATCTGAAGAAGAGCAAGGTGCAATAGCCAACCTGTGGGGATGTAGAGATGGGGCAGCTGAGGTAAATGTAAAAGGATGTGGGGTAGGTGAGTTAGATGTACAAGGATGTGGAGGTGGGGTAGGTAAGCTAGATGTAGGAGGATATGGAGGTGAGACAGGTAAACTAGATGCTTGAAAGGTACCCCGACCTTTAGCTTTGCCTCTACCTCTACCTGTATGGTTATCTGCCATCTATGTACATGTGATAAAGAAATATTACAATTAACTTTATTTAAAGTTACTAATAAAATCAGCACATGTATCAAAGCAACTAAAGTTAAAGAGATTCATAGGTATGTACCTAAAAGTACAAACTTAAAGAAATTCACAAACAAGTATAATAATACAAATTTAGATACATAAATAAGCTAATCAAAAAATGTTTCTTCTCCTTCTCCTTCTCCTTCTCCTTTTCCTTCCTTTCTTCTTCTTCTTCTCATTCTCCTTCTCCTTCTCCTTCTCCTCCTCCTCCTCCTCCTCATCCTCCTCTTCCTCCTCCTCCTCCTCTGTTATAAGTTCTACATCTTCATATTTTTCTTCTAAATCAACTTGATTCATAGACTCTCTTTCAACTTCCTCTGTTGGACCAGTTATATTAATAAGACTTTGTTGAAGATCATCATTTGAAACTATCACAGGCATTACAAGGACTTCAGTTTCTTGGTACGGATCATCAGCTTCGGGCTTCTTAGTTTCTGAAGCTTGAATTATACTTCGTGCCTTGGTTTTCATCACACATAACCACCCTTGTTGGCCTTCAGGATACTTTGTATAGTACACTTGTTCTGCTTGTTGTGCCAATATGAAAGGATCATAATTTTTATATCTCCTAGACTCTCTAACTTCAACAATCTCATAATTTTTATCTATCTTTGTCCCTTGATTAAGAGTGGGATCAAACCAATCACATTTGAATAAAACTAATTTTTTGGTAGGCTGTCCAGTATACTCCGATTCAACAATACCAGTTAGCACCCTATAGTAATCATTCTCCATCATCTCATAGCCACCACCTCTAACACATACACCATAATTTGTCATACACATCCCATGACTTTGAGACCTTATGTTGAATTTATAACCATTTACAAAATATGTTGTAAATTTGTTGACTTTTCTAAGTGGCCCCCATGCCAAACTCCTCAAAAGATGGTCTTCAATCATGTTACTTGAATCAAGAACCTATATTATGAAATTGTTTATTAGTTTAACTTAACAACTGATATTGTAAATGATTGAAAGAAGTTAACATACATGTTCTTTAAACCATGTAGGGAACAATGTGAAAATTTATTTGTCTACTTCTGAGTCATTTATGTCAGGGACAAGTTCTCGTAACATATCTGCATACATTCTGCATATAAATCATTGGTCACATAAGATTTGTATTAATCGTTACAAGATATGTTTAATTAGCATATGCTCGATAACTTACTCCAAAAAAGGCTCCACCTCAGGACAATTTAAAAGAACATAGAATTTGACAGCTTTCATTTTCCTTTCATCTAAGGTAGTATAGTTGCATTTTCCAGCAAGGCGTCCTGAATAATTAAAAATAGACAATGGTGGATTTGTTGAACTCCCATCACCTCCATTGTCATTACGTGTCAATCTTGTTCTCCTAGAAGGAATTTCAGGTGGATAGTAGTAAGATGCGAAGGTAGAAGTTTCCTATACTAGATAAGCTTCACAAATGGAGCCTTCGACTTTAGACGAGTTTGTGACCTTATCTTTTAAGGTACGTATAAACCTAATAATTGAAAATTAAGTTGATTAGTTAAAAAGTTCTTGTATACTTTTATGATAATTTCATTTAAAAGAATGAGATAAGTGAATTCACCTTTCAAAGGGATACATCCATCTATATTGAATAGGACCACTAACTCTTGCTTCGTATGGCAAATGGATTGGAAGGTGCTCCAAAGAGTCAAAGAAGCTTGGAGGAAATATTTACTCCAATTTGCACATAATAATTGGAATGTTCTGCTCTATCTCACGCAATTTATTCTCTCCCAATAATGACGAAGTTAATTCTTTGAAGAATTTGCTGAATTCAATAAGCGTATTCCAAATGGACTTCGACAAAGCCTTAAATGCCTTCGGGAGTAAACGCTGCATGAATATGTGGCAGTCATGACTTTTCATGCCGAATAACTTTGCTTCCCTCATGTCAACACACCTACCCAAATTGGAAGCATACCCATCTGGTAGCTTAAGTTGTTTAACCCATTAACAAACAACTAAACTTTGTTGATTAGTTAATGTGTATTGTGCTTTCGGTTTCCTTAGTTTTCCACCTCCAACATCCTGCAACTCTAGATCCTTTCATTTACAATATTCTGTTAAATCCATCCTAGCTTTAAAAGTGTCTTTTGTCTTACCCTTGGTATCCATAATTGTGTACAAAATATTGAGAAACACATTTCTCTCAATGTGCATGACATCTAGATTATGAGGGAGAAGGTTTGCTTTCCAATATGGCAAGTCCCAAAATATGATGTGTTTCGTCCAGTTATGAGTAACCCCATACCCAATCGGGTGTTCTCCTGCAGATTCAACAATGCTAGGAAAATGTCTCACCCTTTCCCACACTTCCTCACCAGTCAACCTAGACGAGGGTACTCCAGTCTCAACACATCCCTTCTTAAACGCATTTGTATTTCTTCTGTAGGCATGATCAATTGGCAAGAACTGTCAGTGACAATCAAAGAATGAAGTTTTGCGGCTATGTTGAAGTATGAATGCTTTTGATCTCTCCATACAAATCAAGCAAGCCAGTTTTCCCATCATCATCCATCCAGATAACATTCCATATGCAGGAAAGTCATTCATCGTTCACATCAAATTTATCTTCATGATAAAGTTCTGTTTGAGTGACACATCATATGTCAGAACACCTTCATTCCATAACTTTTTAAGATCTTCTATTAATGATCGCAAGTACACATCAATTCTACTTTTAGGATTCGTAGGGCCAGGAATTACGACACTCAAGAACAAAAATTCTCTCCGCATGCACATTTCAGGAGGAAGATTGTACGGGATAATTATTACCGGCCAACAAGAATAAGTCCTACCAGTTTTATCAAATGGAGTAAACCTATCCGAACATAACCCTAATCTCACATTTCGAGGATCTTTTGCAAATTCTGTATATGTTTCATCAAAACATCTCTAAGCTTCTCCATCACGAGGATGAGACAAGGAACTTGAATCCCTTTGACTCTCACGGTGTCATCTCATTAGAGTTACCATTTGTATTGATGAATAAAGTCTTTACAACCTTGGGACAAGTGGTAAGTACCACATTTTTTTCAAAGGAGTTTCTTTAACCTTACTGTTTCTAGTGATTCTTTTATACCTCTCCTGACCACAAAATCTACAACTTTCCAGATTCTCTTCAGGAGGATAGTAAATCATGCATCCATTTGGACAACAGTCAATCTTAACACGACCTAGCCCTAATCGTTCTACTGATTTCTTTGCAAGATAGAAGTTTTTGGGCATTCGATTATCTTTCGACAATGCATTCACCATGAAATCCACCTATCGATTAAAGTAATTCCCATAATTATTGAAGTCATACTTGATACTTAGAGCTTCTACTGCAGCTGACAATTTAGAGTAATTTTCACAACCATCATACAAGGGAGCTTTTACAGTTGCTAGCATATCAAAAAAAAAAAATTGGCTTCTAGGTTAGGATCTTCACTCATTTGCTCAACATAACCAAATCATTGTTGCTCAATATAAGTACCAATTGAAGGTCCAGCGACATCCATTACCATCTGCTCATACCTATTGAAGTCTTCCCTCAACCCACTATCTCCATTATATGAATCGTCAAAAATTACAGCAGGAATAGGAGGCATTGATTCTCTATGGTTAGTCCTGTAGTAGTAGTTACTCATAAACCCCTTACTACATAGATGCACCTTAACGTCGTTAACTTCTTGCTACTACCTACATTTACATTTTTTACAAGGACACCTCAACTTCCCTTCTAGCCTATATTGATCTTGGGTACAGGCAAATTCAACAAACTCAAAAACCCCCTCTATAAATTCATCTGTAATATGCTTATCAAGACCTATTCTTTTATCCATCCACTTGCGATTTTCAAGAATTTCCATTTTAGAAGTATTAAAAATTCTATCAACAACATCAAGTAACCAAATTAGAGGTACAATCTAGGAAGTTTATGTCAAGATGAGAAAGTTAACTTACAGGACTGCATACAGGACCATAACTTACAATATGATTGCACTTATTACTAATAGCATAGGTATTTCTTTACATTATTAAAACATTATAATAGACTATAAATAGAGAGTTAACTTTCAGGCATACCAATAAAGATTCTAGGGAATTACCAGAAACGTAATATTGGACCCACTAACACAAAACTGAATAGAGTAAAGATGAATGTCCTCTTCAAGTCTAGTAATTGCACTTGGTCTATCACAAGCTGTGAAAAATAAAGACTAAAATTTAGAAAATTAAATATATGTAAATGAATGTAAAACCATACAATACTTTAAAAAAGAGAACAGTTGTGAAGCAATCAATTATCAATCTTTGTCCAAGAATTTTCAAGTTTCAATTGAGTAACTTAAAGCTACATTATTTGGGAATCTGACAAAATCTTCTCCAAGCAAAAGTAACTACATATATGACTTGGTACAATTCACAAATCACAGACAATTACATTTTGGGTAAACAAATCTATCTTCGGATATGTATCATTAATTAACAGGTGAACCATATTTGAATATATAGGATCTTTGGGCTTAACTCAATTATACAACACAATTTCTAATTATTTTTCCTTTTTCTAGAAGCAATATCTATATAAAGCACAACATCATTAGTATTTTTAGAATAAATATCTACATTTTTTTAATTAAATTACCGAATCAAATTTGGATAAAAAAAATTATGCTAGTGCTGGTAAAGACAAAAACGTAACCCATGTGTTAATCTTGTATGAACTCTGAATACTCTTCTATATTATTTTATAGTTTAAAAGCATTATATATGTTGAACTTTAAAGTTTGATAAAAGTATATTGGTCTCTCAATATTGGTGTCAAGTTAAAAAAAAAAATTACAAGTAGCTTCCATACTTTAAAATCTTTAATACTATTCTAATAACTTTGTGCACGCTATATTTTTTTTCTTCTAATTATTGGATAATTAATATGAAATGAAAGTCATATTGACAATCAATCAGACAAAGTTATATTACCTTTTTATTTTCTACCTAACTATCTCAAGTTACTGATTGCCAACCACTCCACTACTCCTAGTACCAACTAGCCCACTTCAGTACCATTATTAGCTTATTATTATTGTCACCTTTGGTTACTTGTAATTATTTATACCTTGTCCACCATCACGTGTACCATGCATCATTATTTATATTCCCCCAATTCAACATGTTTTTATCATGTCATGGACAATTACAGGAAATAAATTCAAAGCAAAATCAATACATGGGCCAAATAAACCATATTATGGACAATAATGTTACAGGCAGAGCCTAACATATATTTTGTTGGGAGAGACAAAGAGCACATAAGAAATCAAGAATCTATGTTTATTTTTCTGAATGTATTTATTTTACAACTTAAATGGATCATTTGAAAAAAAAAAGCAAAAACAAGAACAAACATGTAAATTGACACAATTATAAGCATAATGATAACAATGTATTTTATGCATTTTATAATCCTCTAACTAGGCTTCTTAAGGTTCAATTTGGCTTAATTAAGTTGATTATATCACATTTTATGAAATTAAGCTTAATTAGATCATTGAAGAAATTATTGCTTGAATTATCATTAATTTGGGTGATTACATTCTTAAGTAAAGTGGCCACAAGTTGAGTTGTAATTATCTGATTAATGTGATACTGGTCTTGTTGAAAAGTTAAGATAATTCTCTAATAACTATTCACTTGATAGCAAGAGTCACATTAATAGCAATATATTTCATTCATTGTATAACCTTCTCACTTGATTTTTTTTAGTAAACTGGCTATAATTTGAGTTACAAATATCCGATGGATGTGATTTTGGTCTTGTTTTTAAGCTAAGATAAATTTCTACAACTTTCATGAAGGCCTAAAGACCAGAAGCACATGTTTGGATAACTCAAATTGAAGTTGAAGCAAAATCTAGCATTTTGAACCTGATAGCTTGACCTTCATGTACTCATTCGGCTATATCTTGGGCTATAGGAGTTCAATAATTCTGAAATTTTTACAATGGAAGGTTAAGACCCATATCTACAACTATCATGAAGAACACAAAAGCTAATTCAGATTCCTTGAAGGTGATATTGGGCTTGGAAGTCAGAACAGAGGTGCTGGATTTGGGCCTGACCCATGAGCAGTAATTGGGCCATATCTCGGGTTGTGGTTATTGGATTTGGCTAAACTTGGTGTCTCTGGAAAGCTGGAATAATTTCCTAGAACTTTCATGAAGACTACTTGGCTCAATTCTGACGCATGCATAAGCTAAGAGCAGAGACATTTCGGAGTCAAGAAAGTCCATAATTTCAGCTCATTCATCATCTATTTTGATTTTACTTCTTATCATCAAACAACTCCATTGTCTTCTTACACTCCTTGAACTCTATAAAAGGAGGCAAAGGCTGAACATTTGAGGGTGTTAGTTAGCTTAGAGTTTAGTTTATGCTATTGTGTTATTAGTTTTCCTTTGTGTAGTTTTATATTGTTCTTAATTGAAGTTATGTTCATCATCTTCTTCTTTTCTCTTTCTTTCTTCTTGTCTATGAGTAACTAAATCTTCATCTTGCTTGGGTGACAAGGTGAAGCTCTTGGTAATAAGTTAAGGTTAGATTAATTTCTTTCTTGTGCTTTAAATGATATATTTTTATGTGATCTTTATATGAGTTGTATGTTGTTTCCAATTAATTTAGAAACTCTTCTTGTATAATGAATATCTTGATCCATTGTAAACAATAGGATTGGTACAGTGGATGCTTTTGACGATTTACAAGTATTGGTAGATAATTATTAGAACCATAATATGATTACACGATTGAACTTTGAATGTTAAATCTTTTGATTTGAATCTTCATTATGTATGATTTCAATTAAGTTATAAAACGAAATAATCTTGTTTTTAATTTATTATCAAGAGTGGATCTCATAACCCAAGTAAATCTTTTTCATCTGTGAACAACTTATATCATTTTTAGTATTATGACAAATCTTCTCTGTACCTCAAATAATTTTCTCTTCATCAATTCCCTGTGGATCGACCTCGGACTCCCGAGAATTTACTACTTGAAACAACCTGCACTTGAGTTTGAAACTTTTAATTTTCCAATCAAGTTTTTGGCGTCGTTGTCGGGGACTTGATTTGAAGTTCTAATATATTGAGGTTCTCTTTCTATAAGTAAACTTCATTATCAGGTATATTTTTCATCTACTCTTTTCATTTTTATTTATCTATTTACTAATTTACTAACTAACTTAATAACTAACTTATTAACTAACTTTTATATTTACGTCATTTATTTATATTTTTTTATTTATTTTCGTTTTTTT
This sequence comes from Ormosia emarginata, assembly GCA_029884605.1. Classification (NCBI taxonomy): domain Eukaryota; kingdom Viridiplantae; phylum Streptophyta; class Magnoliopsida; order Fabales; family Fabaceae; genus Ormosia; species Ormosia emarginata. The sequence continues at coordinate 9,728,321 of JAQQTP010000068.1, forward strand.
TTTTATTTTATTTTTTTTTATTTACTTTCTGTTATTATTATTATTATTATTATTATTATTATTATTATTATTATTATTATTATTATTATTATTTATGCTTTTATCTTGCATTTATTTTACTTTCTAACTTTTAATTTCATCTTTTATTTTTTCCGCATCTAACTTTTAATTTTCATCATTTATTTTTCTGTCTCTAACTTAATGAAATAATATTTCTTCTTCTCTTCTCTTTTCGCCACTCTGTGGGCTCGCCACTCTCAGGTTTTCATATTTTAAATTTATTTTTTTGCACTTTATTTTCTATATTTTATTTTTCGTGACTTTATTTTTCGCATTTTAATTTCCATATTTTATTTTTGCATTTTATTTTATTTTTATTTTTGAGTGGCTGGTTTATATCATATCCTTCTTAATATTTAACGGCCGGTGTCTATCGCCTACTTGTACATTATTTTTATTTTATGTCACTTATTTATGCTTAACTGGTATCGTGATTCAAATTTTAGACGTTTGGTTAAAATTAATCCTAGTAATTTATATATTGATTTATTTGAATCACAATCACACACAATTAACACAATAGCTGAATTTGAACGTGCACATGTTGAACATGATAATCAAACATAACGAGCTGAAAATGAAAGCATACATGTTGAACATGGAAATCAACCATTGTGAACTATGCATGCATATTTGCAACCACCTCGAAATTCTAGTCAATCATGTTTTATCTTTCCACTTACTGCTAATAATTTTATATTTAAGTCGGGTATGATTTCTATACTTCTTAATTTTCATGGTTTAGAAAATGAAACCCTATATTTACATCTAAAAGAATTTGAGGAAGTCTGTATTGCTTTCAATGATCAAAATTGCACTGAAGAGATTGTTAAGCTTAAATTATTTTCTTTTTCTTTGAAAGATAAGGCAAAAACTTGGCTTAATGCTTTGAAACCAAGATCAATTGGCACGAGGCAAGAAATGCAAGGTGGGTTTTTAAAGAAATTTTTTCCAACACATAAAACCAATGCATTGAAAAGACAAATCCAAATTTTTTTTCAAAATTCAAATGAAGCGTATTTTCAAAGTTGGGAACGTTTTAAAGATTTGTTAAATTCTTGCTCACATCATGGTTTTGAAAAATAGCGGACTATAAGCTTCTTTTATGAAGGTTTAACACTTGAAACTAAACAATTTGTAGAAACGATGTGTAATGACGAGTTTCTTGATAAAGAACCCGAAGAAGCTTTAGATTATTTAAACCATTTGCCTAAAAATTCTCAATCTTGGAATGGTACTAATCTTTTTAAAAATTCAATTAGATATAATCGTGCAAATGCAGGAAAAGGAAAATACCATCTTAGTCAAGAAGAAGATCTAAATGCAAGGTATGCTAGTTTGGCTAGAAAGGTTGAATTCATGGAATTAAGAAAAGTAAAAGAAGTCAAATATGTACAAAATGAAGAAATTTGTAGCATTTATGATGAATTAGGACACTCGACAAATAGATGTCCTAATATTCCTGTTTTTAAAGAAGTTGTGCATGAGCAAATAAATGCAATGAACAATTTTAATAAGACATTCACCTCTTCTTTTTCAAATTCTTACAATCCAAGATGGAGAAATCAGCCGAACTTCAGTTGGAGGAATAATAATCAAGCACAATTTATGCAACCACCACCTCCTCAGGAACAACAGGATTCTCAAAATTCTCAAGGATATGCACCTTATGTCCCACCATAAAGGAAAAACCTTGAAGGAACATTGAGTGCATTCATAGAAAAGCAAGAGGCCGTCAATAAACAAAACACTCAAACCATGATAGACATAAAAGACACTCTTTCCAAACTTACTTCTGCACTCACCATTCACGAGAAAGGAAAATTTCCTTCTCAACCTCAACCAAATCCCAAAGGTCAATATAGTCTAAATGAGAGTAGTTTAGAAAACTAACAAATAAATCAAGTCAATTCTGTGATAACTCTTAGGAGTGGAAAAGTTGATGAAAAAGAAATTTCTGAACCTTGTGAGAAAGATGGTGAATCAATTCTCCAAGATAAGGAAGAGGTTGATAAGTCATCTGGCCAAAATGAGACCAAACTCTCGTCTCATTCACTCTCATTTCCTCAAGCATTAAGCAAACCAAGGAAATTGGACCACCAAACTGAAATTTTTGAAATTCTTAAATAAGTGAAGGTCAATATTCCATTGTTAGATACTATGAAACACTTTCCTTCTTATGCCAAATTTTTGAAAGACTTATGCACTGTTAAAAGGAAATTAAATGTGGAAAAGAATGCCTTTTTGACCGAACAAGTAAGTTCCATTTTTCAAAGCAATAATGTTTTGAAACATAAATACCCTAGTTGTCCTACGATTTCATGCATTATTGGAGAACATATGATTGAACAAGCTTTACTTGATCTTGGTGCTAGTGTTAATTTGCTTCCATATTCAGTTTATCACCAACTCAATCTGGGTGAGTTAAAACCAACTTCTGTAACTCTTCTACTTGCTAATAGATCAATTAAAATTTCAAAAAGAATAGTGAAAGATGTGTTGTTACAAGTTGATAAATTCATTTATTCCATGGATTTTATTGTCTTGGAAACTGAACCTATGATTAATTGTTCCAAGTCAATTCCTATTATTTTAGGTCATCCATTTTTAGCAACATCCAATGCTTTGATAAATTATAGAAATGGATTGATGAAGCTAACATTTGGAAACATGACACTTGAAATTAATGTTTTCAACTTATGCAAGTAACCACATGAAGTCAATGATGAAAATGAGAAAGCTGACGGGATTGAGGCCATTGTAGATGACCATCTTCTAAAAGGGAGTTCTTCTGACCCATTAGAAGTTTGTTTAATTAATTCATTTGATTCAGATATACAAGTAGATAATGATATTTCTGAAATATGTTCTTTGCTTGATTGTACACAAGCAATGGAATACAAAGGATGGAAGCCGAGATTTGAAGAGCTCCAACCCATGAATGATAATATTCATGAAGAAGTACCCACATTGGAACTAAAACCATTACCTTTTGGGTAGAAGTACACATTTTTGGGAGAAGACCAAAGTTTTCCAATAGTAATTTCATCAATCCTTACTGAAGAACAAGAAGGTATGTTGATAGAAGTACTTAAAAGGCATAAAAGTGCAATTGGATGGACATTAACAAATATAAAAGGTATTAATCCATTAATTTATATACATAGAATACATTTAGAGGATAATGCTAAAACATCACAACAACCTCAAAGAATATTAAATCCACACATAAAAGAGGTAGTTAGGGCTAAAGTTCTTAAATTACTTGATGTTGGAATTATTTACCCTATTTCTGATAGCCTGTGGATAAGCCCTACACAAGTTGCGCCTAAGAAATCTGGAATAACAGTGGTTGAAAATGAAAAAGGTGAGTTAATACCTACGTGAGTTTCATCTAGTTGGCGTATGTGTATTGATTTTAGAAAATTAAATACAGTCACTAGGAAAGATCATTTTCCCTTACCATTTCTTGATCAAATTCTAGAAAGAGTAGTAGGACATCCCTACTATTGTTTTCTTGATGGTTATTCGGGGTATAATCAAATACAAATTGCATTAGAGGATCAAGAAAAGACTACTTTTACGTACTCCTTTGGCACTTTTGCATATAAAAGAATGTCTTTCAGTCTTTGTAATGCTCCGGTAACTTTTCAAAGATGCATGCTAAGTATTTTTAGTGACATGATTGAGCATTATTTAGAAGTTTTTATGGATGATCTGACAGTTTTTGGAAATTCTTTTGAAAATTGTCTTGATAATTTAGATAAAGTTCTTAAAAGATGTGAAGAAAAATGATTTGTTTTAAATTGGAAAAAATGTCATTATATGGTTACTTCAGGAATCGTGTTAGGTCATGTGATATCTTCTGAAGGAATTGAAGTTGATAAGGCCAAAGTTAAATTAATTGCTCATTTACCTTCCCCAAAAACAGTCAGATAAGTTCGATCCTTTTTAGGACATGCATGATTTTATCGAAGATTCATTAAGGACTTTAGTATCATATCTAGATCATTATGCAATCTTCTGATAAAAGATGCACATTTGATTGGACTCAAGAATGCCAAAAATCTTTTGAAAAATTAATTGGTCTTCTAACATCGGCTCCTATCATGTAATCCCCTGACTGGTCTTTGCCTTTTGAATTGATGTGTGATGCAAGTGATTTTGCTGTTGGCACTGTTTTAGGCCAAAGAAAGGAAGGTAAGCCTCATATGATTTGTTACGCAAGTAGAACTTTAAATAGTACACAAATGAATTACACCACTACTGAAAAAGAACTACTTGCTGTAATTTTTGCATTGGACAAATTTTGAGCTCATTTAATTGGTTCTTCTACTATTGTTTTCACTGATCATGCTGCTGTTAGATATTTAATGTCTAAGCAGGATGCCAAACCTAGGTTGATATGGTGGATCTTGTTGCTTCAAGAATTCAACATCACAATAAAAGATAAGAAATGAGCTGAAAATGTTGTCGCAGATCATTTGTCCAGACTTACAATAGGCTCATCTTTTGATAGCACACCTATCAATGATTCTTTTCCTGATGAGTTTTTATTTTCTGTCAATTTCATGCCTTGGTTTGCAAACATAGACAATTTTCTTGTAACAGGAAAGATGCCGCCTCAATGGTCACATCAAGACAGAAAAAAGTTTTTAACTGAGGTGAAGAATTTTTATTGGGATGACCCATATTTGTTCAAATATTCTCCTGATCAAATCTTTCGGAGATGTGTACCCGACAATGAGGTAGGTAGTGTCATTAAATTTAGTCACTCAGAAGCATGTGGAGGTCATTTTTCTTCAAAGAAAACAGTTGCAAAAATCTTGCAGTGTAGATTTTATTGGCCCACTTTATTTAAAGACAGTCATACCTTTTGCAAAAGTTACGAAAATTGTCAAAAATTAGGGTCCATTTCTAAAAGAAATATGATGCCTCTGAACCCTATGTTTGTCATTGAAATTTTTTATTGTTGGGGAATTGATTCCATAGGTCAATTTCCATCCTCATTTGGATATATGTATATTTTGGTTGCAGTTGATTATGTCTCAAAATAGATTGAGGCGATTCCATGTCGATAAAATGATCATAAAACTATTCTCAAATTTTTTTTAAAAAATGTCTTAAGTCGATTTGGAATCCCTCGAGCTATCATCAGTGATGGGGGAACACATTTTTGTAATAAACCATTTGAATCTTTAATGAAAAAATATGGTATTACCAATAAAGTTGCTACCCCTTATCACCCTTAGACAAGTGGGTAAGTAGAATTAGCAAATAGGGAAATTAAACAAATTTTAGAAAAAACAGTTAACCCAAATCGTAAAGATTGGTCTTTAAGATTAAACGATGCACTTTAGGCTTACCGTACTGCTTTTAAAACATCTTTAGGCATGTCACCCTATCAGTTAGTCTATGAAAAACCTTGTCACTTACCTGTAGAACTGGAGCATAAAGCATTTTGGGCCATTAAAGCTTTCAATTTAAATCTTGATGATGCTTGCAAGTTACGCAAATTGCAAATAAATGAACTTGAGGAATTGAGAAATGATGCATATGAAAACTCAAAAATTTATAAAGAAAGAACAAAAGCTTTTCATGACAAATCTATTTTGAGCAAATCTTTTGAAATTAGTCAAAAAGTTCTACTTTATAATTCTCGTCTTCACCTATTCCCTGGAAAATTGAGATCTAGGTGGACTGGTCCTTTTATTGTCAAACATGTATATCCTTATAGGGCCATAGACATTGAGAATCCTAGGAATGGTAATGTGTCTAAGGTCAATGGACAAAGACTTAAACCATTTATGGAAAATCAAGTTCTTTGAGGTAGAATTCTTTTCCTTTCGATCCTTGTTAAGTGAAAAATTTACTCTAATTTTGTGGCTTTAGTTTGTTTTGCTGTTCTTTAGCTCCTCGGTAAAATGGCAGATGACGGTACTCCGTGACTCTCAAGTCAGTTTGCTCTCTTTCAGTTTCCCAAAATAATTGATTTCTTCTTCTCCAAAATGAATATCATTCTCTCAAACCTGAGAAAACATTTTCCTTCTCTTCCTCAAAATGCTCTAACAAAAATTTACAAGGCTAGATGTGAAAGATTGAGATTGTTAATGCACAAAGGTATACCAGAAGATGTACGTTGGATAATCGAAGCAAAGGTCCGATTAGCAGGTGAGTCTTCAATTTCATTTGACTCATACATGCCAAGTCTTGGTAGAAGTTCATATTCTAAAAAGAGAAGAGCAAAAAGATTACAAGTCTGTCACATATGTGGACGATGGAATTGTAACAAACAATGTCGTTCTTTGGGGATGGTTTTTAAAAACAGAGAAGATAAAATTTTCTTCATTAAGAATAGACTGAGTAAGGAGTCATTAGATGATATCTTATTGACTCTTGACACGCATTCTTGTGGTCTTGTGTATCGTGAACTTCTTAATTTGTGGAAACTCTTCAAGGGTGAACAAAAGCAATACAGTGTTGGGAATCTGACTCTAAAAGACCCTGTTTGCCAATTTATAAGAAAATTGGATGGGAAGCTTATCCTCAACTCATAAAAGGCGTTTAAGTTGTTTCTGGACGTGAAACCAGAGGTAGATGTGAGCAACATCCATAACATGTACATATTTTCTTTTTCTTCTTCTTCTTCTTCTTCATGTTTAAGAAAAAAAAGAAAAAAAAAAGAGTATGTATACATCTTGGGTTTGGCTTTGGTAACACAAAATGTGAATGGGGAAATGCATGCATCTTGATCCAACCTTTTTAATTAAAAAACAAAGAAGGTAGATTGTATCCCACATGTGAGGCAACTAGTCGTATTATGACCACTTGTCCCTTTTGGGAGCCCTATGTTGCGCTAGTCTTGAATGGGTCTAATACTGGTCAACAATGCTTTGGCACAAAGCCGAAAGAGCAGACTACCTTCATCCCAATCTCAAGTGAGTATACACCCATCTTTTATCAGGTTTCTAACAACTTGAAAAAAAAAATAGAGGGCGAAACTACGGTTGTACTTGGTCTTTAATTAGATTAGAAGCCTCAGGCGGATGCCCGTCCTGTCATAGACTCTGGAGGAGACCTTCACACGTCAGTATATAAATAAAGTTCGTGTGCCATGCTCTGTAGAGAGTTGTGTGCTATATTCCCAGTTCTTGGAACTAAGGCTTTGTAGCGCTGATGGATAGAAAGAAGCGTCTCGTCTTTACAGTGAACAAAAACTGTTAACTGAGCTGTATACTTACTTTAATTAGTAGGTCTCTATGACGAGTTCTGACTGGCTGTGATCAGGTACCATCTTCTTAGAATACAGGCCTTTAATTAGGTTTGCAAGAAGATAGAGGGTTGTTCTTTTGTAAGCATGACGGAAAGGATTCAAAGGTTCTTGTTGTCGGTTCGACAATCCTTGTGGAATTCATATGTTGCACTGGTGACACGCAACTCAAAAACATGCCACTATTGCATTCATGACACGCAGTATAAAGATACGCTATGAAAATTGTACATACAGGTATGTCCTCCTTTATTATTATATTTCTTTTATCTTTGTATAATTTTGTTGTATTTTGATTTTTGGATAGACGATCCTTTGAGCAGAGTCCTTCAGGGGTTTCTAGACTTCTTTATCCTGATGATTTTCTTGAAGTTAAAAAAAATCAAATAGTGAAAAAAAATCAAAAAAAAAAGAAAAAAAAAGATTCTATTTTTTTCAAACTTTTCTGACAACAGCCAACTTACCCACATAGGTGCTATGATCACTTTTTCTCTTCTTTTCCCTATTTAAACACTTCATTCTCTTCACTTTCCTCTAACTCATAATCATTCAGAGGGAAGGTGAAATTATGGAACCTCCTGTTCGTAACCTTAAAAATGTCTGTGTTTTTTGTGGGTCAAGTTATAGGAAGGGTTTAGAGTTTGTAAATGTAGCAAGCACTCTTGGTCGAACACTTGCTACAAGAAATATTCATGTTGTATATGGGGGTGGTTGTCGTGGGTTAATGGGGGTCGTATCACTCTCTGCATTTGTAGGAGGCAGTCAGGCTTTAGGTGTCATTCCTAAACCTTTAGCTCAAAATAACATTACTGGAAAGACAGTTGGAGAAGAAATTTAGGTAACATCTATCCATGGACGAATGAAAATAATGCTTGACAACTCTGATGCATTCATTGCCTTACCAGGTGGTTTTGGTACTTTGGAAGAAATTTTTCAAATTGTCTCTTGGGCACAACTGAACATCCACCATAAACCCATTGGCTTGTTGAATGTTAATAATTTCTTTGATCTTTTGTTATTTTTTCTTGATAAAGCTATGGAACAGAAATTTATCACTCCTTCGGTAAGAAAACTTCTTATCTCTGCCTCCACTATTGATGAGCTGATTGATAAATTAGAAGCTTTTGTTTATGAACCTGATAAAGTCCTCGCTCAGATAGATTGGTCATCAGGAAGCAGTGCGGGAAGCAGTGCGGGAAGCAGCATGCAAAGAAAGCCAGATCTGACACTTCATCTTTAACTTTTCATTACCTTTGATTTTATTTATCATACTTTATTTCTGTTTAAATTTGTGTCAGATTTCTCCAGCAGGTAATATCTTCTATCCTTTATTCATCTATATTTTAACATTACGGACAATGTTGTGATCTGGTTGGGGGGGAAGGATAGTTTTAAAAAAAAGTAGGGAAGTATGATATGATTTTCATAAACTTGCTAAACCAATGAATATTGGCAGAGTAAGGAGTAATTTTACTCCTGAGACACATTTTAGTTGAAAAAAGTATGTTTAGTGAGATGACTGTCAGAAACCTACAACAAAACCAATTAAGGATGGCAAAGTAAGAAGAAAATTTTGCCCTTAAGGTAATTTTACTCTTGAGACGCATCTTAGTTGAGGAAATAACTGTTTTAGAAGTAGCAAAAAGCATATCTTGGGTCATAGCATAAATTTTCTTCTTTCTTATAAATCACATGCTTGGATATGAATGTTGAAGTGATGGATTGAGAATGATAGAAATATGCCTTGTGAGATTTTGAGCCTATTGATGAATGGATTAAACATTTGTACCATTCTCTTCTTTCTTATGTGATTTTCACTCATGAAATTGTTACTCTAGAACTTGCTTTGATTCTTTTTAAGGCTACATTTTCACATGTATACTTAAATATGATTGAGGCATTTTAAAATAACTACTTTGACCAAATAGCCATCCTTGTATATTTTTCCTTGTGTAACCCCTTTGAGCTTATTTGGCAGTTTTTGTTTTTAGCTTATTACGTGCCTTTAAAAAAAAAAAACATATGTTTTTACCTGACCTTAGGGAATAAGAGAGCATTGACTTTGTTCTTAAACAAGTGTGGGGGCGTGTGTGTAAAAAAAAGGGAAACGTAAAAAAAAAAAAAAAAAATAAAAAAAAAAAAAAAAAGAAAAGAAAGAAAGAGCTAACCATCTGATACACTATGTGACATATCTATATCTAGAATAAAGATTTATGCTTTGAAACAACAGGAAGAGAAGGAGAAGGTTTATGCCTAACAATGAATCCAACTCATCAATTTAGGATTGATCTTCAACAAAACATTAGTCAAATATTGGTCATTGTCCTTATTGATGAATGTTCTCAAATATCTTTTCCACTCTAACTGTACCATAATGTTCTTTTATTCTCTTTGGTATTTATCTTCTTATATCCATATTATCCTTCCTTCTTTACCATGACCCCGTTATAACCTTCAATAAAGTCCTCTTGATTTTTGTGTGCATGTGTTCTGAGTAGTGGAGAAGTAGAAGATAAGCAAGCTTATGGTAGTGCAATTTTTCATGGGTTAAATTGAGTGAAATATCTACCATTTTAAACACTAGAGGGATTGAGAGTGAATCCTGTGAGGATTTCTCATTCTTGATTTGTTCTTTTTAACTGAAGTTTCCTTGCTTGATGGTTTAAGATATGAAGAAATAATACCTAAAAAAAATGCTTTGTTCCCTTGAATGACTCGTTGCTCTTCTTGTTTCATTAAATCTTTTAGAGTTTTTAGCTTTTGAGTCTGTGTCATTTTTCTTTGTTCCTTAGTTTTTGTTCTTATGTGTTTTGCCCAGGAGTGCAAAAGTTTAGTGTAGGGGAATTTGATAACAATGTATTTTATGCATTTTATAATCCTCTAACTAGCCTTCTTAAGGTTCAATTTGGATTAATTAAGTTGATTTTGTCACATTTTATGAAATTAAGCTTAATTGGATCATTGAAGAAATTATTGCTTGAATTATCATTAATTTGGGTGATTGCATTCTTAAGTAAAGTGGCCACAACTTGAGTTGTAATTATTTGATTAATGTGATTCTGGTCTTGTTGGAAAGTTAAGATAATTCTCTAATAACTATTCACTTGATAACAAGAATCACATTAACAGCAATATATTTCATTCATTGTATAACCTTCTCACTTGGCTTTTTCAGTAAACTGGCTATAATTTGAGTTACAAATATCTGATTGATGTGATTTTGTTCTTGTTTTTAAGCTAAGATAAATTTCTACAACTTTTATGAAGGCCTTAAGACCAGAAACACATGTTTGGATAACTCAAATTGAAGTTAAAGCAAAATCTAGCGTTTTGAACCTGACAGCTTGACCTTCATGCACTCATTTGGCTATATCTTGGGTTATAAGAGTTCAATAATTCTGAAATTTTTACAGTGGAAGGTTAAGACCCATATCTACAACTTTCATGAATAACACAAAAGTTAATTCGGATTCCTTGAAGGAGATATTGGGCTTGGAAGTCAGAACAGAAGTGTTGGATTTGGGCCTGACCCATGAGCAGTAATTAGGCCATATCTCGGGCTGTGGTTATTGGATTTGGCTAAACTTGGTGTCTCTAGAAAGCTGAGACAATTTCCTAGAATTTTCATGAAGACTACTTGGCTCAATTCTGACGCATGCCATAAGCTAAGAGCAGAGACATTTCAGAGCCAAGAAAGTCCATAATTTCAGCTCATTCATCATCTATTTTGATTTTATTTCTTATCATCAAACAACTCCATTGTCTTCTTACACTCTTTGAACTCTATAAAAGGAGGCAAAGGCTGAACATTTGAGGGTGTTAGTTAGCTTAGAGTTTAGTTTATGCTATTGTGTTATTAGTTTCCTTTTGTGTAGTTTTATATTGTTCTTAATTGAAGTTATGTTCATCATCATCTTCTTCTCTCTTTCCTTCTTCTTCTCTCTTTCTTTCTTCTTGTCTATGAGTAACTAAATCTTAATCTTGCCTAGGTGAAGCTCTTGGTAATAAGTTAAGGTTAGATTAATTTCTTTCTTGTGCTTTAAATGATATATTTTTATGTGATCTTTATATGAGTTGTATGTTGTTTCCAATTAATTTAGAAACTCTTCTTATATAATGAATATCTTGATCCATTGTAGACAATAGGATTGGCACAGTGGATGCTTTTGACGATTTACAAGTATTAGTAGATAATTATTAAAACCATAATATGATTACATGATTGAACTTTGAATGTTAAATCTTCCGATTAGAATCTTCATTATGCATGATTTCAATTGAGTTATAAAACGAAATAATCTTGTTTTTAATTTATTACCAAAAGTGGATCTCCTAACTCAAGCAAATTTTTTTTCATCTGTGAACAACTTATATCATTTTTAGTATTGTGACAAATTTTCTCCATACCTCAAATAATTTTCTCTTCATCAATTCCCTGTGGATCGACCTCGGACTCCCAAGAATTTACTACTTGAAACAACCTGCACTTGGGTTTGAAACTTTTAATTTTCCCATCAAGTTTTTGGCGCCGTTGCCGGGGACTTGATTTAAGTTCTAATATATTGAGGTTCTCTTTCTGTAAGTAAACTTCATTATCAGGTATATTTTTCTTCTACTCTTTTCATTTTTATTTATCTATTTACTAATTTACTAACTAACTTAATAACTAATTTATTAACTAACTTTTATATTTACGTCATTTATTTATATATTTTTTATTTATTTTCGTTTTTATTTTTTATTTTATTTTTTTATTTACGCTTTCTATTATTATTATTATTATTATTATTATTATTATTATTATTATTATTATTATTATTATTATTATTATAATTTGTTATTTATTTTATGCTTTCTAACTTTCGACAATGTTGTGATCTGGTTGGGGGAGAAGGATAGTTTTAAAAAAAGTAGGGAAGTATGATATGATTTTCATGAACTTGCTAAACTAATGAATATTGGCGAGTAATGAGTAATTTTACTCCGAGAGACGCATTTTTAGTTGAAAAAAGTATGTTTAGTGAGATATTTTATTTTTATTTTTGGGTGGTGGAAACTTACAACAAAACCAATTAAGGATGACACAGAGTAAGGAGAAAATTTTGCCCTTAAGGTAATTTTACTTCTTGAGACGCATCTTAGTTGAGGAAATAACTGTTTTATAAGTAGCAAAAAGCATATCTTGGGTCATAGCATAAATTTTCTTCTTTTTTATAAATCACATGCTTGGATATGAATGTTGAAGTGATGGATTGAGAATGATAGATAGAAATATGCCTTGTGAGATTTTGAGCCTATTGATGAATGGATTGAACATTTGTACCATTCTCTTCTTTCTTATGTGATTTTCACTCTAAAAGAATTTGAAATTATTACTTTCTAGAACTTGCTTTAATTCTTTTTAAGGCTACATTTTTACATGCATACTTAAATATGATTGAGGCAGTTTTTTAAAAAAAAATACACTACTTTGACCAAATAGCAAATCCTTGTATATTTTCTCAAAATTGTGTAATCCCTTTGAGCTTATTTGGCCGGTTCTTGTTTTAGCTTATTGCGTGCCTTTAAAAAAAAAAAAAAGAACATGTTTTTACACGACCTTAGGGAATAAGAGAAAGCATTGACTTTGTTCTTAAACAAGTGTGGGGGTGTGTGTGTAAAAAAAAAAGGGAAACAAAAAAAAAGAAGAAGAAGAAAAAATAAAAAATGAAAAAAGAAAAGAAAAGAAAGAAAGAGCTAACAATGATACATGAATTATGTGACATATCTATATCTAGAATAAAGAATTATGCTTTGAAACAACAGGAAGAGAATGAGAAGATTTATGCTTAACAATGAATTCAACTCATCAATTAGGGATTGATCTTCAACAAAACATTAGTCAAATATTGGTCATTGTCCTTATTGATGAATATTCTCAAATATCTTTTCCACTCTAAGAAAAACCTCATAAGGCATTTCTTTTATTCTCTTTGGTATTTATCTTCTTATATCCATATTATCGTTCCTTCTTTACCATGACCCCGTTATAACCTTGAATAAAGTCCTCTTGATTTTTGTGTGCATGTGTTCTGAGTAGTGGAGAAGTAGAAGATAAGCAAGCTTATGGTAGTGCAATTTTTCATGGATTGAATTGAGTAAAATATCTACCATTTTAAACACTAGAGGGATTGAGAGTGAATCCTGTGAGGATCTTTCTTGATTTAAGAAAGTCCATAATTCAGCTCATTCATCATCTATTTTGATTTTACTTCTTATCATCAAACAACTCCATTGTCTTCTTACACTCCTTGAACTCTATAAAAGGAGGCAAAGGCTGAACATTTGAGGGTGTTAGTTAGCTTAGAGTTTAGTTTATGCTATTGTGTTATTAGTTTTCCTTTGTGTAGTTTTATATTGTTCTTAATTGAAGTTATATTCATCATCTTCTTCTTTTCTCTTTTTTTCTTCTTGTCTATGAGTAACTAAATCTTCATCTTGCTTGGGTGAAAAGGTGAAGCTCTTAGTAATAAGTTAAGGTTACATTAATTTCTTTTTTGTGCTTTAAATGAAATATTTTTATGTGATCTTTATATGAGTTGTATGTTGTTTCTAATTAATTTAGAAACTCTTCTTGTATAATGAATGTCTTGATCCATTGTAGACAATAGGATTGGCGCAGTGGATGCTTTTGACGATTTACAAGTATTGGTAGATAATTATTGGAACCATAATATGATTACATGATTGAACTTTGAATGTTAAATCTTCCTATTATAATCTTCATTATGCATGATTTCAATTGAGTTATAACACGAAATAATCTTGTTTTTAATTTATGACCAAGAGTGGATCTCCTAACCCAAGTAAATCTTTTTCATTTGTGAACAACTTATATCATTTTTAGTATTGTGACAAATATTCTCTGTACCTCAAATAATATTCTCTTATTTGATTACTGTGGATCGACCTCGGACTCCCAAAATTTACTACTTGAAACAACCTGCACTTGGGTTTGAAACTTTTAATTTTCCCATCAAGTTTTTGAATTCTAGCTATCAAACAAATTGCGTGGACTTGATTTGAAGTTCTAATATATTGAGGTTCTCTTTCATAAAGTAAACTTCATTATCTATTGTATATTCTTCATCTACTCTTTTCATTTTTATTTATCTATTTACTAATTTACTAACTAACTTAATAACTAACTTATTAACTAACTTTTATATTTACGTCATTTATTTATGTTTTTTATTTATTTTCGTTTTTATTTTTTATTTTATTTTTTTTATTTACGCTTTACTGTTATTATTATTATTATTATTATTATTATTATTATTATTATTATTATTATTATTATTTATGCTTTATGCTTACTAACTTTCTAACTTTTAATTTCTCATTTATTTTTGCAATCTAACTTTTAAATTTGGAAGGTCATTTATTTTTTAACGTCCTCTAACTTAATGAAATAATATTTGTTCTTCTCTTCTCTTTCGTTGGCTACAATGTATTGAAACCTCGCCACTCTAAATCATTTTTTCATATTTTAAATTTACTTTTTAAACTTTATTTTCTATATTTTATTTTTCGCACTTTATTTTTTAAATTTTAATTTCCGTATTTTATTTTTCGCATTTTATTTTATTTTTATTTTTGAGTGGCTGGTTTATACCACATCCTTCTTAATATTTAATGACCGGTGTCTACCGCCTACTTGTACATTATTTTTATTTTATGTCACTTATTTATGCTTAATTGGTATCGTGATTCAAATTCTGGACGTTTGGTTAAAATTAATCCTAGTAATTTATATATTAATTTATTTGAATCACAATCACACACAATTAACACAATGGCTGAATTTGAAGGTGCACATGTTGAACATGATAATCAAACACAA
Organism: Ormosia emarginata; assembly: GCA_029884605.1. Lineage (NCBI taxonomy): Eukaryota > Viridiplantae > Streptophyta > Magnoliopsida > Fabales > Fabaceae > Ormosia > Ormosia emarginata. The sequence goes on from JAQQTP010000068.1 coordinate 9,743,533, forward strand.
CGAGCTGAAAATGAAAGTATACATATTGAACATGGAAATCAACCACTGCGAACTATGCGTGCATATTTGTAACCACCTTGAAATTCTAGTTCATCATGTTTTATCTTTTCACTTACTGCTAATAATTTTAGATTTAAGCCGGGTATGATTTCTTTACTTCCTAATTTTCATAGTTTAGAAAATGAAAGCCTATATTTACATCTAAAACAATTTGAGGAAGTCTTTATTGCTTTTAATGATCAAAATTGCACTGAAGAGATTGTTAAGCTTAAATTGTTTCCTTTTTCTTTGAAAGATAAAGCAAAAACTTGGCTTAACGCTTTGAAACCAAGATCAATTGGCACATGGCAAGAAATGCAAGGTGAGTTTTTAAAGAAATTTTTTCCAATACATAAAACCAATGCTTTGAAAAGACAAATCCAATTTTTTTTTCAAAATTCAAATGAAGCGTATTTTCAAAGTTAGGAAGGTTTTAAAGATTTGTTAAATTCTTGCCCACATCATGGTTTTGAAAAATGGCGGACTATAAGCTTCTTTTATGAAGGTTTAACACCTGAAACTAAACAATTTGTGGAAACGATGTGTAATGACGAGTTTCTTGATAAAGAACCCGAAGAAGCTTTAGATTATTTAAATCATTTGGCTGAAAATTCTCAATCTTGGCATAGTACTAATCTTTCTAAAAATTCAATTAGATATAACCTTGCAAATGCAGGAAAAGAAAAATATCATCTTAGTGAAGAAGAAGATCTAAATGCAAGGTATGCTAGTTTGGCTAGAAAGGTTGAATCCATGGAATTAGGGAAAGTAAAAGATGTCAAATATGTGCAAAATGAAGAAATTTGTAGCATTTGTGATGAATTAGGACACTCGACAAATGAATATCCTAATATTCCTGTTTTTAAAGAAGTTGTTCATAAGCAAGTAAATGCAATGAACAATTTTAAAAAGTCATTTACCTCTTCTTTTTCAAATTTTTACAATCCAGGATGGAGAAATCACCCGAACTTCAGTTACAGGAATAATAATCAAGCACAATTTATGCAACCACCACCTCCTCAGGAACAACAGGATTCTCAAAATTCTCAAGGATATGCACCTTATGTCCCACTATATAGGAAAAATCTTGAAGGAACATTGAGTGCATTCATAGAAAAGCAAGAGGCCATCAATAAACAAAACACTCAAATCATGATAGACATAAAAGACACTCTTTCCGAACTTACTTCTGCACTCACCATTCACGAGAAAGAAAAATTTCCTTTCAACCTCAACCAAATCCCAGAGGTCAATATAGTCTAAATGAGGGTAGTTATAGAAAACTAACAAATAAATCAAGTTAATTATTGTGACAACTCTTAGGAGTGGAAAAGTTGTTGAAAAAGAAATTTGAACCTTGTGAGAAAGATGGTGAATCAATTCTCACCTCCAAGATAAGGAAGAGGTTGATAAGTCATCTAGGCCAAAATGAGACCAAACTCTCGTCTCCCCACTCCCATTTCCTCAAGTATTAAGCAAACCAAGGAAATTGGACCACCAAATGAAATTTTGAAATTCTTAAACAAGTGAAGGTCAATATTCCATTATTAGATACTATCAAACATTTTCCTTCTTATGCCAAATTTTTTGAAAGACTTATGTGTGTTAAAAGAAATTAAATGTGAAAAAGAATGTTTTTTTTGAACAAGTAAGTTCCATTATTCAAAGCAATAATGTTTTGAAACATAAAGACCCTGGTTGTCCTACGGTTTCATACATTATTGGAGAACATATAATTGAACAAGCTTTACTTGATCTTGGTGCTGGTGTTAATTTGCTTCCATATTCAGTTTATCACCAACTCAATCTGGGTGAGTTAAAACCAACTTCTGTAACTCTTCTACTTGCTGATAGATTAATTAAAATTCTAAAAGGAATAGTGGAAGATGTGTTGGTACAAGTTGATAAATTCATTTATCCTGTGGATTTTATTGTCTTGGAAACTGAACCTATGATTAATTGTTCTAAGTCAATTCCTATTATTTTAGGTCGTCCATTTTTAGCAACATTCAATGCTTTGATAAATTGTAGAAATGGATTGATGAAACTAACATTTAGAAACATGACACTTGAGCTTAATGTGTTCAACTTATGTAAGCAACCACATGAAGTCAATGATGAAAATGAGGAAGCTAACGGGATTGAGGTCATTATAGATGACCATCTTCTAAAAGAGAGTTCTTCTGACCCATTAGAAGTTCGTTTAACTAATTCATTTGATTCAGATATACAAGTAGATAATGATATTTCTGAAATATGCTTTTTGCTTGATTGTACACAAGCAATGAAATACAAAGGATGGAAGTCGAGATTCGAAGAGCTCCAACCCATGAATGATAATATTCATGAAGAAGTACCCACATTGGAACTAAAGTCATTACGTTCTGGGTTGAAGTACACATTTTTGGGAGAAGAGCAAAGCTTTCCAGTAGTAATTTCATCAATCCTTACTAAAGAACAAGAACGTATGTTGATAGAAGTACTTAAAAGGCATAAAAGTACAATTGGATGGACATTAACAGATATAAAAGGCATTAATCCATTAATTTGTACACATAGAATACATTTAGAGGATAATGCTAAAACATCACAACAACCTCAAAGAAGATTAAATCCACACATGAAAGAGGTAGTTAGGGCTGAAGTTCTTAAATTACTTGATGTTGGAATTATTTACCCTATTTTCGATAGCCAGTGGGTAAGCCCTACACAAGTTGTGCCTAAGAAATCTGGAATAATAGTGGTTGAAAATGAAAAAGGTAAGTCAATACCTACGTGAGTTTCATCTAGTTGGCGTATGTGTATTGATTTTAGAAAATTAAATATAGCCACTAGAAAAGATCATTTCCCCTTACCATTTCTTAATCAAATTCTAAAAAGAGTAGTAGGACATCCCTACTATTATTTTTTTAATGGTTATTCGGGGTATAATCAAATACTAATTGCATTAGAGGATCAAGAATCTGAAAGTACCATAAAAAGAAGAAAGACAAAGGCATAAATGAAAACATAAAAACGTTTAGAGAGAGAAAACAACAAAGCTGAGGAAGAAGAGAGCATAGAAGAGAAAAGGGAAGGAAACATACCCTTTTGAGAGAGACATTTTTTCAAAGGAGGGTAGGCTTCTCTTCAGATTCACTGGGCAAAAAGGATAGAGGGGTTGCAAGACTGGGGAAAGGGAGGAGCAGTCTTGCAACATTGGGGAGGTGTTTCGGTAGCAATGGGGAATAGTGAGGTGTTGATTTGCAGGAATAAGAAATGGAGAATGGAAGCAATGTTTAGGGCAAATAGAACACATAGAGAATGAAAATGAAAGGGAAGGGAAAAATATGGGGGAAAAGATATAAAAGAATTATTTAATTATAAATATATAAAATATGCAAATAAGAGCATGATCACCTAACTTTTTTATCGCTGAATATTTCATTTTAATAATAAATTTTTCATGTTTTTATATATAAAATGTTAGCGACGGAACATTTCCGTCGCTATATATTTCATATAATAAAACGTTTATTTGTTCAAGAAACAAAGTAATTTAGCGACGGAGTTGGTCACAGATAATGTAGCGACAGAATTTTTCCGTCACTAAATTTGTCGCTAAGTAAACCAAATAGAATCCGTAGCTATTTCCGTCGCTGATAGTCACAATTTTTTCTGTCGCTATACACAGCATTTTTAGTAGTGCTCAACTCAATTCTAGACTAATTTCAACACATACGACCATAACTCAACATTAACGAAGACCTCAAATCTATTGGGAATCTAATTGGATCATATCTCCTTGGTTCTAGATCATGGGGTATGCATCTTCAAGGACACCCTGAATATTGGGTAATTTATCCTTTAATTCGGTGGCCCTTTCCACAAGAATGACCTTCTCTGACCAACAAAAACTGCATGGTCCAATAGCTTCTCTGCTACGCTGATAAAAAAATCGACCATAATGGAAATCAGTTGAAAGATCCCTGCCTGTAAGTCTCTAACATTGCTTATGTTTTTGGATATGGGTTTTCTTGCTTTTAGAATAGAGCAAGAAAAGAAAAAGAAAAGTTCTGATCGGTGGTACGCAACAAGTCGCAAAGCAAATTGAAGCAAACGGTTTTTTCATTTTTTGTACGTTGACGGGTTCTAGTTAGATTTGTAGTGTGCCTCCGACATTGATGGTGTTTTTAGAAGTAAGTTTCCTTGCTTTTAGAACAGAGCAAGAGATGGAAAAAAGAAAAAAGAAATTTTTTTTATTTAGATATGGTTTCATATACTTACTTTTAAACTAAAACTAGTTTGTTTTCACAAGCTATGTGCGATTTGTACACTATCAAGTTAAGAAATTCAAATAATAAATTAAAAATTTATAAAGAAATGAATTTTGTGTTATCTTACGTTATGTTTGGATGAGCAGAAAGTGAAAGAAAGGCGAAAGAAAATGGGAGAAATAAAAATAATTTTTTATATTTGAGAGTTTTAAAATGCATAGGAACGGAACGAAATATAGGGGGAATCATTCCCCCTCTCTTCCTCTCAAATGTCTAATTTTTGTTCTCTTCAAAATTGAGGTGGAATAAAGGGAACACATTTATGTTCCGTTCCGTTAATAAATCTTCCAAACAAAGCGGGGAGGAACTATGTTCCATTCCATTCATTTCCTTTCCAATTCATCCCCACCTATTCAATTTCGTTCTGTTAATGAAAAAACATCTAAACACAGGGTTAAGTATTTTTTAACTCTATTATTGTTTTATATATTTACTATATTAATTATTAATTAATTATTGTTGCAAATAAATAATAAATAATTATTATTTTTATTCATTTTTTAAAAATTTTATAAGAATTAAAATAAATACATAATCAACAATTTGCAATTAACTAAATAAACCAAGAAAATTATGGAGTCAACAATTTGAAGTTTAGATGCCTGTGTCGACACACGTGTAAATAAATTATGGAGTTATTTGATTTATTTTAATTATAAATCATGCAATTCTATAAATTAATTGTAACAATTTATTATTTTTTAAAAATAAGAAAATATTATCAACTCCAATATTAAAAAATATATCATACAAAAGTATAAAATAAAATAAAATTTATTTTTTACATATATTTTTCTTAAAGTTCATCTAAAAATATGATTGACAGATAAATTTATTATAAATAAAAAATAAAAGAATATAAAATTTGAATGATACATTTAAGAAAAATCAAATTTAAATTCTAATTGATTCAAAATTTAATAGTCTATTTTCTCCGCAACTTATAAAATATAGCAAGTGAAGCAATATAAGTCATTGAGCGTACTTGAAATTCATCATAAATATAAAAATTAATTAATTTTATTTGGTTCTTCCTACATGCTAGAACAAATATTTTGATATGGATTTTGCTAATGTGGTTGCTTTGTATGAAGGCTTTAAATTTTGTAGTCCATTTGAAGGCTTATTTAACTATCTATGTTAAAATTGAAATTTGAAATCCATATATAAGAGGATATGTTGGGTTCAATCAAGGTAAGGGAGGGGTTTCACGACAATAATCATTAATTCATATTGTTATACATTCTTTTTAAAAGATACAATCGTAAAGTTATTTTTGATGCAGGTACAACAGTAAAGTTAAGTAAATAAAATAACCCTATGTAATAAACTTCTAACATGAATCCAAAAATACAATTGCACACTTTTGGGTACAACACGTACAGTAACCTGTGTACAATTCTTAACACAGTCGTTGAATTTGATGTAAAAAATCAAAATGACTCTAACAATTGAACAGTCACAACTCGAGCCTTGTGCAAGATTATGTAAATCATATGCCAATCACCAATGGACAAAGAAGACAACAATTTTTTTTTATCATTTTTAATATTAAAAATCACAACTTAGAAAGAGAAGAAGGATGGTTGCCCTTGTCATCATCATCTATTCATTTTCCTGTTAACAATAAAATAAAAATTGAATTACTTCAAAAAGTCCATAATATATACTACCAAAACCAAGGCTATAAAATTACACTGATCATTAAATCGATGAATGAATTAATTCATAGTTCAATGATATAGTTCAATGATTTAATTGTAATCAAATCGAAACATAATTTTATATAATAAAGAGTATTTATAGATATAAATTTAATATTTAAAATATTTTTTTGAAATTAGAATGTTATTATATTAATATGAATAATGTTAGTATGTAATAATATGACAATGAAGTGTTAATTTAAATAATTTTAACATGTGTAAAAATATTTATATAAGTTTTACATTATATAAATATTAAATTTTATATTTGAAGAAAATATTTAATATATAATATAATATCTGCATATAGATCAAACAACACGTGACAAGGTGGTAATGTGCATGGCCCTACAATTGAAGGGGCTAAGTTCAATTCTCAACCATGGAACTTTGACATACCTTTTAAGATAAGTTTGAACCATGACTGGTTCTTCTATTATTTCTAGTTATTTCATTGATTAAGCTTTGTATTAATTAAGCATTAATCCTTCAATTTCAGTTCATATGATTTCTAGTTATTTCATTGATTAAGCTTTGTATTTATGTTTTATTTGTTGCATTAATCCTTCAATTTTAGTTCATATGAGCACCTATTTTCTCCTGCGTTTATCATTTAAACCGTGACTGGTTCTTCTGTTATTTCTAGTTATTTCGTTGTTTAAGCTTTATTTGTTGCATTAATCTTTCGTTTTTCGTTCTTAACTCAAAGATCCTTATTACGGTTAATGTAATCCATATTCTAGTCATTTTTCAACAAAGATTCAATTTCATTTCATATGAGCACCTGCTTTCTCCTGCTTCTAGAAGAAACTTTGCTACCGAATCTTTAAGGACCCACAACAAAGAGTAGGTTTCTATGTTAAGGAGCTTCTTGTAAAGCTTATCTTGGGGAATAAGATACGACAAAGCATATTTGACTAAATTATGTGAGAATATTTTCCATTATAAGCTATCACTAGATGATAGGACTTTTGTTTTTATAAAAATGAGTCGATGGTTGATCTATATGGGTGACAAAATAGGTTATGAATGATTTATTTATCTTTTTGGGCCTATTATACTTTGTTAGGCTTATGTATCAAGCAATTATTAGCGCAGTCCTACTCCTTAGTAGCCGGTGATGGAAAAGTTTGCTAAAATTGACATAAGGTATATATATATATATATATATACATGTTACGTTTCCTCTCTACTTCTAACAAGAGCTTTAATCATTGAGAGTCACATTAAGACTCGAAGAATGAAGAGGAAGACCTAATCCTCCAAAGACATTGTTCAATACAATTAGGACAAAGACAAGTACGCAATCTACCTAATCCTCAATAAACTTGGTGTTCTATGATAAGGTATGGTGATCAAATTAAATCTTACAAGTTGCTAGCTTTTTCACACCAACATGGATACTTTAAACTCAATAATTATGTAGAGTAGGCTCCCCTATTTCCAGTTTTGTTTCTCTGTTGGTGTGAGTAGGCTCCCCTACTTGAGCTCCACTTTTTACCTTCTTTCATCGATGACAGAGGACTATCAAGCAAGGAATCCAACATTTTGGGAGCAGTTACCCTCGACCCCTACAAAGGTCTTCCTCTTATAATGATGGTAGAATGCATTCAATTGGCATGCAACACCGATAATTAATTGTGTTAATTAATTTACTATCAATAAATTGTTAGATGGGTAATCTCTTTGGTTCACGGTAAGCCTTTAATGAGGCTTGTGATATGTCTTGACTACGGAATGTGATAGCCTTCTTTTATCCTAAATTTTCTTACACACAAAAATTATTAGATTTGTTTTGATAATTAAAGAGATAATTAGGTGACAATTAATTAGTTGAATTTAAAATAGATTAATTCTATTTACCAACTTGCGTTAGTCCAAGTGACAATAAGCTTGGGCACCTTAAACATGTGATCAGTGGTTCGATTCCTGTCTCATGTGTATGGAAAAAAATGTAATTGAGAGCGACCGTCCTCTACGGAACCAACAGTACTGTGGCAGATTAGTCTTTCGCCTTCTAGACGGAGGGATACGGCGGGAAAGAACAAAAAAAATAGATTAATTCTATTTAAATTCTTATTAATTATTTTATCACAACTACAAGTTAAGTGGGACTTCTTTAAACCTCTCTGTTTGGATGTGAAGAACGAAAATGGGATAAGAAGAAAAAAAATGACATTTGAAATGGAAAAAATTGGTGAAGAAATATATATATATATATATTTTGTAAAACCACAAGGTATTCTCATAGATTTGACCCATTTAAACTATCTATGGAACTAATCCTCGTTCGATCAGGAGAGCACGAGTGTTATGCAGTCTCCCCACAAGAGTTGCTTCCCTATATTTGAACTCGCGTCTCATCCCAACCTCGACCTACCCTTTGTGGATAATTGGTGAAGAAAATTTTAAATTTGTAGTTTCTAAACTCTTCTTTCTTCTCTTTTCTTTTCTTTAACATTTGATCTCACCATGCAGTGAGTGATAGTCAAACCAATTGTTTGGTCTGATGCCTGCAAACATGGTGCAATCGGCCTCTGCAAATATTTCTTCTTCGCCATGATCGTAGGAATCATATGCACTCAACTGACCTGCTAAAAGGCAATTTGAATAATGTTATTTATACATACTTACACACACATCACTTTACATTTACACAATTTTCACCATTTGACTATAACTAGTTTCACTTCATTTTTTGTACGCTTACATTCTGATTCTACCACTTCAGTGTGATATGAGGTGATGTGCACCTTGAAGTTGTGCATTCAGCATTTTTCAAGCCAATTCAAAACATAAGACAAAAAAAAGGTGATGTTAGTTGCACACCGCTTCTTTCACACCTCTCAGATGTAGCATTTAATCATAAAATATAACTTACAACAATGAGTTTTTTAAATATTACATCAATGCTAAGGTGTGCAAGTATCATCTCATCAAAAAATAATAAAATGTTAAGTTTCCTATGTATGAACTGCCAGCCAAACTGCTCCGTTTGAAACTTTTCATTGATTAGACTAGCACAGATCTCCTACCTACATGAAAACCTTGTATTATGAACAAAACCATTGAGCAAATTAGGAGATAGGAGAAGTGAATTATCAAATGAAACTTTATAGAAAGAATCCTGGTAGACCCCCCCTCCCCCCCGGTCCATCATTTTCCACAATCAGATAGATCATAGAAACCAATAAAGATGCAAAAAATTTTGCCATGTTTTCAGGGCGCAATGAGTTCAAACTTCAAAGAGAAAACATTTTAAAAATTCTCCAAATCAGGATAACGAGTGTATTATAAGTAAAAAAAACAAGGCTGCGCAGCATAACTACGGTACATGGACATGAATTGAAAGAACCAATAACAAGAAAATAAAATTAGTGTAATACATAATAAAACTACAAGAATAAACAGTGACAGCTAAAACCTACAAAATATGTCAAAACATTACTGTCAATGAATACACTTGGTTAGAGAGTACAGGAACTTTACAAAATATAACGCCTTTCTACTACCAAAATCTGGAAATTATTTTTCTTGCATTGAACCTTTATCTTTGGGAACAAACATATTTAAAATTATATCTGCAAATATTTCAAATAATTATTTCAAGCTTTCCATATATATCTGGACATAATTTATCGAAGGACAAAGTAGTTTGGCAGCAAGTTTTACCGCAATTTGATGACTTGAGCTAGTTCAGAATATCTGAAACAAAGAGCAATGACCTGCCAATAGGCCTTTGGCATATTTGTGACAGGTTCAATACCGCCTCCCTCCTAGCAAGAAAGGCAGAGCAATGATCTATCTGTTTCAGTCTTTTAGATGTATCACCTATACATCATTTAGATTAAACTGTAGCCAGGAAGTTTAAAGGCAATTCTCTTATCTATCATTTCCCTTAACCTCTCAGCATCCTTAAATCTCCCAACACCAACAAGAATATTGGACATAAGAACATAATCCCCACCGTGTCCTCTCTCCATCTCAAGAATTTTCCTGGTTACCCTCTGACCAATTTCAACATTGTTATGAACACTACAAGCACCCAGAAGCGTCCTCCACATCACAGCATTAGCAACCTCAAGAGGCACCTGTAAGGCAACCTTTTCAGCTTCTTCTAACCTCCCCGCCCTCCCAAGCATATCTATCAGACAGCCATAGTGCTTGACCTCTGGCACAAGTTGACAAGCATTCACCATTTTACTGAAAAACTTTAGCCCCTCCTCAACCAATCCCCCATGACTACAAGCATTCAAAACACTAAGGAATGTCACACGGTTCGGCCTCAGTCCAGCCTTCTCCATGCTTTCAAAACTCTCTACAGCTTCCCTCCCCATCCCATTCATTGCAAAACCAGAGATAGCTGACGTCCATGACACCAAATTCTTCCTCTGATCAGGTATCTCCCGGAAGAATCTACTTGCACTCTCTATGCATCCACACTTTGCATATAAATCAATTAGTGCATTTATAATGCGTATATCAAATGCATTGAACCCTCTCTTCTCTGCATAGCCATGAACTGATTGACATATCTTAATATACCCAAGATTCGCAATAGCCGGAACAATGGTTAAAAGGGTAATTTCAGTAGGTTCTATACCATCAACTTCAACCATTTTCCTAAACAAAGTTAACGCCTTCATAGGCTGATTCGCGCGAGTGTATCCATCAATAACAAGAGTCCATGAGACTACACTGCGAACCGGCATCAGATTAAACACAGAGCGAGCAAGTTCAACCTCACCCCATTTAACCAAACTGGTAATGAAAACGTTCCAAGTGACTGTATTTCTTTCAGGCATTTCGTCGAACACCTGTGCTGCTTCAACTAAGAGACCACAAGTTGAGTACATTTGGAGCAACCCAGTTTGCACATAGACGTGAAACTGAAAACCCACCTTGAAAACGAGGGCGTGGAGCTGAATCCCAAAGTGGGTGCAGTTTGAGTTTGCACACGCATGGCAAAGGAATGCAAAAGTGAAGGTATCAAGATAAGGGTATGTCAAGAAAGTGTGGCACTGTTGTTGGGTGTATTTAAAGAAGTGAAGGGCTTCTTCGGGGAAGGGATTTAAGGAATAACAGCGGATGATGTTGTTGAAGAGGAGTAAGTAAGTGGGGGTGGTGTAAAAGGGATAGAGAAAGAGCCCAGTGGTGATGATGTGGGAATGGATTTGTTGGAGAGTTTGGTGGTGAGATGGGTGTTTGAGAAGAAGGGAGAGAAAGTGCTGTGGGTGCTTGGGTAGGGGAGTGGATGGAGGGATAGTGGCTTTGGAATATGGAAAATGGTGGAGGGTTTGGTGAGAGATGGTGGTGGTGGTGGTGGGTATGGCTGCTACACAAGCTGAAAGAGGGTGCCTTAACTTCAAGTGTGACATAGTAAGTGTAAGCATGCAATGCTAGGGTCTATTGTTATTCACAATATTATGGGCAGACAGATGATGCTGTGTAAGGCATTGTAAGAATCATTATCCGATTTTATTTAGATTACCGGTTCGATTTTGCTAGGATACTCAGATCAACGATTTTTCAATCTGATCAGCCTATCCAGTTCTTAAAGAATCTTACAAATTTACAATCTTTCTTGCCACATCGGTTTTGATCCATACAAATTTATGAAACCACAATTGAACTACTCAATTTGCCTCTCTTTTTTTCCTCTTGTCTTTTTTTTTTTTTTCTATCTAGTTGTGAGACACTAATACTAACTCCTAAAGCACTTTTACGACTAAAAATTCCTCTGGACAATTGCATTCTTCAAGGTTTGAACTTTAATTTTCTCTTTAAGAATGTGACTTGTTTATCACTGCACTCAATTTGTCATTTTATAAATATTATAAAACAACTCTTGCCTCTTTTTTATCTCGTTCGTTGTAAGAGATGAACTAGAGTATAAAGTACCAATTTTTTTTTTTTTTTTTTTTTTTGTAAGAGAGTACTATTTTTTTTTTTTTGGGTTTACAAACGAGGCCAAGACTTAAAGAAAAAAAAACACAACTACAAACTAGCACAGGACATTAAGACCCCAACCAAATCAGCAAGGACCAGGCGAAGCAACTCACTATGGGGGTTTGGCCAAATGGTAAGGCCATGAGGTAGGTAATGGCTCTTATTAGCAAGCCAATCTGCATAATAGTTCCATTCTCTAGGAGTAAGTCTCAAGCTTACCTCCCATTCCCTGGATTTATAGTGAAGAATGCTCATGATTAACCAGTTGTGTAGAGGTTTAGGTTGGGACTAGTTGTTAATAAGGATGATAACAACTGCAGATTCACTTTCTAGTATCGCTCTTCTATGTCCCACTTGGAGACCAATGAGGACTCCCCAAAGTTCTATCGTGAAGGAAGTGCAAACACCAATGTTATAAGAGAAACCAGTAATTTAAAATCCATCCTCTCCTCTGAGGACACCTCCACACCCAACACCTCCGGGATTACCTCTGGAAGACCCATCTGTATTCATCTTGACCCAAATTGTCACAAGAAAGGACCCCCTGATGTTACTAATAATTGATTTTTTTTTATTCCCATAAAAGACTTTCCCAATAATCTGGCCTCACAAATATGGTGCACCTTTGAGAGAATGGCATTCAAAGGCTTAGGGGGACGAGTGTAGTGGTCCTCAAAATGATCCCTGTTTCTCCAGTTCTACAAATTCCAGCTAGTAACAAGAAACATATTTGCCAAGATGGATAGGAATTCATACCCATATTATCAGTTAAATTGAGTCTCATTCAGTCACACAAGTCTTCTGTGAAAAATTTCACGATCATACGGGAGTCCACAAGTCATGCTTTTATTCTGGTGGCCAAAGGGCAATCACGAAGGGTGTGGATAGTGGTTTCAACCATGCCAAAACAATGGTGACAATTGGGGCTTCCCCTGCTCCAAGCACTGGTTCTCGTTGTTGTAGGGAGGCAATTATGGGTAGCCTACCACAAAAAGAGCCTCATACGTTGGGGTCATATCCAGTGCCAACTTTCCTTCCAAGGGCCATCTACATGGAGAGTGTTCTGACAAAGAAGGTCATATGCAGAGTGAGTAGAAAAGTTCCATCGATCTGTTTTCCACGCAACTTGATCAAGGTCGGCCAAGGGCAAGGGAGGCATCACTGGGAGGATGCGAGATATAACCTCCATGGGAAGCCGTTTTTGAAGATGATGGGTGTCCTACTCACCTTGAGGATTGATGAAGTGGGTTACCACTTGTGAAAGTTCAACCTCATCTAGTGGACCCGGAGCCCATTGCTGCAAATTTCTAATATCAGGGACCTAATCATCTTAACAAAATTGGGTTGAAGTTCCATCATTTATCATATGCATAGTATTGTCCATTAACATAGGCCACTTGTTAACCAATTCTCTCCATAGTAAAGAATTAGTAGATTGAGAGATCAAATTACCTCTGGGAGTAACCTCACCCATGTACTTTCCCAAAAGCACCTAAACCCATAGGTCATTGGGTTTGTTCAGAATACACCAACCCAATTTAAGAATAAAAGCCTCATTCATGGTTTCCAAATTTCTGAACCCCAAACCCCCACTTTGCTTAGGTAGGCACATGGTTTCCCACTTAATCAAGTGGGCTTTCCTTTGTTGGCTTGTACTTCCCTACACAAAATTCCTCTGAGCTTTCTTTATTTCCTTACAAATTCCTTTAGGAATTTTGGTGTGCTGTATATTGTATATAGCAAGCAAGCCTAACACTGATTGAGCAAGAGTCACATGCCCTACCATGGAGAGGCATTGGGTATTCCATCCTTTTTGCTTGTTGTGAACCTTATCCAAGATAGACTTGAAGGCACCCCTTCTGTTTCTTCCTATGATCAGATTAGCAGTAGCACCAAGGCAGTGCTCAATTTCACGAGTTTCAGAAAAGCCACATAAGTTTATTATCTCTTCTCTAGTATTAAGTTTAACATTTTTGGAGAACATGATAAAGGTCTTTTGTAGGTTGATCTTTTGACCAGAGGCTGAACAAAACATGTTAAGACATGATAGAATACATTGTATTGCTCTCAACTAGCTTCAACAAAGAGTAGAAGTCCTAAGCAAAGATTAAATGGGAGATTGGAGGACCATTTCTCCCAACCTTCACAGGTTTCCAAAAGTTCTTATCAACTCTATCAGCAATAATGTGGGAAAGCTTGTCTATACATATCACAAATAGGTAAGGGGAGAAAAGGTTCGCCTTCCTAAGTCCTCTGCATGGATTATTTGTCTCTGACTTGTTACTATTCCAAAGGATTTGGAAAGTGGAAGACATGATACAGGACATTAAGAGATTCACCACAGCTTCTAGGATGCTAAATTCCTTGAGGCAATTTTCCATAAATTCCTAATTAAGCCTATTATAGGCCTTTTCTAAATTTATTTTAATGGCCATGAATCCCTTATTACCTCTCACTTTTTTCATGGAATAGGCCATTTCTTGGGCAATTAAAATATTGTCCTGAATTCTTCTGCCTAGCACAAAGCTTGCCTGAAAAAGGGGGAAACGGTCAGCCAAATAAGGCTTCAAGCGATTCACTAACATTTTGGCAATACACTTATAGATAACATTATATAAGGCAATCGACCTAAATTGGTTGATAAATTTCGAGCATTCCCCTTTGGGAACAAGCACAATCAAAGTAGAATTAATTTCCAGGATGATGTTGTGATCTTGTCACGCTCTACTCATAAGTCTAATCATTTCCTGCTTAACAATACTCTAATTCTCCTAGTAGAATATAGCAGGGAAGCCATCTTCCCCAGGAGCTTTGAGAGGTCCCATTTGGAAGATTGATGTTTCCACTTCATTCTCCAAGAAAGGTTCATTCACTCTATCAAAATTGTTGGTGATCGGGGGAGGGTAGGAAAGATTTGTAATGAGCTTCTCTTTATTCAAGGACAACTCATGAAATAAGGTGGTGTAAAAGTCCATAGCCAGTTTCCTCACAGCTTCAGGTTCCTCAACCCAATCTCCATTTTGATCACGAAGGATGATAATTTTATTACGCCTTCTTCTGATAACTGATCTGGTATGGTAGTAGCGGGTATTACAATCTCCTTCTCTAATCCATTAGGCTTTGGATTTTTGCAGCCAGTAGGTTTCCTCCTGTTGTAATAAGTTTTCCAATTGCTCATGTAAATTATTTTCTAAAGCATCAAGAAAAGGGTTGTGGCCATACATTGAATTCCTTTAAGTCTTGCCAGTATACTTTTTTTCCTGTAGAATATATTGCCAAAAATCTTATTCCAGTTGAGCAATTTATCTTTCATATGTTCCACCGTTTGTCAAAATGAGTTTTTAGCTTCCTAATTATCTTCCACAAAGTATCGAAAATCCTAGTGGTGCATCCAAGTAGCTTTAAATCTAAAAGGCCTATTACCTTGCACTACTTCAATCATTTCTGTTCGAATGTGGAGAGGGTGGTGGTTAGAGGATGTAACAGTCTCTTTTTAGCATGTTAGACTAGTTTATAGTTACAAAGGTAGCATAATACTTATTTTACATGTCTGTCTATTTTTGTGACAAACTGAGTTAGTTTAGGCACTTTGTTGTAACTCAGAGTATGAAAAGTAGCTTAAAATGACTCAGATAGTAGCATAAATGGTTAAATAAAGGGAAATAAGTCAAGAGAATTTGTTTCTAAGTCACAAATAGGTGTAAGAAGATGTAATTAAAATTTGAGAACAATCAGAGTTAATTTGGTATTTTTAAGCATAGAGGTTGTGCATTTAATACTCAGTGGATTAGGAGCAGATATGAAAAATTAAGATAATGGTGAAACAATAATTTTGATGAATCTTAGTATTTATTTCAAAGTTGTTGGAAGTTGAAAAACTTAATTTAGCTAAATCTAAGTATTCTTAGCAGATCAAGATTTATCAGTGAAGTATATGAAGCTTATGAGTGGTATACGGGTAACAACACATATATTGGACTTTGTTTCATGATATTTCACTCATTTCATCTCCTTTCACTCATTCTTTTTCATGAAAAACAGCAAGGCCACCAGCAACAGCAGAGAGCAAGGAGAAAGCTAAGGAGGAGAGGAAAAGAGGAGAAAAGGGAAGAGCAAAACCAAATATGAGTTTCCATCATCACAAATCACTTGAGGTAAGGGATTCTAACCTAAAACTTCATCTATCTTCTTCTATTTTTCTCTATGGTTGAAGTTAGGTTACATGAGTTGTAAAAGATGGATTTGATAAGCAAATCTAGGTTTTGAGCTTGGGTTTCAATTCCAAGTGTTAAATTAGAGTGTGTATATCTTTCATTAATCCATGATTAAGTGAAATTAAGATTGTATAAGTGTCATAATATGTTAGTGGATCATATTTGAGATTTGAGACATCTTAGAATCAGAATTTCAGTGATTAGAGTGGTGTTTTTAGTTAATGGAATAGTAAAACTGTTCTACAAAATTCTGTAAAACTTTCAGTCGCAAAGTCACGCCTAAGCATGACTAAACCATACCTAGGCGTGGGGTGTTCTGTTCCTCAGCCACGCGAGACAGAAAGGGTCATGCTTAGACGTGGGAAAGTCATACCTAGGCGTGAATTCCATGATTTTTTCAAGAATGTTATTCTTGATGTTTGGAAGTCCCCTGCTAGTTAGGATCATTCTTTTATGTTTTCTTAAGTGTATTAAGATATTTTTAGAAATATTTTACAAAGGAAATAACCACATATTATATACGTACAAGTTTGAGTTTTAAGTTATTCAATAGTTATTGAATAATTGAATTAGTTATATAGGACCTTATACACACTTGTGTAGTTTAGAAAATCACTAGAATTGTGATTGTAAGGTAAACTAGATATAAGATTGATAAGCAAGTGTACTTAGCATAAAGGCATCATTCATTCTCTTATAATCAAAGTTGGGTTGAATATGTAAATTTTTATAGAAACACTTTATTATCTCCTTAAGATGGATGAAATAGAGTATTAGCTAACGTTGAATCCTTTATATGTTTGAGTTGAACTACATAACCATTTTCCGAATTAAGGAAGTGAGTCAAACTCCTTAACCTTGCAAATTAGAAAGTTAAACTCTTTGCTAAGGGGGTAATTAGGAGAGGTAAGTGTTAGTACAACACTTCACCTAAGGCAATGTAGTAAGCTAAACTATTTGTCAAGTAACATGAGGAATATGATCAACCTTATGTAAGTGTAGTAAAGTGAGTCAAACTTACTAACACAAGCCTTAGGATGAGTTAAGTCCTAAGTTAGGCATTGAAGCGAGTTAAGCAATTTGCAAAGTTTAGTTGATGTTATACAGTTGTATGGGTGATTGTGTAATATCGAGGTATATTAAAGTTCTATACATTATACAGTTGTATGTGCGACAGTATAATGTGGTTATCAATTATATTTATAAGTGATTTGCTTTAATGAATGTCATGAAATACATGTTTATTACTGATAAATTTTATGTTCTCACCCTTTTTCGTGTTTTCATGGTAAAAGTAGGTCAAGACCCCTTACCAAGGGTTAACGAAGCTAAAGGAAATGCAACAAGAAATAGATAGTTTTACTTTTACTACTTGAGAACTCTTGTATATTTCTACTTTGAGTTGTAGTTATGATGTATATATAACACTTTGCCGTTAGAGACTTTTGATGTATATAAGTATGACTTACTCTTATCATGGCTTTCCTTATTTACTTGTTTAGTTATATGGAATTAAAGTAATAGTAAGAATAGAAGTAACAAGTTTAATACTTTATATCTTTATATATTTAAGGTATATTGAGATAGTTGTGTTAGGGTGTTACAGAGGAAATCCTAGGGAGAGTGGACACACTGCTTCATGAAATCTAGTTTGCCAACTAGCATTACAAAGACATATGTTCAACCTTTTAAACACCCAATCAAGACCATCCCTTTTGGGCCTCATCCAAGTGTATTTTGATCCTAAGTATCCCATATCTATTAGCTTACAATCATTTATCCATTTTGCAAAATCGTGGCATTTATGAGCTTTCATAGCCGCTCCTCCCTTCTTTTCATTAACATCTGCTATTTTATTGAAGTGTCCCACCACCATCTAGCTATCTAAAATAGTGTTGGAGAAAGCTTTTAATTTTTTCCAAGCCTCTTTATGTTCATTATCACGAGGACTAGCATAGATGATAATAATGACCCATGGCTCCCCTACGCATTCAACCAGTGCTGTGATAAATTAAGTGTGGCTCTCCAAAATAGAGATTTTGAACGAGGGGTACAATAACCAAATACCCCCTGAGAATCCTTTAGTATCAACGATGGCTGAGAAAGTAAAACCCAAATTCTTTATAATATTAGCAGTTCTATTACCACTACATCATGGTTCTTAAATAGCAACTAAGTCAAACTCATGTATTCTTTTTAAGTCTCTAATGGTTCGAGCAAAAGCCCAACTTGAGGCCCCTCTACAATTCCAACTTAGAATTATCATAAAAATAAAAGGCAGAAGGGTGTTGAGATACCAGTCCATAATAGGCCATATGCATGTCCTTTCCCAACATGGAGGGTGTTGGGTCACTTAGGCCCATTGTCTGTATTATCTCTTCAACCATGTCTTCCAAATTCTCTCAATTACTTTGGGAAGGAATGTCTGGTGGTTCAAGGGCTACAAGGGAAGGATTTCCATCCTAGACTCCCAAGATCCTAACTTACGGCCCGAGTTCAACATGAGATAGGGATAACAGTAACATTGGGCTCTCTTGGGAACCACTAGTGTAGGCCTAATTTAAGGCTTGTTGGTTAGAACCCATTAGCTCTCTCGACCCACTTTTTGTAATATTTTGGGTTGCATGTTTGGTGTGGCCTAATTTAGTTGTTGTTGTGTAGGCTTATTTCCTTCCTTGCATAAGGGCATTAGCTGGTCTTATTTCAACACTCACGCTAGTATCTCCCCTCTTCCCAACTAAGAACTTTGACTTGCTTGTTTTTCCTCATTTATGCTCTTGTTAAGACTTCCTTTTTGCGAGCCACCCCATTATTTTACTCTTGAGGTTTATCCTTGTCCACTTCAGGATTGTCGGCCATTATTTGCTCATCATTAGCCTGTCTTTCTGCATTTCTCAAAGAGCCATAGCATGATGTATTCATTCTTTGTCTGCATTGTTCCTTTTTGGCCTTCTGTACTTTGAATGTGCTCCACTCCTTTGGTCCCTACTTGTCCTTTCATGTTTTATACTAGTTCAACATCCTTAGTGGTACATCTCACGTTCCTTGTGCATGTAACCATCATCCTGGGGTCATACATACCTTCCCCTTCCTGACCATTAGGCTTCTCTATCACTTCATATGTACCTTTCTTCACCGAAATATTTCCCTTATTTTGCCCTGATTCCAATGCTGGCTTGGCCACTAGTTTTGAAGGGCAGTGCTCCTCGCCATGTCCACATTTCCTACAGTGGAAGCATACCATATGGATGCCTTCATACTCAATGTGGTAAAGACCACCATTGATTCTATACTGTGAGATCAAAGGCTTTTCCATATATACATCTACATAAATCCTGGCAAACATACTTTTGTTTTGCTGAGTAGTAGTCAGGTCCACTTTCAGAGTCTTCCCCACCAAGTTCCCTACCACCTCTAAAAACTTATCAAAATATTCAATGGATAAGTTTAGGAGTCTTATCCAAGCATCAATTTTGTTAATTAAAGCATTGTAAGGTTGGAAATCAGCTTCCCACTTCTTAACTGAGAGATAATGATAAAAAAAAAAGAGCCAAGGGTCCCTTACTAGAGTGTAATCATAATCAGAGGAAAAGTTGAACTTCACTAAGAAGAAGTTGTTCCCCAAGTCAATGAGGTTGATAGTTCCTGTTTTGGCCTAAAATACATCTAGTCTTTTCTTCAGGACATTGTATTAAATTTTCCTCCCCAACAGTTTCACTATTAATGTATCATTCCACGGCCTTCCCAATCTCTCTTTTTCTACTTGATGGGATTTAATTATAATTAAATGTTTTAACCCAAGTGTAGGTTGTCTCAAGTAATAAAGTCTCGGGAGTCCGAGGTCGATCCACAGGGAATTGATGAAGGGAAACTAATTAATTGAGGTAAAGAGAGTATTTGTCACAAAATTTAAGATGATTTAAGTTGTTCACAATGAAAAAGATTTGCTTGGGTTAGGAGATTCACTCTTAATAATAAATTAAGAATAAGATTATTTCATTTTATAACTCAATTGAAATTATGCATATTGAAAATTCCAATCGGAAGATTTAGCATTCAAAGTTCAATCATGTAATTATATTATGATTCCAATAATTATTGACTAATACTTGTAAATCGTCAAAAGCATCCAATGTGCCAATCCTATTGTCTACAATGGATCAAGATATTCATTATACAAGAATAGTATTTAAATTAATTGGAAACAACATATAATACATATAAAAGTCACATAAAAATATATCATTTAAAGCACAAGAAAGAAATAAATCTAACCTCAATTTATTATTAAAAGCTTCACTCTTTCACCCAAGCTAGATGAAAATTAATTACACATGAGAAAGAAGAAAATAAAAGAAAAGAAAAAGAACTGAAAACCCAACACCGAGAGAGAAGCAAGTTTCTCTCCCTACGCCTTATTTATAGAAGTTTTTGAGGTTACTTATGCATCTGACAAGTAACTTGCGCGATAATTTTCACGTGATGCTACTGGTGCTACGATGGCTAAGAATCTACGATGTTGATGCTATCTGATGTAATATCGTGATACTACAAGTGCTCAAGATCGCTCTGATCTACAGTGATTGCTTGCGTCATCTTTGATGTCATCTTGACGTCATGCTACGATAGCAACTACGAAGACATTTTTTTTTTTTTTTTTTTTTTTTTTTTTAGCAAATCTTCTATGCAATCACATCCATTCTTGATCCTTTGCATTTACCTAGTAAAAATACATAAAAATACATAATTACAACACAATTTAAAATACTAAAAATATAACAAAACTCAAGAACAAACCCAATTAAAAAGATTAAAAAGAATGAAAAACACACACAATGAACCGTAAAAATTGTAAGTTTTACAGTTCATCACACCCCACACTTGAGCTTTTGCACTCACGGGCAAAATATATAAGACCAAAGCTAGGAAATAACACTTGAACTAACAAGCTAAAAACTTAAAAGATTTAATGAAACAAGAAGAAAGCAACTAGTCATTCAAGGGAACAAAGCATTTTTTTTTTAATATTTCTTCACATCTCAAACCATCAAACAAGGAAACTTCAGTTAAAAAGAATGAATCAAGAATGAAAGATCCTCACAGGATTTACTCTCAATCCCTCTAGTGTTTAAAATGGTAGATATTTCACTCGATTCAACCCATGAAAAAATTGCACTACCATAAGCTTGCTTATCTTCTACTTCTCCACTACTCGTAACACATGCACACAAAAATCAAGAGGACTTTATTCAAGGTTGTAACAGGGTCATGGTAAAGGAAAATGGATAATATGGACATGAGAAGATAAATACCAAAGAGAATAAAAAAAGCATTATGAGTACAGTTAGAGTGGAAAAGATATTTGAGAATATTCATCAATAAGGACAATGACCAATATCTAACTAATGTTTTGTTGAAGATTAATCCCTAAATTGATGAGTTGAATTCATTTTTAGGCATAAACCTTCTCCTTCTCTTCCTGTTATTTCCAAGCATCTTTCTTTATTCTAAATATGGATATGTCACATAGTGTATCAAATGGTCGCTTTTTTTTTTCTTTTTTCTTTTTTTTTTTTTTTTTTTTTTTTTTTTTTTTTTTTTTTTTTACACACACACATACTCCCCCACACTTGTTTAAGAACAAAGTCAATGCTCTCTTATTCCCTAAGGTCGAGGTAAAAATATTTTTTTAGGGCACGTAATAAGCTAAAAACAAGAAGCTGGCCAAGTAGGCTCAAAGGAGTTATACTGAGGAAAATATACAAGGATGGCTATTTGGTCAAAGTAGCTATTTTAAAATGCCTCAATCATATTTATGTATGCATGTGAAAATGTAGCCTCAAAAAGAATCAAAGCAAGTTCTAGAGTAACAATTTCACGAGTGAAAATCACCTGAGAAAGAAGAGAATGGTACAAGTGTTCAATCCATTCATCAATAGGTTCAAAATCTCACAGGGCATATTTCTATCATTCTCAATTCACCAATTTAACATTCAAATCCAAGCATGTGATTTTTAAGAAAGAAGAAAATTTATGCTATGACCCAAGATATGCTTTTTGCTACTTCTAAAACTTTTTTTTTCTTTTTTTTTTAATTATAATTTAAAAGACAAAAACTTTGTTACTTCTACAAATTAATACTAGTTAAATACTAACTAAAAACTCCTTACTCTGCCACCAATTAAGATGCATCTCAAGAGTAAATCACCGCAAGGGCAAAATTACTCCTTACTCTACCACCCTTCATTAGTTTAGTAAGTTCCGACAATCATATCAAACATTCCACAAGCTGTATTTTTTTTTATTTTTATTATTATTTTTTATAAAACTATCCTTTCCCCAACTAGATCACAACAGATTAATCGCAATGTTAAAATATAGATGAGTAAAGGATAGAAGATATTACCTATTTGGAGAAATCTAACACAAATTGAAACAGAAACAAAGTACGATAAATAAAATCAAACCCATTAAAGATGAAGTGTCGGATCGGCTTTCTTTTTTCGCTTCCTCACCTTCTCACGATGACCAATCTATCTCGAGCTAGGACTTTATCGGGTTCATAAACAAAAGCTTCTAATTTATCAATCAGCTCATCAATAGTGGAGGCGAGAGATAAGAAGTTTTCTTGTCGAAGGAGTGATAAATTGTTGTTCCATGACTTTATCAAGAAAAAATAACAAAAGATCAAAGAAATTATTAACATTCAACAAACCAATGGGTTTATGGTGGATGTTCTGTTCGGCCCAAGAGACAATTTGAAAAATTTCTTCCAAAGTACCAAAACCACCTGGTAGGGCAATAAATGCATCAGAGTTGTCAAGCATTTTTTTCATTCGTCCATGCATAGATGATACCTGGATTTCTTCTCCAACTGTCTTGCCAGTGATGTTATTTTGAGTTAAAGGTTTAGGAATGACACCTAAAACCTGACTACCTGCTATAAATGCAGAGAGTGATATAGCTCCCATTAACCCACGACAACCACCCCCATATACAACATGAATATTCCTTGCAGCAAGTGTTCGACCAAGAACGGTAGCTGCGTTTGCAAACTCTAAACCCTTCCCATAACTTGACCCACAAAAAACACAGATATTTTTAATGTTACGAACAGGAGGTCCCATAATTTCACCTTCCTTTGAATGATTTTGAGTTGGAAGAAAGTGAAGAGAATGGAGTGTTTAAATAGGAAAAAGAAGGGAAAAAGTAATCATAGCACCTATATGGGTGGGTTGGCTGTTGTCAGAAAAGTTTGAAATTAAGAAATACGATTTTTTTTTAACTTTTTTTTTTGTTTTTGTTTTTGTTTTTGTTTTTTTTTGTTTTTTTGTTTTTTGTTTTTTTTTAACTTCAAGAAAACCATCAGGGTAAAGAAGTTTAGAAACCCCTGAAGGATCCTGCTCAAAGGATCGTCTGTCCAAAAATCAATATACAACAAAATCATACAAAGATAAAAGAAATACAATAATAAATGAGGACATACTGTATGTACAGTTTTCATGGCGTATCTTTATCTTTTACTTGGCGTCATGAGTGCGGTAGTGGCATGTATTTAAGTTGCGTGTCACCGGTGCAACATATGAATTCCACAAGGATTGTCGAGCAACCGACAACAAGTACCTTTGAATCCTTTCGAGTCATGCTTACGGAAGAACAACCCTCTATCTTCCTGCAAACCTAATTAAAGGCCTGTATTCTAAGAAGATGGTACCTAACCGCAGCCAGTCAGAACACGCCATAGAGACCTACTAATTAAAGTAAGTATACAGCTCAGCTAACAGTTTCCGTTCACTATAAAGACGGGACGCTTCTTTCTGTCCATCAGCGCTGCAGAGCCTTGATTCCAAGAACTGGGAATGTAGCACACGGCTCTTTGAGATTGGGATGGAGGTAGTCTGCTCTTTCGGCTTTGTGCCAAAGCATTGTTGACCAATATTAGACCCATTCAAGACCAGCGCAACATAGGGCTCCCAAAAGGGACAAGTGGCCATAATACGACTGGCTGCCTCACATGTGGGATACAATCTACTTTCTTTGTTTTCCAATTAAGAAGGCTGGATCAAGATGCATGCATTTCCCCATTCACGTTGTGCGTTACCAAAGCCAAACCCAAGTTGTATTCCCTCTCTTTTTTTTTTTTTTTTTTTTTTTTTTTTTTTTGTCTTTTTTTTTCTTTTTTTTTTTTTTTTCTCTTTTTTTTTTTTCTTTTTTTTTTTGTCTCGAACATGAAGAAGAAGAAGAAGAAGAAGAAGAAGAAGAATAAAATATGTACATGTTGTGAATGTGGCTCACATCGCCTCGGTTTCACGTCAGAAGCGAAAACGGCTTAAACGCCTTCATGAGTCGAGGATAAGCTTCCCATCCAATTTTCTTATAAATTGGCAAACAGAGTCTTTTAGAGTCGATTCCCAGACTATATTGCTTTTGTTCATCCTTGAAGAGATTCCACAAATTAAGAATTTCACCCCGCACCAATCTATAAGAACGCGTCTCAAGAGTCAATAAGATATCATCTAATGAATCCTTACTCAGTCCATTCTTAATGAAGGATCTATTTGCGGAAACCATCCCCAAAGTATGACATCGCTTGTTACAGTTCCATCGTCCACATTTGTAACAGATTTGTAATCTTTTTGCTCTTCTCCTTTTAGAATACGAACTTCTTCCAAAACCTGGCATGTATAAGTCAAATGAAATTGAAGACTCACCTGCTAATCGGACCTTTGCTTCGATTATCCAGCGTACATCCTCTGGTATACCTTTGTGCATTAACAATCTTAATCTTTCACATCGAACTTTGTAAATTTTTTTCAGAGCATTTAGAGGGAGAGAAGGAAAATGTTTTCTCAGGTTTGAAAGAATGACATCCATTTTAAAGGAGAAGAAAGATTCAGTTATTTTGGGAAACTGAAAGAGAGCAAACCGACTTGAGAGTCACGAGTACCGTCATCCGCCATTTAACCGGGGAGCTAAAGAACTGCAAAACAAAAATAAAACTACAAAATTATAGTAAATTTTACTCATAACAAGGATCAGAAAGGGAAATGAAATCTACCTCAGCAGCTTGATTTTCTAGAAATGGTTTAAGTCTTTGTCCATTGACCTTAGATACATTACCATTCCTAGGATTCTCAATATCCACGGCTCCATAAGGATATACATGTTTGACAATAAAAGGAGCACTCCGCCTAGATCTCAATTTTCTAGGGATTAGGTGCAGGCGAGAATCATAAAGCAGAACTTTTTGACCAATTTCAAAAAAAATTCTTCAAAATTGTCTTGATTGTGGATTTTATTGGATTTGTCTTTTGACAATTTTCACAACTTTTGAAAAAAATATAGAGTTTTTAAATAAAGTGGGCCAATAAAATCTGCTTTGCAAGATTTTTGCGACTTTTTCTTTGAAGAAAAATTACCTCCACATGCTTCTGAGTGACAAAATTTAATGACACTACTTACCTCATTGTCGGGCACGCATCTCTGAAAAATTTGATCAGAACAATGTTTGAACAAGTATGGGTTATCCCAATAAAAGTTTTTCACCTCTGTCAAAAACTTTTTTTTTTGTCTTGATGTGACCACTGAGGCGACATCTTACCTTCTTGTTCTTCAGTAAGAGACGAGGAAATTACCACAGGAAAACTTTGTTTTTCTCCCAAAGATGTGTACTTTTTTTTTTTGGCCGACACTATTTTACATCCCCATACAAAGGCTCCGAAATCTGGGAGGCACTTAAGCCGACTCAATAAAAATACAAACAAAATACTAAAAACTTACCTTAGCTTTGGTAGACAGAACCTTCTACCAAAGTCTCGACTACATCTGGATCTTTTAACTCAAGTTATAGCTTCAACTGCTGACCATTTACCTTCCTCCAATTTAATTTCATGAGAACAGACTAGGGGACGACCACATTTTTTATCAGGAAAACTCCAACTTTTATTAAATAACTTCTTAAACTTTGGATGCCATCCCCGAGTGTCATGATCCTGAGTTAAATAAAAGTTAGTGCAATTATCAAATACATTAAACTCAGAATTAACAAGAAGATTCTTATGGGGATTAGAATTAAAGGTTGTAGAAATTTTCTTCTCCATGATTGAGTCAATCATGTATGTTTGGTGACCCTTGTCTTTATTTTCTGGCTTAACAGGATTCTTTGTCACCTCAGGTTCCTTGGGTAACTCGACATCACTACTATCTTGATTCTTTTTCATATCTTCTAACTCATTCACACTTAAGGAGTTCATCATTATGGATACTTGGCTCTCTATCTCCTTACTTTCTTCAACAACATCTTTGGGATTTAGTTGAGGTTGAGAAGAAAATTTTTCTTTTTCGTGAATGGTGAATGCAGAAGCAAGTTTAGCAAGAGTGTCTTTTATGTCAATCATGGTTTGAGTGGTTTGTTTATTGATGACCTCTTGCTTTTCTATGAATGCATGCAAAGTTCTTTCAAGATTTTTCCAATATGATGGGACATAAGGTGCATATCTTTGAGAATTTTGAGAATCCTGTTGTGCTTGAGGAGGTGGTGGTTGCATGAATTGTGTCTGAGTATTGTTCCTCCGGTGAAGTTAGGATGATTTCTCCATCCCAGGATTGTATGTATCACAAATTTCTTCATTTTGCACAGATTTGATTTCTTTTGCTTTTCTTAATTCCATAGCTTCAATCCTTCTAGCCAAACTAGCATACCTTGCATTTAAATCTTCTTCTTGACTAAGATGGTATTTTCCTTTTCCAAAGCATTTGCAAGGTTATATCTAATTGAATTTTTGAAGGATTAATTTCATGCCAAGATTGAGAATTTTCAGCCAAATGATTTAAATAATCTAAAGCATCTTCGGGTTCTTTATCAAGAAATTCACCATTACACATCGTTTCCACAAATTGTTTGGTTTGGTGTTAAACCTTCATAAAAAAGCTTATAGTTCGCCATTTTTCAAAACCATGATGTGGCAAGAATTTAACAAATCTATAAAACGTTCCCAACATTGAAAGTACGCTTCATTTAAATTTTGGGAAAAATTTTGGATTTGTCTTTTCAAAGCATTGGTTTTATGTGTTGGAAAAAATTTCTTTAAAAACTCATTTTGCATTTCTTGTACGTGTGCCAATTGATCTTGGTTTCAAAGTGTTAAACCAAGTTTTTGCTTTATCTTTCAAAGAAAAAAGGAAAGCAGTTTAAACATAACAATCTCTTCCATGCAATTTTGATCATTGAAAGCAATACAAACTTCTTCAAATTCTTTTAGATGTAAATATGGGCTTTCATTTTCTAAACCATGAAAATTGGGCAGTAAAGAAATCATACCTGGCTTAAATCTAAAATTATTAGCATTAAGTGGAAAGATAAAACATGATGGGTAGAATTTCGAGGTGGTTGCAAATATGCACGCATAGTTCTCAATGGTTGATTTCCTTGTTCATCATGTATACTTTCATTTTCGGTCGTTGTGTTAGTTGTGTGTGATTGTGATTCAAATAAATCAATATATAAAGTACTAGGATTAATTTTAATCAAAGCGTCAGGAATTTGAATCACGATCTGGAGTTAAGCGTAAATAAGTGACATAAAATAAAAATAAAAATAAAAATAATATACAAGTAGGCGGTATCTGTATACAGTAGTTAAATATTAAGTAGGATGTGGTATAAACCAAACCACCCAAAAGTAAAAAATAAAAAAATGAGAATTTAAAAGTTAGATTGCGAGAAAAATAAATGATGAGAATTTAAAAGTTAGATAAGTTAGATTGAGAAAAATAAATGACGAGAATTTAAAAGTTAGATTGCGAGAAAAGTAAATGAGAATTTAAAAGTTAGATTGCGAGAAAAGTAAATAGCGAGAATTTAAAAGGGAGAATTACCCCATTTGAGTTAGTGCGTAAAAATAAAAGGGAGAATTAACCCCATTTGAGTCAATATATACAAAGGTAAAAAAAAAAATTTATTTTTTTTACTATTTACTTTTTACTATTTACTATTTACTATTTACTATTTATTATATACTATTTACTATTTACTATATACTATTTACTATATACGTATATATATTGCTATTTATATATATATATATATATATATATATATATATTTATATATAATAATAATACTAGTTAGTATATTAGTAGATAGATTAAAAAAAATGAAAAAGAGTAGAGGAAGAATATCTGCGGTGAAGTTTATTTACGAAAAGAGAGCACTCGATATATTAGAACTTCAAATCAAGTCAATTAATGACATTGCAAAAACTTGATGGGATTTAATTATAATTAAATGTTTTAACTTGAAGTGTAGGTTATGCCGAGTAATAAAGTCTCGAGTCAGGAGTCGATCATGAGGAATTGATGAAGGAAACTAATTAATTGAGGTAAAGAGAGTATTTGTCACAAAATTTAAGATGATTTAAGTTGTTCACAATGAAAAAGATTTCTTGGGTTAGGAGATTCACTCTTAATAATAAATTAAGAATAAGATTATTTCATTTTATAACTCAATTGAAATTATGCGTATTGAAAATTCCAATCGGAAGATTTAGCATTCAAAGTTCAATCATGTAATTATATTATGATTCCAATAATTATTGACTAATACTTGTAAATCGTCAAAAGCATCCGATGTCTGTACAATCTATTGTCTACTGATGGATCAAGATATTCATTATCAAGAATAGTATTTAAATTAATTGGAAAACAACATATAATACATATAAAAGTCACATAAAAATATATCATTTAAAGCACGAGAAAGAAATAAATCTAACCTCAATTTATTATTAAAAGCTTCACTCTTTCACCCAAGCTAGATGAAAATTAATTACTGTGAGAAAGAAGAAAATAAAAGAAAAGAAAAAGAACTGAAAACCCAACACCGAGAGAGAGCAAGTTTCTCTCCCCATTACTCCCCTATTTATAGAAGTTTTTGAGGTTACTATGCATCTGCGACGTAACTTGCACGATAATTTTCACGTGATGCTACGATCTTACGATGCTTGCTACTGATGGCTTTTCTACAATGTAATATCGTGATACTACGATCTACTGATCTTCTTCTGATCTTCTGATCTTGCTTAACATCATCATGCGATGTCATGCTTGACGTCATCTACGATAACAGCATTACTGATGCTGTTTTTTTTTTTTTTTTTTTTTTTAGCAAATCTTATCTATGCAATCACATCCATTCTTCGATCCTTTGCATTTACCTAGTAAAAATACATAAAAATACATAATTACAACACAATTTAAAATACTAAAAATATAACAAAACTCAAGAACAAACCCAATTAAAAAGATTAAAAAGAATGAAAAACACACACAATGAACCGTAAAAATTGTAAGTTTTACAGGTTCATCACTACTCTATTAGTTACTATATTGTGACATCCGTTTTGATCACATATTACCTTAATCTCAAGGATTTTCTGTTTTGCTCTTCTTTCCTCCTTGTCTAGAGAGTCTGTGTCTTCCTCTTCTCTCCACTTTCATCTTGAGCTGAAGATGCCATCTTCTGAATCTGGAAAACCTGTGCCTTTAAGAACTAATTCTTTGTATGATTCTCCATCCACTCTCACGTTACCCCCCAACTAGGTCTCTTCTACCATCCAATCTTCCTCTCTAGCGACCTGAGAAAATGAGCTAGAGTATTCATCTCCTCCTTGCCTTACCTTCTTTTTGCCTCTAGAGCAAGTCCTACTCCTCTGGTGACCTTCCTCGAGCTATATGCCTAAGGTTGTTGAGGTGATGAGACATAAGAGAGAAGAGAAAAAAGTTGCGTCGTATTGTTAACTGATGGGTCACCTTAGAGAAACCCTACTTAAAATGCTCCCATCACTGCAATACTGATTTTTTATTCACTATGAAATAAGACTAGTAATGTAGTTTCAATTGTTATGTGTTAATTGTCATTTTCTTTGAAAAAAAATTAGTTATTTGAACAATTGTCAATACAAAGGAAAGAAGATGTTATGTTGGGAATACCTATTATCACTTCTTTGTATCTATTGTCATTCATATTCCATTAATTTTTTTTATTAATAACCTTTGATTTTGTATTGATCTAATGGTTCAAATTAGCTCATGTAATAAAAAAAATAGAATGAAAATGACAATAAATATAAAGGAGTGGTAATAGACATTAATATGTAGATTACACTAATTGTTGATTACACTAATTGAAACTATAAATCTCTCCACATGTGACTTCATCTTTCCAAGAATCTAATTAGCTAAAATGTAGAAAGGAAATGATAACTTCTTTGTATAAGTTGTTCACCTTCAAATAGAATATTTATATGAGTTGTTAACCTTTAAACTGAAGCACTATAAACTTACATAAGGTTCGGAAGATTAGCCACCCAATTAATCATTATATGTCTTTTGGGGTTTATATCAACCTGTTGGGATTGACTTAAATTTCTAATGTAATAATTATCACTAGTTTTCTATTTTATTTTGAATTGTAATTAATATTAAGATAAGGAAGAGATATATAGAATATTTTTTTTGTAAATAGAAAACTAGGAAAGTCTTATTTTGATAAGGATCATCCTTATCTTGAAAATAATTGGATTGTAAGTGGTTAATTACCATGTAAATTGATGTAAATTAAATACTTGTATTGGGGAATTGATTGTGTTTTAAGATGGGGTATGAGATTAAGAGGCTTAGTGGAGATGTAGGGATATGGTGAGGAGTGTTTATATATATAGGGGATATATTTAGTGAGCGAAGTTTTTGTTGTGAGAGAGTGAAAAGATTAAATTTTGACCATACAACATACATTGATGGTCAAGATTAAAAGTTACTTAAATGTCATATGACCACTTAAAAAGTCACATGCATTTATGTTATAATATTGACCATTCATGTAAGATCTAATGATCAAGATTCACTCATCTCACCTTTTACAATAAATATTTTTCTCACCATATACGCTCCTTATATATATATGTGTGTGTGTGACCTTTTCTTTCTAAATTACGATTTTCATGTATATTTTTTATTTTTTTAACAATACTTTATGGGCCTAATTAAGGGTGTTTGTAGGGCGAATTAAGTTAACCTGAGTCTAACTAATGATCGAATTGACTTGATACTTACACAAATTGTTTAAATTTAAACATTATGCATAATTAAGTCATAAAATTTTAAAAGTATAAAGTTAAAGCTAAGAAATATTATACAATATATATTTTAAAACAAATTATAACAATATATTATCATGTGATGTGAAATATATTAATTTAAGTTAAGAAATTTTATTATTTATTATTAATTGCAAAAAAATAAACTATACATTTTAAAATATTGTATGATGTTGGGTCAAGTTAGGCCAATCCTAAGTCTGACACAAATCTGACCAAAAAATACACATGTAATCTTTAGAGTTCGAATTCATCTTAATTAACTATGAGTCATGATAGGTTGGCTAAGATTCGAACATCTTCTTTTTTTTTTGGAGTCAATAGGATTTGAACAACATAGGCCTAATTAAACGAGCTGGGGGATATGGGCTCTATTCAAAAGGTCCATGTAGTGACCAAAAAGAAAAAGATCCATGCGACATGCGAGAGAAGCAGACGACGTCGTTTACATAGGTTTCGTTTCGTGTTTGCAAAGACAGATCTGAATTCTTGCTGAAGTGTGAAAGACTAGAAAAGCCAAACCAAAACCTTGCTCCTTTTCACGCCCTAGTTCATCTTCCTTCTCGCTGTTCTCCACTCCCATCAACCATGACCAAGAAGCACGCTAATTGGTCCCCGTACGACAACAATGGAGGGTACTCTCTCTCTCCATTCTGGTCTCAGTGATGGAATATTTTTCGTCTCGTTTTTTCTCTGATAAATTTTTGTTTTTTTTTGGTAGATCTTGTGTTGCGATTGCTGGAGCGGATTACTGTGTAATCGCAGCGGATACGAGGATGTCGACCGGTTACAACATCCTCACTCGCGATTACTCTAAAATCAGCCAACTGTATGCACCCTCTTATTTTCAATTTCTTTTTGTTACAGTTTCAATTTTCTCTTTATGCTTTCTAGCTCTAATTGTTATTATATATGATTAAGGATTTTAATCCTTTTCATTTTTTTGCTGAAATTTCATAATTGCCTTTGATTATTGCATATTTGAGAGATGTGGGAGCTGTTGACTTGCTTGTTTTGTACTTTAGTAGTGTACTGAATCAACTCATAGCATTGGACAGTGGACACTGTTTTTACGAATAGATAGTAACAAATGAAACTTGCCTCTATATATATATATATATATATATATTATATCCCATACCCGTATTCATATCGGGTACTGGTACCAGTACCCGTACCCATGCAACATAGTTCTGCAGAGTTGATAGAGGATTTTCAGATTAAAATATAGTTAATTAAGAGGGAACTCTTGATCTTCTAGCAGATAAAAGAAGGAAAAAGCCAATTACTTTTTGTTACAAGTTTATGCTGATCCAATAATACCTGTTTCATGTTTACCTGACAGAGCTGACAAAAGTGTGATGGCTTCTTCTGGTTTTCAAGCTGATGTTAAAGCTTTGCAAAAGCAATTGTCTGCTAGGCATTTGGTGAGTCAAGGGTCTCAAGACTTGTAATAACCAAAATACTGTTTAACTTGCAAATTCTTTCAGACTGGCATAGCAAGTTAGCAACTATGTTCTATGTTTAATTTCTCAGTATCTGTTATGTCTGGAAGTTTCTCTATATTGATTACTCATTTCTTAGATCGTTAGATATATTTGTTCTGATTAAATTGAAAAAAAGGACTTTGCTTGGTTCTGAATTCTGATTTGTTTTCAACCTTACTACGATTAAAATAGATTTGTTCAATCAGAAGAGTTGAAGCAGTTTATTGCAACTAGTTGTATTCCATCATAAATTGAATTGAAGATGGTAGGGACTACTTTGTTGGTTGTATGGAAGCTTTGTTCTTTTTATTATAATGGGAAAGAAGAATATTTCTTTTCTGCACATATTATGATAAATTCAGAATTGTGAAGAAAAATGTTGAGGGAGATAATAAGCATGATTAAAATTAAAATTTCTGCTATGTTCTGGCATGTTTTAGTTGTTAGACTTAGACTTTCCAGTGTCTGTGATAAGACCCAAAATATAGAAAAGGAAAACTGACTGAAATTTTATATTGAACTCTTAAAACAAGGAGAAATCCCTCAATACAGAGAGAAGTTCTATGACTCAGAACAGAAATTTGGCTAAACAATGGAGACAAGCTCCTTACAGGAATGATAAAAAAAGAAATAGAGAAATGAATAACCACCCCTTGCAGAGATAGGACCAGCTCCTATACTCAGCAACCCTTAACCTTTCCCGAAAATGATTCCCCCCTCCTCTCTCCCTTCCTCCTCTCCTATATTCCCCTACCACTCACCCTTGCATGATTTGCATGATTCCCCATGATTCACTCATGATTCACTTGCCCCCGTCCTCCACTCCTAAGCTGCCAGCTGGCTTTTCTGTTATGCCTCCTTCCCCTTTCATTCTCTCTCCATCATCCATTGCCACCTGTTTTTTCCTTCTCTCATATACTCTTAGGCCCTGCTCTTGAGGCCCAATCTGCCTACTCACGACTTGTTCCCCCCCTCTTTTCCTTCTCCTTTCATACATTTTACTAATGGGCCTATCAATACTTCCCCCCAAAAGTTTCACCTTGTCCTCAAGGTGAAATTCAGGGAAGGCTTTGTCAATTACAGCAGCATCTTCCCATGTGTTTTCACAGTCTGGTAAATCATGCCATTTGATCAACACTTGTTCTGTTCCATTCAGCAATTTCCGCTTGTTCAGCACCTCCATCGGCTTAACTTGTAGTTCCCACTCTTCATTGATAAAAGAGGGCAGCTGCTGGCAAGGAATATCAGCTGCTACTGCCCTTTTCAGTTGTGAGACATGGAAAACCGGGTGTATCCTAGCAGTAGCCGGCAGTTCAAGTTTGTATGCAACATCACCAACCCGTTCCTTGATCTCGAAGGGTCCATAGAACCTGGGACTCAGTTTCTCGTTGGGGCGACTTGCCAATGACTTCAATTTATAAGGTTGTGCCTTCAAATACACCAGCTCACCAGGCTGGTATTTCATCTCCCTTCGTTTCTTATCGGCCTGCATCTTCATATTATTCTGAGCTTGGCACAGCTTCGCCTTCAATTCCTCCAATATGGCATCCCTTTCTAAAAGTAGCTGATCAATCTCTTGTACCACAGTTTCTCCCTTGGGATATTTAATCACCGTGGGTGCCTCTCTTCCATAGAGAGCCTTGAAAGGACTCATTCCAATAGAAGAATTATAGGAAGCATTAAACCAGAATTCTGCCCAGCACACCCATTTGGCCCACTGTCTGGGCTTGCTATTTACAAAGCACCTCAAATAAGCTTCAAGCGTGCGGTTTACTACCTCGGTTTGTCCATCCGTTTGGGGATGGTACGCTGTGCTATACTTCAGCTTTGTCCCTGCGAATTTGAATAATTCACGCCAGAAACTGCTCATAAAAATCCTGTCCCTATCTGAAATAATTGAGTTAGGAAATCCATGCAAGCGTATCACTTCTGCTGTAAATGCACCAGCCACATCCTTGGCTGAATAAGGATGGCTGAGGGGAATAAAGTGTGCTGATTTGGACAATCGGTCCACCACCACTAAAATAGTATCTTTCCCCTTGGATTTCGGTAAACCCCCTATAAAGTCCATTGACAATTCTTCCCATACCTGATTTGGAATGGGAATTGGCTGCAACAAGCCTGCAGGTTTTAAACTCTGATATTTGTACTGTTGGCAGATTCCACATTCTTTTACAAATGTCTCAACCATTTTCTTCATCCCCTTCCAATAGTAAACGTTCGCTATCCTTTTATATGTCCGAAGTACCCCCGAATGACCGCCCCATGCAGAAGCATGAAACTCTGCTAAAATTGATGGTATCCTTGCTGATTTTGTGGATAGAACCAGTCTGTTTTTATACCACAGACAGCCCCGGGATAGCGCATAGAACGGATGAGCATTAGGATCCCTAGTCAAATCTTGAATTAGAGAATTTAAGGTAGGATCCTGCAAGGTTTCCTCTGATATTACTTCTAAATCAGTATTAAACACCATTGATATAGCTTGGAAGGACACTACCCGAGACAGTGCATCCGCCACTCGATTATATTTTCCTTCCTTGTACTGTATCTCAAAGTCATATGCCATCAATTTAGCCACCCATTTCTGCTGCTCCCCATCTAATATTCTCTGTTCCAACAAATATTTCAGACTTCTTTGATCTGTCCTAATGATGAAGTGACTGCCTAGCAAATAATGTCTCCATTTCTGTACAGCAAACACCATAGCCATAAGTTCCCTCTCGTATACTGATTTCAGTCTAGCTTTTTCTGACAACGCTTGACTGAAGAAAGCTAAGGGTCGACCACGCTGCATCAGCACAGCTCCAAGTCCCACCCCTGAAGCATCCGTCTCTATTTCAAATGGCACCTGGAAATTAGGCATACTCAGCATTGGTAACTCAGTCATTACCCTCTTCAACTCCTGAAAAGCCTGCATAGCCTCTTCCCCCCACTGAAAATTATTCTTCTTAAGCAATTGAGTCAATGATCGAGCAATTATTCCATAATTCTTGACGAATCTTCTGTAATACCCCGTCAAACCTAGGAATCCTCTTAGCCCTTTTATATCCTTAGGTACAGGCCAGTTTTCCATACATTTCACCTTACTCGGGTCAGCTGCAATACCTTCACCTGAAATGATGTGTCCCAAATATTCCAATTTTGCCATCCCAAAACTGCATTTTTTTAAATTCACCTTCAAGGAATTGCTTCTCAAAACATCCAACACTATTCTGATATGGTCAATATGATTTCGCTGATTAGTACTATAAACCAATATATCGTCGAAGAACACCAACACGAACTTTCTCAAAAAGGGCCTAAAGATTTCATTCATCAATGCTTGGAAAGTTGATGGGGCATTCGTCAACCCAAAGGGCATGACCACATACTCATAGTGCCCCTCATGAGTTCTAAAAGCAGTTTTGGGAATGTCTTCTGCCTTCATCCTAATTTGATGATATCCCGACCTCAAATCCAACTTAGAAAAAATTTCAGCCCCCCACAATTCATCTAAGAGTTCATCAATAACAGGTATAGGAAACTTATTAGGTGTGGTGATGTTGTTAAGGGCCCTATAATCAGTGCAAAACCTCCAACTCCCATCCTTCTTCTTTACTAATATTAAAGGGCTAGAATAAGGACTTACGCTTGGTCTAATGAGTCCAGCGGCCAGCATATCCTTCACAAATGCTTCAATTGCTTCCTTTTGATGATGTGGGTATCTATAGGGCCGGATGTTTGGGATTTGGGCTCCTTCTTTGATGACTATTGAATGATCACACCTCCTAGAAGGAGGCAATTCCCTGGCTTCTTTGAACAACTCAGAATATTCTTCCAACACCTCATCCATTCCCTCAACCTGCCCTTGACTCTCCTGGGACAATAGTGTTATAGCCCACAACTCCAAATAATAAGCTTCGGTGCCTCTTCTTATTTCCTTCATCATAGTTCTCAATGAAACTATGGTACGTGATAATGATGGATCACCCTTGATCTCAACCTCCTCCTCTCCCACCTTTATCCTGATAACCTGCTCCTTAAAATTAGCCCTTATATCCCCCAATCCTTCCAGCCACTCATAACCCAACACCACATCCACTCCACCTAGCTCAAACAAATAAAAATCTTGTTTAACCACCAAGTTGGGTAGGTTCAACTCCACATTCCGGCAAACTCCCTTGTTTGTGACCCTATGTCCATCCCCTACCTCAACGGCATACTCCCTTGTCTCTTCTGGTTCCATGCCCAGTGTCCTTACAACCTCACTAGACAAAAAATTGTGAGATGCCCCTGAATCGACCAGCACCATCACCCTTTTCCCTTGGATCTCTCCCCATAATTTCAACGATCTTTTTGAATTGATCCCAGCCACACTGCTCATATGCAGATGCAAGGCTTGCTCTTCAACCTTCTCTTCCTCTTCTCTATTTCCTTCTTCTTCTCCATCGGACTCACCGTTCTCACCCAATATCAGAACATTAAAGTGCTTGTTTCTGCAAACATGGCCTGGTACGAATGGTTCATCGCATCTAAAACATACCCTTCTTCTCCTCTTGTCCTCGTATTCGTCATCCGTTAATTGTCGAAATGCTCTGTTTCTGCGATTTCCCGCTCCGGTGCCGGAAAAACTATCCGATCGGTTGGCGCCGGTGCCGGAGAAGACTTCCGGTCGGTTGGCGCCGTTGCTGGAGCCTCCTTGTCCTTCCGTTCTTCCCCCAGCGTTCGACCCGGTAGCTCGAAACCCCGTTCCTCTGCTTTGCTCGCTCCCTGTTTCGTTTTTTTCACTTAGGCCCGTATACCCACTAGCTTTGTTACTCAAAGCGGGCCTATAATGGACAGGCCCAATACGTTTGTTGACTCCATCTCCTCCTCGACCCAATATCTGGTTCCTTTCTTCAACCTTTTGCGCCAATACCATCAATGTACCCAAGTCACCCGAACTGTGAAGGCGCACCTCCGCACAAACATCATCCTTCAGCCCATTCATGAAAGCTGCCTTCAGCACTTCTTCATCGACGTGTCGTAGAGGTGTAGACAGCAACTCGAACATTTCTCTGTAGTCTTCTACGTAACGGGTTTGGCGGAGGCTCATCAGAACCTCGTATGGGTTCTCCGACGACGCATTCTGAAAGCGTCCCAATAGTGCTCGCCGGAAGGTGGCCCAAGACATCGCTGCGGTCCTAGCTTCCCACCATTGGAACCAATTTAGCGCCTTCCCCTCTAAACAAATTGAAGCTGCGACCACTTTTTCCTCTTCAGGTAGTTGATTGATCTCAAAGTACCTCTCAGCTCTATAAATCCAGCCATGAGGATCTTCACCTGTGAAATAGGGTACCTCCAGCCTTCGCATCCTCTCATCCCTTCTTTCTACTCTCTCTCTTTCCCGGTTGCTTGCCACCTCCTCTTCTTCACTTTCTCTGTTGTTTTGAGCCAATAGCGTTTGCAGCTGCTGTACCACCGTTGCTAGATTTCCACTCAAGTCATCCAATCGCCGTTCCACCGCTTCCATTCTGCCTTCCATTCTTGTTGATACCATATGCTCCCAGGAGGAGCTCTGATACCAATTTGATAAGACCCAAAATATAGAAAAGGAAAACTGACTGAAAT
Source organism: Ormosia emarginata (assembly GCA_029884605.1). Lineage (NCBI taxonomy): Eukaryota > Viridiplantae > Streptophyta > Magnoliopsida > Fabales > Fabaceae > Ormosia > Ormosia emarginata. The sequence continues at coordinate 9,781,990 of JAQQTP010000068.1, forward strand.
TTTATATTGAACTCTTAAAAACAAAGAGAAATCCCTCAATACAGTGAGAAGTTCTATGACTCAGAACAGAAATTTGGCTAAACAATGGAGACAAGCTCCTTACAGGAATGATAAAAAAAAGAAATAGAGAAATGAATAACCACCCCTTGCAGAGATAGGACCAGCTCCTATACTCAGCAACCCTTAACCTTTCCCGAAAATGATTCCCCCCCTCCTCTCTCCCTTCCTCCTCTCCTATATTCCCCTACCACTCACCCTTGCATGATTTGCATGATTCCCCATGATTCACTCATGATTCACTTGCCCCGTCCTCCACTCCTAAGCTGCCAGCTGGCTTTTCTGTTATGCCTCCTTCCCCTTTCATTCTCTCTCCATCATCCATTGCCACCTGTTTTTTCCTTCTCTCATATATTCTTAGGCCCTGCTCTTGAGGCCCAATCTGTCTACTCACGACTTGTTCCCCCCCTCTTTTCCTTCTCCTTTCATACATTTTACTAATGGGCCTATCAGTCTGTTTATCATTTTTTGAAAAATTACTTTACAGTATAACATCTCTCTGAATTGGTCCCATGTGCATTTTAAGATGCATGAATCAAATTAGTTTTTATCAGAATGACATGCTGGTTTGATTTGATGATACTAATTGCATCAATTGTTAAATCTTCTAGTCTTCTATCAATATATATAATATCACCTGATTAATTATATTGTTAGATGATAGTTATCAATCTGGGGAAACTGTTGTGTTGGACTCATCAATTGTTTTGTACCTTTTGGACTCTTGTTTTAAGTTTACCCTGACAAAGAAAATGGGAGCCTCTGGTGGAACTGATATCTTTTTTATTTTGAATGCAGATATATCAGCATCAACACAACAAGCAAATGAGCTGCCCTGCGATGGCTCAATTGCTTTCCAATACTCTTTATTACAAACGTTTCTTTCCTTATTATGCTTTCAATGTTTTGGGTGGCCTTGACAATGAAGGTACACTATTTCTAGCTTTCTATGCTTATTCATGTCCCATTTTTTATTTGCTTATAGCCTTCAACCTGAAATAGGCAAGGGATGTGTCTTCACATATGATGCTGTTGGTTCCTATGAGAGGGTTGGATATAGCTCTCAGGGTTCTGGTTCCACTCTCATTATGCCGTTTCTGGATAACCAACTGAAGTCTCCTAGCCCACTCCTATTACCTGCCCAGGTGAAGTTCTCAAATTGATGCTTTGCTTGAAATATTTGATTCTGCAAATTTCATTTGACTGACACCTACATTAAAAATATGATGTCTTGCAGGATGCTGTTACTCCACTGTCTGAAGCAGAAGCAGTTGATCTGGTCAAAACTGTTTTCGCATCTGCAACTGAGCGAGATATATACACTGTAAGTTTGTGTTAAATGCGTAATAGCCATTTGACATGAGGATACACTTGTAACTTACTGTGGATACTTTTACAGGGAGATAAGCTTGAAGTTGTCATCCTAAATGCTAGTGGTATTCGTCGTGAATACATGGACCTAAGGAGAGACTGATGCTTTACACAGAAATGTAATGTTGGAGGTGCCAGACTGGAATGGAGAATGTTAGCAATACTAGAATTCTAAATGTCGTGGGTTTTTTCCATGAGTTGAAATTAAGAATAGCGTTTCCAGTGAAGCCAATTTGAACAAGTTCTAATGTGTTCACCCTATAACTAGACTCTGCTTTCACTTTAAATTTGCATTGGATGTTATTCGAGTTTGTTTCTTGTTATTTAAGTCTACTGTGTTAAAAAACTTATAAAATTGGGTTATCGTATCTCAAGTGAAATCCAGTAAAGCTCAGCAACTAGTGTTTATATAATCTGCATTATTTTGGTGTATGCTTACAAATTTAATATGTCAAAATGTACGCATTTCAATTTACTTAGTGAAATAACGAAGAAATAGACCAATAAATGAACTTGGAGAAAATCTGGGTTGATAACTTCACATTTCATTTCTTCCCCAAGGAACTCTGCACTCCAAATAATCAAACAAAATGTTTTTCTTTCAATGATTCAGCGAGTTTGGTAGTCTAGTACAAAATTATTCAAGGTTACACAGCATATGGTAAACATGCAACAAATAGCTGCGGAGTTGAATTTAGTTATTGTTGCTAATGCTGATGTGATTTCTGCATGAGTCGCTTATATCGTCTCTTGAGATGCCCATCCTTTCTTCTCCAACTCTTTTCGCAATGCCTGTCAGCAAGAAAGAGGTTTTTATCACAAATATATAAGGTAGGGATTCTTACTTCCTTTGGAGTAAATAATCTCTCTCTCTCTCTCTCTCCATGCCAATTAAAGTGTCAACTTATTTTTTTGACCTTACCTTTTAACCAAAATTTATGTACGATTGACTACATCTATGTTTAGTTAAAAATAAGCGATTAATAATTGAGGCTCAAATTTGGTTAATCATATAAAAATTTGATTGAAAAGTGAAAACCTACAGAAGTGAATTGGCATGTTTTACTTGATATGGAGGAAGAGAGAGCATTTGCTTTGGAACCAAGAATTTCTCTATGTAGCCATAGAGAAAGCACACAGAAAGAGTTATGAAATTTTACCTTGATTCTTTTCCTATTCACGTCAAAATCAAAGTTTCCCAACCGGGAAGCTGATCGATACTCCACAGTTGAACCCTTACCCGGTGGGAACCAGAACTCAACATCATCCACAAACTGTTAGAACAAGAGGAAAAGAGAAGAAAAAGGGGGGTGGTAATTAGAGCTGGTTCTTGACACCTCAACATGTATAAAATGATGATATTTCTTGATTATGAGTTTTCTTAGATGTAAGTAACACATACCCCCAAGATTGAGCTTTGGTACTCCACTCGAACATAGTCTTCTTTCCTTTCAACTATTCGTGGTGTAAATTTGTCTGGTGCTGTTGATTCTATCTGAAAAATTATCCGGAACTGGTTTTAGACTTTTAGCTTCACTTCAATGATTTGAAAAGTTAACTCACCAGCTATTACAACCCAATTATAAATTTATAATCATTGTCGATACTTGATAGCTAGAGACAAGGGAAAGAAAATTACAATCCATAAGTAAGACTCATTATATCAATTTAGATTTATTACCACTTCTATCAGTTCCTCCATTGCCTCCTCTCTGCTCACAGGGTTTTTCCTACCTTCAGGGTTATAGTTCCTGTACAAGAATTAAAACGAAGTGACACCATGATTCATCTATTCTTCATTGTTGTCCAATAAAGTTTTGATTTTGGTGGGACCATGCTCAATGCAAGGACCAAGCTATAGAAAAATTAAGCCTAGAAAAGAAAAGCCAATGAGTGCACTACTTTCACCGACCAATGTTTAATTTTAAGTCAATGTTCAACAATTAACAGCCCAAGCCAATAATGGTCGCACTACTTTCGCGTGGTTCAAAACGTGATAAATTATTCCAAAGTGCACTATTGCAACGCAATTCACATCGATATGCCACCTAGGATTCCTTTTGGACTAAACCCAGATTAATTATATCCTTAATATGGTTTAGCATACCCTCCTCAAAATGCCATTTTAATAGCTGAAAATTAAGGCCATAAAAACAACATATTGGAATTAAATGAATAAAATTGTAGCTAATTGATATAATCCCAGAAAACCTAGCTTAAAACTAACATAAGCAAAAGAAGGGAACTTTACCAAGGAGGAGCATAATGGGTGAGATCAGTGATATTCTCAGAGGTTGATATGCAGTTCTTAGTTGCTGGGCACAGAGCTAATGCTGGTGGGTTTTTCTGCACTCCAAGATAATCAGGCTTTTTCCCACTGCACCAAAGACAAAAAAACCCAAACCAAATTCTTTTCATCCCCTCATTACCAATACAAAAATAGAAATCAAAAGGTTCTTAATACTTACTGACCCTTAATTACTCATCATTCATCTAGTAATTACACCAAGTCTTGAATTAGAAAAAAATCCAAATTTACATTCAAATTAATATAAAAAAAAAATTCAAAGGTAATAATGAGAAACAGAGGAGGGGTACCTGAAATTGAAGATGGCACCAATGGTAGCTAATTCGCTGCTTCTCAGTATGAGCTCCCTTCAAGATGGGAAAAATTTAAAGTGTGAGGAATTTCATGACATGGGTATGAATAGTTATAATTCATTAGGTAACATTGAGTAGTAAGTGAGAGGGTGAGAACTGAGAACCTTCGGTTTATTTGGTCGGTGGGCTTGTCTTCCTGCTTGTGACAGAGGAGAATACGGGGAAGAGATGAACTGTTGTTGGGTTTGGTGTGAAACTTGAGGTTGCAGAAGGTGCTTGAAGATGCCATTGAAGCCATTGCTAGGAGCTGAAAGATGAAAACGAAGTTGGGAAACCAATGCTGAGAGCAATATTTATCACGATTTTTCAAGCGTATGTGCACAGCACGGTCAGAATTAGAAATGAGAAACAAGTAGTCCGTGGGTGGGTCTCATCATCCCGTGCGTGAAATCCACATTCATATTTTTTTAAATGTATTTGGATACTAATTTTATTACTACATTTTTACTTACATCACTTTCACTTTCTTCACGTTTCCAATGTTTTTTATTATTTGATTATACGTAAATCCATCTTATTTTTTGTACAACTTTATTTTAATTCTTCACATAAACAAGTCTGAGACATATGTGTGTGATACTAAATAAATGAATCCTCTTGTATGATTTTTCACATTATAAGATAATATGAAAGAGAGAGATACATAAAAAAAAATATAATAAAAATTTCACAAATTTTGAGTGGATCTTACAAATAAATTTTTTTTGTATCTATCATTCTTCTCTACATGACCTTGTCATGTGAAAAATCACATAAAATGATCTATTCTAGTAATACTAATGTGTAAGTAGCATTTTTCATTTAGGAAAAGAGCTATGCTATCAAAGGCCATGCACTCTGGTTTTAACACTCACTATTTTTTTAAGGTTAAATTAAAGTTTTGGTTACTTTATACTCATTTTTAATTCATTTCATATAGTTTTTTTTTCTTTTCAAATCAGTCTTTGCATATACAAAAAATTTTAAAATAGTCATCGTCATTAACTTTTGTTATAATATCGTTATAATATTATCAGTTAGCTAATAAAATAAGTATTTCTTTATCTAATAAGAGCTCATTTAGACGTTTGTTTCCTTTGTAAAACGTCAAATATGTGTTCTTTCATTCTATTATGTGCTTATTTCTTTTGAATATGTATTCTTTTATCCAATAAGTTTTCTTTTAAATACTTTTTTTACTTTGTAAAATGTTTAGTAGGGATTAAATTAACGGTATTAAAATGAAAGTTAATAGCAGAGAATATTTTGAAAACTTTTATAAGTATGAGGACTGATTTCAAAAAAAAACTATAACGACTAAATTGAAAATGAGTGTAAACTATAAAGACAAAAACTTTAATTTAACAAAAAAAAAAACAAGTCCAATTCAATTAGCTGATGTTTGGTTGGGTTGAATCGGTTAGGCAAAAAAAAAATGGGTAACTCGAAGTGAACCAACTTGATGTGGAATGGATTGGTTCAGGTCAGGTAATCAAGTTATGTCTTTTTTTTAGCAGCCAACATTATGCATAAAAAATGTAAAAAAAAAAGTTAAGAAATGTGAACAAAATTTCAGAATCCAGCACAAAGGCTATAGAGAACCAATGTCAAAGAAAAGAGGTTACAAATAAAAGCACACTAAAACATGACGTCATTTTTAAGCAACCATGAAAACAAACCAAATTTGAATGAAAGCAGCAAATAAAAAAAATGAATCAGAATGAGCATAAAGGCATACCAAATTTCAACTAAGTAGAGAGCACGAAGCCACACTTGTGGAGACAAACGAGGCTGGTTGATTAGGCAAGGATGCACCTCATGGTGGCTAGTTGGCCGTTAGCATAGTGGTTGGGTTGAACAAATATGGTCGATTGTGGAAAAGGGGCCTAGTAGTTAGGGCACCGATGGGAGGAGGGGGCTAGGTTCGATGAGTTTTGGATTGGAAATGAGTAACCGAATGAGGAATGAATGTGAAATGAAAGTATGAAGTTTTAGTGTAAAATAACCAAAACAACGTCATTTTAGTTTGGGTCATCAAGTCGGGTCTACAGGTTGCTTTTCTCAACCCGCCATATGAACGAACCTTTAGACAGGTTATTCGGGTTCTATTTGAATTGACCTGATGACTCAAACCAGCCCAGAAATACTAAGTTGGATTGGGTCGAGTTAGTTGGATCATCAGGACTTACTTGGACTCAAGTACCCCTAATTATGTACATAAGTTTTATACTATCATCCAATGGTATGTTGCTACATCATTTAATAAATTAAAACTTACATAAAATGTCAAACTCATTAGATGATATGACAACACATTATTATATAATAGTGTAAGACTTTTGTTACACTAATAGTACATTAAAATTAAACTCAGCTATCAAACACTTGACATTAATCACATTATTATCACACTTTTGAGATCGGTATCAACTGAACTACATGTTCATTACTCTAATGCTATATTAAGGTTTTGAGAATGTTATTGCAATCAGGGATGTCAAAATGGATCAAGTTCGATGGGCCAACCCGAATAGCCCAACAAAATAGACGGGGTGGGCTAGCAAAATGTCAGCCACAAACTTACATGGCCCGAATGGGCCGGGCCAGCTCGCTTTTTTAACACTACATAAGGCTAAATGGACTAGGCTAGCAAAATGTCAGCCCAAAACTTACATGACCTGAAATGGACCGACCCAAAAATGACCCGACCCCGAATAGGCCGGTCCGGCCCGTTTGACATCCCTAATTGCGATAACCTAATTTTTCAAAATTTTGGTACCAATACTGTGATTAACTAATGAAAGTTTTTACAAGCACTTAAAAATAATTTTTTTAAAAGATATTTAATATAATGGACATCATATATGAATATTGAATATTCGTTCCGTAAAAAATAAAAGGCTAAATCCCTATTTACATCATTCACGTTTCATGAAAGTTTCAATTTGGTTTCAAAAGTTTTCTTTGTTCTATTTACGTCTTAAATGTTACTTTTTCATTTTATTGTTGTCCTTTTACTTAACACCATCTAAATTGCTAACAACAAAGGTTGGCATGAATCTTATGTGACTGTTTTCCACCTGACGTAGGTCCTATGTGTTTATTTTGAGACCAATAAATCAAAACTTTCATGAAATATGAGGGATGTAAATAGGGTTTTAGCCTAACATAAATATGTCATATTCTTCCTCAAAATTTAGGGTTGCAGAGATTAATTTCATCTATTCCAAATTTTTTTAGTCTAAAACTTTTCAAGCAATATGATAGCTTCATTGGTGATGACAAACTAAAGTCAACTCAACTCAAACAGCAAAGGTGACAAACCCTATTTTTTTTTCCATTTTCTCAATCCTAAATTGAACCAACGCCAAAACTTAGAACCAATAAAAATGCAAAACTCTAGGGAAATCATGAGAACACAACATTTATGTGGAAGCAAATGGTTTTGCAAGTGATGTCTTGATGATTTGGGCTTTGCTTAATTGTAGACGTTGGGGGTTTGGTACAACGACAATGGTTGGGCATTTAGGTCTTCATGGTTGGACAATGGTTATGGTTGTGGGTTTGGATGGAGGAACGACTGCAAGGGCGATTGACCATGTTGGAAGTGTTATGTCTGTGGCGTATTGGAATTGCAAGGGTTTTGTATAGGTGCTTTGGTTGAATTTGGTGCCAAATAGGGGTTGAGGTAGTACAATGAGCTATGGTGGTCGAAGGAGAGCTAGAGACGGTGGATGACAATAACTGTGGTGACTAAGTCTAACTTTGAGGGATTATGAAAGTCACTATTTTTTGGTGGAAGAATGGTGACTGGGTTGTGTGATTTTTTTATAGTAAGGAGAGGAACTTGGTTGTCAATGGTGGTGACCTTGTTTGACGATTGTGTTGGGAGTGAATATGCATGGTTGGATGATGGTCGTTCTGTAATTGACCATTGATCCATGAAGACTTTGTTTTGATGATAACAAACATGAATATGTTGCAAGATCAAGTCCAAGACCTTCAAGATTAGCTTTAGGACTTAGATCATTATGTAAAGGTATAATGTGGTTCACATTAAAGTCCCAAAACTCGTTTTTCAAATAACTTAAATAGCACACTTGTTTTAAAGACTTTAAAATGGTTTTTGATTTCTAAAGAAATAAATTTTAAGTGGCCAAAAGTTTATAAGATCATTTGGAATCACTTGACATTGTTTAAAAGCTGACAAAACATTTTTCATGTAGCTTATTCGAATAAAGGTCCTCTTATTCGAATAACAAAAGTAAGAGAAATCAAGAATTCTATTTGGTTAGAATTTATTCGAATAAAGCCTTGTTTTATTCGAATAAACGTTTAAATGAGCAATGACGCTTCAGTTTTTAATTAGCTTATTCGAATAACACTCCTCTTATTCGAATAACACGTTTTCAAGAAACCAGATTTTAAGTGACTTATTCGAATAACATAAGAGTTGTTCGAATAACGCATTCCAGAGAGCTTTTCTTGTACGTGTTATTTATAGCCTTATTCGAATAACAAATGTGTTATTCGAATAAAGGGTCATACCAGAAACAAAAATAAACGGCTAGTTAATAGTCATTAATGCTCTCAACCACCTCTAATGATTCCTTGATGCTTTGGACTATAAATGCAAGTTGTTGGGCATTAAAAAGGGTAAGAGAATCATTCTGAAAAACTTGGTTGAACATTAATACGAGCTTTTTATAGCCTTTTTATTTAATCCTATTTTGAGCTTAAAAGTGTGAATCCATATACCCATAAGCTTCAATTTGTATTATCTACTCTTTGAGAAAATTTCTATTCATACAAAGCTTGTTTAATTTGTAAAGAGAGTGAGACATCCCTCACATTTGTAAAGGGTGAGGTATCCCTTGAAGTTGAGGCTCAAAGCACAAGGATGAGGTATCCCAAGGTGTTGTTAAGTGCTTCAATCTATAAAGATAACAAGCACCTGATTTAAGCTTGAAGTTTAGTGAAAAATCTCGAGTGATTGCTTGAGGACTAGATGCAAGTCACAAAGAGTGACTGAACTAGGATAAATCTTGTGTTTGATTTTCTAACTTCTGCTCCTTTACATTTGTGCATTTGTTTATTTACTTGCTTGAATATTTTCTCTCTTGACTAGTTCATTTGTGAGCAAAATCTTTTTATCGTATCTATCCATTCATCTCTATCAATCAATAACTTCAACGAAAATTGGTAATTAAGTATTTTGTGAAAGATTTGTGAAAAGTTTTTATAAACTCAATTCACCCCCCTTTTGAGTAGTGATGTCACTTGGTAATAGGTTCTGTAACCCTAAATTTTGGGGAAGAAGATGAATTTGGAGTAGAATATGACATGCTTATGTCAGACTAAAATTCTATTTACATCTCTCATGTTTCAAAAAACTTTTGAATGGGTCCTAAAACAATCACATGAGATTTATGTCAAGTGAAAAATAACTACATCTGATCTATATTAACCTTCGTCGTTAGCAATTTGGCCAGAGTCAAATAGAAGGATGACATTAAAACAAAAAAATAGTGACATTTAAGACATAAATAAGATAAAAAGAACTTTTTGAATCAAATTAAATTTTTTGTGAAATGTGAGAAACATAAATAAGATTTCAGTCTCTATACACAGTATATAAAAAAAGATTCACCATTATTTTCTTCTTTTATTTAGGAAAGAAAAAACCCTTAGTCTAATATCTACTTTTTTTATATATTTATTTAATCTACTGTCTACCTTAACATCTAACGTTAATAATTTTCTTAAAAATAACTTTCATTTTATTTTTTCATTTTTTTCCTTTTTTAGTTTTCAGTAACACGACACCAACAATCCCACACACTAAAAAATAAATCCAAGATTACTAGCCCAAAACCCCAAACAAGACTAAGACCACTGTAAAGAAGAATTTTTTTTTTTTCTTACAACACAACAGAAAATGCTGGATTCGTAAGTATAAAATTTAAGTTTATTTTTATATTTATTTTATTAATTAAATTATGACATATTTATATTAATATTTTATCTTTTATGTATTAATATTTTTTATAAAATATATATATATATATTATAATTTAATTGATAAAATAAATATAATAAATATAAAAAAACGAATTTAAGTTTTGTCCATCCGTGGGACCTTTTGCATGACCTGGGTATTTAAGCCCACTCACGAAGCGGGAAGAGGTACTCTCTGAACTCTGAAGTGAAGATTGAAGTCTTTTTTAAAAATAGAACCCATACCATTTCCCAACTCATCTTCTTGTGCAAGCTTAGCTCAGTCTCTCTGCTTCTACCTCCAACTCCATGGCTCGAAACAAGGTACGATTTTGTATTTTTTTTGTTTCCTTTCTCGACACCCTTTTTCATTCCCCAACTCCAATCCTCTATGGGTTTAGGGTTTTTCTTCTAATTCACTGATTTTATTGGGAAAAATCCCATCCCATTTAGGATATTATTATCTTTCTCACATTTCACTAATTCTGAATGCACAAATGTGTATCTGTTTACTATAATCAAATTCTGGAAAAAAACAGGAAGCGTTGGTTTTGCTGCTTGATGTGGGCCCTTCGATGCATACTGTTCTTCCTGAAATTGAGAAAGTCTGTTCCATGCTTGTGCAGAAGAAGGTATACTATTAATCCCTGTTTTGTGTTTGGTTTTTGTTTTCTGAGGGTATGTTTGGATGGAAAAGGAAGGGGAGGGGGCTTTCAATTTTTTATTTTTAATTCAAGAGAGTTATAAAATGTTTATCAAAATGAAATAAATGATGATTGGAAGGTTACGTGATAATATCTCATTTTATGCCTTTCATTTTAAAAAAAAATCTCAAATACGAGAATATTTACTTAAAATGAAAAATTTACCTTCCATCCCTTTCCATCAAAGCATACCCTAAGAGCTTCAATAACATGACCCCCTTTTTTTGTGTGTGTGCAGCTGATTTATAGCAAATATGATGAAGTGGGAATTATCTTATTTGGAACAAAAGGTACTTTAATCTTTATTTTTTGATAAAAAGGTACTTTAATCTTTATGATGCAAATTGCAATGCATGATGTTGACTTGGAGTTTAATGGTTTCATTACTGATTTATTGTCATGTGCAAAGTTTTCATTGCACCGAAAATTGTTAGTTATCTGCAATGTGAAAACGGAGAATAAGAAATCAATGGATCTTCCTTGATTATCTTCTGTGTTGGTTTTGTTGTGTTTCATTTTCTCATTCTCATAGAAATCTTTGCACTGTTGACTGTACTGAGTTTTTGCCATTTTGATTTCCAGTTGTTATTGTTACTATTCATACTGCAGTGTGTCACTGGAAGAATCCTGCTTATAATTTGCTATTTGTTTTCTCTAATTCAGTCATTTTGCTTTGATAAGGTTTTATCAAAGGCTTCCTTCACCTATGTTTAAGATGACATTTTTCAGACACTAATAACGACCTTACTACGGAAGTGGGAGGGTATCAACATGTTGTGGTTTTGAAAAATATTAAAGTTGTGGATGGAGATATTGTTGAGGCTTTACAACAACTCCCTCGAGGAACTACTGACGGTGATTGTATCCACAAAGTTCTTGGTTTTATATTCTTGAAGCTTTTACTTGTTAATTGTTATCTTTTTGTTTTTTATTTTTTTTTAGTGAAAAAAATTATAATTCTTGCTACTGGCAAATAACCAGACCATGTGTCATTAAAATTATCCCCTTTTGCAAGCTCTTTTCTTTTAGACTAAAATTTCATAGATTTGTGTTTCTGATTTCTACTGTTTAATACTCAGTGCCATTTATTTTTATTTATAATTCCTTTTTTTTCTCTCATTTTATAATAATTGGCTTTATATCTGTAACTCTTTACATAAACAAATATTTCTGGTTCCATTATATAATTTACTTGCTTCTTCAAGAAAAACACTCAGTGTTTCACTTAATTTTTGTCAACGATGTTTTCTTGTAAGTTGTATGAAGATTGGTATACCAAGTTAATCTTTTCCTGAACACTATTCTGTTTGTCTTGTTAAAATTGATGGGATGTAATCTGTAGCATAACTTTGTAAGTTTAATTATTTAATTTTTCAAGAGGAAGTTGATCCCTTCCTCCAGCCATGAATTTTACCTGATCTGCTGTCTTTTACCTTTTCTGAATACCTTGACTTTAATGTTAGTTCTTGATGCTGTGATTGTTGGCATGGATATGCTGATAAAAAAGTTTGGAGAAACCAACAAGGGAAAGAAACGCCTCTGTCTTATTACAAATGCGCAATGTCCAATAAAAGATTCTTTTGAAGGAACAAAAGAAGAACAAGTTACCACCATTGCTAAACAAATGACCATCCATGGTATGAGAATGGAAAGTATAATTCTGAGAGGAAAGCTTACTCAAGATGCTAATAAAAGAATAATGGATGAGAATGATTGTCTGTTAAATATTTTTTCAAAGGAAACATCAACAAGGTTATTGTATGTGGAGAATCCAATTTCTTTGTTTGGTGCTCTTAGAACCCGAAATATAACTCCAGCTACAATTTTCAGAGGGGATCTTGAATTCAGCCCAAAACTGAGGATTAAGGTGAGATCTGTGGTATGATATATAAATTTAATATCCAGGCCCATGACAAATGTCTTTTTTAAGTGTCATTATATTCATTTTTCTGACAACCCATCACAGCTGATAAATCATCTGTCATTTCACATGTTTCTCATTTCCATATCGTATTAATTTGATATTTAATGTTGTTATGCCATCTAACACACTTTTTATGTAGACGATTATTAATTGCTCCAAGGTTGAGTTGTCCATGGGCAATATGAGTCTTTATCTCAAATCAAATTGAATATTTTGAGGCAAGGTGAAAATGGAAGGGCATAACCGATGTTGTTATCTCTTGCATCTGCATCTTAATATTTAACATCATATTTCTTTTCTTTCCTGCTTCATTTCTTGGTACTGCAATTTGCTATTTTTAATCTGCTGCTAGAATAGTGAATATAATTTGTTTTGAGGTTTTGTATATCAAGCTGTGTGCACAGAATTTCATCTTACAGTTAAAGATTACTTGTTTATTGTGTCTATATTTTTCTTTCTTCTCAGTCTAGCAAGTGGATGCTCCCTGCAAGTGTATTGGCTATCCTATTGGTTTTTTAAATAAAAAACATTGCAAAAAACATGTATTTCGTTTTCATGAAAACTTTAATGATAATCAGGTAATGGTATACAAGAAAACAGCAGAAGAGAAGTTTCCAACTCTGAAGAAATATTCTGACAAGGCTCCTCCAAATGATAAATCTGCCACACATGAAGTCAAAGTAGATTATGAGTACAAGAGTTCTGAAGATCATGATAAAGTTGTCCCTCCAGATCAAAGAATTAAAGGTTATCGTTACGGGCCTCAAATAGTTCCTATATCCGCTGCTGAGTGGGATGCTGTAAAGTTCAAGCCAGAAAAGGGTGTGAAGCTTTTAGGATTTACTGATTCTTCTAATGTATTCAGGTAAGATTGTATATGCTTTAATAGAATATTTTTTATTTGAATTTGTTAATGGAGATTCCCTGACTCGTTATTTCTCTTTTCTTTCTGTCCTACAATGTCCACTAAAGACACCATTACATGAAAGATGTCTATGTTTTCATAGCTGAACCAGGAAATACAAAAGCCATGCTTGCAGTTTCTGCACTTGCAAGGGCTATGAAGGAAATGAATAAGGTGGCAATATTACGTTGTGTTTGGAGACAGGGACAAGGGAATGTTGTCATTGGGGTCTTGACACCCAATGTATCTGATAGAGAAAATATTGTAGGTTTTTTCTGTGTCTGTTGTATTATTTATTGGTTATTTCCACTGGATTCATTTCTTGCTCTTGATTTTTTTTAATTAATTTCTAGGTTCTCTGATTATGCTGTGCAGCCTGATTCATTTTACTTAAATGTACTTCCCTTTGCCGAGGATGTGCGAGAGTTTCAATTTCCTTCTTTCACTAATTTCCCAGCATCGTGGCAGCCAAATGAACAACAGCTAGAGGCAGCAGCTAGCTTAATAAAAATGCTTGATCTTGCACCACATGGGAAAGAGGAAGTTTTGCTACCTGACTTTACACCAAATCCAGTCCTAGAGGTACATATTCTTTCCACTTATCTGTTTCTAGTTTGTTTCCTGCCTTCTTTATTCACTTATGTTTCCATGTTTCATTTTTTCTTCTGTTTTTCTCTTAGAAGGATTTCATTTTACATTTTTGACATGGGATTTTTGCAGCGCTTTTATCGTTATCTTGAGCTGAAATCAAAGCATCCAGATGCCGCAGTAGCCCCTCTTGACGACACACTCAAGAAAATTACAGAACCTGATGCTAACCTACTTTTGCAAAACGAATCTGTGATAGAATCATTTCGTAGGTCTTTTGAACTAAAGGAAAATCCCAGAGTAAGAATGTGTGCTTTGTTTCTAGTCTTTACACATCAAATATCTTTTACATTTGAACTATCTTGCAGCCAAAAAAGTCAAGGCGTTTGTTGCGAGAAAAGAGGTCTATTGCTTGTGAAGAAGAGGGTAAAGGAGACATTACTGCTCAGCCTACCAATCTCATTGAATATACGTCTACTATTAAAGTTGAGAACATCGGGGATCTGACTCCAGTCCAAGATTTTGAAGCCATGATTTCGCGCAGAGATAGTCCAGACTGGGTTGTAAAAGCAATTAAGGATATGAAAAATAAAATATTTGACCTGGTAGAGGACTCCCACGAAGGTGATAACTATCCTAAAGCACTGGAGTGTTTAGTTGTGCTTCGCAAGGGTTGCATCCTTGAGCAGGTAATCCATCTCACTCCCTCTCGCACACACAAGACAGGATTTTCCGTGTCTAACCTGTAATTTATCTGTTATTTCTCTTTCAATTTCTTTGTTTTGTCTGACTAGGCTTCTTGTTTGTATTTGAGATCTATAATAACATATTAAATTCACAAACTTTTTCTGTGAAGGAACCAAAACAGTTCAACGATTTCCTTCAACATCTTTGCAATTTCTGTCAAGAGAAGAATCTTTGTAGTTTCTGTGAATATCTTGCTTCTTATGGGCTCACCTTGATCTCCAAAGCAGAAGCTGTAGACAGGTTTTTGCATTATCTCTTTCTTTGCTTGCATGATTCAATTCGATAAGTGTTTCTTTTTTCTTTACCAGATCATAATTTGTTATTTGGTTTCACTTTTCAGTGAGGTTACTGATGACGAAGCAAGAAATTTCTTAGTTAAATCTGAACCAAAAGTTGAGTGATTCATACACTAGTTGTGCTAAAATATTTAGAGCTTCATTTTTATGTCCCGTTGTAATGATTAGATATCTTGTATAAACAACTGTTTTGGCAAAGTATAGGAATACATTGTAAATATTATCTCTATTCACCTCAGTTTCTCTCACTTGATTTCATTTGTGAGAAATTAGAATTGGGCGAGCTTGAATTCTGCAGGCATACATGCTTAGGCACTTTAGGATATGATATGTCAAAGCCAGATAGCCAGTGGCCCTCATGTTCTTAAAGTTTCTCAGGCCATGTTATATGTTGTAGCGTTTACATGCTTGCACGTGTATCATGAGAAGTAGAAAAATGCTAAATCGGACACGCAGTTGTATGATGAATGTTAACTTGGTTGTATTTCCCAATTTCCATGGACTACTGTTATTCACCCCAACAGCAGGGTGTGCTGACGGACCCTCAAATTTCGGTCTTTCTCTATGTAGTTTTCTTTTACGTGTAGCTCAGCTTTTATGCATGCTGCGTAACGTAAATTCATGTTTTTATTTTATTTTTATATTTGGGGTGGGGGTGTATTTTACATTCATGAACCACTAGAAGTGAGG
Organism: Ormosia emarginata; assembly: GCA_029884605.1. Lineage (NCBI taxonomy): Eukaryota > Viridiplantae > Streptophyta > Magnoliopsida > Fabales > Fabaceae > Ormosia > Ormosia emarginata. The sequence continues at coordinate 9,797,908 of JAQQTP010000068.1, forward strand.
ACAATTTCCTTGGTCATTTCAAAATAAATTTAAAATGCTTCCACTTATTTGAATGTGATAAATTAATAAGAAAACATATATCTAAAAATATTTTTCTGGTAATTTTTTTTTTTAAAAATTAAATTTAAAATTTTTCTTGCGCAAAACAGTGAAAGAGAAATAACTATAACAATGCAGATTTTATTCATTTAAGCACTACAAGCATTTGGTTACTTCGGAGTACATTCAATGGGTAGCTTATACACAAATATACCAGTTGATCTGAACAAGGTTTAGAAAAATACCTGAATGGATTGACAATGATGATTTTTTCTGATGTACAATGGTTGTGACGGTAGTGCAAGTAGGTAGATACTTACAAAATACACTTTGAAGCTTAAATTAGACTGTGCACAAAGTTGGTAATATTTGAAATTAGATGCATATCTTTGAGGCTTTATAGGGTATTTATAGAAGTGTCTTGGGTAATAAGAATCATAGTTTAATTTGAATGAAATATTATTATTTAGGATTAGAATTTATGAGATTATTATATATTATAACTAATTTCTTATTTATGTGAGATGTAATTAATGTTTGTATCTATCAGAGATTTTGTGAGAGATTTGTTTATCATAAATAGACAGATTAACTTATCCAATATCGTGCATATCTGAGATCTTATTTTGGTGGACTGAGTTGCTCCTGAACTGCTAACCAAAAACTCGGTTCAGAACAGTTGCTTTCAGCTTGTCACTTAGATACGATAGTTAAGTGTCAAGATATCTGAGCTCAACTGGAGCACACGATATGCACAGGACAAAAGGATCCAAGTCATAACATAAAAGTCGGATCTCGCGATGTTTTTTTCAAAGGGCCAAGGTCCGTTATGTGACGTAGAATGCCCTTGATGTTAATGAGTAAGGCTAGGATCTGAAATGGATCACTTTGCTTAAGTCATCACATTGTTATTCGGGATACGTAGTAATTTGCCCCCATACAAATTTGTTTGTGGGGGCCATCCAATTCTGAGAGTAATTCAATCTCGAACTGATATTTGTGTTATGGTTTACCATGATATTATTATGCAAGCCTGTGATTTAGCTTGAATGTACTCTTGAAACGTCATGCGTCGTTTCATTTTTCTAAACATTCTGAGTGTTGTCCTTTCAACTGCTCTGTTCAGAAACAATATGTCACGTGGTTGAAAAATAGTAGAAGCTGTTGTTTGGGATTCACAACTTCATGCTTAGCCATTTTCAAATTTTGAAATGAAAAGGAAGATATGCTTTTGTCCCTATTCATGACAACGGTTGAGGAGGTTTCTTTTCCTTATAAATAGGAGTAGGGGGTTTCTCCTCCAATTTTCTCCATTTCTCTAGCATTTCTACTTTTCTTCTTCGCTGAACAAAAGCAATTTTCGACAGTTCTTGTGGTGGTCGTTGGTGGTTTTCAACTCTTTTCAAGTCTTATTCATTGTTTAATTCCAAGGTATTATTCTTCTCCACCTTTTTTTTCTTTCTGAAAACACCATTGTGAGAGAGGAAAATGTCGCGGAATAGTAGTGAGGAGACTGTGCAAAACAGTGGTGTTTCTGTGGAGATTCTTAGTGCTCCACCGTCCTTACCGCCTCAATTGCGACAAAGGCGTTATTCTCATGGTGGGGATTCTGATAAAGGTCTAAGGCACCAACTAGGATGAATATCTTGAAGGCAATCCAAAGGGCAGATCATACCAGAGAGTTAGCAAGGCAAAGGCCAACACATCCGTTCTCTGAGCTCATGGTAGAGTTAAGGAACCTTAGTGAGTCCTTTTCTGAGTCTAACATGAGTGTGACTTCTGTAGGTAATGTTATGGCACATCGAAGAAAGACTCCATCAAAACACATAGAGCTTACCTTCCTTCGAGATGTCGACCTATATCAATGGGTCGACCGTGAAGTATTGAGCACTCTCTCGAGTGTAGTAAGCACAAAAGACACATATGAGAAGCAAGAGTACTTGCATTTAATTACTGATGGGTTAAGAGATAGGAATACACCATCCAAGTTTTGACTGAGCAGGAAAGAGTATGTTCTACTTGGACAGAAGGTGACCATTACTAGAATCGAGGTCCAACTTCCATTCACTGAGTTCAAGATCGGGATCCTCAACCATTTACGTGTGGCTCCAACCCACCTATATCCAAATGCATGGGGATTCATCTGGGCCTTCGAACTCATTTATCAGGTTTTTGACTGGCTGTATTCTGTCAGATCATTTTTATTTCTTTTCACTTGGTTATCATCCTCCGGGAACAATCATAAAAAAAAGGTGGGTTACTTTGTGAGCACATGCTGAGCGCAAAGTGTTCAAGCCTTGCCAAGAATCCTTCAAAAACTTCAAAAAGGATTTATTCAGAGTCGAAGGAACTCCAGGGTCGACACCTTTTTTCGTTACCCTGGATGGCATACCCCATATATATTTATACTGGACACAGGTTGTATGGGACCAAAGATTAGAAGAAATAAATACTTTGATGTCTGATCTGCCTGAAGACGAGGCTGAGGTCCTCCACTTCCTCGTGGAATGGGTTGACAAGAGCGGGGCCATATATTGTAAAGATATTCTTGAAGAGCCTGTTGACTCAATAAAGGCGTTATTAGATATCTCATCCTATATATATCTAACTCATTTGTATTTCAATTTTTTTCTTAAATGTTGTAACATTCTTATTTTCTTTTTGCAGAAAGTATGGCGCCCCTGGTAGTCTCAAGCTTCTTGCCCAATGCATAGCTGCTAGGAAAACAGGGGCTTCTGGATCCAAATCACTGGCCCCGACCGCTGCCCCAAAGGTCATGGTCGCAGTTCCTCCACCTTCACCCACAACAATGCAAGAAGTGGATCCCGATTCCCCTATGTAGCCCTTCCGACCTCTGAAGAGGAAAGCTGACGCCCGCATGGAGCAAAGGGAAAAAGGCCAACTTCTGAGGCTACTCATGTAGAGGTTCCTATTGGTCTAGGGTCTGTAATCTTGGAGCAATCTTGGAGAGCGCTCCATTGTATTTCTCTCTTGGGTCAATTTAGGTCAGAAGGGTTGATCCCGGAAGGATCATCGACAATATTCTTCTGTCTCCAGCCAACTAAGATGTTTTAATAGAGCACGATACAATGGAGCTTATTTGGGATGCACACGTATAGTGCCTACGCAACGCCTCCATCTTCTGATTTCTGGATGGAGCTTTTGAGTCCATTCGTGAGGCTCATGTGTTAGAAAGAGAGCTTGACAGCCTCTAGGGTGAAAAGTAAGGGCTTGAGCTAGTTGTTGCCCAAAAAGACAGGCAGTTGGCTTGAGTCACTGAAGAGCTCGAGGTGCACAGAGACGAAATCTCTAGGCTTCAGACCAAGGTTAACCATATCTTTGAGAAGGTTATCGAGGTGGCCTGCTTCGGGCTCAAATCACCGAAGGAGTGACTCAGGAGAACACTTTGAAAGATCACTTATCTTCCATCGAGACTATTCTAATCGCCCTCCGAGCTAAGAACGAACTTCTCCACTAGACTGAAGCCAAGATGAATGATGAAATTGTGGTTCTTGAAGATGAATGGACTAAGTCCGTGGATGAATCGTTCGCAACTGAGCTCGCCCAACTCCGCCTTCTAAACCCAAATCTTAATAAGGAGGGAATTGGTTCAATGAGGTTAGTTCGGGATTGTTGGATTATAGATGCCGCACCTACGGCTACTCCTGTTAACCAAGTTCCTCATAGGGTGGACGTTAGTGAAGAAGAGGAGGATGGGACATCAGAGGGCGGCTAGGCAGTGGAAGCGGAGAGGACCTTGGAGACGGTTTGAGAACGCCCGACTCTTCTTTTATTTTTTTTTACTTTTCACTTTGCCTTATGCGTGGGGTTTTTTTTAATATTATTTGTAAATGAACAAGTCCCGATGTCGGGCGTTCTTTTAATTTAAGTACTTATTATTTTTCATATCTTTATTGTATTTTTTTTTCCTCACCAAGATGGGTGTAACACTGGTGATTCTATTTATACTTAGTGTATTCTTGCCTTAGTTTAGCTAAGATGGGTCCAACACTCGATCTCGGTGGCCGAGTCCGCTCAGAAATGTTTGACACTAGTCAACTTTTTTGGTGAAAAACTATGGCATGGAAGCCTCTTGGAGTGGTGTCCATTATCTCGGGCAACAATCTAATGCTCGTAACCACGTTAAACCTTTTTCAGCCTTATGGGTTAGGCTTAATGTTGAAATTATAGAATATAATTGATACAAAAGCCTCTTGGTGTGGAGTCCACTGTCTCGAACTACGATCAGATATGCTTAATCTTTGTAAAATTTTTAAGTTTATGGGTTAAGGTAAGACTCATTAGGATACAAGTGAAAACCCTTGAATGCACTCCTTGAACACGAATACCGGTCAAGTGGATTCCCCTGTTTGGCCATCATGTACGAATATCGAAAATATATGATCGTATTTGGATTTTATATTCCTCGGACTTCTCTAAGGTGTGATAACCTTGTGGGTTGTAGTAGTCATAGATGAATAAACAAATGTTGAAAAAATAATGACTGACTTATTTGTATCAGAACACGTCACTTACATGATAAAAATAACAATTTAGAGGCATTTAACTATAATATTTTCTTAGTTTGTTTGCATTCTAGAAATTCTTGATAGTTTTTCCAGATAGTGTTTCTAGAGTCTAGGCTCTTGTATTAGTTTTGGACATAATTCTGTATGGTCTTTCCCAATTAGGAGTTAACTTCTCATCCTTCGCATTTTTCCATCTGATACCCGCCCTACAAATTATGAAGTCATCAGGATTAAATCTTCGTGGAATTACTTTAGAGTTATATTGTGTTGCGATCCTCTGATTAAGGATAACTTCACAAACATGAGCGATGTGGCGTTGTTCTTCCAACAAGTCCAATTCATGGCGGATAAGGTCCAGGTTGGCTTCTTCAGAAAAGTTCTGTCTTCTCCAGCTCGGTTCTTCTATTTCCACCGGGATCATAACCTCACAATCATAGTCAATTTAAAGGGAGTTTCTCCTACTGAGGAATGGGTGTTGTCTGATATGCCCACAAGACATAATTGACATGCTCCACCCAATTCCTCTTAACATCGTCAAGCCTCTTTTTGATCCCTCTAAGTATAAGCCGGTTGGCGGCTTCAACTTGCCTGTTGGCCTTTAGATGTTCCATCGAAATGTTGCTTGATCTTAAGACTGGCCAAGAGATCCTTGAACTTTTGATATGTGAATTGGGTTCCATTATCTATGACAATAGACTCCGGGATCCCAAACCTTCTAATGATATTTTTATAAGTGAACTTTTAGATTTGAGCAGAGGTGATGGTGGATAACGGTTTTGCCTCAATCCACTTGGTGAAGCAATCAACAGCCACCACTAGGTACTTGATCTACCCTGGTGCTTAGGGGAAAAGACTTAGGGTGTCCATCCCCCACTAGTAGAATGCCCATAAGACGAACATTGTAGATAACTCTTCTGGTGGGGTAGCATAAATGTCTGAGTGTCACTAACATTGATCATATTTCTGTACATGTTCCTTACTGTCAACTTCTATAGTAGGCCAATAGTATTCAATCCTTAGCAATGTCCGTGCTAAGGACTTTCTACCGAGATGATGACTAGAGCTCCTTTCATGAATCTCGGCCAAGACGTACTACACCTCATTAAAACTGAGGCACTTAAAGAGGGGAGAAGAAAGCCTAAGACGATACAATTGATTGTCCAAGATGGTATACTAAGTTGTTGTTCATACTATTTTCTAGGTTTCCTTCTAATCTTCTGGTAATGAGTTGTTACAAAGGTATGCAACTATAGGCATCATTCAGGTTTCGTCATTTTCCAGTAGAAGGACTCCATTGTCCATAATACTGGGAGTTAGTAAGGTATCATGGATCACAGACCTGTTGTTGCCAAGGCTCTTGGTGTTGGCAAGCTTTGATAGGATGTAGGTTCTAGAGTTCTGCTCCCTTGGGATGTGCTCTACCTTAACACTGTCAAAGTTTTCTATCAACTTCTTGACTTTGGCTAAGTACTTCTGTAGTAGGAGCTCCTTGGCCTGATATTCACCCCTGATCTAGGATGTCGCTAGCTGCGAATCACTACATAGGATTATATTTGTAACTCCCATCTCCTTTGCCATGTTGATGCCTACGATACATGCTTAATATTCAACTTGGTTGTTTGAAGTTGGAAACTCAAACCCCAGAGAATGTTCTAATATGAGGTCGACTTCATTTTCTAACATTACTCCAGCGCCACTCCTTTTGGGATTTGAGGATCCATTTACGTAGATGGCCTAGGAATGCGCTGTAGGATGACAGGAGTCTGATGTAAGCTCAACCAAGAAATTGGATAATACTTGAGCCTTTATGGCTGGTCTTGGCTCGTAGGTAATATCGAACTCAAAGAGCTCCACGGACTAAGCAATTATTCTCCCAACGAGATTTGGCACATGTTGTACCTGCTAGATTGGCTAGTCCATCCTCACTATTACGAGGTGACACTAGAAGTATTGTTTTAGCCTTCTTGCAGTAGTCAACAATGCTAGGGCCAATTTCTCAATCTTCCGATAACGAATCTCAGGGCCTTGCAAGACTTTACTGATAAAATAAACTGATCTCTAACCTTCATTAGTTTCTCTTATCAAGACCGAGTTGATTGCCTTATTGTTGACAGAGAGATAAGCATAAAATGTTTCACTGGGGTCCAATCTTATCAGAATCGGTGATGTGGACAACATCTACTTTAGTTCTTGAAAAATAGCCTCATACTCTGGAGTCCACTCAAAATTCTTTCCTTTTTTTTAAGGTTCTGAAGAAAGGGAGAGATTTTTGAGTAGCCATAGCTAGGAAGCGTGTGAGGGCCGCTATCCGACCTGTCAATTGTTACACTTCTTTCACGGATTGCGGGCTGCGCATGTTGAGAACGACCTGGAATTTTTCTGGGTTAGCTTCAACACCTCAGTTTGTCAATAAAAACCCTAGAAATTTGTCGGTATATACACCAAAGGCACATTTCTCTAGGTTCAGTCCCATGTTGTGCTTCCGTATTTGGGCGAACACCTCTTCCAGATCTTTAATGTGGTCATCGATCTCCAATGTCTTGACAATCATGCCATCTATGTAAACTTCGAGCATCTTACCGATCTGTTCTTCAAAGACTTTGTTCATCATTCGTTAGTAAGTTTCTTCAATATGAATGACATGACATGATAACAATAGTTTTCCATCTCAGTTATGAACGCGGTCTTGTCTTCGTCCTCTGGGTTCATGGGAATCTGGTTGTATCTAGAATAAGCGTCCATGAAGGAAAGTAGTCCGCATCCATATGAATTGTCCACCAATTTGTCTATGTTGGGAAATGGATAAGGGTCTTTTGGGCACGCCTTATTCAGGTTAGTGTAATCGACACACATACGCCACTTCTCATTGACTTTTGTGACCAGGACCACATTAGAGAGCCAAGTGGTATAAGAAACTTCCCTGATGAATCCGGCGTCCAGGAGTTCTTTTACTTGTTTTTGGATTACTTCTTGTCTCTCAGGTCTGACTTTCCTTTTTTCGTTAGGCCACTGGCTTCGCATCCTTCATGATAGAGAGTCAGTGGCAGATGAACTCTGGGTCTAGTCCCAACATGTCTGCGGAGGTCCAGGCAAAAGTATCTTTATTTTTCACCAAGAACTTGGTTAGCCGAGCTTTTTCTTCCTTATTCAAATGTCCTCCAATCTTGGTCACATGGTCTGGCTTGGTGCCAAGTTGAAGGGGTTGCAATTCTCCATCAGGTTGAGGGCGTGTACCATAGATCTACTCACGAACAGCCAATTCAATCAAGAGGACATCGACGTGGTCCATAGTGACTGAAGTTGAACTGTTGTGTTGGTCTATGGTTCGAGGCTTCTTGACGATTTTCAGGCTTTCATTGTAACATCTTCTCGTCGTGGATTAGTCTCCTTTGACTGTAACAACCTTGTCATGCTGGTCTAGAAACTTCATGGCTAAGTGGGATGTGGAGATCACGACCCTAAAGGCGTTGAGTGAAGGGCAACCCTAGTATGACATTATAGGCCGATGGACAGTCAACCACTAAGAATTTAACGTTGAGTTTCTTGAAGAAAGAATTTTTCCCCAAGGTCAAGTAGGTCTCAATGTATCCCACTGGAGTGATCTTATCTCTAGTAAATCTAATCAGCTCGATGGTGTATGGGATCAGTTCATTCTTTGATAATCCTAGCTTTTCAAACAAGTCTAGGAACATGATGTCAGCCGAGTTCTCTTGATCAACAAATATTAAACAAATCTCGACATTGGTAATTATCCATGAGATCACCATGGGGTCATTGTGATCCAGGATAGTGCATATGTAATCCTTGTCAGAGAATGAAATCAGCGAGGTTTTCCTCACCTTATTATCCGACTTAGTTCCTGAGAAGGATGCCTCACAGAGTATAACTCGGAATGCTTTCTTCCTGGAATTTCCTGACTCACTGCCACTCGTGAAACCTCTCGAGATAGTGTTGATTGTCAGGGATACTTTGGCATGACTGTGGTCATTATCTTGATCGTTATCCCAAGGTTGTGCCCTTTCTTGATTTTGGGCATTACCCCGGGATGGGCCTACACTGGGATTATCATTCCTTGCATGAGAGCATCTTCTCTAATACGACGAAGAGGGACTTCTCCGTTGGTTGTAGCTCCGTTTCCTGTAGTTCTGCCCACCCCTCTGGTTATTGTTTCAAAATTAGTGCACATAGCGGCCCAAGCAGTCATTTCAAATCAGTGACTCAATGACATCTTAAAGGTTGATGCAATCCTCTATATTATGCTCATGACCAGCGTTCCATGCACAGTGCCTGGACTTGTCCCTCTGCGCATGTTTCTTTAAGGGGAATGTCTTTGCACATCACTAAACTCTGTGTTCATCACTTCTTGGTAGATTTGAGTCCGATTTGTGTTGAGGGGAGTGTAGTTCTCGTACTTTCCCTTGAAAGGTGACTTCGAGTTTTGACCTTGTTGGTTGGGTTATTCAGACTTAGGTTTAGCATACTCGTCCATGGTCTTGAGCTCCTTCTTGGCAAGAGAAAAGGAAAGTGGCCCAGGTCAAAGTCCTTCCCTCATGTAGTGCAATCCGAGCCTTTCATCCCATCACAAATATTCACTATTTCTTTATTGAACCGGGATATAAAGTATCAGAGAAATTCCTCATTTCCTTGTTCACAGAGGTCTTGGAAAAAAATATCTTTGTTTTTCACTAGGAACCCGGTTAGCCGGACTCTTTCTTCCTGATTCAAATGTCCTCTAATCTTGGTCACCTAGTCTAGCTTGGAGCCAATTTGAAGGGGTTGCAGTTCTCCATCAGGTTAAGGGCGTGTACCACAGATATCCTCATGAACATCCAATTCAGTTAAGAGGATGTTGACGGGGTCCGTAATGACTGAAGCTGAACTGCTATGTTGGTTTGTGGTCCGAGGCTTCTTAGCGATTTTTAGGCTTTCATTGTAGCATCTTCATGTTGTGGCCTGGTTTCCTTTGACTGTAACAATCTTGTCATGTTGATCCATAAACTTCATGGCCAAGTGAGGTGTGGAGATCACGACTCCAAAGGCGTTGAGTGAAGGGCGACCCAATATGACATTATATGTCGAGGGACAGTCAACCACTAGAATTTAAACTTGAGTTTCTTGAAGAAAGAATCTTTTCCCAAGGTTAAGTAGGTCTCAATGTATCCCACTGGAGTGATCTTGTCTCTAGTAAATCTGATCAGCTCACCGGTGTATGGGATAAGTTCCTTCTTTGATATTCCTAACTTCTCAAACAAGTCTAGGAACATGATGTCAACCGAGATCTCCTGATCAATAAATATTCAGCGAACCTTGACATTGGTAATTATTCCTGAGATCACCATGGGGTCATCGTGATCCGAGATAGTGCATCTGTAATCCTTGTCAAAGAACGAAATTGGCGAGGTTTTTCTCACTTTACTATCTAACTTAGTTCCCGAGAAGGATGTCGTGCTCAGTACAGTTCAGAGTACTTTCGTCCTGGCATTTCCTGACTCATGCCACCCACGAAGCCCCTCGATATGGTGCTGATTGTCAGGGTTACTTCGGCATGACTGCAGTCGTTATCCCGGGATTGTGCCCTTTCTTGATTTTGGGTATTACCCCAGGATGGGCCTACACTAGGATTATCATTCCTTACAAGAGAGTGTCTTATCTAATACGACAGAGATGGACTTCTCTGTTGATTGTAGCTCCGCTTCCTATAGTTCTGCTTTCCCCTTGGTTATTGTTTTAAAATTAGTGCACATAGCGGCCCAGGCAACCATCTAGAATCAGTGACTCAATGGCATATTGAAGTTTGATACAATCCTATGTATTATACTCATAATCAACGTGCCATGCATAGTTCTTGGACTTGTCCCTCTGCACATGTTTCTTCAAGGGAGAGGTCTTTACACATCGCTAAACTCCGTGTTCATCACTTCTTGGTAGACCTGAGTCTGAGGTGTGTTGAGGGGAGTGTAGTTCTTATACTTTCCCTTGAAAGGTGGCTTCAAGTTCCAACCTTGTTGGTTGAGTTGTTCAGACTTAGGTTTAACATCTTCTCCTTTATTAAAGTGTTTCCTAGCCCGAAGAACGTCTTCAACGTTGATGTACTTGTCAGCTCGAGCGTGAAACTCATTCATGGTCTTGGGCTCCTTCTTTGCAAGAGAAAAGGAAAGCGACCTAGGGTAAAGTCCTTTCCTCATGTAGTTCAATTTGAGCCTTTCATCACAATCACATATATTCACTATTTCTTTATTGAACTGGGATATAATGTCTCAGAGAGACCTCTATTTTCCTTGTTTTACCTGGAAGAGACATGAAATGGATTTCGACTGCACCTTACTAGTGGTAAAGTGTAGCAAAAATCTCGAGGACAAGCCTTCTTAGTTGACAACGAATTTAAGAGTTAAGGTGGTGAACCTTCTTAGGGCAGCTTTCTTTAGAGATAAAGGGAAAACATTGCACATGAGTGGGTCATCTCCTCCAACAAATAAGCAAGCAGAGATATAATCATCTAATTGCTCTTGAGGGTCCATGGTCCTATCACATGCTTCAATATTTGTGGGATATTTGAAATACCCATGGATCTCATAGGCCATCAACTTATTGGAGAAAGGTTGTTTTTGTGAAACTGAGTTCCTTATTTCGTGATCCTACTCTTTTTTTCCTCGAATAGGGATTTCAGTGTTCTAACCAAGTTCAGCGATCTTGGAACACTCCGCATGATGAACCCTGCTGTGGGCTTTGTCCCTTAGGTTTTCTTGATTCCTTCTTGGAGATAAGTTTTCGCCTTTTTTCTCCTAGTTGACAACTTTCTCTAGGTTATGAATACGTTCATCTTAGAGTCGAACAAGAGAGATGAGTTCTTCTCTGGAAAGCTCCGGGAGACCAGTTTCAGCATGACCGGACCAAACTTCTTCATTCTCCTATCGAGCTCTTAGGCGCTGCAGCGCTGATACCCATTGTCTGGCCTCTCCAAAAGGTGCTCCTTGTGGACTGAGACGTTGCCTCACCAGAATTCACGCAGGCAGAAGAGGGAGATTCACACCAGTACAAGAAGTCTCTACCCCATCTTGCATGGGTTTCGATTGGGCAGTGACTAGTTCCTGGATTGGCTCATGGGCGAGGGCGGACACGATCGGCGGCCAAAGCAGGGTTGGTTATGCGTAGTAGAGGCATGATTCTGATTGACAAAGACTTGATTTCTCCTTGTGATAACTATGATGATGATGAGAATAAAAAATTATCTTTTCCCACAAACGACGTCAATGTTTTGATTAACATTCAGAGAAATACTTAAATGGGTTGACAATGGTGGTTTCCTTCGATGCACAACGGTTGCGACGGTGGTGCGAGGGGGCGGGTACTTGCAAAAGGTACTCTGACGCTTAAGTTAGACAATGCACATGGTTGGTAGTGTTTGGAATTAGATGCATACATTTAAGACCTTGCAGGATATTTATAGGAATATCTTGGGTAATAAGAATCGTATTTCAATCTGAATTGAATGCTATTATTTAGGAAAAGAATTCATGAAATTGTTATTTCTTATAACTAATTCTTTATTGTAATTGGTGTCTATATCTATGAGGAATTCTGTGATAGATTTACTCCTCATAAATAGACAGATTAACTTATCTAATATTGCGCACAAATATTTGGGATCCTATTTTAGTGGGTCGAATTGTTCCCGAACTGCTAACTCAAAATCCAATCAAGAACGTCAGCCAAACAACTAAACATGTCCTCTAGTTAGTCTCCTTTTTTCCAAGCATGCAAGATTATTGCTACTAAAGAGCATAGCTCTCTTCCGCTTGTCCATAAGCCAAAGCTGTGCAAGATACTCGAGACTGGATTTGGCCTTTGTCCAATTGGAAGAAGGCTATGCTCCTCAAGTGACAAGAACTAGTGGTTGCAACCGTAATCTTCCTCAAAGAAAACAAGGGCAACAAGAGGACTCTTATCTATTTCTATGTTGTGTTAAGTTATTTGGCTATTATATCTCATTGTCACACATTAGATGTACTTCCATTAGCACAAATGTTGTTAACGTTAGGGGTAATAACAATAGGTAACACGCAAGATATCCAACACCACCAATTTTAAGTGGCACAATAAGCCGTAAAAGCATTACGTGATGGTAAATCACTTAAAGCCAAGCTTGGTCGAACATCTAAGTGGACCGACAGACCCACCTCAGTTAACAGTGACGGATCCAAAAAATTTAGTCAGTGGAGGCAAAGGTAATACATAAGCATAAAAAAAATTAAATGAAAAAAATATATTAATACACAATAATGAAAGGTCAATTTACAATGTTTCTTTTTACGCTGTAAATAATATTTTTACTATCAATATTATCAAATATTTTTTTATTTATGTATATATGAATGATCTTGACATTTAATTACGTGGGATGTAACTTGAAAAAAATGTTAAAAAAAGGATTTTAACTTCTCTTATAGAAAATTTACTTACTTACACATTATATGGGGGCAAAGTTAAAAATATAAAATAGTAGAAATGTCAAATAACTATTGTGGGTAATAGAAAATTTCTTAAGGTGAGTGGGGGCATGTGTCCCCACAATTATATACGTGGATCTGTCCCTGTCAGTTAAGCTTTTGAAAAATGCTAAAGATACATCACTTTCGGAGATATGTCTCTTGCAACACCCTAATACTGATATCTCATTAACATACACAAAGATAAACAACACTAACAATGTCACTTCTTACGTATTAACATAATAATATATCTGTAATCACCAAAGAAGTCATTATAGAGAGTCTCAAGGAATGCAAAAGCACATCACTTTCGGAGATATGTCTCTTGCAACACCCTAATACTGATATCTCATTAACATACACAAAGATAAACAACACTAACAATGTCACTTCTTACGTATAACATAATAATATATATAATCACCAAAGAATCATATAGAGTCTAGGAATGCAAAATATATATATATATATATATATATATATATATATATATATTTCACTAGCCTCAAAGAGACATATTGTAATACATAACTCTTTTTATATTACAGAGCAAATATAAATAAATATAAGTTTTGTACTAGAAGCAATAAAAACTAAAACTACTCTAATCTTTCAGCTTTCTTTTCTTCTTTCCTTTAGCATGGTCTTGACTTGGATTTGTCATGGAATAGCAAATGGGGTGAGAATTAACAATTCTCAGTACATGTATCTCACAACTAATCATACATAACATAATAAACATAATCTTAATGCATGCTAAGTAAGATATGTTTAAATATTCTACAAGGTTTAACTTTAATAACTAGAGAAACCAAGTTAACTTACATACATACATACATACATACATACTTAGCTCATTTAAGAACCAAGCTGTCTTACCAAGAACTTTGACTTCTTGTATTATCTTGTAGTAGGGAGGGAATGTTGCATCCTCACACTACTCGTAACCCTGGCACTATGGTTAGGAATATCTGATTCCCTTCCTCTGACCAAATGATTGGCACATCATATAAGGTTACAACACGTAGGAAAAATACTACCAATTCATCCTAATATACATGCATCTAAAACACCACATCATCGCATGATACATATGCAACAGTAAGTTGTCAAAGGTACTAGATACCTACCTAGGGCAATCCACTACTCTTGATTGCACTAAAGTTCATACATTTCATATACATCACTTTGCAAGCACATAAAAGGTTGTCCCTTAATCAACTAATGCACAAAGTGCTCATTCCTAGGTTAAATCACTTTTCCTAGTGATAACCTTTGAAAACTCATCACTTGATATTTTTTAGAATATCTAATTTCTCAAAACAGAGCAATTCTATTTGAATTACCCTCTCTGTTATTTGAATATAACCCTCAAAGTTTGCATTCTAGAAAGGTTTATTCGAATAACCTCAAGAGTTATTCGAATAACACCTCTAAACATGCATTTTTGGTGTTTTTTGCTTTGTGTTATTTGAATAACACCCACGAAAACTTACTACCTACTGCAATTTGTGATGCTTTATTCGAATAACCTCCTCGTTATTCGATTAAGGCATTGTAGAACAACATTTTTTGGGCATCAAGCAACCATGTTCCTATTCCTGTTCCATTGATTCTCATATCATAACCCAAACCTCCATCATGGGTTCTAGGTGATTTTCAACCCCAAAAATGGCCTCTAAACATGTTAGAATCATCATGCACTCTGTCAACCCTTCTAGCATGGAACCATGAACAAGATTCAAGATCTACACGCCCATTTCTCAACTTTTAACTCAAGCACTCAAATGAGTGTTTCTAAGTTTTCAATCAACAACCATGCATAGGTTAAGCCACAACAATCCCAACACAACCATTGAAGACAACAACCAAGCAAGAAAACATCATAAACTTCTCAAAAACCATATTTCATTCCAACATGCATACTTTGTGAGCAAAGATGGAGATGGAAAAAGAGACACATATGAACACACACTCATACCTCAAACCTTGAAGATAGTGGTAGGCTATGGATGTTCAAGCTTTAGTTTTCTCTTTTGTCTTTCTCTTCCTTTCCTCTTCTTCCTCCTTTCCCTCTTCCTTCCTTTCTCTATTTTCTCCCTTTCTGGTTGTTGTTGTTTTCATCTGTGAGAGAGTGAGTGAATTGAGTGTGAAAGGAGTGAAAAACCAAGAAAAGTCAATGAAGGTGGCTGCTTGAAGAGCTGTGGAAGCTTAAGCAAAATTTAGATATTTTGTTAGAACTTTTTATCTGTTAAGAACACTTAAATTTTACGAAATCAAATTTCTTAACTTCCATAAATATTAGAATAAATCCTAAGATTTATCTCAATCCTAATTTCACCATTTTCATAACTTTCTAAATATTTAACTCATCAATCAAGATATTAAAATACTCATTAATATATTTAAAAATACCAAATTGATTAAGTAAATTCTCAAAATTTTACTACACCATATTTCACTATTTATGATTTAGAAATAAACTTTTTATATTTATTTTTCTTATTTAAGTAATTTATATCATTATCCGAGTCATTATAAATTATTTTTTATTTTCAATGTTACAACAAAGTACTTAAACTAATTTAAAATGTCACAAAATTAAACAGATATATCATATATGTATTATGCTACTGTAACTATAAATAAGACTAACATGTTAAAGAAGATGTTACATCTCTCATGTGATGTCTTCTCATGTGTCAGAATCACAGTATATGTGTAAAGAAAATGAGATAGATCTTGATTAATTTGTAGCGGTGTGGAATGATGCGAGTATAAATATGTGTAAATAAGATTATTGCAAACTTTTCACTTAACGAGGTAGGAAACTTGCAAGCTAACTATCAGGTTTTTAATTCCAACATGTATTATTGATTCAATTTGGGTTAAAGCGGATACTTATGCAATTTACATTGATAAATATAGCACTTGAATCAATAGATTTTACCACTTCTCTTAGCTGGCAAACACATCTCCACACAATCAGCATGGACTCAGATGCGCAGGTAATCCTTTCTGCTTTGTTTCATTGATGACCATTCACGATCATGTTTTGATATTCCAAATTGAATTATTGCATTGCAGAAAAGTTGTGGTGGCAGCAATGCATCATCGCCATCCAATCTTGTGTTGTATTCTTACTGGCAAAGCTCCTGCTCATGGCGTATCCGCTTTGCTTTAACCCTCAAAGGTTCCTTCCTTCCCCTTCCTGCCAGTAACTATGCTTGATTTGGCTGTAAAAAATAATGAATTCTAGTGGGAATTCGGAAATTGCAGCTCTTTGATAAATCTTTGCATTTTGGATTTGGTTATAACCCCACAAAATATCCAATACAATACATGTAATTTAGATTTCTTGATTGACTTTACTTTTTTTAAATCTGAAATGACTAGGGATCCCATATGAGTACAAAGCAGTGGACCTTATAAAAGGAGAGCAGTTCAGTCCAGGTGAATGCAGAGCTCTAATATATGTTTTACTTTTGGAGCCAAACTGAATATCTGTGACTGTTAGTAAAGTTTATTTGACTGCAAAACCAAATCATTTATGCTTAAATTTCAGAGTTTGAGAGATTGAATCCTCTCCGTTATGTTCCGGTATTAGTTGATGATAAGGTGGTGGTTTCAGACTCTTATGCTATATTTTTGGTAGGTCTACTGCTACAAGTCACTGAAAATCTTGATTACTCAACTCAGTTCCACTTGAGAAACTATTGATTTTTCTATCATCTGATTACATCAGGCTAAGGGGTCCATTTCTGGGTGACCTGGGTTATTTCAGAACATACGGATCCTAAAGATGGACTTGAGTGGGAAAATTATCAAGTTATTCTGACGCATGAGTTTCTTTTCAATAATTTCATGTATGTTCCTGATTAGGGATTGGCGTTCTGTGTTCAAATTGACAACTTTATATCTTTCACTTTTTCCTTTCTGGCTAGTATTTGGAAGAAAAATATAATCAGAAGTCACTTTTGCCAGTTGATCCTCAGCTCAGAGCTCTCAATCTTCAGGTAAAATTTAAGATGTTTGACATTTTGGATTTGCAACATGAACGTGTTGAATCAAGATTTATTCAACTGCTAATCCGACTGGTTTGGTATCTTCTGAAACAATTCAGTGAGAAAAAGCAAATCATGTTGAGAATTCTCATAGTTAAATATTATAGATAGAAGTTTCCTAATATCTGATAGCTTCTATCGAATGCAAGATATATAAAAGATAAGCAGAACCATGCATCGTAATAATTTTCTCACTATAACATGATTCTACAGTCCAATCTATAATTTGAAAATATATCCTGAAAGGAAATGTTCTGACACTGATAGATTAACTGGCTCAAATTATTGTGGTCTAGCTGTGACAAGGTGCTAGATATGTATGGCTCAAAATCTCATCTATACCTTGGCTACTATCTGATAATTACATTATTTTGCAGATAGCAAGTATTATCAACTCCAGTATATAACCTCTTCATATGAATCATGTTCTGGTATATTTTGCAGATAGCAAGTATTATCAACTCCAGTATACAACCTCTTCATATGAATCATGTTCTGGTATATGCTTTTCATTTGAAATGCTTGGATTGGCTGTGTGCTCAAATATTTTGCATTTTTGACACATTTATTTTTCTACAGAAAGATATGGAGAAAATGTTTGGTGCAGACCAAAAATTGTGGGCCCAATTTATCATAGACAAAGGTTTCTTGGGTAAGCATATTTTACGCTGACTCTATGCCATTTCCTTTGGTTTTTGAAATTGCGTCAATAATTTTTCATTTGTCTCACTTTCTCTGTTACTTGGCCAATATACAGCTCTTGAGAAGTTATTGAAGGATTTTGCTGGCACATATGCCACAGGGGAACATATCTATATGGTATCTTCTGGCTTATGCTTTCTTTCTCTATTTATTTACCACAATGATTTAGTACTTCCGTATGATTTGAATGTTTTATTTTGAATCATTGTTCTATGTTATTGTGGTTAATGCACAATGCCTGAAAAATATTTCTCGAAGCTAAGCTATTTATTAAACGGTGAAAAGGGAAATTGCAAATGGGCCTTTCTTTACCTTTTCCTCATAATCTGGCAGAAAATTGTTTTTCCCTTCCAATTTCGCCCCTTATTTAATAATCATGCTGGGTTTGTCCATCATGGATTTCAAAATTTCAATGTGCTGCCAATAAGAGTTTTAAGTATTATCTGATTCTTTTTACTTTGAGATTCTTGCTTGCTCCTTTGGTATTGAATTGTAATTTTCTCTGAAACAAAGGGTCCTTATTGCACATTCATAACCTTCAATGGTTTATCCTCCTAGCTTTCATGCCTTTGTCACTTAAAATATTTACTTTGCTCTAATGGATTACTTTAACGATCTAGCAGGAAACAGTGAAAGTTTATGATAATTGAAGTTAAACACTTAAAACTTCCAACTGGAAAGGCATATCTAATAAAGTAAATATTATAATCCGCAGGCTGATGTATTTTTGGCCCCACAGATTACGCAGGCAATTAAGAGGTTTGATGTTGATATGGTAAAGTATACTATGATTTCTTGATATATTTCTTTTGTTCTTAATATCAGTATTGGTGCACAGGTATGACTGGTAGGGAGTGGGTGGACATAAAACTGTTGTCTTGCCTTTTTTTTTTAAAAAAAAAAAAAAGTATAGTGGTTGTGTGGTGTCTTTTTCTAATAAAACTCTTGATTCCTTAACAATTGTGTTTATAACAGCTCCTGGCTGAGAGAATAAGAGATTATAACTGTCAAGTTTTAGATATGATGAACATTTTAAAATTGTTTTTGCAGTCCAAATACCCTACCCTGGGTAGGTTGTATGAAACATACAAGGCTTTGCCAGAGTTCCAGGCTTCATCACCACAAAGACAACCAGATGCCTGCATTAATAACCCTTGACTGCCTCAGTATCTGCAATTTTTTTTCTTATTATTATTTTTTTTTTGGTATGGAGAATAATACCATGCAAATTGAATGCTCGTCACAAGGCCTCCTATGCAACACTAATAATTAAGTGGGAGAAAGAATTGTGTTTCGTAACGTGTATTTGCTTTGATTTCATTTATATTTACGTGATTGGAAAAGCAGAAACTACACTGCTAGAGTTGTATTTCGTAACATGCATTTGCTTTGATTTCATTTGCATATCTGAAGTATCTGCCTTAAACAGCTTCATCGGTCAAAAGTTAAAACCTGGTTTCTTTGTTGAACAACTGACAGCCATCGGTAGTTATATTCAATTAATATGTTTTTTTTTTCCCTTAAAACCAATGAATTAAAAAGTTGTCGAAATAGTTGCAACACCATGTAATAATTTTATTATCCAATTTGGTGCTAAAAATATTAGTATAATACTATTAATGTCTCACAATCGTTTCAGAATCTATATGCCAAGGTTAGTATTGAAATAATTTACTTCATCAAAGTTTTGAGTATGTAGAACATGTTACGGAATTCGTAAAGCGGTGGGTGCTATTATGTATCCTGCTAAGTTTAGGTGTGCACCATGCACTCAAACTTTTATCTGCAACAATGATTTTTTTTTTTCTTTTACAGGTTTTTTTTTTGAAGTTTTTTTTAGATTATTTTTTAAGGTGTTTTTTTTTTCAGGCAGTAGGTCATCGGCGGAACCATCGCCGGTAGTCGGCCGGACCACCATTGTCGGACCACCATGCACTGTCGTGTTGGACCACCGCCGACCACCACTGCCCACCACCGCCGACCACGCGCGCGCGCCACCGACCACCACCCTACTATCGTCGACAGCCGTCGCCCAACCACCGCCGGAGCCGGACCACCGCGACCGCCATGGCCGGACCTCCGTAGGGCCACCTCTTACCATCGCCGAACCATCGTCGACCATGGACCACCGCCGCCATGACTCCGGCCAAAAAACTCGAAAAAAAAAAAGAAACCGCTCACGGGTTTAAGTAATTAATCTAAGCTATTGATTTATTTTATGAATAAATCAATGGCTTCTATTTGCTGGTGCACCATACACCCTCTTTTAGAGGGTGTATATTAGAAATGGACTTAGTAAAGCTACCAAAAGATATTACCAAAATAAAAATGATAAATTACATTTATGTATAAATGTGTCATATGTATAAGAAAAATTATCATCTCACATTACTTTTGGTTACATCATTTTATACTGATTAATGTGGTGTAAATTCGTGTTTAATTACATATATTGGTTGGTTAATAAGTATCTTATTAACTAATTATTACACACACAATGATTTTAGAAATTTTAAATCTTGAAGATCAAAAAATTATTTTTATATATATACAAAAGAATAAAAAATACAAATATATATATAAAATCAAAGAAAAATTTACAAATTGAGTGGGGGTATGAGTCTCCACTCTTTTCAACCTAGGTCCGTCCCTGATTACACATGATTCGTGTTAACTAATTAATATATGTAATTAACTACAAATTTAGATATCATTAACTAGTGTAAAGTGATGTAACTAAAACTAGTGTGAGAATTAGGGATTGTATGTATGGCGGGTGCTATTATGCACCCTGCCCAAGCTTTAGGCACTATGCACCCAAACTTTTAATATATTTTTTTTTTTTTTTTTATGGTTTTTTTTTTTGAATTTTTTTTTTTAAGGAGTTTTTTTTTTTCAAGCGGTCATTGCTTAGGTACCGCCCGGATATCATTACCACCTAGTGAAGCAATGCCAGTCCAAAAGTGATGCCGCCGCCGGACCACCCGGCCCGGCCAAAAACTTAAAATGTCTATTGATTTATTTTATGAAGATGACTCTATTCTATTTACGACCATACACCTTCTTTTAGAGGGTGTATATTAGAAAATTGTATGTATAGTCTAGTGCAGATGAAATTGTTAAGATAATGATTAATGACGAAATCCCAAGGAACACTATGTTTTAGATATAAAACCCATTCACAAATTACAAGGCCCGTCTAGCTCAGTCGGTAGAGCGCAAGGCTCTTAACCTTGTGGTCGTGGGTTCGAGCCCCACGGTGGGCGTCTCTTCATTTTATTTAAGTATTTTTAATTTCAAAATCTGGTTCCATAACATAATCACCACCAATCCTATTTTGTGTAGGTTGGTTTTGTAATTTACCTAACAATTTCAATCCATTTTTTTTAAAAGTAAGTGCTACAAAGACGCTCCATTTGTCTCGTATTTTATGTAACTTTATTTTCAAAATGTGGTTCCAAATTCACTACCAATCCTATTTTGTGTAGGTTGGTTTTATAATTTACCTAACGATTTCAATCCACTTTTAAGTTTAAAGTTCATGTTAGAAAGACACTTCAATTTTATTTATTTTTTTTATGCAAAAAGACACTCCATTTTTAAACACTAATTGCATCATACTTACATTAAGTGCCACACACTTTTTCATCCAAAATACATCTTCATTTTTCACACGAGCTGAACAAGTGTTCTATGCTATCGAATAACAGTTCTGGTGGTTGTAAGCCTGAAACATTTTATAGGTGCAATGAATTTCAATGGCATTCCCGTTAGAATAAATAAGCACCGGAGAGTTGCGAACAATAGCCACTAATCAAAGATTTCCAATTGCTCCCTGATGTATATAACCTTTTATAATATTTGGAACATGCTGCAGATATTATTTGGGATAGATGAGCTTTAAGAAAACTTGTTAATGATGTAGAATGAAGCAATATGCCCAATATGTCCTCTCCCAAAATTGCTGATAAGGTCCAACAAATTATTTGCATTTGGTTCATTAGCAACCTAAACCAACTACATTTTGACTAGTCCCTACAAAATTCTTAGCCACTAAATTCAGCAAGATACACGTCTGAGAAGCAACAAAATCAACTTGTATCAATTTCAACTCAACCTATTTTCTCATGTTACTTTCAATAATGCCATACTAAAATGAGCAAACCAAAGAGGACGAAACCAAAGCTGAGAACTTCTGAAGCATATCACTCTTGCAAATAAATTAGTTGTCAGGCAGGTGCTTGAGCATGCTAAAGCTAGAGATTGGTGCACTGAGTTAGTAATTCAGGATGAATGCAGTGATGGAGATGCCCACAACAACCTTCTTGTCACCACTGGCTGTGGCTAAAAAATTCGTTCCTTTCCTTCAAAAGGTAACATAATATTCAAGACAACAAAAAAACGACATGCTGGTAAGGATAACCTACAATCTGGGCACCATATTGAACCCACAACCCAATCTTCCTTGCTAACCAAGCACATATTCACAACAGCCAAACATATGTTGGTCTTGCCCAAATTTTAAATCAAATTCTTTGTAAATTTGTCTATGAAATTTTGTTTTCTCTTCTAATATTGCTTGGCAAACAACAACTACATGGAAAAGATTTGACAGAATTTTTGTCAATCCTGGAAATATGTTAGTAACTTTAAATTACCCAAATGGTGCAGAGTCAGGTATGCAGTTTTACCTTTACTGTTGAGCAATCATCGCAGCGATTTAGATTTTCCTTTCAAATTCTTTTTAAAACTTTTATGCAGAGGGCGTTCTTGTGTCTCCAGAAGCACTTCACTAAGCATTTCTGACCATAACTCTTCAAAGTGTTTGTGAAAACTGTGCTGAAACCAATCCAAAACTTCTGAAAATAATTCCCTTGGATTCTCCTTCCACACCATTCTTAACATAGCAGAGCTATCAATCAGCCTGCTCTTTAACTTGCTGAAAAGATTTCCCACCCGTTTTTGACCAAATGCTTCTCTCTTCAAAATACTTTCAGGAGGGGCTGACATGTATTTCCGAACAGATTTTAAACATGGACACACCTGGCCTTCAAGCAAAGCATAGGCAAACACTTGCACCCGATGATCATCATTGCTAATGGGCAATGAATGTTTTGGAAGCTCCCAACAGAAACGCCCAAAGGTTGGCATGACCCAACATTTCACTAGGTCGGTCTGGGCATCATAGAAAGGTCTGGGATCCATCAGGGGTGGAGAGAAGATGCATGAAGACTTGGCATTCTCAACAAGCCAAGATGGCTCCACACTTGTTACTCCATGCATGTATGCTCTCTTGGCACTTGTTATCCCCTCTTTGTTTGGTCTCTTTGACTCTAATAGTTCATTGTAAACCAAAAACTCGGGGGCTACACTGGAAACTGATGACCAACGATGAAGAAAAACACTTTCTTCAACCATACATGATTGATACCTAACAACACAAGACCTTTTATCTCCAACAGAGGCCCTAGAAGAAGCTGTAATACGTTTGGCAACCCTATCTGCCCAGCCAGCACATATTGCTTGACAGATGAGCCTTTCCTCAACCAGAGAAAGAGGATATTTTTCAGAAGAAACCCGCCAAGCATGTTCTACATCCTCTAGAGTTCCATGAATCCATGAGTACTCTTCTTCAAAACCACCTTTAGTAGCCTGATAAAAGACCAGTTTAAGTAGCTGTTGTCTAAGTTTGGACATTTCCTCCATGGTTTTAAAGTGCAACGCATTGCCATCACAGAATTCTATTGACTTCTGTGAATGTTCAAAACACTGCAAAGCATAGGCTGTGGTTAGGGCATCACTAGTGATAACTCGAAATTTTTCACGTGCAATTTTAGCAGTTCCTTTTAGTTTCTTTCTCCTCAACTTTTCTTTTTTATCAATGTCCTTCTCACTGTCTCCAATGCTAGATTTCTCATACATCTCTGAATCTCTGCTGCTATCATTTCCTTCATATTGCATTACAAAAGGATTTGACAAGCTCAATGCTGCAGCAGCTGCAACAGCATATGCCAAGAGCAGACTTGGATTACATTTATGCTGGTGCCTTGTATTTTTAATAACAGTGAGGAGCATTCTAGAGTGACGAGGACTCAAGGGATAAAGAGCCATGGCCTTCCCCAAAATTGTAAGTTCATCCTTGCTATCAAGTGCTTCAAGAGCTTTCAAGCAAGTCTCAGCTTCAAGCAGGGAAGCAGCCTTAAGAGAAGTAGGAAATGGGAAATTTGCAACCTGGATGAGAAGTAATAGTAATTAAGCATAGAATGATCTCAAACTAAAAATGAAAAGAATATCCAGTTTGACCGGGAATTGAGTAAATCACATCACCAGACAACTGAAAAGCTCAATAAATTATGCGGTATAGAACAAAATTGACAATTCAAGAGCAAACTTGAGATTATAAGTAGCATATAATGCCTTAGAAGTTAGAACCAAATAGCAGCAGCCTAAATGAATACAATCTTGTTAATGATATATGTAGTAGAAGACCTTTTAGCTTGAAAAGGATCCCATTCCTTCATTCAGCCCAAGATAAACAGTCAAGCTATCAGAATGGAGAAGTACATCATAATCATGAACTACTCCCTTCCCTGCGTGCTAATGATAGCACCCAATATAAACAAGCAGATGGAATGAAAACTCGGAGAGGAAAAAGGAAAATATCAAAAACTACCTTCTTAATATGCATGGATTTTAAGAGAAGGACAACACCATGAACAGGTACTTTCTCAACTTCAGCAGGAGAATACTCAGGAAATTCATTATTGAAGACTGCAGAAGAATAGAGACAGTAACAGTGTCCAGGTCCAGTTCTTCCAGCTCTGCCTGCACGTTGAGCAGCAGATGCCTTACTTATCCATTGTACTTCATATGTTTCCATGCCATTAGAGGAGTCATAATTCTTCACTTTTTCCCTTCCAGTATCAACCACATACTTTATCCCTGGGATTGTTAAAGATGTTTCAGCAACATTTGTGGCAACAACAACAAGCCGCTCTCCCTCCTTGACTCCTTCAAATACACGAAGTTGGGCTGATGCAGGCAGCATGGCATAAAGAGGTAGAACAAAGAGCGCACCAGGAGAAGGATCGTAATTTTCTGTAGCTCTCTTTTGCCTGAAAACTTTTGATTGGTCTAAACCACCTTCTGTATTCACAGAATAAGTCAGCTCCCCATTCAAGGAACTTAATGGAGCTTGCCCAGACAATTTTTCGAAAGCAGCCTTCAGCGAAGCAAGGTTTCCTTCCTGTCCTAAGACATCCACAATATTACTCTTGTTCTCTGAATGCTCAAGATTATCATCATCGAATTCCAGTTCACTCTCTGCTTCTGAACTATAAGAAAAGTCAGATTCATTCCCATCTACTTCATCCTCATCCTCATCTTCATCATAACCACTAAACCTATCAGTTTGCTGGATGGCTGAACTTCCAGGAATCTCAAACGCTTCATTAATCTCGTTAATATTTATTCCCTCAACAGAATTTGTTTCCTGGACCACAGTGCCATCATTTTCCACAGACCCTTTAACTTTTTTCATGATAAACTCCCTTGAAGCTTTGCGTAGCTTCCTGCACAAGTCCTCTACTTCCCTTTGCCCAGTGACAAAGACAAGTATGCCCCCAGGCGGCAACCTCTTGTGAATTGCCAAGACCTTCTTATATGCTTCCCCAATATAATCTGTTTTCTCTGTTTTCTTTGAGAAGTAAACTGTTACTGGAAATTGCCTCGTAGGAACTTCTATCACAGGTGGAGGAGTATGGAATAACCTTCCAGAAGTGAAGTCTTGTACTCGCAAGGTGGCACTCATCAGCACAAGTTTTAAAGGAAAAACCATTTTTTCAGGACTTACACTTTCCCCTGAAAGTATTATTTTCTTCTGTTCATTATAAATCTGCCATAATAGCAACATAAAAGAGTATCCGGATTAGAATGTCAGTGGCAAGATTAATATATACAGGGAAAATGATAAAAGATCTAATATAAAATTAAATTTCATTTGTAAAATAAATCACTCTCATATTCACCTTTTGGCGAGTTTTAATTACACGTGAGAGCATCCCGATCAGAATGTCTGTGTTCAAGCTCCTCTCATGAGCCTCATCAAGAATTATAACAGAATAACGCCTCAATAAAATATCATTCTGCATCAGGAGGTATTCAATTAAACAGCATAAGTACATTCGATTCTGTTACTCATCTTGCTTTAGTGAAACTAATATAAGTAAGCACAATTACATCAGAGCATCATATCCGTGGAATCATCATTACAACAATAATAAACAATAGCAACACTAGAAGTTGCAACAGTGAGAGCAATGAAACTTGCAACTACTAATAATAACAACCACGGTATGAACAAATGAAAGAGGAAAATTTATAATCACTCAATTTTCACTTTCCAATCGAAAGTGCAATGGAATATACAGTATCCAAAAATACGCTCACATTCACACATAGATAATAATGTTCTCAAGTAATTGATACCCTTGGAATGATGGATTAAGATGTTCCACAATGAAAAATAAATTCCAAGATTCTATCACGTATTAAGTTTTAACATACAGGGATTCTTAATATAAACATATGTTTCTAACTTTCTATGGACTTACAAGCATTTTTTACCCACAAATTGAACAAATGTCTTCACGAATTTATCATTTGTTACACAGCTAAATGGAAAAAATAGTGAGGTAAAACATAACAACCTGAACTTCTCGTAGTAAAATTCCATCAGTCATAAACTTGATAGAACAATTATCTCCAATCCTCTTGTCATATCTTACTTGAAAGCCAACCTCCTTCCCTAGATGAAGACCAAGCTCATATGCCACACGCTTTGCTGTGGCAAGAACAGCCACCCGGCGCGGTTGAGTAACACCAATAATACCATTGTGAACATGGGACTTACTAGAACCATAGCCGGCTTCATAAAGAAACTGATAAATTTTGGAGGGGAAAAAATAAACATGTTCAAAGGGTAAGCTAGGTTTGAATCATAGAAGATACTCAAGCATCAAACATACTCACCTGAGGAACTTGAGTTGTTTTACCACATCCAGTTTCTCCACATATGATAACATTAGAATGGTCATTTAAAGCTTCCATTATCTCTTGCTCCATCATGACTATAGGCAGATCCTTTCTTTTGTCTTCAACCTCAGTTGGTCTGTATACATGCACAACAGTAGGGGTAGTTGAAGGCCTTTGTGCTGAAAGATCTGGAAGGTTGCTCAATTTATTGAAATTGGAGTTAGGGTTCTCATCCGTCCTATCCTGCCTCATGTTAAAAAAGTGCCAAAAAAGCATTAAAGTAAGTTACAGATAGACAAAATGGAGATCTCATAAATGAGGGCAACACTTGGCAACATTTATGACATATTAACTACCACTACAGATATATAGGCATACTGTAGTGCATGTAAAAGATGATTTCTTCTAACATTAACGAAATAGTACATGAGAGGATTAAAACAAGTGTATTAAAAAATACATACACAAAAAGAAGACAAACAAATATATGGTTTACTGCTTCATAAGTGTTCCAAATATGTCTATACATCCAATTGTCCAAATGAAAGTTGAATAATATCGTGTATCTTGATAATATACACCCACAAACAACCTGAGTAGAAACCATACCTTTGACTTGGTGCTTTTTATCTCATCATTAGAATAAGATGTGGGAGAAGAATTTCTGATTTCATCAGGTCGCTTTTCGATGGAAATGTAAGCTAAAGGTTTAGTAACAGACTTATAATTTACAACTTCATTGCCACAAACTGGTTCTCGAGAGGACTCCAAAGGAACAAATGTTGTATTCAAGACTTTTCTTTCTATACTAATTGGTTGAATGATGTCATTTTCCTCAACTTCCTGGGTCAAATGAAGCTCTTCTGTCTCAGGTTCAATTCTATGGGGAAAATCCAGTTTCTTAGGCGGCTCATCATCACCATGTGGAACCTCCAATCCTTGTTTTAATAGATGTACAGCCCTCCTATGTTTTTCCCGCAGAGTCTCAGCCTATGTAATGTGGTGGTATTAGTAAACAAACAGTCTCGAGACTTATAATTTTTTCATAAAACTATCATTGTTTCGACAATACAAACCCGATTGATATCACGTGAAGACTGCAAAAGTGAATATGCAAACTCCGGAAGCGTGTTTTCACTACAAAAATAAATAAAAATAAAAATGATCCAGGTATTATTCAACAACTTAGTGCTTCCCACAAACAACAACATTAAAGTAGAAACTATAACTTAATAATATTTCATTCACATACTTTAGTGTCTTAATGCTTTTTTCCAGCAGAAGTTGTTTCTCCCTGTCATCCTGTGTTTATGAAGGGAACCAAACAAGGTGAGACCCAAAACAGAAAAGAAGAGTGAAAACCATTCCCCTTTTTGTGTCCACCCCACAAACCTCTAACTTCTTCAGCTTCCTTTTCTGAGGTTTGCTCAACTTCTGTTTCTTATTTGATTGGACTTTTCCATGTTCCTAACACAACAAAACTTTGATCACACAAAGTGTGTAACATGCAAATTGAATACATAATAACCATGTTCAACTGCCCGTACCTGTTCCATCCCTTTCCTTTTCTTCATCTTCTTAGCTGGCATAATTAGTGCATTACTGTCATCATCTCCCAAACTACCCAAAAGTTAAAAAAAACAAAAAAAATTAAGAGTGATTTGGAGGATTAACCAAACATGATTTATAGATTAAAAAAACTTTTTTTTAACTTTTTTTTGGCAATTGCCATGAAAAGGAGTGATTTACCTGAATGACCCAGTTTGAGAATTGAACTCAATATGGCCTCCAAAACTTTCCCAGGTGTCCATTCTGCTCTGCACATAAACCAGTAAATCCGAGCACAGCTTCAGAGAGAGAGAAAGGGAGAGTCACATATACACAGACACTAGAATAGCTTAAACTAATTAATCCTATCTGAAACTATAATAATTAGCAAATTACTGATAACCCCATCATAGATAATCTTCTTTTTGCAGAACAGTTGAATCATATTCATAATTTGGTGTCGTAGACTGGTCCACAAGGGACATTAGCCTTGAAAAATATGAGGTCTTTGAATCCTTATTTGCAACCATAATGGTTAAATCATGGGTTCCTCACAACTGTAAAGTTACAAATTCATAACCTTAACAAAATTAATGCAAGAGATTTCACCACATTTTCTACAACAATCATAGATACGGCTAAAGCAGAACTTTGCAAAACAAGAAACAGCAAATTTTAGTATACCAAATTCCTTGGTCACTAAACATAGAAATCTAATCAAATAAGCATATAAATATATAATGCCCACAATCAACAAATCTGCCAAAAATCCACACACACCCAATTCATCATTCATCATTATGGCATCATCCCCAACATCCATAAATCAATCAAAACCCCCAAAGAGAAAAGAGGACAACAGTATAATACACACCCGAAAAATAGAATCTGGTTTGACGGAGATGGGAGCGATGCGCAGTTGCGCACACTGCAGCCTCCACTTCGATGAGGTGAACTCACAGCGTCAAGCCCTCAGCGGCTCAGCCTCAAGCACTAGGGTGTATACATGTCGGTTTGGTTCGGTTTTAGGTTCAAAAAAAATCCAAATCAATCCAAATCAATTGGTTCGGTTTGGTTTTGTAATTTTTTTTATCAAACCCAAACCGAACTGAAACGAGTTGTGGAGTTGTTAGAGGAAGTCTCAACACAGTCTCAAGTCAGCAACTCAAGAAATCAATAAAGCCTCAAATTAGTTAGAGGAAGAAGTGGAGGGGGGTGAAAACGTTGTTACCAGTGAAATCAGAAGCTGACTCAATGGCTCTTGTCAATGAGAAAGATCTGAACTAATGTTGCAGCTCATCGCCGGCAGTGAGGGGGCACTAGGGGTGGGCATGGTTCGGTTCGGTATGAAAAACCGAACAACGTTTGGCCCTACAAAAATTTGAAACTTTTACAAAAGCCTCAACTGGAGTAGGTGCAAGAGGCGCATCATTTGGCCCTACAGAAAACAAGAATCATAGAATAAGATACTTACATTCAGAAAAAAGAAGAATCAACTACAGAAGTTAGAATGAAAGGAATAGGTGGAGAAACTTGAGATAACTTCTGAATAATTGGAGTCATCAAATATATGAATTAATTGTAGAAGCATGTCCCACAATTATCAGAAACATACATCAAAAGCAATCATCAACAAAGCAATTTGAACTGTTACAGATATTCAGTACTCTAATAAAATCAGAAGCATGTCAAAATCAATCTGTTTAAGATAAGTCATTAGCACTCCACAAAGAATTGGAAGAAATTCCACCCACTACAACTGCAAATAGGCACTTAAGTGCCATAAACAATTATGCCTGTCAGAGAAAAATAATTTGAGATACCCTTATTATAGACTCAATTCAATATACTGAGCGAGTATATAGAATTATAAAATGATTAATACACTGATAGAATGTATACACTTATTATAGAATGTATACACTGAGCGAGTAATGATGAATCTAAACATGACAAAGTAGTAGTAGCATTCTAGAGTAATAACTAAAGTTGAAGCTTCAATATATTTTCTGATTTGAACAATAAAATAATATATAGTTTATAAACTCGTGTGTCACACTATACATAAATGTATTATTAATTATAAATAGTATATATAGGAATCAATTTCTTTAAAAAAATCATTTTAAAAGTTATTCTTTTCAGAAGAAAATGTACAATATCAAAATAATAATAATAATTTTGGTTCACATAAATGCCACTGAGACAAAAAAAAAATTAGTTCACACAAATGCCATCGAGATCAGAAATCTCAATTTTTCTTTTATATATTGTATTATAAAGTCATTATTATATCAAGAGCTTTATTCAAATTTCAATGCAGAAACCAAAAAAAAAAAATACCAGATTGAATTCAAATATCATGCAATATTAGCTTTACTTACGAAAAGAAATGGCAATGGAAATGAAAATTGGCTAGCAATTAGTTGGATTGCACGACTTCAATTAGTTGGCCATCAATGCCAGAACAAATAAACTTGGCCTAGGCATTTCATCAAGCAACTGATACTCATCTATGGACAAACAATAACTCAGAAACAAGATTTCACTCGCAAACCACCTCACCCAAAAATTAGAACTCCAACAATCACCAAAACACCATAATCTAAAACAAAACTAAAACAAACAAATCTATAGCAAGATTTTTTGAGCGAAAAAAAAGTACCTATATCAAGATATGCAGCAACAGCAACTTACGCAGATCGAAGCAGAAAGATTAAGATGCAGATCGAAGCAGAAGCAGAAAGATTAAGAGCATGTTTGTTTCAAATTTTTTTAGCTTAGATTAGCTTTTTTTTAAGAAAAAAACTGTTTTAAGATGTTTAATGCAGATCGAGATTATTCTTTACACGAAGCAGAAAGATATCAACCAAACGTAAAATAGATTAATTTAAAATCACTTTTCAGCTAATATATCCAAACATAAAAATAAATCGATTATAACAAAAAGTTTTTATACAATAATTGATTATAATCGATTATTGAAACAATCAAAGTTTTCACAGCTGAACCAAACATATACTAAGATGCAGATTGAATTCCGAAGCAAAAAGACTAAGACACAGATTGACCCAGAAAGAAGAAAACGCAGTTATGCAGTGTAGTTACGCAGTTATGCAGATCACCAGCAACGTAGTGAGTAGCGACCTCATCGAATCGTGATTATTGATTTGGGGTTAGGATTATTGATTTGGGAGTTAGAGTTCATAAAACTCAAAAACGTGAAGGAGAGAGGGACCGAGTCTGAGAGTTAGTTTCAGAATGATATTTCTAAAGAGGTTTGGTTTAGTAGGAAATCAATGAATCAAATTGGATAAAAAATGATTAACCAAACTACTTTTAAAAAAGAAAACAGTTTGGGTTAAAAAAACTGATTCAAAAAAATATGATTATTTATGGAATGGTTTGATTCAGTTTAAAGTTTGGTTTGGTTATTTTGGATTTTTTGCACACCCCTAAGGGGCACAGTGTGACTCTCGTCGCAGATCGGATTGTGCACTGCCTCTGGTGGCTCTCGTTGCCGGTCATCACATGGGAGGAATAACGCACAACAAGGAGGAGGAGCGACGCAGGGAAGTGGACACACCGTCGGGTGAGGAGAGGCTAGGGTAGGTTCGAATGGGAGGGAGACCGTGGTGGGTCCTGGGAAAGACTCAATACACATCTCTCAAAACTCATTGCATAAGCTTTAAAAAAAAAAAAAAAATTGACAGATCAACGATCGGGTGTTAGGGCCTCATAAAATCCAAGATCCGAACCAACAGTGTTCGGTTTTGATTGGATTATATTTGATTAGATGTAAATACTTTTTTTTTTGGTAACAAGACGAAAAGGAAACGGCAAAAACGAGTCAAACAGAAAATTACACCCTTAAAAATGCAACCCCAGCAGCATCAGCTAGAAGGAGATTGCTCATCCCTTGAGGAACATGATCCACGATCTTCATTCTATCATCTTGGTGGACACCCATTTTAGCAAGAAAATCTGCACATTGATTTTCCTCACGAAGAGTAAAGTAACAGACCAATTCACCAATTCAGCTGCATCTTGTCTTTAATATGATGAATCAAAGTAGCCAACCTGTGATATTTGTTGTGAGGCTCCTTGATAAGGCTCAAAACATTCATAGAATCTCTGTAACAAACAATTTTTTTGAAACCTATATTACAAGCAAGATCCAAACCATGCAAGAGAGCAAGCATTTCGGCATGAAGAATGTTGGAATAACCAATGTATCCACAGAAGCCTAACACCCAATTACCATCACTTCCACGTAAAAGGCCACCAAAACCAGCCCTACCAAGATTTCCCATGCAACTACCATCAACATTGATAATAATAAAATCATCTTTGGGAGTTCTCCAAGCAATTCATCTGTCAATACACCCTTCAGTATGCTGGTTCGGGTAGCAAAGGCTCAAGGTTGTGCTAAGGTTATTAGCTATAGCAATCAAATTGTACAAAGGCATTATCTCCTTGGCTATGGTTGACATGTTTCTGTTTCTCCAAGACCACCAAAGACCAACTAAAAATGAAGACTCCTGATTCCCTGAACTCCACTGTCTAAGCCAAGCAACATGATCCATTTCAGAATTAAAGTCAGTCCTAGTAAACCCGAGAGCTTACCAAAGTCGTCTAGACGCATCACAATCCCTCATACAGTGAAGGAAGTTCTCGTCAGCCATTAAACAACGTTGGCACAAGCTAAAAGAAGCCATTCCACGGTGGTGAAGCATAGACATTGTTGGCACTGAGTTGTGACAAGCCAACCAAATGAGAAATTTAGAGTTTTCTGGGCCTCTCAATTTGCAAATACACATCCAAGAATTCTCATTCAGAATAACTTCCCTCCTCTGTAAAAGCCATTCATATCTTGTTTTAGTGGAATAAAAACCGTGGCTATTAGTTTCCCAAATTAAGGAGTCAGGGACATGCGTATAAAGATGAACATGCATATTCCTAATCTCATTTTTTATTGTATCAGGGAGTTGAGTAGCCAGCAGATTAAAATGCCAAGAATGATCCTGAAAGACATCTTTAACCTTTATATTAATATCTTGGATGTTAACGTAATCTACCTAGTTGCACAAAGGGCCATAACTTGTCCATGAGTCATACCAAAAAGAAGAATTTCCATCACCAAATCTCATTTTGTATCCACTTCTAAGAACCTCTTTGGCTTTAAAAATCGAATTCCACATACTAGAGCCCGATCTATTATTACTGTCCAGAAAACAAGGGGTGTTGACATATTTTGTCATGCTCACCCATAATTTATCTTCATTATGCTGCATATCCCACACTAGTTTACCAAGCAAAGCTGTGTTAGTTTCCCTGGCCATTCTCACACCCAGACCTCCCATCTTTTTTGGCAAGGTGACTTTACTCCAATTCACCAAATGGATGCCTTTATTCTGGTTTCCCTTCCAGATAAAGTTTCTTGTAACTCTATCAATACAATCACAAGTGCTTTGAGGAAGCCAAAAAATCTGCATGTAGTAGTTGGGGATGGAAGTAAGGACAGATTTAGCAAGAGTAATTTTCCCAGCTTTGTTAAGGAGTCTATGTTTCCAAGAAGCTAACCTTGTTTGCATTTTTTCTATTATAAAATCAAAATCAGCTTTTCTAGGTTTTCCTTTGAGGATAGGGAAACCCAAATATTTTTTCAAAGAGGAAGTGTTACGAATTGAAGATATAGAACTACATTTCTCCATCTTATTTCTAGAGACTCCTGAAGAGAAAAAAGCTCTAGATTTAGCAATATTTACCTTGAGACCCGATGCCTTACTAAAGTCTTCAAATAAAGTAGCAATCATCCTAGCTTGAGAACTCTTGGCTTTAGTAAACAAAAGAACATCATCGGCAAAGAAAAGATGTGAAATATGAGGCCCATTTTTAGAGACTTTAACCGGATGCCACTTTCTCAAATTTACATTTTCCATAATAACCAAAGATAATTTCTCCATACAAATAACAAAAAGATATGGGGAAAGAGGATCCCCTTGTCTCAGGCTCCTTGTGGGAGAGAAATTAGGCAAACACTTACCATTCCAAATAATAGATAAAGATGAGGATGTAACACAAAACATGATCAACTTCACAATAGAGGGAGGAAAGCCAAAATCTTGTAAACAAATTTTGAGAAAATCCCAATTCACATGATCATGAGCCTTCTCCAAATCTATTTTATAAGCCACATCACCTTTTTCCTTCTTAGACTTTTTCATATTATGAACTATTTCTTGCAAAATAATGGCATTGTTAGAAGTGCTTCTACCAGGCAAAAAACTACTTTGATAAGGGCCAATAATATCATTAAGAAAAGGACACAACCTATTAACAAGAACCTTTGTAATAATTTTATAAATTGAACTAATTTAATTGATTTGGTTAAGTTTTTTGAATTTGTCGAATCAATAAAACCAAACTGATGTTGTTTCTATAAACAACATTATTTTCTCTTCTTTTCTTTATTTTTCCTCTATGTTTTACACTTTAATAGATTAAATTAATATTTTGATTCTTATAATTTTTACTCGATTTTAATTTAATTTTTATATTTTTTTCAAATCAATTATTACACTTATAAATATTTTTAAAATAGTTTTTATATCATCAATTTTTGTTATAACGTTATTATAATATCATCAATTGATTAATTTAGTAAATATTCCTTTGAGTAGTAAGTGTTCATTTAAATGTTCATTTTTCTATAAAGCGTACAATAAGTGCTTCTATATTCTAATAAATATTCTTATAGATACTCATTTCTTATGAGTAAGTGTTCATTTAAATATTTTGTTTATCTCTATAAAATGTTTAGTAATGACTAAATTAACAGTGTTATAACAAAAATTAATAATAAGAATTGCTTTAAAAATATTTATAAGTATAAATATTAATTTGAAAAAAATTATAATGACTAAATTAAAAATAAATAAAAATTATAAGGACTAAAGTTTTAGTTTAACTTACTTTAATATAATCAATTCATATAACTAATAAAGGCCAACAAAAGTTAAATGCAGTAGTAGTAAGTAAAGGACATTTTAAGGATAATATCAAAATTTAAACCCTAAAAAGATTTCTTTTTTCTTTAACCAATATATTTTCACAATAATTGTTACGAGATTACCTCTTTAAGTATTGTTGTGACTAGAAAAATGCAAGTTGATTAACACATTAATTATTTGACATTATTTCAATACCTATCTTCTTTTTTAAGATTTGATATTCAAAGTGAATTGTCAATAATTTTATTAATTGTTGCTTATATTTAATAAATCTTTAATATTATTATCAAATCAATAACTACGAAATATTACATATAAAAAAAATCAAAAAATATTTAACAATTCACTTTGAATACTATATCTATAAAAATATCTTAACAACTCCCACAAATATTTAATGGTTTTAACTTTGATAAACTATATGTGTAAAGCTTTTTAGATTTTGCTAAGGTCATCTCGAGCGCTTATAAACTCCAATTGTTATTTGTTGTCATTTTAATTTATGAAAGTTCATATCTTTAGAAAAATTAATTTTTAAAACCAGAGAGAAAAAATAAAAACTAAATAGATTCATGCACTTTGAATCGTCGAGCATTCATGCACACGAGCATTTTGTAGCAGTTTCCAAATTTTTTTTTTAATATTATCATCGAATTACACTAGATTTCATATAATATAATGTTCTATTCTTATAGTATTCGTCATTCTAAGTATATGAACAATAATATTAAACTGATTAATCTATAAAATCTATAATCTTTTATATTTATATATATATATATATATAACTATTATTTACATTTTTTTCTCAGAGTATCTATTTCTTCATTTGATAGGTGAGAAACTAATCTCCTAAATACGATCAAGTACTTAAGCAGAGAACACTCCTAATAGTATTATATCTATATATATAAATCTAATGATTGAACCTAGGACCACATATTTAAAGAACATGAACTATTTTTACTCGTATCAACACACATTGATTCTACTATCTACTATTTATATATTTCAAAAGTCTTACTACAAAATAAAATTACATATGTCTTCTTCTCATTAAAGGAGATACATATCATTTTCTCATCTAAAGGGTCACATGTTATCTTCGTATGCAAATAACCATTATTATTCATTCCACATGTCAAATTTAAACCATTATTATTCATTCCACCTGTCAAATTCTCGTAAAATATTCTCCCTCCCATATTCCGTATTAAACCATTATTATTCATTCCACCTGTCAAATTCTCATAAAATATTCTCCCTCCCATATTCCATATTACAATATTATAGATTTTGATATTTATATTCTCTTTGATTCTCTCTCTCTCTCTCTCTCTCTCTCTCTCTCTCTCTCTATATATATATATATATATATATATATATATTATATATATATATATATATATATATATATATATATATATATATATATATATATATATATATCTGTGTGTGTGTGTGATTTTTCATCCAAAGGGTCACATGTTATCTTCGTATGCAAAACCATTAATATCATCCACTTTGTCAAATTCTCATAAAATATTCTCCCTCCCATATTCCATATTACAATATTATAGATTTTGATATTTATATTCTCGTTGAAAATGTGTGTGAAAAAAAAAAATTCTATATATATATGTGTGTGATATTTATATTCTCTTTGATTGTATGTATATATATATATATATATATATATATATATATATATATATATATATATATATATATATATATATATATATATATATATATATATATATATATATATATATATCTATCTGTGTGTGTGAATATTATAGATTTTGATATTTATATTCTCTTTGAGTGTGTGTGCGCCTGTGTGAATATTATAGATTTTGATATTTATATTCTCTTTGATTGTGTGTGTCTCTCTCTGTCTCTCTCTCTCTCTCTCTCTCTCTCTCTCTCTCTCTCTCTCTCTCTCTCTCTCTCTCTCTCTCTCTCTCTCTCTCTCTCTCTCTCTCTCTCTCTCTCTCTCTCTCTCTGTGTGTGTGTTATTATTGTTGCATATCCAAGATAAATATATTCTATTTCTATTAATAAAACAAAAATGGCAGGCTAGACGGATCAACTTGTTTAACTCGCCAAAAAAGGTGGGTTAAGTTGCATTTTACAACTCCTTTTTTTTAAGTAGGTAATTTTTACTTGACTCATATAAACAACTAGTTATGATCGGGTAGTGAGTTGATCCATCTGGTTACCTTTCTTTTTTGGTGGAGGATTAGGCGAGGTCAACCCGCATGTTAACCAGTCTAACCCATATTTTTTGTTCAATTTTAGATGAGTTGACCTGCCTAACCTGTCACTTTTTCTTTTTTTGTCTATTAAATTTTTGTTGAGTTGATCCGTCTAACTTGTCAACACATAATGTTTTTTAATATTTTTGTTAAGTTGACCCATCAACCCGCTATAAAACAAGGTGAGTTGGCCTTTTTCACCCATATTCCAAAACATGACATCCTGTACTCGCCCTTTTTTTTACAATCCGTAGCGAGATAGAGCGGAGTGGATTAACTCATTTGACATCTCTAACAAGAAGTAATAATTATGTTAATGCTTACATAATTTCTATAGTGTTTGTTAAATGGCAAATTATTAAGAATTAATATTGTTATATCTTGATTTTACATTATTAGTTGTATTTTTTAAACATTATATTG
This sequence comes from Ormosia emarginata, assembly GCA_029884605.1. Lineage (NCBI taxonomy): Eukaryota > Viridiplantae > Streptophyta > Magnoliopsida > Fabales > Fabaceae > Ormosia > Ormosia emarginata. The sequence goes on from JAQQTP010000068.1 coordinate 9,836,009, forward strand.
TATCTTTTATTATATATATTTTTTAAAGACATATTTTTTATTGTTAAATAATTCTTTTTCAACACGAGAATAGTTTTCCTATTAAACCTTGCATAATTTATATAGGATTTGTTAAATAGTTATATATCCTGAGAAACCAAAAAAATAATTTATATTGTTATATCTGAATTTGATATTATTGGCAATATCTTTTAGAGAAGAAAAAAAGTAATATGGTGATAATTTTTGCAATCAGAAAATAAAAGAAATAGAAATATAAGAATTACTGACCTTATATATGATGATGGTGAAAAGATAAAGTACCCTCTTTCTCACAAAACGTAAAGAATATATAGATAATGTCAATGAAGTTGAAAAGAGGGGAATGCTGAGTATTAGACAGGAGTCATTTTTTTTTGTTTATGTTAATTTTTTTTCATATATATTTAAAATGAGGGGGGATCAGTTTATACCAGTGTAAGTCTTTTTTGACTTACACTCATTTTCAATCGTTAGATCCACTTTCATATAATGATTGAGATTATTTCGTTAAAAGTAACCATTAGATGAAAGTGAATCTAACAGCTAAAAATGAGTGTAAGTCAAAAAAGACTTACATTTGGTATAAATTGATCTTGCCTCATTTAAAATTGTTAAGTTTTTAATGTAATTTATAATAATTTACTATTAGACTTTTTTAAAATGGTAAAAAATATTTGTATTTAATTAAAAAATAAATGTTATTACTTAAATGGTACTACTATTGGAGTTGCTAATATTTTCTTATTTTATTTTTCAGATGAAAAATGGTTATTATAATTTTAAAGAAACACATGTTGTATAATTTTATGATTTTTTGAATTAAATAATTACTTGAATTAAAAAAGTCGAAATTCAATAAAACTTTGTAAGTTTTGCCGAATATTCTTTATTGTTGGATATAAGTGTAAAATTATGTTTTCATATTTTTTATTTGGAGTCAAATTTCTTCAAAAATAAATAAAGCTAAATTAGAAACTTATTAAATATTTAAATCTTGAATAAATAATTTACAGTTATAATTATAAATTTTAAAACAACCATTGAAATACTTGGGAAAGGGTGTAACGTCCTACCTCTATACTAACGGGTTAATCATTGAATAACAGGGTTAGGTTTTGTTCTTATTTTATAGTGTATACCTTTTGACAAATCATTATTTTATCTTAGTAAATTTTCTTTTTGTTTGGGACTAATAACTCTTTTTCTTCCTTGGTGCTGAACTTTAATTTTTTCTCAAAGTTGTTCTAAGTTCATGAGATTAACTTATCTTTTTCTCCCTTTCTCTTCTTAATTTTCATGAACTTAGTCTAGGTTTTAGACTTCGTATGCTCTAAGGTCACTATTCTTAGATTGTTTCCTAAGATCTAAAAGGTTATAATTTAATGATAATTTAAGTACCTTTATTACTTTACCTTCACCATTGCCCTCCTATACCATATTTTGGCTTATTGAATTTATTTATTTCTAGTCCATCCTAAGTCCTAAGCGTGATCAAGGTCCATGTGATAATTAGAATTTAATTTGTTGTTTTAAATAACTAAAAGCCATTTATACTGCTAGCCTCATATGATTGAGGACAACTATTTTATAACAGCACATTAGACTTAACATATAAACAGTACATACATAGTAAGGGTTATGGTTTCTCTTAATAGTTACATATAAACAGTCATGCTTAGCTTGAGTCAGTTTTTGCCCTACACCTAGGTTAGGTTTGATTTACAATATATATATATACACACACACACATACACACGAGTCCAAAGGTGAATGTCACTCGATGGAACATGCTGGAGAGGTCTATGTCGCTGACATTTTTGGCATCTTCTGGCATACTCCATGCAATCTTGATGTATGGAAGGCTAGTAATAGCCTTAGAGATGCAAAGTTCAACTCATTCTATTTTCTACTTGATGGGCTCCATAAATGCTTTCATAAACTTCAACCATCGCTTCTGTAGCTTCCTTACGGGTTAAACATAACAACAACTGTCCGTTGACACTTTTGAAGAACAACTCCTTATTGAGTAAAACATAATTAATAGCCTTGAGCCTTATTTTGCGTTTGACATTGCCATTTGGGTTGGATAAATAAGACTTTAGTTCTTACATCCAATCATCCATCCCTTCATTAAAAACTTTAGCATTGAATATTTTCCTTTCTGTTACAGGTAAAATTTCATCTTTGATCTCCATCAAGCTTCCCAATTCTGTAGTTAGACTTGCCAATTGGACTTAGTTTAAAATTTCTTTGGATCTTTGATCTGACAATCTTATCATAAGCTTGGCCATTGGCTTATGCATAATAAGGACTTGATGTCAACAATTTTATACCGCTAGAGGATGCATAATCCCTGAACTTAGCTCCAGTAAAGATAATACCTTGATCTATTGTAATTGTCTCAGGGATTCTAAACCTGCAAAGAATGTTATTCTCAATGAACTCAGTAACATCTTATTGAGTTACGCTTCTTAAGGGAACTGCTTCCACCCACTTGCTAAAATAATCAATGATAACCAATTTATATTAGTGCCCTTTCGATGAGGTTGGGTAAATTTGCATAATATAACTAAAGCCAAAACATTTGATACACAGTTTAACGCCCTTGGGATATGTTGACAAACGTCGACACTTTTGCGTCGAGCCTTACACTTTTGATATATGTACCTTATCGATCGCTTCGTAGCTTCCTTACGGGTTAAAATCGCAACTCATATAATAGTCACGCATTTTATAACATTGTGATTTGGGTTGGATAAATAACACTTTAGTTCTTGCATCAAACTTGAATTAATGCATTTATATTCTCATGTAATCTATTTAATGACTAACATCAAGTCACCATATATTTCCTTGTTTCTACCTCCCATCTTGAGAATGAAATCTAACCTAGTTATCAAGGTTTCATATTCGACCTCATTATTTGAGAAAGTTTGATTTAGGCGAAAATTGAGGTGCATAGGCTTTCTAGATGAGTCGACAATAAAATTACTTATTTTTATTCCAAATTGATTACTCAAACCATCAATGTAACACTCCAAAATTTATTTATTTTGTTATAAATATTCATTTTATAATATTTGAGATTTTCTGAAATATTTCTGGATTTTTCTGAGAACGCAAAATATTTTAATATATTTCTTATTTTGCCTATACATTGGGCAGAGTCGGGAAAATGACTGTAACGTTTCGAAAGTTAGAACATTTTATGACGAATAGTCGTTTCATAATATTTATGATTTTTGAGAATTTTTTGGAATTTTTTCGGAAACGTCAAATATTTTAATATATTTCTCATTTTACGTGCACACTAAACAGAGCCGGGGAAATGAGATATTTTCTCTGAGAGCCTTAAACTATGGAAACGTCGACGGGGGATCTTACTAAATCCGAGGTCGGACACAGTTTACGAGGTTACACGTCTTATGAAAAATTTTAACAGATAAAATAATAAAACACTGAGTAAAATTTATCTATCAGATTAATTAATATTGACTTCTGTCAACTATAACTATTATCCATTGGATAATAGCATGTAATAAAAATCATATTACTTTATTCAAATGTAATCTGCTTTATGTCAAATCAATCTCACTTTAATTCAAATTTTGAATTCTAATTATGAAGCTTCTTTAAGAAGCTTTGGCCAAATGACCAAATTACCCACTCTAATTGTATGGAAAAGCCAAAACACTCCCTCTCACTCTCTCTTGTGGCTACGGTTGGCAGCCCATTTTGGGGGTGTTGGAGACCAAATTCTACTACTCACTTTAACATATCAAACCCTAATTCATTTTACAACTCCACTTCTCTCTCTTCACTTTCTTCTTCTTCCTTTCTCCTCCTTCTCTCTACATCCTCCATAGCCACACGGTTTTGCAGCTCACTCTCCACCAAATTTCTTCACTTTTCTCTTCATCAATCACATTTCTACACTCACATTCATCTTCTCTACAACTTCCATTCACAAAGTTTCATCAAAATCCTTCATTTTCTCTCAACCACTTTCTCTTCCTCTCTTCCCTCCATTTCGGCAGCCCCTTCCCCACTCACCATTTTCATTTTCTTGCCTCACCATTTCTATTTCTAGCTTCTCTTCATCATTCTAAAGCTTTTCCTTTTCATACTCCACTTCAAAATCCTTCATTTTCACCATTCTTCCTTAAGAGCAAAGCTTGAAACTTCAAGGTAAAGGTCACTACTTTCTTCTCTTCTCTTCTTATTTTTGTGTTCCAAGACCATTTCCATGGTCAAGGATGCTTTCTTTTCCAAGCTTTGGTATTGATTCTTTGAGGTTGATTTTCTAGGGTTTGAAGAGCCAAAACCGAAAATCACAAGGAGCTTCTTGGGAGACCATTTCGTGTTCACCTCTTTGGTAAGAGGGAGACCACTCTATTCAACCAAAAATGGTGGTTGGAAACTTGTTGTTTGAAGATTTGTGAGAAACCCTAACATGGGTTACTCTTGTGATTTTATTTTTTCTTGTTATTGATTCTTTAAATTTTCATCACTTTATTTGATTTGTTGGATGAATTTGATTCTTGATGATATTGTAATAATTTTGATGGATTGGAATTGATGAAATTGAGATAAAAGTCCCTTGCTTTGTGCATGGTGGCTCACGGCCAACACCCTCTTGGTGGGGTGTTGTTGCTTAAAATTCTTAGAACCAAATGAAATGATATTAATTGAGTAGATAAGAACCAATGGAGAAGTGAAAACCTAGACCCCTAAATCCTATAAGGCTCACGGCCATGAAGGAGAAAGATGGTAAAAAATTGTGACTTGGATGAAGGATTGATGAATTGGATATTAGAAGGTAATTAGAGATCCATAATGTGTAAGGATAATTAATCAAAGTCTTAACTTGGTAACTTAGAGAATTCTAATCAAGAGAAAGAACATGAGTATGTGAGTTTGGAAGAATTTGAGATAAACATATAAAGTGAACTAATAATAAGAACCTAATGCATAAAAATGGAAATAAATATTGGACTTGAAAACCTAATGATGGCCACGGTTTTGGTTTGAATAATAAGGGAATGAATTGACTTTGATGAACTAAAAGAATTAAGGGGATTGATGATAAGGAATTAATGCCTAATGTGGTGAAAGAATTGGATTTTAAAGACCCTTGAAGGCCATGGTTTTTGAAGGATTAAAGTAACCCAAAATTTGTCACATTTAATTAAAAGCTTAAAACTTTGAAAAAGTGGAATCCATAATGTGGACCATGATAGTGAATGAACACTAGAAATTTGTATTAACATAGAAAATGATTCTATGTTATTGTGGACCCCTATGTGGGTTAAACACTTGTTGGTTATGTACTGTGAAGATATCCTGAGGTGATGATATCAAGAAATGAATATATATATGCGTATATATGTAAATATACCATTGTGATATACTATGATGAACATACATGATTTGACATTGTGTCGTCATGCATATGCGTTGTCTGTTGGACATTGTTAGAAAGGCTGTGTATGCCTAAGAGTTTGAATAACACCTATGTGCGGGTGCGAATAGACTAAGCGTAGGTGTCATATGTTGTTGACCCTGGGGGCGTCGGAGTGTGGGTGTCTCACAATAGACAGTGGTAGCTCCATTGGGGCCGTGAGATAGACCAATGCGACACACCGACGATCCTGTCTGAGATGCTGTCCTATATCGCGATAAACTGTCGAAGTGCCATGTATAAGCCATTGCGCAAACATTTTTATGAAATAAAGCACACAGTATTTTTAAGGCTAACGATATACTGGCATTACTCCTTGATCATTCACTCCGAAAATGTTTATGTCTAGCTCCATGGAGTAGGGATTTTGATAAACTTTTGCATTGTGAACTGTCAGTCACATAACTCATTGAGCATGAGCATTTATAATTGTGGAATGTGTTATCGTTATTTCTGTAATAATTGTTTAGCACTTGAACTGTTGACTGCTGATAGTATCGCTGTTATTATTTGTTATGATGACCTTGTTATTAATTGTTGTTATTCTACTTTTACTATAAATTTTAATATTGTTGTGATTAAATGTATAAACTGTGTTATATGTGAGTGTCCAGCGCCATTTAGTTTCTTACTGCCACACTTGGTAATGAATGACGAGTATTTCACCTCTTTATTGTATATTATGTCATTCTATATTATTATATGATTTTCTGAAGACGTTCGTGAGGAAGACAAGGAAGCTACTGAGTTTTTAGGCTTCTGGCCGTATCTCGACTGAGACTGAAGTTGCCAAGAATGACGTTTCGCCCCCGTGATTTTTTTGGCTATGTGCGGATCAACTTTCATGGAGGTCTTAATTGCTGGCACATCAACGTGCAGACCGACCGTGTGTGTATCATAGCGAATTGACTGTGTCCTTGGCGTGGGGACGTTATGACGCTTCTATTTTTTATTTTCATGCTTTTGTGTGGCTGGAGTTTTACTTGCCCGTGAAGGACATGTGGGCGGATATGTATTATACCTCACGTGACGACTCCTTCTTGTCCACTGCTCGGGCTCCCACCCGTTGCTCTGTCGCTCCGATGGATGTTTCGTCATACGAAGAGGACCCCAAGGAGGACCCTTCTACGGTCCCTTCTCAATCTCGTCAGTCTTAGGGACTGTTTCTATCGGTGGCTACTGATGGCTATCCATATTTTTAGAGAGCCTGACGTATTACTGGATTGATGAGTATATATTTGTATCTCTTTGGGTGAGTACATATTTTGCTTCTTTTTGTACATTTTGGGAATGTAACTAATACAGGCTTATACATATAATTATGAAAATACATATATATCTGATGTATGGTTTAATTTCTGTTGGTTGTACTGCAACTGTTTAATATTTACTATTTTGCTACGACATGGATTTTCTAATTTACTATTAACACCACTTGATAATAATTTATATTTCAAAAAAAAAAATAGTGATATGTGTAAGGAATTTAAATAACCATAAATTGAATTGGGTTTGTGAAATTTAAAACAAGTACTATTTTTTGCAGTTTAATCTATTCCGCTTTATGTTTCATATATAATAGTGTGACATTCCTTCTTCGCAAGTATTATTAGAAAAATGAGCGTTACAATCAACATAAAGCTTCCATTTTCTTAAGCTCATGTAACTTACCATGGCTTTTGGAAAATGGTCAACTACAAAATCAGCCAAGACCTGACCTTTCATGACCTTTTGAGGTATGAATTTTGAGGTATGAATTGCAAAGAGAATTCCGAAAGAATAATAACCCATCCACCTATCCTATTATGGTTTATTGGTCAACATATATTTGATTATATTGACATCATAATGCACATAGACTGTAGTCAAAATCATGTAATATTTAAGTTTTATATAAGCTAAATATAAAGTTAAACATCATTTGTTTTAACTCACTATAGTTTCTTTCAACTTCTATTAGCATGCAACTAAAATAAAAATAGAGCTTTCAACTTCCTTTTTATCGTCTTTGGCCAAAAGACAACTAATAGTATCGTCATTGGCTGACAAATACAACTTTAGAGATCTTTTATAATCAAGTGGAGTCTTTTCAAGTGGATTTACTTGGCGTTACTTGATTTCGTCAAAAGCTTTATGGTGCTTTTGATTCCATTTAAACTCTCCCTCATTCTTTAACTTCAGTAAAGGAGAATATATCTTTAGCTTTACTTTTATTCATCTTCATGACTATCAACAGTACGTAGTACACTAAAATTTCTTCCAACATATCCCATCCTCGGATCTAAAAAATATTTAGAAACCACACCAACCTCGAACACAACATCCAAATCCCAAACTATCTGTGCTTGCTAATATGCTATTACGGTATTACCATTTCTACTGATAAGCCATACCTCAATTTTAAGTTTCAACACTTGATTATGCATCCACCAAAACCAAATGTTAACGAGCAACACTGCGATGCACAGCCACCATACACTAATCGACCTATGGCCACTGTTGTCCCGGTTAGCTCTGCTCTCCCACCTGCAAGAGCTCAACAATTTCAGTCTCAAGCTACACGGTCGCTTGGTCCACTGGCCTATGTGACTGCTTCTCGGACGTCAGAAATTGTGTGCCATTCTGAACACCAATGAGCTAGAAAAATCTTGACTTTTCAAAACCCCGTTTCTTTTAGTGCTATAATTTTTGGATTGGTACCTCTTCTTATGGCAGGACGCTTAACGTGCTGGTGTCCCTGTATCACCATCGGCCAAATAGCAGAGATTGTTGATGAAGGATCAATGTGTAAGCAAATAATTGGTTCAGTTAACAAGTTCAATCAATCATGATTAATGTGAAACCCAGCTTCTGGTGGAGAATTATGAATATAACTATGTCAGTCACTGAGTGATTGATGAGGTTAATTTGTTTAAATTGTGATTTGCGGCCGGTACTGCTAGTGCTGCAATATATGCAGTGATTGCTGTTACCACTGGTCATGCTTGCATGTACGCTTGCATGTACACTTTCTTCCTCTCTATCTCTTTCCCCTCATGAACTGCTTCCTGAATTTTTGTTTAGGCACTGTTTTCCCGTCCTTTTAGTTTTAGGTTGTATCTAAAATCTTTTAATTATCATCAAACTTTATTTGTCAGTCTGAACTATCCCATGAATATTATATGGGCTCTGTTTTGATTTTGTTCAATACAATTGGTAGGTTGTAGCTAAAAACGTTTGAATTATCACCAACACCCTAAAGTTAACTACGTTTTCTTCAATGGAAAATGCCATAAATAAAACATGCTACAATTACCAAAGAACTCTAATTTCTCTATTTTTTTTTTGTTAGTGTAGGTTAGACATAGTTTAGGGGAGGTAATTCTCTCCCTTAACTCCTTGCACTTATTGCAAAGGATATTATCAGCTATACACATTTCTATAAAACTCTAACAATAACCTGAATTTTTATATTAGAAGCTGTTTTCATTATATTATGTTCAACACAGGTTGTATCTGAAAAGGGTTTAATTATCTTAAAACTCCTTATCATTGGTCTTGTTTTCTTTTACTTTGTTCTCTTTAATACAGGTTATAGCTAAACGTGCTCTAATTATTATATAAATTTAATAAAATATACATATGACATAGATTTTCTTCTAACTTAACTTGGAGCTAAGTTTTGTCCTTATTATAATACTTTCGTGATGTTTTAAAGTATCAACTACTTGAGAAAGTGACTAGTTGCTCAAAGAATATCAAAGATCTGAGAAAGTATTCAACTAAATGTCAGCCTTTTCATTTTCAATATAAGGATAACTTTCAGTAAAATTTTTATTTTGTAGACAAAACCTTTCAAAAACTTATTTTTTTTAGGACATAAAAAAGGCCTACAAAATTGAAACTTTGGTTTTCTATTATTACTTTTAAGTTTCACTGTACGTAAGATTTTGTTTTGAGATTTTAATATGGATCTTTGATATTTATTATCAGGGTGGCATGGAAACCTGCAACGGAACCGTGGAGTTGCTATATATATGACTCCAACAGCTCCAACAGCTCCAACAGCTCCAACAGTTGAACCAGGCGTGAAAAGATGAAGTGAGAAATTATATACACTTGTGGTTGGTATAGATACTATTTTAGTTGCACTTGTTAAGTTGTCATTATGAACGTTTCAATAAATTAAAAGTATATTTACATCAAGTTCTATACATTTAATGAGACTGGAAAGCAAATCAATATGGCTTTTCAATATTTACCAAAAAATATGGCTTTTCAGACCAAAAGCAAAATTCTTTTAAGAATAAATAATCCATATCAAATTTTTTTTTAAGTATCTTTACTCGATAAGTGAATTTTTTTTTTAAATATGATTAGGCGTCTAAGTGGAGATCTCTCCTAATAATTTTATTTTCATACACATAAATTTTAAAATCGAACTCAAAATCACATGATTAAGGGATTCGAGCTCCTTCTATTCAGACCAACATACATTTGTTAATCCATAACATTCTAAGACCACATAATTGTGTTTTACAGTAAGAGAAATGTTAATAATACACTCTTTTGAATACTCTTTTTAACATTTACTTTAATAGAAAAATACTTACCTAAACTTAGAATACCACAGTTGGGTGCACTAGACCAATCAAGACTTAATATTTTTTATAAATTTTTGTGAAATTAATTATATGACATAAAGATCCATGAAAATACTAAATTCTGATTAGCCTAATACACCTAACTGACTGCTTCAAGTTTAGGCAATAATTTCTAACTTTACTATTAGTCTAAAAACAAATATTGCTAGTATATCTCTCTTAATAATTTTTTTAAGTGTATAAAATAAATTAATAGTAAAACAAGTATTAAAAAAATATACAAAAGAATATGTTTTTAACATTCCTCTATACAGTAACGTAGTTTAGAGATTCACATCTCAATAACATAATAATTTGACAAACTTTAAAGTTCAACTTCTGAACTTTTCATTATCATTATCTATAGATTCATTTATAATCAACGGAGGAACTTCAGCTTAAATTTTGGGGGACAAAATTATTAGCACACACAAAAACATTTTTGATCTAAACACAAATTAAATCTCAATTGAAAGAAGGTTTCTTACTGCAAAATGGCTGGAAAAAATAATACTAAAATTGAAGAAGAAAAAAATTGTCATACTATTTCTTGCAAATATCAGTTTCTCACATAATTGCATCTTCGAAATATTTTTAGACGACATGAACATAAGTATATATATTATAAAGAAGGTGCAAAATTTTGGAAGGGGGGCTGTCCCCTCAGCCCCAATGATCTTCTGCCAGTGTTTATAATATTGATTCATTTTTATATATATATTTTTCATTATTGCTTGTATTTTTCCACTTTATTTAAATTATTTCATCATGATAACCTCTATTTGAGAGGTCAATTTTTTTTTTAATAATATGGTAACACAATGAAATAATAATGCAAAGAATTTCTATGCTAACAGAAATCAAAATTAAACTTTATCTTTGTTGATGTATATTTTGCAAAATATACTCAACCTTAAATACTGGAGAATATGGAAGATGTAAAGACAAAAATATATACTTTATACTCTATCCAGGTATCCTTCTTTCACCTAAAATCCACATGAAAAATATATATACTTTAATAGCTTATACCAAATGTCTTTCATATGAGAACGTGGTGTGGCATTTTGTAAAGAACGGCATGACATAAGTATTGCCGAGAATGGACGTGAGTACATGACAAAATTTGTATAAAACGAAACAAAAAGGGGCCCTGGGTTCATCCCTTGTCAAGAGGGCTTAAACTTTCTAATGGCTAAGCAGTTACGAATGAGTAATAATAGATACAAAACAGAGATAGCCAACCTGCTGGCAGCTAGCAATCTTCAGAAACAATTTATATCCGGAGACCGTCCATTGCAATATGGCTGTCGCACAATAACTTCAACTTCTGCAGCATTCCACCAGGAAAATGAAAATTAACCAATAAGAGAAAATAAATAAATGTCAGCAGCTACTTCAATCAAACTCTTTTTTCCTACCAAAAACTCTGCCTGTCATGATTTACATGGTACTTTTTTCTCAAGGAACGTACAGAGACATCCAAATATCGCCTAAAGCTTCTGAGTTATTGATTTTTAAAATGTGTACGAAGTTAAATTCTATACGCTACAAAAGCTATATGTAAGTGATCCACCTGGTGTAGTAGTAGCTAGGCCACGCTGCTTCTTGGTATAGTATTTTCTTTCAAATATATATTTTGATGAAAATTTCTCCTAAATATATGTTTTAATTTTCTTCCATCTATATTTCTCTTTATATTGTTCTTATTCACTTACATGCATTGTGAATGATCAAAATAGCTCCTTTTGGTTAATTAACATGATCTTTACATTTCAGGAAAAATAAAATTAAAAAAAATAAAAAAAACACCCAAAGGTCAAAATGGAGTCCCAACAGAAAGAGGATAGAAGCCACAAACTGGAGATTGGAGAACGTGATAGCGTAACTGTAGAACCACCATAGCAGTTCAAATGAATGTACTTAACCATGTTAGTTGGACCAGAAAACTTTCCCAGCATTGTAAAATTGGAATCATTTGACATGGATTTAATTCATGAAAGATCTTTCACTTCATTAATTGAAAAAAGAAACCTTCAATAACATGAAACACCTTAGATGATGATCTACAAATCTAATCAGGAAATTGCATAAATATAAGTCTGCATTACGAGAGCACAGCTCTTGAGCTATTACTCCTTGTGAGAGAATTTGCAAAAATGATTAAAAAGGACTTGTTACCGTAAGATATTGCGGAGGATCATCCATGGAAGAAGAGCCTAGGATTACTTCCCTCTTCAGTTTTGTTGTCATTTTGTGGCAAACTCGTAGCTGAAAATAACAAAAAAATTGCTTAAGTTGAGATTACGATTGCAACATCCTGGAGATATTGACAAAAATTCTCGATCATATTCTACCTCAGATCGTGTAGCACCACCAATAATAAACACAAAGATTCGCTTTCCCATCTTCTTGAAATCAGTAGACAAGTTCTTCAACGTGGAGTCACTATTTTAGGTGGGAAAAGCTGTAAGTTGAGGGTGGGAAGTGGGAACTCTATCCATTGCAAAGCGCAATTCATTTCCAGTAAAGAAACAAATTTCAGTTGAGGTAATAGTTATGTCACCTTGAATATCCATCATCGGAAGAACGAGGCCGTGCCCAGTTTGCTGTCCGCCTAGATCTCATCGAATGTGGAGCAGTAGTTGGAGCTGTCTGGGTGCGTTGCTTGCTTCTAACAGAGCCCTCTGGGGCAGTAGGACTTGGTTCAGTTTTACATGAGTACTCATTCTTTGGTAATTCACCCTTACTGAGATTTTCAATGAGCTCCTGACAAACGTAATGCCATCTATAGTTTACAATTGACCATATATATACGATACTAGAGCAAAGAATATTTGAGGCTAATCTTGCTGTGTTTAAGCAAACAAAAAGATTTCGTATGCAATACCGTTCATAAGTTTAACTCAGATTCTTTCTCACACAATCACAGCATGAAAATAAGCCCTAGTTAGAACTTCAATGAAGGAAATGACCTTGACCCTTGTTTAATAGACGACCATTACTTTCATATATTTTTCTTTGGTTAAAGGAGAAGAAAAGGCTACAGTTAATTACTTATAGTTGTAGGTTAGATTATATCCTTTCCAGCCTTTTAATATTTCATATCAACTTGCTGCACTCAATTCACTCTACTAATATAGTTTTACTTACAGAGACAAAGGAATGTAACTTAGTGTACATGTACATACAAAAGCTCTCCAAGTCCAGAAATTTCTACATATTGCAGCTAAATTTAGGATCTATCTTTAAAAGCAAAAAATCAGCCACAAAGATATAGATGGAGATACCAAGGAATCGGGGATTGGATACCAACCAACATCACTACATAGACCATACATTGATAACATCAATTCATTAAACCTAGCTTATAAAGCCTAATTTAGATTGAAATTTTCATATGCCTCATGCATATATAGGCTATCAGTAGGATAAATGCCATCATATGACAAAGAAAGCACAATATGCGAGGAAGCTAGTTTTTTCAAGAGTAAACCCTTAAATTCATTTATGAGAAATTTAGTGGTTGACACATTTGTTCTTAAGAAATAAAAACCTACAATGTAGTTCTTAAGAACCTCAAATATTAGCTAAATTGCTCTTTGATAAGGACTAATGTGACCGACAAATTAGTCCATAAAAAAGACTAATTTAGCCGATATTTGAGTTCTTAAAAATCATGTTAAGAGTTTTATTTCTTAAGTGTTAATGTGTTGGTGGCTAAATTTATCATGGATAAATTTGAAAATTTACTTTTTTTCCAGCACATCAAGCATGATACTCTCGGCACAAAATAATTAACTTTAACATTTGATAATAAATAAGATAGAGAGAAAAATCTTTGTAACACATAACTTAGAAATTTAACTAAATTAAACGTGTAAAGTACATGGGAGGGGCAAGTTTTACTAAGACCAGAAATTAGGCACATCAATCTTTTTTTTTATTTTTTAAATTGTCTTTTAGTTTTTTCTATCATAAATCGAAATAATAGAGGTGTTCGTAGTTAGGTTTGAATTGGTTTTGAGTCAAAAACTCAATCAATCCAAACAATGTCATTTACATCAATTTTGATTGGATTTGATTGATTATATTATGAAAATCGATTCAATTTAAACCGATTATTTATTGGTTTAATCAGTTTTTTACCAAAAAAAAATTTAAGCTTAGAATCTTGTGAGTTAAAAACAATTTAGCCTATTAAAAAGAAAAAAATAAGAAATAAAGAAAATAAAAAATAAAAATAACTTATTTTATATTTCTAAAATAATATTTGATCACATAGAATGAGAGAAATGTATAAAAAATTAGAATTATTATAAGTAAAAATATAAACTCATTAACAAATAAATTCATTATATATGTTAATGATTTAATTCGATTGAATCAATTTGAAAAATTAAAACCGAAAATTGATTCCAATCGGTTTACAAAAAAACTGAACAAAAGATAGTTAAATTTATTTGATTTTGATTAAATTTCAATTTTTCTATTTAGTTTTCAATTTAAATTTTTGTTTGAATTTGATTTAAACAACCTAAATTGAATGGTTAAGGAGATTAATTTCTTACTTTAACTCCACAACACCCCCTCCCCCCAAAAAAAAGAAAAAATCAGCTCATTTGAGGTGGCATGTGATACGCAAAAAATTTGGCAAAGCAAAGCTTGCATAATCTTTAGTCATACCTCTATCATGGGATAAAATCGAAATAGTTGCCATGTTTCTTCCTCTTCAGTACGGTCTTTGCGTGCTGCTTGTTTTGTCTATGCAAGAAAAACAAACTTTTACAGATAATTTGGTGTGAAAGAAAAGTTATCACACAAGGGCATAAAAGAGAACATTTTGTAATACAATATTACCCACAGCCTAAAATATCTAAAATCCTTAACGAAGAGGAATCAACAGTTCGTATATTTTTATTTTAATTACTGTTTTTTTTTTTCAAACTCCGTACTTTACATCCTCTTTTTGACTTCTATAAGCATGAAATGAATATATATCTTTACCTTCTGGTTACTGAACTTGAGTGAGAAACCACCACCAGTAGATGGCTTCTTGTTTGATGATCCCGCCAGCAATTGCATATTACTGATAACTTTCATGTCATCAGGTGATAGTTTTGCCAACTGATTAGATAAACAAAACCATCAATGTAACTACTTTCCTTAGCCACAACTTCAACATAATATACACATTTCTAGTATAAAATTCTATAATGCTTGGTTATGGTAAATTCTTTTTTCTTTGACTTTATAAATTTTAATATTGCAATAGTTGATAGATTCTGAATGCCTGGAAAATCAGATTGGACATCAGAAATCAAAATATCGAGTAATGGGACAGGCAACCTATTTTGTCCTGTGTTTTAGGAACAAGTTATAAATAAAGCGAGCCAAAGTCATATGCGCAAAAGATTATTTACTAACTTACAAAAAATAAGACATGAACATAAAGCGAGTCAAAGTTAAGTGCAGTCACACAAAAGTTCAATTCAATGAATTTTACCTACTAACCTTCGAAAGAATATGAATCTTATCAGAATATTGAACATCTTGTATAACAAATTTTGGAGTTATGGAAAGAAGGAATACCAGGCTTATTTGCAAATTGTATCCATAAGTGTAACAAAAAAACATAATTAGGAGAATAAAAGAACCATGTACAATTCATAGGAGTTGGTAACGACCTGCATTAGCTTTGAAGCTTTATCACCCTCAAACTTTTCAGGATAGACAGATGCATAAATCATCAACAAACGCAACTTATATTCGGGAGTTGTATTCTGCATGTGGCACAAAATTTTCAGTAAAGAAACTATATGTTGTGTGTTGAAAAGCAATGGTATTGACTACTCAGAAATATGCCTTCACTACAAGACCTGCTTTGTTCTTAAGAAGTTAATAACGTCCTTGGCTCCGGCATCCCCAAAAACAAGATCTTGCTCCAACTGTCCAAGCTCTCGAAGTTCTGTTTCTCTGATAATTTTGTTGATCTTTCCAGCTATCTGTATTGAATTAATCAAGCACAATGGTCAGCATAGAAATATATTTCTTTTGTTGTGACCCTAATCAACTTGAAAGAGTTGTATATTACAGCTCTTTGCGTGTGTCAAAGGTCAACATCAGTTCTCAAAAGTATGTCATTTGAGTCCTCTTACGTTCCATTGCCATTTTTCTTAAGCTGCAACCAAATATTCTTCCACGACAACAATAAAGAAAAATTAAAAGACAACGAAAGTAAGATGGAAAAAGAAAATCACCTCTACATGGAGCGAAATCTTTTCCACTTGCTCAGTGTATTGGGGCAAAGCTTGAACCATTTTTTGTAAATCTCGTGTAGATAATTCACTACCATCTCTGCAGAGAATCAAATTTATAGGTTAAAAGTATGTGGCACAGGAGCCATGTTCAAAAGGGTATAGTCAAATTAAGTGCAAATGGTAGAAGGAGGAAAGTCCAACAATGTAACATGTTAGGAGAAGGCCTGAGTGGCTTTATTAATATCTCTAAAGAAAAATTCTATATCTTCTTAATAAATCTTCTTAATAATTCTCTTAATTACTTAAAGAAGATTAATCAAATTCTCTTTAGACTTGAAGTATAGACGAAAAGACCACCTTATTGTCTGCAGAAATTTAATTTAATTGTTGATGAGAGTAAGAAGGATTAAACTCTTAAGACTTTGATCAAAGAAGCTTTGATATAATGTCAAAGGACCAAGTCATCTCAGAAGCTTGAACTGTCACGAGAATGCCTAGAAATAGTTTTATTAAATGGAAAATTAAAAAAAAAAACAAACTTTTTTGGTGAAATATTTACAGTTTAGAAATAATTAGCCACTCAAGTGGTTAATGACGTCCACATAGTGGTCAACGAGTTATTTACTTTTTGACTGAATAGTTCATAAATTAAACCAATATTTTGTTTTTGTAATTTTTCCTTTAATTAATATATCTAGCATGCGTACTCATCAATCTCATCACTAGATATACCAGAGAGAAAGATCACAGGGCAAGCAACCTATGTTGTTGCTCCCCGACGGATCCAGAAAATTTAAGCGGGGGTAAAGATAATATACAAACATTAAAAAAAAATCAAGTGAAAAAATATATTAATAGAAAATAATAAAAAATTAATTTATAATTATTTTCTTCACTATATAAATAATATTTTTATTATTAATATTATTAAATATTTTTTTATTTGTATATATATAAATGATCTTGATATTTAATTACATGTGATACAATTTGAAAAAAATATTATAAAATTTTAACTTTTCTTATAATAAATTCACTTATTTAGATATCATATGGAGACAAAGTTAAAAATATAAAAAGGTAAAAATATCAAATAATTATTATGGATAATAAAAAATTTCTTAAAGTGAGTAAGGACATATGTCACCACTATAATATTAGCGGGTCCGTCCCTGTCCCTCCTCCCTTAATTTTTAAACTTAGATACTGATTTATGATTTATTGATTCAATTGTAGTTGAATTAGTGATAATTAAATATATATTTTTAAAATGTATAATATATTAAGTAATAAATTTATATATTAATATTTTATATTATGTTACTTAATGTTTTAAAGTCTTATATTGTATAATAAATAAAATATCCAAATATATAATATATATAAAAATTAAGATGAGATTACACTAACAAAGTTTACATAAAATAATAAGTAAAACATTCAAACATATAATCTATAGAAAAGCCAAAGGGGACAAACCTTTTTATACTTTTTTAAGTCTTATATATGAACTTTTATAACTTGATATTAAATCTTTATTTGACTCAAATTATTTTTAAATGAGTTAAAAATTAAAAATTTGTTGATAAAAAAAGAGTTTAATTTTCTTTTAAAAAAAAATTGGTTCAAACCAATAGTATATCGTTTTATCAATTTTTAACCTGTTCGGCCGGTTCTAACCAATTTTTTAACTGGCCAGTTTTGTAGTTTAATTGGACTAGACCTACAACTGATTCATCAGTTTTACGGTCGAATGGGACGGTTCAGTCCGATTTTGTCAACATTGATTTTTTCTGATGTATAGCTGTTCTGCTTCTAGATAGAACCATTTTTTGTGTGACAGTGTAAGTGAATAACACCGGGAACGATATTGTTATTTATATTGGAGTTTAAGCTTGCAATACAAGTAGTAGAAATTAGAAAATATTCAAGATGTTACTACTGGTCATGGGAAAACTACACCAATTTTTTAAGGATCTCTGGTTTAGGGAATCGATGCAACAGGGAAAAGGCTGTTATCCTGGCAACTAGTTTCATTTTTGGCAATAGTGTTAATGTGAGATCAACTAGGAATTTCTAATATATGCAAATATTTTATAGTTTTAAAGATCAAGCTATAATTGTTGTTTTAGAAGTCTCATATCGGTGGGTTCTTGAGAATAGAAGCTCTTGAAAACCTATATAAAGAGGTTTAAGTTTCTCTTGTAAATCATCCCAAAATTTTTCTTCTTTCTCTTATATAATTCTCTCCTTGTATTTAGAGAGAGGTCTTGTAATTTCTTCGTCATAGTAAAAAAAATTTTCTACTCTTATCCGTAATTTTTCTCTCATCATTATTAGAGGATTTTTCACATTAAATATTATGTGTCAGTTCATCTTTTCTCAACTCTATTTTAGTTGTGCGATACTGTTTTCTATAACTCTGGTACCTAACAGTGGTATCAGAGCTCTTCGATTACTACAGTGCAGGGTTCAGAAGAAAATTCTTAGTATGCTCTGTAGTTGCAGTATTGAGTGATCTTCCACATCAGAAAAGAATTATTCTTGTTGCTGGAATTAAAGTGTGGTAGTGTGGAAGTGTATCTCTAGAAAAGTTCTGTTTAGGAAAGACTTGACATTTAAGCGTGTCTATTAGTGACCCACCTCTCTTTCCTGGGAACTTGCCTGGTACACTGTTCACGGTCTATGGTCACTATTCCAGAATATGACACTATTCCAGTATACGGTACTATTCACATTACGGATACTGTTCACGATTACTATTCATACATATAGTTGTATACTTTTTAGTATTGTTAACGTATATGAGGTTTGTTCCTATACGGTATAAATATATAGTACTATTCATATATACGATATTATTCACGGTGAAATAGAGTAAGCCGTTTCAGTTGAAAAACAGATCGTTGTCAACATCATGACGACAAAATATGAGATTGAGAGGTTCAATGAGAATAATTTCTCCTTATGAAAAATGAAGATAAAGGCAATCTTGAGGAAGGACAATTGCTTAGCAGCAATTAAAGGCAAACCCATTGGGATACTTGATGACAAGTGGAAGGAGATGGATGACAATGTTGTTGGCAACTTGCATTTAGCTTTGGCAGATTCGGTTTTGTCAAGTATTGCAGAAAAAAGGACGGCGAAGGAGATTTGGGATGCTCTCACCAAATTGTACGAGGTCAAGTCACTTCACAACCGAATATTCTTAAAAAGGAGGGTTTATACACTTCGAATGAGTGAATCCATGACAGTACCGGATCACATCAACAATCTGAACATGTTATTTTCTCAGCTTACAGCATCAGAATACAACATGGTAGAAAATGAACGTGCAGAGCTTCTACTTCAAAGTCTACCTGACTCTTATGATCAACTCATCATCAACATAAACAAATAATAATGTTGCTGATAATCTTCGATTTGATGACATTGCTGCTGCTATTCTTGAAGAAGAATCTAGGCGGAAGAACAAAGAAGACAGATTGGAAAGCTTAAAGCAAACAGAGGCTTTGTCGATGACGAGAGGAAGATCAACGGAACGTGGCTCTAGTGGGAGCCGAAATCAGAGTAAATCAAAGTCACGAAGAAGGAAGAACTTCAAATGCTACCTTTGTGGCATGAGAGGGCACTTGAAGAAAGATTGTTAGTACAACAAGAAAAATGCAGATAAAGCTCCTGAAGCAACAACATCTCAAGGATGTGTTGCGAGTACCTCTGATGATGGAGAAATCCTTTACAGCAAAGTAGCAATTGGTTCCAAAGGCGGAAAATAGCTCAATGATGTTTGGATTATGAATTCAGGAGCAACATGGCACATGACTTCACAACGAGATTAGTTTAGTACTTATGAACCTATCTTAGAAGGATCTGTATTCATGGGAAATGATCATGCCTTGGAGATTACTAGAGTTGGTATTGTCAAAATAAAATTACACGATGGTACTGTTCGCACAATTCAAGGGGTACGACATGTGAAAGGTTTAAAGAAGAATTTATTGTCTATTGGGCAATTGGATGACCTCAGGTGCAAGACTTATATTGAAGGTGAGATCTTGAAGGTTGTTAAAGGTGCTCTAGTGGTGATGAAAGTAGAAAAAATTACGGCAGATCTATACATGCTTATGGGAGATACACTACAAAAGGCAGATGCATCAATTGCATTAGCAGGCCAAGAAGAATCAACGATAATGTGGCATCGCAAATTAGGCCATACGTCGGAACGTGGTTTGAAGATTCTCATGGAACATGATCTCTTTCCCGAGCTCAAATCAGTAAACTTACCTCTTTGTGAGCACTGTGTTACTAGCAAACAGCATAGATTAAAGTTTGATAGATCAACTGCTAGAAGCAAGTGCATACTATACTTGATTCATTCTGATGTGTGGGAGTCACTAGAAATGTCCCTAGGAGGAGCAAAATACTTTGTATCATTTATTGATGATTTCTCTAGAAGATTATGGGTGTACCCAATCAAGAAGAAGTTAGATGTGTTTCCAATCTTCAAAGACTTCAAAGCAAGAATAGAACTTGAATCCAGAAAGAGGATCAAGTGCTTGAGGACAGACAATGGAGGAGAATATACAGATGACAATTTTCTCGCATTTTGCAAGCAAGAGGGTATCCAAAGGCAATTTACAGTTGCACACACACCTCAGCAAAATGGTGTAGCAGAGCGGATGAATAGAACTCTCCTAGAAAGAACAAGAGCTATGTTGCGAACTGCAGGTCTAGCCAAGTCTTTTTGGGTAGAAGCAGTCAAAACCGCCTGTTACGTGATAAATCAGTCACCATCAACTGCAATTGGTTTAAAGATACCAATGGAGATGTGGAATGGCAAGCCAACAGATTATTCTTATCTTCATGTGTTCGGATGTCCTACATATGTGATGTACAATTCTCAAGAAAGAACGAAACTGAATCCAAAATTCAGGAAATGCATATTCTTAGGTTATGCTGACGGAGTTAAGGGGTATCGCCTGTGGGATCCCACTGCCCGCAAAGTTATTGTCAACAGAGATGTGATATTTGCAGAAAATGAACTGCAAAGTAAACAAGAAGATGTCAGCACTTTGAAAGAGACTATTACGGTACAGATAGATGGAAAGGCTGGAGAAGAAGATTCCTCTGAGGAACAAGAACCATATGAGACCAATGATATAGAAGTTCAGCGGTCAACTCGTCAGATAAGGCAACCATCATGGCACTCAGACTATGTTATGGCAAGCCACGATGCATATTGTCTTCTAACAGAAGAAGGAGAGTCGTCAACCTTTCAGGAGGCTGTGAGTAGCTCAGAAGCTTCTCTATGGATGGCAGCAATGCAAGAAGAAATGGAAGCCCTACATAGAAACAAGACATAGGAACTTGTTGAACTTCCAAAGGGACGGAAAGCCATTGGTAACAAATGGGTCTATAAGATCAAAAGAGATGGCAACGATCAAGTGGAACGATATCGTGCAAAGCTGGTGGTCAAAGGGTATGCTTAGAAAGAAGGAATTGATTTCAATGAGATATTCTCTCCGGTTGTCAGACTTACTACTATCAGAGTAGTTCTGGCTATGTGTGCTACATTTGATTTACATCTTGAACAATTAGATGTGAAAACAGCTTTTCTTCATGGAGAACTTGAAGAAGAGATATACATGCTCCAACCAGAAGGTTTTAAAGAACAAGGAGAAGAAAACTTGGTTTGCAGGTTAACCAAATCTCTGTACGATCTAAAGCAGGCGCCAAGGTGTTGGTACAAGAGATTTGATTCCTTCATTATTAGCCTCAAATACAACAGACTGAGTTCAGACCATTGTACATATTATAAGAGGTTTGGTGACGATAATTTCATCATCTTGCTGTTGTACATGGATGATATGTTGGTGGTAGGCCTCAACAAAGATCGAGTCCAAGAATTGAAGGCACAGTTGGCTAGGGAGTTTGATATGAAGGACTTGGGACCAGCAAACAAGATTTTAGGGATGCAAATTCACTGAGACAGACAAGATAGGAAGATTTGGCTTTCTCAAAGGAACTATTTGAAGAAAATCTTGCGGCGCTTCAACATGCAAGATTGTAAATCAGTCTCTACCCCACTTTCTATCAATTACAAATTATCCTCAAGTATGAGTCCTAGCAATGAAGCAAAGAGGATGGAAATGTCTCGAGTACCATATGCATTAGCAATGGGAAGCCTTATGTATGCTATGATATGTACAAGACCAGACATTGCACAAGCAGTGGGAGCAGTTAGTCGTTTTATGGCAGATCCAGGTAAAGAGCATTGGAATACTGTTAAGAGGATCCTAAGATACATCCAAGGGACCTCAGGTGCTGCATTATGTTTTGGAGGATCAGAATTTATTGTCAGGGGTTATGTTGATTTAGATTTTGCAAGTGATCTTGATAAAAAAAAATCTACTACTGGTTATGTGTTCACACTTACAGGAGGAGCGATCAGTTGGTTATCTAAGTTACAGACTGTTATAGCCCTGTCTACTATAGAAGTTGAATACATGGCAGCTACCCAAGCTTGTAAGGAAGCTATTTGGATTAAAAGGTTAATGGAAGAACTCAGACACAAACAGCAGATAATTACTGTGTATTGTGACAATCAGAGTGCCTTGCACATTGCAAGGAATCCAGCTTTTCATTCAAGGACAAAACACATAGGTATCCAATATCACTTTGTTCGAGAAGTAGTAGAAGAAGGGAGTGTGGATATGCAAAAGATTCACACCAAAGATAACCTAGTAGATGTTATGACAAAGCCAATCAACACTGACAAGTTTATTTAGTGTCGATCCTCCTATGGCCTATCAGAAACGTAAGCAACATGAAATGACAAGGTAGAAAGAGTAGTATGAAGATATGATTGACTCAATTAAATCTTCAAGTGGGAGAATTGTTGTTTTAGAAGTCCCACATCGATGGGTTCTTGAGAATGGAGGCTCTTGAAAGCCTATATAAAGAGGCTTAAGTTCGTCTTGTAAATTATCTCAAAATTTCTCTTCTTTCTCTTATATAGTTCTCTCCTTGTATTTAGAGAGAGGTCTTGTAATTTCTTCCTCATAGTAAAAACTTTTTTCTACTCTTGTTTGTGGTTTTTCCTTCATCATTATTAAAGGGTTTTTCACGTTAAATATTATGTGTCAGTTTCTCTTTTTTCAACTCTATTTTAATTGTATGATACTGTTTTCTATAATTCTAATACCTAATAATAATCAGTAAAGGGATCAATCCGTTTCTCATAGGTGTAATTGGTTTATTCTTCTGGCCATGTGAAGGGACATATCTGGTTGTCTTGAATTGTAAGAAGAGAGTTGAGGTTATCCTTATCTTTATTATTATTATTTTTTTAAAGTTGTTTTTGATCAGTAGGTTGCTTGTCTTAATTTCCTGATTTCTCTATGATCCTACGTTATAAACCAGTTATTACAATTCTAACCCTGTATAATTGACTTTTGCACTGAAGTATTAACCATCAGGAGCAATTTCAATAACATTCATAATTACCTATATTATTACAGAACAATTATACTCTCATTAGACTACATATTCAAGTTTTATGATATTCTGTGTCACATTATATAATCCTTGCAATCAAAAGATTTCACATACAAGATAAGGTTTAAGGGCATGGAAATTGAAGACTAGGTAAAATGAATGACGACAATACAGTGAAAGCTACGACCTTAATCTAGACTGGCATTTCATGGAAGGGCCGACATTTTTTATAATGTAAGGAGAAAGGTGCCAGTGCGAACCTTCCACTTTGTTGGATTTGTGCAGCTTTGTTCTTTGACACAAAGTTGGTAAACTTTTCGTGCAGTCTTTCACTAGCCTGGTATTTGAGTTGGTAAAAAAGCATTGATATTTCATTTTGAATATATTTGCATGTTAGCTGATAACAGAGTTAATAAGACGTACATCTGCTATATGTGCATGGCGAAGTTCAAGCCAGACTGGATCATGGTCTTCTAGAAGGACCTCCTTTCTCTCAGGCTGACCCCCTGTTTTGCTGGGAACCTAAAATGAAATATATGTATTGTTATCCAAAATCAGAAGCAGCAAAATGCAAAATCTTGTCTACAAGATGAAGGGGAGGGGAAACGAACAGAAAGACATACCTCATGCATATATTTATTTCCGTCCATATTCAACAAATCATGGCACATGGCATCATAGGTCCATTCATGAATGACAGGAGCAATCTGTGATGCAGATTCAAAACCTTTATCAAAATGTGAGATATAAAAGGAAAGATTCATAGTAAAGAGAAATATTTCTAACCTGATCTATGGATCTATCAACAATGAGCAGGTCACATGTTTCATTTTGTGGAAAGTTGGGAATAGTAGATTTATATTTAAAAACCATGTCCCAAACAGCATTAGCAAGCTTGGTAGGAACTAATTCACGAGCTGTAGTTGGTGTAGACTCGTCACTTTCCTTTGCAGCACGATACCACACATACGGTAACTCCTAGTAAGATAGAAACAATAGCATTTACTCATTCAGAAATTATAGAATATAATAAATCCGTATTTATGAGCTGTCAACTTATTCCTTTATAAAATGAATAGGAAATTATATGACCCCAACTAGATTTTTCACAAAAATTCATGCATTAAGTATAACTGATGAGAAAAGGACTTATCTAATAATTTCTCTAAACACCAATTTGTAATATAACCGCCTAAAAGGCAAACAGTGCAAAAGACAGACAGTATAAGACAAAACTACATGACAATCTGTAAAAATCAATTTTGAATACATGACAATCGGTAAAAATCAATTTTAAATTGAAAATTTTAAGTTTACAAGTCCCACGTGCCTAAACTTTAATTTAGACTTAATTATATAAATGAGTTAAAATCTAAATTTTATGAGCTTCGACATTAAAAAGTCATAAATAGCTCGATTATATATATATATATATTAATAAGAAATTATCATAATTAATAAGAAAATAAAAGTTGTATGATTATTAAAGTAATTTATCTTAATAAGTATTTATAAAAGATTAACGATAAATATATACAATTGTCAATGGACTCTATCTTTATGTACATTGGAAGAAAATAATTTCATTGTAAAAATATGTTGAACATTTTTAAGTATTAAAATTTCTTTTGAAATTTCTTTTTGTAATAGTAGAAGATTATGAATTTTTTTTATCATTTTATATAATGAATTATGAAAAAAAAGTCTTTATTTTTATTTTTAATTTATCTTTTACTATAAACATGTTTACTAATTATTAGCTTAGTAAATTTTAAAAGAAAAAAATACTTTAAGGAGAAATTCGGTAAAAGAAAATAAAATAATCAAGTTATAAACGAGTTAAAAGAGTAGAGCCAAAACTTTCATATTTTTAAACAAGTTAAACTAAAGTTTGAAGTTTGACTCGTTTAAATAAATGAGTTAATTTTAAGCAGATTATTTTTTTTTACAAGTCAAGCATAAACTTCAAGTGCTCGACTTGACTCGGCTCATTTACACACTTGATGTAACTATAACAAAAAAAGAAGAAGAAAAGAACTTAAGTAGAAAACTATAGTTAAATCTTATTGAGATGGGAGAAATCAATGAATAGGCATTTGTTAGCGAGTCGAACCATTTGGTTTTAGGATAAAATTTATGTTCATTTTCTTATATCTATTATATCAATTACATCAATTAAGTTATGACATGTGTGTATTTTTTTTAAAAAAAGAGTAAGAAATAAAACATTAATGAACACATGTCATAACTTAATTGATAAAATAGATATAATGAACATAAAGAAATAGACCTAAGTTTTATCCTTGGTCTTAAAGATTTGTCTTAAATTAAATGAAGGTAAAATTTAGTTAAGATATACCTATGATAGAGAGGAGAATAAAATTAAAGGAGAATCAGGTATCAAGTATAAATTGTATAGTAGAATTTGAAAAACATGCAGTAGAGATTGACAGTGTTCATATATCTTGATCAACCATAACATGCTTGAACTGAAATAATGGAAAAAGTAATTGAAGTTGCCACAAATAGGCAGCGGCAATGGGATACTGATTGGATCCCCTCAGGAATCATGAATGTAGTAACTAGTAAGTATTTGATTCTGAGTAATTTCTGCTCAAAAAGTTAGTTAGTCATACACCAAGACATGCTATGCACACCCCCAACAATGTATGAAGATTAGAAAAGGGGATATAAAAAGATGTAAAAGTGGAAAGAAAAAGGGGAAAGAAGAAGAAGAAGGAGAAAAGTCACGACTTAAACAATAAGTACTTATAATTTCAACCATCTTATTGTCAATTATGACAATGAGGGAGGCAAATAGTTCTTATAACCTTGATCTGAGTTAATTACAAATATAGAATGTGAGCCGTAAAAGTAATACCTTTAATGAAGCAAAAACTGTAGCTATTCGAGTTGCCATATTATTCAAGCAGGTATTAAATCTGCGAGTATTCTCAATATTGCCATAAAGTTCTTCCAATGCTGTTTCTTGATCAGTGATAAACGCCTGCATCATATAGATCTCAGTAGACAAATTAATTTTCCCATTCAGAACATTATGTTATAAAGACAAGGTGATTTGTGCTTAAAAATAAATATATTATTAACAAGCGCCAATCTTAGTTGGAGAAGAGTAGCTTCTTTATATAATACAAGGACTTTCACAAAAATCAGATAGTTAATTTCGGTTATCACTTGGACATGATATGCAAGAATTTTAGGAGGATCATATGCTTAGATTATTCCCACTCAGCTTAAAACCACGCCAATTATATATACTCTTAATTTAAATCTTACATATATATATATGTAAAAGCATGCATGCATGTAGCATACTTCATTCTTCAATATGTCAGTCTTATCTAAGCAAACATATGCCTGGTTACATGCATTAGTTTACATATGCATTACTGCATGTACAGGTTGAAGCAGAATCTGCATTTCATGAATTGACAAGTGGATTTCCAGTGGTTTACTTTTATCCTACTCTACATATTCAGGCTTCCGTTTATCCTTCTTACAAGTCCAAGGGTTCACTGGCATTATTTTTATGTTCTTTTTCTAGTACCATAATGGGCATTCATGGCCTATCCCTTTTCAATTTTTTTTCCCTTAGGAGGGGCTTATTTATGTGTGCGAGTGTGCGCGCGTGTATACATATATACGCACCCCATACAGTAGTTAATACCTCCTCAGAGTAGGGGGAACAGTGCTTTGGTGCTTGGTACTTTCTTTCAGTTCTAGTGCTTGCTCTAATTATACATCATTTGCTTTCACTTGAGCATTACCTAGCAGGCAAGCTGATTTGTGCAGAATCACTGCTTGGTATGTAAGTTTGGTGTCTTGCATTACAAATCATAATTGAAAATCTGAATGTTCCTTACAATGGTAGTATTTCATTCATCTGAATTTATTCTTTATTGTAGAAAAAACTATGTCAAACATTTTACATCGGCTGCAGGGTTGGGCAAAGTATTGACAGAAGATCTTGTGTCGTTGGTAACTGAATTTACTTGTTATTGACTTATTACATGTAACCATAAGGTTAGTTTTGTTCATTAACGATTTTCCTACAGAAATTTCTTATTCTACGATAACAAGGAAAATAATAAAACTCTGGTCCTGTATTCTCCTTACAGGAAAAACAAGGGGGAAAAAAAGCATGAGTTACCAACAGTTGCCCCCCAGCAGCTAATAGGAGCTCTTCACAAGACAAACATTATAATGTTGGGCACTTGGAGAGCAGAAATAACATATACTATTACTATATAGGTCAAATTTCCATGGACTTGTATTTCGTATTTAGTTGTTAACGCATTTATTTATTGCTCATGTCATGTAATTTATGAACTTTTTGAAGGGATTGCAATCTCAAATTCCATGGGAACACTGCTAAATTTAGATGTGGAGAATTGAAAAGGAATAAAACAGGCTTGGCATCATTTGACAAAATCATGCATATAGGAATTCCTCTTATAGATCAGTAAACTCATCCAGATAGCTTATTCCTACACATCAGACAGTAGAATAAACATTTATATAAGAAGGATTTATGATACTGTAGATTGAAAGTAGACAGGTTAATGGACTAAACCATTAATCAATGACGCAAATAGCTCAATATGTTATGCATGCGAAATACATTGCCATAAACTGAAACATGAAATAGTTTTATCCTTACATACCTGGCTATCTATTGGAAAGTATTCCAAATTCATCTACAAAATAAAACCAAAAGTAATTTCAGTCAAAAACAATTTGATGATGATTACATGCTGATAATTACATAAAAGAGGAACAAAATCTTGACCTCTCTCAATGCACCTATGCGGGGTAAGACACTTGTATCACTCTTGATGTGGTTTACAAGTTCCTTTGGGATTGGTGAACTGAAAAATACATAGGCTCTGAAACATTGCATGGGAACAAAGGAATCCAAAAAAACAAAGAAAGAAAGACATGAAACAATCAGTTTGGTCCTAAGTTAAGCTTATAAAAGATGAAACAATACTAAATTTGGGAAAAACCAGAATTCTCCGCATACTTCTTGTATAGGGGCTCCCTTCCAGACATGTCAGACAAGAACATGACCACACTGCATGCTAGTAAAAGATATGTTTAATATGGATAAAATTATGCAAGTGAAAACAAAAAGAAAAAACACAGAAAAAAAAAAGACAGTTAAAAATAATGCATGGAAGAGGAGACAGAAGATCGGGTTAAAATGGAAAGAAAAAAATAAAGATTAGAAGTATGATTTAACGCTGAAATAGAAACTATGATAAATAAAATACAAATAATTATTGACTTGTACTACCAATAGATTTAAGATGGGAAAGGATGGATATCTAGAATTTGCGTTGCTTTAACTGTGACATTGATGAATGTTATAGATAACAAAAGGTGTAATAGATGTACATCTAATTGGAACAATTTCTGTAATCAAGTTGCCAGCGCTTTGCAAGTTTCAAATATCTTAAACTATTGCAGATTATAATCACACATATATTCAAAATAGCCAATGAAAAGATCTATTTTAGCAGAAACTACATTTTTATAGTCTATTTTTATGTTGCGTTTGTTTGGAGTAGGCATTAGAGTGTTCAGATAACTGTAAGTCTCACTTACTCTAGTGTGTTTTCCTTGCTTTTACCATAATGCAGACAAAAAACACTTCTATTGCTGATTGAATAGCATTCAGAGATTCAAGCTTGAGCCTACTACATGATTGGGAGGTGAAATCTGTTGATGCATTCTTTTGAATTATGTATAACGTCTAGTTGGTGGAGAGGGTGAAGATGAGTTGGATAGAAGCAATTCAAGCTTGGATAGTTGGGTATATGGACTCTGGTCATGGTTTAATGATGGAAAGCAGTTCTAGCTTGGATAACATAATGCAGTAGTAGAGAAAAGGATAGATGTTTTAGTTCAACGCAGGGAACATGGAGAATCATGCTGCAATACCTGGATTTTTTTTTTTAACTTTCTTTTGCTGTCTCTTAGTTGACATCTTCTATTGTATAAGTCTCACGATAAAGTTTGTCCTTCTGATGAATTTTTTTGTCTCAACCAATACAATGTACACTCCGTATGTATGTATGTATGTGTGTGTGCATGATAACTTTAAACTTTTAGATCCAAAAACACAACTTCAGGAAATTTTCTATGATTTGTGTAAATAAAGAAAAAAATTTTGAATAATAAAAAATCCTTGCAAACTGACAATCTTTCCGTGGTGATGGTTCACTAAACTTTGGTTAAGGCGCCTAGAAGACAAGAAGAAGAATAGGCTATTAGGTCTCGTAGTTATTTCTTCTAAATTTTCTTTTCCACTCTGTCTCTCTCTCTCCCCCTCCCCCTCTCACAATTATTACAGAGATCTCTGTCATTAAATTTGAGAAAAACCTATTACCTACCTTGAATTGATAATATAAGACAGGTTCCCAACATAGCTCTTACAAACAACTTCCTCATAACAAGGAATTAAAAGTAAATTCTCGCAGATAAGTTCCTATGTTGGTACAGCTTGAGGCCTCCTCTTCCAAGATAAACAAACATGTTGTATCAAATACTTAAACTCAATTAAAGAAATCATAAATATTTGATATATTGAAACTAAAATTGGTGACAAGAAAGAAGCATACGAACAAGCTAACTATACACACTTGCAAGTGGGGAAGTTGCAAAATGAATGCTAGCAAAATGCAGTCCCTATTGTTTTAAATAGCACCGAGGAAGTTAAACAATGGTGCTATAATCTATGAAAATCCTAATTAACATTGTGTTATAATAGAAGACTTGTCCTTGAAGATTTTAAATTTTTTTTAATTTTTACATGATTTTTTATATCTGTTGTGGACTTAAAAAACAGAAAATTCTAATTAAAAAAAAATTACTTCTCTTTTGAAGGCTGGATGAAATAAACAACATCCATAGATGGTAATGGTTGCCTTCTCCGGAAAAGGTCTTCCACCACTGCAATGAGATGTCAATAGGTTATAAAATAGCAATATTTTAATAGAGTAACCGCAGAACAAATGTTGTAGCAAAGTTAGTTCAGTGAATATCAGGGAAAAACATAAAAAACAATATGAAAAGCAGAAAGCGTCTAATTTAATGCACAATTTTCAAATCCATATGAGCTTCACAAATATACACTGCCAATTGGAGTAGAGAGGACTATAGACTGAAGAAAGACAGAGATTAAGTACCATCATGTGCACTATGATAATATGGCTTAATGCATGAGAAATATTGGTGCAGATGTGTTTTTTGCAGTCAGTTAATATAGCAATACATACTGAGAAGCACTCCTAATCTCAGTGTCTGATTTCTTAAAACTCCTGGAAGTAAAGAGTGGCATTTGGTGCCAATAATCACTTCTTAAGCATTTGACAATTTTATGATAATGAGAAGTGCTTCTTATAAAGCCAGTGACATCCACTCCTTTACATTTTTCTTTTGACCCATCAGTCAGAGTAAATGGGTTCTTAAAGAAGAAAGCCAGAAAAAGAGATAAACTAAAAACAGCCATATATTTTAGGGTTCTTACAGGAAACTTCTTGGTCTGTGATATCGGCCATTTTACATGAATGTGACATAACTTTCACCGTGACTTTATCCATTATGAGCACCTGTGAGAATTAGAAAACATTGGCCAACATTGAACATCAACTGGAATTAAGAATAAATGAGATACAAAGATAAACATATGGGAGAACTGCAAAATATCCATATTGAAGACTCACCTTCCATGCTTTCGAATCTCCTGACTTTGCCGATCTAAGCATTTCATACAATAACCCTATATGCAGCCAACCATGAAAATATTATGAAACATAGTGGCAAAAGAAAAGCCAATACATGCACAGCACTTAAATTAAATTTCGCCCTGTATTTTGAACTGTGAGGAAGGTTAAATTTTTTAGCCAAAAAAAATGAAGGATGCTAATTGCTAATCACTGAAATGGATTCTAAAAGTCAAAGTTTCGAAATCTCATATTTCTATTCATTCATTTTTTCTATCAGAGAAACCCATCGGTTCATTTTCAAGAAAATTGGACGCATCGAAGTAAAAAAGAAAGCGTGGAGAAAAAAAAATGAAAATTAAAAAAAAAATACAAACTCGACAAATTCGGTCAGTGGAAAGTTATTTTCGCTCCGAAATCTAATTTCTAAACCAAATGCAATGCAGATGGCAAAACGTTGGAATCTCAGTTGTGATGTTTCGATACTGAGCTCAGCTTCTCAGCTCAGAATTGTCAGAAAAAGAGAGAAATTGAAGCTTATCTACATTTTTCTTTTTCTTTTTTGGATTGGATTCCTCTTTCTGAACCCAAATTTCTCGAGAAACAAACCGAAAACGAAAGAAAAGAATAGAAAAAAATGAGAAGCAGAACGAAATGGATCTCACGATCACGGCTGATTTGCTTGAAGGGCTTATACTCCGATGCACTGCCATAGGAGGTTTCGGAATCCGATAACGACATTGTTGCAGCAAATGGTGAAGATTGGAGCTCTGAATGCAGATTCGAGAATCGAGAATGGTGAAGAGAGAGAAAGAGAGGAGAGAGAGAGAGAGAACCGTTGGGATCGTTGGGGGAAGAAGAACGAGAGCCTGAGAAAGTCGTTATATGTATATGGGGGTACGTGTGATTTGGAACCACTAGTTTCGGTTACGTTTTGCGCTCTCAAAGTCAAACTCAATGCACTTTTATACTACATTCCCAACGCTGTCGTTTTATTCTGGCTTGTCACTTGCGTAACTTGTAATATGGATTTCAAACGCTACGCGATTCTGTTTCACCGAACAGCCCCATAATTAAGATTAGAGTAAGCCATTGTTTTATTTATCGAATGATATAAGCAACATAAGTACGATATAAAAGAATAAAATTTAGTTCTAATTATTTTTTTAATCTTTTTAATTACTTTTTATATGTCTATTAATTTAATTAAGTGAAGTTGAAAGTAATAAATAAAAAATAATTAAAGAGATTGAAAGGAAATGATTGAAGTTAATTTTTTGTTGATATAAAAAGAATTTTGATATTAATTTATTACTTCAATTAAAAAAAATTATATGGCGGTAAGGAATACATATGGGAACTTATCTGAGATGAAAAAAAAAATTATATGGAACTTATTACTCTTTCTAAAGATGGTTTTTGTCTTCCTCATTTTTGTTTTGTCGATGATCTTGTACTTTCTGATATGGGATCGATAGAGCAAGTGAAGGTGATTTAAGGAATTCTAAACATGTTTTGTGAGAGCTCTGATCAGAAAATTAATAAGAAAAAAATCATGTATTTATTTTTTCAAAAATATTCATGGCTCTCGTATGTAAGAAATTAGTGATGCTTTGGGTTTTAAATTAACCTCGGACTTGGGTATGTATTTGGGAGTATCCCTATTGCTTAAGAAGACAAACATGCAAACTTACAAATTCATTCTTGATAGAGTCCAAAACCGGGTGAATGGTTGGAAGTTAAGCTCCCTCATTGGCACTGGGCAGGTCGCATTAACTCTAGCCAAGTCTGCAGTGGCTTCTATTCCATCTTATGCCATGCAAATTACTCTTCTTTCTCATGCTGTTTGTGATAATGTAGATAAAGCATGTAGGGACTTCATTTGGGGAGTTACAGAAAATATTTAAAAGTTCATCTTGTGAGTTGATAATAAAGTTTGAAAGCCAAAAAATCAAGGAAGCTTGGGCCTTCGTCATTCTAGAGGAGTCAATGGAGCTTATATGATGAAATTAGCTTGGGGTCTCATTCATAAGAGAGATGCCCTGTGGATTAATTTGTTGAGATCAAAATATGGATGTGATGAGGACATTATTCCAATCATGAAAAGAAAATCCAGTGTCTGAAGAGCTTGGAATGGAATAATAATTAGAGTACTTTTGAAAATAATTTTATGTGGATAATTAATAATGGTAGGTAGGCAAAATTCTGGACCATCCATTGGATTCCAATAATTAATAACCTGCTGGATTTCGCTACTAAACCAAGAGAGGAGTTGGACATTAATGCGGTGGTGGCTGACTTTGCTTTATTTGATGATCACAGGGATTGGAATAATAAACTTGGTGAGTTCCTTCCCCGTTAGGTTTTTAGTTTTGATGATGAAATGTTGTTATTTGAGTATATATTTGATTTAATCAAATTTCTTCATTAGTTGTGAATGATTCAAATCCCTTAATGTTGCTTATATGTTAAAGTTGTTTTTTAGCATGTGTTTTATATTTAAACTTCAAATTGGGGTTGATTAGTTGTTAAAATGTGGAAAATCTTTAATTTAGAATGTTAATTATGTGATTGCTTAATTATGGAAAGTCTGGAATTGATTGCTTCTATCCATTTATGACTAGGCTCACGCCTTAATGAGATGAAATCTTTTTTCCAACGTTCAAAAGCTACAAATTTGTTGCAATACTAAAAAAGAGAAAAACATCAACTATTCTAACATTTATTGGGGTGAACTAGCAACTATCAACTCTGAATCATAGGAGCTGCGCTTTTCCACATGTTTTAAAGTCTCTCTCCTTATTGTTTGCTCTCTCTAATAGCTAGCATAATTAGAGGAGACTCTTGGGTCTTGGAAAAAATTATCATTACTCTACTTAAAGAAAGTGAGAAACTACTATAATCTTTTGTAATCTCTATTCTTTCCTCCTCCTTGTTGGTTCTAAACTTGTAAATCCACTTTATAAGGAGAGTTTTATAAGAGAATAAAAGTGAGAATAAATCTCTTGTTCTAGTGATATAAGTTACTCTTTTTTGGATAAAAGTTGAAGGAAGTTTATGTCACATAGGAAATGGAAAAGAAAATTGAAGAATAAAGACAATTACAACCTAATACACCTTAGGAACCCACCTAAGACATAGTAAGCCAAGATAAAAACACTAGCCAAGATAAAAACACTCAATCCTGAGTTGTAAGAGAAGATGGTAATTCACTCAAAATGACTTGCTTACATCCATCACCAAGGCACCTATTTATACTAGTAGTAGTGCAACCTTCCTTCTCATAAGCAATCCTGAGTTTAATAGGAATCATCCGGGTTTTTGGAATCTCTTATCCATCATTAGATATTTAGTGAAAATCAATTACTCAAATTGATAACAAAGCAATTTAGTGTGTTCTCTGTAACATGGTTAATTGGACAAACATGTTACAATATGGAATTAGAAAGGAGGAAGGCTCGAGGGGTCCGGGCGTGGGGAAGAATGGCCAAAAGATAGAGGGGATAGAAGGAAAATGGCGATAATTGTGTAAGACTACCCAAATGACGTCCTTTTAGCATAATTGGCTAAGTTGGTCAAACCATGTATCAGCTCTTAAAGTTAATATTACTAAACTCAAATGGATTGATAATTGTAAAAATTGAAAATTTCAAGTTTTAGACGCTAAATTGATAAAAGATGTATCTTTTAAAGGCTAAAATGAAGTTTTACTCAATTTTTTAATGATAATTTGTCATCATTTTTGTTCTTCAAGGACCAATTTGATGCTATTTTAAGGACGAGTTTTATTATACCCTCTTAAAATATTATTATAATAATTCTTCTATTATTTAATAAATAAAATATTAAATAAAAAAGTAAATACAATGTCTCGAAATTCTAAAAAATATTCAATATTTTTTTTATTTAATAATTAAGAAGATTATTAAGAAGATGATTTAGGAGAATTTAGAATTATTTTAAGGACCAATTTGATAGCAAAAATATGACATTAAATGACCAATTTAATGTTCCTTATATTTTTGGAGGACCAATTTAATGTATTTATAAATGATAAAATAAAGTGATGTTGGGTATATATCTTTGTAAGACTAAAAGAGATAGTTACTCTTATTAAAAGCCAATTATCTAACTATTATGATCAATGTTTTAGAAACCTAATCAAAGATACGTTGAAGTCATCTTGTCATAGTTCTGTTGGTTTAACCAGTCGAATTGGCTATCGAACCAATCAACATAATATTTAAATAATAATTATGCATAATATGCATTAATATACTCAATACCATAAATTAATATAGCTCTCAACAGAGGATCATGCAGATTGGTGCTTTATGCTTCAAGAAGGTGAGGTCTTGGTAGGGTTCTCAACATATATGTGTCTTCTTGTGGCTGATGGCTCATGGATGATTATTTATGGATGGGGAACGATATAGGTGGAGGATGACTAACGTTGATATTTCCCTTCATTGTGGTTAGGCATCGGAAACAATCATGCACCTTGTTCATGATTATGAGCATGTTGTCGAAGTGTGGTCTTACCTAATCAAGCTTGAAGTCTGAGCTCATTTTTCAGCATGAGGTTGCATGATTGGCTATCTTCGAACATGGCAAACAATTGGGGGAATGTGGAGGATATTGATTGTCAAGTGTTGTGCATTGTAGCTGCATGGTTTATTTGGAAAGACCGTAATGAATGAGTATTCTCTCATAATGTGCAGAGTCCTTTTGAGCTAGTACAACATGTTCTCTGCTACACATAGGTGATTATGGAAAACCATATATACAATCCTTTGTTGGTGGATTTAGTAAGCGTAAAGAAAATGAGGTTGGCTTCCTGATCTTTTCTACCAAATGTTTTTTATAACCTAGATGTATATGGATTGGTCTGTCAAGAGTCCCTCCAAGCTATTTGTGAAGGCTTGTTACGTGATGATGCGAGAAAATTTGTGAAAGGGTATTGCAACCTAGGTGTTTGTTCGAGTATTAAGGGTAAACTCTAGGGTTTATACTATGCGTTTAATCTTACGAAGAGTATGGTAAATATTGATTCAGAGGTGGCTATGAATATCATGTTAAAAGGGTGTCTGGCCACCTATAATTGTGACTCACTTATTCAAGAGATTTGATTTCTATTCCATGAAGATCAGGTGGTACTTTTAGTGCTTATTTGCTCAGTGAAAGTAATATGTGTGCAGATTTGGATCACTTGAGTTCATTCTCTTTTACTATTGTGGAAGTTCCTCCCTAACCTCTTGTTAACCTCATATAGCAAGACTCTGTGGAGATATCCTATACTTGATTATGTATATAGTTTTGTTTTTCTTTTGGGCCAATAAGCCTTGTTGA
Organism: Ormosia emarginata; assembly: GCA_029884605.1. NCBI lineage: Eukaryota > Viridiplantae > Streptophyta > Magnoliopsida > Fabales > Fabaceae > Ormosia > Ormosia emarginata. The sequence continues at coordinate 9,872,967 of JAQQTP010000068.1, forward strand.
TGATTAAAAATAAATAAATATAAAAACTTAACATAATTAAATTTTTAAAGTAAACTACACTTAATTATTATATATTAGTTTAAACACCTCTATTTTGATTTAATTTTAATTCAATTATATATTTTTATTTTTAAAATTATTAATCTTATCTTATTGCCTGCCTTACCTCATTAAAAACTTTTTCAACTACCCCATTCATTACTTTCCTTCTCCGAAGAATCCGATCGGTTTCAAAGACCATTTTCTAAAAAAATTTCTAATTTTTCCTAATTTAAATAAAATTTCTAATTAACAATTCAACACACGTTTTCCACTCTCAACTTCCCAATATAAATTTTCCTTCCACCCCCAACACATTTCTGCGGCTTCAACTTTTCAATATTTATGATTTCTCACTTATTTTTTTTCTTTTTATCAATATTTTAATTTTGAATTCATCTTACAAAGTAATTATCTATAACAAGCTTAATTGATTAATTTTAATAAATTTAAAATTTCATTACAATTTTCTTGTAAAACTTTTATATGTTACAATGTTTTTTTTTTACAAGAAAGAAAATTCATTATGATTGAAACCTAATGACACTTACAAATCGAAAAAGATACACTAGATCTAGAAAGAGAAAGAAACAAATACAATCTATTAGGGTTGCATATGGATCTGGGTCGACCCGATGACCCAACCCAACCCAATATAAAATATCCGGGTTATCGGGTCAGTTTGAGTCGAACCCGATCAACCCATCCACTTATTGGTTTGGGTGATGGGTTCAGTAAGCCAACCTGTGAATACATGTGTCTTGAAGCATGTCAATTGATTTTTGATGATAACAAAGACAAAGATGAAGATCAAGAGCAAAAGAGAAAACCAAGATCAAAGGAAGAAATCAAGAGGTTTAGATATAGGCATTAGAACGTCAATGTTAAATGCTCTCAAGATATCTCAAATAGTTTTTCAAATATGATTTTAATCAATATGGTTTTCAAAGATCAATTCCTAAAAAGAGGACTTCTTTTATCTTGAATCATACTAAACAAAGTTTAATATTGTTTAAATCAATGTTTTCTAAAGTTAAGAATGACATGAATCCTCTTTCAGGCTTGAAAAAATGAGTTTAAAGTATAGTGTAATTGATTACCATTGTTTAGTAATCGATTACAAGCTAAACAGAAGCCTTGTAATCGATTACATAATCCATGTAATCGATTACCAGAAAGTCAGAGGACGTGTAATCGATTACACCCAAGCTTGTAATCGATTACCATGTTCCCAGAAAGCCAAGAACACGTTCAAAGGGCCATGTAATCGATTACCAAAACCCTGTAATCGATTATCAGTGTTCTGACATGCCCAACGGCTATATTAGATGCATTAAATGCTTGGCTTCAACCACCCTCCAATGGCTCTTTTAATGAATGGGCTTTAAATACAGTTGTTGGGGCATCATTGATGGTTGTTCTAGAACCTAAAACATCTTAGCAACACATAAAAAAGAGAATCAATCTCTGAAAGCACTCATTGCTCTGTTTTTGTCTAATCTTTGAGATATCTTTTGTGAGCATTCTTAGAGCTTCAATTTGTATCATCTACTCTAGTGAGAGCTTCTCAATATCAATCTTAATTGCTGTATAAGAGAGAGGGTGAGGTATCCCTCCAATTTGTAAAGGGTGAGGCATTCCTTTGTTTGAAGAGACTCAAGTTCAAGGGTAAGGCATCCCAAGGAGTTGAGGGCTCAAGTTTGTAAAGGTAGTTAAGCACCTATTGAAACTTGAAGATATAGTGAAAAATCTCAAGTGGTTGCTTGAGGACTGGACGTAGGTCACAAGTGGATTGGTGGCCGAACCAGGATAAATCATTGTGTTTGATTCTCTAAACCCTTCTCTTTATATTTGTGCATTACTTATATTCTTACTTGATTACTTCTCTCTTGGTTGGTTATTAAGCAATATATATTGTTCTTATCAATTCATTCATTTTAACTAGTCAATAGTTTCAACGAAATTCAATAGTCAAGTGTTTTGCGAAAGAATTATGAACTTATTTTATAAACTCAATTCATCCCCCTCTTGAGTATTGAAGTCACTTGGTAACAAGTGGTATCAGAGCTAGACTTTTGTATAAAGAGCTTAGCCGCTTCAAGAGTAAAGATGGCTTCAAATGGTTTTTCTAATGAAGGTTCTTCTATAAATAGGCCTCTATTTTTCAATGGGGATGGTTATGCATATTGGAAAGAAATGATGAAGATTTTTATTGAAGCTATTGATATTGATATGTGGGATGCTGTTGAAAATGGTCCTTTTATCCCTACACATCTAGTTGAAGGTGTTAAAATAAGTACACCAAGAAATGAATGGACCGATGATGATAAGAAAAATGTCCAATACAACTTGAGAGCCAAGAATATCATCACTACTTCTTTAGGATATGATGAATTCTTTAGGGTGTCAAATTATAAAACCGCTCAAGAAATGTGGGATACATTGCAAGTAACTCATGAAGGTACAAGTAAGGTAAAAAGATCTAAAATTAACACACTCACTCACGAATATGAGTTGTTTAGAATGAACCAAGGGGAAAGCATTCAAGAAATGCAAAAACGTTTTACTCATATAATTAATCATCTTACTTCATTAGGAAAAACTTTTACTAATGAAGATCTTATTAACAAAGTTTTGAGATGTTTGAGCAGGAATTGGCAACCCAAGGTGAGGACAATATCGGAATCAAGAAATCTTGTCGCAATGACTTTGGTCACTCTCTTTGGAAAGCTTCAAGAACATGAGTTGAAACTAAACCGATTAAGTCAAAGTGAGGAGCAAGATAAGAAGAAAAAGAGGATTGCTCTCAAGGCCTCCTCCTCAACAATTTATAATGAGGATGAAGATGATGAAGATGATATTGACAATCTTGAGATGAATGAAGAAAACTTCAGCCTCTTTGTTAAGAGATTCGGAAGATTTCTTAAGAAGAAAGGAACTCAAAGAAGACCATCTTTCCCTCCTAAAAGGTCATTTCAAAAAAGAGAAGGAACCTCCTCTACTCCAACTTGCTATGAATGTGGAAAACCCGAACACATGAAGATGGAATGTCCGGTTTATCAAAAGAAGATGAAGAAGTTTGAAAAGAAGCCCTTCAAGGAAAAGAAAGGAAGAAGAGCATACATTGCTTGGGAGGACAACAATATAGACTCCACCGATGACTCGGAGGATGAGGAAGCCCACCTTTGCCTTATGGCAAATGTAGAAGAAGAAGAGGAAAGCGAAACCAAGGTGTGCTTGAAGACCAAAGGTTCAAGTTGGTATCTTGATAGTGGATGCTCCAAGCACATAGCCGGTGATGGTTCCAAGTTCTCCTTCCTTGTTCCTAAGAAGAGTGAACATGTGACTTATGGTGACAACAACAAAGGAAAGATCCTTGGAGTCGATAAAGTAGGTAAGATTCCTTTCTCATCGATTGCTAATGTTTTACTTATTGAAGGACTCAAACATAACTTGCTTAGCATTAGTCAATTATGTGATAAGGAGAATAGAGTAATATTTGATTCAAATTGTTGCATAATTGAGGGTAAGGATGATAAACATGTTAGGTTTGTTGGTCATAGAGTCAATAACATATATATGATTAGCCTTGATGACATTTCCTCAAATGATACTAATTGCTTTATGACTAGAGAAAATGATTCATGGTTATGGCATAGAAGAATTGCTCACATTCACATGGATTACTTAAACAAATTAGTTTCTAAAGAACTAGTAATTAGTCTTCCAAAGCTCAAATTTGAAAAAGACAAACTTTGTGATGCATGTTAAAAGAGAAAACAAGTAAAGGTCTCTTTTAAAGCTAAAAATGTGGTTTCAACTTCTAAACTTCTACAACTTTTGCACATGGATCTTTTTGGTCCCTCTAGAACTATGAGCTTTGGTGGGAATTACTATGCCTTAGTGATTGTAGACGATTTTTTTAGGTTTACATGGACATTGTTTTTATCTCCAAAAATGATGCTTTTCAATCATTCAAAAAGCTTGCTAAAGTTATCCAAAATGAAAAAGATTTTTGTATTGCATCCATAAGAAATGATCATGGTGGTGAATTTGAAAATCATGAATTTGAAACGTTTTGTGATGAACATGACATTGAGCATAATTTTTCAGCCCCTAAATCACCACAACAAAATGGTGTTGTAGAAAGAAAAAATCGATCTTTAAAAGAAATGGCAAGAACTATGCTCAATGAGGCTAACCTTCCTAAGTATTTTTGGGCGGATGCGGTTAACACCGCTTGTTACGTTATGAATAGGACTCTAATAAGGCCAATTTTAAAGAAAGCTCCCTATGAATTATACAAAGAAAGGAAACCAAATGTCTCACATTTTCATGTTTTTGGATGTAAATATTTTGTTTTAAATAATGGAAAGGATAACTTGGGAAAGTTTGATGCAAAATCTGATAAGGGAATCTTTTTTAGTTATTCTATACATAGTAAGGCCTTTAGGGTTTATAACAAATGAACTATGATCATAGAAGAGTCTATACATGTTGCATTTGACGAAACTAACCCAAATGAGTCGAGAAAGGAGCTTGTTGATGATGTTGCAGAAATCCTTGCAAGAACTCACCTAGGAAATCAAGAAAAAGAAGTCAAGAAGCAAGAAGAAAGCCCATATGATTCCCCAAGACAAGAGGACTCTCAAATCATGGATCTTTCCAAGGACTGGAGAACATCAAAATATCATCATCTTGACAAAGTGATAGGTGATGTATCAAAAGGGGTAATCACTCGTAACTCTCTTAGAGATGCATGTAATCATATGGCTTTTGTTTCTCAAGTTGAACCTAAAAATATAAATGAGGCCATTAATGATGAACATTGGATCTTAGCCATGCAAGATGAACTAAACCAATTTGAGATGAATCAAGTTTGGGAATTAATCCCTAGGCCTAATGATCATCCCATAATCGGCACCAAATGGGTTTTTAGGAACAAACTTGATGAAATGGGCTTAATAATAAGAAACAAAGCTAGGCTTGTAGCTAAGAGTTATAATCAAGAAGAAGGTATAGATTATGAAGAAACGTATGCTCCCGTAGCTAGATTAGAAGCTATTAGAATGTTACTTGCATATGCTTGCATCATGGATTTCAAACTTTTTCAAATGGATGTCAAAAGTACCTTTTTAAATGGTTTCATACAAGAAGAAGTATATGTGGATCAACCTCCAGATTTTGAAAGTTTTGAGTTGCCCAACCATGTTTTTAAATTTAAGAAGGCCTTGTATGGCTTAAATCAAACTCCTAGAGCTTGGTATGAAAGGTTGAGCAAATTCCTTTTGGAAAATGGTTTCTCTAGGGGAAATGTTGACACAACTCTTTTCATCAAACATAAAAAGCATGACATTTTACTTGTTCAAATATATGTTGATGATATTATATTTGGTGCTACTAATGACTCTCTTTGTAAAGAATTTGCTAATATCATGCAAAGTGAGTTTGAGATGTCCATGATGGATGAGCTCAACTTCTTCCTTGGGCTTCAAATCAAGCAAACAAGGAATGTGACTTTCATAAGTCAATCAAAATATTGCAAGGAGTTGCTCAAGAAGTTTGGAATAGAAGAAGCAAAGCAAATGGCTACACCAATGGGAACTTCCTGTTACTTGGACAAGGATGAAGGAGATAAATCGGTAGAAATCACTAAGTATAGAGGTATAATTGACTCACTCCTTTATCTTATCGCAAGTAGACCAGATATCATGTTTAGTGTATGCATGTGTGCTAGATTTCAAGCAAATCCTAAAGAATCACATCTAAGTGTTATAAAACGAATTATGAAATATCTAATAGGCACTTCACAAATGGGATTGTGGTACCCTAAGGGTGCTTCATGTTGTTTTGTTGGTTATTCCGATTCTGATTTTGTTGGGTGCAAAATGGATAGGAAGAGTACTAGTGGGACATGCCACTTGCTTGGAAGCTCATTAGTTTCTTGGCATAGCAAGAAGCAAAATAGTGTGGCATTGTCAATAGCTGAAACTGAATATGTTACAGCTGGAAGTTGTTATGCTCATATCCTTTAGATGAAGCAACAACTTCTAGACTATGGTCTTGAGCTGGATCACATCCCTATAAGATGTGATAACACTAGTGCAATCAATCTATCTAAGAATCCCATTTTACACTCAAGAACAAAGCACATTGAAATAAGGCATTATTTCATAAGAGATCATGTTCAAAAGGGTAATTGCATGTTTGAATTTGTGGAAACCACTAAGTAACTAGCAGATATTTTCACTAAACCTTTAGCAAAAGAAGCCTTCTATTATATAAGAAATGAACTTGGCATATTGGATCAATCATGCATAAGTTAATTGCTGCATAAATACATTACTTTACTGCATAAAATATAAATTGCTGCATAAACATATATTTTTCTGCATAATCATGTCCCTTTGCTGCATAATTTTTAATTTTTTAATCCAATACTGACTTGAGCATCGGAGATTTCCCCTAAAGTTGTTTTGCAGGTGCTTCCTCATGTCAAAGATCTCCAAGAAGCTCAAAAACATCTCAAATCCATCCAAATGAGGTAATTCTTGGTAAAAATAGCAATCTTGTATGATTATGTGTTTTGAATCACAATCTGTGTGAATTGTATGCTTGCATGATGTTTTGAAATTGATTTGAGAAACTTTGGAACTATTCTGGAAGGTTTAAAATTGATCCTTAACTGTTTGAAATGCAAAATTTGAGTTTTAGTAAACTGGTAATCGATTACAAAGGTACAAGACCTTTGTAATCGATTACAAAGGTTCTGTCAAGCAAGTAATCGATTACACCAAACTGGTAATCGATTACAATGAACCCAGAACTCAGGTAATCGATTACACGCATAATGTAATCGATTACAAGGTTCCCAGAAAGCTGGTAATCAATTACACTAATATTGTAATCAATTACGGGGGCAAACAAAAAGCTAGTAATCGATTACACAACCCATGTAATCGATTACAGAGGGGTTTTAAAAGGTCTCAGACATGTGAAAGGTCACTCATTCTAAAAGTTTGACCTTTCTTCTCTTTTGCTCCCACGAAGCCCCCTCCTCCTAAATCTCCCATTCTCACTCCATTCTCCACCAAATCCTCCAAAATCACCTCCCTCTCACTCGAAATCCCTCTCCCACCACAACCCAACCACAAAATCTCCTCCAAACCCACCCCATTCTCCACCCACACCTTCACCCACTCCTCCGTTCTTCTCCATTTCATCCCCCACGAACTCCATACCTTCCAATACCTCCAACCACTCACCAAATCTCACCTCCACTCATCAATGGCTGACCCATCCCAACGTGTCAAATGTGCAAGGACAGGGACCACCGTTGGAGAATCCTCCAGTGCTCCTCCACGTAACATCTCTGGCTTGGACCTCACGAGGCACTTCTCCACCACCAAGAAGGCTGAGCTCTTTAGAAAGAACTTCCAACTAAGGAAGTTAATCTCGCCAAGGTATCTCACACAATCCTTCTACACCAGTGAACCCCTAGATGGTTTCCAATTGATTGAGAGGCTGGGCTTGCTTGGGTTCTTCAGCATTCTGAAAGCCATTTATCCCAACTTGGTTTGTGTGTTCTATGCCAACCTGAGGTATGAAGATCATTACCTGATCTCTGAAGTGAGGAAAATACAAATTAAAATTTCTCGGGAAGAATGGTGTAGGTTGACCAAGCTAACCTATGTTGGGACCAACTTCTATGGAAATGAAAATGCTTGGGGAGCTGAGTTTGAGTATAAGAGCGCTCTGACATCTCTGATTCGCTCCGGCTACGTGCTTCCAAGGAACAAAAAGAGTTATGGTGACTGGTCTGACAATGGAGAACAGGGTACTCCATTATTTGGTTGTTCGAGGGTTAATTCCCAGAGGCAGGAATTATTCTCAAGTGTTGCAAGATGACGTGGTGGTCTTGTGGGCCATGACCACTGGTAGGCCAATCAACTAGGCCAATTACATCATTCAGCATACGCTAGATTTGAAAAAGAAGAAAAACTCTGCCCTTCCATATGCCATGTTGGTGACTGCCATCCTGGAGCACTGTCGCATCTCCTTGGTTGAGGAATCCAAGGATACCAGCTCCAAGGGACCCCAGTCCATTGGTTTGCACACCTTGAAGAAGCTTTAGCTGAGTAAGGTCGATGGACGATGGTACTATTTGACCCATGGCAACTATAAGCATATTCCTCATGGTCCAGAGAGTGATGAGGAGGATGAGGACGAGCAGCCTGCACCAGCTCCACCAGCTTCAGCCACATTGGAGCTTCTACTGCAAGAAATGCAGAGTTTCGCTGCCACGGTGGATACCAGGATGGACCGCATTGAGCAGAAGGTGGATCACCTTGAGCTGCGGATGGACTACTCTGATCAGGAGCTTGCTACTATCTGTTCACTTCTGGAGGGCCCCAGACATACTGCACCAAGAGATGCTACTGCACCTACCACCTCCTCTGCCCCTCCTGCTGCTCCTCTATCGTTTGCTGACCCCTCTGCCACTCCCGCTGGTGTTCCTGTTGATGATGAGGAGCTTTTTGGTTCTGAGGACGATATTGACACCGGAGACGATGATGTGGACCTAGGAGACATTGTTGCGGATGTAGAGAGTGACAGTGAGGCCACTGATAGTGATCATGGACCTTTGCCATGATAGTTTCTTTATTTTTCTGATATTTGGCTGTATATGATTGCAACAATATTTATATAAAATCAGTTGGTTCTTTTGATACTTGATAACAATGTATTTTATGCATTTTATAATCCTCTAACTAGGCTTCTTAAGGTTCAATTTGGCTTAATTAAGTTGATTTTGTCACATTTTATGAAATTAAGCTTAATTGGATCATTGAAGAAATTATTGTTTGAATTATCATTAATTTGGGTGATTGCATTCTTAAGTAAAGTGGCCATAACTTGAGTTGTAATTATCTGATTAATGTGATTCTGGTCTTGTTGGAAAGTTAAGATAATTCTCTAATAACTATTCACTTGATAGCAAGAACCACATTAATAGCAATATATTTCATTCATTGTATAATCTTCTTACTTGGCTTTTTCAGTAAACTGGCTATAATTTGAGTTACAAATATCCGATGGATGTGATTTTAGTCTTATTTTTAAGCTAAGATAAATTTCTACAACTTTCATGAAGGCCTCAAGACCAGAAACACATGTTTGGATAACTCAAATTGGAGTTGAAGCAAAATCTAGTGTTTTGAACCTGACAGCTTGACCTTTATGCACTCATTAGGCTATATCTCGGGCTATTGGAGTTCAATAATTCTGAAATTTTGACAGTGGAAGGTTAAGACCCATATCTACAACTTTCATGAAGAACACAAAAGCTAGTTCGGATTCCTTGAAGGTGATATTGGGCTTAGAAGTCAGAACAGAGGTGCTGATGTTGGGCCTGATCCATGAGCAGTAATTGGGCCATATCTTGGGCTGTGGTTATTGGATTTGGCTAAACTTGGTGTCTCTGAAAAGCTGAGACAATGTGCTAGAACTTTTATGAAGACCACTTGACTAAAAAATGACGTATGCCATGAGTTCAAAAGGGAAACATTTTGGAAACAAGAATCCACCCACCATTTATCTCTTTTATCATTTTGTTATCATCATCCATCATCTCTTTTGGCTATTTGTACTCTTCTAATTCTATAAAAAGAGGCAATGGCTGATCATTTGAGGGTGTTAGCTTAGTGTTAGTCTAGATTTTACTTTAATATTTGTATGTTGATTGCTTCCTTTGTTGTAATTTTCTCTTGTTCTTAAGTGAAGTTATGTTCATCTTTCTTTTCTTCTCTCTTTCTTTCTTCTTGTCTATGAGTAACTAAATTTTCATCTTACTTGGGTGAAAAGGTGAAACTCTTGGTAATAAGTTAAGGTTAGATTAATTTCTTTCTTGTGCTTTAAATGATATATTTTTATGTGATCTTTATATGAGTTGTATGTTGTTTCCAATTAATTTAGAAACTTTTCTTGTATAATGAATATCTTGATCCATTGTAGACAATAGGATTGGCACAAATGGATACTTTTGACGATTTACAAGTATTGGTAGATAGTTATTGGAACCATTATATGATTACATAATTGAACTTTGAATGTTAAATCTTCCGATTGGAATCTTCATTATGCATGATTTCAATTGAGTTATAAAACGAAATAATCTTATCTTTAATTTATTACCAAGAGTGATCTCCTAACCCAAGCAAATCCTTTTCCTTTGTGACAACTCATATCATCTTTAATTTTGTGACACATCTTTTCTTTACCTCAATTAATTAGTTTTCCTTCATCAATTCCTCATGGATCGACTCCTGACTCTCGAGAATTTATTACTTAAGACAACCTACACTTGGGTTTGAAACTATATAATTATATCCCATCAAGTTTTTGGCGCCGTTTCGTTGAACTTGTTTTGAAGTTCTAATATATTAAGGTTCCTTCTCTCGTAAGAAAACTTCACCATTTGTGTATATTCTTCATCTACACTTTTCAATTTCTAATTTACTAACTAACTTACTAATTAACTTACTACTTACTAACTTATTAACTAACTTTTATATTTTTGTCATTTATTTACGTTTTTTTATTTTTTTATTTACATTTTCTGCTTATTATTATTATTATTATTATTATTATTATTATTATTATTATTATTATTATTATTATTATTATTATTTACGCTTTTTGCTTACTAACAATCTAACTTTTAAATTTTGTCATTTATTTTTTGCAATCTAACTTTAAATTTCTGTCATTTATTTATTTTTTGCAATCTAACTTTTAAATTCTATCATTTATTTTCTGTAATCTAACTTTTAAATTTCGTCATTTATTTTATGTCCTCTAACTTAATGAAATAATATTTCTTCTTCTCTTCTCTTTCGGACTCTGTGGGGCTTTGCCACTCTCCAGGTTTTCATATTTAAATTTACTTTTTGCACTTTATTTTTCAGACTTTATTTTCTCGCATTTTTATTTCTGTATTTTTATTTTTTTATTTTATTTTTCGCACTTTATTTTCTGTATTTTTATTTTTATTTTTATTTTTGGGTGCATTTGGTTTATACCACATCCTACTTAATATTTAACGGTAGGTGTATACCGCCTACTTGTATAGTATTTTTATTTTATGTCACTTATTTATGCTTAAGCGGTATCGTGATTCAAATTGGTCGTTTGGTTAAAATTAATCCAAGTAACTTATATATTGATTTATTTGAATCACAAACACACACAATTAACACAATTAATTGAATTTGAAAGTGCACATATTGAACATGATAATCAAACACAACGAGCTGAAAATGAAAGTATACATGATGAACAAGGAAATCAACCATTGCGAACTATGCGTGCATACTTGCAACCACCTCGAAATTCTAGTCCATCATGTTTTATCTTTCCACTTACTGCTAATAATTTTAGATTTAAGTCAGATATGATTTCTTTACTTCCTAATTTTCATGGTTTAGAAAATGAAAGCCCATATTTACATCTAAAAGAATTTGAGGAAGTCTGTATTGCTTTCAATGATCAAAATTGCAGTGAAGAGATTGTCAAGCTTAAATTGTTTCCTTTTTCTTTGAAAGATAAAGCAAAAACTTGGCTTAACGCTTTGAAACCAAGATCAATTGGCACATGGCAAGAAATACAAAGTGAGTTTTTAAAGAAATTTTTTCCAACACATAAAACCAATGCTTTGAAAATACAAATCCAAAATTTTTTCCAAAATTTAAATGAAGCGTATTTTCAAAGTTGGGAACGTTTTAAAGATTTGTTAAATTCTTGCCCACATCATGGTTTTGAAAAATGACGGACTATAAGCTTCTTTTATGAAGGTTTAACACCTGAAACTAAACAATTTGTGGAAACGATGTGTAATGGCGAGTTTCTTGATAAAGAACCCGAAGAAGCTTTAGATTATTTAAATCATTTGGCTGAAAATTCTCAATCTTGGCATGGTACTAATCTTTCTGAAAATTCAATTAGATATAACCTTGCAAACGCAGGAAAAAGAAAATACCATCTTAGTCAAGAAGAAGATCTAAATGCAAAGTATGCTAGTTTGGCTAGAAAGATTGAATCCATGGAATTAGGCAAAGTAAAAGAAGTCAAATCTGTTCAAAATGAAGAAATTTGTAGCATTTGTGATGAATTAGGACACTCGACAAATAAATGTCCTAATATTCCTGCTTTTAAAGAAGTTATGCATGAGCAAGTAAATGCAATGAACAATTTTAAAAAGTCATTCACCTCTTCTTTTTCAAATTCTTACAATCCAGGATGGAGAAATCACCCGAACTTCAGTTGGAGGAATAATAATCAAGCACAATTTATGCAACCACCGCCTCCTCAGAAGCAACAAGATTCTCAAAATTCTCAAGGATATGCACCTTATGTCCCACCATATAGGAAAAACCTTGAAGGAACATTGAGTGCATTCATAGAAAAGCAAGATGCCATCAATAAACAAAACACTCAAACCATGATTGACATAAAAGACACTCTTTCCAAACTTACTTCTACACTCACCATTCACGAGAAAGGAAAATTTCCTTCTCAACCTCAACTGAATCCCAAAGGTCAATATAGTCTAAATGAGGGTAGTTCAGAAAACCAACAAATAAATCAAGTCAATTCTGTGATAACTCGTAGGAGTGGGAAAGTTGTTGAAAAAGAAATTTCTGAACCTTGTGAGAAAGATGGTGAATCAATTCCCCAAGATAAGGAAGAGGTTGATATGTCATCTGGCCAAAATGAAACCAAACTCTGATCTTCTCCACTTCCATTTCCTTAAGCATTAAGCAAACCAAAGAAATTGGACCACCAAACTGAAATTTTTGAAATTCTTAAACAAGTGAAGGTCAATATTCCGTTGTTAGATACTATCAAACACTTTCCTTCTTATGCCAAATTTTTTAAAGACTTATGCACTGTTAAAAGAAAATTAAATGTGAAAAAGAAAGCCTTTTTGACCGAAAGCGAGGTAAGTTCCATTATTCAAAGCAATAATATTTTGAAACATAAAGACCCTGGTTGTCCTACGGTTTCATGCATTATTGGAGAACATATAATTGAACAAGCTTTACTTGATCTTGGTGCTAGTGTTAATTTGCTTCCATATTCGGTTTATCAACAACTCAATCTAGGAGAGTTAAAACCAACTTACGTAACTCTTCTACTTGGCGATAGATCAATTAAAATTCCAAAAGGAATAGTGGAAGATGTGTTGGTACAAGTTGATAAATTCATTTATCCTGTGGATTTTATTGTCTTGGAAACCGAACCTATGATTAATTGTTCAAGTCAATTCCTATTATTTTAGGTCGTCCATTTTTAGCAACATCCAATGCTTTGATAAATTGTAGAAATGGATTGATGAAGTTAACATTTGGAAACATGACACTTGAGCTTAATGTTTTCAACTTATGCAAGCAACCACATGAAGTCAATGATGAAAATGAGGAAGCTGACGGAATTGAGACCATTGTAGATGATCATCTTCTAAAAGGGAGTTCTTCTGACCTATTAGAAGTTTGTTTAATTAATTCATTTGATTCAGATATGCAAGTAGATGGTGATATTTCCAAAATATGCTCTTTGCTTGATTGTACACAAGCAATGGAATACAAAGGATGGAAGCCAAGATTTGAAGAGTTACAACCCATGAATGATAATATTCATGAAGAAGTACCCACACTGGAACTAAAGTCATTACCTTCTGGGTTGAAGTACACATTTTTGGGAGAAGACCAAAGCTTTCCAGTAGTAATTTCATCAATCCTTACTGAAGAACAAGAAGGTATGTTGATAGAAGTACTTAAAAGGCATAAAAGTGCAATTGGATGGACATTAACAGATATAAAAGGCATTAATCCATTAATTTGTACACATAGAATACATTTAGAGGATAATGCTAAAACATCACAACAACCTCAAAGAAGATTAAATCCACATATGAAAGAGGTAGTTAGGGTGAAGTTCTTAAATTACTTGATGTTGGAATTATTTACCCTATTTCCGATATAGGTGGGTAAGCCCTACACAAGTTGTGCCTAAGAAATCTGGAATAACGGTGGTTGAAAATGAAAAAGGTGAGTTAATACCCTACGAAGTTTCATCTAGTTGGCGTATGTGTATTGATTTTAGAAAATTGAATGCAGCCACTAGGAAAGATCATTTCCTCTTACCATTTCTTGATCAAATTCTAGAAAGAGTAGCAGGACATCCATACTATTGTTTTCTTGATGGTTATTCGGGGTATAATCAAATACTAATTGCATTAGAGGATCAAGAAAAGACTACTTTTACGTGCCCCTTTAGCATTTTTGCATATAGACGAATGCCTTTCGGTCTTTGTAATGCTCCGGCAACTTTTCAAAGATGCATGCTAAGTATTTTTAGTGATATGATTGAGCATTATTTAGAGGTTTTCATGGATGATCGACGGTTTTGGAAATTCTTTTGAAAATTGTCTTGATAATTTGGATAAAGTTCTTAAAAGATGTGAAGAAAAAGGATTTGTTTTAAACTGGGAAAAATGTCATTATATGGTTACTTCAGGAATCGTGTTAGGTCGTGTGATATCTTCTGAAGGCATTGAAGTTGATAAGGCCAAAGTTAAATTAATTGCTCATTTGCCTTCCCCAAAAACAGTCAGAGAAGTTCGTTCTTTTTTAGGACATGCAGGATTTTATCGAAGATTCATTAAGGACTTTAGTGTCATATCTAGACCATTATGCAATCTTCTGACAAAAGATGCACTATTTGATTGGACTCAAGAATGCCAAAAATATTTTGAAAAATTAATTAGTCTTCTAACATTGGCTCCTATCATGCAATCCCCTGACTAGTCTTTGCCTTTTGAATTAATGTGTGATGCAAGTGATTTTGCTGTTGGCGCTGTTTTAGGCCAAAGAAAGGAAGGTAAGCCTCATGTGATTTGTTACGTAAGTAAAACTTTAAATAGTGCACAAATGAATTACACTACTACTGAAAAAGAACTACTTGTTGTAATTTGTGCATTGGACAAATTTCGAGCTCATTTAATTGGTTCTTCTACTGTTGTTTTCACTGATCATGCTGTTGTTAGATATTTAATGTCTAAGCAGGATGCCAAACCTAGGTTGATACGATGGATCTTGTTGCTTCAAGAATTCAACATCACAATAAAAGATAAGAAAAAAGCGGAAAATGTTGTCGCAGATCATTTGTCCAGACTTACAACAGGCTCATCTTTTGATAGCACACCTATCAATGATTCTTTTCCTGATGAGTTTTTATTTTATGTCAATTCTATGCCTTGGTTTGCGCATATAGTCAATTTTCTCGTAACAAGAAAGATGCCGCCTCAATGGTCATATCAAGACAGAAAAAAGTTTTTGACTGAGGTGAAAATTTTTTATTGGGATGACCCATATTTGTTCAAATATTCTCTGATCAAATCTTTCGGAGATGTGTACCCGACAATGAGGTAGGTAGTGTCAATAAATTTAGTCACTCAGAAGCATGTGGAGGTCATTTTTCTTCAAAGAAAATAGCTGCGAAAATCTTGCAGTGTGGATTTTATTGGCCCACTTTATTTAAAGATGACCATACCTTTTGCAAAAGTTGTGAAAATTGTCAAAAATTAGGGTCCATTTCTAAAAGAAATATGATGCCTCGAACCCTATCCTTGTCATTGAAATTTTTGATTGTTGGGGAATTGATTTCATGGGTCAATTTCCATCCTCATTTGGATATTTGTATATTCTGGTTGCGAGTTGATTATGTCTCAAAATGGATTGAGGCAATTCCATGTCGACAAAATGATCATAAAACTGTTCTCAAATTTTTAAAAGAAAATGTCTTAAGTCGATTTGGAATCCTCGAGCTATCATCGGTGATGGGGAACATATTTTTGTAATAAACCATTTGAATCTTTAATGAAGAAAGATGGTATTACCCATAAAGTTGCTACCCCTTATCACCCTCAGACAAGTGGACAAGTAGAATTAGCAAATAGGGAAATTAAACAAATTTTAGAAAAAACAGTTAACCCAAATCGTAAAGATTAGTCTTTAAGACTAAACGATGCACTTTGGGCTTACCGTACTGCTTTTAAAACATCTTTAGGTATGTCACCTTATCGGTTAGTCTATGGAAAACCTTGTCACTTGCTTGTAGAACTGGAGCATAAAGCATTCTGGGCCATTAAAGCTTTCAATTTAAATCTTGATGATGCTTGCAAGTTACGTAAATTGCAAATAAATGAACTTGAGGAATTGAGAAATGTTGCATATGAAAACTCAAAAATTTATAAAGAAAGAACAAAAACTTTTCATGACAAATCTATTTTGAGGAAATCTTTTGAAATTGGTCAAAAAGTTCTGCTTTATAATTCTCGTCTTCACCTATTCCCTGGAAAATTGAGATCTAGGTGGACTGGTCCTTTTATTGTCAAACATGTATATCCTTATGGGGCCATAGACATTGAGAATCCTAGGAATGGTAATGTGTCTAAGGTCAATGGACAAAAACTTAAACCATTTCTAGAAAATCAAGCTGCTGAAGTAGAATTCATTTCCCTTTCTGATCCTTGTTATGTGAAAAATTTACTCTAATTTTGTAGCTTTATTTTGTTGTGTAGCTCTTTAGCTCCCCGGTAAAATGGCGGATGACGGTACTCCGTGACTCTCAAGTCGGTTTGCTCTCTTTCAGTTTCCCAAAACAACTGATTTCTTCTTCTTCAAAATGGATATCATTCTCTCAAACCTGAGAAAACATTTTCTATCTCTTCCTCAAAATGTTCTAACAAAAATTTACAAGGCTAGATGTGAAAGATTGAGATTGTTAATGCACAAAGGTATACCAGAAGATGTACGTTGGATAATCGAAGCGAAGGTCCGATTAGCTGGTGAGTCTTCAATCTCATTTGACTCATACATGCCAGGTCTTGGTAGAAGTTCATATTCTAAAAGGAGAAGAGCAAAAAGATTACAAGTCTGTCACATATGTGGACGATGGAATTGTAACAAGCGATGTCGTTCTTTGGGGATGGTTTCCAAAAACAGAGAAGATAAAATTTTCTTCATTAAGAATGGACCGAGTAAAGAGTCATTAGATGATATCTTATTGACTCTTGATACGCATTCTTGTGGTTTGGTGCATAGTGAACTTCTTAATTTGTAGAATCTCTTCAAGGATGAACAAAAGCAATATAGTCTTGGGAATCTGACTCTAAAAGACCCTGTTTGCCAATTTATAAGAAAATTGGATGAGAAGCTTATCCTCGACTCATAGAAAGCGTTTAAAATTTGTTTCGGACGTGAAACTAGAGCGGATGTGAGCCACATCCACAACAACATGTACATATTTTCTTCTTCTTCTTCTTCTTCTTCTTCCTCATGTTTAAAAAAAAAGAGAAAAAAATCAAAAAAAAAAAAAAAAAAAAATAAAAAAAAAAAAAAAAAAAAAAAAAAAAAGAAAAGAAAAAGAAAAAGTATGTATACATCTTGGGTTTGGCTTTGGTAACACACAACGTGAATGGGGAAATGCATGCATCCTGATCCAGCCTTCTTAATTGAAAAACAAAGAAGGTAGATTGTATCCCACATGTGTGAGGCAACCCGGTCGTATTATGGCCACTTGTCCCTTTTGGGAGCCCTATGTTATGTTGGTCTTGAATGGGTCTAATACTGGTCAACAATGCTTTGGCACAAAGCTGAAAGAGCAGACTACCTCCATCCCAATCTCAAGTGAGTATACACCCATCTTTCATCAGGTTTCTCACAACTTTAAAAAAAAAATAGAGGGCGAAACTACGGTTGTACTTGGTCTTTAATTAGATTAGGAGCCCCAGGCGGATGCCCGTCCTGTCATAGACTCAGGAGGAGACCTTCACACGCCAGTATGTAAATAAAGTTCGTGTGCCATGCTCTATAGATAGCTGTGTGCTACATTCCCAGTTCTTGGAACCAAGGCTTTGTAGCGCTGATGGACAGAAAGAAGCGTCCCGTCTTTACAGTGAACGAAAACTGTTATCTGAGCTGTATACTTACTTTAATTAGTAGGTCTCTATGGCGAGTTCTGACTGGCTGCGGTCAAGTACCATCTTCTTAGAATACAGGCCTTTAATTAGGTTTGCAGGAAGATAGAGGGCTGTTCTTCCGTAAGCAGGACAGAAAGGATTCAAAGGTTCTTGTTGTCGGTTCGGCAATCCTTGTGGAATTCATATGTTGCACTGGTGACACGCAACTCAAATACATGCCACTACTGCATTCATGACACGCAGTATAAAGATACGCCATGAAAACTGTACATACAGGTATATCTTCATTTATTATTATATTTCTTTTATCTTTGTATGATTTTGTTGTATTTTGATTTTTGGACAAACAATCCTTTGAGCAGGGTCCTTCAGGGGTTTCTAGACTTCTTTACCCTGATGGTTTTCTTGAAGTTAAAAAAAAAATCAAATAGTGAAAAAAAAAGAAAAAAAAAAGATTCTGTTTTTTTTATTTTCAAACTTTTCTGACAACAGCCAACCTACCCATATAGGTGCTATGATTATTTTTTCCCTTCTTTTCCCTATTTAAACACTTCATTCTCTTCACTTTCCTCAAACTCATAATCTTTCAGAGGGAAGGTGAAATTATGGGACCTCCTGTTCGTAACATTAAAAATGTCTGTATTTTTTGTGGGTCAAGTTATGGGAAGGGTTTAGAGTTTGTAAGTGTAGCAAGCACTCTTGGTCGAACACTTGCTGCAAGGAATATTCATGTTGTATATGGGGTGGGTTGTCGTGGGTTAATGGGGGCTGTATCACTCTCTGCATTTCTAGGAGGCAGTCAGGTTTTAGGTGTCATTCCTAAACCTTTAGCTCAAAATAACATCACTGGCAAGACAGTTGGAGAAAAAATTCAGGTATCATCTATGCATGGCAGAATGAAAACAATGCTTGACAACTCTGATGCATTCATTGCCTTACCAGGTGGTTTTGGTACTTTGGAAGAAATTTTTCAAATTGTCTCTTGGGCCCAACTGAACATCCACCATAAACCCATTGGTTTGTTAAATGTTAATAATTTCTTTGATCTTTTGTTATTTTTTCTTGATAAAGCTGTGGAACAGAAATTTATCACTCATTCAGCAAGAAAACTTCTTATTTCTGCCTCCACTATTGATGAGCTCATTGATAAATTAGAAGCTTTCGAGTATGAACCTGATAAGGTCCTAGCTCAGATAAATTGGTCATTAGGAAGCAGTGAGGGAAGCAACAAGAAAAAAAAGCTAGATCTGACACTTCATCTTTAATGGGTTTGATTTTATTTATCGTCATTTGTTTCTGGTTTAAATTTGTGTCAGATTTCTCCAGCAGGTAATATCTTCTATCCTTTACTCATCTATATTTTAACATTGCGGACAATGTTGTGATCTGGTTGGGGGGAAGGATAAGTATAGTTAAAAAAAAAGTAGGGAAGTATGATATGATTTTTATGAACTTACTAAACCAATGAATATTGGCAGAGTAAGGAGTAATTTTACTCCTGAGACGCATTTTAGTTGAAGAAAGTATGTTTAGTGAGATGACTGTCAGAAACCTACAACAAAACCAATTAAGGATGGCAAAGTAAGGAGTAAATTTTACCCTTAAGGTAATTTTACTTTTGAGACGCATCATAGTTGAGAAAAAAAAAACCATTTTATAAGTAGCAAAAAGCATATCTTGGGTCATAGCATAAATTTTCTTCTTTCTTATAAATCGCATGCTTGGATATGAATGTTGAATTGATGGATTGAGAATGATAGAAATATGCCTTGTGAGATTTTGAGCCTATTGATGAATGGATTGAACATTTGTACCATTCTCTTCTTTCTTGTGTGATTTTCACCTGTGAAAATGTTACTCTAGAACTTGCTTTGATTCTTTTTGAGGTTACATTTTCACATGCATACATAAATATGATTGAGCCATTTTAAAATAGCTACTTTGACCAAATAGTCATCCTTGTATATTTTTCCTTGTGAAACCCATTTGAGCTTATTTGGCTAGTTCTTGTTTTTAGCTTATTACGTACCTTTAAAAAAAAAAAAAGGAACATGTTTTTACCTGACCTTAGGGAATAAGAGAGCATTGACTTTGTTCTTAAACAAGTGTGGGGGTGTGTGTGTGTAAAAAAAAAAAAAAGCAAAAAAGTTAAAAAAAAAAAGAAAATGAAAAAAAAAGAAAAGAAAAGAAAAGAAAGAAAGAGCTGACCATCTGATACACTATGTGACATATCTATATCTAGAATAAAGATGGATGCTTGGAAACAACAGGAAGAGAATGAGAAGGTTTATGCCTAACAATGAATTCAACTCATCAATTTGGGATTAATCTTCAACAAAACATTAGTCAAATATTGGTCATTGTCCTTATTGATGAATGTTCTCAAATATCTTTTCCACTCTAACTATACCATAATGCTCTTTTATTCTCTTTGGTATTTATCTTCTTATGTCCATATTATCCCTTCTTCTTTACCTTGACCCCGTTACAACCTTAAATAAAGTCTTCTTGATTTTTGTGTGCATGTGTTCTGAGTAGTGGAGAAGTAGAAGATAAGCAAGCTTATGGTAGTGTAATTTTCCATGGGTTGAATTGAGTGAAATACTTACCTTTTTAATGCTTGAAAGATTAAGAGAGAATCTTGAGAGGATCTATCATTCTTGATTCGTTCTTTTTGACTGAAGTTTCCTTGCTTGTTGGTTTGAGATGTGAAGAAATATTACCTAAAAAAAAAAACAAATGCTTTGTTCCCTTGAATGACTGGTTGCTCTTCTTGTTTCATTTTTAGCTTTTGAGTCTGTGTCATTTTTTCTTTGTTCCTTAGTTTTTTTGTTCTTATGTGTTTTGCTCGGGAGTGCAAAAGTTTAATGTGGGGAATTTGATAACAATGTATTTTATGCATTTTATAATCCTCTAACTAGGATTCTTAAGGTTCAATTTGGCTTAATTAAGTTGATTTTGTCACATTTTATGAAATTAAGCTTAATTGGATCATTGAAGAAATTATTGCTTGAATTATCATTAATTTGGGTGATTGCATTCTTAAGTAAAGTGGCCACAACTTGAGTTGTAATTATCTGATTAATGTGATTCTGGTCTTGTTGGAAAGTTAAGATAATTCTCTAATAACTATTCACTTGATAGCAAGAACCACATTAATAACAATATATTTCATTCATTGTATAACCTTCTTACTTGGCTTTTTCAGTAAACTGACTATAATTTGAGTTACAAATATCTGATGGATGTGATTTTGGTCTTGTTTTTAAGCTAAGATAAATTTCTACAACTTTCATGAAGGCCTCAAGACCAGAAACACATGTTTGGATAACTCAAATTGGAGTTGAAGCAAAATCTAGTGTTTTGAACCTGACAGCTTGACCTTTATGCACTCATTAGGCTATATCTCAGGCTATTGGAGTTCAATAATTCTGAAATTTTGATAGTGGAAGGTTAAGACCCATATCTACAACTTTCATGAAGAACACAAAAGCTAGTTCGGATTCCTTGAAGGTGATATTGGGCTTAGAAGTCAGAACAGAGGTGCTAACGTTGGGCCTGACCCATGAGCAGTAATTGGGCCATATCTTGGGCTGTGGTTATTGGATTTGGCTAAACTTGGTATCTCTGGAAAGCTGAGACAATGTGGTAGAACTTTCATGAAGACCACATGACTCAAAAATGACGCATGCCATGAGTTCAGAAGGGAAACATTTCGAAGACAAGAATCCACCCACCATTTATCTCTTTTATCATTTTGTTATCATCATCCATCATCTCTTTTGGCTATTTGTACTCTTCTAATTCTATAAAAAGAGGCAATGGCTGATCATTTGAGGGTGTTAGCTTAGTGTTAGTCTAGATTTTACTTTAATATTTGTATGTTGATTGCTTCCTTTGTTGTAATTTTCTCTTGTTCTTAAGTGAAGTTATGTTCATCTTTCTCTTCTTCTCTCTTTCTTTCTTCTTGTATATGAGTAACTAAATTTTCATCTTGCTTGGGTGAAAAGGTGAAGCTCTTGGTAATAAGTTAAGGTTAGATTAATTTCTTTCTTGTGCTTTAAATGATATATTTTTATGTGATCTTTATATGAGTTGTATGTTGTTTCCAATTAATTTAGAAACTTTTCTTGTATAATGAATATCTTGATCCATTGTAGACAATAGGATTGGCACAGTGGATGCTTTTGACGATTTACAAGTATTGGTAGATAATTATTGGAACCATTATATGATTACATAATTGAACTTTGAATGTTAAATCTTCCGATTGGAATCTTCATTATGCATGATTTCAATTAAGTTATAAAACGAAATAATCTTATCTTTAATTTATTACCAAGAGTGGATCTCCTAACCCAAGCAAATCATTTTCCTTTGTGAACAACTCATATCATATTTAATTTTGTGACACATCTTTTCTTTACCTTAATTAATTAGTTTTCCTTCATCAATTTCCTGTGGATCGACCTCGGACTCCCGAGAATTTATTACTTAAGACAACCTACACTTGGGTTTGAAACTATATAATTATATCCCATCAATACTTCCTATATGATTATTGATATGATTATTGAATATTGATGTGCTTGGTTCCATTTTGATCTATTGGATTGATTGTATATTGACTGGTTTGGACTGATTGGTTTCTGCTATTTAAAATTTTGGGAAATCATGAAAATCAGCAGAAATGCTACCGAAATTTCATCTAAATACTAATATGTTTTTGATAATGCCAACGGGGGAGAGATTAATGTCTTGCATAAGTACAGGGGAGTTAGATTTAGAGCTTTCACATGAATATATCACTAACCCTATATTGTGCATACATTACGGAGAGAGTTGCGCTTAAATCTCTAATTTTTATATATATATATATATATATATATATATATATATATATATATATATATATATATATATATATATATATATATATATATATGAGGAGGATCAACTTACACCAATGTAAGTTTTTTTTTACTTACACTCATTTTTAACTGTTAGATCTACTTTCATCTAATGGTTACTTTTAATGAAATAATCTCAACTATTAGATGAAAGTGAATCTCATGATTGAAAATGAGTGTAAGTCAAAAAAGACTTACACTGGTGTAAACCGATCCCCTATATATATGTGAATACATGCATCTTGAAGCATGTCAATTGGTTTTTGATGATAACAAAGACAAAGATGAAGATCAAGAGCAAAAAAGAAAACCAAGATCAAATGAAGAAATTAAGAGGTTTAGATATAGGCATTAGAACATCAATGTTAAATGCTCTCAAGATATCTCAAATGATTTTTCAAATATGATTTTAATCAATATGGTTTTCAAAGATCAATTCCTAAAAAGAGGACTTCTTTTATCTTGAATCATGCCAAACAAAGTTCAATATTGTTTAAATCCATGTTTTCTAAAGTTAGGAATGACATGAATCCTCTTTCAGGCTTGAAAAAATGAGTTTAAAGTATAGTGTAATCGATTACCATTGTTTAGTAATCAATTACAAGCTAAACAGAAACCTTATAATTGATTACATAATCCATGTAATCAATTACCAGAAAGTCAGAGGACGTGTAATCGATTACATCCAAGCTTGTAATCGATTACCATGTTCTCAGAAAGTCAAGAACATGTTTAAAGGGCCATGTAATTGATTACATAGATATTGTAATCGATTACCAAAAAGTCAGAGGATGTGTAATCAATTATATAAGTCATGTAATCGATTACCACAAGCCCAAAAAGCCAAGAACACGTTCTATCTTCCATGTAATCGATTACCAAAACCCTATAATCGATTACCAGTGTTTTGACATGCCCAACGGCTATATTAGATACATTAAATGCTTGGCTTCAACCACCTTCCAATGGCTCTTTTAATGAATGGGCTTTAAATACAGTTGTTGGGGCATTATTGATGGTTGTTCTTGAACCTAAAACATCTTAGCAACACATAAAAATGAGAATCAATCTCTGAAATCACTCATTGCTCTGTTTTTGTCTAATCTTTGAGATATCCTTTGTGAGCATTCTTAGAACTTCAATTTGTATCATCTACTCTAGTGAGAGCTTCTCAATATCAATCTTAATTGTTGTATAAGAGAGAGGGTGAGGTATCCCTCCAATTTATAAAGGGTGAGGCATCCCTTTGTTTGAAGAGACTCAAGCTCAAGGGTGAGGCATCCCAAGGAGTTAAGGGCTCAAGTTTGTAAAGGTAGTCAAGCACCTATTGAAACTTGAAGATATAGTGGAAAATCTCAAGTAGTTGCTTGAGGACTGGACGTAAGTCACAAGTGGATTAGTGGCCGAACCAGGATAAATCATTGTGTTTGATTCTCTAAACCCTTCTCTTTATATTTGTGCATTGCTTATATTCTTACTTGATTACTTCTCTCTTGGTTGGTTATTAAGCAATATATATTGTTCTTATCAATTCATTCATTTCAACTAGTCAATAGCTTCAACGAAATTCAATAGTCAAGTGTGTTGCGAAAGAATTGCGAACTTGTTTTATAAACTCAATTCACCCCCTCTTGAGTATTGAAGCCACTTGGTAACACAACCTGATGATCCGACCACTCGATTGAAAACGACGTCGTTTTGTGCAGCCCAAATATATCACCTTCGTTTCCTTTTCTTTCTGACCCGAAGCTAGCTCTCCCTCTCTCTCTCTCTCTCTCTCTCTCAATTCCCAAATCCTTCCCCTAACCCTAAGTGGCTAAGCGCTAGCTCTGCGCTAACTGCTCCTACTCAATCTCAACCTCTCAGCCGGCCCTCTCTCTCTCTCTCTCACTCGTTGCTTTGCTCCTTCTCTCCTCAGTCCTCTTGGCACAGCCACCACTAGTGTCTTAGTCGTGACCAGACCACCGTTGCTACTTGTTTTGTGTTCACACAGCCACCACCAGCGCAACTTGCTCTCATTTCGTGCTCATACAGCCACCACTATTTCCTTCTAAGCCTAGCCACCACCAGATCTAGAAGCACCTGCTAACAACCTCACCCATCATCGCACTAGCGACAAAGATGACTCACGAAGGAGGCTAGCACACCACGATGACGCGCCTCAATGTCTCACCATTGTAGATCTAGACTGGCCCCAGGGTCGCGTCTCACTGTCGTAGACTCGCAGATCTAGGTTCGCACTGTCTAAATCATATGCAACCGAAGTTGGTGGTGGTGGTGAATAGTGTCAAAGTTGGTGGTGCCACCTTCGAAGTTGGTGACCGCGCTTCTACCATTCTTATTCTTCATATTTTTATTTATTTATTTTTACATTTTTTGAGTTATCCTTTGTGTGTGGGTTTATTAAAAGAGAAGAAGACACAACCCGATTACCCGACCTAAACCAACTCGTCTACATATCGGGTTGGTTCGGTTCGGGTTACTCCGAATTTTTTTTTCTTTCAAAATCGACCCAACCCAACATCATCTAATTGGTTTATACTTTGATTTCCCCTAAACCCGACCCAACCCAACCCGTGTGCAGCCCTCCAATCTTTTATCTGAATTAATCAACGATTTGTAGATTTGCTTTTTACCCGAAGACTATCGATGTCTAAGCATCTTTCATAGCAGAGACCAACACGAAAAGTGTTACAACTTGAAGAGTGTATTACGCCTTCTCTCAAAGTAGATTTTAAACTCTCCCCTACCTACAAAACCATCAGGATACGACCAAACACAAGGGGGCTGGAAAAAGATACCCTAAAAATTGAAAACTAAAACACCCATAAAAAAGGGACAATAAAAACACCCATAAAAGAGATAATAAAGTCACATGATTTGCCATTGAGAAAAGCATATATGGATAACCAAGCTTAAGATCTATCAGATCTGAGCAAATTATTTGAAAAACACACAAAATCAAAAGAAAATCAGACGATGGGACTGCCACCAGAGAAAGAGGACGACAACCCCTTGCTCCAACACTCTCACGGAAGAAAGGTTCAGAACAAGAAAGAGACAAAGAGAAAGGGAGGGGAGGCACAATATATGCTACAATGTTAATAAAGGCACCAATGGAAGGATTTACATACTTGTCTATGTTGGGAAAATACTTCATCCCATTCACGACATGCTTGCATAAATACTAATAATTAAGAAAAAAAAAACATACAAAAATCACAAATAATTTTAAAGTGGTCTAGCCAAATATGCTTACATCAACGAATATGAAGAGCCAAATCTATTGTCAACAAGATTACAGGATAATGTGTGTGGGCACTTTCAATCTCCTCTATCCCACAACTTCCTCACCACTATCCTTACATCTATACTACGCTTCTCAATTGTGCATACCCTTTCTCATAACTTTACCAATTCCTCAACACAAGTTTTTATAGTCCACAAATAATTTACATAGCAATAACCACTTACAATCATATCCTTATCAAGATAAGACCTTCCTAATTTTCTATTTGAAAGCAAATATATCACAATATCTCTACATTATCTTGACATTAATTACAATTCAAAATTCAAATCTACCAATAAAATAGGAAACTATCAACACTTATTGCATCAGGAATTTGAGTCAATCCTAATAATCCCTACCTTGATCCAAATTTCATCATTAATGAACAATGTTCAAACTTTGCAAATCTGCCAATCTTCATGGACTCTCCACCATCATTGCAAATCTTGATAAACTGCAACAAGCCAAATTTCCAAATCTTTAAAACCACAACCAATAATTGCCAAGTAAATATTCTAATTAATCTTCATGCTTTGTGCTTGCATTATCATTATATAAAATATGTTGCTTGACCTCCACGTCAAGAAGACTTTTGACTCACATGCTACTATATAAGGAGACAAGCCACCTGATCTTTATCAAGAAGACTTTTGACACAAGGTATCAAAGGAACATTGTATCATCATACAACTCCTCGAACCATAGCTTTGATACCATTTGTTGGGGAAATATCTCACCTCTTTGTACACATACTTGCATAAATACTAATAATTGTGGAAAAGTATCACACAAATCACACACAATTTAATGTGGTTCAACCAAATATACATATATCTACTGATAAGAAGAGTCAAATCTACTATAAATAAGATTACAAGATAATGTATGTGGACACTCTCAATCTCTTCTATCTCATAACTTCTTCACCATTATCGCTACATCTATACTATGTCTCTCAATCGTATACACTCCTTTCTCATAACTTTATCAATTCTTCAATATAAATATTTATAATTCATAAATAATTTACATGGTAATAAACTAATCACAATCCTATCCTTATCAATATAAGATTTTCCTAGTTTCCTATCTAAAAACAAATATATCGCAATACCTCTACACTATCTTGGTATTAGTTATAATTCAAAATTTAAATATATCAATAGAATAAGAAACTATCAACACTTATCACATAAAAAATTTATTGGGTCAATCCCAAAAGTCTAAATGTACCTACTTATACTAAAGTGAGAGATCAAAACTATGTAATTCATCTTCTAGACAATAGTTATTCGTTAGTTGATTTCAATTACACACCCTAATGTTTTGAGAAAAAGATTTTCATTTAGTTATGATTTTTCTTTTAGAATATGAAAATTCTTCAATTAAGTACTAATATGGGTGAACTGGTTATATTTATTTTGAAGCACTCTTTCACAAATCTATTACATAAAAGTAAAATAAGAAAAAAAATCTTAAAATTTAGAAAAAAAATAAAAATAAAAAGCAGAGGGTGGATAAATTTTAGAGATCTACGATGTTGGTCGAAGATACTAACCATTATCAATCGCTCAAAAACAGTGGAGGGTGATTGAATTTGATGTCAAGTGACGGCACACAGTGGTCAATATGGCTGTCGTCAACAATGACGTGGTGGTGGTTGATTGAAGTCATGGTAATAGAATGTTAGATAATTTGGACATTTTAGATATCATAAAATATTCCTACGCCATGGGAATGGAGCAAACCAATCTCCCCCATATAAATGAAAATATAACAATGTTGGGTAAAAATCAATTATGAATGAAAATATTTTTAAAAATTTGTACCAAATATGAGAATTCATGTGTTAAGATTCTAAATAATAAAAACCAAATCAAATGTCTCATTAAGAACAGAGAAGATATTAATATTAGTACTTTCGTCAATCCACTTGTTATTTCAAATTTTTCATTGTATGGAAAAATACTTGAAAATGATACTCTATTTTTTTTCAAAAAAAAAATCATGTATAAAATTTTCAAAGCAACTTAAGCACTATTGTCATTTTTATTTATTTATTGCTACTCATTTCTAACTAGTTTTCACTTAATTTTATTTTTTAAAATATCTTTTATTAATTAATTATCTCTTATTTTATAAATAATTATAATTATTTGTTATTTGTTATCTTTAGAAGTAAAAAATCGTTTTTAATGTGTGTTCTAAATCATTTTCTTGTCTATATTTGTAAAGGAAATCACTGTTAATATGTGTTCTAAAGGATATACGCCTCTATAATGTTAAAAGAACACGTTTTGTGTTTTTTAAAAGATATACATGATACTACAACGACCTTCCATTTATTAGCAACATCAAATTGATTTTTTAAGAGCAAAACCTTATTTTGGTCCTTAAAAGATATATCTTTTATCAATTTAGTCCGCTAGAAATAACTCTTATCAATTTAATTCTTAAAATTTAAAATTTTCGATTTTTCCATCCCTACATCTATTTAAGTTTGATAGTGTTAACTTTAAATGCTCTCTTTATGCAATTTGTTCGGTACTAATTTCTTCACAAGATTTAAGGTGCGTTTGTTTGTACATTTTTTACAAGAAAAATATTTTTTTAAAAAAATAGCACTTCTCAAATATTTTTAGTTGTTTTGATAATATTATTAAAATAAGTAGAATCTAAAAATAATTAAAAATTTTGATTTTTATAAGAAGTTAGGATCAATTATTTTAAAAAAATTAAAAAAGTAGAAGAGAGAGAAAAAGTACTTTTCGGTTATATTAAATTTACTTTTTTTAAGCTTATCCAAAAGCACCCTCAATATCATGACACTTGGTAAACATGTTTACTTTTCCTAATAATAATGTCTTTGTTTTGGTCTGACAAATTAGGATGTTTTGGTTATATATATATGCAATGAATTGAATTTGACTAGTTTGATTTTGAGAGTGGGTAGCTTAACTGAATAACATTACTTAGGGCTTGTGTATATGTATAATTTTAATTTTAGAGTATTAATATACCTTTTTGATATGTGCTTAATAAGAACCATTTGAGACTTTGGAATCTCTTATCCATCATTAGAAATTTAGTGAAAGCCAATTACTCACACTGACAACAAAGTGATTTAGTGTGTTCTCTGTAACATGCTTTGTAAGCTCCAAGTTCTTTTGATGTTAATATTTCCTATTATGTTTTGATGATAACTAACTATACTAAAAATTATAATTTATGACTTAAGTGTTTTGAACAATTTAATGCACTATTGTGGAGTTTTTTTCTTTGATCTTGCGATATGCAAGACTTAAAAATTGTGCATAAGGAAGATCTCTATATGGCTAGGACAGCGTAAGAAAGTTCATAAATGACTTGAGAAAGTTCTTAAAGAACATGAAAAGTTTGATCTAAGTTATAGTCCTAAGAAAGTTCACTTCAATATGAACAAAAAAAAAGAACTTTCACATAACACAATTGAAGATCAAAACATGATTGAAGAACATTTCATCCACCTACTATGCCAATAAAATTCATCCAGTGGAGTTAATTGAGAAGCTAAGGAGATTCAAGATGAACATTCTTACTTATTAACACATTGTAATTTCAAGTTGAGTCATATAAAAGGACAATACCAACGGCTAGTTGCAGAAGCATGCATAATGGACCGTTGTAGAACTCCAACAACTAGATTTTGTAGCCTATAAAAGAATCTTAGAATGAAAATTTCAAGGTTAGAAGAACCAAGCATGAATAGAATAGTGATCATACTTTCTGAACATTCTCATTTGTGCCTACTTACTCCAAACTCACTTAAACTCTAAGTAGGTGTTGCTTAAGCTCTGAACTACTGTGTGTATCCACTCTAGGAGTGATTTCGAGAGCTATTATTGTCCCAAAACTCTTATTCCCTTTCCTTTAATTTTTTGATGTTATAAGTGAGCTTGCGGGTTGCGCAAGCCATGAGAGTGATTCGAATGTAGCTTGAAAAGGCTAGGAAGCAAAGAATACTTGTAAAATAGCATGGAGAGGTTGAGTGATTCAAATAATACTTATTTATAATGAAAGTTGTAAGAATTTTACTTATCTTTCCATAACCACCAAGATTAGTTCAATCCAAGGTCTATAGCAAAAATTATGCTCAAAACACTGCATTAAAGTTCTTGTGCTCTTCATCAAAATTTTAATAATCATGCCCAAACTTCTACAAAAGCCTTTAAATTCCTATAAAACAAATTAAAAGAACATTTAATTTAATGGACCAAAAATTCACTCAATATAATAAATATGTGGCATAATTCTTCTTTCAAAGTACTCAAATCTATGTTTAAGTAATTATAAAATGTGTGAATTTTACACACACATCAGGTGGTTACTGGTAGAAGGAATTGAAGGCTTCATGGATGGCAAATGCTTTCAGACAAATTTGATAAGCCTTCATGCAAATCCATTGATGGAAAGAAAGTGAAGTGAGGAAAGCAAATGGTTAGAGTAGAAGAATCTAACAAAAAGATAAATAGTGAGACCGAGGGAGTGTAACTAGGTAAGTGATAGATGTAGAAGGGAAGAATAAATAATGGACAAAAATCTCATCTTTATGGTACACAGAGTGATATTAGGTTGGAGAATTCCTATATGTTTTTAGGGTTGTGGGTGAGCTCAAACTCCTGTTTTTAGGAGCTTATACACTAGTTAGGTAGAGAGCAAACCCTGTATTTTTTACTATTTTGGAAATCCTCTAACATAAGGTGATGGTAGGGCTAACGCTATTATTATGAGGAGTGTCAAAGTGGGTTTGAAGGATTGGCCATGGCCTTTCCAAGCTTAATTAATTAGTTGGGAACAGCACTGTTGTGCAGTGCAAATCCTCAGTTCATCATATTTATATATTATTGATTAAATTGTTGGAGTATTTACTATTTAGATGTTTGATTACTCTTTTTCTTTCTTTCTTTCTTATTTTTCTTTTTCTTTTCTCCTTCCTGAAGAATAATGTTATTCACACATAAAAAAATTTACATCAATTTTGCATCATACTTATTTAGGAAAATAAAAATAGAAAGACTATGTATTGAAATGTGTATTTTGTTTTTTTTTATTATCTGAAAGGAATTAATGTAAGAACAATGTAAAATTTTTGATGTGCAAATATTATTACTCCTTGGTAATATATGTCTAATGTTTTGTAATTATACATAAGTGAGTGATATAGAATGAATGAAATGGTCGAATCACCAAAAAAAAGGAACATGTAAAAATAGGTATCCTTGTCATAATGTAATTATTAATTGTGGGTTTCTTTTATTTATTTTCATCTATTTCATTGTTGGCACTAGCTATCTCTTCGTCTTTTTTGTTACAAAGAAATTTTTGTACAAAGTTAGAGTATTCAAGTTGGGTACATTTGACCAATCATATCATTAATTAATAAATTATTATTATACCTAATTGATAATTAGTTACCATAACCTACTATAATTAATAATGTGATTGGTTTAGTGCACCCAACTTAGGTGCTCCAAATTTATACAAGAATCACTCTTTTTACCTAACTCTAAATCAGTACTTGGAATGACATGATTAGTGGTGTACACAGGTTGGTTTAGTTCAGTTCTAGGGAAAAAAAATCCAAACTGATTAAAATCAATTGGTTCGGTTTGGTTCGAGTTTCACATTTTTTGTTTTGGCCAAACTAGAACCAAACTAAATTGAATGACAATAGGTTGGTTCAGTTTGGGTGGTCGGGTTGTGTAAGTTTCTTTTAAAAAAAATATTTTGCAATCCAACTGACCAGAATCACCATTCCAAAGCCAAATCACAAGCCCAAATCCTTAGCAGATATCCTAGATCAACTAGGAGTGTACACTGGTCAGTTTGGTTCGATTTTAAGGGGAAAAAATCCAAACCAATCAAAATTAATTGTTTCGGTTTAAATAAGTTTTTTTGCAATTTCTTTTACCAAACTCGAACCAAAACAAACTGAACAAATATGGGTTGGTTTGGTTCGGATAGTCGAGTCTTTCAATTTTTTTTTAAATCCCTACTAACAAAAATCAACATCCCACACAAAAAATCATGTAGTCCATCAACTCAGATTCAAGCACACTGCAGGTAGTCACAACACAAAAAATTCATACAACAAAACTCAAATAAAAGAGTATTAGTCTCAAATCAGAGAAAATCAATCTCTCTCAAGACAAAAAAAAATAGAAAAACAAAACAAAGCTCAGATCTATTACAGTAACCCAATAGCTCATTGTCAATGGCCTCTCGTCGCTGGTGGTCTCTTGTTCGGTGGTGAGGGGCAGCTCATTGTTGGTGTTTCGTTCTTTGCAGTACAAGGAGCGTCGCAACAACTCGTCGCAGGCTTGCATTACTAGCACAAGGGAGGAACCTCTTATTGTTGGTGGCTCTTATCACCAATGGTCTCTCGTTCGGCGATAATGGGCAGCTCGTTGCTAATGTCTCATTCGTTGCAGCACAGGAAGCGTCGTAGCAACTCGCTATAGGCTCACACAACACCAACATAAGGGATACAACTCTTGTCGCCAGTGGATCTCGTCGCTGAATGACGGGCACAGGGGAAAGAGCTGCTCAACGTTTTGGGTGAGTGGAACGGCGCTAAGGTTGGATAAAGGTTGGAGATTTGGAGTTGGACAAGTTCTAGGAAATGAAAAGGTTTCTAGATTCCATGGGAAAATGTAGCATTAAGGTTGCAATGGTTTAGATACAGTGGCGGAGCCACGTTTATTAGGTTGGTCGAGTCAATCCAAGCCTGTGAACACCCTTAGACATGAGGGGAGCCACATTTAATTTTGTACTCTTTTTTTTATGTCTTTAATGTTTATATATAATTCTTGCTTTCATAATTTAGGTTTATTGATATTTAGAATATAAATTTGTGTAATATAATTTTATTAAAAATTTATGTGTTATATTTATAATTATGTAGATAAATTAATGAAACAATATTTTATGTTAATTGTAATTTTTTATATGGTATGTCGGTATAGATAAATTTCCTAAAAAAGACAATTTCTAAAGATGAACAATAAAATTCCTTTCAATTAAAATAAAGAATTAAGATATATTTAAAAAAAATTTAAGCAAATTTTAATTTATATCTTAAAATTTTATCTTATTTTTAAATTTTATCTTATTATTTAAATAATAAAAATAATATTTTTAAAAAATACTAATACTTCCGTATCATCTCGAGCTTGGCTCCACTACTGCCTAGACATGACCATTCTTGTTCTTGTTCATTGTTGGCATCTTTTTGTTATGGAAGACGTCAAAAGATGCCTTATTATAAATATCATAAAGAAGAGACCTCACCAACTAGGATTACTTTTAAAATTTGTTTTCCTTTGTTATCAAAGAAAACTAGGTATATGATATATGTGATTGCGTTACAAACTGACCCTATTTTTCTATCTTTGAGCTTTGGTTTCTCCTTTTTTTCTCAATGGAAGTGGCTGCTTATATCATTTGATGCTAGTCCTTTCATTTTTCTTTTTTGCTTTTCTCATTTTTTATTTTTTTTAAAATAAATTTATCAAAATCTTTTAGATTTATAATTTTTTGAATAGATCTAGAAAGTTTACCTTTGAAGTTTTTCAGATTTGATTATTTTTATGATAGATATATTTTTTTTAACTATGCTTATATCAAATAAGTCACTTGTGTTGGCTTTATGGAAAAATAAGAGCCTTAGATTTATTGAAATAATATATATGATACTTTCTTTTAATAATAACATGTTATGTATTAGTTTTTATAATAAAATATGTATCGTCATTGATAACATATAGGCTAAGTAAAGTTATAGAACATGAGTTATTTTTTGTGAAAATTATATTTATTTTATTTTCTTAATAAATCTATTATTTTTCACTAGAGTTATAAGTGTTGTTAAATTTTTATTTTAATGAATTTTTATTTTATTTTTTAAAAAAGGCAACGCGGTAAGCTAAAAAAGAAAAGACTACGCTGTATTGAGAAAGCGAAAGAAATAATAAGATATTTAGACTTTTTTTGTTATATTGCTATATATAATCTTTTAAAATATAGATTTGATTATTAAACTCTATCTTAAGAATCAGGTAATAATAATTCTTTTATTAATATTATCAAATAAAGAAAAGCATCATCTAAGAAAGATACACATAATTCACTAAAATAAAAGTTACAAGATAACAAGGAATGGCCGAATGGGTGACACAATGACATTAACTAGGGGTGTTCATAGGTCCGGTCCGACTCACAAATCTGACCAATTCGACTCAATCTGATATAAAATATCTAAGTTAGTTTTGGTAATCGGGTCTGTTTAGGTTCAACTTGATGAATTCGTCCATTTATTAGTTCAGATGACGAGTTCAGTAAACTAACCTGATGATTTGACCTGATGACCCAATTACCCAAAAAAATGACATCATTTTAGGTAAAATTAACTAGAGTAAATTACAGTTAAGTACCTTGAGGTTTTTTTAAATAACACTAAACTCCAAACATGTCAAAATATTACACCCTGCCCCATTTTATGAGCTGACTAACAGAACATTTTAAAAAGTTTTGTTAAACACCCATTATTTGCAAATTAAATGCTAATCTAACCCCACACCAAATCGTAACACAGGACCATGGTTACCCACCTACTTTAGGCGGGAGAAGAGGAAGAACAAGAGTCTCTAGTTACTCTATATTAAGAGTCTTTACATTCCTTCGATGCTCACACAATAAAAAAAACCCAAAAGCCTAAAGTCTTCACTAATTTTTTTCTTTCTTAGGGTGTTAGTGGCCACTTGATTTTTGATACAGAGCATCATTGCTCTTTGTGAATGGTAAATTTGATGGATAACATAAGGTTCCTTTTCATTATTTTTTCAAGTTTTATATAATCAAAGTTCTTATTTTCACAATGATGGTATTATTATTTTCTAATTTCACGTTGTTTGGAGCATCATTGTTTCTTTCTTGGGGTGTTAGTGGCCACTTGATTTTCGATCTCTTTCTGAATGGTAAATTTGATGGATAACATAAGGTTCCTTTTCATTGTTTTTTTTTTCAAGTTTTATATAATCAAAGTTTTTATTTTCACATTGATGGTATTATTATTTGCTAATTTCACGTTGAAATTTGTTTTTTGAAGCAGATATTTGGGTTATTTTGATATGTGCATGTTTGTAGTCTTAGATATTTTCTTTTCAATAATAAAGATTATAATAATACTGCTTGAAGAATTCAAGTTCATAAAATATCTAGACAAGGCTTAAGTTCTTATTTTGTGTTTAATGATGAAAATAATATATTTTTGTTGCTATGTATTTCAAGGTCTAATGGAAGATGGAGGAGGCTTGATATGCATTTGTTGATGAGGACTTTTTTTTTTCTTTTGGATGTTATTCCAGACTTGTATTGCTTTATGGACCTTGAATGAATATAAGAGAATTAGTCTCTATGTATAGAAGAAGTCTGCTGTACAAAAAAAAAATATAATTATATACTAAATTAATATAATTTTGTACTAAATCAATTACAATTATTCTTAAAATCAATCGTAATCAATCATAATCTCAATTATAATTAATTACGCTAACATCCTCCCTCAAACTCAAGTGGATGTAGAAGAAACCAATTTGTGTTTAGAAACCAAAGTGGGGAATCAATCAGGATGATGATTGAGTCTGGAGTTTAGAGCTTGAAAAATAAACTAAAAATATTTACAAGTAGACATACAAAAGTAAAATAAACTAAAAATAATCTAAAAGTACAACATCGAGATTTGGAGAAGCCAACAGACCCAAAATGCATTTAGGATGAAACCATTTACATATGAGAAAATCTATAATGGGAACGAAATCTGAAATAAAGTCCTGCCATCATAATTAAGTCTTGAATCTAGGACAAAGTCTAAAATGGAGTATAGAGTTTGGAATCTAGAATCTATGAGTCTCGAATCTGAAGTCTGAATAACAGAAAAAGTTTGAGTTTGATGGTGATTAGTAACGATTCTAACAAGGTTCACGAACTCTACATAGTTAAAAGGAAAAACTCTCTTCAAGGAGAATACCATGACTTTGATATCATGTTAGATTCTAACGTATAATCAATTGGCATTAAGTAGAGTGACCCAACAGATATATAAACTGCATCCAAAATATTGAAGTAGGTGATGTGAGACTCTTAACAATTTATTCAGTCATAAATATGTGAATTCTCTACTAATTTATTGTATCTATTATTGTAATAGGGAAGGCCACAAAAACTGACCATGTATTCAAGTGGTGGAGCAGGTTCTTCAAGTCAAGCTAATAACGCTAAAACTCATGCAAGAGAAGCTAGAATGCAACCAAATGATGTAGAATAGCAAGTTGATATTGCTATTATTAATGCAAATGATGTTATGAATGAAAGGCATGGTGCCAAGAAGAAAGTTTCAGAATATGCTGCCTTTTAATATTATTCCATTTATATCTTAAAAGATGTTTTCATATGACAAATTTTGGCTTTCAAATGTTATCTATTGAGTTTTGAAGTGGTACTCATTTGGTAAATGAGGTATAATTTGACTTGTTTAATGCTTTAGAATTTGATTTGCTACCTTTGTTATTCTTTTGGTAGTTGTAATAGTAAAGATAACTATTTTCTAAATGACTAGCTATGGCACTTTGGTGCTTTTTTTTATCTAATGAATATATATTAAGTATTTAGTGGATATTTGTAATTTTAGGCTACATATAGTTCAATTTTAATTTTCAAGAAAGTGCATCTTTCATTAGACACGTATATGTTAAATCTTGCCTTTACAGGATCTTTCAATTAATCCAACTAGTGAACTTGAGAGCCTTCTAACTTTCATTGAACTTTGAAATATATATATAAATGGGTTTGCGTTGTTGTTCATGTAGTTCAGTTATATTCATTATTGTTGCTACTTTGGTGTTGACATCTTACCGATTGTACTTTACTTCTCTTTGGTATTATTCTTTGAAAATAGTAGGATAGGTTCCCTAAAGTTTTTCAGATTACTTATAGTCTTTTATATGCAGAAGTCATTTCTATATTCATTTATATGTAGTACATGAAGATACTTTATGATAAAGGAGATCTTACTAAGTGGAATGCATAATTCAACAAAAGCTGTTTGTGGCACCATCTTTATATTGATTTTAGTTTATAAAGACTTTGTACATGTTTAATGAATAGCTCTAGCACAGTATGCAAGGTGGGTGACCTTTGTTCGTAAGAATTAAGAGTGAAGAAATAAGTATTTGTAGTTTAATTTAGATTTAAAATGTTACAAAAATAAATGAATTATGAAAGGAAAGGAATAATTACAAATATGATGCAATTAACATTTTGTTTAATGCTAACTAACCTCTTACCTCTCGTTAGATAGAATATTATGTTAGTTTCTGTTAAAAATAAAAATTCTGCTAGTAAGCTAATACAAATGGAAGTGTAATATTTATGCAAGTTTGGAATTTAGTGTTATTATTATATATACAAACTTTAAGGTAGTGGAGTATAATTTACTCAATTAACTATATTCCTTGTTTTCGTTTCCAGTTCTTTCTCACTTCACATCATACTCGCTCTCTACATCTGCAAAATCAAAATCCCCAAATTGAAACCCTCCCCTTCCCCTAACCCTAAGCGACAGCACCACCGTCCACCTCTGTTCCTCCTCAATCTCCGGCTCTCAGTCCTCCTGACCGTCCACCTCTGCTGTTGCTCAATCTCCGACTCTTAGCCTTCTCTCATACCGTTTTCACCCAGCTTTCATCTCGTGTTACTGTTTCTCTTTCGTGCTCACATCACACAACCACCACCGTTTCCTTTCCTCCTAGGTTGGGCTCAGCCACCACTGTTACTGGCTTGTTGCTCTCATTCCGTGCTAACACAACCACAACCACCGTTTCCTCCCAAGCCCAGCCACCACCATTAGAGGTTAGCCATTTGTTAGTTACTATTTCTCTCATTTTTTTCTGTCTTTATTTTGCCTTTTTTTCTTTATTTTTTTTTGTTTTGGTGTGTTGGTCATTAAGCTCCCCACTTTGTAATTTTATTGTATTATTCCTGCGGCGATGTTGTACTAAAAATTTCAAATGGATGGAAATCAACGTGTTCTGTTGAATGTTGATGTTGTATGAGTAACCCCTCCATTTCATTTTTTTTTCTTTGTTGTTTTTCTACTGAGAGGATTTGAATAGTTGATGATCAATGAAATTTTGTTATGATGGGCCATAAGTTTTTCTTCTTTTATACACTTCGTTATTCTGATTTAGATGGTTTTAAACATTGCTAATTTATCTCATTAGTTAGTATGTGTTCAGATGGTACACAAGCTGTATGATTATATGCCTGAGCTAATACGTGCATGAACCTGCATTTGTTTTATGCAATGGATTTGTTTGATGTTCTCCAAGTGGGTTCGTCCATTTGGATTGCTATGGAATATTACATTAGTTGTTAGTTTTGGTGTTTTCACAGCTATTAGCCAATGTTCCAAAAAATGCAGCAGTGTTGCTTTTGAATGACTATATATTTAGAGATTTGAGTGCAGTAATATGCTTGTGCTTGTTCCATCTCTTGATTGCACTTTATTCTGGCCTGTTGTCTTATGTTGGCTCCACTTTCATAAGCATGTTAATTTTTTTCATGAATAATGTCTCTGTCTCCAATAGTAGATATAAGTTGCAGGTTGCCAAAGTCTGAGTGTGTTTTGATGCTTGTCATTAGGATAATTATACTACATTTATAGGCTGCCAAAGTTTGATTGTGCTTTCATAATTATACTGTAATTCATTCATACAGGTTTGATCTTTTGGTTGTGCTTTTATCCAGGGTGGAATTTGTCTTTTGTGCATTGAGTATAAAGAGATTTAGATTACTTTCTTTAAAACAACATAGGTTGAATATCTAGTGGAATGGTTTTGTTAAAGTGCACATTCTTTTGTTAGCATATACTCTGACTTTGACAGAAGATTGCATTCGATATTTGGGCACAAGAAATGTTTGACAAAATATTTGAGATTTGGTTCATCATGGTTGACATTTAGTCCTCTCATGATCCCCTGCTACTAATTATTTTTTATTAAGGAAGTCAATGCACTCAAACCTTCTTTAGCAGGTTGTGATGGAATTTACTAATGCTAATAGATCAACATGATAATTGATTATGTCAAGATAATTAATTTCATAAATATTATGAACATACAACAAATGCTTCCTCTCACGGTTTTATATGGTATTGCATTTGTATTTCATGACATTGGGATGCTAAGATTGGTCTCGGGTTAGAAGCTGTAGATGTGTGGCCTTTCTTTGCTTGTGAATCTTCCTTAAGCTCAATAAAAATCTAGCTTGTGCTTTGATGTTTAAATCATGGTTTTGAATTTACCCATCTAGACATTATGTAGCCTTGTAAACTGATCTAAGCCTTACTCGTAATCAAATTGTGAGTGATTTTTTTTTTCAATGATGATTGTATATTGGAATTTTTAGGTGAATGATAAATGGTAAATAATTAAGAATGATACATATATTGTTTTTTAGGTTTCGATCATGTCTGATTTAGATTACTACTAAATGCTTGTAAAAGACCCATGCTTTATTATGTTACCTTCTGATAATTTCTGGGGTGCTATTGTTTGACTAGTGCTTTTTACAATTTTTGTGAATCATACATGAGCTAGATTTCAATTAACAGTTAATGTGGCACAGAAATTGATTGTTGAAATGTAGCCCTGTTGGTACCTATTTTGATGGATTTTTGTTAAAGTTAGCATACATTTGGGAGTGTCATTTTGTCTGTTGAATCCTCTTCGTTTTGCCATGGAAGTGGAGCATAGCCAGAAATTCATGATGCATATGTTACCCGACCCGAACTAACCCGATTGTAATTGGGTTGGTTCGATTCGGGTTACCCGAAAATTTTTACCCAAAATCGATCTAAACCGACCTGATTTCAATTAATTGGTTTGAACATTTTTTCTCCCTAAATCCGAACTAACCTGATGACTGCGGGATTTAAAAGATACAAACCCAAGTGCAGGTTGTCTCAAGTAATAAATTTATCGGGAGTCTGAGATCGATCCACAAGGAATGGATGAAGAAAAATTAATTGAGGTAAGAAAAGGATTTGTCACAACACCAAAAGTAATAAAAGATGTTCACCAATGAATTTAAGAATTTGCTTGGGTTAGGAGATCCACTCTTAGTAATAAATTAAAGGCAAAATTATTTCTTTTTATAACTCAATTGAAATCCACACACAACGGAGGTTCCAATCAGAAAATATAACATTCAAAGTTCAATTATATATGCAATCATATTATGATTCCTTTAATTATCTACCAATATTTGTAAATGAGTTCAAGCATTCACTGTGTCAATCTTATTGTCTACAATAAATCAAGATCTCCATTATACAAAGAAGGTTTTTAAATTGATTGGAAACAAAATATAACACATATAATGTCCATTTGATAATATATAATTTAAGAACAAGAAATAGAATAATCTAACCTTATTTCATTACGAAGAGCTTCACTCTTTCACCCAATCAAGATGAAGATTTAGTTACTCATAGATAAGAAGAGAGAAAGAGAGAAGAAGAGAAAGATGAACATAGCTTCAATTTAGAGCAAGAGAAAATTACAACAAAGGAAAACAATAAATAAGCACAACTATAACTTGTAAAAACTAAGCCTAACACCAAGTGCCCCAAATGATCAGCCAATGGTGCCTTTTATAGAGGAGTAGGGATACAAAATGACAAGGGGGCTGATTAAGAGTAGGTGGATGAGTGGATGAATGAGTGAAAAATGCCAAATGGTGAGGATAAGAGTGAAAAATTATTGAGATTCCTTATCTCTGAAATCATTCATTGCTTAACTCATGGATTCCGTCATCAAATAGAAAAGTCATCTTCATGAAAGTTGTAGATCTAGGTCTTAACTTTCAAATGTCCAAATTTCAACCCAAGATAATTTTTACAGCCCGAGTTATGCTCTGATTACTATACACTATTTAGATTCCAGACACAAAACTCGTGTTCTGTCTTCTAAGCTCATTTAGCTCTTCTAGATGTCCATATTTTACCTGGAGCTCTTCATGAAAGTTGTAGAGCTTTCTCTCAGCTTTCCTACAAGGTAAAATTCATAATTACTAGACATCTAAAACTCAAGATATGACTAAAATACAGAAACAGTATAAGACCCAAATAATACTAAAAAAATTAATTAAGTCCAATTTGAGTCCATTATTACAAAACATAACCAAACTTAATCAATTAAGTACATGAAGAGTATAAATGACTAAAAATAAAAGTTTATTAATGTATAAAATATATGATTATCACCTGACTCATGAACACCTCTAATTAACATAATCAGTTTTTAAAGTAATATATATTCATATGTTTGCATTTCTCACAATTTAAGTCTGCAAGAAATTTCAACCCAACTTCACAGAAACTTATGACAATTTGCTCATTTTAAAATCAACGAAATTTCAGGGACTTGCATTGATAGAATTCCCAACTCCCTCACAAGACATATATAGTATTATTTTACGCAAGATTATAACTGTTCAAATTTAATTTAAAATTACTTAAATTTTAATCAAATTATCTGTATGATTATATAATTCTAAGTGTCATTTTTTTATTAGAGCAAAATACTACTCTGAGAGTATACGATAATTTTTCCTTTTCATGACTTTACTCCATTAACCTTTTTTTGATATAATAATATTTTTAAATATAATTTTGATTATTAAATTTTATCTTAAAATTTGTGTATTAAATTTTATTTTCATTTGTTAAGAAAGACATTCACTCGACATACCAATGACCTGTACCTCAAATGATATTTTTTAATCCTACCAAAAGTAAATATATGGGGTTTGATTTCTTAACTTCCAAATCTGACAAAACCAATCCCCATGTTATTTATTGAAAAAAAAAAAAAAAAACATGCCGGCGGCATAGAAAAAGCAAAAGAAAGAATTATTGACTTTTTTTTTTTTACTTTACTCCATTAACCATTTTTGATATAATAATATTTTTAAATATAATTATTTATTATTAAATTTCATCTTAACAATTTATTTTTATTAATATTATCAAAATTATAGAAAAGTATCTATGCAGCTAAAAAATTATATAAACTTATCTTACAATAAAGAAAGATGCCACAAAATTTACTAAAGCAAAAAGTTGAGATATGATAATATGAAAGGGAATGACAATAACATAATTAACCACTGTGGTCCTGTGGAATACTGGGATGTGCTGCCCTTTAAGTGGATTTTCTAGAAAGTCTCTTCCATTAAGTTAAGGGTGTATTTGATTAAGTTGTGAAAATTTTAATTATTTTAATAATTGATTATTTATATAATTAATTATAATAAAATTAATTTTATATTTAAATATATTAGTTAAATAATAATTTTAAAATAATTTATTTTATTTAAATGATATAAAAAAATTATTTTTATATATTAAATTATTAAAAGAAGTATAAAATAATTAAAAAAATTATTTAATTAAAAGGAAAATAATATTTATATTTAAAAATTTTTAAAATAATTTATAATATAAAATCATAAACTTCAAGTTTATAAAAAAATTGTTATAATATATTAAATTTTATTCAAAAATTAAAACAGAATTATCCAAATATACATAAATACTTAAAAAAGCTTTTGAACGACAAAATAAAATTGTTGGTTTGGAAAATAATTCCTACCTAACATAAACATGCACTAACTATTTCGCCTTTCTCGCAATTTAGTTTTGACTTTTGACCCAACTTCATAGGCAACTTGCGTCCCCACCTCCCAAACCCCACAAGACACGTTTAAGGGTGATTTATATTTCTTCCTCCATCAAAAGTCTCTTCAATCGTCAATTGTTTCCTAGCAACGTAAAAGCTAGTGAGCTTCTGCTTTTTCAATGGATTGCAAGAGCATTCAAAGCAAGCTCATCATCTCGGATGACATGGAAACATGATGTGTTTGTGAGTTTCAGAGGTGAGGACACACGCAACAATTTCACTGATCATCTTTTTGGTGCTTTCAAAACAAAAGGCATAGTTGCCTTCAGGGATAACAAAAATCTCAACAAAGGAGAATCTATATCTACTGAGTTGATGCAAGCAATTGAAGGATCCCAGGTTTCGATTGTGGTCTTCTCAAAGAATTATGCTACCTCAACATGGTGTTTGGAAGAAATGGCAAAGATTGTTGATTGCATTAAGGTAACAGGACAAAGTGTTATGCCCGTTTTCTATGATGTTGATCCATCTGAGGTGCGACAACAGAGTGGGGATTATGGGCGAGCCTTTGCTAAACATGAAGAAAGATTCAAAGAAGATTTAGTGAAGGTGCAAAGATGGAGGGAAGCTCTAGTACAAGTGGCCACTCTCTCTGGTTGGGATGTACAGAATAAGTAAGTAATCTTCTCTAAATTTGATGTTTATGTTTGTGCAATAAGT
Organism: Ormosia emarginata; assembly: GCA_029884605.1. Classification (NCBI taxonomy): domain Eukaryota; kingdom Viridiplantae; phylum Streptophyta; class Magnoliopsida; order Fabales; family Fabaceae; genus Ormosia; species Ormosia emarginata. The sequence continues at coordinate 9,916,749 of JAQQTP010000068.1, forward strand.
TGATCAACACTGATTAAATTGATTAAGCAAATTTTAATGTCTTTCATGAATAATTTTAATAATTATGAAATCTGTGTGTTTTATCCTATATATTATGCTTTCTTAATGACTATTTATTATTCATGAATTTACCTTGTTTTTTCATACTAGAGTATGGAAAGAGTGAATAAACTTTCGAAGATGTAACATGAAAATTGGATCAAATAGTATACATTTAATAAAATGTCTTAAGAAATTAATAAATTACTCAGCTGACTTGTCTTATCTACAAATTTTTTTGTTTTGAGATGTCTTATGTGAGGAAAATGACCTAGTGTTTTTGTTTTTCTTTGGTCTTTCAGGCCACAGTACGAAGAGATTAAAAAAATTGTTGAAGAGGTTATAAGTATATTGGGTTACAAATTTTCAAGTCTTTCTAATGATCTAGTTGGGATGGAGTATCCTGTAGAACAATTGAAAAAGCTTCTGGCCTTAAACTCTGATGATGATGTTCGAGTTGTAGGAATTTGTGGGATGGGTGGAATAGGAAAGACAACTCTTGCTACAATATTGTATGATAGAATATCTCATCAATATGGAGCTGTTTGTTTTATTGACGATGTAAGTAAAATTTATGGAATTTATGGTCCAATTGGTGCACAAAAACATCTTCTTTGTCAAACTCTAAATGAAGAAAATCGAGAGATATGGAATCTTTCTAGGGCAACCCATATGATAAAAACTAGGCTATGCCATGTAAAGGCCCTTATTGTTCTTGATAATGTTGATGAAGTTGAACAACTAGAGAACTTGGCTGTGAATCGTGAATGGCTATGTGCAGGAAGTAGAATTATCATAATTTCTAGAGATTAACATATCTTAAGACAGTATGGAGTGGATAAAGTTTACAATGTTCCACTCTTGAATAGCGTTAAAGCTTGTCAATTGTTTTGTAGAAAAGCTTTTAAATGTGATGATGTTATGAGAGGTTATGAAGAGTTGACATATCATGCACTAATATATGCTCAAGGTCTACCATTACCATTAGCAATTAAAGTATTGGGATCATTTCTTTATGGCCGAGATATCTCTGAGTGGAGAAGTGCCTTGGCTAGACTGAGAGATAATCCAAAGAAAGAGATTATGAATGTGCTTCAAATAAGTTTTGATGGACTGGAACCAACAGAAAAAGAAATATTTCTAGATATTGCTTGTTTCTTTAATTATAGTCGGGAGACATGTGTGAAGAGAGTTCTAGATTGTTGTGGATTTCATCCAGATATTGGAATAAAAATTCTCATTGATAAATCACTTATAACCATTCGTAAATGGAAAATTCAAATGCATGACAAGCTACGAGAGTTGGGCATGAAAATTGTTAGAGAAAAAGCACCCAATGAGCCAGGAAAATGGAGAAGGCTATGGCTCTCCGAGGATTTCCACGATGTTATGTATGAAAAGATGGTAAAAATAGTCTTTTGAAAACAAAAAGAATTAGAGATTTTCAATTTTCTAGAATCAATATATAATTCAAGTTATCTAAGTTTTTGTTTCTTCTTTGCAATGTTTTAGGCACTGGATAACCTTGAAGCCATAAAATTGCAATCACAAAAACAGATTGCAAAATTGACAACATTGAGGGCAGAAGCATTGTAAAAAATGAGTTGTCTTAGATTGCTCATACTCAAGGGTGTGAATTTTTCCGGAAGTCTCAATTGTCTTTCCAATCAATTACGATATCTTGAGTGGCACACATATCCTTTCACATATTTTCCGTCAAGTTGTGAGCTGACTAAACTTGTTGAATTGATCTTACCTTATAGCAACATCAAGCAACTTTGGGAAGGCACAAAGGTTCTATAAATGCCTTTTTTTCTATTTTGATTACAATAATGAACAAAATAAGGAACATAATTATCTCACTTCTTTCCCATTTTTCTAATGATCTATTAAACAAATTAATGGAAGTGTAAATATATAGTTAGTACTAATATCTGCTTTGCTGTTGGCCCTACACAGCCTTTCTACAATTTGAGAATTATGGATCTTCATCACTCAAAATCTTGTCAAGACCCCAGATTTTAGAGGGGTTCCAAATCTTGAGCAGCTAAATCTTGAAGAATGTACAAAGCCTGTGTGGATCAATCCATCAATTGGACTTCTAAGAAAGCTTGTTGACTTGAATTTGAAAAACTGCATAAGTCTAATGAGTCTCCCCAAGAGCATATTACGTCTAAGTTCGCTTGAAGTTCTAAATCTCTCTGGTTGTTCAAAATTATTTTATATCCCTCTGTTAGTGAAAGCATGGCGTGCAAAAGATTTGAAGAAGCAATCAACATCTTAAGGTTGCAAAAGGCTTATGTTGCCTTTTCATTTCTTTGATTGTAGAAGCCACAAAGATTCAATTCGTTTGTTGTTGCCTTCTTTCCCTAGTTTCCCATGTTTGCGAGATCTTGATCTTAGTTTCTGCAAACTACTTAGAATCCCCGATGCCATTGTTTTGTTACATTGTTTGGAAAGACTAGATTTAGGGGGAAACAATTTTGGTACACTACCTTGTGGGATAAAAGAGCTTCCCAGACTCATAAGTTTAAACTTACAACACTGCAAACAACTGACATCTTTATCTGAGTTCCCATTACGTACTGTCTTCCCAGTACCAAGAGATGGAAATTGGGTTGAGATGTGAGAACTATCAAGCAGGATTATGCATTTTTGACTGCCCGAAATTGGTTGAGATGGAAAGCTGGAGTAGTGTGGCTATTGCATGGATGATACAAGTCCTTCAGGTGTGTACTCCTTCCTTCCTTTCTTCATTCTTTCTTCCTCCATCTCTCTATGTTCGTATAAAGAACTAAGACATAGGTAGTTTTTGTGGTTTCAGGTCCACAAGGAATCCTCTCCCCCCATTACTATTGTTATTCCCGGAACTCAAATTCCAAGGTGGTTCATCAATCAGAGTGTGGGTAAATCAATAAGGATAGAGCTAATTTCCTTTGAGTGTTTGGAATGAATAAAAATAAAAAATAATTTAATTTAATTTAATTTAAATTGATTTGATTTGATTTGAAATCAAATTTTTGGAACTTAAAAAAAAATAAAATTTGAATTGATTTATAAATCAAATTTTGTGTTTGAAATTCATTAAAATAACAATTGATTTGATTTGATTTTATTATTTTATATTTTAATCCTTATGAGAGGTGGTTAGAGGTAGTTATTAAGAGTAAAATAGTCTATTCATTTCAAATCAAATCAAATCCTAACAAATTTTATCAAAATTGATAGAATTTCTAAAACAAAAGGAATGAAATCCATGTGATTTTAAAAATCAAATCATTTCTTATTTTTTAACATTCTAAACACAAAATTTAATTAAATTTGATTTATAAATTAAATCATTTTTTATTTTATTATATTCCAAACACACTCTTTGTGCATGACAGTGATTGGATTGAAGTTGCTTTCTGTGCAGCGTTTGTAGCACATGATTATCCAACTAATTTGAGTAATCCAGAGGGACACTTCCGATTTTGCTGTCATTTTTTGTATAAAGGAGTAGGACACTATCACGATATTCCGGTAACTATAAAGAAAGATCTGGTCACAGTTGAATGGGTTTACCTCTGCCTACTCTATTTTACTAGGGAAGATTTTATTAATTTAATACGTCAGCAAACACAAGATATACATGATATTGATGGTTTCCGATTGGCAGTCGTTTTGCCACATCCCGACCACCCTCAAGGTTTGCATTTGGAAGTGAAGAACTGCGGGATGCGTTTGGTATTTAAGCAGGATTTGAAAAAATTGAACTCAACAGTGACAAATAATGATTTATTGATTTGCAGATAGTGTAATCGTGTGTATATTAATTTCAATTTGAAAGGGAAATGATGCCCCTAAGTCAGCATTTAATTTGTTACCCAGTCACAGTGTAATATGAGAAAGAAATAAATAAATAGTTTTTTTTTTAAAAAAAAACAAAGGAACATGTTAAAAGGGGTATCCTTGTCACAATATAATTAATTGTGGTGTTTTTTTTTTTAATCTTTTATTATTGTTGGCACATGGCACTAGTGTTTATCTCTTTTTGGCCGAACTCTAATTCAGTATTTAGAATCACATGACCATATCATTGTTGGCATCTTTTGGTTACGAAAGATTTCAAAAGATGTTTTATTATAAAAATCACTGAAACCAGCTGTGTTTCCAAAACAAAGTTTAGGCACCAGAGGTCCTCCTGCAAAAAGCCTTTGATCAAATGGAAGCTGCCATTGAACTTGAGTTCTGGGTTAGCAGAGCCTAGTGCTGCCCACTTGGGCTTACATTTTGCTTTAGATAACTGCTTTATGGATGTGGCGCTCAAGGGAGACTGCCTTTGGAAAAAATCATAGATTAAGTTTGACACATGATATTATAAGACTTGATAGAATAAGATATTAGGATAAACATTTGATAGTATAAAAGATTTGATTAGCTTTTATACAGTTAGACATTAAGTAACCAATAGTATAAGAATCCTGATAGTATAATAATTATTTAATATAACTATAATACATTTTAGTATATATATATATATATATATATATATATATATATATATATATATATATATATATAGAGACATATTTAATGAGAGGAGTGGTTATTGTGAGAGAGTAAGAGAATGAATCTTGACCACGTAACTATAGTATGGTCAAGATTAAAAATAATTAAAAATCATATGTATTTATGTTGCTTCTAATTCGACCATTCATATAAAATCCAATGGTCAAGATTCACTCCTCTCACTCTCTCATAATAAACATCATCTATATAAGATCTTTTATATATATATATATATATATATATATATATATATATATATATAAAATCAACATGCTGTGTCTTCTTCATCTTTTCTCTTATTCTATACCAGATCTCTTCCCTTTAACAATAGATAACAGACTAATATATCCTACCGTGAGTTTTATGGTATTTTTTTTTTTTTTTGTTTATTTTATTATTCATTTATGCTTTAGAGTATAATTTTAATTTTGTATTATGTGTATTTTGTTTATTTTATGTATGCGATAATTTTACAATTATTTTACAAACTAAAAATATGATAATTTTTTAAAGTAAAGAAACAACAATACAAAATTACTAAAGCATATTATAAAAAAATTGTCTGCAACATTAAATTGGTTATAAAAATATAACATAAACTACCAATTGAATATAATAGGTTCACCATTTTTAAAGCATTTAATTTTTTTTTTAATCCCTGACTGCACAAATTATAAAATTGTTAACAAATTTTTCAAAAGTAAAAGAATGTTCTAAATATCAAAATCACTAATAAACATGTTCTAAATTGTTTTCATGTATAATATCATCCAAACATTATATCATAAGCTAGACTTGAAAATAAGAAACATAAAATAAATACATTCTATACATTTTAAACTTAAGATAATTTTTTTCTCAAAAAATAAATCATTAATATGTTTTAATTGATTCGTTGATTTCTTCAAATTAAAATAGAGCCTAACAATAGAAAGGCCTTTTTTAATTTATTTTTTATTAACAAAACAAATTCAACGAATAATTTGTAATTTTTTTTTTATATTAAAGCAAACAAGAAATGAAACAAAGAAAGATATTCTTATAACTTGAAAAAAAAAAAAAAAAAGGTGTTAGCCACATAGGCCATGCTTGCGTTCAGATATAAAACGCATGCCATTGTCTCTTACCATCCATTGTCATGGATGGTGCTTGCCTATGAGCTCATCAACCGCATGGAAGAAAACATGTGAGCATTTTAGGCACAGGACCGGTAACCAGCTAGAGAAAAGGAAAAATCTTGTTGTACATCACTTTATATGTTTACATCTCTTGCATTACTAAGTGACAAAATTAGAATAAATGTGTGCAAAATTTTTGGTGATACTAATTATAACAATCAAAATTTTGAAAATATAAAATGATATATAGACAAGTGTGTATAAGTAACATTATTATAAAGACAATATGAAATGAGCCATCATGACTCATGAATGGCCTTTAGCATTAAGCCATCAACATTGAATGGAAGACATGTGGTTCACCTATTTAAGAAAATGGCAACGAAACAGAAAAGAAAAATGTGCACAAATTAAAACAGATCTAGAAAATTAGAAATTAAAATTAGCGGCAATAGTTTTAATTGCGACGAAATAGGAACTGCCATGTGTCAACATAAGGTAGTCAAATTAATGTGTTTATGAAAATGGCAGCAAAATAGGAAAAAAAAAAGGTGCACGAATTAAAACAAATCTAGAAAATTAGAAACTAGAATTAATGAGAATAATTTTAGTTGCAATGAAATAGGACTGCCACGTGGTAACAAGGTAGTCAAAATATTACAATATATAGTTGATAATTGATAATAAATAGTTTATTTTAAATTAATATAAATTATAAATCATATTTAGTTTTAATTTTGTGTTTAATAAAATTGGAAAGAGTTTTTATTTCCTCAATTAAAAAAGTTTAAGAAAAAAAGAAAGAAAAATCAAAATAAGAAACAAATAAATAGAATGAAATAAAAAATAAAAAAGAATTAAAAAAATTGAATATAAAACAGCTTGGGTGAGAAATAAGAGGAAATCTAACACAGTGTCATATTTAAGTTAGTAAAGAAAAAAAAATAGAAACAAGAAGGAACCCATATTTCCAGCCTTGTAAATTGACAAAACTAACATCAGATAAGTCACCGGATATAGCCATGAAGTTAAAGTGAAAAAAAAAATATAGGTTTAAATATAATTTTGTCATGTAAATATAACACATTTTGGTTTTAATTTCTCAAATATTTTTTGTTTGATGTGTATTTCTGTAATTTTAAAAGTGAAAAAAATTAACCATTATTTTTATTTTAAAAATGAGTGAAATTGTTTCAATTCAATTTTTATATTAATTTTTTCTTAACTTTTTGAAATGAAAGAATATTTAATATAAAGAATGTTGAATTGAGTTAATTTTATTCACTTTAATATAAGAACGAAATCAATTTTGCTCATTTTTTAATTACAAGGACACAAATAATAATAAAATTATTTTAAGAATTAAAACCAAAAATTAATATATTTAAGAAATATATATATATATATATATATATATATATATATATATATATATATATATATATATATAGTGAGGAAAGTTTTTATTATGAGAGAATAAGATGAGTCATCTTGATCAAATAATCATTCATAGATGGTCAAGATTTAAAAATTATTTAAAGGTCACGTGACCACTTAAAAAAGTCATATGCATTTATGTTTTAATCTTGATCATTCTTAAAAGATTTAATGGTCAAGATTCATTTCTCTAACCTCTTATAATAAATACTTTTCTTATTAGATATGCTTTTATATATATATATATATGAGATCTTATTTTAGTGAGAGAAGTATGAAGAGTAAATGTTAATTATTGGGTCTTATATGAATGATCAAGATTAAAATATAAATACATGTGACTTCTTTAAGTGGTCACATGATCTTTAAGTAATTTTTAATCTTGATCATCTATGTATAATTGTATGATCAAAATTTATTTTTTTTATTTTCTCACAATAAAAATCTTTCTCACTAAATATACCCTTTATATATATATATAGAGAGAGTGAGAGAGAGAGAGCCATGAAGCCACGTGACAATAACAAAAGAGAAAAAAAAAAAGCAAGGGGGAGAAAATGCGCTTGGATTCCAAAGCTTCTTCTGATTGATACATGTGGACTGGATATGATAAAGTTTGAATGTTAAAAAGAAAACTAAAATATAACAACTAAAACAGACAAAAGGTACGCGTTATAAATTGTAGATTTGGTGAGCGAATGAGTGAAAATGAAAACAAAAATGTAGGATATCTGTTATCGAGTGAATGTATCGCGTGGTACAGTGAGAATGAAATTTGGGTTCAAATATTTTTTTTTTTATAAACAAAGGGGCAAAAGCCCAACCAATCAAATCAAGCCGGTGAGGAATATCTAAACCCTAAACCTTTTTGAAGGAAAAATCCGTCAAAACTGCCCCCCGTGTCGAGCAAATCTCATTTGTTGACCAAATAGTGAAATTATCATTAGAATTTCTCATCCAAGCAACCGTATCAGCAACATCAAAATCACTAGGCACACACAAAGAAAGAATAATGTCAACAAAATCAGACGGTAATACTCGAGATAATTTCTGGACATTCCAAGAACTATGATGATAAACAAAATTAACAACCACTTCATTCTTATATAAAAAATCATCAAACACAGTAGCAAAGTCTATCAATCTATACATACTAGAAATCTAATGGTATGTCCAAAACTTAACTGTGTTTCCATTAACTACACACCAAACTAGATTATTTAAAAAAAAATTCCAAGCCATACAAATACCTCGCCAAGAGTTAGACATAACAGGGCAAGATTGTACATAGGGGATAAAGCTATCAGAACAGCCATATTTAGCTTTGAGCACACGAACCCAAAGAGCATCCGGTTTATGGATCATACTCCAACAAAGCTTCATGAGAAAAGCAAGATTCAAGTGACGAGCTTTACGGAAGCCAAGACCTCCCATACTCTTAGGTTTGCAAATATCATCCCAAGAGACAAGATGGACCCTTCTTGGCTCACTAGATGATCCCCAAATAAAATTCTTATAGGCCTTATCGATTTGATTACACACTTTAATAGGCAACAAAGTTGACTGCATAACATAAGAAGGATTGGTTGCTAAGGCAGATTGGGCAAAAGTAACATGCCCTGCCATAGATAAAATTCTAGCTTTCCACCCATTTAACTTGTTAGAAATACAATCAAGCAGGTAATCATAATCTTCTGAGCTTTGCCTCTTATGTAAAAGAGGAATTCAAAGATAACGACCCAAATCAGTAGTGAGACGAAACCCTAGAGCCTCACTCAACTCCTCACGTCTCCCATGATTAACATTTTTAGAGAAATAAACACAAGACTTCTCCTTATTTACTTTATGACCCGAACTATCACAAAACAGATCTAAGATACCTTTTATAATCTGGACCTGATCAGAGGAAGCACTAGCAAACAGGACCAAATCATTCTCAAAACACAAATATGATAACTTAGGACCACCTCTTGAAAGCGTAATTGGCTCCCAAAAACCATGCTCTATAGCTAGAGAAATCAAGTGAGACAACCTTTCAATGCAAAGAACAAATAAGTAGGGAGATAAATGGTCACCTTGCCTAATACCACGAGAAGGGAAAAAAGTCGTAGTATACTCACCATTCCAAATAAGATTCGTCGAAGGAGAAGAGATACACCACCAAATAACATGAATGAGGGTAGGAGGAAAACCCACATCTTTCAAAGTGTCCTTGACAAACTCCCATTTAATCTGGTCATAGGTTTTTTCAAGATCGATCTTCAAGGTCATGAAACCTTTACCACCTGTTTTAGTCTTCATAGAATGGACCACCTCATGTGCAATGACGATATTATCAGAGCTCTAGCGACTTGGAACAAAGCTGCACTAAATTGGGGACACTAACTTATTCATCACCCCTTTGATCCTGGTAGCAATATTTTTTGTGACCAATTTATAACAAACATTACACAAACTAATAGGGCAAAATTATTTAATAGACTCAAGCATGTCTACCTTAAGAATCAAAGAAATCAGAGTATCACTGACATCCTTTAAGGTATGAGGCTCATGAAACATCTGCTTTATCCAATCAATAAGAGAATGATTGATGACATCCCACTGAGATTGAAAAAAGATAGCATGCAAATCATCAGGCCCAAGAGCCTTAAGACTCTCCATAGAGAATAAAGCTATTTTAACCTCCATATCCAAAATAAGGCTCTGAAGGCTAGAAAATTCAAAAGCAAAAAGAGCAGGGAAAACCCCAGAAACAATGAAGTTAGAGTAGTCACCCTTATCCCTGTAAAGGTTGGAATAAAATCAACTCTAAGTCTCTTAAGAGACTCCAAATCATTAATCCAAAGGCCATTATTATCATAAAGAGCCAGAATACAATTCCGTCTTCTACGAGCCATAACAAGACCATGAAAATAATTATTATTCTTATCACCCAAAGAAATCCATTTACATCTTGAACGTTGTTTCCAAAGAACTTTCTCTTGAATTAAAATCTCTTCATATTCCTTCCATAATTTAGATTGAAGGTCCTCAAGAAAAACATTAGGCTGAGAAGAAAGTTTAGAGGAGATCCTTTCTAATCTACGAAGTAACTATCTTTTCCTTCGAAAAATATCCCCCAAAACCTCTTTATTCCATTTTTTAACATCTACTATAAAAACATGAATATTTAATAGCAAATTATCTTCCTTCCAACTATCATTCACAAAGCTAGCAAACTTCTCATGTAAAAGCCAAGAAGCCAAAAAACGGAAAGGCTTTTGACTAAAATTAGAAGAAAAGGTTGAATCAAACCTGAGCAAAAAAGGAACATGGTCCGATTTAAGCTTAGGGAGATACTGTACCATTGCATTCATTAAAAAAAAATTAGACCAACCTTTTTCTAATGATACCCCTTTGCCAAGTGAAATCTTGCCTAACATAACCAAGATCAAAGAGATCACAATTAAGAAGACAAACCTTAAAACGATGAGCATTTAACGAGCTAGAAGAACCAACAAGCACAATAGTAGAATTGAAGTCTCCACCCACACACCAAGGGCTCTGAACAATCACTGCAATGCTATCTAAAGAATCTCAAAGTTATTTCCTTGGTCCAAGATGTGGACTCCCATAGACTACTATAAAAAAGAAAGCCTCCCCATTCTCATAAGAAAGTCTCATGTGAACATATTGATGATGTGAATCTAAAATTTGAATGTCTCAGAGGTCCTTTCTCCATAAACATCAAATCTCACCTAAAAGACTACCACATAATAATTAGATATAATCTTTTTAGTAATAAATAATAGATATATTTAGGTGGAAAGAATTAATAATTAATTTTAATTAACAATTGCCATGTAACAATTAGAAGTAATTCCTTTAATAATAGATAATATATTCAAAACAGGTCTAACTAACAACTTTGGTGGCATTGACGTACTTGCTGATTTAGTAGAAGAGTCATATACGAATGCAACATATCAGAATGACAAAAGCAAAGAAATGATGAAACGATTCACTAAATAAAAAAATACAAAAATGATAAAGAAAACCCTAATAACTGGAATAAGAGGCAGAGATTGACCAAAAGTGGTCAGTACTAAAAATTGAAATAAGCTCCTGTAGTTCTGTGTAATGGCCAAGAAAAAAAAGTAGGTGTTAGAAATTGACATAAGCTTATGTTATTTTTTGAATGGCCAAGGAAAAAAAAAGTAGATATATATCCTTTGCCCAAAGTGATCATACAAGTGTTGTAGGCTATGGTCCACATAACGCAACCAGTAACGCATGAACGGATGGTAACCAATATGTCACGAATGTACTTCATGTATGCATTTAATTGTTTCTGCTCTTTTTCTAGAACAGTGGAAGTAGGTATTGCATCAAAAGATTGAAACCTGACAAACAATCGAGTGGCCATCCTAGCTTAGCCTTGCGCCAAATGAGAACGATCCTCTACAGCCAAAGTGGAGTCATAAGGGTCAATCAGGGGTAGTTTTATCATGGACCTTAATATTTAGGGATTATGGATGGTATTTGATGTTATAGTCGTTGAATATCAATATAAAGAAATCAATGGTGAAAATTTATTATCAGTAACGTGATGAGTAAGTAAATTACCTAAACTTCATAATTATAAAAAGATAAAATTTAAATTTATTTTTTTATGTCAATTACATCTATTTCACTAATCAAACTATAACATTTATTTATTAGTATTATCTCTTTTACTTTTTTTTAAAAAATATACACACATTATAATTTGATTGGTAAAATAAATAAATAAATATAATAAATATAAAAAAAATTGACCTAAGTTTTGTCTATTATAAAATAGTCTTTGAATAAAAATGAATTTTAGATCTCAAACTCTTGTTCTTTTTGGAAACTAGAAGAAGAGGAAAGAGCAAAGTCATAGAGGCATCACCGGCAACAGTGTGAATAGGAGCTCGAATGGCAGCAAGCTTGATGGTTGTAGTTATGGCCACTTAGTCATTCACGGGGTTCGCTGCACCGGTGAGCAATTTCGCACGCTTGCACGTTTTTCCCTTGTCGGCCAAACACCTCACCTCTCACCCGCTGCCGACTACTCGTTGTCGCCTCCATCTCCTCTTTTGATCCTGATCCTCCTGGTGGCGCGACTGTGTTCCATCAACGTTGCTGGGTCGAGGCTGTGGATCAGTTGGTTGCGTGACAGATGCTTAGGATGTAACGACAGCGATCGTGTTTGGGGATGGTGATCGTACGCAGGGATCTCGACAAGGTACTTATCGACGATTTTGGCCACGCGTTGCATCTCAGTGCTGGAAAAGTCCCTCCCTAAAATCTCCACTGCTGGCGTTGAACGCTGACGTGAAGTTTGTGGGGATAACAAATAACCGAAAATTAAGAAAATTAAGTTCTTAGTTTCAGTAAATTTGTTAAGAATTAAGTTGTTTATCCTCTGTTCAATAAGAAATTGTAGATTCAGTATTGTTATAGACATGGAAATTATAATTTGTAGTGAATGCCACTTATGTATTTCCTGCAAATGTATAGTAGATTTGATCTTGTATAAAGATTATCAATGCATATGAGGAAGAGGAGAAGAACAAGGGAGAAGAGAAAAGTGGCTACAGTTCTCTATTACAAAAGGAAATCAACCAACATTACAAGAATAGAAAAAATGGTAAAAATATATATGCAACAAATAAAAGACTAAATTGTCCTTAAGATAAATAAAATAAATAAAACATAAATGCACCATATTATCTAACATCCATTCTCAAACTCACGATGCATCAATAGAAAGCATCGAGAGTTTACTAATCAAGAAACGAAAGCGTGGAGTGGAATGCGACTTTGTAAACAAGTCAACAATTTGCATGGGGGAAGATACGAAGGGTAAAGTGATGGTCCCATGCTGAAAGTGGTGTCGAGTGAAATGACAGTCAATCTCAATATGCTTGGTGCGTTCATGGAAGACTGAGTTACGAGTGATTTGTATAGCACTCATATTATCACAATACATAAGAGTGGGTTCAAGGGAAGTGATACCCATAGACTCAAGTAACCAACGAAACTAAACTATTTCAGCAGTAGTGGATGCCATGGCACGGTACTCAAGTTCGGTAGAAGAGCGAGAGACAACAACTTGTTTTTTACTCTTCCAAGAAATGAGAGAATCTCCCAGAAAGATGCAAAACCCTGTGGTAGACTTACAATCAGTGGAGTCTGTAACATCCTAATATTGAAAACCTAATATATTTGCTTAAACAGTATTAGTCATATTACAACTAACTTATAAACCTTTAACTAATCCATAATTATTCATATAAAGAATTTATTATGGAGAGCCTTGTAAAAACTAAACTTCATTATATATATATATATATATATATATATATATATATATATATATACACACACACAACCGTTTACAAGATCAAATAATATACATATGATGTACAAACTGAAATTGAATAATCAAAATACTAAACTACTCTTCCATTTTCTTCTGCTCCATGCTTGAAGAAAACTTCCACCTGGATTTACATGGACACCCGGGGTGAGAATAAAAAAATCCTCAGTAGTAATGTACCAATACCAACAATCATAAAATTCACATGTAATTCAAGAACTAATCACATCCTTATTCTATATAGTGTTTCCTAGGAAACATAATCTGAACTATCCCATACATAGAGTAAGGCAACCGCCCATACAACTGCCAATGCATGATAAGACAACCGCCCATACAGCTGCCTAAAAATGCATATATTATGCTATGATGTATGAATATGATGCAATGCAAACTAAATTATTATAATGTCATGGATGTCACGAATGTCATGAACTTGTTATTCTTTCTTACAGTGGGGAGAGAATCTGTTACCTCCTTAACCTACATTCTGAACTCTTTCTGCATTATATATGAATGTTTATGGTTCATATGATTTTATGTTTAACTTTCGCATATCCACTCTCAAATCTCTTATCTTGCATTAATAACTCTTTTTCACTCTTTGAGAATTCTTCTTGCACTATGGCATTCACCCTTGTCAGCTAGGGTCTATGGCACTTAACTTTTGCCACTCGACACCTTGGCTCTTAACTCTTGCCAATTAGACACTATGGCACTCTACTATTGCCATCTTACTTCTTAAATCTCTTATTATCTCTCTTGTGACATTTGTGTAACTTTAAGTTGTTTAAGAAACTAAAACTCTTGATCTATGGCAATCTATATCTAATGGATACACAACTTTACCCTTATCTTTCCTTGCATGCCTCTAGTTTTTTTATATCTAAGAAATACCCTCTCTAGTACCTCAACATATTCTATTAGGCATAGCCAAAGGATTCTATCAACTAAAGGACTTAAAGTATCAAAAACAACATTTTTGAAGCTTCAGGGTCTCACGTCGCGGCACAAAACTGTGTACGTTGCGGCGCCCTACTCTCGAGTGTAACTTCTGGGTAGAAAACTGCCCCACGCCGTGACATGCCAGGATCCACGCCGCGACATGCTCACGCCTCGGTCCACGTCGCAGCGTGACATGCAGAACTCAGATTCTGCAGAAACAAGATTTTTGCATTCCTTTAATTCCAACCAATTTTCAATCACCAAATCAACATTTAAGCATCAACAATAACATACAAACCTTTTGTAACCATCAAACATTCACTAAACCTAAACAAACATAATCTAGGGTAATCAAGGAAATCAAAACTCAACTCATACCCATTTTTGAAACGACAAAATACATGGAAAACAAGCACCAATCCATGTTTTAGACAACAACCATTACTTAACCAAACCATTAACCAGCTCAAAAGGAGATAAATCAAACATAGAAATCTCAAATAACACTAAAAACCCATTTTTCTTAGGCTTCAAAACATAAAATTTAAGAAGAGAAAAGAAAGATGGAGTTAAGACAAATAATCTCCCTACCTCTTTGTAGAGTTGTTGCTTAAACCTTGGTCTTGCCCCTTTCTCTTTTTTTCATCTCCTCTTCTTCTTTCTCTTTTCTTTTCTCTTCTTCTCCTCTCCCTCTTTCGTTTTCTGATTTCAGAGAAGTGAAGAGAAATAAGTCATATAATGACTTATCTTAATAATTAAGTATTAAAACTCATACATCTTAGGAATACTTTGATCTTATTATTTCAAGTTTTCTCATCTCCATAGGTATTAGAATAAATTTTAAGATTTATCTGATTTTCAAATTTATCATTATCTTTAATTTCTATATCTGCGTTGTGTCCATTCGGTATCAAAACACTTACTCGGTGTGCTTAAAAATACCAAACAAACTCAGTTTTTTTTCAAATTTTAACTACAACTTCCTTGAATCATTTATAAATTAAAAACAACTTTTCCATGATTATTTCTCTTATCTAGACATTTTACATCATTTTTTGAGTCATTTTAAGCTATTTTTCATATTCTGTGTTGTGGCAAATTGCCTAAACTAACTCAGTTGGCCATGAAACTTTACAAACATGTCAAGCAAGTGTTTAGCTATCTCTGGAACCCTACACAAGCTTGACATGTTCTCAGGGATGTTACAGAGTCACCACCCCAATCAGCATTTGAGTAAGCACGTAATTCCAAGGAAGATGATGAAGGAAAGAGAAGACTCTGAAATTGAGTACCCCGAAGATAATGAAAAATGCGGAGAATAGCTGCCCAATGAACTGTAGTAGGAGAAGCAACAAACTGACTAACAACATGCACTGCATAAGCAATATCAGGTCTAGTGATGGTAAGATATACCAAACTGCCAACAAGAGTACGATACAAAGTGGGATCTGACAAAGGAACACCATCAGAAGAGGTATACTGAACATTATACTCAAGAGGAGTATCCTTTGTTCTGGTGTCAGACAGATGAACTTGTTCAAGAATGGTGCCAATGTACTTAGATTGAGAAATGAGATAACCTCTAGGAGAGCAGGCAACTTCAATCCCCAAAAAGTAACGAACAATACCTAAGTCTTTCATCTTAAACTGATGGGCCAATTGGAGTTTCAATTCCACAATCCTGTCAACATCATCCCCAGTAATAATCATGTCATCAATGTATAAGGAGAGCAGGATACGACCATGAGAAGTGCACCTGAGAAACAAAGCAGAATCATGCGGGCTAGAGTGGAAGCCAAGAGATGTAATCACAACGGAGAACTTCTCAAACTAAGCGTGGGGAGCTTGTTTGAGCCTGTAGAAAGCCTTCTTCAATTTACAAACTTCACCTAGATTATGAGAAACACCTAGTGGAGGAACCATATAAACCTCTTCTTGAAGACCACCATTCAAGAAGGCATTTTTAATATCCATTTGAGAAATATGCCATTGGCGGATAGATGCGACTGCAATAAGAGTACAAATAATAGTCATTTTGGCAACAGAAGCAAAAGTTTCTTCATAATCCATACCATATTGTTGAGAAAAGCCTTTAGCAACTAAGCGAGTTTTGTATCTCTCAACAGACCCATCAGACTTGGTTTTGATCTTATATACTTAACGAGAACCAATTGTAATTTTTCTTGGCAGAAGAGAGACAAGGTCCAAAGTATCTGTCTTGTGCAAAGTAGAAAGTTCCTCTGCCATAGCATGTTGCCAAAGGGGATCAAGAACAACCTCCTTATAGGAAGAGGACTTAGACAAACTATAAATAGAGGTTAAGAAGGAAACAAAAGAAGTGGAATAAGTAGAATAAACAAAATCTGGTAATTTAGTGGACTACGATCACGATGAGGATAACGAGGAGGAGGAGGATCCACGATCATAGAAGGTTCTTGGGGAGGCGCGGGGACAGAGGAGGCATCTGGATCTGCGGAACTACTAGTGTCAACTTTGCAAAGCTCAACATCAGAATTATTTTGGTTATGGGTCACAAGAAGAGGAGCGGTGTCAGAATCTATGTGAAAAGGATTAATGTGGGCGAGATCAGATTTGGTAAGGACATGCTGACTAGATGGAATGGAAAAAAAGGGAATATGCTCAAGAAACACAACATGACGTGAGATATAAAATTTTTGATTTGTAAGATCATAACAACGATAACCTTTCTGACCATCATCATAACCAAGAAAAACACAAATCGCTGAACGAGAAGACAACTTACTACATTCTACATGAGGATGAAGAACAAAGCAAGTAGAACCAAAGACTCTCAAGGCTGAATAATCAGGAACACAACCATATAATTTCTCAAAGGGAGACAAACCTGAAGTAACAAAAGATGGAATTCTGTTAATGACATGTACTGCAGTGAGGACAGCTTCCCCCCAAAACTCACTTAGAACAAAGGCAGACAAAAGAAGGGAACGAACAGTTTCAATAATGTGGCGATGTTTCCTTTCAGCAATTGCATTTTGTTCAGAAGTGTCAGTACATGAAGTTTGGTGAAAAATCTAATCAGAAGGAAGTAATTAAGAGAATTTATTAGAAATATATTCACCACCTAGATCACATCGAAAGCACTTGATAACAACATTATGTTGAGTTTTAACAAAAGCACGAAACATATGATAAATGCCAAAAAATTCAAAACAATGTTTCATAAGATAAACCTAAAAATAACGAGTGCAATCATCAATGAACGATAAATAATATCTAGAACTACCTTTGGTAGCAACTGGTGATGGTCCCCATACATCAAAATGAACCAAGTCAAAAGGTGCAACAGAAACTGAAATACTTTTATAAAAAGGCAAAGCAGTAAACTTAGCAAGTTTGCAACCACAACAGTAAGAAATATCATTAGATTGCAACTTTCCTAAAGCCCCTGTAGAAGCTAAGTATTTCAGACGGGAAGAAGAAACATGTCCAAGATGAGAATGCCATAAATAAAAACTAGAAGATGAGGTATTCAAAAGAAAAGACAACAAGTTAACACTACAAGTTGCAACATCTAGAACTTTCAGTTCATCCAGAATATAAAGTCCCCCTCTGCCTATAGCTTGTCCCAATCAACCTCTTAAATTGCAGATCCTGCACAAAATAAGAGGTGAAAAAAATAAAACTGAATAACCAGAATCACATAATTAACTAACAGAAACAAGACTCAAAGTGAGATTAGGAATGTAGTAAATATCTGAAATGGACAAATGAGATGTGGAAACAGACCCAGTGCCTGCTAATGGCATAAGAGTGCTATCAGCAGTCATGACTGACACAAATGAGACAAGATGTAAAGACACAAATGATTTAAAATCAGATGACATATAATGAGAGGCTCCAGAGTCAATGATCCATATGGGTGAAGATATACCTGATGAGCTAGAGGAGGGCAAACTTATATTGGATTAGGCAGACATGGCATGTGGTTGTATGGCAAGAAACCTCTGAATTGCTCAGCAAGATCAGATACTGTAGGACTAGAAAATGATGTACTCTCAGTTGACGGAAGAACAACTACAACAACATTTGATGTTAGAGGCTTAAAGTTTCGTTGGCTAAACTGACTGGGAGGTCTCCATTGAGATGACTGTTGTGCTTGTTGTGACTTAGTCAACAATTTTGGACATTGAGCTTTCCAATGACTCTTCTACTTGCAACTACATTCATCGTAACTAACTTTTCCATGAGATTTACCTTTGTTAGAAGGAACAACAAAAACAGATGGGTTGGGGAGGATTCCTTTGTCTACATTCCCTTTTTCTGATTAAGACTTCAGTCGGATCTCTTGAGCTAACAATTCATTAACAACCGAATCAACAGTTGGAAAAGGATTACAGTGCAAAATTCTTCCACGAAGCCCTTCAAAATCATCTCGAAGAGTCATCAAAAACTGAACCAGACGTCGTTCTTCTCTATGGTCAATGTACGACTTAAAAGCTTGTAACTCAGCAGATTCAATAAGAGCCAACTGGTCACAAAGATTACTCATGACAGAGTAAAATTCCTGTATGCTCATGTTGTTTTGTTGAAGAGCTCGAATATCTATCTCTAACTGATATCGCTTTGCAAAATTAGACTATACATACAACTTTTTCAAATGATCCCAAACCTCATTGGCCGTTTCATATTTTGCTAGTTAAACCCCTATAGATTGCGAAACAGAGTTGTTGATCCAAGTAATAATCTTCAAATTATTTACCTCCCAAGTTTCTAGCTCTGTTGCATATTTCTCATCTTTTTCATCTTTTAGCTTAACAGAGGTTCCAGAAACATTACCTCTCATTCTTTTACCTTTCAAAAAATTCTTCAACACATAATTCTAATATGAATAATTTTGCCCATTCAACTGCACACTAATGGATTAAAGAGAATCATCCTTTTCTCCAGCCATTGCAAACAATCCAAAATAAAGAAAAGAAAACCCTAATTTCTGCAAATGGGTCTCTACAAAACCCTAACAGAGAGAACCCCAAAAGGAAGAAAGAATTGCTAACAAAAAAATACCTAGGTTCCTGTCGAAATGAACAGAATGACATCTGGGTCACGTTTCAAAACACTGCAAAATGGGTCGCCGAAAAAGATTAGCAATGGCCAGAATCATCCTTGTTCTTGATATCATATAAAGATTAGCAATGCATATGAGGAAGAGAAGAAGAATAAGAGAAGAACAAGGGAGAAAAGAAAAAGTGGTTATGGTTCTCTATTGTAAAAGTAAATAAGCCAACATTACAAAAATAAAAAAAGGGTAAAAATATATATGCAACAAATAAAAGACTAAACTATCCTTAAGATAAATAAAATAAATAAAACATAAATGCAGCATATTATCTAACAGTATTACCCTTCATCCATTATGTGACCTTTTGTACATGTGTAGGTGCGATTTACCCTCTATGATAGTTTGTTGTGTGGTTTGAGTTATGTTGAAGATGATGATGAAGTAAAGACTCCCCTTTAGAAGGATAGAAAGTGGAAGCAGAGGAAAGAAGGTGAAAGTGTAATGGTTTTCATGTGTAAATATATATAGTATAATGGTTTTCATGTAAAATTTAAAAAACTTATTAACGAAGGTAAAGTCAAAAGTTCATCACTGGACTTTTGATCGAAGAGTCCTGCATAAATGCACTCGTCAACCAGGCTAAGTATCACGCTCTATTCATCAACCAGGCTTAGGCTGAACGACATTTGAATCTCAAGGCCTAGCGAAGGTGATAAAGAATAACATTTGATGGGAGTGAACTTTTATCAAATAGAGTGCAAATTTTGCTTGTGGAAATGGCTTCTTATGCTTGAGTACCAATAAAATGATAATTATAGAAATGATTTGAATTTTATGACTTCGTCTCTAACGAATCAAGTTTTGATAATTATTCTTAATTAGATATGCTTCAAAGTAATTTAACTTTTAATTTTAAAAATATTTTTATATAAAATCATAAAAGACAAAATCAATCATACTGATTTTATTCATCAAAAGTACGAATTAAAAATACTAGAGAACGAGAGAACAAACAAGTATTGGAAGCAAACAAGAAAAGGGCTTCACACAAAATGGAAATACAATGCAACCACACAAAACAGAAAAGGAAACAAAATAGTCTTCCAAGCACACAATCATAGTAGTTGCATCACGATATGAGAAGTTCAAAACCCAAACACAGTAAATCTAATAACCCCAAAAGAAGACACAAAAGCAGGAAGGTCTTTCCTTTGTATTTTTATTATGAAATTTCTGATGATTTTTCATTACAATTATTGATATTTTTATAAGTAAATAAAAACGTGGGGAAACACTAAATAGGGAACTGAAACAATATTTATAGGGAACTACGTAAAAATAATTCATACTAGGGAATCACATAAATAAAGAAACTAGTGATTATTGCTATAATATTCCCCATCCCTTGGAAACCTGTGTGATTTTGAAAGCATCTTACCATGTTGCATCGTCAGAAAAAGAGCTACACCAATGTATGAGCTATGAGCAACATGTCTGTTATTCCTCTTGACCATGTGTTTGTCTAAAACTATAGCGATTCTAACTGCATTCTCCCATCTTCTTGGACTGGAGGAAGCTCTATTTGTTGAACATTGACACAACTTTTAGCTTTTTTTTTTTTAAGCATGAAACAAGGAAAACATGGTGGATCTTGGGCTAAGAAGGAATTTGTAATTTGTAAGCTACAAGTCCAATCTTCTATAGTATTTTATAAGGCCCATAAAAGCGAGAAGCCAATTTCTTGTCGATTTTTAGAGCTAAGGAACTTTGCTTGAAGAACTGTAGACAAAGATATACCCAATCACCTACTTCAAAAGTTTGCTCTAACATGTGCTTATCTGCCATTTTCTTCATTTTGTTTTGGGCTTGTTGTAAATTTTCTTCAAGGAGAAGTACCATCAATTCTTTGTCCTTCAAATCTTGATCTACTGCTGCCACTAAGGATTCTCCAGGAATGTAAGAAATATAAGTAGGAGGTTTTCTACCATAGACCACCTCAAATGGCGTCATCTTTGAAGAAATATGGAATGAGGGGTTGTATAACCATTCAGCCATTAGCAACCACTTACTCCATTCCTCGGACTTATCTCGGATTATGCTCCTTAAATATTGCTCCAAGCTTTTATTAACAAATTCTATTTGACCATCAGTTTGAGAATGATAGACAATACCTATAAAGCACAGGTACTTCATAATATATGTCATACATGTGTCAGATATATATCCGTATCTGTATCAGATACTCAGATACTTGATAAATATTAATTTAATATTTTAACAAAAAGCGTATCCTTGTACTATACCCATGACGTATTCAATACATGTACTTGTATCCGTGCATCATAGGACAGTACACACCATCAATTAAGTTCCTTGAAAAGTAAAGAGATGTTTCCAAAATTGGCTAGTAAAATTACAATCCCTATCACTTACAATGGTTTTTAGCAATCCATGTAATTTGTAGATATTATCCGAGAACAGTTGAGCAACATTTTTGGCTATAAAGGGATGATACAAAGTTTAAAAATGAACATACTTGCTTAGTCTATCCACAACCACTAAAATAACCTCTTTACCATGAGACTTTGGAAGGCCCTCTATAAAATCCATGGATATTATCAAACCAAATCAGTTCAGGTATAGGAAGTGGCTACAAAAGCCCAGGAGATGCTACATTTTCATATTTATTCCTTTAACAAGTGTCACATTCAGCCACAAATCTACATACTTCCCTCCTCATCTTCCTCCAATAAAAGCCCATCTTATCCTTTCCAATGTTTTTTAGGTTCCAAAATGTCCTCCTTCAACCACACCATGAACTTCTTGTAATATTTGTAATTTGAGGACAAATTTTTCCCCTAGACATAGCCTTGCCTTATACCTTAATTGATTGTTTGCCCATGAAAACTTGGAGTGTGAATTCGAATCTATTACCAACTCTTCGATTAGTTATTGAATCTTCTGATCCTTCTTCCATTCATCTTGAAAAATGATTAGCCAATCAGCTACAAGACATGATAGAACCATAACGACAAATTCATTTTTCTCTTCTGGTAGTTTAAAGAAAGCATCTACCACCTTATTCTCCTTGCCACTGTGGTAGATGATCTCATAGTCATAACCAACCAATTTAGTGAGCCATTTCTGTTACATTAGACTTGAAATTCGTTGATCTAACAAAACTTTCAAGCTGAAGTGATCAGTGATTATTTTGAAGTGACATCCTACCAAGTATGGTCTCCATTTTTGTACAACTACCACAACTACTAACTTCTCTTTCTCAGGGCTAAAAGACCTAAATTCGTAGGTGCCAAAACATTGCTCATATATGTTATAGGTTTGCCTTCTTATAAAAGCATCGTGCCCACCCCAATTCTAGATGCATCATACTCAATTACAAAAGATTTTGGAAAATTTGGCATTGTCAACACCAGTGCATTACACATAATATGTTTGAGCTGCTTAAAAGAATGTTCAACTGATTTTGATCACAAGAAATTATCCTTCTTCAATAATGAAGTGATTAGTTGAGTGACTTTGCCGTAATCTTTTGATGGATCACCTGTAGTACCCAGTCAACCCCAAGAATCCCCTTAAGGGTTTAAGCGAATCAGGTCTAGGCCATTTAAGCATGGTTTGAATATTTGCGGGATTAGTAGCTATTCCCTTATTTGAAATGATATGTCCAAGATATTCAATTTTTATCCTGCCAAAACATACTTTGATTTTTTGACATATAGTTGGTGTTGAGACAACTTACCTAACACCAAATGCAAGTGTTCCAAATGCTCCTTCTAACCACAACTATAGATTAGGTTTATGGATACCAGAAACATGCACTCTGATTTGGTGAAAATCCAATCGAAGATCTAATTTAGAAAAAAAAATTTTGCTCCATGCAATTGGTCTAATAATTCATCAATAACAAGGCTGAGAAACTTATCTTTGATGGTAATTTTGTTGAGGGATATATAATCAATGCACACCCTCCACGTACCATCCTTCTTTTTAACCAACAATACCGAAGAAGAAAAGGGACTCACACTTCTCCGGATCGTTATAGCATCAAGCATTTCTTACACCATCTTTTCGATCTCACCTTTTTGTACATGAGGATACCTATAAGGTTGAATATTGGGCAGAATTGATCCTGGTTCAAGAGGTATTTTGTGGTTGCATTCCCTTTGTAGAGGTAATCCTTTTAGCTCAGTAAAAATGCTTGAGTGTTGCTGCAATAATTAAATTAGTTCCTCTGGCTCATTTCTCTCTTCCTCTACCTTTCCTTCTTCATCTATTCATATGGAATAGACACGGGCAATAAATGATTGAGACAAATATTTTAATTCTCTTTGAATAAGGTTTGCAGAGACCATTTTAATAGGAATCGTCGTAGCACCTCTCAACATAATTTTTCTTCCCATAAAAGAAAATTCTATTCTCAAATTTTAAAGTCCCAAAATATAGGTCCAACTCTGCTACCCAGTGAAATCCCAAGACCATATCACAATCACCCAAGGGTAAGAGCCTCAAATCAACCTGGAATTCTTTTCCCTGCATACTCCACTTTAGTTGTCTACAAACTACATCACTCATGATTTTGGTTCCATCCACCACTACTACCTTCATAAGACTAACACGCTGTATTGGGCAATATGTTCTTTTTGCAACAATTGGATCGATGAAGTTTTGGGTGCTTCCTGAATCAATTAGTATAGTGATGGCTTTCTTCTTGATATTTCCACGAATCCCCATGATTTGATGAGAAGCTAATCCAAAAATTACAAGAAGAGAAACAACATGATCATTTTTATTTTCAACATTGCTTTAACATACATCAGAAGCATCCTTTTCCTTCTAATAGATTAATCTGCTTCCTTTTGCATTTGTGGTTAGGCTTATGTTTTTCATCATAATAATAGCATATCTTTTTATCTTTCCTTTCTTCCATTTCAGTAGCAAAAATTCTCTTGACAACGGCAAATGATCATCAATCCTTTCGCTTACTGGAGAATTCGAAGCATTGACACTACCCTTATGCGTACCCTTGGCCTCCTTAAGAATTGCTTCTATAGTGCCCTCTTGGACTAATGCTAACCCAATAGTTTGACCTAAAGTATTTGGTCGGCACATAGTTACCTTAATCTTAATTGCATCCTTGAAGCCACTAATGAAGTATTGCACAAAAAAATACTCAAGTAGACCACTAGTTCTAGCCATCAATGTTTCAAATTGCTCTTGATAAGCCTTCATCATAGTTGTCTGTTTCAATTTTGTTAGTTGTCCCATCGGGCTTTCATAAACATTAGCACCAAACCGAGATATGGGATTGTACTTATTCTATTCATATTTTAACAAAAGGGTAAATCCCTAACTGCTAGCTTTAACAACCATTTGTTACATAGATAATTATGGTCATAGTGTCTCACTAGATGGAGAGCCATCCACTGACATAAAAAGTGTACATAGCTGCCTTACAGGTAATTGACATTAATAATAATAAAAACAATAATAATAATAACAAAAGCTACCTTATAGGTAGCCCTTTTCTTTGCAGCAATGAATTGTGTCATCAACCATTTCATCAAGTCCATACTTGAACACGAATCCAGCATCTATGAGCTTCTTTGACGATAAATTTGGTAACTTTTGACCTTCAATTTGCTTTAACGAGCTAAAAAACAATCACATATTTGATGTAATGAGATCATAGAGAAATCATTTACTAAAATCTCTACTGCCAAGTATGTGAAAACATAGAGATGGACAATAGAACTCACTCTACTGTTGGCAGCTTAAATTCTGCGTATTTGGCAGAAAAAAGTTCATATATCCTTTCAACTGTTACCAAACATGATGAACAATTATACCTCCCTTTCGGATTAGGATGTTCAAGTAGAAATATATGCGCTCTGGCCACGTCATCCACATGTACCATCGGCGTCTGAATGGAGAAACCAAATGGAATTTTGTCACCTGCATAAATTTCCTTTTATTAAGAATCTTAATCACAATGTATTGAGACAACAGAAATAAAAAAAAAAAACAGCACTACTATCTAAACTGAAGCAAGTACACGAAACAAAGTGTTTCTTAACTAGGTATAACAATATATTATTGTTTATACACTCTATCAAAGTGACATAACCACCAAATTCTGTCAACTATTAAATGGTAAAAAGCAGGAGAAGCAAATTGCATCACATACCAAATGCCAAAGACAATGAAGCACGGACTGAGCCAGGAAGCTTAGGACAAATGAAAGGTCCAAGAACTAAGGTTGGAATTACAGTAACAACATCTAATCCATTCTGTTCTGCAAATTCAAGTACTGCCTTTTCTGTCAGTGTCTTAGAAATCGCGTACGACCACCCAAAATTCTTTGAAGCTTTAAGATAATCTACATCGCTCCAAAAGCTCTCGTCGATCACTTCATCATCTTTGCCATTATGGTTGACAGCAGCGGCACTAGAAGTGTAAACAACTCGCTTCACAGTCTTGGAATTGAGGCAGGCCTTCAAAATGCCTAGTGCACCATCAATGGATCTTTTGGTCACTACTTCCTCAGGTTCTCTTACTTCAAAGTCAACTGGGGTAGCAACGTGGAAAACTCCAATGCACCCTTCAATAGCTGCACTGAAACTTTCTGGGTTGCTGAGATCTGCGCTGAGAATTTGTAGCTTTTGGGATGCTCTAGGCAAGTTGGTTAGAAAGCTAACATCTTTCTTGTGCTCTGCTTTATTTTAAAAATAAACAAAATTATTATTTTGGTTTAGTTTCTTTTTACTGTTATTTTGGTTTAATGAATCAACTATCAAGTGGCAAACATAATTCCCACTACCTCAGATCAGAAAATTTTCTCCGAAAAGAACATTGTTTTTTGGTAATATATCCAAAAAGAACATTTTAAAAATATGAAACAATCATAAAAATATTATTATTACACACACAGCACACAAAATAATGGACTAGACTTTTAACTCAAAATTGTTATGGTCAAATTAAGTGCACAAAACCATTAAAATATTCACGCGCTGCAGGCTGCAGCATTCAGATTTCAGATCCTACATATATATACCCAGCACCACTAAATCACCACACCAGGTAAACAATAACAAAGTTGAAATATTTGTTGAAAGGGTTGCTTCTACCTGGGTCGGATCTCACAGTGGTATTAACACAGTAACCATCTTCAAGGAGCCTCTTGATGATCCATGAACCAATAAACCCTGTACCTCCTGTAACACACACTTTTCCTTTGCTTTCTTCCATTTTCTCACGGCTTCTCTTTTGTGGTAACTGGCATGCACTTACTCGATGGATAGCAAAGGAAAAGTGGGAAGTGGCATGTATGTACCACATCCTCTTCAGGACACCTGTTCCTTTATAATTGGAAGTTGGAACTAATACCATTCCATTAATTGCCTTTTTTCTTTCTTTCTTTCTTTCGTTATATTTCCTTAGCCACTCATTTCACCTTTTTGTCGCACTTTCTATACTTTGATTTTGGTATATGGATTATTATTGTTGATATAATTTGCCATTACTATTTCCAATAAGTAATATCTGTTGTCTCTCTCTCTTTCCGCTCTCCATTTACGCTGCTAGGTAAATTCCACAGGAAAATAGTCCTTCATACTTTAGAGTTTTCAGTGGCAGATCATAGGCAATTAATATTAGCTTGTCTTTCACATCATTTGAGCTCTAACTTACTAGGATGGGATTCCTTTAAGATCACTTCTAGACCACATTATGACAACAACTACCACTGAAAAGGTAAATTTGTTGTCGAGGATTTTTTTTTTTTTTCACTTTTTACTGAACACAATTAATTCCAGTCCAGCACTGATGAAAATTCAACTTGGAAGAAAAGTAGGAATGTCTGTCTTATACTTTAGGTTGTAACGTAGCTTGTCAATTATGCGTAATATTTCGTATGCATTGCTAGCACCTAACTGGATCATCTACTTGTGAGCGCATATGTGATTTTTGGGGTTTCGTTCAAAGAGAGTGTTGAGAGAGAGAAGGATCACAGAGAAATTCAATTATGTGTGAATGATTGAATCAGTGAATATGCACTCTCCTCTAGTATTTTATTTATAATACTAAGGAAATATAATATAAGATAGTTCAATAGTACAATAGTAAATGTACATAAAAGGAAATAAATAAGAAAATAAAACATATTTCTCTATTGGAAAAGGTTTAGTCAAATCAGGT
The DNA here is from genome assembly GCA_029884605.1 of Ormosia emarginata. Classification (NCBI taxonomy): domain Eukaryota; kingdom Viridiplantae; phylum Streptophyta; class Magnoliopsida; order Fabales; family Fabaceae; genus Ormosia; species Ormosia emarginata. The sequence goes on from JAQQTP010000068.1 coordinate 9,944,482, forward strand.
AAATAGAGATCTTATTATACTGCTTTCCGCAGGCTATTGAGAACTTCACATGCATGGTTGATGCAGAATATATGTTGTAATCAAGAAAGTTCAAAAGAGCTGATGTGGTGGTTTTCAGCTTGTTAACAGCCATCATATTGCACTGCTACGTACTGGAGACGGGATTGTTTAGATGCAAATATTTGAATGTTCTTGATTGGGGGTTTTGTGTACCTCTTCCATGTGGAACCCTGGCAGGGTATTTTTATTCACCACCTGCTCTTGAACTTAAGAGGAAAAGTTGCTCTTGATATAGCACATAAATGACATTACCTTATCAAATGATTGGTGGGAATGTGAATCTTATATAGAAAGGAACGTGCCATAATCGTTGCTGAAGAATTTGTTACCTACAAAGATTGAAGGTGTTTCAGCTGAGTATTACTGCATAATCTTTAGCGAGGAGCACTCAACTAACGTAGTCTCAATTTTAACTCGTTCATTTGGTTATTTTATGGTAGCGCATTCTTCATATCCTGTGGTTGAGATACATCACGGATCTGATTGATTTGTGGTTCCATAACAGATGGCCAGAAAAGCAAATTACAATTTAAGCATGGCATGTATGTGCTAGGGACTTTTTAGTAAGAAATGTATATATTATTATTATAGTGTATTATTCTTTTGGATCATGGATAAAATAATGTTACAAAGTCAACACCAGTGTGGACTTTGGATACGGTTGGTAACGATAAGAAAGATATCTCCATGAATCGTTAGTCTGTATCATATACAGGAACCTGATCCTAGTTAGATGGTGACTTCTACAGTACTCACACTTATCATCTTCTATGATTACATAGCAAGGACCTTTTAGTTTTATTTTGCATTTTAATTCCATTTGTCTTGCTAAGAGCCACTATTAAAGGCCAGTGACAAAGATAAACAAAACACAACGAGGAAAGCCAACATAAGGATCAATAATTTAGAAGTTTATTAACACTACATGAAAATATGAAATATATAATAATGTATATCGCCAATTCGTCATATTTTGGAAGCAAACCCAAAAGCAGATGGCTGTAGAAAATTCAATGATATTGAAATTCAGACCCTCGCGTCCTCATCAGGTACAGCATGATTGGTTTAATGCTAATTAAAAAAAAAAAGATACTCTTGTTGAAATCGTAATACAGAAAAGTCATATTAGCTTTCTTAAGAAAGGAAACTATAAAGAAGAACTTGCGATGCAATTCAATTCTGTTCATTGCTATCGATCTCAGTAATATATACAGAGTTTACAGAAATTGTTGCCTTAATTCTAGCTAATCATAGGCTAACTATTCCTAAACATAATCTGTACAGATAGCTTACAATATTATAACAGTTATGACAAGATATTTATAGTAACTATGGAATATACTAAATCAATATTACAATAATAGAAGATCTCGTAGGATCTCAATAATAATAATAATAATCTTAATACCCCCCCTCAAGTTGGTGCAGAAGGATTACAAATGCCCAACTTGGACAATATGCAATCAAATTGGGTCTTTCCTAATGCTTTGGTGAAGATATCGCTACTGGTTGAGCATGAGACGACACATGATGTGTACTAATAGTTCCGTGCAAAAGTTCATCACGTACGAAGTGACAGTCCACCTCGATGTGTTTGGTGCGCTCATGAAAAACAGGATTAGCAGCGATGCGCAGAGCATCCTGATTATCACAATAAAGTTTCATAGGTCTAGGATGAGCACACCCAAGACATGACAAAAGTTCTTCAGCCATTTTAATTCACAAGTGGTAGTAGCCATAGATCGATATTCTGCTTCAGCGGAAGAGCGAGAGGCCGTGTCTTTGTTTCTTAGTCTTCCAAGACACGGGAGAATTACCGAGAAGAATGAACCACCCGGTAAGAGATCTTGAGTCAAGGGACAAGCGGCCCAATCGAATCACACCAAGCATATAACTGCAAATCACAGTCAGCACGCAACAAAATTCCTTGTCCAGGATTACTTTTCAAATAGCGTACAACACGTAAGGCAGCATTCCAGTGTTCTTGTCTAGGATATTGCATGAATTGAGCAAGTGTATGCACACTATAAGAAAGTTCAGGCCTCGTAACGGACAAGTAAATCAACCTACCCACCAACCTGCGATAACGTTCGGGTTCTGGAAGAAGAGTACCTTCGGCCAAAGGCAAGTGGTGATGTTGATCCATGGGAAAACCAACGAGGCTTGGCTCCTAATAGTCCTACTTCAGATATGATATCCAACGCATATTTACGTTGACACAAGAAAATTCCAGTAGAGTTACGAGCCACCTCAATGCCTAAAAAATATTTCAACATTCCAAGATCTTTCATATGAAAGCAAGTATTCAAGTATAGTTTGAAGGTTTTGATGGCAGCATTATCATTCCCTGAAATCACGAGGTCATCCACATAGACCAACACATGAAGGTGCACATGTTCATGTTGGAGAGTAAAGAGTGAATGATCAGAGGAGGATTGAGCAAACCCATAGCGTTTCAAAGCACCAACCAATTTGGCAAACCAACAGGAGCTTGTTTTAATCCATACAATGACTTGCGAAGTCTACAAACCTTACCCGAAGCTTGTGATCGAAATCCTGGAGGAAGTTTCATATACACCTCTTCTTCAAGATCCCCATGTAGGAAGGCATTATGAACATCCATTTGATGAAGCTCCCATTTTCTAGCAGCTGCAACGGCAAGAAACGTTCGCACAGTCACCATCTTTGCCACTGGGGCAAAGGTTTCATTGTAATCAAGCCCTTCAACTTGGTTATTTCCCAATATCACGAGCCGGGCTTTAAATCGTTCAATGGAACCGTCAGAGTTATACTTGATTCGATAAACCCATTTGCAGCCAATAGCTTTCTTCCCAGGTGGGAGTGGTTCCAAAGTCCAGGTCCCATTATTCTCTAATGCTTGTATTTCAGCCTGCATGGCGTGTTGCCATTGCTCATCTTTTATGGCTTCAGCAAAAGACTGAGGTTCAGTTCCTGCACTAACCGCTGCCAAGAAATTTCGATGGTGCACAGAGAAGTTATTATAATTTACATAATGGGTTAAAGAATAAGGTGTACCTGAGGGGTGAGAAGCAGCAAGTGAGCTTGGAGAGGGGTTTACTTTACAGATGGTGTTTGTCACAAAATCTCTTAGTCGAGTGGAAGGCATCTTAGCACGGTGTCCACGACCCAAGGGATGCGAACTCACATCAGCACTTGAGCCCCCCCTTTCAGTCATACCAGTCTCAATATCATGAAAGTGATCCTGTGGAGTTGTTAGTTCTTGCAAAGAAACTGCACAACCATTGTCTTCAAGATCACCACCAGTGTCTGCATTTTCTCTATTAGGTTGCGCAATTTCCATTTCATTATCATCGACACTGTTCCAAGCGCCACATCATCTTGCTTTATGTTAATGTGTTCAGGTGCTGAGTTTTGTGATTCAGCGTAGGGAAATACACTTTCAGAAAACACCACATCTCTAGATGTTAAGAATACACCCAATTCCAAATCATAAACTCTCCAACCTTTCTTACCATAGGGATATCCCAAGAAAACACATCGTCGACTGCGACTTGCAAATTTGTCCCCTTTAGAATCTCGATTATGGACATAGCACAAGCTCCCAAACACGCGCAGATGATTGAGTGACGGTGGTTTGTTGTAGAGCATCTCATAGGGACTTTTCCCATTCAAAACAGTTGAGGGAGTACGATTGATTAAGTATCCTGCAGTTAGAACACATTCTCCCCAAAATTTAATAGGAAGATGAGCTTGAAAGCGTAGTGCACGAGCAACATTGAGAATATGCCTATGCTTTCATTCTACCCGTCCATTTTGTTGAGGTGTTCCTACACAAGATGTTTCATGCACAATCCTGTGGTTTTGAAAGTAGTTATCCATGCATACAAATTCTGTACCATTATCGCTACGCACAACCTTCACTTGTTTTCCAAATTGACGCTCTACCATAGCAAAGAATTGGCACATGCGTGTGAAAACTTCTTTCTTTTCTTCCAACAAATAAATCCATATAGCTCGTGAATAATCATCCACAATGGTCAAAAAATACCGAGCACCACAATGAGATATAGTTCGATAGGGTCCCCAAAGATCACAATGAATTAACTGAAAATTGACCATGCTTTTATTGATACTAATGGGAAAACTGTCTCTACATTGTTTAGCTCTAAGGCAAACATCACAAGCTTTATTACACAATGCATTACTTCTACCAGAACCAATGTTCGGAACTAACTCCACAACCTTAGGAGACGCGTGTCCCAATCGCTTATGCCATAAGTCAAAAACATTTCCATCAGATTTTACAGCAGCAGCAACAGCCATTCCTTGAAGGTAGTAAAGCCCCTCTCTTTGTTCACCCGCTCCAATCACCGTCCTCGAGATACGGTCCTGTATTACACAAAATTTATCAGTGAACTGAACCCTGCAATTCAATTCATCTATAAGCTGTGAGACTGAAATCAAATTGCATTTTAAGCTGGGCACATAGAGAACATGATTCAGTTTTAGAGTATCACTAAGGACCACGGTTCCTTCCCTAGTAGCAGAAATTTGCTTTCCATCAGGAAGCCCTACTGGGCATTGCAAGACATTTCTTACATCAGTCAAGTATTCTACCTTTCCTGTCATATGACGAGAAGCACCAGTATCTATAATCCATTGTACAAAATTGCGCTTACCAGTCAGTTTCTCAGCAGTTCCTAATTTGACATTATTCAAGAGATTCACCAATGTTTGCCACTGCTCACCGCTAAGTCCACTAACAACAGACTTATCACCATCCGTTATCATGGTGTTAGATTCTGGTCCTGGTGTGGAAACTTGTGCTACATTGGCTTTAGTTACTGCACCACGTCCTCTGCCACTAGAGGTCTTTCCTTGTTGTCCAACTTTGCCGCGACCACTTCCTCTTCCAGTTTCTCGAGGCCTTTCTCCCCACCACTCTGGGTAACCAATTAATCGGAAACAATTCTCTGAGTCATGCCCTGAACGATCGCAGATACTGCAGATTATATTTTTGTCCTTCACTTCAATTTTGGCACGAGATTTTCCTCCAGTCTGTACAGCAAAGCTCATTATCTCATTGCGTTCCTCCTTTCCCCGGGTGATACTTCTCATACGTTCTTCCTGTACCAAGGTTGAATAGATTTTATTCAAGCTTGGCAAAGGATCCTGAGCAAGCAAATTCGATCTCACAGTCCCATAAGTGGTCTCATCAAGTCCCATGAGAAACTGATGAATTTTCTCTTCTTCACGTTTCTTTTCTAGCTTGGACGCCAGGTTGCAAGTACACACACCACACGTACATGTAGGTATTTGCTCATGGTTCGCCAACTCCTCCCATAGCTTCTTCAACCTACCATAATAAGCAACAATGGTCATACCTTTCTGTTTACATTCAGATAGCTCGACTTTAAGCTGCTGAATGCGTGGCCCATTCGCCACTGAGAAACGTTCCTTGATGTCTGTCCACAGGTCCTGAGCCACCTCCATATGCGATATAGTTGAGCGGAGAGTCGGTTCAATGGTGTTCATTATCCATGACACCAGTAACGAGTTGTTGGTCCACCAATCTTCAAGATCTGGTGATTTCTCTGTTGGTTGTTTGATTGTTCCATCTATGAACCCAAACTTCTTTCTTGCTCTCAATGCGGTTCTCATAGAACGAGCCCATTCATCATAATTCTCTCCTTTCAATTGAACCTGCGTTAAGAGACTTCCTGGATTATCACTTGCAGTGATGTCATAAGGAGAGATCGTCTTCCTTGCCATCACTTCATGAGCTTTGTTCTTGCTTTCTTCCTCAGCCATGATGGTGGTGACGGCCCAGGCAAAGCTCTGGTACCATATAAAGAAGAACTTGCGATGCAATTCAATTCTGTTCATTGCTATCGATCTCGGTAATATATACGAGTTTACGAAATTGTTGCCTTAATTCTAGCTAATCATAGGCTAACTATTCCTAAACATAATCCTGTACAGATAGCTTACAATATTATAATAGTTATGACAAGATATTTATAGTAACTATGGAATATACTAAATCAATATTACAATAATAGAAGATCTCGTAGGATCTCAATAATAATAATAATAATCCTAATAGAAACACACACAGCATATACGCTTATTGCACGTTGAAAGAAGATAGGCAAATAAGTCATTATATATTTAAATAATCATTCAGACTGAGTCTTAAGCAGTGGGACTATAGTCCAAGTCTGGCATATTGTAAAATACTAATTGACAAGTATACAAATGCTTACTAACAACTTTGAAAACCTGTCTTAGCAGTAATTATTATGCCCAAAAGCCTGTTCATCTTCCACAGTTCTTCAAATTGGTTAATCTTGTACATATTATGGATAACACTGCCATGAAAATGGGTAATGGAAATCCAGAGTGGATAACATTGCCATGAAAAATTGTCTCAGGGCTAGTTCGGGACTTGGGAGAATGAATTGGAAGATTCAATTATAGATAAACCACATTTGGTGTGTCCTGATTTTGTCATGGAAATGGATAGATAGACTATGTCACCGTGCACAACAACAACAACAACAACAACCAAGCCTTTTCCCACTAGGTGGGGTCGGCTACATGGATCAGACGACGTCATTGTGTCCTATCATGAACCAAGTCTTCAGAAAAGCCATTCAAATCTAGATCTTTTTTAACCGTTTCACCTATAGTCTTTCTTGGTCTTCCTCTACCTCTAGCTATTGGGCTATTCTCCATCTGATCTACTCTTCTTACAGGGGCTTCTAAAGGTCTTCTCCTTACATGTCCAAACCACCTAAGGCGAGATTCTCTCATCTTTTCCACAATAGGTGCTACCCCTACTTTCTCTCTAATGCATTCATTCCTAATCCTATCTTGTCTAGTATGGCCACACATCCAACGCAACATCCTCATCTCCGCGACACTGATCTTGTGCTCTTGTTGACTTTTTACCGCCCAACATTCAGTACCATACAACATTGCGGGCCTTATAGCTGTGCGGTAAAATTTACCCTTAAGCTTGAGAGGCACTTTCCTATCACAAATAACTCCTGAAGCACACCTCCATTTCATCCATCCAGCTTGAATCCTATGGTTTACATCGCCTTCTATCTCTCCATCATTTTGTATGATGGATCCAAGATACTTAAACTGTGTAACTTGTGGTATGGTATGATCTCCAATTTTTATCGCTAAGCTAGCATTAGCATGTTTCTTACTGAACTTACATTCCATATACTCCGTCTTACTCCTGCTTAGACGAAAGCCATGTTCTTCCAAAGCCCGTCTCCATAACTCTAGCTTCCCGTTTATTTCCTCTCTCGACTCTCCAACTAAGACTATATCATCTGCAAAAAGCATGCATTGTGGCACTGGCTCTTGGATATGCGCAGTCAGCACATCCAAGACCAAGGTAAAAAGATAAGGACTCAAAGCTGACCCTTGGTGCAGTCCTATAGTTATAGGGAACTCTTCTGTGACCCCACTCGGTGTTCTCACACTGGTTTTAACCTCATCATACATATCTTGGATTGCTCGAATATAGGCAATACGAACTCTTTTCTTCTCCAAAGCCTTCCACAAGACTTCTCTCGGTACCCTATCGTAGGCTTTTTCCAGGTCAATGAAAACCATGTGTAGGTCTTTTTGCTTCCTCCGATACCGCTCCGTCAATCTTCGTAGAAGATAGATTGCTTCCATGGTTGACCTCCCAGGCATAAAACCAAATTGATTATCTGAAATATGAGTCTCTTGTCTTAGTCTCCTTTCAATGACTCTTTCCCATAACTTCATAGTATGACTCATGAGCTTAATCCCTCTGTAATTTGCACAGTTTTGTATATCTCCCCATAACTTCAATGACTGTGTCACCGTGCACATGCTATTTATATATGTGCTACAGAAATTGTCATGACAAGAAACACTAACTAGGTAGCAATGCAAATTGGGGTATGGATTGAGACAGGGGACTTGGAAAATTGGAAACAATTACTAAGCAAGGTTTAGAAAGTGTTACTGGTTTAATTTTCTTAGAACTCTAGCTGAACTTTCTATCTTCTAAATAAAATTAATTCAACACGCACCCCCTTAATGTCTTGAGATAGTTCAATGTTCATCATGGTCCAGAGGGACACAACATCACTCAAGGATTAAAATTTATTTATATTTTAATCTCACTATAATTTATAATCATCATATAGCTATGCAGCTAAAGAAGAATCGGAATAATTCCTCTCTTCTATGACCGTTTTGATTTCCAAACAGAAACATTGTTTAGTACAAATAACTTCATGCATATACTTGTGTGCATGTCAAGAGCCATCTTAATTTGCTACCTATATAAAGCAATCAATCATATTCTTAGGCTCTTTATTGTTTTATTAACTTCATGGTTAACATAGACTACAGATAACCCTTTTCCTTGCATCAATCAGTGAATTGCGTCCTCAAACATTTCCTCAAGCCCATACTTGAACTCAAATCCAGCGTCAATGAGTTTCTTTGAGCTTAAATCTGGTAGCTTGGATCCCTTAATTCCTTTAGCGAGCTATAAGAAGAAAAACGGTTATTAGTTAAAGTACTGAGATCATAGAGCTCTAATATACTTAATAATGACGTTTACATGGAGATGAAGGATAACTATAGTGTTGGTAATTGAAATTCTAGGTATTTGGCATGAAGAAGTTTTGCCATCTCTTCGATGGTTACAATGCACGGTGAGCAATTATATCTCCCTTGTGGATTTGGATGCTCAAGCAGAAAAATGTGTACTCTAGTCACATCATTCACATGTACTAAAGGGATACGAAAGAAGGCACCAAAGCGAACCTTGTCACCTGCAGAATCAATTTCACTTTGCTTAGAATTTTACAAGGAACGTGATGTTAGATTTTTTTATCGAGCATAAATCATATTATAATTTTATAAAATTCAGATTAATTAAATGTCAAAATTATTATAGCATTTTGTTTAATTCAAATTGTGATCAGTATTGTTAATAGACTTATTGTTATTAAAGCATTGTTCATATGTGAGTTTTGTTTTATGAGTCCTGTATATGAGTTTGTCATAGTGGATAAGTTTAACCCATTTTAATTATTTTATATGTATAGGGAGAGACATCTATTCCTAGCCACTCTAGTACGTATAGTTGCCTCACTGATACTGACACGTGAGCGCCTACTGTGAGATAGGAATATTATCTCTCCCTCATCAAGATTGATTTTAAGGATTTCAACAATGACTTCTTCATCGGCGTCTTTCAAAGTAATCCTAAAAACTCTTTACATATTTTGATATGTCATAAAATTTGGGATTAATAGATTAGAGAAATTTTAGCAATGTTCTTATACCACTTGTTAGGTCATAGGAAGAGCCCAAAAGTGGGGAGATATCCATTAATGAGTTAAGTGAGAAACCATAGTAGTGGGCCTAACGCCACATCTTGACCTAAAGCCTTAAGGAAATAAGTTTATGAGTTTTCCCACTTATATACTCTTCACTTAACACATTTTTTACCAATGTAAGACTTTAGCACTCATACTTTTGTAGGGGGAAACCTTGTTTTTACTCATCTTTCTATTTCCTTCATCTTATTCATAAGAGATGGCTTGATGTGGGAATTAGGTTTTGAGTGTGATTTGGTGTTTTTGGCTTAAATCTTGTTGGAGAACTTGAGGATGACTTATTTATGAGTTGTTGGATGCTTGGTGAAACATTTTTCTTCTCTTGAACTCTTATAACCTCACTTGTGTTAAAAGAGGGGTTTTAGGTTTTGATATGAATGATGCATTGATTCATATTTAAGTGAAATTGAAGTTGTACAAGAGTTGTAATGTGTAAATAGATCTTGTGTGAGGTTGGAAATCACTTGGAATTGAGTTTTGAGTGATTAGATGAAGGGTAAGTTCCAATGGAACAGTACCCGAATCTGTAGAATTTTGCAGATCTACTATTTTTGGCCTCACGTCGCGGTGCAGCGTGAGTGAACCCAAAAGTAGCATGCTGCGGCATAAAAGCTTCACGCCGGGGCGTAGGCTGAAAATGGCATTCCAGCCTTTTGCCCAAGAGCAACACGCTGTAGCATGACAAGGGCTGGGTCGAGGCGTGAGTCCCAGACTTTGACAAAAATTGTTGTTTGAAGCAATGAAGCCTTCTAAAGGTGCAATTTCTTCTGTTATGCTTCTTAAAGAGTGATAAGACTCTAATAAGAGTATTCAATGAAGTGTTTATGTGATGGATGTAAACCAATGGGAATGTTATTTATTTTGATACTTAACATCATTGTATTTCATGTTTGTAGCTATGAATATAAACCAATTGGCATGCTAGTTATTGTAGTGATTGGCATAATTGTTTTTCATAACTATATTGATGAGGTTGAGTCCTCATTGTTGATAAATCAAATGGATTTATAATGCTAACTATGTGAAGTAATTAGACATGTTTATACATTTATGTATGTGATTGTTAAAGGATGTGATCCTCAAATTTATGAATAAACCTTTGATAGCATGAAGATGTGCAACTCCCTCCCTATTGGTTATCCTAAATGGAGTGTAGTTGAGGTGAATTCCTTATTACCGGAGGTAATCCTAACTTTGGATACAAGGGGTAGTTGAGGTGCTCTTTATCCTCGTTACCTAAGGGGCAGTTGAGGTGGTCTTTATCCTCATTGCCATAAGCTATATGAAGATCATGTAGTTGAGGTGGATTCCTTACTACCCGGAGAGAAGACTGCTGAAACTTGGTTTCAATGCTTGCTCAAGACTTGGGATGGACTTCCTTTGTTTTGTTCAAGGTTCATGCATGACATGACATTGCCATAGACTTAGTATCATAACATTATTCATTACATACTTAGGTTAGTATCATAACATTATTCATTACATACTTAGGAGATTGCATAAACATAATCATTAGATATAATTTGGTATAACATGACAATTGTATGGACGATTGTCACCATGACATTTAAATTCATGACATTGCAATTGTATTGACGATTACGTATTCTTGATGTTTGTATCAAATGTTGGTTTTGGAATACTTATACTAAAAATTGTAATTTCTCACCTTGATTGTGTTGTCATATAAATCCAGGTGTGTGTTCTTCAAAAGGGAAGCAAAAGATATATGAAGACTAGTATAGTTTATATGCTTTTTATGGACAAAGATTGTATTTTTTGTGCCTTGAGAGGCCTAGTTTATTATTTTTGTACATAGTTTGTATTTATGAGAAATACCAACATTATGTATATATTCGTTAGTTCGCGACTCATATTTTCTTATATGATGTGGATATGTTATATTAGAAATGGTTTAGTAGTTAGTAGCATGCTTGAATTTAATTATTGTGGTATAATACAGGTTATATTGTTGTTATTAAATTTAGGATGTTACAGTCTCCACTAAAGACTCTTTTCATGTTGTGATGACATTGGTTGCTCATTTTGATTTGGAGATTCATCAAATGGATAGGACTGTATTCCTAAATGATGATTTGTATAAGGATCTGTATATAGATTAACCTGAAGGTTTTATTGAAGATGTTTGGTACTTGAAATTTGTTTATATTGTTGACTCTCTTGGCTTTAAAGAAAATACTGTCGACCAATGCATTTATCTGAAGTTCAGTGGGAGTAGATTCATCATTATTGTTTTATATGTTGATGATATATTGTTAACTAGTAATGATGTTGATTTTCTATATGAAACTAAGCAGATGTTGACAACACATTTTGATATGAAAGATCTTGGTGATGCCTCTTTTGTATTAGGCATTGAGATTTACCGTGACAGATCTCGTGGTATTCTTGGCTTGTCTCAAAAAACTTATATTGAAAGGATTCTGAATAGATTTAATATAAAATCTTGTAATCCTTGTGCTGCACTCATTCAAAAGGGTGAAAGAATCTCTAATACCCAATGTCCTCAAAATTGATAAAGATGTTGAAATGGAGAAGGTCTCATATGCTTCCGCTATTGGCAGCCTTATGTATGCTCAAGTTTGTACATGTCCTGATATTGCTTTCGTTATTAGTGTACTTGGGAGATACTTGAGCAAACCTAGTGTGGCTCATTGGCAGGCTGCAAAACGAGTTATAAGATATCTATAGGATACCAAAGATTATATGCTCACCTATAGGACATCGGATCACCTTGAGTTGATAGGCTATTTTGATTATGGTGGTTGCCCAAATGACAGCAAGTCCACATCAGGATATATCTTTATGTTGGTAGGATGAGCTGTTTCTTGGAATAGTTTTAAGTAGACACTTACAACTACTTCTACTATGGAGGTAGAGTCTATAGTTTATTATGAGGCTACGCGTTAAGCGGTATGGTTAAAAAATTTGATTATTGAATTTCATATTGTGAAAAGTATTTTCAGGCCTCTTACTATCTATTGTAATAACTCTATCATAATATGCTTCTCTCAAATCAATAAGAGCTTTAAGCGCTTGAAACTTTTGACACAAAGTATATGTTTATTAAAGAGAAGATTCATGAGTTTCAAACTTATGTCGAGTATATCCCTACACAACTTATGGTTACAAATCCCCTAACCAAAGGTTTTGCTGTCAAAGTTTTGTTGAGGTCTTTTGATGTTTTGAGTTAGTGAGAATTTGTTTTGTAATTTTGTTGTGACCTCATTTATTATTATGTCTCGAGACCTTAAACAATTATATTGTTATCATTATCGTTGCCATATAATGTTGTTATTATTATTATTTGCGCAAATTTGTTTGTTCATATTATGGCATATTGTGGAGACATTTTGAACTAAGTCTCATTTTGTTATTGTGCTGAGATATTTGTTAAATCTCAAAAAATATCTTGGGCGGATACTTGGGGCCATTTTGTTAGGAAATGCACTTTGATCACACATTGACATGCAATTTTGGATGTACTTTCCCATTACCCATATATCACATTTTGTTGGGTCACTAGGATATGAGTATCTTACATGTATGATATCAGTACTCCTTCGAGTATGATTTTCTGCATTGTTGAGATGCTTGGACTCTCATTTTGGACCAATTGTTGAGAGTGTTGGCTTGATTTTGACATCATGTTGTGGCCATATATTATTTGATTAATCTAGAGAATTTTTTTTTTATTGAAATAATGTAATATGACTTATGTCATCCAAGTGGGAGAATGTTAGATTTTTTATGGATTAACATAAATTATATTATAATTTTATAAAACCCAGATTAATTGAATATTAAAATTATTAGAGCATTTTCTTTAGCTCAAATTGTGATCAGTATTATTAATTAGTTGTCGCGACCAAGATCACGAAGAAATAGCAGCTCACGTGATTTTAAAAATAAAAAAATGGAGTCGCCACCAATTTTATTTAAATTAGGAAAAATTGAAAAACCTTTCTTCTTAAAAAAATAGTCTTTGAAAATCAGATCGGATTCGGGAGTCGGTTATGGATAGGAAATGGTGGAAACTTAATCCCACTGCACCCCTATCACACCCGTCCTGAGATGGTACCTTAAGTCAATTATGCAAAAACTTGATAATCTCAAATTTATTTATTTTACTCCTTTTAAAAACATTGTTACTATTTTTATTTTTATTTTTTTGGAAAAAAGAATGAAAAGAAAACCTAATTATGAAAATTTAATTTTTGGCTTGACAGAATAAATGTTTTGCTATTACGTATCCCCGAGTGCAATGAGAAACTCAAAGTCACGTAGTTCTGTAGAAAATCAGTGTGAGTTGATTGATTTTAATTAAGAAAAATATTTTTTGAAAAGGAATTTTGTTTGAAAACAAAATCATCCTTGTACGGGGTTCAAGTTAGCACTAGACTACTCAATAAACTCTTATGATCCAAACGACATTGAAGATAACATCCGCTATTCAATCATCATCATCAGTCATTGCATTGATTAAATTATTTTTTTTGTTTTTTTTCAGACTTAATAAATTACTTTTAAACTATCAATAAAAAAAACTTTAGCCCAAACAAATCTAACCCAAAAACAACAAAAAAAAACAAAACAAAAGCAAAAATAAACTCAAGCCCAAAAACCTCCAATCAACTAAAAAAATAAGAAAGAAATTTAAACCCAAAAGAAAAGTCTATCAGAAAATCCTAGTCTTCTCTTTATTTTATTTTTTATGAGTAACCATGAAGCCCATCCAAGCTCTCCTTTCCACTTAATATTTCTTTTATTCAAATATAAAAAAAAGGCCAACCCACGTTAAGTGGGCCTCTGCTTCAATCCAAAATTTTTGATTCAATACCAAAGACTTCAAACTCATCAGAATACAGAGGCAATGACTTTAGGAAACAAAACAATATCTAATGGTGAGAAGCTAAGAAACAAATGAGAGTAAGCAAATGAGATGGAGGCTCAGACCAGGCAAACGAGGGGAGCGGCGGTACTGCCGGTGGTGGCTTACGTCGTGGGTGGCATGGCTCGGAGGACATGGGTTAGTGGACGGCGCTCAGAGAGATGTCGCGAACCGACGACAATAGATCTGGGTTGTCGCGCTTTGAGGTCGACGAATCTGGAGCGGGCGGCGGCGACGCTGGTCCTGGAGGTACGGCGCGAGTTTGGACGGTCTGGCAGAGCTAGGTGCGATGTCGGTTCATTTTTCAGATCTGGAGTAACGGAGGAGCCTTCGGGTTGGGCATTTTCTGGTGGGTTCGAATTTGTTGGGTGGTTGCAAGGCCGCGCACGGTGTAGGGGGAGACGACGGGTGCGGTGCTGGGTTCGCGGTTGGGCTCGTGCGGTTGGTTTAACAGCGACGACAAGATGTAGCTGAAGAGCCTGGGTCGAACTGATGCGCCGGTGAGTGGAAGCGGTTGAGCGGGTCACGGATGAGTGTGGTGGAGGTGAGGAAAGATGATGAAAATGGTAGTTGGTTGCTTGTTAATGGTTGTTAGAGTAGTGGAAGGTTGAAGGAGGAAGATTATGGTTATGGGTGGTTGGAGGTTATTTGTGGTGGTGGGTTATGGAAGATAGAGATGGAAGGTGATGGTGGGTGGAGGTGGTGAAGGTTGGTTGGTTGAAAGTGGTGGAGGTTATTGGTGATGAGAAGTTGTTTGGTTGATGGGCATGGTTGGGTGGTGGTTTTGAAGATAGAATAGGTAACTATAGTGAAGTGGGTATGGAACCTTGGAGTAGGATGGTGGCTATGGTGGCTTGATGGAAATGTGAAAAGTGAAGATGGTGAAGGATGGCCTTATGAAAAATGGAAGGGTGGTCAAGATAAAGGTTTAAGGTGGTGAAGAAAAACCAAACGTGAGTGATTAAAACACGTCAGCGTGTGAGAGTGAGCAGGTCTGTAAGTGAGTGAAGGTGGAGGTTTTTAGTATGGAGGTAAGGATGAAGGGAGGTTTCACGTTGAGGGTGAAGGTTTCATGTGTTGCTAGTTGTTGGAGGGTGTAGATGGTTTAGAAATTGAAGGTTGAAGATGGGTGAATGGGAATCATCAAAATGTGAGCGAAGAGAAAATGAAAGAACCCTCATCCTCTTCTACATGAGTGAGCTTCCCCCCAAAATGAGTCTATCCCCGTGTAGGTCTTTGAGAAATCCAGAAAATCACCTACTGTGTGTGTGCCCCCTTTTTTCTAGTTTGAAAAGCAAGAAAATGAAAACAAAATGTTGTGTGTGTGTGCCGTTGGTGCCAACGTGAGAAAGGAGTCTGTGGGAGTGAAAAGTGAGTGGGGGACAAAGCAGCTTGTCCCCCTGTGTGTGCTACAGTGGTGCATAGGTAGTGCATGGCGAAAACAAGAAAAGGATCATAAAGTAAGAAAAGAAAATTGGTTCCCAACCCAAAATAGAAATACAACCAAGCAGCACGTTACTACCCTTTTTTTATTTTTATTTTTATTTTTTATTTTTTTGTTTTGTTATGTTTAGTTTGTTTTTTTTTTTTTACTAAGATAAGGTGGGCTTATGCATTTGGGCTAAGAAAAGGGTTAAGAAAAATGAGCCAAAAATGTGGACCATAATTTTTAATTTTCTTTTTGCCCCTTTTTTTTTTAATTTTCACTTTTGTCTTTGTTTTTTTTTTTTGAAACCCGGTCAAAATTGGGTGTTCACATTAGCCTATTGTTGTTAAAACACTGCTCATGTGGGTTTTGTTTTATGAGTCTTATATATAGGTTTATCATAGTGGGTATATTTAACTCATTTTAGTTATTCTATATATATATATATATAGGGAGAGGGCCCTATTCATAACTATTTTAGTGCATACAATTATCCCACTGATACTGACGCGTGAGTGTGGGATAGGAATAATATTTATCCCTCATCAAGATTGATTTTAAGGGTTTTAACAATGGCATCCTCATTGGCTCCTTTTCAAGGTAATCCTAAAAACTCTTTACATATTTTGATATGTCATAAATTTTGGGATTAATAGATCCGAAAAATTTTAGCAATGCTCTTATACCATTTGTTAGGCCATAGGGGGAACCCAAAAGCGGGGAGATCTCCATTAATAAGTTAAGTGAGAAACTATAGTAGTGGGACTAACGCCACATCTTGACCTAAAACTTTAAGGAAATAAGTTTATGGGTCTTCCCACTTATATACTCTTCACTTAACACATTCTTTACCAATATAAGACTTCAATACTCACACTTAAATTTTCAACATTCTCTCCCTTAAGTGTGAGTCTCAACATTAGTATGCTCCCCCTCAAGCGGAAGCAATTCTGAGTATTCGCAAGGTTAAGAAAAAAAAATGTGACTAATGAGCCAATTTTCATGTGTGTATGTAATTCACCATAAAATCAAACTCAAATTGCCAACAAAAGTTGGAAAGAAACAACAGTTTATCACACTGCGGAACTGATTCAGGAAGCTTGGCACAAATAAAGGTTGACACAAATGAAGGGTCCAGTAACAAAAGAAGGAATTAGAATCACAACATCCAACCCATTCTGTTTTACAAATTCAAGAAATGCATTCTCTGCTAAAGTCTTATAAATAGGATCAACCAAATGTCTTGAAATCATTAAGATAACCTATATCAATCCAATAACTCTCATCCATTAATGTTCTGGACCGTGATCTGGGACTCGGTCCCATGGGTCAACCCGGGCACGCATCTAACCGGAGTCATCCATCAACAACCCATCAGGAGTTCGCATGAGACACCGTTGAGACCCCGGCACAACGTATGTCGGACCACGACATCGGACAACAAGATCAAGATTTGCGTAGTGAATGAATCTCAGATTATCCATAACTGCTAATCACGATCTTATGAAATAATAACGCCTATAACCACCTTTAACTACTCATAATTGCAGTATCAATGTTCCTATTTAATAGGGATTTCCTACTACAATTAAGGAAAGACGTAATTCTAATTATACTCTATAAATATCAGGCTCAATCACCTTCAACAGATAACTATTACTCTTTAGCTTCAACCCTAATTGTGTATAGCCTGACTTGAGTATTGGAATCTCTTTGCAGGTACCAACCACCCTCGTATCAACACGCTCTACTACTGCGCAAGGAGAAAAACACCAGTACATGCCTATTCAGGTACATCTCAATATCCACTATTGAACATTGACGCCGTCTATGAGAATCCTTAAACTCATATTCTCACCCAACCATGGTGAGTACAAGACAGAAAAGGCAAACAAATAGCCATGGGATGATCTTTTATTCAACTTGTGAACTTGAGCAGCAGAGCTTTAGTCACATTCTACATGTAAAATAATACCCCAAAACCAGCATGTAATTGCAAGCAAATTAAATCTTAGAAGGCTTGAATTCATAAAAATTGAAAATGGGAGAAGAATTTAAGGGTGAAGTTCGGCTGGGAAAGGAAGATGACTCAACTGGATGCTTTGCAACACACACACGATCTTGAGAAATTATTGCATGCCATCGAGTAACCCGAAGAATTGTATTTATTCTATTCATATTTTAACAAAAAGGCAAATCCCTAATTGCTAGCTTTAACCATTTGTTACATAGATAATTATGGTCATAGTGTCTCACTAGATGGAGAGCCATCCAGTGACATAAAAAGTGTACATAGCTGCCTTACAGGTAATTGACATTAATAATAATAGTAATAATAAAAGCTACCTTATAGGTAGCCCTTTTCTTTGCAGCAATGAATTGTGTCATCAACCATTTCATCAAGTCCATACTTGAACACGAATCCAGCATCTATGAGCTTCTTTGACGATAAATTTGGTAACTTTTGACCTTCAATTTGCTTTAACGAGCTAAAAAACAATCAAATATTTGATGTAATGAGATCATAGAGAAATCATTTACTAAAATCTCTACTGTCAAGTATGTGAAAACATAGAGATGGACAATAGAACTCACTCTACTGTTGGCAGCTTAAATTCTGTGTATTTGGCAGAAAAAAGTTCATATATCCTTTCAACTGTTACCAAACATGATGAACAATTATACCTCCCTTTAGGATTAGGATGTTCAAGTAGAAATATATGCGCTCTGGCCACGTCATCCACATGTACCATCGGCGTCTGAATGGCGATACCAAATGGAATTTTGCCACCTGCATAAATTTCGTTTTATTAAGAATCTTAATCACATTGTATTGAGACAACAGAAAAAATGAAAGAGCAGCACTACTATCTAAACTGATGCAAGTACACCAAACAAAGTGTTTCTTAACTAGGTATAACAATATATTATTGTTTATACACTCAATCAAAGTGACATAACCACCAAACTCTGTCAACTATTAAATGGTAAAAAGCAGGAGAAGCAAATTGCATCACATACCAAATGCCAAAGACAATGAAGCACGGACTGAGCCAGGAAGCTTCGGACAAATGAAAGGTCCAAGAACAAAGGTTGGAATTACAGTAACAACATCTAATCCATTCTGTTCTCCAAATTCAAGTACTGCCTTTTCTGTCAGTGTCTTAGAAATCGAGTAAGACCATCCAACTTTCTTTGAAGCTTTAAGATAATCTACATCGCTCCAAAAGCTCTCGTTCATCACTTCATCATCTATGCCATTGAAGGTGACAGCAGTGGAACTAGAAGTGTAAACAACTCGCTTCACAGTCTTGGAATTGAGGCAGGCCTTCAAAATGCCTAGTGCACCATCAATGGATCTTTTGGTCACTACTTCCTCAGGTTCTCTTAGTTCAAAGTCAATTGGGGTAGCAACGTGGAAAACTCCAATGCACCCTTCAATAGCTGCACTTTCTGGGTTGCTGAGATCTGCGCTGAGAATTTGTAGCTTTTGGTTAGAAAGCTAACATCTTTCTTGTGCTCTGCTTTATTTTAAAAATAAACAAAATTATTATTTTGGTTTAATGAATCAACTATCAAGTAGCAAACATAATTCCCACTACCTCAGATCAGAAAATTTTCTCCGAAAAGAACATTGTTTTTTGGTAATATATCCAAAAAGAACATTTTAAAAATACGAAACAATCATAAAAATATTATTATTACACACACAGCACACAAAATAATGGACTAGACTTTTAACTCAAAATTGTTATGGTCAAATTAAGTGCACAAAACCAGTAAAATATTCACGCCCTGCAGGCTGCAGCATTCAGATTTCAGATCCTATATATATAACCAACAACACTAAATCACCAGGTAAACAATAACAAAGTTGAAATATTTATTGATGGGGTTGATTCTACCTGGGTCGGATCTCACAGTGGTATTAACACAGTAACCATCTTCAAGGAGCCTCTTGATAATCCATGAACCAATAAACCCTGTACCTCCTGTAACACACACTTTTCCTTTGCTTTCTTCCATTTTCTCACGGCTTCTCTTTTGTTCTGGTAACTAGTCTGCACTTACTCGATGGATAGCAAAGGAAAAGTGGAAATGGCAAAGTGCACTTAGGATCACAAGTAATAAAACGGTGAGAAACCGGATATCGTTCTCAGGATCATGGCCAACAATTCACTGTTAGCTACTATTTAAACCAAGATTTGAATTAAAATGGGTTTCAATAACAATAACAAAATCAAAAGAACCAAAAGCAATGACAATATTTTTGGGTTTTTCTAGTTGGAAATTTATCAAACACTTTGCAAAAATGAAAAACAATCAATTAATGAAAGAGTTGGGATCAAGTTTCATTTGATTTCACTTTTGCATATCAATTGGAATTAATACAATACTATTCCTATTTTGTTACGAATTCTCTAATTTAATCAAACCCTAATTAATGGCGATTAATTCTTTGTTCCCAATTAAAAACCCTAATTCCTTAGGTGAATTTAAGAGAAAACAAACATTACGATTTAGAATTCAAAGAGGTAACAAGCAAATCAATATACTATTCCTAGCCTAGAGATAAGCAAGGTTCATAATCTCATAACACAAATCATATATCAAATTTCCATTCAACATACAACCTTAAAATCATTCCAAAGAGGATCAATCCTTAGAAAGCATTAAGAGAAGAGATCATAAACTCAAAATAGAGATAGCAACTTATATTAATTAAATCCAATATCAATAACAATCAAGATCCATCAAAATCCACCTAATCCCAACAAGGGAGAGTTTAGCTAGACATGGAAATAAATGTAAAAACTAGAACAATAGGGAAGAAGATGCAAAACTCATGGAAGATTGAAGAAAATCGAGCTCCCACTCTTCTTCTCTTCAAATCCACCGTAGAGCTCCCAAGATGGGGTGTTTCTCTGCTCCAAAACGGCTCCCCACTCTTCTCTCCACGCCGCCACTCATTTAGGTCAGAAAATATGAATTTAAACTCTGGTATGGGCGCCTAGGCGCTTCGTCTGGAGCGCCTGGGCGCTATATGTCCAGAACGCATTTGCTGTCATGAGCGTGAGCGCCTAGGCGCTTCGATTTGAGCGCCTAGGCGCTCAACATCCAGCGTGTCTCCTTTGAAGCTTTAGGCGCTCTTCCGTAGCGCCCGGGCGCTAGGGGCTAAGAGACTTGTTCTTGATCTTCCTTGGAGGCTTTAAGTCCTCTCTTCGAGTGCTTTTCTTCGCCACATTGAGCTTCATCATATTTCTCTTGGTGCCTCGCAATCAAAACAACGATAAATGAGTTAAAGCACTAATAATTCTAATCAAAATGAACTAAATCTAACAAACTAACATAAATTAACTAAAAAGACAAAACAAAACTTTTTTTAAGGTCAAAACAACGTCAAAAGTTGGGCTTAAGCGGTGAAATCCCCTCAAAAGGCTTTGGAAAAACAGATAATCTAGCAGATTATCACCACCCCAAACTTAAAACTTTGCTTGTCCTCAAGCAAAAACAGAATAACAAATAAGCTAAAAGAAAAGACAACTCTACAACTCAAACACCAATGCTGAACTGAGTAAAATAAACCAAGAGTGTCCCACAACTCAAAAGCATCAAAGTCACAGCAAATCAATTCATACATGCACTCCCAAAAGTAGAATTCTCAACTGTGTAGTCGAAACTCAGAAGGTCAAAATAAGGGACATCACAACCATGCACTGATCACTCACAGCTTGAAAGTTAATGAACATGGCATGAAAATACACATGATAATTGGGTCACTTAAACTCTTATATTTGGGCTTGTGTTTCCCTCAGTCATCACTTATTGAGTTCACCCTCCTTGGATTTGCTTTTCATCTCAAACAAGCATGCACGCCAATCACAAATGCAACAATCAAAAGGACTTTATTCAGGGTCGCATTGGTGCCAAGGTACAAGGTAGATAAAATGAACATATAAACTGCTACCTTAGAGAGTAAGTGAGCATTGACACTTCTAACAAAACTTCAATTCACAAATCTCATACCTTTCACATTCTCCTTTTCTTTTATAATTCCCCAGTAACCTACATGGTCTCAAAGAGGTACTTGATCATTGAGTCAAGTATTTCCCAAGAACTCCATCGGTCTCAAAGGGGTTCCTATTCAACAAGCCAACTTTTTTTTTTTTTAACAATGGCCACCCCAAACTTAGTACATTGCTAACCCACACCTTCAGTAAATTCAATGCTCAATTACCCTTTTCAGGTGGATAAGACATTCATTATTTTGGCTATGGCGTGCTGTATGGGTCAAACAAAGAATTCAGTGTATTAGGCTCAAAGGGGCAACACAAAGGAAACAAACATCATTTGGTTGGCTATATGGCTATCTGGCTCAACAACAAAACTGTCTTTATCATGTCGATGCATTGTGCAAATCACGGCATGCAAATGAGATTCAAGCAAAGCTAGGAGAATAGAAACTCACCAGTGACCTCTCATCAAAGCAAAAATGTTGAAGGCTCAAAACAACTCCCACGGATGAATTATGAAATCCAATCACAAAAATCACCAAGTACATTAACAATAAGCTATAAGATTTATGCATGGAAGTCATAATCATTATTCAAGTACCACAATCTCAGAAATAAGCCCATAAAGCTTTCAAGTTTTCCTAACAGGCAGTGCATGCATGGTTGGCTCACATAACAATGATACTATCAAACATGGGAACCCACAAAAGTAAACTCCAAATAGTTCAACATTGGCTTGACTCACAAAGGCAATAAACTCAAATTAACAAGAAGTTAAAACTAAACTAAGAAATTAAGTAAAATGCATACGAGACACATTAAACAAATAAAAATTAAACAAAAATGACTAAAATGAAAAAGTAGAGATAGAAGAGCCTCGAGCATGGGTTGCCTCCCATGAAGCGCTTGTTTAACGTCATTAGCTCGACGTTGCTTCTCACTCATCAAGGTGGCTTGAAACAGGAGAAGTAGGATGACACTTTTCTTCGTCGTCGGATCTTTGCCTCCATACTTGGTCACCGACCTTGCAATCCCCTCCAAGGCATTTGGAACTTGACTTGAACACGGGAGTTCGAATAAACCTTAGCATGTGAGATTTCATCCGGCCATGGAGGTCTCAATTTTTCAGCAGATTTCAGCCCAAACTAACTCCTTTTGAGCTTTACCTTGGATGCAATTGACGGGGCATAGAGATCGATGTTAGTGCAGATTTATCAAAGACATTGATGGTCACTGGTCTCCATCCACCCTCAAAATCGAGTTCACCACCTCTTGGCACATCAATCAATGCTCCCTGAAGTTGCTAGGAATGGTCTTCCTAGAATCGAGGGATATCGTATCCTCTTCCATGTCTAAGACCACAAAATCTCTTGGAAAGAAGAATTTGTCAACCTTCACTAGCACGTCTTCCACAATACCATATGGATGCCTGACAGATCGATCTCGCTAATTGAAGGGAGATCATAGTAGGCTTAACTTCTCCAATCCCAAGTTTGTGCATGATAGATAGCGGCATGAGATTAACACTCGCCCCAAGATCACAAAGAGCCTTCTCAATGTTCAACTTACCAATGGTGCAAGGAATGGAGAAACTACCTGGATCTTTCAATTTAGGTGGTAGTTTCCTCCGAATTATAGCACCGCACTCTTCGGTAAGTGCCACAATCTCATCTTCCTTGACTTCCTTTTCTTTGACAAAGAACTCCTTCATAAATCGGGCATAAGATGGCATCTCGCTCAAGTGCCTCAAACAAAAGGAATGTTAATTTGTAAAGCTTCTTAAACACTTCTAGAAACTTTCCAAACTGTTTTTTATCTTGTTCCTTTTTGAGTCTTTGGGGAAATGGCGGTTTGATAGTTGGCGGTGGCATCTTCACTGCTTGTTCCTTTTGTGACTCCTTTTCATTAGAGTCATTAGACAAACCACCGTGAGTTACTTCAACTTGCTTGTTTGGCACTTCTTCATTGGTTTTCTCCTCCCTTGGTTGAGGCTCAAGTACCTTCCCACTCCTAGTTGTTATAGCTAAAACATGCTCATTTCCTCTAGGATTCGGATCGTGTCACTTGGTAATGAACCTGGAGGCCTTTCCGAAATCTGTTTTGCAAGCTGGCCCACCCGAGTTTCCGATTGCGGATTGAAGCATCCCGATTTCTAAACCCCGCTCTTGTTTCCTCCATAAAATCGTAGTTGTTTTGACAAAAGTGAGGTTTGTGTAGCCAACTTTTCTAAGGCTAACTCCCAAGAAGCCTTCTTCTCATTAGATTGAGGTTGGGAAGATGAAGGACCTTGATATGATGATTGTTGAGGGTGTCCTTGATATCCCAAATGTTTGTCTTGGTTGAGCTTGATTCTCTTGATTACTCCATGAAAAATTTGGGTGATTCCTCCACCCTGGGTTGTACGTGTTGGAGTAAGGATTATTCGCTGCCTTGGAGGGTTGCTCATGAAGTTCACTTGCTCTTGTGGAGGTCCAAACATGTTTCTGGACAATCCACACTTCCGTGTTCACCTCCACATAAATCACAGCCAAAGGAGCATTGCGCACCGCATTCACACTAAGAGTATTGACCTTCTTTGTGAGATTCTCAAGCTGTTGAGTCAAAATTTTGTTTTGAGCCAACAGTGCATTCATAGAATCAATCTCCAAATATCCCCTTTTTACTGCAGCTCTTTCTCCAACCCTCTGGTAGTCATTATTGGCCATTATTTCAAATAACTCCCAAGCTTCTTCTGGGGTCTTATAATTCAATGCCCCACCTGCTGCAGCATCAACCATGGCTCTAGTTTGAGGTAGCATGCCATTATAAAAACTCTGCACTTGAATCCAGAAATCAAAACAGTGATGTGGGCATTTCCTCAGTATTTCATTGTATCTCTCCCATGCTTCACTAAGAGACTCCCCGTCAAACTGCCTGAATGATGTGATTTCACTTCGCAACTTTGCAGCCTTGGACGGAGGGAAATACCTTGTCAAAAATTTCTGAACTAAAATTGCCCAAGTAGTTATGCTTCCTCTTGCCAATGAGTCCAACCAGCTCTTAGCTCTGTCCTTCACAGAGAAAGGAAACAATCTCAGACGAATAGCATCTTCACTCACCCCATTGAGCTTCACCGTATCACAAATTTGCAAGAAACCCGCTATATGTGCATGTGGGTCTTCATTATCAAATCCTCCAAACTGATTGTTTTGCACTAAATGGAGTAGAGCCGGCTTCAATTCAAAATTATTTGCCTGAACTGGCGGTCTTGTTATGCTTGCTCCACACCCATCCATGTTAGGAATAGAATAATCCATGAGAGTCCTAACAGGTGGTTGTGGTGGTGGAGGATCTATATTTTCTCCATGCATGTTGTGGGTTTGATTTTCTCTATTGTCTGCCATATCTTCAATAACAATGTGAGTATCACCCAAATTCCTTCTTCGCTCTCTTGCTTGCTTCCTCAAAGCTCTTGCAGTTCTTTCTATCTCCAAGTCAAAAAGAAGATGATCTGGTTGAACAGTACCTCGCATACACTAGACACACAATATCAGAGCAAAAATAACCCAATGAAATAAATAAACAAAAGAAACTAAACACTACAATGAATAAACAAAACAAAAAAAATGTTTAAACTAGTGGCTGCCTTTGATATTACCGATATTGGTAAAATCGATCCCTCAAGAACGGCGCCAAAAACTTGATGTGACCACGGCAAGTGTACCGGATCGTCAAGTAATAAAAACGGTGAGAAACCGGATATCGTTCTCAGGGATCGATGGCCAAGTACCAATTCACGAAGTTAGCTACTATTTAAACCAAGATTTGAATTAAAATGGGTTTCAATAACAATAACAAAATCAAAAGAACCAAAAGCAATGACAATATTTTTGGGTTTTTCTAGTTGGAAATTTATCAAACACTTGGTGTGCAAAATGAAAAACAATCAATTAATGAAAGAGTTGGGATCAAGCTTCATTTGATTTCACTTGTTGCATATCAATTGGAATTAATACAAGCTACTATTCCTATTTTGTTACCGAATTCTCTAATTTAATCAAACCCTAATTCCTTGGCGATTGACCCTTTGTTCCCAATTAAAAACCCTAATTCCTTAGGTGAATTTAAGAGAAAACAAACATTACGATTTAGAATTCAAAGAGGTAACAAGCAAATCAATGACTATTCCTAGCCTAGAGATAAGCAAGGTTCATAATCTCATAACACAAATCATATATCAAATTTCCATTCAACATACAACCTTAAAATCATTCCAAAGAGGATCAATCCTTAGAAAGCATTAAGAGAAGAGATCATAAACTCAAAATAGAGATAGCAACTTATATTAATTAAATCCAATATCAATAACAATCAAGATCCATCAAAATCCACCTAATCCCAACAAGGGAGAGTTTAGCTAGACATGGAAATAAATGTAAAAACTAGAACAATAGGGAAGAAGATGCAAAACTCCATGGAAGATTGAAGAAAATCTGAGCTCCCACTCTTCTTCTCTTCAAATCCACCGTAGAGCTCCCAAGATGGGGTGTTTCTCTGCTCCAAAACGGCTCCCCACTCTTCTCTCCACGCCGCCACTCATTTAGGTCAGAAAATATGAATTTAAACTCTGGTATGGGCGCCTAGGCGCTTCGTCTGGAGCGCCTGGGCGCTATATGTCCAGAACGCATTTGTCATGAGCGTGAGCGCCAGGGCGCTTCGATTTGAGCGCCAGGCGCTCAACATCCAGCGTGTCTCCTTTGAAGCTTAATGGCGCTTAGGCGCTCCTTCTGTAGCGCCTGGGCGCTAGGGGCTCAGCAGACTTGTTCTTGATCTTCCTTGGAGGCTTTAAGTCCTCTCTTCTTGAGTGCTTTTCTTCGCCACATTGAGCTTCATCATATTTCTCTTGGTGCCTGCAATCAAAACAACGATAAATGAGTTAAAGCACTAATAATTCTAATCAAAATGAACTAAATCTAACAAACTAACA
The DNA here is from genome assembly GCA_029884605.1 of Ormosia emarginata. Lineage (NCBI taxonomy): Eukaryota > Viridiplantae > Streptophyta > Magnoliopsida > Fabales > Fabaceae > Ormosia > Ormosia emarginata. The sequence continues at coordinate 9,971,249 of JAQQTP010000068.1, forward strand.
TAAATTAACTAAAAAGACAAAACAAAACTTTTTTTAAGGTCAAAACAACGTCAAAAGTTGGGCTTAAGCGGTGAAATCCCCTCAAAAGGCTTTGGAAAAACAGATAATCTAGCAGATTATCACACATCCTATTCAGGACACCTGTTCCTTTATAATTGGAAGTTGGAACTAATACCATTCCATTAATTAGCTTTTTTTTTTTTTTTTTTAGAAATAATTTATTTTTTTACTCAATTTTTTAATTAATCTTCTTAATTATTAAATAAAAAAATATTAAATATCTTTTATATTTTTAAAATATTATATTTATTTATTTCTTTATTTAATATTTTTTATTTAATATTAAAATAATTAAATAAAAAAATATAATATTACTCTTTCATTTTTCTTTGGTTATATTTCCTTAGCCACTCATTTCACCCTTTTGTCGCACTTTCTATACTTTGATTTTGGTATATGGATTATTATTGTTGATATAATTTGCCATTAGTATTTGCAATAAGTAATATCTGTTCTCTTTCTCTCTTTCCGTTCTCCATTTACGCTGCTAGGTAAATTCCACAGGAAAATAGTCCTTCATGCTTTATAGATTTTAGTGGCAGACCACAGGCAATTAATATTAGCTTGTCTTTTACGTCACTTGAGCACTAACTTATTAGGATGGGATTCCTTTAAGATCACTTCTAGACCACATTATGACAACAACTACCACTGAAAAGGTCAATTTGTTGTTGAGGATTTTTTTTTTTGACTTTTTACTGAGCACAATTTATTCCAGTCCAACACTGATGAAAATTCAACGAAGAAAATTAGGAATGTCTGTCTTATACAAGAATGCACATATTATGAATGACACTGCCATGAAAATGGGTAATGGAAATCCACATAGAGTGGATAACATTGCCATGAAAAATTGTCTGAGAGCTAGTTCGGGACTTAGGAGAATGAATTGGAAGATTCAATTATAGATAAACCACATTGGGTGTGTCCTGATTTTGACATGGAAATGGATAGATAGACTGTGTCACCGTGCACATGCCATTTATATATGTGCAACAGAAATTGTCATGACAAGAAACACTAACTAGGTAGCAATGCAAATTGGGGTATGGATTGAGACAGGGGACTTGGAAGATTGGAAACAATTACTAAGCAAGGTTTAGAAAGTGTTACTGGTTTAATTTTCTTAGAACTCTAGCTGAACTTTCTATCTTCTAAATAAAATTAATTCAATACGCACCCCCTTAATGTCTTCAGATAGTTCAATGTTCATCATGGTCCAGAGGGACACAAAATCACTCAAAGGATTATGTTAGCGACATTAATTATAATTGAGATTATAATTAATTACAATAAATTTTAAGAATAATTGTAATTGATTTAATACATAATTAGATTGATTTACTACATAATTATATTTTATTATTTTTTCTGTATAGCAGTCTTTTTGTATAAATAGATGCTAGCTCTCCTGTATTCATTTATTCAGAAATATACACAAATTTATTAATATTTGTCTTTATTTCTATTTCTAACATGGTATCAGAGTAATTATATTCATTTTGAAGAGAATTTCTAACTTGAGATCATAGTCTAGACTCTCAGTTTAATCTTAGATTCCAGACTTTAGACTTCGTCCTAAATTTCAGGCTCCAGACTTAGTCTTAAATTCTAAACTCCAGACTCAATTATCATCATAGTCTATTCCGCACTCTGGTTTCCAAACTCAAGTTAATTTCTTCTATACCCACTTGAATTTGAGGAGGGATGTTAGTGTAATTAATTATAATTGATATTATGATTGATCACGATTGATTTTTGGGATGATTGTAATTGATTTAGTACAAAATTATATTGATTTAGTACATAATTATATTATATTTTTTTTTTCTTTATAGCAGTCTTTTTGTATAAATAGAGACTAACTCTTCTTTATTTATTCATTCAGAAATATACACAAATTTATTAATATTGATATATCTTTTTTTTTTATTTCTAACATGGTATCGAGATGTCTCATCCTTTGTGACTTTCTCTATTTTTTATTTCTTAAAGATTAGAACTTATTTATATGTTAATCTCACAATAATTTGTAATCATCATATCGCTATGCAGTTAAAGAATCTCCCTTTATCCAATTGGTGCAACTGGCTAAAAGAATCGGAATAATTCCTCTCTTCTTTGACCGTTTTGATTTCCAAACGGAAACGTTGTTTAGTAGAAATAACTTCATACATATACTTGTGTGCATGTCAAGAGCCATCTTAATTTGCTACCTATATAAAGCAATCAATCATATTCTTCGGCTATTTATTGTTTTATTAACTTCATGGTTAACATCGACTACAGATAACCCTTTTACTTGCATCAGTGAATTGCGTCCTCAAACATTTCCTCAATCCCATACTTGAACTCAAATCCAGCGTCAATGAGTTTCTTTGAGCTTAAATCTGGTAGCTTGGATCCCTTAAAGCTATAAGAAGAAAAACGGATATTAGTTAGAGTACTGAGATCATAGATCTCTAATATACTTAATAATGACGTTTACATGGAGAAGGATAACCCTAGTGTTGGTATTAATTTAAAATTTTAGGTATTTGTCATGAAGCAGTTTTGCCATCTCTTCGATGGTTACAATGCATGGTGAGCAATTATATCTCCCTTGTGGATTTGGATGCTCAAGCAGAAAAATGTGTGCTCTAGCCACATCATTCATGTAATAAAGGGATACGAAGTAGGGCACCAAAGCGAACCTTGTCACCTGCAGAATCAATTTCACTTTGTTTAGAATTTTACAAGGAACTTGAAAGATATTCATTTATTTAAGAAAAAAAAAAACTGCGTGACTAATGAGCCAATTTTCATGTGTGTATGTAATTCACCATAACAAAGATGTCTACTAAGAAAATAGAGAAAACAAAATTCACCATACATCTAAAATATAACGCTCCGAATGGAAGAGTGGACCAAGGCTATATCATAAATATAATTCAATAAAACTTTTAGGCAATATCCGATGGAGGGATATTCAGCAATCATATTGTACCTTATTTTTCAGCTAAATAATAATGAGAAGAATAACAATTAACCATAAATTTAATAATATAAGCTCATCGCAAAACAATCATTTTTTGATATTGTTGTTAGGTGGTGTCTGACTAGCTTGCGTGCTACCTCCTCAATCCGATCGTTAATGATATACTAAATTTTCGAAATATCAAGTTTGATATTCGTTTAAAATTGGAGGTTGTCCATAAAATTTAAAAATAATCAACTTATTTTCTGTTATATATTGGTATTAATTTGATATTAAATTTTCGTATTAATATGTAACTTTTATTAATATACGTTTTTTTTTTTTGCTATAAATGATTGTACACACAAGATTTGCTCAAAATAATCAACGCACACACATTACACTTGGAGTGAGAAAAATCTAGGTCCAGCTTTTGCTCATATGTGAAAGATGTAAGTAAGATTTTATTTCAGAATCTCACAATCAACTGCAGAAGTCTTTATCAGCTGAGTTAGCTAACACCCTTTTAATTAATATATTATTTAATACTTGAAATTATATGATTTTTTTATTTTTTGAAATGGTTGGATGAAAGTGAAGATAAAGAGTCTTCTCTAAATAATAAAAAAAAGAAATAAGCTTAAATATGATTTTAGTCTCTAAATATATCAATTTTTAGTTTTGGTCCCTTAAAATTTTTTATTACAATTTGTATTTTTGTAATTTTAAAAATGAATGAAATTGACTCAATACAATTTCCTCATATTAAATTATTTTTAGCCCTTGAAATAAGATAATATTTAATATGAGGGAGTTAAATTAAGCTAATTTCACTCAATTTTAAAATAAAGATAAAGACTAATTTTACTCACTTTTAAAGTTATAAGGACAAAAATTTTAACAAAAAAAAAAAATTTAGAAACCAAAATAAAAAACTAATATATTTAGAATGACTAAAAATATATTTAACTAAAAAAAAAAAGCATGTCTCGATCAGATCTAATCTAACATATTTAAAATAAACTTTTTAACAATCCATGAACCAATAAACCCTATACCTCCTATTACTAGAGATGGATCCAAGGGAGGCGAGCATGAGTCTTGACTCTCCCTTTTTTCATTAATTTTTTTAAGTATTAATAATTTAATTTAATTTATTAAAAAATAAAAAATAATTATATTAATTTTTTATAATGTTAATATTTATTATATTGACACTCTTATTTAAAAATTATATACACATATCTCATTTTATATATTGTTATTACACTTTAACATTTTTTTTGTTTACAAAATTATATATACTCATCTTACTTTATATACAAATATTACACAAAATCCTATTGAAAATACCAAATAAGAAATGTATGAGTAATTTCTCAAATAAAAAGAGTGTCAATATTATAATTATGATCAGGAGAGGTCAAGTATAATTATACCAAAGATAAAAATGATGAAGTTAAAAGAGTTTATACTTAAAATGTATTTGACATGTGATTCATAATTATTTTATATACATTGATATTACAATTTAAACTCATATACATTGACTAATAATTTTTTTTTTACTTTTTTCATTTTATTCATAAATTTTCTTATATAATGAAAAGAAAAATATTTTTATAAAATAAACAAATAATAATATATTTATCTTTAATTTAAATAATACATTTTAATTTTAACCCACTAAATAATTTAAGGTGAATATATCTTTAATTGTTAATTTTAATTTTTTTTTATTAAATAATATGATTCATGATTTTTGATTCTTTTACTGACTATTTTCTGAATCCGTCCCAGTATGTTACGCATACTCTCCCGTTTCGACACTCTTCCTGTGGTAGTGTAGTCTTTTTGTTTGTGATATATCTGCTTCCAATACGTTGGATCAACTTGATGGAAAGGGAGGGAAAAAGTTGCACGTCTATATTTTGAAAATGTTTCTGTGAATTGTGATATATGTTCGCTCATCGTATCAAGGCTTCTGAAATAGTCATTTTGAATAATTTCTCAGTTTGTAATTGATAAAGTCTTTGCATCTTTGCCAGTATTAAATACATGAACTTGTACACATTCAGCATATCAAATTAGACATGACAAACTTTTCGTCTATACCCATAATTAATAGATACATGTATTTATATAATTTTCTATTTATTAATGAACACATGTATTTATATAAATTATTGTGCATGAATTAATATATTATATTATGCAATTATATTTAAAAAAATCATACTTTTAATTTAAACAATATAATGAATATACAGAAACTAAAAAATTCAAAATTAAGGATAATTCCTTTTGTTTGGAATTATACTATGGGGGATGCTTCTTCTATGAAACTATTGATTTGATCTCGTGCCTTCATTGAGGTCCAATGTTTTATTTATGTGTTCCTTCTTGCCTCTTGCATTGATGCCATATGGATTGCTCTCTTTGCTTCTTAGAAAAAAGTTGTGAGTAATTCTTAGATAGACATGGTCTATCATAGTGTTTATTAAAAAATTTGTTAATTGTTTCACAATTTGATTCTAAATCTTAATTCGGGAAAGTGAATCACTTTCTCTATAGATTCTTCAATAATTAAGAAATTCATATCACAAATATAAAAAATAGAGAGTAATCAAATAAGTGTAAATAAAGAAATTAAAGTACATAAAAATGAAAGCAATATAATTGAAATTGACAAGTAAATAAATGAAAGCATATAAAAAACTGAGAATTAAACTTGTAAAAAGATAAATTTGATTGAAAAGTAATAAAAGCAAGTAAATGAAAACATGTAAAGAAAGCAGTATAAATCTTGAAATGAAATAAAAGAGAATAAACTTGAATGAATTGAAAAAAATGGGAGAAAGTAAAAGAAAACAAACTTGACTGAATTGAAAATGTTAGTTAAAAACTTATAGTGCACGCGTCGAATCCTCTTATGTGTGTGGAATGTATAGGGATTTTACAAGTTCTAACATTTATTACATTGTACAAATTAATATTTATAGACAAAGATCCTAATTACTTGTAACCACCAATAACTACTCATGATAGATAAAGATTCTAATTACTTGTAACCACCAATAACTACTTATGATAGACAAAGATTCTAATTATTTGTAACCATTAATAACTACTCTTGATAACTTCATTTGTCTTCAAATCTTCAATGGTCAGATTGATAATAAGCACTTTCAACAACTACTCCCTTGAATAAATCCTCATTATTCAAAGTTTTCGGCAAAATGTCGAAATGTATTTTTCAATACTAACACATAGACACTCAAATCATTTTTTGACATGTGTAAGGTAATAGGGACCATCATAAAATTATACCAATCATTAATAATACTTTTACATATATCAAATAATAATTTGTGTACCTAAATGATGACGTAATAAACCGTACTTACCTAAAAATTTCTCATCAGTAGTAGCATTGGAGCAAAAAGAAAAGACTAAAACATACCAAGCAAGCAAGTGATCATCGGTTATGCAAAGGCTAGGTGAGAATAATAAATATTAACAAATAGTATAAAAAATAAAATATTTATTTCTAATAAAATAATATTATTTGTATAAAAAAAAGTAAATTTGATTCACTATTAATGTAAAATAGATTTTACATTATTATTTAATAATATAATGATGTGTTGATATATCTTTAAGAGTTAGACTTTCTAAATATTGGTAGTAATTAATTGTCAAACTTTTCTATTAATTTGATAATATATGATTAGATGATAATATAAATTTTACACTAATAGTAGATCAAAATTAAATCCTTTTATTAATATATAATATAAAATGAAAAAAAAAAATTGTATAGAACTCACTCAATTGTGTTGGTAGTTGAAATTCTGCTTATCTGGCTAAAACAAGTTCAGATATCCTTTCAATAGTTACCAAAGGTGATTAACACTTATACCTCCCTTTTGGAGTAGGATTTCAAGCACACATATATATATATATGTGTGTGTATATAGTTACATTATCCACATGCACTGCATCTCAGAAGGACGAAACTAAATGGAACTTTGTCACCTGCATAAATGTCCTTTTATCAAGAATCTTAATTTATGATCTGGCCTATTGCATAAATCTGAATTGAAGCAAGTACACGAAACAGAGTTATCATTATTATGTTTGATCTAGCCTTTCTTCACTATGTAAGATTTATGATTGTTAAACATTTTGTCAAGTTTGTTACGGGAATACCACGTCCTCTTCTATAATCTTCTTAGAAAATACTATATTTCCTTTTTCATAAATATGTATAGATACTTGAAATTGGAAAAAGCATAAAAACAAATCACGCATAATTTAATGTGATTCAACCTAATATATTTACATCTATGAATGAGAAGAATCAAGTCTACTATCAAAACAAATTTAGCCTATAGGCTTACAAGGCACTCTCTCTCATATTCTTATTCCCATTCTCATTCTCATAATCCTACCAATTCTTAATATAAGTATTTATAACTCACCACCCTTGCTCTCCAAGCAAAACTTCCTCTCCAAGCAATCCTACCTGGTCTCCAAGTAGTCTTACTTAGTCTCCAAGCAATCATTTTGACATTCTTAATTTCCTATTTAAAACAAATCTCACATATCTATCACTTATCTACCAAATCTCTAACTTATCTCTTACAAATCTAGCATATCTTTTACAAATCTTTGATATAATAGGAAACTATGGATAATCATCTTCAATGGAATTTGGATCAAACCCAACAATCTCTAACTTAAGCCAAATTACATCATCAACGAACGAATTTTCAAATTTTTGTAAATGTTCAAATATATCAAATCTTCAAATCTACTATTATCAGTAGAATACATCGTTTGATCTCGATGTCAAGAAGACTTTCCACACACATACTATCATTCATAACGAAACAAATCTTCAAATCAAATCTAGCAAATCTTTTATTTAAATCTTCATGTTTGCATCATTGTTATATGGAACATGCCGCTTAACCTCTATGTCAAGAAGACTTTCGACACATCTGCCACATCTACCGCTATTATAACGAGACATACCACCTTGAAGTTGACAGTAACACAAAAAGAGGGGTTGAATTGTGTTCTTTTTTCTTGAAATATAACCTTCTCACAACTTTCTTAAGTTGTTCAAACTTGGAGGTGAGAAGGTTCTAACTTGAAACAATAGATCAAAGAGAAGGTTTATAGTAACAAAATAGAATAAGGGGATACAGTTCTGAGTGAGTTTGTAAGGTTGATATAAATGAACTTTCTCACTACAGAATAAGAGTGTAAATGTTCTTTTCAAAACTATATTTTAATCTTCCAATTCTCTTCTTATTGAAAACAATTTTAAAATGAATAAATTAGCTTAGATGATTAAGTGAACAAACTTATATTCAGACTAATTAAGTTATATTTCTTTGTGAAACTTTAGCAGAATATCAGTTCACTTAATATTTAGTCAGTTTGGTTTGTCAAGTTTCATAACACTATCAGATAGTTTGGTTTTTCCTCTGGTACTCATGATTCTGCTTTGTTTACTAGCAAAATTGATAGAGGTACTATTATGTTGCTTCTCTATATTGATAATTTGATTATTAGTGGTAATGATACTACTGGTATTCTTGAGTTTAAACAGTTCTTGAGTTAGCATTTTGAGATGAAAGATCTTGAACTTCTCAATTACTTTCTGGGTCTTGAAGTCCCTTCTTTTGTTGATGGCCTTTTTTATGTTTCAAGTTAAATATGTCTTGGATCCTATCTCTCGAGTCGGTCTCACCAACAATCACACTGAATCAACTCCTCTAGAGCCTAATGTGAGATTAACACCTTTGGATGGTACAATGCTTGATAACTCTACGCTCTATCGGTAGTTGGTTGACAACTTGAATTATTTTACTATAACTCACCTAGATATTTCATATGTTGTTCATTTAGTCAGTCAATTCATGTCAGTTTCACGCATCACTCACAATATTGTTATTCTTCTTATTATCCGCTATGTGAAGGGATTCATTTTTCTATAAACTCTTCATTGATCCTTCGAGCCTATTCTGATGCTGATTGGGGTGGAGACCCCACTGATCGTTGATCCACAGCTGGTTACTGTTTTTTTCTTAGTGATGTTATTATTTCATGACGAAGCAATAAATAGACTCTGATTGCTCGTTCCAATACTAAAGCAAAATATCAGGCTCTTGTCGACATCATTTCTGAGATACTCTACTTACATTAGCTACTTGATGATTTGGGTTTCTCTCAATCATCTTCAACTACTCTCTATTGTGATAATTGAAGTGATATTCAAATTGCTTACAATGATGTTTTTCATTAGCGCACCAAGCACATTGAAATTTATTGTTACTTTATTCATCAACACCTTTTTCGTGGTGCTCTTCGTCTCATATCTATTGGAACTCTTGACCAGCTAGTCAATCTATTCACCAAAACTCGTCATCTTAGTCGCTTCCATACTCTAGTTTCCAAAGTCAAGTTAGTTTCCTATGCACCCACTTGAGTTTGAGAGGGAATGTTAGCATGATATTAATATGTTAGTATCTGTTAAGATATCTGATTGATTTGATTTGTATATAGTTAACACGATATTATTTTAATTATATTTATTTTATTTCTTTTCTTGTATAGTCCATTTTCTGTATAAATAAGAAACCCCTTTATACTTAAAACACATTCAGAAATATACAAATCATTTAGTGTCTTTGTGTTGTCCGTCTCTGTTTCTAACAGAATCGTGGCGCTTACCAATAGGTATAAGTAGAAATAGTTATGCCCTAACTATATATCTATAACTTTTGGCGTAGTAGTAAGCGTTCAATCTAACAAGTGATATTATAGTCAATGTTACGAGTTCGATTCCCGAAAAGGCACAAATTACTAGAAGCAGGTGCTAGGATGAAGATTGTTGGTTGTGAGTTAACATCTTGCAATGGCAAGGCTCAGGTGGGGTCGGAGTCAGATCGAACCGTGACGCTTGCTGATAGACTTAAGTTGAAAGAGTTGCACCCTAACTAATAACTATAACTTTTGCCCTAGTAGTAAACACTCAATCTAACTCTCTCTCTCTCTTTCTCTCTCTCTCTCTCTCTCTCTCTCTCTCTCTCTATATATATATATATATATATATATATATATATATATATATAATCACACTTGAAATGAATTGGGTTGGGACACTTGGAATTTGTTTAATTTGTCTAGTCTCTGTCGTTTCATCTTGAACTCCTTCTCATAGCAGCTACACAAATTATATTGTCATCAATATCCATATATGCACAAACATACAAATGAACCGACAATGTTTAATAATATCGCACACATATACATTTGGTGAAATAATCATTCAAATATGCTAGAATTTGGAAAGGCACATAACCAATTATCAGCAATGATAAAATAATGAAAGTGAGGAATGAGGAACCTACCAAAATCCTTGAACCTTAATGAGGATTTCGATGGCAAGGTCAAATTCTATGGAGACCGATGGGGTTTGTAGACAGATGAGCCATCATAAAGGGGCGAGGAAGAAAAATGTCCTTTTGTTTCTTGGTAGATTTAGGGATAGCCTATGTCTTTGACATATTTTTTTCGACGGAGCCACTTGAAAGTGGCTTAAATCTCATTTTCCGAGTGGGAATATAGTCAGAATCTTAATAATAGTTTAGAAAGCTCTCAAAGATAGCGCAAAATTTATACTCATGAAAGGTTTCTTCTACCATGCATAAGTTAGCATCTGGCATGACAACCTGGAGCAGTAAGCCATGATGAGCTCAACACAAATGAGATGTGAAGCTTGCATATCCATCCAAACCAAAGATTGTAAATCATTATTTGGGCAGTTGAGCAATAGTGCAACACTGTATGTTGTACTAATGAGTATACGTGCAGTTGGTCGAGAGAAAGAACCAACAAAGCCTTCTACTGGACTCTGTTTCTTTCACCATGCATCCAAAATTTACCACCATTTTGATTTGCATCCTCTGGATTGGGCAACAACAGATAAATTAGATTTTCAATATTGCTATCAAGAATCAAGTTCACTTAACCCATCAATTTTGCTTTTCTCCCAGTGATAACCAAAAAAAAAAGAAATAAAATAAGCAAGAATTCCACAGTTATTATTGGACAGACGCATCCTGCATTTACCTGTAAAGTTGGCCAACTGAAGTGAATAACGTTGGCATTTAAGGCTGCGTTTGGTACACCTGATAAGATAATATATGATAGTATAAGGTTGTAGGATATGACTTGATAGTATAAAAGAGCTGATAAACTTTTATCATATCAAGTGTTTGGTAATTATTGTATAACCAAACTAATTGTAAATATAAATATTTCTAATGACAAAATTATCCTTTATAAAAAAAAAATCTTGACCTTTCCAGAACTGATAGGATAACAGAAGCCACGCCGCTGCTTCACCTTTCTAGAACCACTCTCATTTTTCCCCTGCCTACAACAGAAGCTGCTCCTCCCTCTAACGAGGTTAACCATGGTGAGGCACTCATCGCGATCGACAATGAGTGCGAGCTTGACGGAGGGGTGGAGGGCAAGGTCGTTGACGACCTCGCAGTGGACGGAGGGGAGGAATCGAAATCCATTTCTGAGTAATCAAAATCCAGAAAGGGATCCATTTCTGAGAAGAACATCTCCCTGGACTTGATGTCTGGGGCATCCATCAGCTTGGACACAAAATTCGGGTTGGGAATGAGCCACACCGCTACTTCAGCGTCGTCGTGGTTGAACTTGTCAAAGACAATCCCGTCGTCGGTGGGGACCATGAAGCTGAAAGCGGCATAGACTTTCACGATGGACTTGGCGTAGTCGAAGAAGGGCTCCATGGGGACGCGCTCGTGGCAGCGGGCGAGGGGGTTAGCAGAGTGGATATCATAGTGGGGTGGAGGAGGAAGGGTGGGGTGGTGTTGGTGGGGTATGGGTGGTGGTGATGGTGGGAATAGGGGTAGGGGAAGGAGTGGTGGTGGTGGTGGTGGTGGTGATGGCGGTGGAGTAGGGGTGGGGGTGGTGATGGTGTTGAGGATAAAATGAGAGAAGTGATAAAGATGAAGTTGAAGATATGATAAGAATAAAAATTTTATCAAGTCTTATCATGTACTATGTGAGAGAATAGAGTTATCAACTTATAATAAGATAAAATGACTTAACTTGATTTTATTATACTATCAAATAAATATTTTAAATATTAAATAAAACTTGATAGTATTAACTTATAATATTAAATCTTTTTTATATATGATGCATCAAACGTAGCATAAGTAGCATAAGAGGATTAAAGAGAAACTTGTTATCTTCTATTAGAAGCACGGTAATAATGAATATTAAAGATTGTGTAGGAGTGGGACGGGACAAAATTAAAACAAATTTTGAACCGTTACTATATATTGGAAAAGTTAAGTAATGGCAATGGTTATTGAAGAAACAGCTGCTAAAGATATATGAGAATGTGAGAAGACCATAGGTCACACGTCGGTAACATTAAAGTGAGATGGACATGAAAGTAGAGAGGAAAATGAACAGGAGTGAAGAATGATAAAAAATTGCTGGTGTGGCAATTGGACAGAGGTTAACATTGTTGACGTGTCATTTTTACAGTCCGCGTTTCAGCTTTTACATATTATATAAATAAAAAATAGATGTGAAATGTTATTAACACATTTTTTTATGAGAAATACTTGTGTATTTATATAAATTGTATAAATTAAATTAATTAATAATTTACACATTATCACTTATAAATTTTCATGTAAAATAATTGTAATACAAAATCTATATAATTATACAAATATTAATTGATTAATTTATTCATCTATAAAGATAAAATCTACATTTCACACACTCAATTTAACACACTATTATTGGACCACATCATTCACCTCCTTTAAATTGCATGTTCACCATTTTTACAAGTTTACTTAAAAATTATTTTTTCTTTTATTTTTAATTATTAGGCTATTTATGGGAATGGGTTCATCCTCTTCCCTCATATGAAGGAGCGCAATGCACCTCAACACTTTTCACCCTCTGTCGGCAGCCAGTCTCGGCCGGCCATCAATCATCCGTCGACCCCTCGTCTAGCTGGCCAGTCCTCCATCCAACGAACTTAAGCGTACGTCCAGCGACAATCTCATGTGGCAGCTTACATAATCTTTAAGTCCCTCTCGATTTTCATCCTCTTGAGCCCAATTCTGGTTCCTACTACCACCATCACCATTGGCCTTGCCTTGGCCAAAATTTTGGTGATGGGAGCTAAGGTCGGTGCCGACGATGGGATCAAACGTCAGTGGCAACAATGGGAGTTTCACATGCGTAGTACCCTTCGACACAGCCTCACAACTGATACAATGGATGTAAGGGCCTAGGTAGGGTGATTTTCACGAAACAAAACAAGGGCGTTTTATGTAATTTTGTTTTAATAAAGCAATTCATTCGTGCAAACTTGTTTACCCGCTAAACAAGTCACAAGTTTTTAAAAGAGTTTGACGTGAAACTAATAATAAAGAATGTGTAAAAGAATTTGTTAATTACATTCTTCAAAATTAAAAATACCATGAAACTTATAGTGGGACATACTAGTTAAAGGCTAAAAGAAAAAGGGACAAACAAGGTACTAACATCCAATAGCTATACATTCATGGGATAAGAAATGCTATATTGATCAAAGCCCTTCTAGAGTATTGGCATAATATTCTAAATAACGGCAACCATTTTAGACACCATCCAATCCTTTACACCACGAAAAGCAAGGAAAATGAGACAAGAAAAATGGGAAATGAAAGAATATACTGAAAAGATATTTTTTGGAAAATTATATGGAACCCGAGCACAAATACGAGTTCCAAAACCAATGGCGGAGCCCCATTGTACAAAGGGGGAGCATCTCCCCTTGATTTTTTATTTTTTTATTTTGAAGTGGCTAGTATGTTAATATTCTTTAAAAGACTTATAAGTCCCTAAAACACCTATTTTTCCAATTTTCCATTTTCTTGACAACAACGAAGTCTTTTTTCTCCTTGATTATAGGTACTCATTACTTTTATTTACTTTCACTCTAAGACTTATTAGGTATGGAATTTCTATTTTTACTTTAAGAAAGTGGTAGAACTTCAAATATAATGTGTTTGTTTTATAAAGAGATGGGGTCAAGCGACCAAAACTAGAAAACAAATTAGCTGTAACTTCAAATTTATTGTGTGGAAAGTTGTTTAGTTTGCTTGTCTCTATTGCTTTTTTCCATTTTAATTAAGTAGCATTTTTTTTGTAATTCTTTGGTTTTCCGCTCCGTGATATCTTTCATGGGATTGATATTAAGAAATATTTAGTTATTCTCTTTGTACGCCTTTGCTATTTCTAATCTTAGTTTTATGGTGTTAGTTTATTAATATTTAGAATTTTAGGTTGTGTATTTTGTTAAAAATTTCAAGTGCTATAGTTATAATTATTTAAATTAATTAATGAAGTAATATAATGCTAATTGTAACTTTTAATAAATTTATATTACAAGTGCTCCCTTAACCTACGGCCCTGGTTTCGGCAGTATTGTCCAAAGAGAGATTCTTACCTAAACTACGTGACATCCAGGTTAGCACCCCTGATTAGGACCTAATCCATCCTAAATTTTAATTTCTATTATAGATTCTTGTGTCCAAAACCTATGCTTATGTAGACTAATAAAAATATTCATATAGAATAATAATACTGACATGTAAAATGTCTTTCCTTCTATAAAATAACCCTTAAAAAGATGGAATTTGAGAGAAATAATACTCACATTTTCTCTTATGTGACCATGTCTTTACGCTCAACTTGATTTGCTTTCTCTCTCACATATACTATGCCTCTCTAGCTATCTCTTAAGGGCAGTTTAGGGTCTTCTCCATTTAATCCTACATGAAGCAGTACTGACTATACTATAAAATTCTGTGTGTTATTTAGAGGATCAGAGTTTTTATTTGACATGGTATGGACTAACTTAGTTACATATAAATACCAAATAGTTGTAATATTATGCATGGAGATACCTTGTTTTTGTTTGGTGTCCATCTATAAGCAGAACGACCCAAATAGAGTAAACTCTTCCCGTCGCTATCAAGACCAATCCTCTTATTTTAGTTTTTTTTTTTCGAAATTCCTTTTTCTTTAGTTTTAATCTATTAATGTAAAAATTAAAACAAAAAGTGA
The DNA here is from genome assembly GCA_029884605.1 of Ormosia emarginata. Classification (NCBI taxonomy): domain Eukaryota; kingdom Viridiplantae; phylum Streptophyta; class Magnoliopsida; order Fabales; family Fabaceae; genus Ormosia; species Ormosia emarginata. Next base: position 9,986,463 of record JAQQTP010000068.1, read on the forward strand.
CTATTTTGCAATTAATTTTTAAAGAGTATTTATTTGTAATAAGTTTATAAAAGACCCACCTTAATTTTATTTAATCTATGCGTTATTATTTTATTTATCTATATCAGATTATTAATACGGGTTCTAATACCCATGATTTTACATGGATGTCATATCAATCCCCTATTTTTTTCCTCATCACATATTTATTTATAAAGTTTCATATCAGGATTTTTATTTTTTTAAATTTTCAAAATTATTTTATTTTTATATAATTGATTTGTGAAAGAGTGCTTAAAAATAAATATAGCCTATTCACCCATATTAGTACTTAATTGATGAGTTTTCATTTTTCAGAAGAAAAATCATAACTAAAAGAAAATCATTTTCTCGAAACAGTAGGGCGTGTATTGCGTGTAACTGAAATCAACTAACCAATAACTATTGTCTAGAAGAAGAGTCACGTAGTTTTGATCTCTCACTTTGGTGTCAGTAGGTTGTTTAGAGAAGCACGTAAATATCTTCATTGGGGCCTCTATTAACACTGTACAATATAAAAAATTTTAAAACAAATTGTAATGAAAGTTTTAATTTATCACTTTTAATCAATCAAGCTTGTTATAAATATTTACTTTTGTAAGATGAATTCAAAATTAAAATATTGACAAAATAAGTAAGAAGTCATAAATGTCAAAGAGTAGAAGCCGTGGGCATGTGTTGGGTTTGGGAAGAAAAATTAAGGGCAATGCTACTACTTAGCCTGGGAGATAATTTCCCGAGTGAGACCGGATGCATTGAAAAAGTTAGTGGGTCCCACTCTATAGTGGATTCCACTAGAGAGAGAAGTATCCCGCTACTATGAAAAAATGCTATGTCCGGTCAATTATGGGTTTGTTCTCCTTTGGGATCCTGAGAATTTTCCAAAAACTAAATGAAAAAATTGGGAGGGGATAAGGAGTGCTGGGAAGGAAAGTAATAATTGGGATAGTTGGAAAAGATTTTAAAGAGATAAGACAAGAGACAATAAGATAAGATTAATAATTTAAAAAAAATAAAAAGATATAATTGAATTAAAATTAAAAAAAAGAGGTGTTAGAAATTAATATATATTAATAATTAAATATATTTCACTTGTAAATTTTAGATTAAATTAAAATTTTAGTTTCTATAATTTTTATTTATTTTTTATTTAGTCTTTATAATTTTTTTTAAAATAATATTTATATTTACAAATATTTTAAAAATAGTCTTAATCATTAATTTTAATTATAACGTTATCATAATACCATTAATTGACTATTTTAGTGAGTGTTCTTTTGTCTAGTAAGTACTTCTTTATATGCTCATTTTTTTGTAAAACGTCTAATAAATGTTTCTATCTATGAAGATAATAGCGAAACACGGATATATATGACACACCAACTTCAAAAATTATAGGATACGAATACGGCGATATATATATATTTTAAAGAGATATGACAAGAGACAATAAGATAAGATTAATAATTTAAAAAAATAAAAAGATATAATAGAATTAAAAAAAAATAAAAAAAAGAGGTGTTAGAAATTAATATATATTAATAATTAAATATATTTCACTTGTAAATTTTAGGTTAAATTAAAATTTTAGTTTCTATAATTTTATTTATTTTTAATTTAGTCTTTATATTTTTTTTCTTTTTAAATCAATATTTATATTTACAAATATTTTAAAAACAGTCTTAATCATTAATTTTAATTATAACGTTATCATAATACCATTAATTGACTATTTTAGTGAGTGTTTTTTTGTCTAGTAAGTACTTCTTTATATGCTTTTTTTTTTTTTTGTAAAACGTCCAATAAATATTTACCTATGAAATGACAGCACGGATACGGATACGGAACACAATACGGATACGCGGACACACCAACTTTAAAAATTGTAAGACACAAGTATGGTATATATATATATATCATTTATAGTTCATTAATATCATTTTTATAAGTTTGAAGATTTATAATATTTTAATATTTGTCATATATGCTAATATTTACTACCTAGTAAGCCCCTCCTAAAAAATATGAAACATAATTTTTATTGACATAATCTAAAAAATCTCTCAAATCAACTTCTCCTGCAATAAATAATCATCGTATGCATACGTACATACGTAAAAAAAATAACTAGAGTGAATATTGGTATGATGCAAGCTTCGGTGACAACGAAGTGGATGACTTGGAACGAGCAGAGGTAGAAGGAGCAGATGAAAATAGTGGTGTGTGAAAAAATAAAACTTAAAAGTCTAATAGTGACGTATGAAAAGATAAAACTTAAAATACTGGTATGTGAAAATAGTGATTTTGGACGTCAGTCATGTGAGCTTGAGTGAGTTACAAGCTTACTAATTAAACGTTAGTCATGGAAATTAAGTTTTTTTTTTAAAAAAATATTAATAGGTCGTGTCCAAAAGTGTCTGAGAAGTGTCCTCGCGTGTCCGAGAAGTGTTTGAGCGTGTTCGAGACGTGTCCAAATTGAAAAAATAATCTTTTTAATCAGACACATTTAGACACGCATGACACGTGTATCGTACGGGTGTCTCCATGTGTCTGACACAGACACGCCTCATAATCAGCGTGTATGTGCTTCATAGGTTTCTACATTCCAATTAGTACTATTGTAAGTGTTCATTTCTTTTGAATAAGTACTTATTTGTTAAGTATATGTTCTTTTATATATTCTTTTTATCTTTATAAAATATTTAATAGTGACTAAATTGATGGTATTATAATAAAAATTACTTTAAAAACGTTTATAAATGTAAGAATTAACTTAAAATGAAAAAAAAACTATAAAAACTAAATTAAAAAAGAATAAAAATTATAGGGACTAAAGTTTAAATTTAACCTAAATTTTAACTATGCTGAGTTTTTATTACTAATTTATGTTATTGAGTTTATTAATGTATAATATATAATTATTATTATTATTATTATTATTTAAATATTATGTTATTCAGATCGACAACTGGTTCATCAGATTAAACTAATGGGATCATGACCCGATGACTTCACTGATTTGATCTACGATTTGGTTTTTAAAACCATCAATCATAATTGTTAGATAATTGAATTTTAATAAGAGTAAACGTCTCTTTTAGTCATGCTAAGATATATACGCGACAATACATCAAATTTTCACTTATTATTATTTTTATCTGATTGAATTTCATTTATAAATACATTAAATTGGTCTTCCAAAAATATAAGCAATATGAAATTGGTCATTTAATGTCACATTTAGTCCTTAAATTAGCATCAAATGTCCTTGAAAAATGAAAATAATAACTATTAATTAACATTAAAAAATAAAGTAAAACTCAAATTATAAAAAAAGGAGTAAAAATCTACTTTTGTCCTTGAAATATACATCATTTATTAATTTAATCCATAAAACTTGAAATCCTCAAAATTTTTAGAGAAATATTTTATCCTCTTAACCAAACTTAATATTAATCATATTAAGATGCATTTATTTTTTATTTAATACTTTTTTTATTTAATATTAAGAAAATTGTTATGAAGAATTTGTAGAAAGATAAAATATTACTCAATTTTTTATCCCTCCATCAATTTTATTTTTTCGTTTTTTGATTAAGTATCCTCATAGATATTACTGTAAGATTAATCTTCAAACTGAGAGTAGTGATTAGATAAAGTGCACACAAAGTAATGGCATGGCATGGCATGTCCAATTCAACCTTCCATTTGAGTTTAATAATATTAACTTTAAAAGTTGAAATGTACTTGTTACAAGATGATATAACATGCCTAACTCAGCCAATTATGCCAAAATGGAATTGTTTGACCAATCTTACACAACTATCCCTATTTTCCTTCCTGCCCCTTTCCCCTTCCCCTTCCCCTTCCCCTTCCATCCGTTCATCCCCACACCCAGACCCCTCGAGCTTTCCTCCTCCCTAACTCCATATTGCAACATGTTTGTCCACTTAACACTAAACTGCTTTTGTTGTTAGTGTGAGTCATTGATTTTCACTAAATTTCTAATTATGGTTAAGAGATTCCAAAGACTCAAATAATTCCTACTTAACACATCTCAAAAAGGAATATAGATACTCTGAAATGAAATATTATGCACACACACAAGCCCTAAGTAATGTTATTTGCTTAAACTACCCACTCTAGAAATTAAACTAGTCAAATTCAATTCATTGGATATCTCACCAAAACATCCCAATTTGCCAAACAAATACATTATTATTAAGAAAAAGTAAACATGTTTGCCAGTTGTCATGATATTGAATCTTGAGAAGAAGTTAGAACCAAACAAATTGCACAGGGGAGAGCATTTAAAATTAACACTATTAAACCTAAATAGATGTAGAGATAGAAAAATTGGAAATTTCAAGTTTTAAAAACTAAATTGATAAAAGATATATTTTTTAGATATCAAAATAAGGTTTTGCTCTTAAAAAATCAATTTGATGTTGCTAATAAATGGAGAACCAATGCAATATTATTTATATCTTTAAAAAAACCAAAACATGTTCCTTTAATAATATAGACACGTAAATCCTTTAGAACACACATTAAAAGCGATTTCCTTTAATAATATAGACAAGCAAATTATTTAGAACACACATTAAAAGCAATTAGTTAGTAGACCGTGATTTGCACGTGATTTTTTTTTTAAGTTTTAATGTGTTTAGAATATATTTTAGAAACTTAATTTTTAGTATGTTATACATATGTAGCATCTTATGAATTTAAACTCTTAAATTTGCTCGGGGTTCGATACTTATTAGAATCTGAGTTATATGTAAGTACCTCTCTGTAAATGCTTGTTGAGCTTGAAAACCTGCTATAATCTTTGGATTGGATAGCCATCCTTGAACCTAAGTTTTTACTTCACCAAAAAAAAAAACTATTAAAATTGTTAACATTTAATTAGTTAGACTATGTATAAAAAAATATGGTAATTGGACTATGTATAAAAAAAGATAATTTTTTTATATTAGTTAGACTATGTATAAATCAATGTACTATTAAATATTAATTTCTAGAGAAAAATTATTAAAATTGTATTATAATTTGGAACCAAAAAAGATGGTAATTGATTAGTATTCAAGAATAGAATTGATTTGGGAATTGATTGATATGGAATTGATTAGGGAAAATTGGGATTGGGAATTGATTAATGAGATTAGAAAATAAGGAGAAAAAAATAAGAAGCAATAATCATATATTGGTAGCCGACAATAAAGAAAGGTAGGCAAGGAAGAAGGAATTGTTTTAGTCGTCAACAAAGAAGGAAACGTGTGAATGGAGGAAGAGAGTACTCGAAGACGTTATTTAACTCTCAAAGAGAGAAAATATGGTTAACTGAGAAACATAGTACCCAAAAAAAGTATATTACTCTCAAGAGAGAGTACTCAATTTTATTATATATGGGCGGATTTTTAACTTCTTAAAATAACAAATAATTATAATTAATGATGGAGAATTTAGATAGTTATATAAATGTAATAATAGACAACTAATTTGACTAAAATAAGAGGTCATTAATTAATAGAGGATATTTTAAAAATAAAATAAAATAAGTGAAAGCTAGTTAGAAATGAGTAGCAATAAATAAGGGTGAAAGTGAGCTGAGATAAGCCAAGTTTAATATAGTTCAAGTTCAACTCGATAATAATATGCTCAGCTCAAGCTTGAGCTTGATACGAAGTGAGTATAATTTCCTAACTCGAGTACATCTCACTATAAGCTTATGAGCAGCTTGAGCTCAATAAGCTACCTTGAGTTAAATACAAATTAAGCCTAAGTTGGGGTATTTAGTCATAAGTTCATAACTTATTTTTAACATAATTTATGTACCATATACATAATATCAAATTACCAAGTCACATTTCATTACCAACATACCATAATCTAAATTAATTATAATTCATCTCAAAACATTTCTTTTAACCAACCAGCAAGTTTACATTTTGACAAATCTAAGAGTTCAACTAAACAATCACTAACATACTTAATCATGTCTTCTATAATAATTTTATTATATATATACATACTGAGTCAGCTCACAAGCTATTAAGTCGAACATGACAAAACTCAAACTCTGCTCATTTAATAATTGAGCACAAATTCTCAACTCATTAGTTCATGATCTTAATTTATTGGACTATAGTAATGAACCGAGTTAAGAGTAGCACCTACTTGACTCACTTTCAGCATTAGCAATAAATAAATAAAAATGGCAATATAGCACATATTTCTTTGAAAATTTTATACAAGATTTTTTTTTAAAAAAAAAATTAGAGTATCATGCATTATCAAGTATTTTTCCATACAATAAAGAATTTGAAATAACAACCGGACTGACAACCGTACTGATATTGATATCTTCTCTCATCTTAATGAGACGTTTGATTTGGTTTTTATTATTGAGAGTCTTTACATATGGTTTCTCATATTTTTTAAAAACTTAAAAAAAAATAATTTATAATTGATTTTGAGGAACGATTTTTGCCCAGCATTCTTACATTTTTATTTATATGTGGGAGATTGGTTTGCTCCATTCCCATGGCGTAGGAATGTTTTATGATATCTAAAACGTTCAAATTACTTAACATTCTATCACCATGTCAACAATCAACCAGTATCATGTCACTGTCGTCGACAGCCACACTGGCCACTGTTTGCCATCACCTGCGAACGAATTCAACCACCCTCTATTGTTTTTGGCCGATTAACGATGGTTGGTATCTTCGACCAACATCGCAGATCTCCAGAATCTATCCACCCTCCATTTTTTTTTTTTTAAATTTCAAGATTATTTTTTGCTTATTTTATCTTTATGTAATAGATTTGTGAAAGAGTGCTTAAAAATAAATATAACCTAATTCACCCATATTAGTACTTAATTGATGAATTTTCATTTTCCAGAAGAAAAATCATAACTAAAAGAAAATCTTTTTCTCAAAACATTAGGGCATGTAATTCAAATCAACTAAAAGAAGATGAATTATGTAGTTTTGATCTCTCACTTTGGTGTAAGTAGGTATATTTAAACAAGTATGTAACTCCTTCCATTGGTGACTTTATTAATGCGGTAGCATATAACAATTTAAAAACAAAATTGTAATGAAATTCCAAATTCATTAAAATTAATCAATCAAGCTTGTTATAAACAATATTTTTAAAATCAGACTGGTCATTGAATCAATGACAATACTAGCTAGTTTATGATTCATTAGTTTAACTATAGTTCAACCGATAATAATTAAATATATATTTTTAATAATATAAAATATTAAGTAATAAATTAAAATACTAATATCACATATTATATTACTTATGCTTCAAAGTTTCACATTGTACAATATGTGAAGTATTCAAGCATACATCATATATAAAAGTTATGAGGAGACAACACTTACAAGTTCCACATAAAATAATGAGTGAAACATTCAAACATACAACTTATATAAAATCTAACAGGAGGATAAACCTTCTTATATCTTTCTTGAACCTTATATGTGAGTCTTTGTATCTTGGCATTAGACCTTTATTCAGTTCAAAAATTATTTTTGAATGAGTTAAGAATTTATTAACAAAAAGAAAGAGTTCAATTTTTTTTAAAAAAAAATTGGTTCAAATTAGTTTACTATCAATTTTATCGATTTTTGACCAATTAGGTCAATTCTTAATTGTTTCTAATTAGTTCTCTAATAAGTCAATTCAGTGAGTTAAATGGATCAGACATATGACTTAGTCTAGTTTTTTCAACACTGGTTATAAATAATTACTCCTTTCGATTCAAAATATGTGTCACTTAAGGTAATATTCAATGATTAAGAAAGTTATTAAATGACCTCAATTTTAAAAAAATGTAACTACATTTGACTAAATCATCTTTTTTTTAAATACTCAAAATATTATCACTTCATTAATACTTTTTCTCATTCTATTTGATAGAGGAGGAGTGCTAGGAACACACTCTTTATCACATTCCTTTTAACACACATTTTTTTATTAGGCTACGTAACGCACTAAACTACACACTAATTGATTTGATTACACACTAATTGAGTTAATTATACATTAATCAAGGTTGAGTGTGTACTTCAGTGTGTGACGTGGCTCAATAAAAGAGAATGTATTAAAAGAAGTGTGATAAAATGTGTGTTCATAGCATTCTCCTTGATAGAGATATCAAAAGATAAGAATAAAGATACACTATAAAAAAAGTCAGATTTTGCGAAGGATGAATCCGCTGCAAACAGACTAAAATGCAATTTGCGGCTGATTCGTGACCTACGCAAAAATCATCGTCGCAATATAGTTTACGGATGGATTTAATTTCTGCCACAAATTAGCAGCGACAAAATCCGCTACGAAGCTGCCACAAATCTCTCTGGCAATGCGCTGATTTCCGTTGCCAGAGTTGCGGTATTGCCACAAATTTTTTCGCCGCATTTTTTTTTTATGAACTGAGTATCATAGGCCGAAAGGCAAATCTTAAGTGAACCACGCTCACTAACTAAACTCACGTCAGGTTCACCAAGCAAGCATCACTGAATCAGTCAACCAAGAGAACCAACAAGAACTCAGAGGAAAGCAAACGAAAACCAAACTCAAGTCAGTGCAAGCTGGTTGTGTCCAGAGTAAAATCCCGACATTGTCGGAGTTGAAGAATTGCAAATTTGGAGTCTTCTCCAGCACTAAGCACAACGCCCAAATCTTAGATCACTATCGGAGAAAAGGAGAATGTTGAAGTTGACTGTGTTTTCGGGTAGCTCCGGCTACAGTTTAGGCGACAAGGTGGCGTGCGGCTCGAAGGTGGTGGATTTGCTACGTGCTACGCTGTTGAGGAGCAGTGCAGTGGAGCCTTTGGTGGCTGCGACGAGAAGAAATGAGAAAGATAGAGCTATTTCATCAGGTGCATCACTTTTTTATTTTTCCCCACAAACCTCTTTTTTATAAAAAAGAAATATGGAGAATGTGCTGTTGAAAAAGTTTTGTGACAAAAAAACTATGGCAAAAATGCACTTTTCTTATAGTGATAGAAAAATATAATTAATACTTTCTTGATTGACTAAAATGACATATAAATTAAAATAAAATAGATTTTTTAAAGTAACACTTATTTTTAACTGGAATAAGTACTTTGTAAGATAAATTCAAAATTAAAATATTGATAAAATAAAAAAAATAAGTGATAAATCTTAACTGTTGAAGAGTAGAAGCCGTGGAAATGTGTTGGGGTTGGGACGAAAAATTTAATTGGGAAGTTGAGAGTGGAAAATGTGTGTTTGGAAGGAAAGTAATGAATGGGGTAGGTGGAAATGTTTGCAGTTGGAAAAGTTTTAATAGAGACAAGGAAAGAGACAGTAAGATAAGATTAATAATTTTTTTAAAAAAAGATATAATTGAATTAAAATTAAATCAAAATAGAGGCGTTTAAATTAATATATGTTAATAATTAAATATAATTTTTTGGTCTTTAACAAATTATTTATGCAATTTTAGATCAGAAATGGTCTATAAATAAAGTATTTTTCAAAGTGACGATTTTAAAGTTTAAACTTTTAACATTACAAGTAAAATTTATTTAGAAATGTAGTCTACTTCTATTATCATCAATCATTGTTGAATAATTAAATATAGTTTACTTTAAAGTTTTAATTATGATGAGTTTTTTTATTAATTTATATTATGGAGTTTATTAATGTATAATTATTATTTAAATGTTATGATAATTAGTTTGACAATCGGTTAAACTAACGAAATTAGGACTCGATGACTTTATGAAGTTTGATCTCTAATTAAGTTTTTAAAATATTGATCATAATAATTAGATAATTGAATTTTAATACGAGTAACGGGTCTCTTTTAGTCTTGCAAAGATATATACCCAACATCACTTTATTTTATCATTTACAAATACATTAAATTAGTCCTCCGAAAATGTAAGGAATATTAAATTGGTCATTTGATGTTACAATTTTTTTGCTATCAAACTGGTCCTTGAAAAATAAAAATGATGGCATTAATTATCATTAAAAAATAGACTAAACTTTATTTTGATCTTTGAAAAATATAATTTTTATTAATTTAGTCTCTAAAATTTAAAATTCTCAATTTTTTGCATCTCTCAATCTATTTGAGTTTGGATAATGTTATTCATATATCTAAAATATACACACTATATTTATATCATAAATTTATATAAAAAAGATGTTAAATCAAATTATATATAATTATAACATTCTAATATAATATAAAATAAATTTATAAATAAATTAAAAAAATTAAAAAAAAATTCTTGAGGATCAACCGTTTGAATTTAGTAATATTAACTTTTAAGAGTTGATACATAATGTTAAAAGAAGACATGACCTGTCCAAATTAGACAATTATGACAAAATGACGTCATTTGAGTAGTCTTACACAACTATCCCTATTTTCCTCCCACCACCTTCCCTTTCCGGTAGAGCCGTCAATTTGGGCTAAAGCCCATAGGACAACTTACTAAATTCTACATAGGGCCATTTATTTTATTAGCCCACTTATTAACAGGGCCTTTTGGCCCTTAACCCACGGAGCCCTACCTGTAAGTGGGTTAGGGTCGAGCTAAAGATGGGTCAGCCCCCATTGGTGGTGCTGCCGTTTTGAACCTCATCTCCAAACAGTGTGGATGCTGGCGTGCTGCTATCCCTCATCTCCAAAACCGTCATCTCTGGTCTCTGCAAGGTGAACCTGCATAGGTGCGTCATTGAAAAGCTTTTTTATTTTATTTTCTCTTTTGGTTTTCGTTTTTTCAATTCCCTTATGTTATCGCAACTATTTGAATTTGTTTGATTCATGAATTGTCCTTTGATATTGAGCTACACTAGATGCTTTCTTCCATGTTGTGACTTCCTTATTTCTTAATTCATTGATTTTGATTCACCCCTTTGAATCGTTATAAACTTTCGAATAATCATGGACCTAACTCTAATGCACAAGGGATGCAATGAGATATAGTACATTCTCAGAACTCTGGTTTGGGACTAATATGAGACTAATTTGAGCTAAGCCAAGGTCTCTGTTTCTTTTTCTTTCTTGGTTTCCTCTTTCACCTCTTCCCTGTTTGTCTCTTTACATGTGCTTGTGTGTGCGTCAATCACTATGTATAGCTCCTAGTCTCCTACAATGCGTGTTGCTTTTGTAGTTGAAAATAGTAAACTTACTGAAAGAAAAAAGAATCGTAGTAGATCAGCAATGTCACATTCACTTGGCCATATTTCCAAGTCCTGCTATCAACAATTCAACACAGATATATTTAACAGATCCATTTCTCTTACAATATTTGTTTCTTCTTCCGCTAATTGAAAGATACCCTTACAAGATTATGGAAACACTTTTATTTGTCTTATTGATATGAAATGCAAGACATCTCAATCCACCAAGGGCCCATTATCAAATTCCAAATTTCCACTTGGTTAGTGTAGCGCATCAAAGATAGCTGATTGCTACAGCATTCTTCAAAGAGATATGATTTCTGTTTGTTGATCTAGTCAAAAGAGATTCCCTTTCCCATTAATTATTCAATCATCAATATGATTTCCCCTTACAACCAGTCCACCACATACGATGTAATAAATAATTCACAGGGAATCTTTCCTTTCAGAATTCTAAAGGGGTTTCACCCTTTTTTTTCTTCATCTCAATCAACCAACCTCGTCTGGTCATGCATGTATTTCCTCTCTCCCTATAGGTTATAGCTAGCTATTGTACTTACTACTTACTTTAATTAGTCTCTGCAAGTTCTTATGAAACTTCAGATAGACATCTCTAAACCTATTACTTTCTTCAATAGCAATTATTCTAACTTAGCTACACTTCAGCACTCCTCTGCTTGCTTAAGACAACAAAGAAAAAGCCAAAATCCTGCTTTAATAATTTATATTATATATTTAAAATATATAATATAATTTTATAAATTTATATTAAATATAAATTATATATTCATTATACATTGAAGTGCATGCTTTTGCGCCCAAAATTTACTGGCTCTTGTAGTAAAGAATCATAGAGTCCATGGTGACCCTTTTGTCTGCAACACATGTCATGTCACTTATTCGAGTCTCAGGACAAAATTATTAATCACATCTCATTTAAAGGGAGAACATTTGGCAAAGTTGTAGTGTGTACAAATCCATAAAAGAAGACAAGATTCATGCAGGCGAAATATTGGTTACGAGACATTAGCAGCCGAGTCGAATGTATATCAAGAAGATGAAATTGAAGATTAGCGAGGAATTAAATGGATTAATTATGACTTGCACGCATTTTCTTCTAATCACATTGATAAAATTCTTAGTTGAGCATATTGGTCGTGTTACTTTGTTTATTGAAATTTATTGATACTATAGTTATGATGTAAGTAATGTTGAATTGAAAGTGTATGGTTAAAAAAGAAAAAGTCTTCAACTATTTCGTTCCAATTTATGAAATGGAGCACTTTAGTTTTGTTTCAATTTATGAAATGGAGCGACTTTAGTTTGAATGACTAATGAATTACTAATATATATGATTTACAATTTTGTTTTTTCATAGGGTTGGCCCATTAGGTGGACTAGGGCCAGCCCATTAAATAAGAGGGTCAATCTTTTTTTTAATCAGTGAATTAGCCCGTGGGCTAGCCCTAACCCCACTTGGCCCTATGGGCTTTTGGCCCTGTGGGCTTTTTTGTCTTGTGGGCTTTTTAGTCCTGTGAGCTTTTTGGCCCTAGCCCACGTGGGTTAGGGCTTGATGGGGTGGGTTGGGCCTTTTTGACAGCTCTACTTTCCGACCATTCTTCCCCACACCCGGACCCCTCAAAGCCTTCCTTTTCTCCAACTCTATATTGCAACATGTTTGTCTAGTTAAGCAAAAAATATGATAATTTTTTTTTTACTAAAAAAGATATTCATTCACTCAAATTGATAAAATACACCAAGAACAATACAAATTCAACATCGTTAAAAACTGAAAAGGATGAATCTACGAACAAACTCACATCACCCAAGTTAATAACATAACATGACAAAATACTTATAAATGTGATAAAATCAAAGTGACTGGAATACCCGTGCCTCCAGATCTGTAACATTGACGCCCAAGTCTTGATTGAATCTATAATAAATTGAATCTGATCTACTAATCTGAATTAAACGAACACCACAACAAGACGAGAAACCATCGCACAAAGACGGAAACCAAACGACGCCGATCAAGACGACGAACAAAATACCGCCGCACGCAGACGACGACAACAGGGAAAAACAAGAAAGAAAAACCAATTCTATGTGGAAAAACTACTTATTTAGATAAAATGAGAAAAAAAAACGATGTAGAGGGTGATTCTAGACCAAAAAATGACTCCAAATCACCCCTCTGGTGGATGAGAAAGAAGGAAAAGAGGAGTAGATAGAAGAGAATTTTTTAAGACCGATTCAAAAAGAAGGGGATCAATCAAAAAACGTGATAATTGATAAACAAAAAACGTGTTCTTTAAATAATACATAGAC